>CM062818.1:1939235849-1941635849 GCA_031772625.1 Pinus tabuliformis | reverse complement strand
CTTTGAAACCAACCCGAACATAATGTACACTGCCCCTTCTTGAAGTGCATGTCCTTCTGTCAAGGATTGTATCTTCTTTCAGCTCATCTAAGAATTCTGGCGAGAAATCTTCTATAGATGGCAGCTGAACAACACTTTCATGATCAGCAATCAAAGGAGGTTCATACAAACGTAAGTTCTCCACATTGAAAACAAAATACATTTGCATGTAGGAAGGAAAATCTAATTGAAAAGCATTATTTCCAACCTTCTTGAGGATTTTGAATGGACCATAACGAATAGGCTTCAGCTTTTTACCTTCTTCTTGCATCCTTTCCTTACTAATGTACAGCCATACCTCATCTCCTTCTTGAAACTTGTGATCGACTCTATGCTTGTCATGTCTTTCCTTGTACTTGCCTTCACTCTTCTCAAGTTGTTCTTGAATTTGATGATGTATTTGCTGAATTCTTTCAATGAATGAACGAGCTTTGTTAATGTCACTATGTCCCTCAATGGCAACATCTTTCTCAAGAATGAAATCAAGAGGTGATTTTGGCAAATAACCAAAACAAGCTTCAAACCGTGAGGTGTTTGTGGAAGAGTGCTTGGCACGATTATAAGCATGCTGTATGTAGTGCAAATGTTCATCCCAAAGCTTGGGATGCTTGCTTCAATAACCTCTCAAGAGGTGCACAATGGTTCTGTTGACAACTTTGGTTTGTCCATCTGTTTGCGGATGGAAAGCAGTACTTTTCTTCAACTTTGTGTCCATCATCTCCCATAGGTTGGACCAAAAATTCCCCACAATCTGGAATCCCTGTCACTAATAATGGAAGTAGGCAAACCAAAGTGAATCCATATATGATGAAAAAATAATTCAGCAGTTTGTTCAGCAGTTATAGTTTTCTTACAAGGCATAAGTATACACATTTTGCTGAAATGGTCAACTACTACATATAAATAATCATGCTGCTTTCGAAATTTTGGCAAACCTCCTACAAAATCCATGGAGATGCTCTCCCATGGTCTAGAAGGTACCAGCAAAGGAGTATACAAACCAAGCTTCCTATTTCTAGGCTTGCTTGTAGCACATAATGAACAACCTCTTATGAACCTTGAAACAGAATCTACCATGCGAGGCCAATAGCAATACCTCTGTAGATGTGCAACTATTTTGCTCACACCAAAATGGCCAGCAATAAGAGAAGAATGAGCTTCTCTTATGACATTTATCCTCTTCCCCTGTGGTATACACAACTTGCACAAATGAAACAGCAAATTGTTATGCATGTGATAGTCATTTTCCTCTACATGATTTCCTTTACTCAAGTTAGCATACACATCTTTAAAGTCATCATCAGATGCATATTGTTCTATGTAACTATCATGTACAATGGAATCATTCTTAAGTAAAGTAACAGCACCAATAATAGGCCTTGAAAGCATATCAGCAACCTTATTCAAAGTGCCTTTCTTATACCTTATTACCAAATGGAACTGTTGCAAGAAGCCCATCCATCTGAAGTGTCGTGACTGTTGTAACTTTCTTTGTGATTACAAGTACTGTAAGGGCTGATGGTCGGTACGTATAATAGTTTCTTTGCCCATCAAGTAGTGTTTCCACTTTTTGATGCTTTGTACCAACACATACAACTCCTTATCATATGTAGGATAATTTACAATAGCACCATTAAAAGTTTCAGAATGAAAAGCAATAGGCTTACCATGCTGTAGAAGAACTGCACCCATAGCATAATCACTAGCATCAATTTGTATCTCAAATGGCTGTCTCAAATCCGATAATGCAAGTACTGGAGTTGAACTAATCTTCTCTTTCAAAGATTCGAAATTTTTTTGCTGCTTGCCTCCCCATTGGAAAGCATGCTTCACACTTGTCACTGCATGCATAGGAGCTGCTATAGAAGAGAAGTTAGAGATAAACTTCCTCCAATATTGAGCTGCACCCAAAAAACTTCTTACCTCTGTTATGGATTTGGGAGTAGGCCACTTCACAATAGCCTCAATCTTAGCAGGATCAATTCTCAAAGCACCTCCTCCTACTATGTGTCCCAAATAAACCAAAGAAGTCTTTCCAAATTCACACTTTGACATTTTAAGAAATAACTGATTCTTCTTCAAAACATCAAGTACTTTTCTAACATGCATGACATGATATTCTCTAGACTTGCTGAAAATTAAGATGTCATCTAAGTAGACAATAATGAAATCATCAAGAAAAGGATGCAAGACATCATCCATTACCCGCATGAAAGTTGCAGGTGCATTGCACAAACCAAACGGCATCACAAGCCACTCAAAGAGTCCTTGTTTGGTTTTAAAGGCTGTCTTCCAAATGTCACTTTCTTCAATTCTTACTTGATGATATCCACTGCGCAAGTATAGCTTAGTGAAATATCGAGCATCTTTCAGCTGGTCTAGCAAATCATCTATCCTTGGGAGTGGGTAACGATTCTTTACCGTTATCTTGTTCAAGGCCCTGAAATCAACACACATACGCCAAGTGCCATCTTTCTTTGGAATCAATACAATCGATGACCCACATGGTGAAGTACTTGGCCTTATGAAACCCTTGTCCAACAAGTCCTTGATTTGCTTCTTTATTTCAGCATTCTCCATAATAGACGTGCGGTACATGCCTATGTTTGGAAGAGGACAATCTGGATGCAAATGGATTTCATGTTGAATCTCCCTCTTAGGAGGCAAACCTGTAGGCTCCTGAAACATCTCATGATATGCATCAACTACATCATACAGATCTGATTTAAGTTTTGGATCACAATTGTCAAATGACTCATGATTCACATCAACCTTGGGCTTAATCATAAGAAGAACAAAATTCTTACTTGAATTGACCAGCCTTTTTACCTGTCCTGCATTCACCATCGCTATATTTGTCTTCTTGTGATGAACTCTAACAATGAACTCCTTACCATCTTTGAACAGATGATATTTGTTTTCATGGTGATGAAAGATAGCTTTCCTGTCAAACAAGTAAGGACTTCCCAAAACAATTCCTGCTATATCAAAAGGTACCACATCAAGTTCAACTGTGTCAATAAAATGTGCAGTAATCACAAAGCGCAATGTGCACTTTCTTGAAACTTGCAAATTTGCATCCTTGCAAATCCATCCAAGTGGATATGGCTTCGGATGTGGAACGGTCTCAAGTTTAAGCTGCTTGACCAAGTCCTCTGATATAAGGTTTGCTTGTGACCCACTATCAAAAGTGTGTCAATTTTAGTATGTTTTGAAATCACCCTCACATGAAACAGTTCAATTCTTTCTTCCTCATTAGGAGCTTGTACATGGCAGTTTGAGGTACTAGTGTTGGCTTGAGTTTCAATTTCTTTTTCCTTCAAGTTTTTCAAACCCATGGCTGTAATTTTGGTTTCATCACCTGAATCTTCCCCTAAATCTTGTGGTGTAGATGTAGTAGCAGCAGTTTTCTGTTTCCCTTTGGATTTGTTAAATTGAGGTCTTTTTTCAGGATATAATTTCCAACAGTTTTTCTCCTCATGGCCTGGTTTAGAACAGTGTTTACAGATCACTTTCTCACTCTCCTATTTGACAGATGCATTCTTTTTTCTCTTTCCCTTGGAGGTTTTCTCTTTGTTTTTCCCCTTGGGGGGCTTGTTTCTACCCTCTTCAAATGTGTTTTTTCCCCTTGCCTCTAAATGGGTAGCTTGGACACAAACCTCATCCAGGCTAGTAGGGTTAAACATCAAGATGGTGTGTCTAAGGTAGCTATGCAAGCCACCAATGTATTTCAGCAAGGTTTCCTGGGTCTGCAAATCTACCCCTAACAAGAGAGCTCTTCTCCTGAATTCTTGGGTGTAGTCTTGGACACTCTGACCCTTAAGTTGTCTGAAATTTTGCCAATTCATAATGGCCTTCTGCATGTGAGCAAGAGGATAAAACTGTTTTTTAATGGCTAACAGAAATTCAGGCCATGTTAAGGTAACCTTACCAAATTTCTTGATCTCCTCTTTAGTCTTGGCCTCCCACCAGACCAATGCTGCTCCATCCATTCTCAAAGAATCCAACTGAATCTTTGTGGCATCATCATGCATATTTTGGATCCTCAAGTAAACTTCCAACTGCCTAATCCAGTTGTCAAGCTTTTCTGCATTCACTTCACCATTAAACATAGGTAATTCGAATTTTACATCAAGCTTCAAAAAAGGACTTTTCCAGAGGATCTATGCTTATGAACAGAAGAAGACGAAGATGAAGAGGAAGAAGGTGAAGATGGGGGTGGTGGATCACCATTTCCTCCATGTCCTTTCTTGGAATGATCATCATCCTTCTTACCTCCTGAAGAGCCCTCTCCTTCATGTGGATGTTTGGACCCTTCTCCAGCCAATTTCTCATTTCTTTCTTAGTACAATATCCTCACCATTTCAGTGAGGTCCAAGAAAGCCTTTCTGAAGACTCTTTCTTCTTCTCTTGGATCTGTCTCTGTAGGAATTTCTACTTCATGTTCAGACATCCTTGAAGCTTCTGCTAAGACTCTTGAGGGTGAAATTGAAGGTGGAGGTGATGGCTCTCTGGCCTTCCTTGACTGAGGATTCTCTCATTCTCTAGTCAACTGTCCTTCCCCTCTTTTAAGTTTCAACCTGGTAAGCATCAATACTTTGCAAGACAGTTAGAAGATCTTTGCACAAAACCCTGAGCTCTGATACCAACTTGATCTGAATTTGAAACTACTTGAAATTTGTTTGCAAGGTATTCAATTCAGAATTAAACATGTTTAAAAGATTTCCATGTCTTGCAGAAAGAAAACACATGAAATTTTCAACTGTTCATGACCCATTTAAGCATAGCAGAGTTATTTCCTTTTACTTTTTAACACATTAAAATGAATTTGATCTGCAAAATAAATCAACCACAAATGCAAAAGAAGTTGATAAAGCAGTTCACCCCCTCCAGGGCTACGTCTGCTGGGTCCAAAGCTCCCAACGGGGCTTGTCCTTGTTTTTATTAAATGCTCAAATTGAAAATACAGCTGAATAGAAGCATCTACAAGAGAAATATATGGTAAAAATAGATTCAGAACACTTGAATCCTTCAAGATTGACTATTGGATCACCTCCAATGGATACCTACAACCCTATACAGTCTTCACAAAACTGGGCCCTGGTGGCTCCTAGAACTTTCACGGCTCCAAAACCTCTGAAAGTGACCTCAGATGGCTGTAAGACCCACACCAATGGCTTCAAAAGGTCGAAAATACCCAAAATAAAAAAAAAAATTCATCCAAAACCGACTTTCCTAGCCAAAGTTATGGCCATTTAAAGTTTCTCCAGTTTGCCCCTAGAAAAACTCCAGCTAACTTTAGTTAACTCCAAATAGCTCCGCCAATTATGGCGGGTTCGCCAAATTTGGCGCTCCTGCCAAAATTCCGCCAACTTAACTGCATTTACATTTAATGTTTGGTGGTTGCCTCGGATTTCGTGCCAGGCAGAATATTCATTTTTTATTTTTTTTTTGAAAAATTAAAATTTCTAATGTTATGGACAAATTCTTCTTTTTGCCATAACTTCCTCATACGGCGACCATTTTTTGAACCGTTTGCGGTGAAGGAATAGGAAAATGAGAACTTTCCAGTCATTCAACTTTGAACCAGTTCTAAGCACTTTAAATTTTGAGCATTTTATGACATTTAGGACATGAGCACCTGATCAACACCTGTACTGCGTAGCCCTCCCTAGCTCGCAGTTCTGCAGTTACTCTGTCCTGCATGGAATAGAGTGTCTCTCGAGGGAGCACAACCATGTTGATCCCTACTCCCTTCAACGCACTGACCATAGGCCTGTCAGCCTCATTCTCTATAACCAGTGCCCCCTATGGTAGCACCATGGTGCTGGCCATGTGGCGCGCAACATTTCCTTAGTCGTGGTTGTTCCTACTGCAAGGCTGGTCGAGAGAGTACCAGCCTAAGGAGTGCACACCTGCATCTCCTATATCTATGCCCGGAGGGCCCCCAACACAATCTAATTCTCCTCCATGAGCTGCTAGAGGGCCTCCACAGTGACGTCATGCACCATCTCCCCTATATCATGGAGATCTCCTTCAGTGAGGGTGATTGGGTCCAAAGAAGTCTTAGAAGCTTTTGACTTCTTTTGAGGCCCCACCTGCTCTCTCAGGCACTGGAGCTTCAACTGTGTAGATGTTGTTTATGGGTCTACACCTCCTTCCTCTATCTTGGGCTCTTCCTCAAGCAATGGCAACTTATGGCTCTCATGCTCCTTCTCTGTTGCCTGTTGCTGCTGCCTCTTTTCTTCTCTTCTATGCCAACTACACCATCTGCAATTTTACCTCCTCCTTCTTCAGTTGTGCAGTAAACTTTTCTACTTCCATCGTGGAGAGGGATGAAGTGCATCACTTCGGTGGTGATGAGCCAATCACGGTGAATATAACATCGTCTGTGGTCAGGAATGTCAGTTCATTCCACTTATTCATGGGGTACTTGCACACCCTGATGTACACGTGATGGAATTTTGCCTTGAACTCCACGAAGCTTTGTAGGCTATTGTAGACAATGGGTGATAACCATGGCCTATGGTTAATCCCCACTCTAATGTTCATCTCCATGAACACCTAGAATATCTTACTATCTTGGATCCTTCGTGTGTCTTTAGTGGCCCACAGTGAAGTGTACTTCGCTGCCTCTAGAAGATCCCACACAATTGTGGGGAACTGGCTATCCTTAGGAAACTCCCAAGCTACCAGCACTATGAAAAATAGAAGCCATGCATAGTGGAAGGTCTTCCCCTATTCCTGTGCCTTGCGGAAATTCTCTAGGAACTCCTTGCACAGGTACTCCAACCAGTTAAACTGGATTCCCTTTGCAAACTACATGGCAAGTGCTACCACCGATGTGAGCACCTCATCCACATGGAACTTCTGCATAACCTTGCCAGCCAATATCTGGGTCACAACTTTGACTGCCTTATTATTGATACTGGGGATCACGTACCCTCTCTTCATCTTCTCCAGCTTGAATTTTGCCTTCATGATGGCTAAGTCAGTGCTCTTACTATTATAGCTCCAAATATCACCCTTGGTATTTGTGATGCTTGGTTTATGGCCTAGGGCAACCCCTCCTTCCAAAATTGGTCCAAATATTTTAAAAATAGTGTTTTACTTCCTGTACACTACTTTGCCTTGTTATAAAAGCATGTACACGTGGGTTAGTCAATACCCAACCCGCATATATGTGTTAAAACACTTAAAAAAAATTAAATTTCCTTAACTATGGGTAGAGTTCATGGGTTTTACCTGTTGATGACCTTCTAGTTCCCATGGCCCAACTGTTTCCCAAATATTCCCCAACTAAAAAAATATTTGGGAGAAGTATAAATAGACTTCATTGGGAAGGGCTTAGGAAGGAGAGAAGAGATAGAATTACTATACTGAGATTATCCCCTAAAAAAGTCTGAAGTATCCTTGTGCTTCAAGCACTTACCCAAGTTCAGGAAACCCTTGTTTCCTTAAGTGTTGATATTCTCCCACTTACTTGAGATATCATGGTATTGGTTATGGAAGGAGGTTGTTGAAGACTGGGATTGGACAGACCTAGAGGATTGTTCCGCTTGGAGCCGGAAGAAGGAGACTCAGATGAACTCTTTCCATGTTTATTATAGTTTTCTATAATAAAAAGAAATGTTGTCTTGTTCCTAAGATTGACCTTGTTTATGCATCAGTTGTTGTTATAATTCATGTATGAATGATTATTTTGATGTATAACTAACCATTTGCTTATATGATATAAAGTCGATTTCATTAAAATGCTTTATCTATATGTTTCTATGTATGTTTGGATTGGTTGATTTTTAGATTCGAAGATCATCAAGAGTTGCAAAGGGTTCGAATCCTGCTAGGACTACCCAAATAGAGGACATCCAGGTATGTTCATCGATACATAGTTTGTTTATTTAAGCATGGTGTCTGAGTTGTATGCGTGTTTCTTGCTGTAGATTACTCTTTCTCTATTGGGGTTTTGACCCAAAGCCCTAGGGTACTTAGTCCCATACCAGAATTGGCGACTCCACTCAGGATAACAATCTTGTTATTCCTAGTTTGGGTTGTTCAATGTCAATCAGAGCTCAGTTCTTGGTTTGCTTGCTGTGAGAGTATTTCCTGCTCCTGTAGGAACTTAGAATTCAAGTCTGGTATTTTTCATCAAGCCTCATTTTTTTAATTTTCTTGCAAAACATAGTATACGCATCTTTGTCTATTTACAGAAGCGTACACACGCTTGTTTTTGAGAAGTGAAACTGCGAATACGCGAGTTTCTTTTGTCAGAAGCGCACGTATACGCACTTATGCTGGAACATAGTCACCTATACCATTTTTTGCATGCTTTCTTCAAATATTTCTGCCCAGAAAGATTTGTTTCTTGGTCTATGTGGTTTATGAGTGGTCAGTTCCTATCTTTAGAATTTCATTATTCAATGAGCTTACTATTTTGAATTCTCTTATGCTTTGAAAAAGTCTTGGCCTAGGTTTGCTTTAGAGTGAGTTTTATGATTTGTGTTTGAACACTCAAGACTTCTTATAGAGGTTCTTGATTGTTCTAGTATTCTAAAACAGAAGATTGTTTGCAATCTTTGTGTCAAACTTCATTATTGCTCTACTTGCTTTGCTCTCCGTCATTTTTGTGGCCATACACCTTTTCTTGCTTTTCGAAAGTTTCTTTTTGATGAATTTGAAAGTGTGTCTTTCCTGACTTCTTGGTCAGTTTCTCAAAGACTCTTTTTCTACTTTTGGATCGTTTAGTGCAAGTTGAAACACCATTTTTGTTCAAGTTTTCATTTGTGTTGAATTGGTAACTTAAAAATTTTCATTGCTCTTTGTTTTTGGTCTTTGAGTCTTTGGTGGAATTTTGAGTGCTTTTGAAAAGTTGTTTTCATTGCTTCTTGAAAAAGAAAAGTTCTTAAAAAACATTGTTTTTGCTTTCTTTTGCCGAATTTGGTTTTGGTTTCATTGGTTTTGTGAAAGTGAATTGTGATTTTTCGAGATTTACCTTGATTATTTGGAGGAAAATTTGTAATTTGCATTCTCTTCAAACACTTAAGTTGCCTTATTAAAAAGCTTTAAACAATTTCTTTCATCTCTTTTTAGATTAATCTAGAATTTTGCATTATCATGTACACCTTGCGTTAGGGTAGTTTTTCATTATTAAAGCATCAATAGTCTTTGTAGTTTTTGTGAGTGTGAAGTCTACTATAAGAAAAGAAAAAGAAAAAAGTTTTCTCTTTATAGAAGTTTCTTAGAACCCAAGTAGAACATTCTTATCATCGAAGAACAAACAAGTGCATTTCATATAAGTTAGTTTTTCATTAATTTCTTTTGTGTCATACAAACACCATCGGTTTCATTTCCATATTATCCCTTTGACTTAAAAAAACAACCACTTAAAATCAAGCGCTTAATAAAATAAACTAGAACTTTTGTATTGTCAATCAGAATACACCAACAAGTTTTAGGTTTATTTAGGGCCTTGGATTAGGTGAGAGGAGAGTAAACTCTCCAAGGCCACCCTAAATTGTAAAACATAGAAGTCTGATTAAAGAGTGAAATCCAATAATGTTAGAGAGACCAGGAAAGCTCCGTGACTGGGAGTTAAGCACGAGGGTTCATGAAGATAAGGACGAGAGATACCCCCTCTCTTACTTGTCGGATCCTACCTCACAACTGTTCCACCCAGCTTCTGATACGAGTTGGTGTTTTTAGTTGCCTATCATATGGATCTACACAGGTGGCTATGAAGGTGGCTATGGAGGTTGACATTGCATCACATTCAACATTACTTCTAGAGGGCACCCTTGCAAATTTTGGGGGCTTGAACCAGCAAAGGCTATTGTCTGGAGGTTAGTGTAACTACCTCTAATACCTTCGCTAGTAGACTTGGGGTGTAATTACCCCAGTCTATTTTCGGAAGGTGCTTATTATTAACTTTCTTGTATTTTGGTGTCTGGTCCTAATCACCTGGAGTGGAAATAATTTGAAGTTTTTTGATCACTGACCTCTTTAGGGACATTTTTAGTGTGTGTTATGTGCTCCTAGTCATCTTAGCTTTCAATTTGCTTGAGTCTTTAAGTAGATATTATAAAAATAATTCAAAGTGGTTAACCAACCACCTCGACGGTCCCGTAGACTTCGTGGGCCTTCACCTACGATTCTAGAGCCTTCTCCTAGAAGGCATAGGAGCGATTCTGCCAGTGGTTTTCAACCAGTGGCAGCAGGTGCATCGGAGATTGATCCTCTGCTTGGGGGCATTGTTTTACAAGATAGACTTGGTACTACTATAGAGTTAGAGAGGAACACACCAATTCTTTCTCGAGTACTCTTCTAGTCGAAAGATAGTATTGAAGTAGAAGAACTTTTAGAGTCGGTTGCGGCTCTAAATTCTCCTCTCCTTCCTAATCATCTAGATGTATTGTTATACGTTGAAGCTTCAACTCACAAGCCTTCGAGCCCAGGTCCACACACATCTATCCCTTCGATGACCACTACTGGAAGCATGGCATCCACCATGAGTGTTGCGAGCATGCAAACTCCCATATTTGTACAAGGGGGAGGAACTATTTCCATCCCTTCTAACACTCCCAGCACATCCTTATTTGGGTCTACTTCCATTCCGTTGATGAGTGGAAGTTCTCAAGCCAATGCATCCATTTTTGGATTCTTCCCCTTTGGAATTCCCTCTTAAGGTATTCCTTCAGTTCCATTGAATGTACCATCAACCATCTCCATGTCCATGATGAGTGGATTGGCTTCTTTTCAGGGTTTCCCATTTGGAAGTGGTCATATACCACATTCCAATCCAACAGTAGGGTCTATGCCTTTTCCTTTGATAGGTCAAGGTAGTAATCCCTTTCAGAGTTGGACAAACCCTACGGTTAGTGGGATAGGAACCGGGAATCATTTTTTCAGCCAACAAGGGAATGTGCCGTATTCCTGGTTAATTCATTTCAAAGTTTTCCACCCTTAGCTAATGCTTGGAACCCTTACCAGGGGCTGTCAGCTCCTTACAATACCTCGTTAGGGGGAAACTTTACTGGTTATAGAGGATTTCCGACTGGAGTTGGTCAACTTTGAATTTTGTTGGACCACAAGGGTCACCTTTTGGTTCAATAGGTTGTAATAGTTACTTCAAGCAACCTAGTGCCTTTCAAAATCCAGTTCATTCTTTCCAGACTTTTGGGAACCCCACCCCATCTGGTTGGAATCCCCAAGGTCCTCCATGACTTCTTTTTCTGGCCACACTTAATCTGCTAGACTTGACTAAGTTGATGAACAATCCAATTAGATACAATTCGACCTGGCCTCCGGTCCCAACCAAACTTCCATCGGATATTCCAAAAGTCGAAGGGAAGAGTGGTGAAGACCCAGGCGACCATGCAATTATGGTGTTCATCTAACTGCTTGATCGATGATTCAATTAGGTTGAGATTATTTCAGCACACCTTAACGGGGAATGTGACTAAATGGTATATAGAGTTTCCAGGGGGCACCTTTACTTCTTTCGCTGATTTGGCTAAAATCTTCTTAAACCATTTTCGCTTGCCTGTCCGTTACGAAGCCAGAACTGAGCTTCTAGCCAATTTTCATCAGGACACAATGACTCACATTTCAGATCTTATCCAGGAATGGAGATAGAGAAAAAGGCTTATCAAAGCTGAAATTCCACCTGAATTCCGTCTTGAATGGTTTTTAAAATGATTACAACTCGAGATCTCCAAGGATGTTTCTATGTCCGGCGTTTATCTAGAAGAGCAGGCTATCTTTCATGCCCAACAGTTAGAACTGATATATTCTCAGTTTGGGACTCTTTAGAAAATCTTGCCTGATGCTCCTAGATCCATGGTTGATGTAGCCAAACTAAAGCCAAGCCCTCACACTAATGGTATAGTTGGATTGGTTGATGCAAATGCGATGAACCTTTTGAACCAATTGTAGTAGTTGTCTCTACAAACTACTTCCTCTAATCAAGTTGCACTATCTACTCCTTTGCCTTCCCAACCTTCTTCCATAAAGATCGTTTAGGCTTCTAACCCCAAAGGAAAAAAAAAAACCGATGGGAAGAAGAAGGGATGAGGTAGAAAAAAGAACTAGGATGGGAAGGGTAATGCGAACAAGCCCAACAACGACACTAGTGAGGGTGGAAAAGAGTCTAAGAAAATTAAATTTCCATGCAAGTTATGTAGTGGAGATCATTTGACTCATCTCTGCCTAAAAATTTAGGATGCTCAGTGCTTGTTAGTGCAGCAAGGGTCTTCTAGCTCCCAAGCTATCTTAACTAACCCTTTCCCCCAAGCGCAACAGCTACTTGCTGGTGCCAACTCAAACCTTGGTACCTCTGCAGTGGACAACTAGGAAGGGGACAATTCCTCAATTTTTTTCATGATGAGTTCTAATGTCAAAGTGGCTACACAGTCACATGATTATGGTGAAGAAGAAAAATCTAAGGATAAATCTATTCCCAGAACTACGGGTCGACTTCATATTGAGCAACCCTCTATCGAGTCTATACCTCAGATACCGAAAGGTTCTGCCAAGCGCACAACTATTAACCCTAATGCTACGACAACCCAGAACTACTCCATTGTAGAAGATCTGGCTCAAAGTCCTTGTGCTATGTCTGCTTTAGAGGTACTCCAGTCATGTCCTGCTCATAGAAGTGCTTTGCTTTTAGCGATTGAGGTAGTTTATCCAAACAATTCTTTAGTTCTCACTTTTGATATGCTCGATGTCAAAAAGAGACTTCCTCATCATATGGCTTTTCAAATAAAGTATACTTACCAGAAAACTAATATTTTTCAAACAATTATAGATGAGGGAGCTTCCACATGTGTAATGTCTATGTTATGTTGGAAGGCCATTGGATCACCTTCAGTTGTTCCTTCACCCACTCTCTTGGTAGCACTTGACGGACATTCTCATAGGCCACACAGGATTATCCTGGCCTTTCCTATATGTGTTGGAGGAAACGTTGTTAATATCAAAGTAGAAATCATTGATGCCAATCTAGATTACAATCTCCTCTTAGGAAGTGTTATTGGGAAATCTAGTGTCTATTTAGAGCTGCTAGTCCCACTAAGATGGGTAGCTATCTTAGAAACAAACAGATTAAAGTCACTTCTTTTTCCTTTACAAGAGAGAGATGAGAAAGAAGCAAAGAGTACCAACCTCAGTCTTCCGCTTGGTTCCTTGCTTGTTTCCTTTCCACTTTGACAGAATCTTGCCACTGCTTCCTTACTTGTCCCGCTTCAATGAGCACCTGTAGATTCAAAGCAACATGATACCATCAAAGCATAGAGATCTTTCACTGTAAACAATATAGGATCAGATAGATATTGACCATACAAATGCATATATCAACACAATATTCAGAGGTACACGAGAATATGGAGGAAAACTCAAATAGATTTATTAGTAAAAGTAGTAGAAGAGAGGATTATAACCACTTGGTCTAACCCAGTGCCATCCTCCCAGCTTGAAAACCCTCTTCACCTCACACAAAGAAAGATCACCCAACAATGTCTTCAAAGAGAAACCAGCAGCACCTCTTTGCAAATTACGAAATTCCAACCTCTTAGATCTCTGGGATGAGGGATCCATTTATAGATATTTGCAGGGGGGTGAGTCAGCTTCTGGGATTTTGATTAGTGTCATCTCTTTGATAGTTCTTGGTTCCACTTGGATATTTCATGATCTCTTACTCATCCTTCGGCGAACTCAAGGAGGAAAGTGTCAAATGAGCAGCTTCTAGAAGATTCTCAGGGTATCCACCTAGCAAACTGCTTGTGCCATTTGTCTTCTCTTGCTCATTGCACCCTACAGAAGTGCTTTCTAGTATGAATCGCACTGTTTTCATGTGGCAGGTGAGATGCATCACACCCTTTGCACTGGGCAGTCTATATGGTCCTGCTCTGACTAGTTTTGAGTGGTTTCTCATGGAAAACTTCTGGGAGATGATGTAATCAACTGACCTTGCTTCTTTAGGGTATGAAACAACACTTTTAGGGACTTAGAAGCCCTTGGTTTATGGACATATTTGATTGGGGTTGCAGTGCCCAAATATATCTATAACATTTGCCCCCTAAAGCATGAGGTCGTAAATCTTTTGATGTTGGGTGAAATGCTTTATAATGAGGATCCTAGGTTTTTCACATTGGAAGGTGACCTGTAATAAGATACAATACAATACATTACCTTCATAATATTTTCATGATCTAGAAGAGGCGGGAATTCCCATGCTCAGCTTGATAAATTCATTTTCATGTACATAGGACAGACAACCATCTGTGTGCAGATTGATGATCCTGGTAGAGCCATCATCCCTTAGTTTGGATGATTATCTGTGCAACAATGATGTACATTTGATGTCTTTAGTTTCCTAAATATATCGTAGCCCAGATGGATGAAACTAGATCCGGGGTCTTCAAAACTCGTTCAATCTTCGCCCGAAAGCACAAGTTGATCCATGTGAAAAGATGTTCTGATGTCGAACATGGAAGGACATTGCCTGATTACCATCCAATGATGTAAGTTGTTAACAGACGCGAAAGGAATCACCGATGATGATGATGGCCCTCAAGGTACTGTAGTACAATTCACGTGGTGTGAATACATGAGTCGATGTTGAACACCACGCAAAATCTTTCAGTCGAAGGCCATTGATGTAAACCTATCGTCAGAAGTGAGAAACTTGCCATTGAGGCATGCAAGCTTCAAAGTACTGGAAGGGTTGTCCCTAGGTCAACTTCTTGGATAATGAGCTGATGTCGACAAGAAGTGACCTGTCGTAGGAAGGCATTAATGGATCACACATCTATGACACGGAATGGAGCAAATGATTTTGTAGAGGTGAAAACGATCTGATGATACAAGGTTCACGGTGGTGGTCATGAAAGAATGAAGTGTGAGGGTATTGTAGCAGATGAGACACAAGCTGGGTAGGTGAATTCTCTGAGCGACTTCTCTTGAACATATCGGTGATGCTGAAATGGATTGGTAGCGTTAACCCCAAAAGTTGATGGTACTGTGGACCAATGGTGATATGACCAGTGAATGGAATAACCCAACCCGACTCAATCATGGTGATGGAGTGAAAGTGTCATGTTCAAGAGCTACCTGCTACCAATAAAGCTTCTTCAAGTTTTCTTCCCAATTTTCCCCAGTCATTTCTGACCAGTACCTCTTTATTTTTGTCAAGCTTGAGGAAGATAAGATATGCTTGTTCTATAATCTGCCCTTCGGGTAGACCCGTCGCTATGTTTTAACGATTCTAGCAACAATGAAACTCGTTCTTGTCTGAATGGACAAGTTTGTCGCTATTGTTTTAACAAGTTTAAGGACAAGGATAACTCGGTCCTTTTCAATTTTAGAGAGTCTGAAAAGAGACGGAAAGGAAACTCCAATATTCCTTTTTCGTAATATAATCCCTTAAGTCCAAAAAAGTATAAAACAATGAAAAAGGGATGACTTTTTGATATTTTTAATGAGCTGAACAAGAAAAACACTCGATCTTTTTGTGTAATGATCCCTCAGGCCCAAAATGATTAAAATATAGAGGAGGGATAGCACTTCCGATCACTTTAACGAGCTGGAGAGGCCAATTGCTCGGCAATCTTTTCATATTTTACAAGTCAGATGAAAAGAGCTTAAAGGAGACTCGTTTTTTGAGGAACGAGTGATGTTTTCAGATAGCAGCTGGTTCCAGGTAAGGTTTGGAACTTCCTCAATCACGGCAGTGTAAAGAAGGTGGATAATAGGATCACTCGTTGCAACTGTTCCTCAAAAGGGGTAAATAGTCAAATGGAGGCGAATGATCGGCTAAAACAAAGTAGAGGTGATGGTAAGAACATGACCAAGGCTCAAAAGATGATGATAATCATTAACAATGGTTGTTTACCAGAGGTGGGTTCATTTTTTAATGAGCTTAAACTCTAGTGGAACATATGCTCATTGCTAGGTTTAATTTTTAACGAGCTTGAACTTCACGTAAAACTACTTGTGGTAATGGTCATTGATATTCGATTCACCATTAACACTATGTTCTTTTGATGGTCGTACTACCTATTCAATTGCTCCATCAAACTGATTAGAAATGAGGACATATGCTTGAAAAATGAGTTAAAAATCTAATACCCTACTTAAATTACGAGAAAAGTAACTTAAAATAGTTTTTTACCCCTCATTTTACCATTTCATTTGGAGTTGTGACTGTTGGAGCTCTGGAGGTGTTTTTCCCCTTGAGTTTCATCAGTTGATTCCGGGAGATTCTGTGGATGATTTTCGGTGACGTTTGGACTAGGTAGGAGCTAAAACTGAGCTCTTCAATTGCATTCTTTCCTTTTTGAATTCTGAGCATGTTTTCCTACTTTTCTAGGCCCTTGGGGTTTGAACATTTCGTTTTGCCCCCATTGCACCTAGTATACATTGAAATGTGTGATGCATCCCAGGCTGGCCACTGGCCAGTTAGGATGCATCTCACTTGGTACATAGCTAGGGTGCGATGGGCGCAAGGAGGAAAACTTTTGCACTGATTTTTCATGGAAATTTTGCCTTTTTTTTGCCAAATTAGGATCCTAATTCTTCTCTTGTTTGCTTTTCAGAGATTCATCAGAGCAAAAATTGTTGTTACATGGTGTGAACACAAGCATGAAGAAGAGGACATGGTTTCCCTTCATAATTCGGGTACGGTAACTGCATTGTGGAATTGTGGCTTGCTCAAGTTCTTCCGCATGTCTAGCATGAGTCAACAAATCAACTTGTTGCAATATTTCCTTGATGCGTGGGATCCTACCGACCAAGTGTTCCAGATAAGAGGAAAATCCATCCCCATGACTATTGAGGACATCTATTTCTTGACCGGTTTATCGAGGCGTGGCACCCCTCTCTCACTATCAGGTTTTGCCCGTGGGGGCGAATCCGTGAGGGATTATATTCTCTGATACTGTAGAGAAGGATCTCAACTGAGCAGGGATGACAAGATTAGTATCCGAGATGTCACAGACCGGTCCTTGAGGACTATTTTATTTACCTTTACTAGACTGGCTGGTAGCGCAGCCCTTCACTTGGCCAATAGGTCCTATATGCAGTACGCCTTGGAATGTCTCGAACCCAAGGTATTCAACTGGTGTGATGCAGTACTTTCGATGATTAAAGAACATCTCAACAAGGTGAAAACCGGAAGATCTAAGAATTTTGGCTATGGTTCTATTTTGACTGCTTTTGCCTTGGAGAGGATCCCACTGATGACTTATGCCGAGTATCCATATGATGAGATGGACTTCCGTGGTGACCCGGACTTACTGCTGCCGGCTGGTGAGCAGTGGGGTGCCATAGGTGAAAATCTCTGACCATATCTCTGTTTATTGTTTTTATAATGTTCTTTTGTTTTTCAAATGTTCATCAAGACTAATCAAAACTCATGTGCTTATGCAGATATTGGGCCCATGCGACCAGTAGTGCGTCCGAGAGTAGTAGCTGCTGTTCCAGCAGGAGAGGCTGTAGGGAGGGCCATCCTTCACAACCTGGATGTATCCGAGACCCTTGCAGTGTTGCAGGATCAAATTGAGGGTCTCACCCTTGGTATTCTTGATGTGAGGACTGATGAGTTGCCTCTGAGAATACAGCACCATACCACTGGTGTGCTGAGCCGTTGGACTAGGTTCTTATGCATGATTGCACAGGCAGTGACTAGTTATCACCAGCATCATTAAACTAGGGTACCCCCTTGCATTTTGATTTTTTGGGTCATATGACCAATTTTGTCCTGGACATAGAACACTATGTACAAACTATAAACATTCATATATATATTTTTGATTTTCAGAGTTTTATTTTGGCTAAGTTATATGATCCTGATGCAGTTTTTGGTAAAATGCTTTCCTTTTACAAATGTTGCAAATGTCTATCTAACACATAATTTGCTAATGAATCAGTTAATGTGTTTAATTTTCTGGAAATATGTTGATATTGGATAGAATCAAACTGTGTTTCCAAAATCTTGACCCTTAGGAACATGCGATAGATAGCTAGATTCCAAACGAAATAGATGCTTGTAAGCTGTAGAATGACGAGCTGTGAGTCTAGCCTGAAGACAAGTCGGCATATGCCATGCGTGATGGCATCAGAGAGGAGTTCTATCAACGTGCTATATTCAACGATGTTGTTCATTGATTGACCAATACACACCCCTCTGAAACTCACTAACTTGCCGCTTGGATCAAAGATGGCCCAAGCTGCAGAAGATAGGTTTCGCAAACTACGACTCGCCCTGTCGGCGTATCCAACAAATGATTCCAATGGGTTCAACATCTGCAACAAAATGCAAAAGTGGATTACCTAACCAAAACAATCACTCTTAATGAAAACAAAAATGTAACAAAAGCATATGAAGAGGTTACCATGCCGAGTCAAGCATAGTAACGTTTAAGGTACAACCCGTTTCGGGGTTGCGACAGTGGAATTCCATCATAATCTACTAGCTCATAGGCCCGTTTTGCTAATGCATGCTTAACAATATAAGGACCCATCCACAAAGACTGGAACTTACCTACTCCCAATTTATCGGATTCTTGATCGTAAAGCAAGACCAGGTCACCTTCTGAGAAAATGCAGGGTTTGACATTCTTGTCAAATTGTGCTTTGACCCGTTTCTTATGTGCTTCATTAGCCAAGGCGACATCATGATGGGTTTCATCCAGTTGGATTAACTCTAAGAAACAAGCCTCTTCCTCTAAAGTTCCGGGGAGGAGGTCAACTGTGAGCTTGAGAGAAGAAATTTCACACTGAACTGGTAAGATTTCTTCCAGGCCATACACCAGCTGAAAGGGTGTAAACCCGGTTGCATTTCTTACCGATGTCCGGTATGCCCACAAGGCTGAGTATAGGATTAGGTGCCAACTTTGTTTATGGACTCCAATCATCCTTTTCAGCGTGCGTTTTAGGACTTTGTTGATTGCTTCAACTTGCCCGTTAGCTTGCGGATAATACGGAGTAGAGCTGTCGTGGGACAGTCCTAATTTGGCGGCCAATTCAACCATCATGTGATTGCAGAAATTTGATCCATGATTTGTGACTATAGCTTGTGGAATGCCGAACCTGGCAACTACATGATTGAAAAAGAAAAGAGTGGCCATTTCGCCACTGTTGTTTAATGTAGGTAGCACCTCAACCCATTTCGTAAAATAATCAACTGCGACTATGATATACCCATGCCCCCCGGCCGAGGTGGGGTTACATTGCACAAAATCTATGCCCCATTTGGAGAATGGCCCAATATCGACTACTGGCTGCAGAGGTGCAGGTGGTATTCTTGTTTTGCGGTCAAAGATTTGACAAGCATGGCAACTTCTGACTGTGGTTATGCAATCTTTGAACATTGTTGGCCAGAAGTATCCTGCTCGTAAAATCTTTTTTGTCGTAGCATAACCAGATTGGTGCCCCCCACATGCACCTGAATGACAATCATTTAGGACTTTTTCGGCCTCCTCATGGATGAGGCACCTTTGTAGAACAGTATCGACACCACGATGGTAAAGCATATCACCGATGATCATGTAGTCTTTTTCTTGGTATCGAATACATCACTGTTCTGAGCGAGGGGTATTAGACCTATAAGTCTGGGTTTGGAGGTAAATGATTATATCTCCATACCATGGACCTCTTGAAGATATCAGAAACAAAAATTCATCCATGATTATTGCTTTAGATGTTGAATCGTTGGATGACGATGGGAAATCACATAGTAATTCTACGAAAACTAGAGCTTTCTTTGATTTGGATTTTACAAATTCTACATCAAACTCTTTCAAAATTGCTATCCACTTTGAATATTTGCCCCCAAGTAACTGTCGCGACAAGATGTAAGTCATGGGGTTGCAATCTGAAAAAATGGTAGTTTTTCGAAAGAGAACATAGTGTCGAAATCTCTGTATTGCTTGAACAGCAGCGAGAGCTAGCTTTTCAACATATGAGTACTTGCTTTCTGTATCATTTAAGTTTCGACTTAAATAATAAACAGGATGTTTGATTCCATTGTATTCTTGAACTAAAACCATTGCGATGGTCATATCTGCTATAGCCAGATACAAGTTAAAGTCTCTTTGATAATCAGGAGCGTACATTAATGATGCTTTTATTAGGGATTCCTTTAGAGCATCAAAGGAAGCTTGCACAACCTGATTCCAGTTAAAGGGTACTTCCTTTTTCAAAAGATGTGTATAACCTTTAGCAAGTTCGGCATAATTTGGAATGAACCTCCTCAGAAAGTTTGCTTTCCCTTGGAGTTTCTGAATCTGAAGCAAATTTGAAGGTGGAGGCAAATCGATGATTGCCTGAACCTTGCACGGGTCAAGACGAATTCCGTCCTTTGAAACTACAAAGCCAAGTAAATGGCCAGAACCGATGCAAAACACACACTTGTGTAGATTGAGTCTTATTTTGTAGTGTCGACAACATAGAAATATTGCTCTCAAATGCTGCGAATGATCGGTTCACTTTTTCGAGTGAGCCGGAAGATTGTCGAGGTATGGTTGAACGATGTTTTTGATGTCATGGAAGGCGTAATTCATTGCCCTCTAAAAGGTTGCCCCTGCGTTCTTTAAACCAAAAGGTAGCTTACGATACGCAAATGTGCCCCACGGACAGATAAATGCAGTCTTTGACTGGTCCTGTGGGCAGATATTTATTTGATTATACCCAAAAAATCCATCCATATACGAAAAGATTTCGCATCCAGCGCATTCATCAATTATCTGGTCGATGAAGTGTGTAGGGTAGTTGTCCTTCAGACAAGCTTGGTTTACATCCCTGTAATCGATGCACACTCTAATTGTTCCTTGCTTTTTCATCACAGGAACAATGTTCGATACCCAATCAGTTAGAGGAACTGGGTAAATGAAACCAGCATGAAGAAGTTTTTCAACTTCTGCCTTGATGGCAGTGGCTTTCTTTGGGTGCACCTGCCGAAGCCGTTGTCTTACTAGTTTGACATCTGGATACATCTTAATTTCATGTTCAACTATGCTCGAGTCAATGCCTGGCATTTCTTCATATGACCATGCAAAGACATCTCTAAACTCACGAAAGAGAGCGTAATATACTCCCAGTTCTAAAGAAGAAAAAGATTTGTCGACATGAATATTTTCTACAACCTCTAGTTTGGTTGAGATATTTATGGTGATAGTTTCTTCAATATTGGACAGATTTCACTTGGAATCCATTGTATTTACATCATTTGATAGAAAATCAAATACTGATGGATGATTAAGGTTGTCAGAGTAATCTTCGTTGTAATCCGGAAGATGGGAACGATGGTGGTAATCTTCCCATGGTGCCCCTTGTGTGTTCATTGACTGAAAAATTCCTTCGTTTGTTGAATGTACATGCGACCAAGTATCTAAAGAGGTACCATACTCCTTAGACCTATCTACCCAAACGCTTGATGAGCGTTCATTGGGGTTTGCCTCCCATGCCGAGAATATTGTTTGCTACAATATTTCTATCAGGATTGGAGGCAACACTTGGTGACGATCCATGCTAATATCATGTTCGGATATCTTCTTAATGGAAGATACCATATTGTAGGTTCCCATCGTTGTCACTTCCGCCAGGTTTTTCGGAGGTGGTAGGGAAAAAGTACCCATCAATGTAGGGTCTTTTAGTAGGCCTACTCCGATATTTTGAAGTGACTGAGAGCTTCCGTGGATCATCGAAATGCTTCCCGTAACTTGCGAACTGTTGGGGAGAAATGTCTATTGGTCGATGATTGTAATTCCCCCTTGGAAGGGAAATGCAATCTTTCTAAAGTATGTCGACATAATGGCAGCCATAGCATAAATCCAGGGCCTTCCCAGTGGGATGTTGTAATCGAGGTTTTCGTCGATAACTTCAACATCAATTTCTACTGTTTTTCCCCCCAGTTCGACTTGCAAGTTACTTAAAATCCCGTATGGAGTGTATGTTTGTCCATCAAATGCTTTTAACGTCGTCGACGATCGCGACAAGGGTGGTGAGCCTAAATTTTTCCAGCAACTCATTGACATAATACATGTAGATGCCCCCTCATCAATAATTGTTCGATGAACAGTTTTGTTAAGGGCTTTCACTTGAATGAGGACAGCGAGCTGAGCTGGTAATTGCGGGTCATATCCTTTATGATTAAAGGCCACAAGATTGGAATCCGTTGGGTAAATCCCACCTATTGCTGATAATAAAGCTTGCTTTTGGGAGGGGCAATTTTGCAGTACCTCAAGTGTCGACATAGCGGACGACGATTGGGCCAGGTCCTCTACTATATTATAATTCTGTGCTGCTCTTGCATGAGGATTAAATGTCGATTTGTATACAACTCCCTTTGGTGGCTTTATCGTGAGCTTAGGAATGATGGGTGGCACAACTTTGGTCGAAGTTGTTGTCGAACTACTAGGTTGATTAGTAGGCTTGTTGTTCGACAACTGTGGATTCCCGTAATATTTATTCCTTATCGATATCAAAGCATCATTTTGTTGTTTCGAAATGGATAGCATAAGGACTTGGGATGGGGAAGCATTTTCACTAGCAACCAGATTGGTTCCTGGGTTTGGAAACGGATCAGTCAATACTGTTGAGGTTTTTGAATTCTTAAAGAATTTATTAACTTCAGCTTTATATGGACAATCTCTCGTCCAATGATCCTCATCGCATATGAGGCATGGCTGAGTAGGTCTTTTGCCGAGAAGGGTTTGCAGAATATTTTTCAGGAGATGAATCATCCTGTTTCTTCTTTTTTCTCTTCCCTTTCTTCTTGCCTCCCAATTGCTTCGATTCTTTGCCTTTGTCAGTTGACACGGCATTAACCTCTGAGGCTAGAAGTTCTTCATTTGCATTTTTATCAGAAATATTACAGGGTTTCTTAGATGTAGCCTTTGTCGATTTCGTGGTCATCGTACCTATCATGCCATCGCCGGCATGAGAGTCTTTGTTTGACTTAGGAGGAGGAACGAAAAATTCTAGTCTTGGAGCATCAGGGATTTTATCATAAAGCGTGCCAGACTAAGTATAGATGAAGTCTAGATATTGCACACGAGCAATGACCCGCTCTTCAGTGACGACCCCTCCCTTTGGCACATATTCTGTTATAGAAGGTAACAAAGACTTAATAAACCATTTAGTTAGTAGCTGATTAGGTACATATGTTTTTACCATTCTACGACGACGTCACCATTCATGAATATGATCGGATATGTGAGTGGCCATCATTTTCTTAAAATTGGTAAGAAGCTATGTTCCTATTTCATACCTTATTGGTAATTAAAAATGGGTTAAAAAGGTTGTGGCAAGGGTGCTAAAGTTATTGAATGAAGCTCTAGGAAATTCGATGTACCATTTTGTTGCTGGACCAATTAACGTTCACTGAAAAAGGGGAAACTGAATCGAATCATCATTGAGAGTGTTGGACGAACACCACAGATGAACAGTCATCATATAATTCGACGAGTCTTCACCCGGATTTCCATTAAATTTAGGAATATCTGACGGAAGTTTATGAGGAATTGCCAGCCACCAAGGGGCATAAGCGATTGGATCGTTCGTTAGCTGATTTAGATCTGGTAACTCTAAAGTCACCATGAAGGGCAACTGTTGATTCAGGTTCGGCAAAGCATACCCAGCATAAGATGGGATTGCCTGAGCAATGGGTCTTTACATACCAGCATAATGTATTTGATGCTGATAACTTTGATAAGGTGGTTTGGGATAACCAATTTGAGATGAATGGTGATAACTGTTTTGAATATACGGCTGCCCATTACCTGCAACGTTTTGTTGCTCAGGTCCTTGGTAAGCTTGTTGGAATTGCGGTTGTTGATGTTGCACCAGCCATGGTTGTGAAACCATTTGTTGTTGCCCAATACTGGAGATTTGACCAAGATGAGGGGTAATATTGCCCATTTGAGCCTGAGTCGCTCTAGTTAAGAAGCCACTAATTTGCAATTGCGGTTGTGTCGTAGAGACAAGAGGCTATTGTACAACGACCTAAGAAACTTTAGGTTGGCATGCAACAAGCAATGCTTGTACTTGTGACACTGTCACAATAGCTGGTGTAGTGGGGATATTCAACACAGGTAGACTTGGTTGCATTAAGTATACAACTCTTGGTTGTTGAGGCAGTATTGGCACCCAACCACTGGATGTGATTCCAAATTGACCTGAATTCAGTTGTGAACTCTCATATGGTTGTTGTCCTGAAGGGAACAATGAAAGGGTATAGTGCCCCCCATATGGCAGCAATCCAGTGCTGAAAGGAATGATTAGCCTTTGGAGACCCGACTACCCAAATTGATATTGTTGTGAAGGATCAATTTGTTGAGATTCAACATAAGAGATTCTAGGTACTATTCCATATGAACAAATGGGAATAGACCATACTATCGAGACAGTCCCTGGGTGGACTCCTTCTAGCGGTTGAGAGCTAGTTGGGATAGATGGTATACTAGCAAACATCATCGGAGTGGTGGCAGGAGGTTCTGCTACCGCTGTATTAGACAACACAGTCCTAGATGTCGATGGTTGTCCAGACATATTGAGTTTATCCAAAAGACTTCCTAGAGATTCTACAAGAACTTGCAATGAAGGGGTATTAACTTATAAAGTAGAATGATATAGGTGGATCCCAGTCCCAAAATGTGATGGAATACTGGATGGGAGATCCTCTGTAATCTCTTCTATAGCAATCAATCTGGGTGGAAGAGGGTGACCGTCAGGTCCATAAAATATTTCTGGTGCTGAAGAAGGTATAGATTCTGCAGCGGCAGACGCTGGAGGGGTAACACCTTCCGAATCAATTCTAGATGGAGCTGGTTTAGGAATCGAAGTGTTTACTGTTACACTAGGATTAGTTCCAATGTCCTCTTGTAACTACGGAACTTCTTCTGTAGAGGCAGGGATACCAGAAATGGTTGGATTAACCAGAGTCTCAGAGGATGTTGAAACACAAGTTTCAAACAAACCAGGAGACTTTGACCCAGTTAAACGAGTTCGCTTGGCCCAGAATGGTTTCGTTTCTGGAGTTAAAGACGGTTGACTCATCAGTCTCCACAAACGACGGGGTTTTGATTGACTTTCTTCCACGATTGTGGATTATTCGATCAACTCAAAATGGCGACTCCACTGGGGAGTGAATAGTTTGATTGCTTGTCTCTATTTGTTTGATTCATAAACCACAGACGGAGCCTAAAGTTAAGCCAACTAGCCTTCAAACTGCATTTTTTATGCAAGTGCAAAGTAGATCAATGCTGCTTTAGTCAATCTTCAGGTTTGTTTATGAACTGAACAATTTACTTGCAAACATCCTAAGTGCCCTAGAGGTAGCTTGAGTAACCTCATTAGATCAACCCCTGTACTTTGTAGTTACTGACTATCATTTTCTCAGCCTAAATCCCTGAACTAAGCTGCAAACTGTCACCAAAAACCAAGTTAAAGTCTCGTCCTTGGACCATCACACCTTCTCTTATTGGAAATTTGGATGCATTGCACCTCCCATGTGCAGTAGGTGGGATGCATCCCTGTTTCCCTGTGTTATCGGTGCGATGATCAGGCAAGACTAGTTTTAACTCTAGATTTTTGTTTTTTCTTCACTCTCTTCAGCTTTATTCAGGAGTTTTGCTATCTGTGATCAGTAGACCACTATTGAAACCCCCTTCCTTTGCATTATCCAACCTCCATTGTGCAAAGACTTGTGAATGTTTTTATGTATTTTTCGCCATTCACAGTTCTCATTTACAAAATGGTAGCTTAATCGAACTGTCGTCTTTGGATTTGAAAGTGTCGCAAATGTCGTTTTCAGTCAAGGAAAAGAATCCTTCTCTTTTTTATAGTCGATTACATTGTTACTCTTGTATTTGATCTGAATTAATAGTTCTTCAAGTGTCAAAAGAAATTTTCAATTCAAAATCGCAAAGAGTCGTCTTGTCTCCCTTTTGTTTTTTTTGAAAAGAAAATCGTTAGTATTGTCGCTTTGAAAGAAGATATAGTTTAGATTTGTGCTTAGAATTATTTTTGTCATTCACACATTATGAAAGCAGAAAGAAAATACATGCATGTGAATTTGCATTTAGACTGCTTTTTTATTGTGATTTAGGACAGTGCATCTAGTGTGTGCTCTCTACTCTATGTTGAAAGAATTTCATTTCTCTTTCCTTAATAGCTAGGATTTTCATTGCAAAAAGAAGATTAAACGACTGTTTATCATCTTAGATTGCATTTTAGGAATTGTATATCTACATCACGCGATGAACCTTAAAGGAAAACTTCTTAAGAAATATCAACTATAAAATAAATTCAATGAACATAAAAATGCTTTGAAACCTAACGCACAACATCTAGAAGTCTAGGCTAGAGACGTATTCTAGCATCATAAAGCCTGGTAACTGTCGCTTTCATCGTAGGTTGGGTGATTCCTCCTCTTTGAGATGACAAGTGCCATTACAGACTTGTGCTCCCACATACCATCGACTATATATTGGGAGACCATAATAGGCTATATCCTTTATCCTTAGGAAGTCATGTCTACCGCCCTATCGATCACAATGCATTGAACACAGCATTCGGGAAGATTGACTCATGTACCGTAAAAATTATTCTACAGTTTTGCGATTGGTTTGGTAATCCCTCTGTCTAGATTTCCAGAGTAGTCTCTTTCGTTCCTTTTCAAACTCCTTAAAGGAAAAGGCCCATCTGAGCACTTGTCACTTCAGGCTTATTAAAGGTCGAAGGCAACTAGAGTCATCTTTATCTCTTTCTCGAATCTTAAAAATTGAAAAAGAAAGTTTTGTCAAAGCGTCTAAAATCTATTTTAATCGGAGTAACATCATTGTTCACTCATTGGTCTTAGGTTGAGAAAATGGAGTCCACCAACCAAGGATTTCCCCTCAGGGGAAATCCTAGTCCTTTCTCCCCTTGGGGAGATGTTGGTGCACCTCATATGGACACATTGTCCCTTCCAGGAATGACAATTGGCCTGCCAGTATGGCTTTTCTCAACCTCTATCATTCAAAGCACTGTGATTACTGAACAATTGAATCAACAACTAGATGAAACTAGAGTTACCCCCCAACCTTCTACTTCATTTGTCTCTCCCTCTCCTTCTTCCTCTTCACTTGGTGAAGATAGTAAAACTAAAAACCAAGTAACTGAGAAGAAGAAGAAAGGGAAGGAGAAGAAGAAGAAGGAGCCAACGGCAAAAAGGGGCAACTATGCATCGTCTAGTGAAAATCCACACATTGCACCGTCCAAACCTAAATCTCCATGTGTCATCTACAAAGGATACCACTATCATCGAGATTGTCCTTGCATCCCACGGATCTTAAGCGACTGGTCTCCCCGCTTGCACAATCCGGTGTCATCAACCTCTGATGATCATGTTGAGAGTACACCGTCAACTAGTGAAAAAAGTCACCGAACAAAAAGGAAAATCTAAATTTCCCTACATACTGTGTGAAGGTGATCATGCTCTCCACCGTTGTACCTTCCTGGACAAAGCTAAAAGAGTCAAGGATAAAAGTCTTGCATCACCGCAGCGACTCCCTCCTGGGTACAAGAAACTCTCACCGAATCCATTGCTAGTTGAAAATCTGACTGACCCCCTTTGTTGTCAGTCGAAGCACCTATCATTGAAGATAAACCCTCTGAGTCCACATCAGACCAAAGTCAACAGGTCGATACGGCAGTCGACCCCATATTGGCTTCAGAATATTTACCTTTAGATGATACAGTCACCAAAGAGAATGAGAACGACACTGTTCAAATTCTTTTCGTAAACACAGACTTTGATGAACATGGGGGAAATCTGCCCATTCCTTTATCGCAGGAAGGAAATTCGTTAGAGTTGTATCCAGCCATTTATTCGGTCCCACCTCCAAGAAACCTAGTCATTTCCTTCGATTGGAATCTACTAGGCAGACCCCGTTTACCGTCTAATGTACCATTCCGAATCATAGTACAAACTTACAAAATGGTCATGGTTGGTACCATCATAGATGAAGGGGCTTCTTTTAATATCCTTTCCTCGACTGCTTGGAAATTGGTTGGTTCACGATCGCTTTTGCCTGAGATGCAAAATCTGACAAGCTTCAATAAAGAAACCAGTCGACCGTTAGGGATCCTTCCAAGTTTACCTATAACTTTGAGAAGGAAAACTATTTATCTGAACGTAATGGTAGTCCAAGGACCTTTAGATTACAATCTAATCCTTGCGCATGACTACATTTATAGCATGGGAGCCATTGTTTCCTCACTCTTTTGAGTGATGTGTTTTCCATATGAAGGAAGGGTGGTCTAGCTTGTAGACCAACTTTCATTCTCGGGTCACACGTAGCTAATAGTCAAATGCCATCCTTAATAGGTCTTTTTGTGCAAGAAATGTCTCATCAATATCCAGTCCGTCCACCTGATGAATGCGAGTGATTCGATGGTTGTGATTGAAACCCACGGGGCATGCACCCTAGTCTGCTTCAGCAGGGAAACTTCAGGTATAGGGTAGGTTTCCATAGAGGATATATGGCTAGTCTGACACACCTATTCATTTAGGAAAATGGGATTAGACCAGAATAAGATATCTCTGTTAGAAGGTAGGCCTTTCCCGATGGAACAAATGTTTTGTCTCCAAATTGAAGGGTAACCTGGAAAAGGTAGGCCTTTCTCGATAGAACAAGTTTTTTTCCTACAAATTGAGGCGTAACCTGGGAAACTCTACTTCGCTATACTTGGGGGCATGCAAGCCTTTTGCGTGAAAGCGAAAAGTGACCATTTATTTTCTTAGTTTGTAGGTTCTTAACCCTTTAAACTCATAGGATTGGTCATTCCTAGCTTACATAATAAAAGGAGTTGGAGCATAATTTCAAATGGTGCAAGCTCCCTAAAAAATGAACCTATCGATGAGACATCCTTATTATATGACTAGCACGAGTAGTTTTACGCGAAGTTCAAGCTCGTTAAAAATTAAACCTAGCAATGAGCATATGCTCCACCAGAGTTTAAGCTCATTAAAAAATGAACCCACCTCCGGTAAATAACCATTGTGAATGATTATCATCAGATTTTGAGCCTTGGTCATGTTCTCACCATCACCTCCACTCTCTTTTAGCCGATCATTCACCTCCATTTGATTGTTTACCCCTTTTAAGGAACAACTGCGAGAAGTGATCCTATTAGCCACCTTCTTTACACTTCCGTGATTGGAAAGTTCCAAACCTTACCTGGAAGCAGCTGCTATCTAAAAACATCACTCGTTCCTCAAAAAGCGAGTCTCCTTTAAGCTCTTTTCATTTGACTTGTAAAATATGAAAAGATTGCTGAGCAATTGGCCTCTCCATCTCGTTAGAGTGATATGAAGTGCTATACCTCCTCTAGATTTTAATCTTTTTGGACCTGGGGGATCATTACACAAAAAGATCGAGCGTTTGTCTTGTTCAGCTCATTAAAACTATCGCAAAGTCATTCGTTTCGCATTGTTTTATACTTTTTCGGACTTAACGGATTATATTACAAAAAAGGAATATTGGAGTTTCCTTTCCGTCTCTCAAACTCTCTAAAATTGAAAAGGACCGAGTTATCCTTTTCGTTAAACACATTAAAACAATAGCGACAAACTTGTCCATTTAGAGAAGAACGAGTTTCACTGTCGCTGGGCTCGTTAAAACATAGTGACGGGTTTTCCCGAAGGGAAAATTATAGAATAAGAATATGTTATCCTCCTCAAGCTTGACAAAAATAAATAGGTGCTGATCAGAAATGACTGGGGAAAATTGGGAACAAAACTTGAAGAAACTTTATTGGTAGCAGGTAGCTCTTGAACATGACACTTTCACTCCATCACCATGATTGAGTCGGGTTGGGTTATTCCGTTCACCGGTCATATCACCATTGGTCCACCATACCATCCACTTTTGGGGCTAATGCTACCAATCCATTTCAGTGTCACCGATATGTTCAAGAGAAGTCGCTGAGAGAATTCACCTACCCAGCTTGTGTCTCATCTGCTACAATACCCTCACACTTCATTCTTTCATGACCACCACCCTGAACGTTGTATCATCAGATCGTTTTCACCTCTACAAAATCATTTGCTCCATTCCATGTCGTAGATGTGGGATCCATTAATGCCTTCCTACGATGGGTCACTTCTTGTCGACATCAGCTCATTATCCAAGAAGCCGACCTAGGGACAACCCTTCCAGTACTTTGAAGCTTGCATGCCTCAATGACAAGTTTCTCACTTCCGGCGATAGGTTTACATCAATGACCTTCGACAAAAAGATTTTGCATGGTGTTCGACATCGACTCATGTATTCACACCACGTGAATTGTACTGCAGTACCTTGAGGGTCATCATCATCATCGATGATTCCTCTCGCGTCTGTTAATAGCTTACATCATTGGCTGGTAATTAGGTGATGTCCTTCCATGTTCGACATCAGAACATCTTTTCACATGGATCGACTTGTACTTTCAGGTGAAGATTGAATGAGTTTTGAAGACCCCGTATCTAGTTTCATCCATCCGGGCTACGATATATTCAGGAGAATAAAGACATCAAATGTACATCATTGCTGCACAAATAATCATCGAAACTAAGGGATGATGGCTCTACCAGGATCATTAGTCCGCACACAGATGGTTGTCTGTCCTATGTACATGAAAATGAATTTATCAAGCTGAGCATGGGAATGCTTGCCTCTGCTAGATCATGAAAATATTATGAGGATAATGTATTGTATTATATCTTATTACAGGTCACCTTCCAGTGCGAAAAACTTCAGATCCTCATTATAAAGCATTTCACCTGACATCAAAAGATTTACGACCTCACGCTTTAGGGGGCAGCTATTATAGACATATTTGGGCACTGCAACTCCAATCACATATGTCCATAAACCAAGGGCTTCTAAGTCCCTAAAAGTGTTGTTTCATACCTTAAAGAAGCAAGGACAGCTGATTACATCATCTCCCAGAAGTTTTCCATGAGAAGCCACTCAGAACTGGTCAAAGCAAGACCATACAGACTAACCAGTGCAAAGGGTACGATGCATCTCACCTGCCACATGCAGAAAGTGTGATGCATACTGGAAAGCCCTTCTGTAGGGTGTGATGAGCGAGAGCAAACAAATGGCACAAGTAGTTTTCTAGGTGGAGACCCTTAGAATCTTCTAGAAGCTGCTCATTTGACACTTGCCTCCCTACATTCTCCCAAGGATGAGTAAGAGATCATGAAATCTCCAGGTGGAACCAAGAACTATCAGAGAGATGACACTAATCAAAATCCCAGAAGCTGACTCACCCCCCTGCAAATATCTATAAATGGATCCCTCATCCCAGAGATCCAAGAGGTTGGAATTTGGTAATTTGCAAAGAGGTGCTGCTGGTTTCTCTTTGAAGACATTGTTGGGTGATCTTGCTTTGTGTGAGGTGAAGAGGGCTTTCAAGCTGGGAGGATGGCACTGGGTCAGACCAAGTGGTTGTAATCCTCTCTTCTACTACTTTTACTAATAAAGATATTTGAGTTTTCCTCCATATTCTTGTGTATCTCTGAATATTGTGTTGATATATGCATTTGTATGGTCAATATATATCTGATCCTATATTGTTTACAGTGAAGGATCTCTATGCTTTGATGGTATTATGCTGCTGTGAATTTATAGGTGCTCTTTGAAGCGGAACAAGTAAGGAAGCAGTGGTGAGATTCTGTCAAAGGGGAAAGGAAACAAGCAAGGAACCAAGCGAAAGACTGAGGTTGGTACTCTTTGGTTCTTTCTCATCTCTCTCTTGTAAAGGAAAAACAAGTGACTTTAATCTGTTTGTTTCTAAGATAGCTACCCGTCTTAGTGGGACTAGCAACTTTGAATAGACACTAGATTTCCCGATAACTGTTATAGACACATTTGGGAATTGCAACCCCAATCACATATGTCCATAAACCAAGGGCTTCTAAGTCCCTAAAAGTGTTGTTTCATACCCTAAGGAAGCAAGGTCAGTTTATTACATCATCTCCCAGAAGTTTTCCATGAGAAACCACTCAGAAAAGGTCAAAGCAGGACCATATAGACTGCCCAATGCAAAGGGTGCAATGCATCTCACCTGCCACATGCAAAAAGTGTGATGCATACTGGAAATCCCTTATGTAGGGTGCGATGAGTGAGAGCAGACAAATGGCACAAGCAGTTTGCTAGGTGGAGACCCTGAGAATCTTCTAGAAGTTGCTCATTTAACACTTGCCACCCTGAGTTTGCCCAAGGATGAGTAAGAGATCATGAAATCTCCAAGTGGAACCAAGAACTATCAAAGAGATGACACTAATCAAAATCCCAGAAGCTAACTCACCCCCCTGCAAATATCTATAAATGTATCCCTCATCCCAGAGATCCAAGAGGTTGGAATTTGGTAATTTGCAAAGAGGTGCTGCTGGTTTCTCTTTCAAGACATTTTTGGGTGATCTTGCTTTGTGTGAGGTGAAGAGGGTTTTCAAGCTAGGAGGATAGAACTGGGTCAGACCAAGTGGTTGTAATCCTCTCTTCTACTACTTTTACTAATAAAGCTATTTGAGTTTTCCTCCATATTCTCTTGTATCTCTGAATATTGTGTTGATATATGCATTTGTATGGTCAATATATATATATCTGATCCTATATTGTTTACAGTGAAAGATCTCTATGCTTTGATGGTATTATGCTGCTGTGAATCTACAGGTGCTCTTTGAAGCGGACAAGTAAGGAAGCAGTGGCGAGATTCTGTCAAAGGGGAAAGGAAACAAGCAAGGAACCAAGCGGAAGACTGAGGTTGGTACTCTCTGATTCTTTCTCATCTCTCTCTTATAAAGGAAAAAAAAGTGACTTTAATCTGTTTGTTTCTAAGATAGCTACCCGTCTTAGTGGGACTAGCAGCTCTGAATAGACACTAGATTTCCCGATAACAAAATGGCGACTCCACTGGGGAGCGATTAGTTTGATTGCTTGTCTCTATTTTTTATATTCATAAACCACAGATGGAGCCTGAAGTTAAGCCAACTAGCCTTTGAACTGCATTTGCTACGCAAGTGCAAAGTAGATCAATCCTGCTTTAGTCAATCTCTAGGTTTGTTTATGAACTGAACAATTGACTTGCAAACATCCTAAGTGCCCTAGAGGTAGCTTGAGTAACCTCATTAGATCAGCCCCTATACTTTGTAGTTACTGACTATCATTTTCTCAGCCTAAATCCCTGAACTAAGCTGCAAACTGTGACCAAAAACCAAGTTAAAATCTCGTCCCTGGACCGTCTCACCTTCTCTTCTTGGCAATCTAGATGCATCACACCTCCCGTGTGCAATAGGTGGGATGTATCCCTGTTTCCCTATGTTACAGGTGCGATGATCAGACAAGACTAGTTCTGCCTCCAGATTTTGGTTTTTTCTTCACTCTCTTCAGCTTTATTTAGGAGTTTTGTTGTCTGTGATCAGTAGACCACTATTGAAACCCCCTTCCTTTGCATTATCCAACCTCCATTGTGCAAAGATTTGTGAATGTATTTATGTATTTTTCGCCATTCACAATTCTCATTTACAAAATGGTAGCTTAATCGAACTGTCGTCTTTGGATTTGAAAGTGTCACAAGTGTCATTTTCAGTCAAGGAAAAGAATCCTTCTTTTTTTGATAGTCGATTACACTTTTACTCTTGTATTTGATCTGAATTAATAGTACATCAAGTGTCGAAACAATTTTTCAATTCAAAATCGCAAAGAGTCGTCTTGTCATCCTTTTGTTTTTTTTGAAAAGAAAATCGTTAGTATTGTCGCTTTGAAAGAAGATATAGTTCAGATTTGTGCTTAGCATTCTTTTTGTCATTCACACATTAAGAAAGCAGAAAACAAATACCTGCCTATGCATTTGCATTTATACTGCTTGTTGATTGTGATTTAGGACAGTGCATCTAGTGTGTGCTCTCTGCTCTATGTTGAAAGAATTTCATTTCTCTTTCCTTAGTAGCTAGGATTTTCATTTCAAAAAGAAGATTAAACGACTGTTTATCTTCTTATATTGCATTTTAGGAATTGTATATCTACATCACGTGGTGAACCTTAAAGCCCAAATTCTTAAGAAAGATCAACTATAAAATAAATTCAATGAACATAAAAACACTTTGGAACCTAATGCACAACATCTAGAAGTCTAGGCTAGAGACGTATTCCGGCATCATAAAGCTTGGTAACTGTCGCTTTCATCGTAGGTTGGGTGATTCCTCCTCTTTGAGATGAAAAGTGCCAGTACAGACTTGTGCTCCCACGTACCATCGAGTATATATTGGGAGACCACAATAGGCTATATCCTTTATCCTTAGGAAGCTGTGTCTGCCACCCTATCGATCGCAATGCACTGAACACAGCATTCGGGAAGATTGACTGCCGTACCGTAAAAAGTATTTTGCAGTTTTGCGATTGGTTTGGTAGTCCCTCTGTCTAGATTTCTAGAGCAGTCTCTTTTGTTCCTTTCAGACTCCTTAAAGGAAAAGGTCCATTTGAGCACTTGTCACTTCAGGCTCATTAAAAATCGAAGGCGACTAGAGTCATCTTTAGCTTTTTCTCGACTCTTAAAAATTGAAAAAGCAAGTTGTGTCAAAGCGTATAAAATTTATTTTAATCAGAATAACGTCACTGTTCCCTCGTTGGTCTTAGGTTGAGAAAATGGAGTCCACCACCCAAGGATTTCCCCTCAGGGGAAATCCTAGTCCTTTCACCTCTTGGGGAGATGTTGGTGCACCTCATATTGCCACATTGTCCCTTTCGGGACTGACAATTGGCCTTCCAGTATGGATTTTCGCGACCTCTATCGTTCAAAGCACCGTGATCCTTGAACAATCAAATTAGCAACTAGATGATACTAGAGTTACCCCCTAACCTTCTACTTCATTTGTCTCTCCCTCTCCTTCTTCCTCTTCGCTTGGTGAAGATAGTAAAACTAAAAACCAAGTAACTGAGAAGAAGAAGAAAGGGAAGGAGAAGAAGAAGAAGGAGCCAATGGAAAAAAGGGGCAACCGTGCATTGTTTAGCGAAAATCCACACACTACACCGTCCAAACCTAAATATCCATGTGTCATCTACAGAGGAGACCACTATCATGGAGATTGTCCTTGCATCCCATGGATCTTAAGGGAAAGGTCTCCCCGCTTCCACAATCCGGTGTCATCAACCTCTGACGATCATGTTGAGAGTACACTATCAACTAGTGAAAACGAAGTCACCGGACAATAAGGAAAATCTAAATTTCCTTGCAAATTGTGTGAAGGCGATCATTCCCTCCATCATTGTCCCTTCCTGAACGAAGCTAAAAGAGCCTTGGATAATTGTCCTGCATCACCATAGTGACTCCCTCCTGGGTATAAGAAACTCTTGCTGAATCCATTGCTAGTTGAAAATCCGACTGATCCCCCTTTGTTTTCAGTTGAAGCACCTATCATTGAGGATAAACCCTCTGAGTCCACATCGGACCAAAGTCAATAGGTTGAGATGGCAGTCAACCCCATCTTGGCTTCAAAATATTTACCTTTAGATGATACAGTCACCAAAGAGAATGAGAACGACACCGTTTAAATTATTTTCGTAAACACAGACTCCGATGAACATGGGGGAAATCTGCCCATTCCTTTACCGCAGGAAGGAAATTCGTTAGAGTTGTATCCAGCCATTTATTCGGTCCCACCTCCAAGCAACCTAGTCGTTTCCTTTGATTGGAATCTACTAGGCAGACCCCGTTTACCATCTAGTGTACCATTCTGAATCATAGTACAAACTTACAAAATGGTCATGGTTGGTACCATCATAGATGAAGGGGCTTCTGTGAGTATCCTTTCCTCGACTGCTTGGAAAGTGCTTGGTTCACCATCACTTTTGCCTGAGATGTGAAATCTGACAGGCTTCGATAAAGGAACCAGTCAACTGTTAGGGATCCTTCCAAGTTTACCTATAACTTTGAGAAAGAAAACCGTTTATCTGAACGTAATGGTAGTCCAAGGACCTTTAGATTACAATCTACTCCTTGGGTGTGACTACATTTATAGCATGGGAGCTATTATTTCCTCACTCTTTCGAGTGATGTGTTTTCTGCATGAAGGAAGAGTGGTCCAGCTTGTAGACCAACTTTCATTCCCCGGGTCACACGTAACTAATAGTCAAATGCCATCCTTAATAGGTCTTTTTTCGCAAGGAATGTCTCATCAATATCTAGTCCGTCCACCTGATGAATGCGAGTGATTCGGTGGTTGTGACTAAAACCTAGGGGGCATGCAGCCTGGTCTGCTTCGGCAAGGAAACTTCAGGTATAGGGTAGGTTTCCGCAGAGGATATATGACTGGTCTGACACGCCCATCCGTTTAGGAAAATGGGATTAGACCGGAATAAGATACCTCCGTTAGAAGGTAGGCCTTTCCCGATAGAACAAATGTTTTGTCTGCAAATTGAAGGGTAACCTGGAAAAGGTAGGCCTTTCCTGATAGAACAAGTGTTTTGTCTGCAAATTGAGGGGTAACCTGGGAAACTCTACTTCGCTATACCTACGTGCATGCGAAATTTTTGCGTGAAAGTGAAAAGAGACCATTTATTTTCTTAGTTTGTAGGTTTTTAACCCTTTACACTCGTAGGATTGGTCGTTCCTAGCTTACATAATAAAAGGAGTCGAAGCATAATTTCGAATGGTGCAAGCTCCCTAAAAAATGAACCTATCGATGAGACATCCTTATTATACGACTGGCACGAGCAGTTTTACGCGAATTTCAAGCTCGTTAAAAATTAAACCTAGCAATGAGCATATGTTCCACCAGAGTTTAAGCTCATTAAAAAATGAACCCACCTCTAGTAAATAACCATTGTGAATGATTATCATCAGCTTTTGAGCCTTGGTCGTGTTCTTACCATCACCTCCGCTCTGTTTTAGCTGATCATTCGCCTCCATTTGACTGTTTAGCCCTTTTGAGGAACAACTGCGACGAGTGATCCTATTAGCCACCTTCTTTACACTGTCGTGATTGAGGAAGTTCCAAACCTTACCTGGAACCAGCTGCTATCTGAAAACATCACTTGTTCCTCAAAAAACAAGTCTCCTTTAAGCTCTTTTCATCTGACTTGTAAAATATGTAAATATTGCCGAGCAATTGGCCTCTCCAGCTCGTTAAAGTGATCGGAAGTGCTATCCCTCCTCTAGATTTTAATCTTTTTGGACCTGAGGGATCATTACACAAAAAGATCGAGCATTTGTCTTGTTCAGCTCGTTAAAACTATCGAAAAGTCATCCCTGTCGCATTGTTTTATACTTTTTCGGACTTAAGGGATTATATTACGAAAAAGGAATATTGGAGTTTCCTTTCCGTCTCTTTTCAGACTCTATAAACTTGAAAAGGACCGAGTTATCCTTGTCGTTAAACTCGTTAAAACAATAGCAACAAACTTGTCCATTCAAACAAGAATGAGTTTCACTGTCGCTAGACTCGTTAAAACATAGCGACAGGTCTGCCTGAAGGGCAGATTATAGAACAAGCATATGTTATACTCCTCAAGCTTGACAAAAATAAAGAGGTACTGGTCAGAAATGACTAGGGAAAATTCGGAAGAAAACTTGAAGAAACTTTATTGGTAGCAGGTAGCTCTTGAACATGACACTTTCACTCCATCACCATGATTGAGTCGGGTTGGCTTATTCTGTTCACTGGTCATATCACCATTGGTCCATCGTACCATCCACTTTTTGGGTTAACACTACCAATCCATTTTAGTTTCGCCGATATGTTCAAGAGAAGTCTCTAAGAGAATTCACCTACCCAACTTGTCTCTCATCCACTACAATACCCTCACACTTCATTCCTTCATGACCGCCACCCTGAACCTTGTATCATCAGATTGTTTTCACCTCTACAAAATCATTTGCTCCATTCCGTGTCGTAGATGTGGGATCCATTAATGCCTTCCTATGATGGGTCACTTCTTGTCGACATCAGCTCATTATCCAAGAAGCTGACCTAGGGACAACCCTTCCAGTACTTTGAAGCTTGCATGCCTCAACGACAAGTTTCTCACTTCCGGTGATAGGTTTACATCAATGGCCTTCGATAGAAAGATTTTGCATGGTGTTTGACATCGACTCATGTATTCACACCACGTGAATTGTACAATAGTACCTTGAGGGTCATCATCATCATCGGTGATTCCTCTCGCGTCTGTTAACAACTTACATCATTGGCTGGTAATCAGGCGATGTCCTTCCATGTTCGATGTGAGAACATATTTTCACATGGATCGACTTGTACTTTCGGGCGAAGATTGAACGAGTTTTGAAGACCCAGTATCTAGTTTCATCCATCCGGGCTACGATATATTCAGGAAAATAAAGACATCAAATGTACATCATTGCTGCACAGATAATCATCCAAACTAAGGGATGATGGCTCTACCAAGATCATCAGTCTGCACATAGACGGCTGTCTATCCTATATACATGAAAGTGAATTTATCAAGCTAAGCATGGGAATGCTTGCCTCTGCTAGATCATGAAAATATTATGAAGATAATGTATTGTATTGTATCTTATTACAGATCACCTTCCAGTGCGAAATACCTCGGATCCTCATTATAAAGCATTTCACCCGACATCAAAAGATTGAAAACCTCATGCTTTAGGGGGCAACTGTTATAGACATATTTGGGCATTGCAAACTCAATCACATATGTCCATAAACCAAGGGCTTCTAAGTCCCTAAAAGTGTTGTTTCATACCCTAAAGAAGCAAGGTTAGCTGATTACATCATCTCCCAGAAGTTTTCCATGAGAAACCACTCAGAACTGGTCAAAGCAGGACCATACAGACTACCTAGTGCAAAGGGTACGATGCATCTCACCTGCCACAAGTAAAAAGTGCGATGCATAGACACTAGATTTCCCGATAACTGTTATAGACATATTTGGGCACTACAACCCCAATCACATATGTCCATAAACCAAGGGCTTCTAAGTCCTTGGTTTATGGACATATGTGATTGGGGTTGTAGTGCCCAAATATGTCTATAACAGGAAGGAATTGGATTTATGAAATGGATGCCATAGTTTCAACTCTGTTTTGCATCCTTTATTTTCCTCATGAGGGGAGAATTGTTAAAATTGATCAATTGGATTATTCTTCAGTTGACCCTCGTGCAACTTCGGATTCTACCGTTCCATTGGTGGATAACCCCTAGAAACCTATAGAGAATTTAGGAGTTGGGATGTACTCTTCATTTATGGGTACATTCAATCTTACCACTCCTATAGCTAGAATCAATGCCATTTCATCCTCCAAAGAGTCTTCATGGGAAGAGTTCTTGCGGACTCATTATTTTTCAGACCCTTGGATGAAGGGAAATTTTATGGAATGGGATTCCCTATGTCTACAACAGAGCTTAGATATCAATCTATCATGAACTCTACAGATGACCATCCTACTTCTTTTTCAGAGGAGGAGTTAGATGGTGATGTGGCTCCAGCTTGGACGCTTGACTCTACTTCTTCTATGGATTGCTTAGCTACAGTTTTACCATCTGAGGAAGCAATTTTAGAAGCAATGACGGGTGTAGATCGACCATGGGAAGATTTACACCATCATTCATATTTTCTTCCCCCATTGCAGGAAGTCAAATCCAGGTTCTCCAATCTACTTACTAGCAATGTTTGTACAGTTTCAAACCCTTTGGCTCCAGCACACATAGATGCCAAATGTTATATGTCAATTATTTCAAAAATCGTACCCATAAACATTTCTAGGAACCCTAATGTGATAGAAAATGTTTTCATCGGAGCCGAGTGTTCTCCTGAAGAGATTCAAATTTACACGGACCTCTTTAAAGATTTTCGGGATGTATTCGCTCGGTCTTATGAATAAATGCCTGGTATTGATCCATTCATCATTCAGCATGAGATCAAGACGTATGAAAACGCTAAGCCGATTCATTAGAAGCTTCGGCCGGTCAATCCTAGGAAAGCAACAACTATTAAAGCTTAAGTGTAAAAGTTGCTCAAGGTGGGTTTCATATACCCCATTCCCCTAACGGATTAGGTTTCTAATCCAGTCCCAATTGATAAAAAACAAGGAACGATTTGTGTGTGCATTGACTTTAGGGATTTGAACAAATCTTGTCTAAACGACAATTACCCCACACTGTTTTTTATTGATCAGATAGTTGATGAATGTGTGGGTAATGAGATTTTCTCCTTCATGGATGGATTCTCTGGTTATAATCAAATATCTATCCGTCCAAAAGACCAGCATAAGACAACTTTCATTTGTCCCTGGGGTACCTTTGCATACAAAAAGATGCCTTTTGGTCTTAAAAATGTTGGAGCTACATTTCAGTGGGCCATTTCTTACGCTTTCCATGACATCAAGCATGTCATAGAAGCATACTTGGATGATTTAGCTGCTCATTCTTGAAAGAGAATCGATCATCCCAGTCACCTTTGGTTAGTTTTTGAGAGATGTTGATTTTACAAGATCCAGTTGAATCCAAATAAGTGCATTTTCGTGGTTACATCTAGTCGGTTGTTAGGTTTCATTATATCAACTGAAGGGATTCGAGTTGATCCATTCAAGGTGGAGGAAATAATTTAGTTTCCTCCCTCGTCTTCCATCCGACAACTTCAAAGTCTTCAGGGGAAGGAAAATTTCTTGAGACGGTTTATAGCAACCATGCTGAGATAACTAAAGGATTTATGCATTTGCTGAGGAAAGGAGTTCCATTTTTATGGGATGACTTTGTGCAACGATATTTTAATGCCTTGAAGAAGGCGTTAATATCTACCCCACTTTTGAGTCCACCAGATTATGGTAGATATTTCCTTTTATATCTTGCACCCGCAGAATCAACCATAGGTATGGTTTTGGTTCAGGAAGATGATGCTCTCACGGAGCATGTGATTTACTACTTGATTCGAGGCTTGGTGGGTCCTCAACTACGCTATTCTCTGGTTGAGAAATTGGCCTTGGCATTTTTCCATGTTGTCTAGCGGCTTCGTCATTATATTCTGCTACGCAAAACGTTTGTCTTAGCGGTGGTCAATCCTTTCCAATTTGTCCTCAGTAGGCGAGTGATTAGGGGAAAATATAATCGATGGATTGTTATTATATAAGAATTCAATCTCAAGTTCTTGTTAGCCAAGTCTAAGAAGTCATTGGTTTTCATGGAATTAATTTCCGAGCTACCTTGTGAAGAAGATACTATTTATGTGGAAAGTTTCCCAGATGAACATCTATTCCTCATCTCTTCACAAGATCCTTAATATGGAGATATCATCATCTATCTCCAAACTTCGAAGTTCCCTCCTGCTTCCTCCTAGGATGAACATCCAAAATTACGTCACCTGGCTAAGAACTATGTCATCATTGATGATACATTATATCACTGAGGGGTTGATTCAATCTTGAGGCATTGTTTAACCTTAGAGGAATAAAAGTATGTGCTTAATGATTGCCATAGTGGAGCTTGTGGTGGTCATCTATCTGGGCTTGCAATAGCCCAGAAAACCTTGCGTGAAGGCTACTTTTGGCCTTTGCTTTTCAAAGATTGTATTGAAGCGGTCAAACGTTGCCACCCTTGTCAAGTCTATACTCAGAAGATGCACGCACATCCAACTCCTCTTTTCCTTGTTATCACTGTCGGTCCTTTTAAAAAGTGGGCTATTGACTTTACTACTTGTAATCTGCCTTCGGCAGTGAATCACAAGTACATTATAGTGGCCGTAGACTACTTTATGAAGTGGGTTGAGGCCATGCCTACTTATAAAAATGATAGTGAAATAGCAGCATTGTTCCTCTTCGATCAAATTATTTCACGTTTTGGTATCTCGAGAGAGATTGTCACTGATCATGGCAATCATTTCCAGAACCAACTGATGAACAAATTGGCTCTTAAGTTGGGCTTCCAGCAGGAGCATTCATCTCTGTATTATCCTTAGGCCAATGGGCAAGTTGAAGCTGTGAATAAGTCCCTCAAGACGATCTTGCAAAGGAAAATTGACAAAAATTGCTCCAATTGACATATCATGTTGTATCCGACTCTTTAGGCATACCGAACCTTGGTAAATACTGCCACCGGATTTACATCTTTTCAGTTTACGGGCTGGAATCTATTTTTCCTTTTGAGTGTGAAATTCCATCCCTTAAGCTAGCTGTTGAGCTTCTTCTAGAGACCTCTAGTCTTGAAGAGCACCTCGTTCATTTGGAACATCTCGATGAGCAGCGTCGAGATGCCAATGAGGCTCATAAGAAAAGGGTTAAAACTCAGTATGATAAAGTTGTCTGTCCTCGAATCTTTTTTGAAGGCGACCTTGTCTTGGTCTATGATCAAGATAAAGACGCCTTGGGGGCAGGCAAATTCAAGTCTATGTGGTATGGTCCCTTTATAGTGAAACGAGTTTTAGGAAAAGGGGCTTATGAATTAGTCGATTTTGAAGGGAACAAGTTGGCGAAGCCCCGAAATGGGCTCTACCTCAAGAAGTACTTTTCTTAGGTTATGACTGAGAAATGACTTCTTTGTATATTTTGTATTTTTTTACATATTTTATCAGGAATTTTTGTGATATCGACGCTTTTTTTATCTACTTTGGCAGGTGTTGATGGAAGACTTGGTCTATTTCGGATTCACCGATGGTGCTAGTCGGCACACTCAGAATCTCGCTTCTACAGCTTGGGTGATTTATTATCCATCTGGTTAGTTGATGGTGTCAAGGGGAGTATGTATTGGTTCTACGTCAAATAATATTGCTGAATATACTTCCGTCATTAATTTACTATCCGAAGCTATTTCTTATGGAATTGATTCGTTGGTAGTGTATCTTGACTCACAGCTGGTAGTGTCACAATTAAATAACATTTATCGGGTTTAGGATCTTTATTTATATCACCAATTTTTGAGAGTTAGGGTGTTACAATGATCATTTGTTTATATTACTTATTTGCACATTGCATGATCTAAAAATTCATTAGCAGATTCTACCATTAATCAAGCATTAGATTGGCATATCATTCATTCATCAAGATAAAAACAAACTGTATATGTATATATATCATAAAACTGCCCGTGTGTACATAAAGTGTTTCAAAAAAAATATACCAAATCGGAACTAAATGACCATAATCATGTCCAATCTATCTATCGACCCGGCTCAGGATGAGTGGCCAAGAAAGTGACCACTATGTTGGCCACACGCCGAAGGATGGGACCCAATCTCATGGTACTCCTACCATGCAACACTGCATCTCCTCAAGTAAGTCTTCTATGGTCACCATCGTTACCTAGTGAGTCAATCTCACCAGATTTCTTTGGACTGCATATAAGACCCTCTCTGTCTCAGCAGTCGCCTCTTCGACACCTCTTCTGCGATGCCTGTGCTGCGGAAATCTGTCTAGTCTTACTGGACCCACATCTGGAACATGATCATTATGTCAGTATTTTAATCCCATCAAAAATATTTCTAAGTTCATATTTGAAAAAAATAAAAAATCTTAAAAATTGATAAAAATTTAAAAAAAAATGGCTACCTATCTCTCCCCATGCTGCTTTTGGTGGCAGTACCAAGTCTGGATCTCCTCGGAAATCCATGCCAGCATAGGGATAGTTGTCCACAGCAATGATTTGTTGTTCCCACTAGGAGAAGAACTCATCATCAAATGTAGTCCTTGGCACGTCCCTGCCTCCAAGGCATTTCATCAGATCGACCCACCTACCCATCCGAGGATCTCGGGGGCTGCTGATAGAGACTGATACCTTGGGACATAGCCCAGGCACCTTCTCGAAGAAGAAGGAGCATAAAATAGTCCCATATTCAAAATTTTTGGTCTGCCCTTTTTGAATGGAGGACAATTGACTCTTCATATTGGTAAGAAGAGGTGTACACTAGTCAAAAATAGTAGTGAGACACTCCATGGCCAAGCTCATGGATACTCCTGACGCTTGGTGCAATGAGGCTGATCCATTTATCCTAGCTATGGTGAAAAGTAAGATCCTTAGGGACAAGCTCTCCACATGTTTTATTGGAATCTGACTTCCAATTTTTTCTAGATGCCCAAGACAGTATATATGTACGTAGTCTTCCACTGAAAGACTACCTTGTGTCTGGTCCATTGAATGTACCACTTCTCCTCTCCAAGAGAGACTAGTGATAAAGTAAATATCCTCCTCCTCTATCCTCAAAGGCATCTGATTAATCATAAATGCATCATCTTTGACACTGCAATAGTGGATTAGCATTTCAAGCATACGAGTGTTGGCTTTCATGTTGGGCATTTTGAAAATTTTCAACAAGCCACATCCCCTCAATGCATCTAATGCTTGTTGATCATTCATAACTTCATTATCAATTGTGGTATGTTCCCTCTCTCTCCATGTGATTGTCATCCTGAAAAAAATCAAGTTTCAACCATTAGATTTTTGTATTTAAATTTCAAACCGTGTATATGTTGGTTCCCTTTACATACAGTCGTGTTTAGGGCCATCGTATATGCAGGTTGATAACATCCAAACCGCGTATATTCTGCGTTGGAATTTTTAACATAAATTCCTACTGTCAAACCTTAATAAAAATTTCTAAAAACAATCACAAAGTAATGCATGCTTGAAATGAGGATTACCTGATGGTTTTGATCCAATTTGAATAGTCCAATTCTTTGGGGGGCAAGTTTGCTCTTTTTTCTCCACAGCTTTTTCTCTCAACACAAATGACACAATTGGTGAGTCAAAAGGTCATTTTATAAGCTTTGAAATTGTTAAAGTTTTTCAAAACTTGATTTTTTTCGTCTCATGAATCTTTTAACTTGTGAGCTTGGATTGTTGGGAATAGGTTGTTTTTTCAGGACATTTTGGACTCTTCTTCGAAATTTCATATTGGTTCCATGACCACTGACCCATCATGGCAGGTATCATTTACTCACTAGCATATAGGTTAGGGAAACCACTTCTTCTGTTGCATCTTGCATACTAGCCTCCATTTGTCAATACAATTACCGTAGGGTCAATCCCATCGTGTTATGGTTAGTAAACCATGTTCACTCACCGATTTTTAAATCATGACATGATGGTAGAGCCATCCTTTACATGGGCATCTTAGTTAGCACCTCACTGACATTTGTTGCCCATGCTATTATATTGAGTAGGCTTGGGAGTCCTATTTAGTCCCTCCATGACTTGTGCGTTGAAGACTCATTCCTCTTTGCTTCTTCACTTCGTTCTAGCCTTATACCCTAGAGGCTCCTTTGTGTTGAGTTGTACTATTGCATTGCATTTTGACCATTTGCACCTTTTAGCCTTGAGTCGGCTTCACTTGGACTCGTGTTTAAGCCACTTCTTTGACCATGTCTTTTACAAACTCAAACTTGAAATCCCTTAGCTTCTGCAACTTGACACAGCCTTTGACCCATGGAAGGAACATCCCTTTGAGTGTCCTTGACCAGTTTCACCTCCCTGCATTGAGCATAGGATTGTTCCCATCCCAAGAACTAGATCATCTGTTTCACTAACACTCATTCTTTCCACTGTACTATAGAATTATTTTATTCTTTTTCCAGCTTAAAGAAAAAGACAAAAAAATTATATATTCCAAAAAGAGCGGGAATGGGACAACATTTCTAGATATTTTTGGCAGCTAGAGTTAGTTGTGTTGCCCTTGAACAAAGCACTCAAAATAAAGTCTCTCCTCCATTTTTAATGGGATTTAGTTTGACTTAGGTATGACTTAACCTTGTTATTGAGTCAATTCTCCTCTGATTGGTTATCTCTTCCAATCGTATGGAGAGTTCATTCATGCCACCTGCATGACAAACTTATACAGAGTTATCATATGCTACCACATAGTCATCATTGAGTCATGTCTTTGTTCAAGGCAAGTAAGCCTGAGTTGGCCCCTTTGCGGTGTCTCTTGACCTATTTTTCAATTGGCCATCCCTAGTTGTCAGTGTCTTGTTTGTCATCACATTAGTTATATTGGTCCTTTGCTTGTGCTGGCGGATCTTGTCCTTATCGATGATGACATATTGCTCTGAGGGCAAGCCTAGAGCTGCACCCTGGCCCTATTTTCATTATTGATAGGTCATATTGTGCTCAGCATCGATCAATATCATGGGTCTTTGAATGAGTGGTTTCCCTTGTGTTCGACATCAGCATTCATTATCACACATTGGGATTCGTGCAGTGCCTTGGTTTCCATTTGACACTATTGGTGGATTCCTCGCCTCTGTGTTAGCTTTCATTATTGGTTGGTTCATAGGGTTTCTATCATGTGCTAGATACATCTTTTTTACACCGAAAATGTGCTTCGGTTGGGTTACTACATCTTTTTCATCCGATTCCTTCCACATTATTGGCCTACAGGTTACACTCGCACTAGATTGATGAAGGATGCCTTAATGCCTTCTTTCTAGCGGATCTTTTCCTATCGACTACGACTCATTGCTCTAGGGGCAAAGATCTAGAGTCCATTTGGCAGTACCTTGGGGTTTGCAGTCATCAGTGGCAGATCCTTCGCTATCAATAGTGGGAAACCATCATTGTCCCCTGATTGATAGATTCTTCTAGGTGTTCGACTTCAGCTCATTTATTCACACTTGTTAGATTGTACTGGGTACCTTGACTCTCATTATCATTATCAGTGAGTAGTCTTGCATTTATTAACAGTATACATCAATGATTGGTAATCAAACGATTTCTCACATGGTCGACTTCAAATCATTTATTCTAATCATGTAGAAATGTACCACGATGGTCGGTGAAGACCTCGAGTTGCATCAACGTTCTTTGGTTCACTTGTCAACTGCTCCTATTGCTGCTAGTCGAGACCATTCCACATTATATGTTGCAGTCCTTCACAGCGACATCTTATATGCTGTCATCCGAGTTGTGATGTAGTATCATCTTATCCATCATGTTCATTTGGTACTATTGGGGATCCGTTTTTGACATAAGTGATCATCTTCATCCTCTAGCTTCATTGATCATCTTCTTATATGTGATATTCAAACATGTACTTGTTCGATCATGATCAGATGATCCATTATGTACTTTCAGTTATTTATACTTGTATACATAGTGGATCCACTTGTACTTGATACGCGGACATGCTTTACTTGTTCTGAGCATGGGTATGCTCGCCTCAAATAGTTGTTTCTTTCTGATCTCTTTTTTATGGCTTGGCAGACTGAAATTTGGCGAAGTCCTTCTCAGTTTTTGACAGGTTTCCTTTCCATATACTTAATACATTTCGGCCATCATGTACCTCTTATGACCTCATATATTAGGGGGCATCTGTTATAGCTCCAAATATCACCCTTGGTATTTGTGATATTTAGTTTATGGCCTAGGGAAACCCCTCCTTCCAGACTTGGTCCAAATATTTTAAAAACAATGTTTTACTTCCTCTACGCTACTTTTCCCTATGATAAAAGCGTGTACATGCAGGTTAGTCAATACCCAACCCATGTATATGTGTTAAAACACTTAAAAAAATTAAATTTCCTTAACTATGGTTGGAGTTCACGGGTTTTACCTGCTGATTACCTCCAAGTGACCGTGGCCCAACTATTTCGCAACTATTCCCCAACTAAAAAACTAATTGGGATAAGTATAAATATACTTCAATGGGAAGGCCTTAGGAAGGAGAGAAGAGATAGAATTACTATACTGAGATTATCCCCTGATCAAGTTTGAGGTATCCCTGTGCTTCAAGCACTTTCCCAAGTTCAGGAAACCCTTGTTTCCTTGAGTGTTGATATTCTCCCACTTGCTTGAGATATCATGGTATTGGTTATGGAAGGAGGTTGTTGAAGACTCAGACTGGATGAGCCTGGAGGACGGTTCCGATTGGAGCCAGAAGAAGGAGACTCAGGTGAACTCTTTCTGTGTTTATTATAGTTTTCTACATTAAAAAGAAATGATGTCTTGTTCCTGAGATTGACCTTGTTTATGCATCATATATTGTTGTAATTCATGTATGAATGATTATTTTGATGTATAACTAACCATTTGCTTATATTATATAAATTCAATTTCATTAAAATGCTTTATCTATATGCTGTTATGTATGTTTGGATTGGTTGATTTGCAGTTTCGAAGATCATCAAGAGTTGCAGAGGGTTTGAACCCTGCTGGGACTACCCAAACGAAGGACATCCAGGTATGTTCATCCATACATATTCTGTTTATTTAAGCATGTTTCCTGAGTTGTATGCATGTTTCTTGTTGTAGATTACTCTTGCTCTGTTGGGGTTCTGACCTAAAGCCCTAGGGTACTTATTCCCATAACGCTTACCGTCTGAAGGATCTACTGGGTCCTCCCCCTTGCAAGGGAGTCGGGTAATTCTATGAATCAGGTGGTCGGTGATGGGGATGGGCTCCTCCAGCCACAAACACCCATAATGCACTAGGCAGAGTAGCTACCTGATGGCAAAGATAGTTACTGGGGCATGATGGTAATATGACACCCAGAGCAGGCTCAACAACCTTGCTTTCTCTGCTTTGTGCAACCACTTGTGCAGCTCCAACTCTATGAATCCCACCGTAGCATTTTTTTCAGCTTCATGAGCTACACAATTGCCAAGTGTGGGAACTTTTCATGGTCCACAAGATCCCAATATTCAAAATTTAGACTCGACACCCATCCCAAGTGCACTCTGTTAACACTCAGGTTGTTCCCTTTGACTCCCAAGGGAATACGGCCGAGGTAACCACTAACTAATCTTTGGGTCACAGGTTCTAGCCTACCTATGACCAGAGAGGGCTCTCTCTTTATGTTTTAACTTTGTTGATATAATATTTCAGGCTAGTTATGATGCTCAAGGTTTTGTTTTAGATTTTGCTGGGTGATGATTTCAGTTAAGATAGATATATGTTTATCGGGGTGTTCTAGGCCATTGGGCATGGAGTAAGTGATGTTTAATTTCTTGATATGTCTGCGTTGATACAACAATGATGCTACAGAGCCAGATAAGTGTCTAAGGAACGATTTTTTTTTTAAATCTGTAATTGGGTGTGATGTAATCAGGGCATGAAAGGCAATTAAGGGTCTTTCAATAAGCTGATATGGAGAACAGTGGGAATATTACTTAGGAGCACTGAAGAATTCCTACATAACATTCGTATTTGTAGAATTGATGTAAACATGAGCAATTAAGAATTCATGTTCATGATTAATTCTGAAGAAAACATTTTCAGCAACAGAGATTGAGCACAAGGTGTAATCAAACATTTCCTGTACTATTCTTTTTCTCTATTGTTAGATTGGTGAAGCATGTGTATGATTCAAACAAACATAAGAAGATAAAACATAGATTGAGAAAACTTATTGTTCCATTTGGACAACACAGGAATTCTGCAACAGCACGCAGAGCATCATTGAGACATCAAGCATTCAGGAAACACTGAGCTTTTTCCAGCCTTTTTCATTAGATCATCTGAAAATATACAATATATTTGCCTCAGAGTGAAAATCACCAACCCCTAATACGTTGCCAGGGGAGGTATATATACAAAATTTACATCAGAAAATATCTAGCTAGTGAGTTAATGGCTCATTAATATTGTGCCAACTCCTGGAGTGTTGTAGCTGAGAAAATAAATGCTGTAGTAACTTCTAAGTGTATTAGCTGTCCAAAATGGTCAGAGAATGTTGACTTTGTGACCGATGGAGTCGGCTGAAGCCGTGCTGCCCAAAATTTGCGCATTTCCTATGTTTTGGCTTGTTGTCGCTGTCTTTATGCTGAGTCACCCTTTTCGGCTGCCTTGTATGCTGTCCAGATTCTGCTTTTTGCTTTTGGCTGAGTGGAAGCTGACTAGGATTGATCAACTGAGATCACTGAGGCAAAATTTGCAGCATTGCCTGCCACCAATCTTCTTTGGGCAGTTGGTGTCTTCGAATTTTTACCAAGGTTTCATCTGCCTCTGTATATCTATAAAAATTTGGAGGAACTTCAAATAAGTGATTGATCTCATGTTCAATGAAAAATAGATTTTCAAGTTTGTCATATAGGCCCTGCCCTGTTGGAGGCCCTGTTTCCTCAGAAGTACTGGCAGATGCAGTGATTTGATTTTCAATAAAATTTGTCATCCTGGTAGCATATTGCTCACGAGGGAGTAGTCTTCCTGTGCTGGTTAGTAGGCTGGGCAATCCCTTTTCTTGCAGTGCTCCCATTTTGAGCTTGTATTCATCCACCTCAGCCTGCATTTCATGGCATTTCCTCTCTACAGTTTGTACAAAATTCCTGAGAGTCAGCACCTTTTTAGCTGTAAGGACAACATCTGTTCTGTTAACGATGTTGAGGGCTGCTAGCTCCTCCTTGGTCTGATTGTTGAGAAAATTTATCATTCTATTGGCTTGCTCAGGCCTGTTCCCTAGTACTGTTCTGGCTTTCTGGCTCTCAATTTGTGCTTGGCCAATCAATTCCATTTGTTCATGCACAGTCTTGATTGACTTCCATTGTCTAGTAAGGGATTGGTCAATCCGGGCCCACAAAATCCTCTTTATTTCTGCCAGAGTATTTTCAAGTTTGAGGTCTTTCTCCAAGGCCTTTATTTTATCTTTGAGGGCCTTAATTTCTCTAGTCTGCTCTGCTACAGTCATCTTTGATTTGTCATATTTGGCCTCTAGTTCTGCCAATTTTTCCTTGGCCTGTTTGATCTCAGTTGCTTGGAGCTCCAACTCTTTGATAGCCTTTGTCAAATCATCCATGTTTAAGCTACAATCAGGAGCTGTTGTTGTTGTTGCTGCCGCTTCTATTGTTGCTATAGTAGTTGCAGGGGCTACTATTGCCTCTGTAGTGGTGGCAGTGGTTGAGGTAGTTGGAGGAGGTTGGGAGGTAGATTCTCCCTGTTTGTCTTGCAGTGCCCCTTCTAATTCCTTCTCCAGATCAATAACTCTTTGATTCAGCTGCATTATAAGATTGAACTGATCTTCAGACTCTTTTTCCTTTTGCAATTCTGCTGTTTGGGGGTGCTCAGTGGGAAGCAGTTTCAGCCTTTTCTTCAATGCAGCAATATCATCGTCCTTCTTTTTCATGAGGGCCCTCACACCCTTTGGGTCCTTAGGATCATGTCCTAGGTCCACGATGATGTCCTCTAGTGTTTTAATCCTGTTGTCCTTGGCCGTGGAGGACATTCTCTTGAAATCCAACTGAATGTTGGTATTCTTCAGTGATTCTTTTAATTCATGGGCCATTGTGGCCCTGTCTACCAAGGTGGCATAGACCATTTCCCCCGTTTGTTTGTGCAGCTCTATCTGGTCCATGGGGTGAATGTCCTTTGCCATGACTTCCACCTTTGTTTTTATAAAATCTGCAGCTGAATGAGGTTGTGGCACCTTGGGTTTGAAGTGGCTGAGGATCATCTTCTCCTCTTGTATGTCATACACTGACATCAACCTCTCTTGCTTGGTTGGTGTTGCTTTGAGGAATTGTTTGTATACTTCTATTCTCAACAGCTCATTTTGTGCTTTTATTTCTTTGAAGGAAGCCTTGGTGCTTGAAGGCTTCTTGCTCTGCTGAGTGGAGGAGGACACCTCCATGCCAAGCTGTAATCCCTGCTCTTGCTGAAAAGAGCTTGTAGCCGTTTGCTGACTGTCTCCTCCTTCTTTCCTTGGACTATCAAGAACTTCTTCACTTATTTCTTCTATGACTGGGGGGTCAATCTTTTGCCTCTTGGCCTCAGGTTGCTGGGAGGATCCACTAGCAGGAGTGGACTCTTCTCTGTCCCTTTTCTTGCCCCTCTCCTCATGTGCAGGGGTCTGCAATATAGGCGCTGTTGGTGGTTCTGTTTGTGGTGGAGGGGTTTGCTCTTGTTGCTGCCCAATTGAGGAGGCAGGATTTTCTTTTACTATCTCTTCTTCAGCACCCATTATTCCTTTGCCCTTATCTGTGCCTGATGCTGCTGTAGATGGCGCCTGGGTGGCTGGTGCAGTTGTTGTAGTTGAGGTCCCTTCTCCAACTGGATGCGGTTGCTTGAAAACTACCTGCTGCACAGAATCTAAGTCAAGAGTTTTTTCCAAATCCTTGACATTTCTTTGCATTATTTCTTCTTCAGTTAGTTTCTCAACTAATGTGTCTTGCAGCCATTCTTGCTGATTAGCATACTACTCAATATGTGGAAATTTACAGTGCTCATAGCCTAGTAGCCTGTACTTGACTCTTCTAGTACTGATGAAGCCTTCAGGGTCATAAGGGACCCACCGGAAGCTTTTTGATAGCTTGTATTTATCTTTGAGGATTTGCTCAGCCTCTTGCCATCCCTCTTTTTTGTTCATGATAAAGGGGCCCAAGTGGTGTTTAAAGTTGAGGTGGACTTTCTTCTTAGCACTATGAAAGTGGGTGAGGTCAGAGTGAATAAGCTGCCTATAGTACTCTAAGGCAAACAGTCTCATTGGTACATATTTTGGGAGCCTATATGGACAGAGCTCACAGCCATAAATTCTGATGACTGTATGATCTTGGTATAGGTACCAATCACCTATTTTATAATTTTTAGACAGCTGCAGAGTTTTCTGGATTTCAAATGACACTCTGGGAGGAGGGGACCTCATCAATAAGCAAGAGACCGGGTAGACAAATTGATCAATAAATTCACAGTATGAATATGATGAATCCTGGACTTGGTGGAAAACTGATGACCAGAAGATGACAGACCTTCTTTCTCCCTTAGAATCTAGCTTCTTGATAGGGCATTGAAAGGCCTCGGATTGATAATACATGAACAAGTGGTAGATGTATGATGAATATTTGAATATGCCCTCCCTGTCTACTTTGAAAAGTTGGTCATGTATCTTGTTGGCTATGAATTTAGCAAAGTTATATTTGTAGGCAGGAGGCTGGCCTGGGCTGTAGGCAGCTAATAACACCAGCACTATCTCATCAACTAATTCACTGGTTTTATAGCCCAACACATAGGAAATCATGTCAACCAGAAGTTGGCCTACATCAGTAAAATGGACATGCAAGAAAGGAGGTGGCCCTGTGGGCTGGCGGTCAGCTCTCATAAATGTCCTGGTGATCTTCAGAATGTCAGCAGTGGAAAGCTTGGCACCTGTATCCAGTAGATAGTTCATGGAGAAGGGATACAACAGCTGAGTTTGTTTGAAGTTGAGCATCTGGTTGATGGACTCAGCATTGATGTGGAAGAGTATGCTCCCAGATGGAGACTTGACAGCTCTGTGATTTGGATCATAATTCTCAGCACATAAGCAGATGATTTTTGGAAAAATGTTAACAGATGGGAGAAAGTAATGAGGCAGATTGGATTCCCATATCCCATATGTGTCATTGTTGCTCAAATAGTTATCCCTCAATTCCCGGAAGGTCTGCAAATGGTTCCTGTCACCCACAAGGTCTTGGATGAGGTAATCTCTGTCAGCAAGAGGCAGGGCCTCAAGCTCTTTGTTAGGTGGATTCATAGGGGCAACACTGAGAGCTGTGGGTGCAGGTGCAGCCATTATATAGTCCTCAAGTGTTATCTTTGAAAATGTAATAGCTTGAAAATCCTTTCAGAAGTCAGGTGGTAGACTGAATGCAGGTGATGCCAGATATGCTCTTCAAAGAGGAGTAGGTAGATTAAGCAGACTTGCCTCTGTTCTGCTCTGGTAAATTCACAAGGATTGTGAATAATGAGGATGAATTGCAGAGGGAGGGCAGGACTAAAAGTTGATAAAATGCAGTTCTTCAAGTATGTACTCGGCAAAAGGGAACAATGCCAGGCAATTTGGAGGATAAGTTGCAAATTAAGGCCGATAACGATTGTTTTAACAGTGACCTTTGAACAAGGGGACAATGTAGGTTGTTTTGGTCCGGCATTAACTGAATGACAGTCTTTAATTTAGGATTTACCAGGAATTTAGTGGAGAATTTTGCAGAAAAATGGCAAGAACATGGGCAAATGGGTAATTTTGGCAAATACCTGGACAATTAACGGCGAGATGCTGCCGGGTTGAGCAATGGATGAAGAACACAGCTGAATTGGTGAGTGGCGGCGTCTGAAGCTTCAAATTCGTGGCTTGGAGGCAATTTTTGTAGTAAACAAATAAAACGGCTCCCTCTCTTTTCCAATGAAAATGACATAAAACGGCTCAAATATGCGTTTATAACGACAAATTTGGCATATTTGGGCTTTTGGCGCTTTTGCGTGATGACGTCATCGGCAGGCCCGGGTACGGATGATGATGTGGGTGCTGAGCTGGAGGCCAGCGAGGCAGGACACGATGGAGGGACGTGGGGGCGGCAAGATGGCGTGGAGGGTGACGCAGCGAGGTCGCGGGGGCCCGGGGTATGACGTCATGGCGATGCAGGAGTGACGTGACAGGGGAGGCGGGTTGCGGGAGGGCGGTTTCTGGTTTCCCCGCACCGCTATTGGGGAAAGGCGGTAAAGGGGAGAGGGGCTCCAAACAACCCCGGGGGCCACCACGCATCCAGCGTACGGGAGCAAAACCACCCGCTCCCCGGATGCTAAAGCGCGGCAGGTCCAGATCTGAAATTGACCGCCCACCTTTGGATTGGGGGCAGCGGGAGATCGACCGCTGGCGGGCGCCCCGACCCAGCATGCAAGTTTGGGTGGGGACCCGCCAGTTAATTAAATAATATTTAATATGTGCGGGCAGAAGACTTTGGTTATGGGGGTTTTCATGGGTTTTAAACATATGTGGGTTAATATATCGGGGTTAATCAAACAGTTAACCTTAGGTTTGGGCAAGGGGAAAGGGATTGCATATGTATTTTTTGGAAAATGGGGTATGAGAGGGTTTAGTGTGGGCTATTAGCCTAACCAAGGGTTAGAGTAATTCCCAAGAAAGGGTTGACTATAGTCCCTGGTGGACTAATGTCTCCCATGGAAGTGCTAGTTAGCTATAATGCTAAAAGGGAGGGATATTTATACATTTTTTGGGTTGTTTGCATACAATGCTATAATAGTAGGGGGAGGGGTAGCACTTAGGGATTTATATAGTAAAATTAGAAATTAATATGAATTGGGGATATAAGAGAGGGGTAAAGAGCTAAGTTTAATGAGTAAACTTAGTTGTAGAAGCAGATGGGAGTGAAGAAAGATTTTACACAAGAAATGTGGCTTCTTTTCAAAGAGAGAAGTCACTTCTGACATGAAATGTTACAAATGAGAGATGTAAGGAGGACTGTTCAGGCAGATCCTGTAGTGCTCAAGGGGATGTTAGTAAGAAACTTTTGAAGGGGATGAGGGAAGTTAGTGATGGTTTGGTAGTTTTTCCAAATAGGCCATTGCTCTTGCCTTTCTCCTACTGGTGACATCATATGTGATTTTTCTCATGTCATATGCTTAGATCTTGTATTCTGCAACCTTCAACTGCCTACCTTGCGTAATATGCCTAACATTTTTTCTTCCTTTGGATGGGTGCACTTAGCCTTGCAAACCCTGATAATTCTCTTTTCTTTTTGTTGTCCTCCTATCTAAGTCTACCCTTATGACTTCCAAGGGCCCAGATTAAGCAGTTGGGCTCCTTCCTTTCTCTATCCACCTAGTCATCTGTCAAGCTTGAACTGTTTGAGCAGGTACTTCCTTTCTAGTCTACAACATGCAATTTAAAACATGGTGAGGCCCAGCTTGAGCTGTTGGACCACCCATCAAAGTAGCAGTGGCATTTTGGATTAGCCACTTTCATGGTCTTTATTTGGGGTTCATTTCCTTTATTTTTTTCTTTGACCACTTCATTTTCTTGCCTTTTGATTTTTCTTTTAAGGCATACCCTCTTTACATTTTTTAACTGTCTGCTTATTTCACAAAAATGGAACCTTAGTACCACAGAAGATGAACATTTTTTGGCACTTCCACTGTCAATCATGAGAAATGAAAACCTATTGGTATAGGAGGCTAACAAACTCCTTTAAAAATGATATCATCAGGTAGCAATGGAGTCTGCAGAAAGCTATTGCTCTCATCTAGGTCCTTAGGCACCCTTTCCTTTCCCTTCAGCAGAGGAACATATGCGGTCAGCCTAGTTAGAGGTTCCGCATCCTTAGTTTCCACCTCCATTTCTTCATCCTCCTCCTCTTCGACAAGGATTTCCTCAAGGTCTTCCTCCTCTTCATCAGTTTCAAGATTAACCGGTTTCCCCTTTTCTTCCATGGTAAGCTTTTTTCACAGCGGGTTTCTAGGGGACACGCACACCGGGACCATGGACTATTTATCTTTCTTTGGTCTCGACATGAGTGGTGATTTAGAGATTTCTGCGATTATCTTGACGCTCTTAGGGGCATCTCCTATAGTCATGGCCTACGTGGCCTCTTCAGCGGTCATTTCACTGATATCCATGGCTTCCTCTGGTGTGGTCATACTACTGTTCCACAAATCTCTCAATGGCTCAGGTAGGTGCTCAAATAATTCCTTCGACTTCAAAACATCAAATAGATCTTAGTTCATAGATTTTTGGGCGCACAATAGCTCAATTCTCAAATGGCCAAGTGTTGTTCGCTGGGTAGCCCTTTGCAATTTATAATGTCTTTTGAATTCGAATTCGACCGTTCCCCACAAATCTGGTTCATTAATGCTCCCTTGGCTGTAGATTTTCCCAAATCCAGCCCATAAAGCATGCCTTAAATGCCTGTTGCCTGCTCCATTTGGTCTCAAACCAAGCATCACATCATGAATAGTGACTATAACAATCACTTTCCAGCCAACCTGCGTGGCAACACAGCTACCCTTGCGTTGTCACAGACCTTGTGACACTTCGCTCCGATGTGCAGTCCTGTCATTGCGCAGTTCTCAGGCAGAGTAGTTTATAGTCCTGTGCCTCCTTTCAACTGCTCGGAGCACTAAGACTATGATTCCCATTGCTAGTCAGGTGGTCGGGCCACTTGTATACGGCTTCAACTGACCATCAATCACTTTTCCTGGGAAAGGCTCGCCATTTGACTTCACCAACTACACTGCGCATTTTACCAACTGCATCACACCAGAATTTGTAATCCCCTTAGTAACATATGGTCCAATCCAAGGAATCAAACTGATCAACTCTCAGTGGCAGTCCCCAAATTTGTTAACGTAATCGTGCACATCTTATTTTATCACCACGGTTTTCTTCTCAAGAAAGTCCTTCTGTATTCCTTCCTCAAGCTTCTTAACTTCTGCTTCCACCATGGTGCTTTTCTCCCTTAACCGAACTCTTTCATTCATGAGTTCTTGGAGCCTAAGATTACCCTGTTGGATCTCTTCATCAGGTCCCAAGTGTTCTTCTTCGAGCTCTTCAAACTGCGCGATCCCTTCTTCCAAGGCTCTGTGATCTGTCATATCTGTGGGTGCTACTATGTGTGAACTAGGCATGATAGACTCCATCGGCATTACAGCATTCGCTCCATAAGCCAGCCTAGAAGGCATCTAGTTCGTCTATTTCTTGCACATTGTCCTATAAGCCCATAAAACTGCTGGTACGCATAGGTCCCAATCACTTCACTGCGTATTATATACCTTGTTTAGTGCTCCACACACCTCATTAAATGCTTCCGCGTGGATAATATTCTACGCGCTCGTTCTCTTCACACCCTGTCATTCCAAATTAAGGAACCGTTCACGCATTTGCCTCCCCAACACATGCTTATTGCCCATATTTCCCAACATGAATCTCATGTGCATCCATGTAGGCTTTTTACCATATTCCTGTACCCACCTGGACAGATGCATGCATGGACCATCCTGTCCATTGTATTTATCTTCCAATCACACTATAGGTTTCCAAAACTACGTTTGTAGCATTTTCCTGCATGCGTGCCAGTATTCAAAGCTTCCTCTGTGCGTACCCCACCACCTTGCAGGTGTAGCGCATAGTACCCAATTCAAGGCCTAGAAACGTTGCTTTTCCAGCACCTCCCTTTCAAATATGTCCAAGAAAGCATCTACCTCACCTAAACAATCATACATAGGCAGATCTCTCGCTTCTGTTGATATGTAGCGCATTGATCTTGTCATCATATTACAGTTCAGCGTGGTTACCTCGTGTAACCAGTTATATCGTCGTTTTGTCTCCTCATCAGAATCCGACGTACAGGAGCTTTCGCACTCCCATGAGATCCATCCGTCCACATTGGGATTTACCCAATATTGCTCTCATGCGGTTATTTTGTAGATGCAGTCCAAATCATCTTCACTTTCATAGTCATGCACCAGCTTGGTGTAGCGCGATGCTTCCGCAAGGTCCAAGGGTATAACTTCTCGTAGATACTTCTTCCCAAAAATCATCTTACGCTTCTTTAGATTAATCACCCCATTCATGTCAGTGGCCCAATCAATTCCTAAGAGTGCGAGGTAGGGATTCTTGTCATCAACAATCTCTATCACTTCAAAGTCTGCTAGCGCGTTCACTCCCTCAATATCCATGGTGATTCCCTACAATCGTCCCATGGGTATTATCTTTTGTTGGTTCACCATTTGTAGCTGAATAGGAGACCATTACAATGTAGGCCTCCCCATGTGCTCCCATGTCTGCTTTAATAGAACATTCGTATCTGATCCTAAGTCCAAAATTACTTGGTCCATCTCATATTCTCCAATCTACGCGGTTAGCCATATTTCTCTTCCCGTCCTTGTCACATGCTTTCTAATCTTTCTAACTACATGTGGTTCTCCTCGCATAGTCCCAGCGCATCTATTAATGAGTTCTTGTAGTCCCTTTACAACCTTACTATCGCATAGTAGCATGCATGTTTCTAGGAAGGTCATAAGCATAGATGGGTCCATTTCCAGCTCCGTTCTATCTTTTCTTTCTGAAGTGGAGGCATCAAGGAAGCTCTTCTTAGCTTCCATGAAGGTTTCCTTAGCTCGCTCCAAATCAAACTCCACTTCTTTCATCAGAGCCTTACTAACCCGAGTACTATCTTCGGGCTGACTGCCTTTATCATATCCTATTACGATTCCACTTCGAAGCATAATGTTCACATTTAGATCTTCCTCGCGTGGCTCAGACCTCATCATCTATAGGTTCTGAGTCAGGGGAGGTGGTAGTGCTCCCTTGTCGCATATCCTAGCTATTAGCATAGCACAATCTTCCATCTCATGATCAAACAAGGTACAATACAGACATGATGGGTGCATTGGATTTGTACAATCACGAGAATAATGTCCTGGCCCTCTGCAATTATAGCATATCAGCTGTCTGACCTCTTCAAGGTCCTCTTCCACCTCAGCTTTGTCCGTGCCCCTGAAATCCAATTCGCTTCACTCCTGCATTCTGGTCTAAGGGCCACATTTTAGCCTGAACTCTATAGGTGGGAGTTCTATCCATCATCAACTCATAGCTTCTACAAGTGCGCTCATCATGTCCAACCAATCTACAAAAATTACAAAACAACTGTTGCGAATTCTGCGTGTACTTCTGTAGTAAATGGCAGTTGTTCGTATCATGCTTTCGTCCTATTTGACAAATCACGCACCACAAAGAAGGTGCCACACTAGGTCTTTCTTGCGCTTCCGGCCTTAACGGCATCAGTGCTCCTCCCATGAGGTAATTCACGAACATAGGGAAATGGTCCTTATCATGAGCTTGACCCTTGTGTTTTACGCACCACACCTCTTCGCGCACTTCTAGTCAAGCTGTCCTATCTTGTTTCAGACTCTGCATCTCAAGGCATAATTTTTTCAACTACACGTGGATCTGCTGAACTCCCAAGTTAGGATCATACATCGGGGTTTCATGTAGCCTCATCGCAATCTCCAGGGCTTATGGCTAAGTCGTTAACCTTTGTTGCGACAGCACGTTCCAAAAATGTGGCATTAGCTATGCTACAAACCATTCACGGTGTTGTCCATCCATCAAAGTCATATTAGATTCGCGAATTGTACACTTCAAGCTCTGATCTATCTCCCAAGGAGTCTTGCCTAGTAGCATTGTGATCTCCTTGAATCCAATGATTGACTGCGCTTCTAAATTTAGCCTGCTAAATTCTCTATTTAGCTCAATTTGGATATTCGTGATTCCTACATTCAGATTGTCATTAGAATGCTTAATATACTAGGTCAGTGCGCAATCCTGCAAAACGCTGACTAGCGTCGCCATATTTATATTGTCATTTGTAACTCCCTTTGCTTCCCATACGACTCTTATCATGAACCAAAACTGGTCTGGATCTTCATTTCCTACACCCTTGAATACACGCAACTTTATCGCACTTGCCATATTGACTCGCGATGGTAGCAGAGGTGGTACGGGTGAAGATGGAGGTGAAAGGGGTGAAACTAGTGGTGGTGTGGGTGGGGGTGGTATGTGTGAAATCTTCTGCCTTATCAAATTGATTGCACTTTGCGGCGAGACCTTCGCGAGCTCTTTCTCATCCCCTTGCGGAGGTGAAATCAAAGGGCTATTCTCTAGTCCCTCACTTCCTTCATTTCTGTAGGTTTTTCCACTTCACGTAGCTCTGGACATCAAGGTAATTACATAACCCTCTTTTCACACAATAGCATTTCAATCCAAGTATTTAGAGACTTTATGTACTTACCTCACGGTCCTTTGAGAAAGTGTTGCTCCTCTTTGTTATAGCTTGCTGAAGTATCTACCGTGAGCTCAGTAATGAATCCTCCTATAATTCGATCGAGCCAGTGATCAACAGCGCGCGTGATCTTATCCTCTGATTCTTCCAATCTGTGCACCAACTATGGGTTCCACACAATAGGATTGTCAAGTTTCCACCTTCCTTGGCTATCTGCTAGCTTCGTGATCCACTCGTACAGCTCAGTAGGTAAAGATGCAAAAAAAAATTCGTGGATCTCTGTGTATAGGTAACAGTCTAACCACCCTTATTTTTTGAGTCACGGGTTCTTGTTCTGCTACGCCACGAACTAGTGAATTCTCCTATCCAACCAACCTTCAATTTCCTTCTTAATTGGATTCCAATGATACAACATCAGACATCTATATGCATATTCCGGTCCCAACAGCAAAACCATTTGTTGGGATGAGGGGGCCTGACCCAAGTTCAGATTTAATTAGCCAAATAAATCCCTATACTACTGGCCCTTTTGGAAATAGCCTGTGGAGCATGGACTGAGGTCTCACCTGAAGCAGTATGGGGGGATGTTGGAACCAAGTTTCCACACCCTTGAGATGTTTGAGAGATCAGTTTAGTCCAACTATGGATACCTTCGTGTAGGTTTCTTCGCACACTATCCTAACCTGTGAGGCCTTCACGATCTGTTATAATCACCTTCACACAGCGCTCACCAGGGGCTGGTGCCTTCACACTGCCCTAGCAGGGAACTATGCTACTTCCCCTAGTTATACCATAGATCTTAGTTATCTTCTTATAGCAGTTAGTTATCTTCGCATAAACAAATACTTTATCTTATATTCACTTTATCAACACATTCATATAAGTTCGCACATCAAATAAACAATAGAAATTCCATTTATATCCTATACATTCAATGCACAAAACATGAAAGAGATACACAGAAATGATGTAAAACTTCTCTTTATTACTTCTCCAAAGGTTACAGACTCAACTCACCCTATGCACTCAGCTGCAGGGGTCCGCGCACTCAGCTACAGACTACTAGGCCTCTTTGCACTCAGCTGCAAAGCCTTCTCCTACTATATGACCCAAAGACTTGACTCTACACTTAGATAAGACTCAATTCTTCATCATTAGATCTTACTAACTTAATTATTCTCTTTACAACTTAGAGCCTCGCTCTATTTATACAATCCCATGGTCTATGGACCATGGGAAGGTTTCTAAGGCCGACATTACATTACAAAAATGAGGGAAGACAACCCTATGACTCATTTACAATCTTTGCGCTCTGCGCCCACAAAATGCAGAGTCTTTACATCGGATTTGGTCAAAATATAGGCTTTAAGCCCCAAAAATTCCCATGGGGGATCTCGCGCCCAACAAGCCTCCTTGTGATCTTATGATCTGTCATTCCAAGTTGATCATACTCACTTCATGATTAGTTGATGATTGCTAAGTGTTCAAGTCTTCTTCTGAGATTCTAACTATTGAATCCACTTGCCTACACATGCTTAAATATTTTATGCATTCATAAGCACACCTCTCCCTAGCAAGCTTAGTAGCTAGTGTCTGGATAGGAATATAATCATTACGTAGTGCTTGAGAACAATGCTTTCACAGTCTCTAGAAATAGTGATTTTGTCGTCTATAGTGGCAGACACTTCATAACTCCCAAACATTACATAGTCCTTGATGAAAGTGCTACATAGTTGATAGGGACAATAGTTTTGCAATCCCTATGGACAATCAATGCGCAACTCCAGTTGATAGTCTCTCTCACTCTTAGTTGAATGTGTGCCATCATTCTAGTGAGTTTTCTCAAATGTCGCTATTACACACTTTTTCTTTCATAAATGTTTCTTTCACTTCCACGGCTATCATTTTTGCTTTATTTCATTTTTTCAAGTGTCACTTTCACTTTCTTTAGCTTTTCCAAGTGTCATTTTCACTTATTCTTACTATTTCAAGTGTCAATTTTGATTGTTTTCACTTCTACATGTGTCATACTTTGGTGCACCACAAGAAGCAGCTCTAACATACTCTTCTTCACAAGTTGATCTTATTTATCATAAGAATATGCACTAGATACTCTCCCACAACTCGACACACTTTCTGGTTGCAGTTGCCACTTCTGTCGTAACTTGTATTCTAAGTGTCATAAAGCTACATTTCAACTATCACACTTAGAAATAAGTGTTGCTTTTTTTTTCGTTTCAAGGTATGCATGTGGATCATGGGAAATTTGCATTCTTTTGGCTTGTGTTTGATGTTATACATGTGTGTCAATCTATTTTGGAACTTGTTTATATCATGTGCTCTTTCTTGTTCCATTTATCCAACACTTTCCCTTATCCTCACACTTTTCATACCTAAACTCCCAGCTATTGGATTAACACATTGCACAATATTAGTCGGCAAGGATGAATTCCTTATCTCCTACAAATGTGCATTGCACCATCCTAAGGACAACCTCCTTCACAAGTGCATTGCACAACCTTGAAGCATAGTCTCTCAAATATTTATAACTCACACTTGCTCACCATGCCTAGAGCTGACTTTTGCCTACCTCCATTGTGCATTACCCAATTCTAGTGGACAATAGAGCCTCCGCATAAAAAATGTTGAAGAAAAATATGCAATTCATTGGGCTTATCCCTCAATCATTGTGCATTTTTAGTTACAGTGGACAGTAACTAGTCTTGCCACTCTTGCTGAATGAAACGCCTCATTGTGCAATTTATTGCCTTATCTTGCCTCTTACTATGCATTGCATAGTTCCAATGGATAGTTGGGTCATCCTTTAATCCTTTTGAAGCTCAACCACGTAATCCCTACCTCCTCTTACTTCAAAATTGTGCATTGCACAACCATAATCAATAGTCACTCCACCCTTGTCTCTTGTAATTTACCACTACACAAAAGATCCATCAATCCCCTCCTACACTGTGCAATTCAAGTCAACAGTGAGGCATCCCTGGAATCTTGCAACAAAGAACTGGGTAATACCTTACCTCTTCTCTCTCTCTCTCTTGGGCAGGTTCAACCCTCAAGCCTCTAGTAACTATCTTCAGTACTTCAGACACAGGCTTGTCTCTTCCTATTGCCCTAGCGCAGTGTGCATTTGTAGTACACAGTGTCTCAATTATTACCTCCTATAATTGTGCAATGCTCCTAAGGAATCCTCTCCCTCTCAACCATTGCATAGACCCATCACAGTCAACACTTTCCATGAGCAAGAAAAGGTAGAATATATGGTTTTTATACTGATGTTGGCTTGTCATGAGTGGACTTCATTTGTAGGTGTTATCATCTCAACATGGTAGGGTGATTCTCAAGGGAGGTTATCAAGGAGAGCTTACAAGAAGGCACTTGTGAAGAAGAAGAAAAATGAGGAACCATCATGAAGGACATGAAGGAGTCTTGTACCAAGATAAATAGATGGAAAATCATGTTAAAATCAAAGGTTCATACACTTATCTAGACCATTTGAGGGTGAAGGTGAAGTATAAGCAAAGACCTATCATGCAAAAGTCAAAGTCATAATAGCAAAGAGAAGACCTTGGAATTTATGAAATGAATTTTTATGCCATCATCGTGAAGTCATGGATTCTCAAAGTTTCACCACAAAAATCATATGTGTAAATGTATTTTTCCCCATCACATGTAGAATGTAATTATGTAATTTTCAAAATGAGAAAATGGAAAATGTGTGGAATCCCAAGGGTCCCACATGGAATGTTAAAAGTCACTTGAAAGTTCTAAAGTCATGTAGAATTTGAAAGGTCATAGTAGAATCTCAAGAGTCATGAGGGAGGTCAAGAGTCACATGGGAGGTGGAGAGTCACCTCATTTGTTATAAATACACCCTCATAGCTCAAGAGAAAGGGACATGGGACTTTTCACCTTGGCTTCTCTAGTTTGGCATAGGATAGGATCTTTGTTTGGAGAAGCAAGTGGTGACTTAATATTCCACTATTGGGGCCAGTGTTGCATTGTTGTAATCATTTATCTTGGAACTTTCACTGAATATATGAATCTCTTAGAGCTAGCACACTTTCATGCATATGTCATGAATGATTCTAAGACTATTTTTTAATTGTTTGCAGTATATGTTTACGTTAACACATACTAATGAAAATGAAATATTTTGTTGTCTTTGGTATGCATCTTGTTGATTGTGGTTGTTACTTTCTTTTATCATCATTGTTATCTTGTGAACTATTTTGCAGGTTAATCAATGATTTTTTCCATGCTCTTGTTTGTCTATTTTACGATCGTAAACTTTCTTGTTTCAAAAATTGTTTGCATAATCTCTTATGTTTATAATGGAAACCAAGGAAAATCCGTGCGAACAACAATGGTCGGGCCTATTATCTAGATGGGGCTCCTACTCCAATGATGTGAGGTTTGATTAAGACCATATCGGGGAGACCCCTTTGTTGGCAGATTTCCAACACTATCAGCAAGAAGGAAATGAGTTAACAATTTCACCCTGACCAAGCTTGGGTTCTCATCGTCATCCCTAAAGGACCCTCCCCTCCATATCCCGACAGACCCAACCTCATTGTGCAGGCATATTTATCCCCCACTCTCCCCAATGCAAATGCCACTTTTCAGGGAGATCCCCGTAATCCTCCACAGAAGCCAACCAAGCATGCAAATTGGAAATCACTTCACCACACCCTTGTCTAATTCTGAAAATAGGTAAGCCCACCAATCTCCTGGAGAGGGTTGAAGTGATCTAGGTGGCTCCAAAAACGCTCCAAAAATAGAAGTGGCCTTGAAAATAGCTCAAAAATAAAATTCATCATATGGAGGTGAAACTAGGACCATATCGTAGTGATCGTTTCCCTAATCGTAACAATGCAAATGACACTCAAATCTGAGTTCGTGTGATCAAGTTATTGCTGGTCAAAGTTCTGGTAAAACTGGGTCAAGTGGCAGTGACTAACGAGGCAACAATTTGGCGAAGGGACGATGCATGGAAAATGGTCGTAGGAAAGGGTTAATTTGTTGCCTCTTTAATTTGTCCAGTAACCTTTAAGAACCGATGGAAATGTTTTATATCATTGGCCTATATACATTAAAAAAAAATCAAAATTTTGGTGTGGCGAGCCACCAACCCCGCCACCCCTTCAAACAAGGAAGTTAAATATATTATAAAACAGGTTAGCAGGCCACAACTATCACACCTTCCCAACCCACCAGCCAATGGTATGACATAAATATAATGTGGAGTTGGCAGGTGTTACACAGCAATTTGTCACCATTTGTCACCGTCCCTGTTACCCCTCACCTGTACATTGGAGGACTCATTCCAGGACCTGTGAGAAGTGACATGACCTGAAACCACTTGCATTATATTCCTCTGAGTATGAGCTTCATTTGCCCTGAAGACATCTCCTGCAAAATACCCATGAAAACAGCTCTTTTTGCATTAGCGCGGGTCCACAGTTCACTGCCCGCGCCAATGAGGGAAATCCTCTAAAAAGGGCGCGCCATTGGCGCTCTGTCTCAGAGTCGTGCTCGCGCCAACCGAATTGAGTAAAGTTTTTAACCAACAAGCTTCTGAAGTTTCTCTTCAACCCATTCACCAACTGAATCTATGTTGATCTAGGATGGTTTGGCTTCGAATATCCATAGAAGGGAAAGTGGTTTGCCACCTTTCATGGAAGTTTCCAAGTGATAAAGCCAATCCCATGAATAATGTGGTTGATCCTATCTCTTTCCTCTCTATCTATAAAAGCTTGCCTCTATGCCTTGAGCAAGCTAGTCACAATAGTGAGAGTTACAATAGTTACAGTCACAATAGTCAATAGTTCCAGGAGTTCAAGAGTTTGAAGCTGCAAGAGCCTTCTTTGCACCCATAAGGCCAAATATAAGTAAGGAGATTCTTGTCACCCAAAGAGAGAGAGGCTTGTTCCTCATCCCAACAAGCTTTGCAAGACTTGTGTAGCTGACTACCCAGCCAAAGGAGGATTTGACGTCAGAACAATGGTTGTATTCTTCTTTGTTATTTATTAATAATAGATGACTATCATTATGGTTCCACTCTCATTGTCTTATGTTCGATGTTGAGTTATATCTTTTCTGACTGATATATAATTGCATCTACTAGATTTTATGCTTGTTTTCATGTTGTTCTTTGTATGTGCAGGTGTCCAATCACGGAGATCGTGAGGATCGTGACCGGCCAAGGCAAAGGAATGAGGGCGACATCTCTTCTACGAACACTAGCGTTGGAATCCAAGTAGGTTCTCACCATCCACTTTTATTTGCAATTAGGAACTTGCGTGATAGCTTTGTGTGATTGTTGCTAGACCCGGTCTGGGCTAGTAGGGATCGTCTCTGTCCGCAGAGAGGATTTATCTCCACAACAGCAGGGATTGAACCTGCCCGACTCAGTGGACTGTCCCGCCACTCAGGTGACTCCAATTGACGTTATATCCAACCGAACTCTACTAAATATTAAATAGCGCCAAACTTACAACATCCACAAAAAAAAACCATGCTATGTGGGGTGCGGTGGGGGTTTGAAACTGGTCCTCCCCTGACCTAAATGCCACCGCCACTGATGGGCCAATGACCCTTGGTTTGTAAACTCCACCAACCACCTATACATATACCCTCATTCGACCTAGACCGACGAAGAGTGTACCAGTGGAACTATGAGAAATTAAAAGAGGTAAAATCTTGACATGAATACTAAGGTAGAACCATGCCTAGCACATTTTTCGAGACAAAATCTTTTCAAGAATATTCTATGATGCAATGAGGAATCTAAAAGATTACCTAGAGGGTGATTTTTCATAGTGACAGAATCATATCAAATTTATACTCAGAAGAACCATAATTTCATAGGTAACACGATGGTATGGTCTGTTTCCCCATCTGAGTAGTGGAAATTTAGGAAATCAGCATCAAGGAATCTTTGCAAAATCTTGTGGAATCCAAAAGATTCCATTGGAGGCTGATTTTTGATAGAGGCGGAATGATGCCAACTTTATTGTCATTTTTCATATAATTTCATAGGGAGCACAATGGTGTGCTCAGAATTTTCATCCAAGTAGCAGATTTTTTGGCCATCTCCAGGAAGGAATATTTGGGGAAATCTTCGAGATTCCCGAGGGTCTAGAATTTGACAGTGTCAGAAAGGGGCCAAGTTTATAGTCATTTGACATGATTTCATGCCACGATTTGGTGCAATCCATTTCGTCAGCTGAGATTTTCATTTTTCGGCTATCCCCAAAAGTGGAGGTAAATGATGCAGCAATGCCATGTCTTTGTTCTAATTTGTTGAGATGATGTTTTTGTTCTTGAGATCCTTGTTACCATTATTTTGAGGGATATTTTTATGCCACATCATGTGAGAATTTATTAGCTTCATGCTGAAGGAGGACCCATTTGAGTGATAGTTCCTATAAGAGAACGTCTCATGAAGAGACATGGCACTGTGGTTGAGGGAATTTATCCTTGTAATGAAAAATAATGTATTTGTACTCATCATCATTTTGCAGCATTTAATGAAGTAACCTCCCCACTCTTGACACCAGGCCTGGAGATGTAACCCACATTGGGTGAACTCCATTATCAATGTGTTTGTGCTCTTTGATTTGATGGTTGTCAATATGTTTCTTCTTCTTTACAGTATGCACATGTGGCTTTTCATACTCTTTCACATGCAATTCAGCTAATATCACATAAGTAAAATATCTTTGTTAATCTCGGTAGCTGAAGAGATCCGAATCAAGTTAGGTATCAGAGTGGTCTTATCATTGATGTGAATTGCGAGTGTGAATGATTAAACATGCAACAAGAAGGGAAATGGAGAACAAAATTGATCTATACGAGGACCTCCTCAGGATGGAATGAATGGTGGAAATAATGTGTGCATATTATGAGGATAAGATGGCAAGAGAGGAATGGGAGAAAGAAAGAGTAGAGGGCGATTCTCCATCCACCCCCCCGACTGAACATTCACCTTATTTATTGTCTTCTCATCATTTAGATGAGGAGATTAATAATAGCATTCAAGAAGGGAATGTTGAATTGAGGACACTTCTACAAGAAGAAAGGGAGGAGAAACAAATACTACAGCTTCAGTTATGAGCCATAGAAGAGGCCTTCAAAAAATTGAAGCACAATGAAGGCTTAGAGAAACCAACATCACCTATTTTAGAATCGACAGCTGAGGTAAACAATGTTGATCATTCTTTAGTTTCATTTTCACATGACATTATTTCTATTGGAAATATGGAGGTACCCATTTTAGGAACTAGCATGAGACTCCTTACCAAGATGGGTTATAATGGAGGACTTGGTGTTGGTGGCCAATGAACGACTCAACCATTGGAGTTTGTACAAACACCTTAGTTTGTAGGTTTGGGATACACTAAAGGAGAGTGCTCAAAGGTATCAAAAGCTTGCAAAACATTGTCAAAGCCATCAGGGAAAGAGGATGATTAGACCTCATCACAATCCTCCCATGACACTACACATTGCAGAAGAAGAGCTAAGGCAAGCTCTCGTCACCATGATTTCACCAAAGATAGTCAAGAGAGGTATACAAATTCTCAGTATTCTAAATTTCATTTTGATTACAAGCATGTTAATGATGAACATAAATCATCGCATAGAAAACCATGTAGTTTTTGTGGTTTACATAACCATGTGGTTGTTGAGTGCTAGAAGAGAATGGTAGCAAGAAAAAGGATGAGGAGAGAAAGGCCTTCTCCACATCAAGGAAGGAATAAGGTAAAGCAGGTCGGAGGAAGAATACTTTTTGTAATCATTGCAATAGAGGTGGACATCAAAGAGCTACATGTTGGAGGCTCCATCTAGAGCAGCGTCTTAAGGACAAAGTGCCCCTGCATGAACCAATTGGTGAAGATTTTCAACAAGTGAATCTGCCACAGGGAGATGACCCATTCACTTCGTTGAGTAAGACATGGTTTTACTAGATATAGTAGCTTGTCATGGCCACATTTTATAAATCATGTGTTGTAAATAATTGTAAAAGTGATGATGTGTTTTCCATTGCTTATTAAAGTGACGATGATGTTTTGGCCTTTTTTTGATAGTTGGGGTATTGGTTTCTATTATGATGTAAAATTGACCTAAGAGTGTGTGTTATAAAATATTGGCAAGTATGGGGATGCTTGGGTTATGATTGGTCATGTAATTGAGCATGAAATTTGCAAATATGTACTACAATTTTGAAGAGGGTGCAAGTGTCAACTCATCACTTATGGATCTGAAGAACAAGGGTGAAGGAGAAGGAAGGGTGACCCGTCAGGACACTTGTGGTACCAACAATGTAACACACTAGTTGAATATTATGTTCTTGCTTTTGGAGGACCAAAAGCTCCTAAGTGGGGAGGAATGATCCAAGTGGCTCTAGAAACACTCCAGAAATAGAAGTGGCCTTGAAAATAATTCAAAAATTAAAGTCATCATATGGAAGCGAAACAAGGATCAGATCATAGTGCTTGTCATCCTGATCCCAATGGTGTGAAGAACACTCAAATATGACTTCGTATTCTCAAATTATCATTGGTCAAACTTATGGTCAAACTAGGCCAAGTGACCATCACTAACAAGGCAAAAATTTGGCGAAGGGGTGATGCACGAAAAATGATGGTTGGAAAGGGAAAAAATTTCGCCTCCTTAATTCATTGAGTAAACCTTAAAAACCTTTGGAATTTTTTTGTATCGTTTCCCTATATATATTAAAAAAATAAAAAATTTGGGGTGGTGGGCCACCAACCCCACCACCCCTCCCAACGTCAAAGTTAAATTTATTATAAAACGGGTGGGCAGGCCACCACTGAAGAACCCACCGACCCATCATCCAATGATATGACATAAATATAGTGTGGAGCCAGGGAGGATTGAACCCGCCCGGTTGAGTGGGCTGAACTGCCACTCGAGTGGCTCCAAATGGCATTATATCCAACCCAACTCTACCAAATATTAAATAGTACCAAACTTACAACATCCACCAAACAAAAACATTCTATGTGGGGTGAAACGGGGGTTTGAACCTAGTCCGCCCCCGCCTAAATGGCACCATCACCAACAGGCCAATGGCCCTTGGTTTGTAAACTTTGCCACCCACTTATACATAAACATGAATTGCTCATTAGACCTAGACCAATAGCGTGCAGACCTACAGAGCCGTGAGAGGATCAGAGAGGAAACACCTTGACACAAATTCTGAGGTGGAACCATGCCTGACACATTTTTTGATATGGAATCTTTGTAGGAATATTTTATGATGCAATGAGGAATCTAAAAGATTCCTTGGAGGTTGATTTTTCATAGTGACAGAATCATGTCAACTTTATACTAAAGAAAACTGGAATTTCACAAGGAACATGATGGTGTGGTCCATTTCCCATTTGAGCACAGAACTACAGGAAGCCAACAACAAGGAATCTTTGCAAAATCTTGGAATGCAAAAGATTCCCTTGGAGGCTAATTTTTTACGGAGGCAAATGATGTCGACTTTATAGTCATTTTTCACAGAATTTCACAGGGAGCACAGTGGCGTGCTAAGAATTTTCATCTAAGCAGTGTATTTTTTAGACATCTGCAGGAAGGAATCTTTGAGATTCCCACAGGTCTATAATTTTACGATGTTATAAAGAGGCCAAGTTTATAGTTGTTTGATACGATTTCATGCTACAATTTTAGTGGTGTAGTCCATTTCGCCAGCTAAGGTTTTCATTTTCTAGCCAACCCTAAAAGTGAAGATAAATGATGTAGTGATGTCATCTCTTTCTTCTGATTTTCTAAGATGATGTTTTTTTTTTTGAGATCATTGTTAGCATTATGTTGAGGGATACTTGTATACCATGTCATGTGAGATTTGTTGGATTTGCATGTTGAAGGAAGACCCATTTGAGTGAGATTTCTTGTAGGAGAACGTCTCGTGAAGAGACATGCCACTCTGGTTGAGGTAATTTGTCCTTGTAATGACAAAGAATGTACTATGTACTTGTTAGCTCTGAGATGCATGCTGACTTTTGAAGGATGAAGGAAAGGCTAGGTCTGCTTTGCTATTCTTAAAGGGGTCCCACATGGGCCATTATTCATCTTCTTCCCTTACCTCACTCACACTTTACCCTTTCTCTTTCCTAACTTAAACTTCACACCCCAAAAAATTCCTCTCTGGCCTCAGCCCCAAGCGCAATAGCCAAAATCCTCATAAAACCTCACCCATATGCCTTATGCGCCTATAGCACATTTCTCGAAGACATCTTGTACCTTCACCGCATCTTCGCCATTGATTTTTCCCTGCCAATCCAATGGTCCACATCCCATCCAATACACCAACTTGTCTGACACTCCTCCGCCATTAGATCACCCCCACCAGATCTAACGGTCAACGCCCATATCGTGCAGATAACAAGCGTGAGAAGTACCCACTCAATGTGGGCAATTTTTCTTTTTCCCCATCGCTATGTGTCATCCCGTTAATGGCATCAGGCGAGTTCTGACACTTACCGCTTACCACCCAATGCCTATGCGATATAAACCATTAGCACTCAAATCAAACCACCCCACGCATTATTGCTCACACATCTCCGTTGCCTAATAACCGTCTGATATGATCACCTAAAGATCTAACGGCCCGGACATGCTCCGCTCCCACCACAACAGCTAGCCTCCAAAAAACGATCTCTGCCACACATCTCCCTTGATCCAATGGCCATCATTCACGATCATTCACGACCATCCATCTGCCCATGCACTCCATACCCCACGTCCTATCTGTTACTCAAAGAGGAAGATGGCTGACTCTATCAATCTAACGATAGTCCGGAGATGAAACTGAATTAAAAGAAGAGCATGGCTGGAGGAGAAAAGGAGACATCATGACTGAACAACCGAATTAAATAGGAACTACACTGCCATGATCAATCTGACTACCCGAAGGATAGCACAGTACCAGAACCGATCAGGTTTTCGTAGTAGAGAAAGAAACTACGTTCAAAGACACTATTAGATAGTTAATGGTAGTTGGTGGTCAATTAAGACCCCTCCATCCCTAAATGGCTAAGAGCCATTGTAATGATAGATTATAAATAGCCAAAGAAATATGTAATTAGGGTTGGCAATTATGTTTCAGTTCAACTTCTGGATACTGTATATATTTTGTAACTTGCACCGTCTCATCTTCATTTTCAACACTGTAAGCTTCTTTTGCTGTTAATTGCTCAATGCCCATTCTTCCTTTGTTCTAAGCTTGTGCCTGAAGTGTTGTATTCATGACTTCTTCTATGTCTAATACTAGATAAATGTCATCTTATCTTTGGATTAGACAATTGAATGTATCAGTGAGTAGGTCACACAGGTCTCTTCTGTATCTAATGCAAGATAACCATCATCTTATCTTTGCATTGATAGATTAGATTCATAGGTTTCTTTACTAGTTGTAGTTGGTCATCATACATTTTGTATGCATCTGCTGGTGTGGTTAGTATTCTTCATCTATTCACCTAATTCCCAAACTGTTGAGCATTGGTAGTCTAAAGCCTTGTAGTCTGAGGGTGTTCATGCATGTATGGAGTGAAAATAGAGTAGAAGTGGTTATCTGGATTGAACCAAACCATCACACATCCCAATAAGTTCCTAGAACCATATTGAAAATTATATGTTACCAGGCATCTCCGAGCTACAACCTAGGAGAGTTTCTTGGAGCTCTAACATAACTGGCGCCTTTGCCGGGGAGAGGAGATTGAAGCCTAGCTTCCCTGGGAGAACAACACAGATCCAACTTTGGTGATAGACAAAGTCTGGACACATTTTGGTTGTAATCATGTATCTGGTGACTCTATTGGAGGCCGAACCTCTTGGCAACTCCACATCATAGTTCTGGCTTAGTTTGTGAGGCATACTCAGAGAAATCCTCAAAAGTCACCAGCTGACCTAGTACATGACCCTGAAAAGATCATCAAAGGAAGAAAGATATCACAGAAAGGAGCATCAGGATCAGGTAAACCTAAACAATCTTATGCATCTCTACAAGAAAGGCTTGTAACAGAGCACATACATGTTGAGAATATAGCCTCTAGCACTAGCAGTGAAGAAAAATTTTCAGAGATTCATAAAGCTCCTTATTCTTTAGGTTTTCCTCTTGCTTTAAGCCTGAATGAAACCTCACATCCTATCCCTCATATTCCTTTAGTCCTATCAGTCACTCCTTAGCTCTCTATCATTCAGACTGCCAGCACTCTTCCATCCACCACAGCCATGGCAGGTCCACAAGAACCCACCAAAATGGAAAGAATCATAGCTGCTAGGTATGGGCCCTTGGTATTTCCTACTCCTTTGAATGCCATGCCTACTAGAGAATATTAGAAATACATGCCTAAGTTCACTGGGACTAAAGGGGTTATAGCTGAAGAACATCTTGAGTCCTTTTATAGCTATGCTAATAATCTAGACATTAGTGAAGATGATGTGTGGATGAGAGTATTTGTCCAAAGCTTAGATGGAGAGGCTAGGAAATGGATAAGAGAATTGATCCCTAGGTCTATAATAGACATTGAGGCCTTAGATGATGTTTTTCTAAAGCATTGAGGGGATAAGAAAGATTTTCTCTATTATCATACAGAGTTTGGCAACCTAAAAAGGGGGAATGGGGAGTCATTGTCTGATTTCAATAAAAGGTTCAACCATATGTACAACAAGATACCAGCTGAGGTGAAACCCACCCCTACCTCTGCTAATCTCACCTATGCCAATGCCTTCGATTCTTATTTCTGTTTACTATTGAGGGAGAGAAGATGTGCTTCTTTTGCTGATATGTAAGATGCAGCCCTAGAAGTAGAATCAAACATCATGGCTATGGAAAATCTCAAAGGTAATGCTGATAGAAGAAGACAGAGGGATGAGTCCTCATCATCTTTAGATCCCAAGATCAATAAAATGGCCAAGATGATAGAGTCTTTAGCCACTGAAGTTTCCAAATTAAAGGTTGAGTAGAATTATGGGAAAGGATGGGTTCCTAATACCTTTGCTCCTCCAAATCCAAATCTATATAGAAGACCTAATGATCAGTTACAGATTTTGCAAAGGAGCAAAGATGCCAATGAAGACCAAAGGGTGAAGATCCCTTTTCAGAATACAGTCATGGAAGAAAAGAAGTTTGAAGAAGATGATGAAACCCATTTCATGGAAGACAAAGGAAGCGCCACTTTTCTAACCAAAGCTACCTATGAGAAGTCATTATTCAATGACCAGATCAGCCAAAAATGGGATGGTGAGGCTATTCTACAAACTGTAGATCAACACAAATATAATCTGAGGTAAAAAATGAATAATGTCAAGGAAAATCTTGTTCATAAATATGTTGTTCTTGCAGAACATCAAGCCAATAAGCAGAAGCAACCCTCAGTTGATCTTATCATCCTCAAAGCTCCAGCCTTAGAGGTAAGAGGCCTTGACAAGTCCCCTTCTTCTTTCAGGTTTCAATCAGAAATCCAGAAGTCAAGAATACCTATGTCCCTGATTGAACCAGTGAAGAATGAGTCCTTCTAGAAGTCTATCCTTGAGGATCTTGAGCCTAAAACCATCCAAGCTTCCACTGACTATGTAAATCTACAAGATGACCAACCAGCTGTTAGTCTTAGCCCAGTGATTGAAAATTGTGAAGACAACTCCCCGTCATCCTATGTTCCTCTGTCTATTCATGATAAAATCCTTCATAATTGCCTTCTAGACACTAGAGTCAGCCATAATCCAATGCCCAAGGCTTTCATGGATAAGCCTAGTCTTAACATTACCAAGCCTTCTTAGTTGGCTTCTATGCAGCTTAAAAAACCAGTGTGCCAGATCACAGAGGAAGCAGGCCCACAATTTTGGGACATGTTCTTTGATGGGGCTTGCTCTGAGGAAGCTGGAGGAATAGGTGGAATCCTTGTGTCCCCCACACAAGAATGCATTGATTCACCTTTTTTATTAACTTTTTAAGTCACAAATGACACAGCAGAGTATAAAGCAGACCTTATTATTCAGAAGGTGTACAAAACCTTCCAAGAAAAACATCCAAGGTTGAATGTATACAGAGATGAGGTGAAATATAGACCATCCCTGCCCGATAATATCAAATGCTATAAATTTTTTGAAGTAGGTGATCAAATCAATGGGCTTCTGCAAGTCTTTGATGGATTGGCTGACATGCACATTGACTAAGAGAAAGAAACCTTTCATAAAAAGGAAAAAGGGGTTAATTTTTAGTATGGTGACTATTTTCTCAGAAGGAATGCATCAAAGGAAGGATATATTTTTTATGGCCCATTCAATGGGCTATTCTTCGAACTTTATTTCAGCTAAGGCTTTCAAGCCTTGGTATTGTAAATATGTTGTTTTCAAAGTTTTTATTTCCATGCTAATTGGACTCCATGCCCAATGGAATACTAGGAAATATTTCTGATCTTGTTTCTCATGTAAAAGGAAGTGGTCTACAGTTCTTGAAACCTCACAGGGAGGATTCATCCCCAGAAGGAGCCAGTGTTAACCCTGAGATGCAGTGCTGACTTTTGAAGGATGAAGGAAAGGCTCGGTCTACTTCGCTATTCTTAAAGGGGTCCCACATGGGCCATTATTCATCTTCTTCCCTTACCTCGCTCACACTTTACCCTTTCTCTTTCCTAACTTAACCTTCACACCCCACCAAATTCCTCTTTGGCCTCAACCCCAAGTGCAATAGCCAAAATCTTCATAAAACCTCACCCATATGCCTTACGTGCCTATAGCACATTTCTCAAAGACATCTCGTACCTTCACTTCATCTTCACCATTGATTTTTCCCCGCCAATCCAATGGTCCACGTCCCATCTGATACACCAACTTGTCTGACACTCCTCCACCGTTAGATCACCCCCACTAGATCTAATGGTTAGCACCCATATCGCATGGATAACAAGCACGAGAAGTACCCACTCGATGTGGGCAGGTTTTATTTTTCCCTGTCGCCACGTGTCATCCCGTGAATGCCATTGGGCGAGATCTGACACTTACCGCTTACCGCCCGATGCTCGTGTGATATAAACCATTACCACTCAAATCAAACCACCCCGCGCATTATCACCCACACATCTCTGCCGCCTGATAACCATCCGATCTGCTTGCTTGAAGGTCTAACGGCCCGTACATGCTCTGCTCCCACAACGACTGCTAGCCTCAAAAAAACGATCTCCGGCACACATCTCCCTTGATCCGATGGCCATCATTCATGATCATTCACGACCATCCATCTACCCATGCAATCCATACCCCACGTCATGTTTGTTACTAGAAGAGGAAGATGGCCAACTTTGTCAGTCTGGTGACAGTCCAAACATGAAACTGAATTAAAATAAGAGCATGGTCGGAGAAGAAAAGGACATAGCACGACTCAACAACTGAGCTAAACAGTCATGGAACTCCACTGCCATGATCAATCTGACTACCCGAAGGACAGCATGGTACCAGAACCGATCAGGTTTTCGTAGTAGAGAAAGCAACTACATTCAAAGACGTTATCAAACAGTTAATGGTAGTTGGTGGTCAATTAAGACCCCTCCATCCCTAAATGGCTAAGAGCCATTGTAATGATAGATTATAAATAGCTAGAAGAAAGATGTAATCAGGGTTGGCAATTGTGTTTCGGTTCAACTTCTGGAGACTATAGATATTCTGTAACTTGCAGAGTCTCATCTTCATTTTCAGCAATGCAAGCTTCTTTTGTTGTTAATTTCTCAATGCCCATTTTTCCTCTGTTCTAAGCTTGTGCCTAAAGTGTTGTATTCATGACTTCTTCTATGTCTAATACTAGATAACTGTCATCTTATCTTTGGATTAGACAATTTAATGTATCAGTGAGTAGGTCACACAGGTCTCTTCTGTATCTAATGCAAGATAACTGTCATCTTATCTCTGCATTGATAGATTAGATTCGTAGGTTTCTTTACTAGTTGCAGTTGGCCATCATACATTCTATATGCATCTACTGGTGTGGTTAGTATTCTTCATCTATTCACCTAATTCCGAAACTCTTGAGCATTGGTGGTCTAAAGCCTTATAGTCTGAGGGTGTTCATGCATGTATGGAGTGAAATCATAGTACAAGTGGTTATCTGGCTTGAATCAAACCATCACCCATCCCAATAAGTTCCTAGAACCATATTGAAAATTATATGTTACCAGGCGTCTCTTAGCTACAACCTAGGAGATTTTCCTGGAGCTCTAACAGTACTCATCATCATTTTGCAACACTTAATGATGCGGCCTCCCCACTCTTGACACCGGGCCTGAAGACATAACCCACACTGGGTGAACTCCTTTATCAATGTGTTTGTGTTCTTTGATTTCATGGTCGTCATTGTGTTTATTCTTCTTTACAGTATGCACATGTGGCTTTTCATACTCTTTCACATGCAATTACGATAACATCACATAAGTAAAATATATTAGTTAATTCTGGTAGCCAAAGAGATCCAAGTCATGAAGAGTACACAAAGAGGGATAAACATGCAACCGAGATTCCACGGTTACACTAGCAGATAACCGTATAGACTCACTAATTACTTGCAGATAACTTAACCATAACCAACTTGAAACTAGGGCACTCGAATGATTGTGGTAATGCCCTAATTTCCCAATATAGATGAATAAAGGAAACCAAAGCTCCCCTTTCTACTCATCTAGCCACAACCGATAAAAATAGTGCAATAAATGTTAATAAACACACAAATAATTGATGCAATAAGAAAAAATGATGTAAATATTTTAACTTGACATGAACAACCCACAAAAACTCCATGAAGATAGCTAGAGAACCAACGTCAACAATGTAATATTTTTGTCTCTCAATAATTTTCCCACCTCACAATTTCATGTTATGTATCCCCTTCTCTGCTCATTGGAGCACCTTCTCCCTATTGTTCTGCTTACCAATTCTTCCAAAGAAAGTGCCTTTCTCCCTTAAGGTGAGGTAGAGATCCCTCCTCTCAATATTCTCCTCATACCTCAGCTTCCAAACATACAATTCATAAAACATTCTCCCTCCCCCTTTACATTGATGCCTCAACCATCTTCAAGCATGCAAAGGTCCTATCCTTCGATATATGAATTCAATGATTTGAATAACCAAACTCGAGACCATTAATTTCCACCCTTTAGTGGCTTGGGGCCTCGCACAGGCAAGCATGTTTCCCAATAGCCACTAAAATCCCTATGTTATATCAAGGGGAGTCATAGGGTGGTGAGCCCCTTCCATGGTTTTGATGTGTGATGTGTTGTCATCTTGTTTTATGGATGATTTCCTTCTACAGATAAAAGAAAAATCCCTAGACCTAGTGCCCTAATCTAGAAACAACCAAGACAAAATTTCTTTCCTCTCCTTAGAAAAATATGTAATATGGCATAAAGACTTACTTGGAAACCAATGTAAAATCTCTTCTTCTCCATGTTTGCAAGTTGTAGCTCCAACTCCAAATACTATAAGTGGAACCTGCAAAATGTCTAAAACAAGAAAGAGAACCAAAACATACAAATAGCATATACAAACATCTCTAAACAATAAGCCAAGGAGGCATTATTTAGGAGGCATTATTTTACATATGCCTAAATGAGACATATTGTATAGGAAAACAAGGCATTTTGTATTAACGAACGTAGGAGAAGAATAGAACCCTTAAAGACCTTGACCTTGTAGATGTCTCCCAGCTATCTTGTCCTTCCTTTGTCAAAAATTGAGCCTTGAATAATTCCTCAAATACATGGATGGATTATGGACCTCTAGACACAAATGGGCAGCATGAGGGCATAACTAAGAGTCTCCAAAAGCCAGGCTAGTCCCAGTAGTAGGTAATGCATTTATAGGAGGAATGAGGAGGTTGAAGATCCATTAAATTAGGGTAAAGATCCACTTTATATGGGGATAAGCTACATGGGATAAGAGATAATACCTCATTTGTAGGAATTCGAGGTCATCTTTAATAGAGAATGGAACCTTCCATGATAAGAAACTCTAGAAGCAGAAGCTTCGAAATTATTTTTAATTTTTTTCTCATTTCAAGGGTCATCACACTTGTAGTGAAAGCAACCTATGTTGACCAACGCTTTTCCTTTTGATGCAACCTGCGTCATTGCACTGTCTGAACTAAGAAAGTGTGATGGGGACCTAAATTAGGGTTTTTAGCAATCTTAATGCAAAGTTTTTGGAACTTCTAGAAAGGACATGCTTTTGGCTTTGCAAGAGATGATTGCAAGTTGTGAATGGATGATGATTGATCTAGGTTCAAGGTGATTTAATTGAATGCGAAAAAATGACTTGTAACACATCCCATCAAGGTTATATACTAATTTATTTTAATATTATATATTTATTATTATTATTATCTACATTTAACCTTATAAATCTAACTATTTTACATATATGATCATTTTTATAAATCTAAATAATTTATATATAAAATATGGTATTTTTATATTTTCTATAATTCAATAAGTATAAACTTTTCACCATCATTTTTTCCCTTTTAACTTTAATTATTTAATATTTTGCATTCCTTTATGTAAAAATATTTACCATTAAAATTGAAATTGTAAGATCGATTTTCTCACCTATTTAATGGTATATTTATTATAAAATTACTATAAAATTTATAACATTTACCATACTCATAATATTACCATAAAATTATTATAACAGTTATCATACTCTCAATTGCCACATTCACATTATTAACATAAAACTATTATAAGCCCCAAGGGATAACCCAATTGGTCGAGCCCTCATTGCTAAGTACCTTGCCTATTGGGAGGTCATGAGGTCATATCTCCTCGATGCCCTTGGGGTTAGGCTCGATATATTAGGATGCATTTGGTGGATTATTGCTCATGGACGTAGCGGACACTCTGTGACCATGAACCATGGTTGCCTTAAAAAAGAAAAAAATTAACTATTATGATATTTATAAATAATTTATTTTCTATATATATATATATATATATATATATATATATATATATAGATATATATATAGATATATATATATTATTTTCTTAAATATAATTAGAAATATATATATATATATAATAATAAAAAAATATATATATATATATATATATATATATATATATATAAATTAAGATATTAAATATTTTTAATGTAGAAGCAAACTCTTTTCACTTTGAACTTTCATAAAATTTTATAATTGTTTGCCATTATCAATTTTCATAGCCACAATTTTACTATAAAGTTATTATATTTTTTTATATATGCACCCATATAAAATAAATGGTTTGTAAATGTTTATCAACATCAATCCATCATTGCATCAAGAGGTACTGTCCAACCCAATATGATAAAGATGTTGTAATGTAATGTCTTGTAGACATTTTGACTCGGCCAAAATAAAATAAAAATAAACTTCAAACTAGAATAATTAAAATTAAAATTCTACTTTATTATTATTATTAATTTTTAACATATAACTTGGAAACTTACTAGTTTTTTTGAGTTCTAGTTTTATGAGAACCAATAGTATTCATGTGAAATATAGACTATTTAAAGGGGGGAAACCAGCCTAGATCGATCTTAACTTCAGATATACCAAGTATAGAGATCAAATCTCTTGAGATGAAAACCTCTTTTAGAGTGAAAATATATTTTATCCCTCTCAGGGCTTAGTAGATGAAAAGTTAAGATGGATCTACGCTGGTAATTATAAGAAAAAAAGAAAAAAACTCATTTTATGATACATATCATGTTATTAAAATTTAAAAGATTTGAAAAATTAACTAAATTATAAATTTTTTATTATTATATTATTATATAAGTTAAACATATATACATTTAAAAAACACACAACAAGATTCTTAACCATGAAGATTCATTCCCACTTTACCATGGAGATTCTTAATAAATAGATTTTGTTACAATATCATGCCCCGATACCATGGTTTATCAATACCACATACTCAAAAAGTCATAACTCATTTCATACGATACTTATTCACATGACTTTTTTTTTTTAAATTAATCAATTTAATTCAAAGGGAAAAAAGGGAATAATCCCTTTATAGATAAATTTCAACCTTTAATTTGTAAATACTACTAAGAATATTCTAGAATATTTCATTGATATTAAATCTCTAGCACCCACTTAATAAATGTTGATGACTAAACTAGAATAGATCCATCTTAACCATGAATCTAGTAAAAGCAGAGGGATCAAATCTCTTAAGGTCAATTAAACAAAATCAATTGAAAATATAAATGTAAAATAATAAAACTACTTAAAATGTTTTAACAATAACCTCTCTCTATACATATATATTTGTCGGGCGGATAAATCATTCTTGCGGACAAAACCGATCTCCCTAGTATCTATGGATATCTAGCGACAAGCAAACCAAACAAATTCTATCTTTCTCTAAATATGCGATTTATAAATAAAAGCCAAGAGATGTTTTAGACCCTACCTCATGTCCAGTGCTAGTTTGTTGAAGCCACACTCTGTTCGTCCAAATGAGCTCCCTTTTAAAGAATCCTACAAACACAAACATGCACACATCAAATACCACCTGCATAGCCAATATAATAAACCATATTTATCATGATGATCAAGGAATTCATGAAATAAACCATAGAAGACAATTTATTGAGAAAAATGAATCTAATTGTATTAACTTTAAACAAAGAATAACTTTACAACATTGGTGCCTTGATGATGTACAAGCTCGTCCTAGGGTCCAGCAAGAATCTCCTCTACTTTGACAAGTTTCACTCTCTTCCCAATGAAGCCAAAAGGTATGTAATCTCTCCTCTCAAGCTCAACTAGGAAGTCTCAATTCCAACAGCATTTACCCTAAAAATGTTCAGCTTTCAACCTCTCTAGCAACCAGCCCAATGCCTCATTTTATAGTGCAAAGGAAGGAAGTTACCAGGTCCACCTTCAAAGGGATAGAGTCCTCCTTCAAAGGGATAAGCTCCTCTCATCAAGGGGTTAGCTCCTTTAGTTATGGGATGCATGAACCACCTAGGAGCGAACTTGCCACCTCAAGATTCCTTCTATAAGCGTCCAGAATTAATCCAAAGTGAGTTTTTAATAATAAACATGCACCTTTTTTACTTTTACAGGGGTCCGCACCCTTTCCTTTAGAGACAGAGCGGGCAGGTCCACAGGTAACATGACCAAGGGGTGCGGGACCGCAGGTAATGGTAAGAGAAAGTGTGAAACCAGAGTTTTAGAGCTTTTCAAGGACTTTCTCTCATTTTTAAGGCTTTGACATCAAGAGTTGAGGTTTGAGACTTGCATAGGAGGATAGTATGAGTGGTGATAGACTCACACTGACTGCAGAAAGTCATGGTGACAATATTTTTTGTAATAGATTGCCCCCTAAAGTGCGAAGTCTGTAGTAGATGAGAATTTCATTTATCATCTAAGAAGAGTGAAGTACTTTATCATTTCGAGGATCATTTTGTGGAGAGCTTGGTTGGAACCTGTAAAAACATTCAATACAAAATATATATGAGATCATATCATCACTGAGGTAGGCATTCCCATACTCAGATCAAAACTGACTAGGAAACTAACTAAATTGCTCTGATATAGGAATGATCTTGTAATACTCATAAGTATAGACACAGTATGGGCGTAGCCATCTGTTTATGAATAGTCCACTGTATAATGAATACAAAATTCCTCGTAGCCTGGATGGTGGAAACTAGATCCAGGGTCTTGATTTCTACTTTCCGAAATAGTACGATTCTATCCATGTGAATGAATGTGTCGAAGTCGAACATGGTAGAAACGACTTGATTACCAGTCAATGATGTAAACTGTTAACAAGTGTGAGAGAAACCACCAATAATGTCAATGGATCTCAAAGTAGTCAGTACAATCCATGAAATGTGAATAGATGTGTTGATGTCGAACATGTCACGAAATCCTTTGATCAAAGGTCAATGATGCAACCTATCGTCGAAGGTGAGAAACCTACCATTGAGGCTTGTAGATCCCAAGGTAATGACGATTTTTATATCATCTTTCTAGATAATGAGCTGAAGTCGATAGAAAGTGATCCGTCGTAGGCAAACCCACAACACGAAATCATAGATCAAGTTTAAAGAAATATAGTTGCAAGGACTGACTCAGGGATGGTCAAGATGGATGACAGATGTTTTGCAGATGAATGGTTTATTTGCACTGACCTCTTAAACACATAACGACACTACAGATGGCTTGGAGACAATTGACCCAAAGCTAATACCCAGAAACTGGCTGAAGACTTTCAATATGGTTTTGTTAAAATTGGCAACCAGGGAAAAACTTCATGTGGGTCATATTATTCATGGCTAATAATATTTTTATTAGATTCCTCTCATCGAGAGGTGTAGTATTGATATAAAGATCATCCGATTTTGATAAGTATTCATGGAGATATGAATTTATTTTGATTATGGAATTATTATCAGGCCGACCTACAACTCATGTAGGCTCAAAAGCCCAACAGTCGCATCTATTCACCCACCAACGTTGTGTATAAATATAAGAGGACTTTTCCTCATTTGGACTCACTCATCTCATCACATCTCTCTCTCTCTACTTATAGATATGAGTCTCTTCTCTACTGCGTTGAAATGGGTCTCTCTCTCCCTCACATGTGAAGCTGGAAGCTGTTGAATTTGAAGCTGCAATTGCAGAAGTAAAGATTGACTTGCGTGGCCTAGAATATCTCCTCTTTGGAACTACGTTGTAGGTTCATCTGAAACTCCTCTGAAAGCCACAACTTTTGGTGGTGGAATGAATTCAATCCGACGAACGGTTTGCAGGATATCGACTGCCCTAGTTTCAAGCCGGAAACTGCTAAAATTGAAGCTGCAACTGCAGAAGTAAATATTGACTTGCGTGGCCTAGAATATCTCCTCTTTGGAACTACGTTGTAGGTTCATCTGAACCTTCTCTGAAAGCCACAACTTTTGGTGGTGGAATGAAGTCAATCCGACGAACGGTTTGCAAGATATCGACTGCCCTAGTTTGAAGCCGGAAACTGCTGAAACTGAAGCTGCAACTGTAGAAGCAAAGATTGACTTGCGTGGCCTAGAATATCTCCTCATCTAAACTACATTGTAGGTTCATCTGAACCTCCTCTGAAAGCTGAAACTTTTGGTGGTGGAATGAAGTCAATTCGACTGTCGGTTTGTGAGATATGGTCTGCCCTAGTTTGATAATGAAGTCGCTAATGCTGATGCTACTGATCTAGGGTTTGCTACTGCTGATATGAATCAGATTTATTGTACTATTTCTCTCTGCTGAATTATTGAAGATAAAAGAAGATTTGATCAAAGGGTTTCCCCACACATTGTGGGGTTTGTCCCTGGCTAGCCGCCACATCTTGTGTCTCTTGTCTTGGCTTGTTTTTTGTCGATCGTTTAATGTTCTATCTGCACTTTACTTTATGTACATGTGATTGCTAATTAGTGGAATATAATAAGAAAAAGAAGTAAACTGTTATAAGCATAGAACATACCATAACTTAACATGGTATCAGAGCTAAGGTGAAGACAAAGCCCAATCAAGAGCAAGAGCAATCATTGAAGAGAAGATTGGCAAGGCTATCCTAAAAGAACTATGGGGTCCTCAACACTCTTTCCTGTCGAAGACAAGCTCCGTGAGAAAGCTGACTATCACAGATGGAAGATGTCTATCGATCTAACCCTTGAATATCAAGGAGTGCTGGACCATGTAAGAGGCAATATTGTTGAGCCTTCATCAAATGCATCTGTTGCTGCCTGGAACAAATGGAAAAATGGAGAAGTCAAAACAAAGAAGATCATCCGGGACTCTATCGACAAGCGCTTGGTGGCCTACATCCCTGATCTAGACACCTCCAAGGAAATCTACGACAGACTGGTGAGTTCATTTAAAGTTAATGATGCAAATCAAGTTTTGTTTCATAGAAATAAGCTGAGGGAAATCAAGAAGGGTAAAGATGAAAGTATGCAAGCATACTTCTTAAGGATCACCGAGATCAAGAACGATCTCCTATCTATTGGGGAAATTATTATTGATAGAGAAATGGCACTCACAACTCTTGGAGGATTACCATTTGAATGGTATGTGTTCAGGACTACTCTTTTGAACTATAATGTAATTCCTGGTTTCGAGGAATTAATGGCTAGATGCATTCAAGAAGAAACATGGGAAGAAGAGCAAGAAATGCCCATGCCTAAAGGTCCTCCTGCTGCCTTTTTCTTCTCATGCTAAGAAAAGAAATAATTCCGGGACTAAATCAAAAGGAAAGGCTGGACCTAAGGGTGGAAGAAAATGACGATGTTACATCTGCAATAAAGCAGGTCACTATGCAAGGGAGTGCCCTGATAGAAAGCACTCACACTGGGACGATGATCAAAATCCCTCTGATGGCAATCAAAGGAATGATAAATTCAACAGCAAAGGTAAGAGGAGAGCTGGGAATCAAGGAAGTGGACAAGCATTCAAGAAGGCTAGAAATTCTAGGATGTACTAAATGCACCTGACCTCAAAAAGAACCTAGTGTCCATCTCGGCAACGGAAGACAAAGGCTACAAGGTAACCTTTAATGATGGCAAGGTACGTATATGGAAAAATAATGTTAAATATGCATTTACTCTTGGGTTTAGTATTGATTCATTATATCAGGTCGATGGAAGTCTGCTAGGTGTCATGTCTTGTGACACAACTCTTTAGTCCGAACTTTGGCATCGGAGGTTTGCCCACCTTCATTACAAAGCTCTACCCGATGTAAGATAGAAGGTAACAGGGATGCCCGAATTCCAAGTAGAGAAAGAAGGTGTATGTCCGGGATGTGCCAAAGGAAAGCTCAAAAGGGGACCATTCCCCTCAAGCCAAAGCAAGACCTCTGATATATTACAGTTGGTTCACTCAGGCATATTTGAGGCTGGCATTAAGAGGGAGACTACTACAACACAAACTCCTGAAGAAAAATACTAAAGGCTATAGAATCTATATAGCCGGTCAAAGGGAATTAGTAATTAGTCATGATGTCACCTTTGACGAAGATATGGCTCTTAGCAAGGTGAACAATCCTCTGACTTTGAGGAGTTCTCAAGAAGCCGACACCAAGGAACTGAAAGAAAAGAATGATGAATCAATGCCTGATGTAGAAGAACCCATAGATCTGATTGATCCTCCTCTAAATGAGCCTTCCTCTTCTAGGAAGAGGCCTTCATGGCTTAGGGGGCTACTTGATGATGCTGAAGGACATGCTGCACCCTGAGGAACCTTTCGTCAAAGTAAGAAACTTAACAGGTATCAGGGATACCTAACCATCATGAGCATGATCATACAAAATGAGCCTTCATCATTCTCAGATGTCGTCAAGCATTAAGTATGGAAGGATGCTATGACCGAAGAATATGAGTCTATTATGAAGAATGATGTCTGGGAAGTAGTTCCCAGACCCTGGACAAGACAATTGTTACTTCAAAATGGCTTTACAAGATAAAGCATGCAGCAGATGGAAGTATGGAAAATTATAAGGCTCGTTTTGTTGCTCGTGGAAGGAAGGTATAGACTATGATGAGATATTTGCACCTGTTGCCAGATATACGACCATCCGCTCGATCATAGACCTTGTGGCTTCACAAAAATGGAACCTACATCAGATGGATGTCAAGACCGCATTCTTGCATGGTTCTATCAAAGAAGAGGTCTATGTGGAGCAACCTAAAGGATTTGAGATTTATGATTGAAAATCTCATGTATGCAAGTTGAAGAAGGCTCTCTATGGGCTGAAGCAAGCACCCCGAGCATGGTATGAGAGGATCAATAGCTACTTGATGAAGCTGGGATTCACTAGGAGTGAAGCCGATCCTAACCTTTACTTTAAGGTTGAAGATGACAAGCCTCTCATACTGGTGTTGTATGTGGATAACGTCTTTCTAACAGGTGCAGACCCTCTCATTCACAAATGTAAGAGGGAGCTGGCTTCTGAATTTGAAATGAAGGACCAAGGACTTGAAGTATGGCAGAAGCCAAGGGAAATTTTCCTATCTCAAGGGAAATATGTGGTAAAGATATTGGAAAGATTTGGTATGATGGACTGCAAGCCTGTGACTACCTCGAGGACTTTTAGAAGTTATATGGTAGTGATGTTGGACCAGATTTGGGAAATGACTCTGAGTTTCATAAACTCATTTGCATTGATGTTCCTGGTGAACCTCCGTCCAAACATATGTTTTGCAGTTAGCACTATGAGCTCATATTTGGTTGAGCCTCACTGCATTGATGCCAGAAACTTCTGAGATGTCTTCGGGACACAATCTCTCATGGATTAAGATACACTACCAGGAGATGTGAGACTACTTGGATATACTAATGTTGATTGGGCAGGCAGTGTGGTGGACTGTAAGAGCACTTCCGAGTGTTGTTTCACCTTGGGATCTGCTTCGATATCCTGGATGAGCAGGAAGCAGAAGTCGGTGACTTTGAGCACCGCCGAAGCAGGATATATTGTTGCTAGCATGACCTCATGTGAGGCAGTCTGGTTGCGAAAGCTCTTCAGTGAGCTGTTTGGATTTACATTGGATACCACTGTGATTCTCTATAACAACCAGAGGTGGGATTCGATTATTGAGGAATCCCGTATTCGTCGATTGCTCCAGCAGATAGACATCATCTGGGATATGGTAAGTTGATGAGCAAGGAGGCTCCATCGCATTAAGATGATGTACAGGTTGATACACCTTGTCAAAGCCCCGAGGAAAGATCTAATCTGTGATTTTCCCAAACGACTTGGAGTCAGTAAGAAACCCTTGTACAAGGGTCCTACATGTTGCATACATTGAGCTCAGGGAGCTCTGAGGGCTTGCGGTTATTACTGGAGCAACATATGACCACAGGGTGACTCACCCTCCCCTGGTGGTGCACACTGGAACAAGATGATTCGCTCTCTTGTGGGACAAGATGATTCGCTCTCTTGTGAAACAGGATGATTCGCTCTCCTATGTAGCAAGATGATTAGTTCTCCTGTGAGGCCTGGATTGATGTGTTCTCCATGGCGATTGTAGCAGGATTGATGTGTTCTCCTGTGAGGCCTGGATTGATGTGTTCTCCATGGTAGCCTATATTGATGTGTTCTCCATGGCAATTGTAGTAGGATTGATGTGTTCTCCTGTGAGACCTGGATTGATGTGTTCTCCATGGAAATTGTAGCAGGATTGATGTGTTCTCCTGTAAGGACAGGATTGATTAGTTCTCCTGTCAAGGCATCCTACCCATGCAGTCTGGGACTCATGGGAAGTACCTCTCATCTGATCAATGAGCAGGGAAATGAAGTTGGGGACCATAGTAGTACCGATGGACGCATCGTTGTAACTACCGTACTCCCTATCCTAGGATGACCTCCATTGATCTGGGATCAATGATACTGGTCTGGGACCAGTGGTAGGAGTTGTACCATACTATGACGCTGACTTTGGGTCGGTTGAGACTGGTCTGGGATCAGTGGTACATACTCTGAGACTGACTTTGAGTCAGTGGAGGATGATATTGGTCTGGGACCATTGGAGTTGTACTCACTATGACGCTAACTTTGGGTTGGTTGAGACTAGTCTGGGACCTGTGGTACATACTCTGAGACTGACTTTGAGTCAGTATGATACATCCTCGATCATTTCTTCTTCTTCATAATTCGGACAAAAGCAGAGTAGAACAGAACAATGCAAGAGCAGAGTAGAACAGAACAAAACAGTACAGATCAGTGCAGGGCAGAACAAGACAAAGCAGAACAGGCAAAATAGAGCAGAGCAGGGCAAGGGTCAGGCTGTACAAGGTAGTGCATTTGATGGATGAATAGCAACGACCGATAGATAGATTGCAGATGAAGTTCTCCATGGTTGAGAGGGAGTGTTAAAATTGGCAACTAGGGAAAAGCTTCATGTGGGTCATCTTATTCATGGCTAATAATATTTTTATTAGATTCCTCTCATCGAGAGGTGTAGGATTGATATAAAGATCATCCGATTCCGATAAGTATTCATGGAGATATGAATTTATTTTGATTATGGAATTATTATCAAGCCGACCTACAACTCATGTAGGCTCAGAAGCCCAACAGTCGCATCTATTCACCCACCAACGTTGTGTATAAATATAAGAGGACTTTTCCTCATTTGGACTCACTCATATCATCACATCTCTCTCTCTCTACTGCGCAGATATGAGTCTCTTCTCTACCGCGCTAAAATGGGTCTCTCTCTCCCTCACATGTGAAGCTGGAAGCTATTGAATTTGAAGCTGCAACTGCAGAAGTAAAGATTGACTTGTGTGGCCTAGAAGATCTCCTCTTTGGAACTACGCTATAGGTTCATCTGAACCTCCTCTGAAAGCTGCAACTTTTGGTGGTGGAATGAAGTCAATCCGACGAACGGTTTGCAAGATATCGACTGCCCTAGTTTGAAGCCGGAAACTGCTGAAATTGAAGCTGCAACTGCAGAAGTAAAGATTGACTTGCGTGTCCTAGAAGATCTCCTCTTTGGAACTGCGCTGTAGTTCATCTGAACCTCCTCTGAAAGCCGCAACTTTTGGTGGTGGAATGAAGTCAATCCGACGAATGGTTTGCAAGATATCGACTGCCCTAGTTTGAAGCCGAAACTGCTGAAACTGAAGCTGAAACTGCAGAAGCAAAGATTGACTTGCGGGGCCTAGAAGATCTCCTCATCTAAACGACACTGTAGGTTCATCTGAACCTCCTCTGGAAGCCAAAACTTTTGGTGGTGGAATGAAGTCAATCTGACTGTTGGTTTGTGAGATATGGTCTGCCCTAGTTTGATAATGAAGCCGCTAATGCTGATGCTACTGATCTAGGGTTTGCTACTGCTGATATGAATCAGATTTATTGTACTATTTATGTCTGCTGAATTATTGAAGATAAAAGAAGATTTGATCAAAGGGTTTCCCCACACATTGTGGGGTTTGTCCCTGGCTAGCTGCCACATCTTGTGTCTCTTGTCTTGGCTTGTTTTCTGTCGATCGTTTAATGTTCTATCTGCACTTTACTTTATGTACATGTGATTGCTAATCAGTGGAATATAATAAGAAAAAGAAGTAAAATGTTATAAGCAAGAACATACCATAACTTAACAGGTTTGATTAACTGTTAGGCAAAGGATTTCCCAACCCAGATGAACAAAAAGTGTCGTGTTCAAGAGTGGTTAAATGTTTTTCTGAGACACAAAGTATGACAAACAGGTTCATTTTTCTCTCTTTTCCCCCACCATTTCTGGCAAGTACCTCTTTATTTTTAACAAGCTTGAGGAGGATAACATTTTCTTGATTATAACCAACTTAGTTTAAATTCGAACCCTAAGGAGTGGTCTGTTCTTGTTTGTAATTGAACAGGTCCTTTACTGTTAAATTTTAACGAGTCCAGTATAGGAGAAACTCGGCGTTTTTCAATTTTAGGGAGTCTGAAAAACATAAGAAAACTCCATGGTTGTCCTTTTTTGTAAATTTGTGTCTCCCAAGCCCAAAAAAGTATAAAATAATACTTGAGAGAACCACTTGACCATTACGATCAAGGAGTACTTTTCGTAATTAGTGTCTCTGATCCGAAAAAGTAAAAAAGCGATCAATGACACGTCATTTTATAACCAATATCGAATTTGAAACCACAAAAATCCGGCAATCTATTCATGTTTATACGGTCAAAAAAGAGCTGTAAGTGGATCGTCCTTTTAATTCTATTTTAACGATCTTAAAAAGAAAAACTTGACAATCTTTTCATATTTTAGGAGTCAGAAAAGAGCTTAAAGATGACTCTAATGTTTTTGTTGAAAATGATCAATTTTGCCTGAAAAATCTGGTAATCTGCACAGAAACTCAAACATTACTCATACCTGTTTAAAATAAATAAAAATGCTTCAAAAGTTACCTCGTTAAAGTGAAAAATAAACAAATTAAAAATTCATTTATTCAAAAAAGCTTATAAAAAGGGCTTTTGTAAATTCATTTTTACCGTTTGACTTCAGAGTGAGAAAGAGAGCTTTTCGGTAAGAAACTTCCCGTGGAGATTGCGGAAAATCCGTCCGTTGGAATCAAACACTGTCATCTCTAGGTAATCCACATCACTTTACTCTTTCATTTCAACTGTTTGAAATTTGTTTTTAGGTTTTTATTTTGATTTTTAGGAAGAAATTTTTTTTTAAAGACCGCTCGCGGGGGTCCGCAGGCGCAGCATGTGAAACTTGCAGACCCCGATTTTTTCGTATGCAGGAAAAAGCTAGGGGCCCGCACCCGTTGTATAAGTAGAGTGCGGAGCTACGCACTATCTCTAACTAGAGAGTGCGGTCCCCGTGGCATAGGTTTATAATTTCAAATTCTTCAATATTTTCCCAAAAACTTTGATTTAAAATGTTCTAATCTGCCTTTTCTTTCAATGTAAGCTATACACCATGCTTAGCTGGCGGGAACGGGAGCACGAGGATGTGGACCTCGCCACAATCAATCATCAACCTTCAATTGATGCATTAAAGGCATGCAGGTTATTTAAATTTTGGGCCATACCTGGCAATGAGGGCCCAGGTGGATTTTTTGCAGTGGCTGGTGGATAGGTGGAATGTGCAGGACCAATGTTTCATTATTGGTGGCCACCAGCTCGAAATGGAGCCAGATGACATTTACTTTTTGATTGGTTTGCCCAAGAGAGGTGAACAATTGACTATTCGGGACTAGGCCAGGTGGCGAGTCTGTCGATAGCCTCCAGCTAGAGTTTTGTAATGACCAAACCAAGGACAAAGGGATTGATATTAAAACCATCTCCCGTCCTGAACTCAAAGTGATTGCATTTACTGTCACTAGACTCTGCGGGAGCGTAGCACTACATATGGCCACTGGATCCCAAATGCGGATGGCAGTGGACTGCTTTCGAGGCACCGTCTTCAACTAGTGCGAAGTTGTGTTGGCTAATGTCAAAAGGCCAACTGAATAGAGCAAAGAACATACAACTAAAGAACTTTGGATATGGTTTCTTAGTTGTGAGCTTTGGTTTAGAGAGGGTTCTAATGTTGACCCCACATCATCTTTCCGTTGAAGCTGGACTTCTCCGAGAGCCCAAGCTAATGTGTTGGGTTGCAGTTATGGCCCGTCATCCTAAGGAGGGTTCAGAGGTTGTTCGATTTCCTCCTTAGTATTTTCATTGGTTAGAGAACCAAGTTTTTTTATTCGGGATTTTCCTTATGCTGGGATGGATTATCGTGGTGACCCAGACATGGCTCTTCCACCAGGAGAGCAATGGGATGACTCAGGTAAAATCATTTTCAACATTTTCTAATTTTTTTTTTTATTATTTTAAATCGTCCCAAAACTAATAGTAAAAAGTTTCAAATGCAGATGTAGGTCCACAGTGACCACCCACTCTCTGGCCCTATGAGAGGAAACAGCCAGCTGCAGCAGCACCAACCCCACGAGACGAATCTATAAAGACCCTGGCTGAATTGGAAAACCATCTAGAGTGTTTGACAGCAGAAATTCTAGAGACTAGCATAGATGACATTCCTCTTAGGCTACAACGCTATGTGATTGGGGTCCCAGGACCTTTCAGGAGGTTCCTTTGTAGGGTGGCCTGTACAATGGTTTCTTATCATTATCATCACCAGTGATAGGATGATCGCCTGTTGTAGACTCATATGACATTTTTGTTTTTGTACTTATCATTTTTGCCGATCATAAGGTGTTTTTCAACCTATGACCGAAGACGATGTATATCTGACAAACTTCTATGCTATGCTATATCACTATTACTGGCTATCTTGTAAAACATGTTATGGAATGTTTTTAAATTTACTGTTTGATTATTGCAAATGTCTACTTAACATTTGAGAAGCAATTGCATCTGCTAATGTATTTAAATATCTTGGAATATGCTGATACTCAATATAATCAAATTCACGTTCCAAGAGACGAACTCTAAAAAATAATCTCAATAATACTGGATTTCTAATGGCATAAACTCTATTAAGCTGCAATACAATGAGTTCGGAATCTAACCTCACAATCAAACTCCGAATCCCAAATGAGATGGATTTAGATAATAACTCAATCACTGCACTATACTCTGAAATGTTGTTCGTTGTTTGACCGAGGCTTACCCCATGCATAGGTACCAACTCATCAGAGGGTGAATAGATAACCCAAGTTGCGGAAGAAATATTCCGTGTATTACGACAAGCACCATCAGCGAAACCAATGTATGTTTGAAGAGACGTCGACATCTACAATATCAAGAGTAAAATCAAGATAAGCAGGAATAATGAAAAAAACATTCTCTAAACTAATCACACTTTTCTAATCTAAAACACACCAGCTAGAAAGAAAACTAATCTAACTAAAATCTCCACACCCAGATTTAAGCATAATATCTCTTCAGATAAAGACCATTTCTGGGCTTACCTAAAGAGACCCCGTCAAAGTCTACCAATTCATAGGCCCCTTTTGCCAGCTTTCACTTAATAACATAAGGACCATGCCACATGGGTACAAATTTTCTAGCACCTAACTTATCATTTGCTTGATTGTATAGTAAGACTAGGTCTCCTTCCGAAAAATTATGAGGTGTAACATTTCGATCGTACTAAGCTTTAATACGTTTGGAATGAGTTTCGATTGCTAGTGCAGTATCACATCGATTCTCATCTAGCTGAGCCAAGTACAGCAAACGTTTTTCCTCTTTGGAAGTGGCTGGAAGTAATTCTATGGCCATTTGCAATGACAGGATTTCGCATTCAATGGGTAACACAACTTCCAAACCGTAAACTAGTTGGAAAGGAGTGAAACCAATTGATGTTTTTATTGAGGTTCGATACGCCCAAAGCGCTGAAAATAACATGTTATGCCAATTCGACCTATGAATCCCAATGATTTGTCGGATCATAATGACTAGAACTTTGTTGATGGATTCAACCAGACCATTAGCCTGTGGGTAATATGGGGTTGAACTGTCGTGACACAGGCCAAGTCGTTCTGTTAGTTCAGTCATCATAATGTTTTGAAAATGATGCCCGTGATCAGTGATAATCGCTTGTCAAACACCGAATCTAGCAATTATATGATTGAAAACGAAAATCGCAGCAGTTTTTCCGTCTGCCGAAAATGTAGGCATCACCTCAGCCCACTTGGTAAAATAATCTACCGCATGGATGATATACGCATGCCCCCTGGCCGAGTGAGGGTTACATGTAATAAAATCGATACCCCATTTCGCAAAAGGACCGATGGAAATTATAGGGTGGAGAGGAGCAGGTGGAGCGCGCAACTTTCGATCAAAAATTTGGCAGTTGTGGCATTTTCGGACTACGTTAATACAATATTTAAACAAAGACGGCCATAAATAGCCAGCGCGCAATATCTTTTCGGTTGTGGCAAACCCAGACATATGACCGCCACACGCTCTAGAGTGATAGTAATTTAGAACCATTTCAGCTTCCTCATGAGTTAAACAATGTCGGAAAACAGAGTTCGCCCCGCAACGATAAAGTTTATCTCCAATAATTTTGTATTGTTGGGATTGGAATCATATTTTCCGACACTGAGTTCTTGAAATTTCAGGCCGAAAGGATTGGATTTGGAGATAAACTATGATATCTCCATACCATGAATCATGAGTGCTGATAAGAAACAAGGATTCATCCGCAATGGGCTCTTCCGCCACAGTTTCAGTATCAGCACACGGGAAGTCACACATCAAATTCGAAAAAACTAAAGATTTCTTTGACTTAGATTTTTCAAACTCCAAGTCAAATTCCTGCAGGATAACAATCCATTTGGAATACTTGCCCCTAGCAATTGTTTGGTCAAAATATAGATCATAGGGTTACAGTCAGAAATTACAGTAGTTTTCGTAGTAAAATGTAATGACGAAATCGTTGGATAGCTTGAACAGCTGCCAAGGCCAATTTCTTCACATGTGAATATTTTAGCTCAGTTGGATTCAAAGTTCAACTAAGGTAACAAATCACATGTTCACTACCGAATTCATCTTCCTAAACTAACACCATTCCAATGGTGGAATGAGAGGCGGCGAGATATAAGAAGTAGTCCTGGTTGTAGTTGGGAGGATGCAATAACGATGCATGGGTCAATGCGTGTTTTAGTGCATCAAAAGATTTGTCAGCTATCTCATCCCAAAAGAATGGAGTGTTTTGTTTCAGCAACCTAGTAAAACCCTTTGTTATCTCAGCGTAGTTAGAAATGAATCGACGTAAAAAGTTTGCTTTCCCTTGCAAACTTTGGAGTTGGCGAAGAGTCGAAGGAGGAGGCAATTTAACAATAGCTTCAACCTTCGAGGGATCGACATGAATTCTACCTTTCAAAACAACAAATCCTAGTAACTGACCCATTTCTATACAGAAAACACATTTGTGTGAATTCAACCTAGTTTGATAATGCCTACATCTCATAAATATTGCCCGTAAATGAATGAGATGATTGGCTCTACGTAATGAATGAGCAGGTAAATCATCGAGATAGGGTTGCACAATGTGCTTGATGTCATGAAACGCGTAAGACATGGCTCTTTGAAAAGTTGCATCGGCGTTCTTGAGCCCAAAAGGTAATTTGCAATAAGAAAATGTCCCACATGGACAAATGAAAGCCGTTTTTGGTTGATCAGCAAGTAGAATGTTGATTTGATTGTAACCGGAAAAACCATCCATAAAGGAGAATATTTCACTGCTGGCACAATCATCAATGATTTGATCGATATAGGGAGTTGGATAATAGTCTTTTGGACAGGCTCGATTAATATCCCTATAATCGATACATATTCTTATTGTCCCTTTCTTTTTGTTAACAGGAACAATATTCGATACCCAATCCGTTAAGGGAATTGGATAAATGAAAGCTGCTTTAAGTAATTTTTCAACTTCTGCTTTAATCGCAGCAGCTTTTCGTGGGTGAATCTGATGCAAACGTTGCCAAATAGGTTTAGCACCCGAGTAAGTTTTGATTTCATGAACAACAATTACTGGATCAATTCTTGGCATTTCTTCATATGACCAGGCAAACACGTCGCAGAATTCTTGAAATAGGGCATTATATGTTTGAAATTCATCTTTCGTACAGGAGGCACCTATATGAATGTTTTCAACAATTCCAGGTTTAACTAAAATGTCAATAGGAACAGTTCAAGAAATATTTCCCAAATTTAACTCAAAATCAAGATTTTGCAATGGATTCTGAGGTTCCTTGACATAATCAATTGTAAAAATAGATGAAAACTTATTTTCAAAATAATCAATCTCAGGTAAGAATGAAGATCTATGATGAAGATATTCCCATGGTAAATCATCAACAGACAAAATTTCTCGAATCTGCTCATCTGTGTGAACAAGCTCGGAAAAAGTTGTTGAATCTGAGTTTATGTTGAAAGTGATTCTTCATGGACTACATTCATTAAGTCAATTTTGGTTGAAGAAGGGTCGGAAAATGTCTGTACAACCTGATACGCAACTTCATATGGACTCAAAGGCATAGCATCGCCAAATGAATCCATCTCAGATTTGGAAGGTACAATCCAAGGATCATCATAAACAATGGTGTCTGATGAAATCATATGAATGGTTGCAGTAGAAGGTGATACGTTAGGAGGAGGAAAGGAAAAATGTTCCTAGTAAACCAGAATCTTTAACTAGTCCTACTCCAACATCCTTATAAGGGATAGTTGTTTTGCCAACATGTTGGATACTTTCAGAAGAGGCTGGGTCGAATGAAAAGTAAGTTAGCTGGTCTATAGTTACGATCTTTCCATTATGAGGAAACTTTATAAGCCGAAATATCGACGAAATAATAGTAGTCATAGCGTAATACCAACTACGACCCGAGAGAAGGTTGTAATCTAGAGGGGCATCAACCACTTCCACATCTAGATTAATAGTTTTGCCTTCAACCCTTATAGGTAAATCCTATAGAATGCCAAAAGGATGGAACCCACCGCCATCAATAGCCTTTAGAATCGTCGGGGATTGATTAAGTGTAGGAGAACCAAGCGATCTCCAACACTGGATCGACATAATACATGTTGAAGCTCCCACATCAATCACAGTCCTATAGCAAGGTATGTTTTTGACTAACACTGGAATCTGGAAAGCCATTTGATGAGGTAAATGAGGTGTACTATTTTCTAAATCGAAAATTATAAGGTTCGAGTCCTGAATATCAACAGCTCCTATAGCCGACAATAGCAATTTACGCTGTGCTGGACATGATTGCAGCACCTCCAAAGCCGACATTGCTAAAGGTGAAATGGCTAAATCTTCAACAATGTTATAGTTTTGAGCAGCTCTCGCATGTGGATTGGAAGCTGACTTTCAAAGTATACCCATGGCGGGCGGTTTGATCACTAAGTCTGGGTTAGGTTTCTCGATCTGTAGCGGATCGGAACCAGGAGTTGAAGTTCATGGGTTCGAATTAGAAGATTCTGCTTCCTTACCACCAATAGGACTTTTACTTCCATAATCTTGCGATCGTGTCGCAATCCAAACATGGGACAACATCATTATGGGTTCTTCTGAGGCATTTTAGGAAGAACCTATCATCTTACTATCTTTACTAGGAAAAGGATCCTTCAAGATAGCATGCGTTTGAGAACTTTTGACGATTTTCGCAACCTCAGCACGGTGAGGGCAGTCTCTTGTAAAATGCTCTTTGTCACAAATGAGACAAGGATAACGAGGTTTACATTTCTCATCAGTAGATTCCGTTTTATCTGGTTTCTCTTTCGAATTTTTATCTGTTTTATTTTTCTTCTTCCCCTTCTTCTTACCACTGGATTTTGATTTGGCCGTAGATGACTCTACGACATGAATATCGGCAGAAATTTCCACGGAAGAGTCTCCTGTCGGGGAATCTAGTAAATTTATAATTGGAGAAGAATTCTTGGAAGATTTCTTCTTACTTTTGGTGTTAACTGAACCAATCATACCATCAGTGGCATGAGACCCTGAAGGAGCTGTAGTTATTTGATTTTGTTTAGGAAGGTCAGGGATTTTCTGGTGTAAAGTACCTGGCTGCATATAAACGAGGTCAAGGTACTGAACTTGAGAAATTACTTGCTCTTCAGTAACAACTCCTGCCTTAGCTACATCCTCAGTGATTTTAGGTAATAATGATTTAACAAACCATTCTGCTAAGATCTGATCCGGAATAAAAACTTTCACTAAACGTCTTCGACGTCTCCATTCATGAATGTGATCTGAAATATAAGTGGAGGTTGACTATTTTAATGAGGTTAATAATTCCGTGCCATTGTCATATCTGACAGGCAACTGAAAATGAGTTAAAAACAAAGTAGCTAACTGACTAAAGTTATAAAAAGTGGCTCGCGGTAACTCAATGTACCACTTGGCTGCAAGACCAATCAGAGTGCATTGAAAAAGACGTAAATGAATTGAATCATCTGAAATGGAGTTAGATGCACCCCAGAGGTGATAAGTCATCACATGGTTTGACGGATCCTCTCCTGATTTACCTTCAAACTTAGGAATATCACTGGGAAACTTATTCGGCATTGACGGCCAAAATGAAAGATAATTAATCGGATCGTTCGTAAGGCGCAACAAATCAGGCAAGTCCAAAGTTGCAATGAATGGTAAATGACGATTAGGGTCTCGAAAACCCTGGGTCATAAGACCAGCCCCAGGAGGAGGATATCCAGGATAACTAGGAATTGGAATTCCATTTGGGATATTATATCCTCCTGGAAAACCAGGATTAACTAGACCATACTGGGGTTGTTGAGGTTGCTGATAAGTATATCCATGGTATGGTTGATACTAATAGACTGGGTTCTGCACAGCAGGATCAAATTGGTACTGTCCCTGGTATGGTTGACAAGTAAATTGAGGTTGACTTGTGACAACCGTACTTGGACCAGGTTGCCCTACAGGCATCTGAGCCGAAGTCTGAATTGTAGGTCCAGATTGAGGTAAAGATGCTTGAGGAGTTGATACAGGAACAGTAGAAACTGGAACTGTCGATACTCCAGAAGTAGGTGGGGTAGATGGAACAGATGTTGCAGCAGTTGCAATAGTCATTTGAGGTGGAGTTCGAGGCGAACTAGGCCCAGGCTGAGAAACTACAGAAGGTGCAGAAGTTTGAATAGTAGGTTGGACAGGTTGCTGGGTTGAACCAGAAACCAAGGGTTGTCCAGATTGAGATGACAACTGCACATTCGGTTGCAAGATCTGTTGAGATTGAGATGGATCCCACATGATGTTCATTCCGGGGTATGGACCCATAGAAGGTTGAGCATATTGAGGACCATAACCGGGTTGAGGGTAGGGTTGATAATTCAAAGGTACATTTCCAGCTCCTTGGACAAATGATTGACCTGAAGGTGGTTGGAAACCTTGGGTTGGGTACTGACCTTGAGGTTGATAACCTTGAGGCACGTACTGAAAATGGGGTTGACCTTGAGGCATATATTGATACTGGGGTTGACCTTGAGGTACGTACTGAGTTTGGGGTTGACCTTGAGGAATGTACTGTCCCGAAGGTATGTACTGTCCTTGAGGTTACCCCCCAGGCGGTAAGTGAGTACCTTGAGGTTGCCCCCCAGGTGATAATTGAGGACCTTGAGGCTGCCCCCCAGGCGGTAACTAACTACCTTGAGGCTGCGGATTTGGAATGGTACCTAAAATCATAAGAATATCTTCTACACTCAATGGCTTAGTTTCATTATTACCAGTTAATAACCCTTGTTCAACAGGTTGAGGAGACGCTCCCGAAAAAGTACCAGTAAGTGACGGATACCCAGAGGGAACAGAAGGACTGCCATATAAAAAGGTTTCTGGAGATTGGGAAAGCATGGATGACTGTCTCGACATATTCAACGGAGGATAATAACCTCTAGGTGTTGGATGAAAAGGAATGCAAGGTGGTGAAAAACTTAGTCTTGGGTTTTCTAGAAAATTAGTCAATGAAAGATACCAAGCGTCCCTCCTAAGTGGACTGTAAAAGATCGATTCACGCTCCCTAAGTTCTATAGTTGGTTGATTTTCAGGGATAGATATAACTTCCTCCAGAGTAACAAGTTCTTCAATAGCAATAAGTCCAGAAGGAAGATTTTGGGTAATGACTCTTCCTACCCTGGGTGAACCAGGACCACTGGAAGTTGGAGAGGAAAATCCTAATGATGGAGTAGAAGTAGGTTCAGTTTCAGGTTCAGAAAATTCAGGTTCCTTGGCTAATTCACTAGTAGAAGAAAAACTACCAGTAACTTCGGAAAATGAAACAGGTTCAATAATATACTCTAGTGCTTGAACTTGATAATCAGGATGCACAACTAAAGAAGATTCTCCTTCTTCGGGTGACCCAACTCTACTTTCACTAGGAGTTACAAGAGCTCGTAGCCCTTCAAGTTGGCTTGGTAGGAGGTTGGCCCCGAAGTCTACGAGACTGTCTCAGTAATTCAGCCACGATTAAATATTTTAATTACTTCACACTTAAACAAAGAAAAATATCAATGAAAACCACCTAAAGTCTCTAAAGAACCAAACAATTTGAAGCACACGCCTAAAGAATCTAGGAGTTCAAACCACACACAAACAGTAACTTTCCATACTGAAAACACTAGGTGGTGATGAAATCCAACCTCGCAGAATTCAATACAGAAATGGCAGTTGGAATAATTACCCCAACAACCTGCTTAATGAATAGACTAGCACAGGTTTCTCCACTAAACCGTCTCGAGTGAAGAGGACCCCCTAGAAAATCCAAGTGAGTCTAGTCGACATTTGCTCCAAGTACAGTGGGATCTTCCCTCCACCGTCACCTTAGGAAATAATCCTATAGATTATGGTCACTATGGTTACCAATGGAAACAAATATACCTGGGGGAACATTCTGTGATCCGATACACACGCAAGGGCAGAGTAGCAAGCTCAATCCCCTTGAAGACTCCTTGACATAATCCAAGGTTTACCAACAAGTGACCCGAGGCTCCTCGACAATGGTCAATCCGAGGTTTACCGTTTTTAATACGTGTATATCTGCTATCGTTCCCAATGAGGAAGGATTGATTACCCACTAGTTCGGATATGACCTCGTGCTTGACTCCTTTAAGAGAAGCTTCCCAGAGCATAGATGTAACAATTGGAATTTATCTCCTACTGCAAGATACAATTACTTGTTTGTTTTTACTATCTTGGAGAGTTAATTACTCCCTACTCCAAGATACTAGCCTAAGCTATGTTGGTGATAAAGAGCCCTAGAAATAAAAAGATTGGTAGATAGATTTTACTTTAAGTGTTATTTTTATGGTTGTTTCTTAAGTCAAAAGGTGCGGAGATGAAACTTTATGGTGTGAAGTCTCGACTCCAAAACACTAAAAATGCACCTAAGATGATAAACAATCCTTTTTCTTCAATGAATTTCTAGCTAAACAAAGAGTTGAGAATGCAATTGCTTGAAAAACAAATCTTTCCTTAACAAACAAATGAAAAGGAAAAAAAAATTGTCTTTTTCAATAAAATAAAAAACGAGACTACTAATTGTGCTCACAAAAAATATCCCTTTCTTTTTTCAACACTCAAATGCTGCAAAAACAAACTTTTCAAAAGAGATTTTTTTTTTAATTTCTAGAACACACTCAAAACTATTAAAAATCTAATCTTGAGATCTATAAATTCCAAAAATCAAATTGAAGTAAAAGCTTACAAAATTTCTTTTCAAGGATGTTTTACTTAGTTATGAGCAAACTAAGGACTAATTTGTTCAAAATAACAAATTAATCAAAAAACAACCAGCTTTTGTTTTCTTTTTAAAAATGAAATCTAAAACTTTCAAAACAAGTTCTTTCGAAGCTTCGCAAAGAGGAAAACGAGATGTATTCCTCACCAAAGGCAGATTTTACAAATTGGTCAAACTCATAAAGAAGACCAGCAAAAGCCAGGGTGATCTGAGTTTTCTAAGGCTTCTAAGCTCTGAGTTACTACAAAGACCAAGAGATGTTTCAGACCCTACCTCAAGTCCAGTGCTAGTTTGTTGAAGCCATGCTCCATTCGTCCAAATGAGCTCCCTTTTAAAGAATCCTGCAAACACAAACATGCACATATCAAATACCACCTACAGAGCCAATATAATAAACCATATTTATCATGATGATCAAGGAATTCATGAAATAAACCATAGAAGACAATTTATTGAGAAAAATGAATCTGATTGTATTATCTTTAAACAAAGAAGAACTTTACAACCTTGGTGCCTTGATGCTGTACAAGCTCCTCCCAGGGTCCAGCAAGAATCTCCTCTACTTTGACAAGTTTCACTCTCTTCCCAATGAAGCCAAAAGGTATGTAATCTCTCCTCTCAAGCTCAACTAGGAAGTCTCAATTCCAACAACATTTACCCTAAAAAATGTTCAGCTTTCAACCTCTCTAGCAACCAGCCCAATGCCTCATTTTATAGTGCAGAGGAAGGAAGTTACCAGGTCCACCTTCAAAGGGATAGAGTCCTCCTTCAAAGGGATAGGCTCCTCTCATCAAGGGGTTAGCTCCTTTAGTTATGGGATGCATGAACCACCTAGGAGCGAACTTGCCACCTCAAGATTCCTTCTAGAAGCGTCCAGAATTAATCCAAAGTGAGTTTTTAATAATAGACATGCGCCTTTTTTACTTTTACAGGGGTCCGCACCCTTTCCTTTAGAGACAGAGCGGGCAAGTCCACAGGTAACATGACCAAGGGGTGCGGGACCGTAGGTAATGGTAAGAGAAAGTGTGGAACCAGAGTTTTAGAGCTTTCAAGGACTTTCTCTCATTTTTAAGGCTTTGACATGAAGAGCTGAGGTTTGAGACTTGCATAGGAGGACAATATGAGTGGTGATAGACTCACACTGACTGCAGAAAGTCATGGTGACAATATTTTGTGTAACAATATTATCTTTTAATTATATATAATATATACATAATTGACATTGAAATATTGTATTCCTCAATCACATTATTTGCATTAACATGTTTTTTTGTAGTTAATCTATTTTTAAATATATATAAATATTAATTAACTTTGCATATTGAGATTCCATTCTTATTACTCATTTTTTGTTCGCTAAGTTGTGTGTGTTCTGAGATGACTGCATGCTTAACCTCTGGCTTTTGAAACCATGACCGAGGGGCATTTAAGCCATCAAAATCACTCCAAGATCGCACCTGGCAGGGCCACACTAGTCCTTAACATGGCTGAATTTTTTCCCACAGAGAGGTGACCTTCACATCATGGAGTGCCTTAATAGTATACCCCATCACATTAATAGTACACCCTATCACTATCTATCCTATGGGTTGTGGGCTTCTTCAAATTACTCTTTCTAAGAAGTATTCGAATTACTCTTTTTAAGAATCTCTCTCTCTCTCTCTCTCTCTCTCTCTCTCTCTCTCTCTCTCTCTCTATATATATATATATATATATATATATATATATATTCAATATATATATTGATATATGTAGAATTGATAATGAAATAAATTAATTAGTATGGATATTTAAATAGTTTATGTAAGTTCTATATTGAAATATTTATAAAAAGTATAAGATTTATACATCTTTCTCATATTCAAAAGTGAAAATATAAGTTTTTTTTTTAGATATAAAATTATGTTATTTGGCATGAACACAAAAATATTTTATTTATCATTTAGAGTGGGAGTGAAATATTTTTGCCACATCCATTTTATATAGGGTCAACATCGAGAGTAAAGTAAAAGTAGGATTATCGATGTTTTATAATCCTTTTAATTAAAACTAACCAAATACATATTATAACTGACATTTACTTAAAGAATATTTGATTTTTATTTTTTAAAATGACATGTGTCAACTCCACTTTTAGCTCTCATGCAATCACACATCACTCTCATGTTGGACTATAGAATGTGCCTCTCAGCACAATTAAAATTTTGGAATCTCTATTCCAAAATAAACACCCTTATCAGTTTAATTAATAATTTATTTATTTGGCTATGGTTGAAAACATAAACTTTTTTAGGGATAGCTATTTTTTATAAAAGAAACTCTTATCATTCTGAATTATTGTATTCACCTAAAATTATTGTCTTTTTGTTATTGTTCAACATTTATAAACGAGCATAACCACATTAATAAAATAGTTGATATATAACGATAATTTTCTAGCTTATGATAGTTATATTTGAAAAAGAACCATTTTTTTCAAATTTTCGATAAAAAAATATTTTATAGACAACTATATTTTTAATAAAACCAAAAAACAAAATTTTCAATATTTTTATTTAAATTTTTACTTACAATTACCTCTTTTAATAAAACCAAAGATGAATAGTAAAGATAGATTGTGATATATTTTGAAATGTTTTAAAAATACATCATGTGTGTTTTATGAGATGGAAATCTACATATCACAATATAATATTATTGTTTTGTTTTGTTTTGTTTTGTTTTTGAGATGGAAATCTACATATCACAATATAATATTATTGTTTTTTTTTTTTTTTTTTTTTTTGCATATTATGTCATTAATTACAATTTTAAGCTATTTATTTGTTTTGAGTTGTAAATAGGCTTAAAGTGAAACTGGATATCATGTAATTTGCTTCTATGAGAAGCTAGCGTAAATATTGAATAACAATATAGGACAAATGTTGGAGTATATAACTTCTACTTGTTTTATGTGTGTTATCATATTTAATTGTTTTGATGATTTGTCATGATAAGGTAAAGTTATAGTTTCTATGAGGAGTTTATTCATATTGTTTAGGAGGTTATTGAAGCCTAGTTGGTTTCAAAGATTCTCTCGAATTAATTAGCTTCCTAGATTGTTGTGTGGTTGAGATATTCTCTCAACTAAGTGACTATGTGTCCAATATAAATTTTCTATGTTATAACAACATTTTGCGTATTTATTTTTTACTATTACATTGGTGTTAACAAAATATTCAACACATTTTTTTATGTGTTTAAGAAGGATCTACACTCTTATCATGACATGGTATCTACTTCATGAGAGTTTTCGGTTTAGTGTTGCTGAGAAGAGGGTGAGATGGTAAATGTGCAATAAAGGAATAATGATGAATACTATACCGATTTTAGGTTTGATGATGTGGAATATGATAAGAGGGTTAACGCAGATCATATGCTTGGTGAAGTTGAGGAAGTTTGTATGGCTAAAGTAAAGGATGTCATTTTCTCCAGTTCTAGTGTGGTTTTTAGTAAGGGTCCTAAGATGCAGGTGATAGAACTGGATACTGAAAGTGATCGATAGAAGTTACAAATAGCTCTTTAGAATTGGATAGGATAAAAAACTTTCCCAAATGTATTTATTGGAGGAAACACATTGGTTGTTGTCATGATTTAGGTCAATAAAAATAGAGCTTCTAAGTGAATAGGAGAACTGATACATGGTAAATTCTTTGGTTACTTTTATAATGCATACTTGGTAAAGTGAAATTTCATGTCGTTTAAATACATTATTGCAAGCATAGTCAAAAGAATTGGATTCTTATTGTTGTAGCATTTAGTTTGGCCAACTGTTGTCATGAGTTTGAGTCTTTGTTAGAATTAACCAATTTGACAATAGATAAGTTTTATTTTCAAGAATTATTAACTACGAGACATTATGAAGACATAATAAAGAAAACAAATAAAATATGATATAGATTGGATCATTATATTATTTGTCATCAATTTTAATGCTTTCATAGTGGAAAAAGTGGAGGAATCAACTTAGAGGACCACTTTTATCGACAAGTCCCAATTTGGTGAATTGGGGCCTAAAACCCTTCAGAAGTAGTTGGAGGCATCAAACTGCATTTTAGGGGGTAAAACTTTGATGCTTATGTGTCACACCTACTAGCGTTATTCTACACACAAATATGTTTCAATAGAAAAGTTATTTTATGCAATAATTACCTCAATCAGAGTCCATATGAAAAATTTATACCTCTCAGAAGTTGACCTTCTTGTTTTGATCACCATGATTTGAGATTAGAGTTGAAGGATTCAAATTTAACTACTAGTAGGCCATCATGATTTGTTATAACTGGGCCACTAGGAGGAAAAAGAGTTCCATTTTATTCAGATGAATTTTGTTCCATAGGTAAGTAGATTAGCCAAAAGTTGATAGGCAGAGAGAAAATAGAGAGGGTTGTGCACTATACTAGCCCATAGGTCAGAGGCCTCACTTCTTTGTATTGCATCCATTTTCCATTTATAGAAAGAGAGTAGAGTGGCCTCACATTCTAGCTGGGTTTTCTCCCGAAAGGGTTTCCCAGGTTATATCTTGTGTTAATTTGTGGTTTGTGAGTTTTATTTCAAAGTTCTCTATTTTCTATATATTTTATATATCACATATTCAATAAACAATAATTAATAGATAATTAAGGAAAAATAAACTCTCATAGTGTATATTTTTTATGTTCTAATATATTATAGTAGAACTATTGTAATGAATTGTCAAGTGGAATATCCATGGTAGTTTACTAATCATATTGGTAGTAAAGAAGGTTTCTTTGGGTATATTGTGGGGATTTGCAAGGTATTGATAGTTGTTAAGTTGAAAGTCACAAAACCTAGCCATGGACATCAAATATATCAATAACCCTCAAGATCCTATAAAGGAGAGGTTTTCACAACTAGAAGCACAAGTCACATATATAAATCGGAATGTGAGCCTCCTTATGGTGGCCCTAACCAATAAGTATGGGATATTTAGAGAAGATGGAGGTTATAATGCACAGGTCAAATTGTAGGGAAAATCAACTGATGGCACCCCCAAATAGGTATAATTCAAGATCCATCTGACCATCCTTTGGAATACTTTAACCTCTATTTTTTCATTGGATAATAGTTTTTTCAAGATGTAATGCATTCTTAGGAAGGTTAGGATCTATTTGTTATATCATATGGACTAATGCATTAAATGTGTAGGATATTGAGGACTTATTGTCTATAACACATTGATACCAAAGGGAGAAGATCTAGAAGTTTCTCCTTGTTTTAGGCCCATCAACAACTCGACTGGATCATGAGTAGTTACTACCCCTCAATGGCTGCAAGTACACCAAGAGACCAACTCCACCTTTTTAGGAGTTTTAGAGCGAATAAATCCTCCCTTCAAGGAGGTTTCCCCTAACTCAATTTTGTGTAAATAAGAGAGGTTAGTAGTTCATTAGGGATTTTAATTATCGAGGAAGATAGTGACTATCAGAGAAGGATATTGTTTCTTGTTATTTCCATTATCATGTTATATGTTTGAACAACTTTTGAGGTTAATGAAAAGAATCATTTTGTTTCTCTCCTGAGATTTATTCATGGGACCAGAGTCTCCTTGGGTTAAGGCCCAACCTAAGTGTGAAAGCCCCTTCCTTTATACATTTCTTTGTGCATTTATTTTGCATGCACTTAGTCTAGCTGTGATTTTTCTGCAAAACTAGTTTATCAGAAAATCATTGTCTCTGCAAGTTTATAAGTAAGGTTTCTCCAAAATATGTTTCCATACCTTGTGTTTAAAAGAAAAAAAAAGTTTTAATTTTATGTAATAAGTAGATTCTATTCCAAATTCAACTCATCCTTCCACTGCCATCTTGTTTTTTGTAGTTAATGGTTTGATAGGAATTTAATCACCTTTTTTTAATCAGTTGAACATGTAATTTGTGTGCAGGCGGAATATAATGGTTTATAGAGTAGAATAGAATCATCTCCTTCAACATCCATCCTTCCATTACTACTCATTTCTACAAACTGTCTGTGTGCTAGAAATTGCCTCACCGAGCTATAAGAGATTCCTAGTTTTGCTCCTCCCTTGCATAAGTTAGTCTACTGAGTAGATCTAGGCTTGGAAAGATATCCTACACCATTCCATAGCTTTCCTGTAGTAAAATAAGGAATCTTATAACAATCTTGTAGAAATACATAGATTTCTTTAGAATACACCCAGAGTTGCCTCCAAATATTGCCTTTCATTTCTCATCACTCCACAATGTCCTCTAAGCCTTGAAGTTGAACGTGAGAATACCAAAGACCCTCTAGATAATTTACTTCCATCATTGTAACTAGGGTATATTGTTTTTGTTAAATAGAATGAAAGTAATTTACCTTTAGCACTCTTGAGCATTTGGTTGAACTTTTGCAAATAGAATAGAATCTACTTTGTTTTCAATAGACTATATTTGTTTCCTATAAAATAGATTAGATTTACTTTCTAGAATTTACTTTCAAGCAAGTTGATCAAGATTACTTTTCCACCATTTAAATTTTTCAAGATAGAATAGGATCTCTATCTGGTATTTACTCTCATCCAAACAAATTAGGGTTTATTCCATGTAGTATCATAGTTCAGTCATCTCCTTTCTTGCAAAGATAAGCTAAGTAGTTTTCCTTTCATTGGATTTTCCAATGTGGTCTATATACATCTTAATTCAATTCATTGCTTTAGATCAACTTAAGTAGAACCTCACTTGCTGTGCATATAGCATTGGCGCCTCTTAAGTTTGTATGAACTCTAGATTGATAAATTAAAGTTGGTAACCCTAGGAGTTGTAGAATTATTGTTGTAATACTCAGGCTCATCACTTTTTGGAGTCGTTGTCAGGGAGGTGTCAAAACAAATATTGTTTTCTTCTTGAAGTTTCTCTTTTCTTCCATTCCATTTCCTAAAAACAACAAAAAATTTTGTATCAATATTTCTGTTTATAAAACACACAAAAAGAAAAAACAAATTCATTCATTTCATGCCTCATAGAGTTAAGGAAAACTCAAGGGATTTTTTTCCCTAAAACCCCCACTTCTACAAGTAGTCAAACTTCACTTTTTGGTGATTGTGGACCTCCTCCTCTGACCATAGAGGGTTTGGAGAACCTTTTGGGTGAGAAACGAAATATTTTTTAGGAGCCTATAGGGGAAGAAGAACCTCCATCACCCGCTGAACAGATGGTTGGAAATAGGAAACCTGAAGTCTTTCATATCAGAGAGACAAATGGGGAAGCTAAAATGAAGAACATTATCCCCACTTCTCTTCCACACTTCCATGGCATGACTTCGGAGGACCTTGATACCTTCATGTTTGAAATTGTTGTAGTTTGCAGGACATATCATGATTATAACTTTGATGAGTAGAAACTTAATGTGTTCCCTTATACCCTCAAGGATGAAACCTTGCGTTGGTTCATGAGCTTGGAAGGAGGCAACATCACTACATGGGCTTAGATGCAGCAAGTATTCAACACAAAGTACGAATATTATTGTAGAGAAAGGGACACAAAACAATAAATCTTTAGGATGACTCAAGGTCCAGATGAGTCCCTAGAGAACTTTGAAGAAATATTTAAGCTAAGCTAAAGGAAAGCTAATTGCACCCTTCATTTAGAATCAATGAAGTGTTGGCATTATGATGTTCATGGATCTAGATAGTTGATGTTGGCACTAGTTTCATGATGGCAGCTAGATCATGTTGGCATTGATGTCAACACCATGTAGTCTAGCTAATGTGTTGATGTCGTTTTTATAACATGGTTGTATTTGGTTGTGTTGACATTGAGTTTATTGTGGTGGCATTGATGTCAACCTTATGAGGTCATGAAGTTATGTCAACCACATGATGATGTAGATTGATGGAGAAGTTGGTTTGTATCGGTATGTGTTGGAATTGATGTTTATCCTATGATGATTACACACTTGATGAATTGTTACATTGTGTTGATCTCATGATAATGATGATGATGTTGTTGTGGTGCTACACTATTTTGTAGAGGTATCCAGGTCAGTTTATAGGTGTTTCATCTGGTGTAGATGTTTGTTGGAGAATGGAGGACTTGTTGGCACTCTTGTCAACCTTGTTTGTAGGCCTTCTAGGTCAATTTGGAAGTGACACTTCGGAGACATGTTTGATCCACTTACAAATGTGTCATATGCTATGTCAAAGGTTTGGAGGCTTGTACAAATGCTAGAGAAGGTGATACAATAGGTGGCAGAGGTTCTGAGTTGAAGGCTTGATGTTTTTCTTCATCCTAAGTCCCGGTCGCATGCAGGCAAGCATGTGAGAGTGAATGAAAGGCTCTAGTCATTGGAAGACAAGAATATGGGAGAAACTTAAGGTTCTAGTTGAGTTTAGCCTATGTTATGAATGAAATTGAGGATTTTCACAATATTTTCTCCCCATCCCTCGCGCAAACCAGAAGAAAATTAGCATGGAAATTCATAGAGGCTTCCATAATAAGTTGTAAAGGTCATAAATAATTTATAAAGGTCCTCCAATGATGTCAATACCTTTAGTGCACAAGTAGTGGTCTTAGTGGATTCATTTGGTCCAATTTGTACACCTTTGATCCTAGCCCCAAGCTCAATTTATCCCTACATGTTTTATATTCATCACTTGGGAGTTGTGTTTTGATTAATGTTAAGTGTATGTGTGTAAGAGAAGGCAGCACAGAGTAAAGACGCGTCAAACCTATTGGAGAGAATAGATGGTTCATTATATGAGTGTTTGATGACTACATAGTGAGTCAATCTAAAGCATGCTACAAAATAGATCATATTTGAAGCTGTTGTAGAGGAGATTGTTTTGGAGAATTTTGTATGTTACTGGATGGTTGTTGTTGGTGACTCTCCCACTTGTTTTTGAAAGATCCACTAATGCATTTGGCACATATCCATAGTTCCTTTTGTTGTTGATTGTATTATGCAACATTATATTGATGTGAGCATTTGATAGTATTTAGATTTGATGTTGCCACTATTTTTCTTAAGTGAGCACATAATTTGCAGAGATTTTTTATTTGATGAGATTGTCTTGCTGTTAGAGGTCATATTACATAGTTGAATCAAGCTGAGCATAAAGTATTGGGATCCAATGTGAAAATAAATTAAAGGAGGTCAGCATAGAGGAGAGGAGTAGTGATTTCATGGATGTGGAGCAATTATTGTGAAGTTTCGATGAAAGGAACAATTTATCAATCCAATGGTAGTTGGATAGTCCAATCAAATTGATTGATCGTGGTAGATTTTAGCGGATGGTAGTCTGTAGATCCATGGAGAACATATTCTTCCAAGATGATTAGTAGAATCAAGTCTCCAGGATGATCAGAGTCAAGTGATTATATATGAGGTCAAGTCTCCATGCTGATGGGAGTCAACAAATCTATGTAAAAGACGTTTTCCTTAATAGAAGACTCAGAGTAGCGCAACAACAACAAGGGTGGTTTTTTACCCGGTGAAGGTGTTGAGCAGTAAAAAGGGTCTTTTTAACCTCTATTTACCCTACATTAATTATCAATCCATGTACTATTTTTTATCTCAAGAGTGCACTCAGTCTGAGGCGATCACTTGTTCAAGAGTAATGTCTGCAGTATAGTGCTTTACAAAAGTAAATAAATGCTAGAAACAAACTCTAATTCTAATGGAAACAAACTTAAATGCTTTGTAACTAAATCATTCTCTTAAGCAACTACAACAATCATCTGTCAAGGATGCAGTAATGATAACTCTTTCCTTTTTAAATTGATGCAAATGAAAATCAATCAAAGACAAGATCTCCAATCTGAGAACTTAGACAATAGTAGTCAATGTTCGTTACAGTTGTAGATCTTCCTATTCACGCCAAAGAAAATGTTCGAAATAACAATTCAATTAATAGAAAAGGAACAACAACTAATCTATTGAAGAGATCAAACAACAAAGCTTAATCTACAGGAATGAATTAAGTAGCGATCTTAATCGAAAGGAATTGAACAACAATCTTTAACTAACAGAGGAATTGAACATCAATCTAAGAAAGGAACAGTGAGCCTAAGTAAATCTTCATAAATTGAACAACAAACTTAATCAAGTGTAAACACACAACGAATCTAGAGTAATTGAATCAATAATCTTATTTTAGCATAATGAAAATTAACCATAGTTATAAGGGAATGGAAATTGCAATGATAATGGAACAGTAATCTAATGAAAAACAATCACAGTTGTAAGTAAAACGTAGCTAAATGAACAACAATGCCAATCTGTAAATGAACAACAATATCCAAATTAGACAATGTGATATTATTTCAGAATGAACAGCATAACATTTTCAGTTGCAAATAATAATCTTGCTATCCAATTACTAATTCGATATAATAGAGCAAGTCAATGAAATGTTTAGGAATAGAAGATTACTGAATAAAGCAAGTAAAGGAAATCAAACCACACACGACTGTAATCGTAAAATAATGATACAGGAAGCAAGTGATCCACTAGGGTCAGGCCCTTAGCCACCAGGGATGCACTGCTGCGGTTACTCCAGGATCAGATAACATAATAGCAACGAAGTTATATATTAATCATAAAGGAAAAGTTACAGCTATCGCTCTTTAAAGAGAGTCGATGATCAAAGTTCAGATTACAACAATAGACTCTACAAATCAATAATAATATCCACCCCTTGGGCTAGCAGTGTTGTATTTTTTTATAATGTCCAGGCGGAAATATAAAAAATACAGATAAGTCTTTGAGGTAGCAATCCCTCAGGATCAGAGGATTCTGAGGGGTTTTCCATATCTTTAATCTTCAGTTATTGTTTCGTCCTTTTGCGCTGATACCACGTTTCTTCTTCCTTTTCCTGGTCCATGCACTTCGATCTTGATTTCCTTGTCTAGATGCGGTTTCCTATCAAAGGGACAACAGTTGGTTTTGCCTTTTCTTTTCCTCTGGAATGGCGATTCTCCATTTTCTTCACTTTCTACATAGGAAAATACAATGATTAGTCATTTTACATCGATCACAAATCTCCTTAATTCTATCATAATCATTTAACATATGACCATCTTAGAATGTAAAGAAGTTATTATTTAAAGGAAAAGATAGAGAAATAAGTGGTAATTACATACCTTTTCCAATGCTCAACACACCCCCCTGCTTACCCTTTTTCATGCCCTCATGAAAACTTTGTAATTGACATGCAAGGCAGTTAGGGAATAGGTTGGAGAAGGATTTTCATGCAGTGGTCTAAAACCATGATTTCTAGCTAAGACTTCAAAAATATGCCTTGTCTGTCCTTTAGGCAATTCATATAGGGCTCTATACCCCGGTGCAGGATACCAGATGATTGGACTTCAAAACCTACAGCCTAACCAAGATGGGCCCTCTCTCAATAAGAGGTTACTATAGGTAACCAGGCGATCAGCAGCTAGCTTAAAATTTTTGTAATTAAATGGCTCTTTGTCTTGGACATTCCAATTGGAAGTCTTGTATCGGAATTTGGCTGCTGCTATGGCAAGGTCTTTGATGGCTAGGAAGTATTCTACCCCTTGCTGGACCACTGCTTTGTGAATAGGTCCTAATGTTTGGATCACACCCTTCTTCCTCATTAAGCTTCTATGCCTTTTCCACAGTTGCAATGGGTTTCTAGGTTCGCCCCTTACCCACAGATCTAACCCATTCTCCTATCTCTATAAGGTATTGTAGGCTTTAAGCCACTTTATCTAGTTAACAGCAAAAGAGATGAAGGCCTGAAGCTTGATATCACCCACAAAAGGGCTAGAGTTCTTTTTTTTTTCTCCGTCCAACACAAGATTATGCAAATAAAACTCACATAGAAATCACTGGACTTTCACCCCATAATGCTTACAGTAGTTTATGAAATCATCAATAGTTTTTAACTCTATAGGCACCCCTGCCTTGACAGCCTTGATTTTCAATTGTAAATACCTTTCCATAAAAAAACATAGCTTTTGGCAGGTGCCCTACATGTTAGAACATCAGTGTACAGAGAACATAAGGTATCCATTTGACTCATAACTGTGTCTAATCTATTGATTACATTTTAAACTTTTTCCTCTACGCTTCGCCATCTATCGAAAGCCTCGCTCTCTGATGCATTGATGTTCTTTACCTGCTGCTGTAACTTCTAATATTTCTCTTGAGGAACAGTTTCCTCTGTGAGATTTTCTATTGTTTGTTGGGCCTGTGCCAGATCTTTTTGAAGTTTCACTATCCTCGAATCCTTGTCCATCATGACATTTTTGGGCTGGATATCTACCTAGATCTCCTTATTGCGACATCTAGCTTTTATAGTTTGTGTTTCCTTCTCATGAACTGTTCGGTTGGTCATGATGCTAGAGGACAACACCTCTATCTGGACTTGCTTATCATAGACTGGTGTGTTTTCTTTTTGTGCTTCTACATTTACAACAGCCACATGCTATCCCTTGCTATCCTGAATAATAATGGGTTTGACTTGAGTCCTCTTGGTCTTCTTCTTCTGGGGTTTTGCCTAGGTGGCTGCATGCTTTGCTCCAAGGGTTCTTTTTGAGCTTTTACCCATTTTTAGGACTCTTATTTGTTGTCGAAGTTGTTTAATTACATTTAGCAATCTCTGTTGTTCCTTTCGCAACTTTTTGATTTCATTAGTTTTCTTCGAAGGAACAGCTATTACTTTTCTTGGGCTTAGGTTTTTTTCTTCAGGGATTGTTACCTTTCCCTGGCTTATTTCCATGTTTTCTTCTTGGAACACTTCTTCAATGTTCTCGTCCTCTTGATTAGGTTTTTCAGGGGAGGAAACCCTGGTTTGCTCTACTATTTCCCGGGAATCTTCTTCTTCTACTTCTTCTTCATCATGCATTTCTTCGGGTGTACTCTGACTGTGAGCAGAGTGTTCCTATGATCCTTCTTCTTCCTCCTCATCACACATCTCTCAGATGCACTCTTACTATGACTAGAGTGCTCTTGCGATGGTCCTGCCTCAGTATCGGGGTTGAGTTGGCTATGGGGTTGGACATACTCACCCATATTGGCCAAAATTTGGGCCAATTCATCTTCTTGCAGAGGGTTTTGCAATGGGCTCCCACTGGGATGCTCTGGTTCCTCCCCTTCTTCTTCGCCGGAGTGCTCAGTTTCCTCTTCCAGTTCCTCTTCTTCATTTTCTTCTAATTCTTTTTCTTCATTTTCCCCTCCTTCAAGTTGTGGGGGTTGCTCATCCTCCGTGTCATGTATTTCTACAGGCTGGCTACTGTTTCCATGGGAATTTTCGAGCATTCCTCTACTTCTCCCAAATCTGATGGACTGTCTTTGTTTCTGTGGTCTGATTGATGTGCTAGCAATGTTTTTTTGTTTTGGGGCTGGCAAGGCCAGTCCCCCATCTATTGAGAAAATCAATTCCTCCCAACTACTCTTCTATTGGGTGAGACTGTAACTGACTATCAGCCGAATTAAACCATGATGACTTACTACTGATTCTACATGACAAGATTTTCTTATACTTTAGGCAGCATCATGGAATAAAAAATTTAAGTATGTGGGCAAATCCACAGCACATTTTTGTTTTAATACAGCTAACAGTTTGAGATGGTATGGTCTTACCACGTCTTTTTTGCCATCGCAAGTGATGTAGCTTTGCACAATTCTGGCTAATTCTGCCCAAGGCTCTCCCAGGGTTACCGGCAGGACTCCTTTTCCTTTTACAGTAAGGCTCTGTCCTTCATCACTGAAGATGGTTATAACATCTTTCAGTCTCATTTTTTCAGGGTCCATACTGGTCCAACGACTGGTAGTCCTAAAACTTCGGCAATTATCATATCTATTACTGTTATTTGCCTCCCCCTCACCATGGAATGATTTTCCTGCAATTTCTACATAAATTTAATTGTCATTGTCTCGTTAGACTGCTATAGATGGTTAAGGTAGGCAATCCATCCTACCCTTACTAAGACTACGCGTGTAGCGTCAGAGACCATTAACACTTGCAGTTCGCTTCGAATTGATTTTCCTCCCATTTTGTTCAAGCTTAGCACACTATAAAAAACACAGAGATGATGATGGAACAGCAAGTTGTTCAAGCTTTAGCTCACTGTTAATTTTTACAGAGCAAAAACACAGAAATGGTGATAGAACAACAAGCTGTGCATTTTGGGAAATACAATACCGTTAAACTTGTTATTCCCGAGTTTTGATGGAGTCATAATACCTCCAAATGAGGAGTTGACACGTATGCCAGTGCATTATGGAGATCACCCGTGCCCCCCAAAATGTGATAGGCTGTCCTCGGCCGTCAAATAAAGGAGCATCATGCTAAACTGCAATCATATAGTAGAATAAAGGAACGACGTATAGATCCATGACATGTTAACAAAAATGAGCGGATTACTGAAATCGAGGCTTATGATGGAAATAGCGAATAAATATGGAAATGTCGTGATATGATGCGAAAAATAGAGGATAAGACAACTTGACGTAAGTAAAAGTTCTTATGCAGTCATTATTCACTTTAACCATTATGATTGATTTATAAATGATTTACATGTATAAAAGGTTTGAAAGGGTTATATAACATAATCTCATTTAAAATCAATATAAATATATAAGAAGAAGGGTTTATAATGACTATTGGTGTATGAAAAATATGACCTCAATACTATCAGCAGAGCTCTGTTGCCCACAGGTGTCTGTAACCTTGATAGAGTTGCTTATTTCACCCTTGGAACCATAATCCTTTATGTATGCCTAGGAAAGTGTTGTGCAATGTCAGAATGGAGGCCATTGTGCTGCCTTGGTAACCAGATGAATCACAATGCCATTCACTAGGAAGGAGTGAAAGGTGGGCAGGTTGGCTCGTGATGAGACCTCCTGTTCCAAGCACTTGTTATTTTTCTAATGTGCCTCTTGGATCATATCCCTGCTGTAGTGGCCATAGTGGGAATGCCACTTCACTTTCTTTCTTATGATGATGGTAGGCTGGCTCTTGATGAGAGCCCCTATCCTTCATTTGACAAATTATGTTAGTAATCATATAGATATGTATTTTTCTTTCTTTTTTTCTTTTCTTCTATATAGCACTTTCCCATTTATATATAGAGGATGGCTCATCACTTCTTAAGAGTAGGGATGGTGGAAGAAGTCTGAACATCTCAATAGAAGAAAATATGCCCTTATTCTTATTCAATAATAATTATCAAAGAGAATTATGAAGATTTAGAAAGAACCAACATGATAAAAATAATCAATCAAATTGATTTTAGTGAAAATAAAGGTAGCAAAGTGATATAAATAGTTGTGTCCTTTCCTCTTTTTCTTGTCAATTCAAAGAAATTTCTCTATAGATAACAATCTTTCTTTGGTTTACTGATTTCAGTATCCTCTAGTTTTGTATTCTTGCATAAATGTATAGCTGTGCCTTAAATGACCATCATTCACAAAAAAATCCTCTAAATGATGAAACACACACAGACACAAAAACAAAAAAATGCACTCGAAAAGTGTTGTTCTTTAGATGGAACAACTATTATTCCTTGAGAGGGATAGCAAAAGAACATCTGCACGCAAAAACTGTGGTTCCTTTAAGAGGAACAACAAGCAAAAGAAAAAATACACTCAGAACTGCTATTCCTTAAGAGGAACAAGGGTTGTTCCTTAATCGGAACAACAAATAAAGCAAGAGCGAAGTAAAATAACAAAAATGCGAAAATGTTGTTCCTTCGGAAAGGAATAGAAAAATATGAAAGTGTTGTTCCTTCGAAAAGGAACAACAAAAATGAGGAACTGTTGTTCCTTTGGAAAGGGACAACAAAAATGAAGGTGTTGTTCCTTTGAAAAGGAACAACAAAAATGCGGAGATGATGTTCCTTTGGAAAGGAACAGCAAAAACAAAAATGTTGTTCCTTCGGAAAGGAACAACAAAAAAAGAAAGTGTTGTTCCTTTGGAAAGGAATAGCAAAAAAACGAAAGTGTTGTTCCTTCGGAAAGGAATAGCAAAAAACGAAAGTGTTGTTCCTTTGAAAAGGAACAACAAAAAAAATGAAAGTGATGTTCCTTCGAAAAGAAACAACAAAACATGAAAGTGTTGTTGCTTTGGAAATGAATAGAAAAAAGACGGAAATATTGTTCCTTCGGAAAGGAACAACAAAATGCAAAAGTGTTGTTCCTTCGGAAAGGAACAGCAAAAAGGCGGAAATGTTGTTCCTTCGGAAAGGAACAAAAAAATGCAAAAGTGTTGTTCCTTCGAAAAGGAACAATAAAAAGGCGGAAATGTTGTTCCTTCAAAAAGGAACAACAAAATGCAAAAGTGTTGTTCCTTTGAAAAGGAACAACAAAAAGGCGGAAATGTTGTTCCTTTGGAAAGGAACAACAAAATGCAAAAGTGTTGTTCCTTCGAAAAGGAACAGCAAAAAGGCAGAAATGTTGTTCCTTCGAAAAGGAACAACGAAATGAAAAAATGCAGAAATGCAAAAGTCTGTACAGAAAGTAATTTATACAAGCAGAAAAGAAAAATTTATGTACAAAATCTAGGAACAATGAAATTACTTAGTGAACCAATGCTGAGGAGGAATTATTTTCCTCAACAAGAATCTGCATATCAGAATCTTCCCGGAGCTGCTAGTAGAAGGATTCCCAAGTATGCGGTTTATGGTACAGTCACACTCAGTGGTTGTTTGCTTTAAAGATATGTCCAAATCCATCAATAGTAGTCAAAGTAATGGTGCAATTTTCATGCACTTTCTGGATTTCATAGGGTCCAAGCCATCGAGTCTAAAGTTTTCCTGGCAAATCCTGAAACCTGGAATCGCATAGGAGTGCCCAATCTCCTTCGTGGAAGATTTTCTTTTTGATTAGGGTGTCATGCCACTTTGCTCTCTATTGTTGGATTAATGCAGTGTGTTCAAGAGCCAAGAGCCTAATTTGATCTAGCTCGTTAATTTGCTATAATCTATTAGTCTAGGCCTCATTTAAATCGAGATTGTCTCCTGTGATGTTCTTAATGTTTGTATTTCGAACTCTATTGGGAAGATGGGTTCCTTTCCAAATACTAGCTGATATGGTGAATAATCGGTGGTGTTTCTCCACGTTGTTCAGTATGCCCACAAGGCTTTGGGCAATCTTGAAGCCCAATCACGCCTATGTGATGCAATGGTTTTTGTTAATATTTCCTCTATCACTTTATTCATGCTCTCTACTTGGCCATTTTCCTATGGGTGATACGAAGTGGTAATTTTGTGTTGAGTGTGATAATTTTTTAATGTTGCAGTGATTTTATTACTACAAACTGTGGTCCTCCATCAGTGATTATGTCCCTTGGGAGGCCATACCATACAAATATTTGGAACAGGAAATGAATCACAGAGTCCTCTGTAGCTCTTGCAAGTGCCTCTGCTTCAACCCATTTGGTAACATACTCTGTTGCTACTAGAATGTATGTTTTCTAATTTGATGATGGGTTGATTGGACCAACAAAATCGAGTGCCCAACGTCAAATGATTCAATTACTAACCATGGGTTTAAAGGCATTTTGTCGGACTGTCCAGGGCATCCTGCTCTTTGGCAATTGTCACATGCATGAACAAATTTCTTAGCATCTTTAAAGATTGTGGGCCAGTAATACCCCGTTTGCAAAACCTTGTGACCAATCCTTCAATCTACGAAATGTCTGCCATACAGTCCATCATGACAGGCTTTCAGAATGTAAAATATTTCATCTTCATGGACGCATATTTTGATGTGCATATCTGCGTCTGTATGAAATAGGTAGCCCCCAATCCAAGAAAATCGGGTACTACGTTGCACAATCTATTTTCGTTCATTGGGGGTCAGACGCTTTGGTAATTTGCCTACTGTTAAATAATTTGCAACATCAGCATACCGGGTGTCTTGACAACAACATCAAATAAATGTTCTTCTGGCATTGATCTTCGATTGCTGTTGCGTTCGCTGGCTTCGGCCTTCTTGAGAGAAAATTAGCTACATGATTCTCTTTCCTAGGTCGATCTTTTATTGTGATGTCAAATTCCTGCAATAAGATCAAGCATCTTGTTACTCTATCATTTGTAATAGGTTTATTTGCTAAATATTTTATGGCAAAGTGATCTGTATATAAAACAACAGGATATCTAGTGATATAATGCCTAAATTTATTTATAACATGTATTACAGCTAAAAACTCTTTTTTAGTTACAGTGTAGTTTAGCTCAGCAGGAGACAAATTCTTACTAATATAATAGATGGCATATGGCTTTTTGTCTTCTTCCTACCCAAGGACTGCTCCAATAGCTGTGTCTGAAGCATCTGATAAAATTTGATATGGCAGGTCCCAATTTGGGCCTCTGAGCATGGGGCTATTGACACAAGCTTTTTTAGATCCTCAAAAGCATAGTCACATTTATCTGTCCAAACAAAATCAACATTCCCTGTCAGTGTGTATAGAGGTGCAACTATTTGAGAAAAATGTTCTATGAATCTCCTATAATAACCAGAAAATTCAAGAAAACTGTGTACCTCTGTCTGTGTGGTAGGAGTAGGTATTAACAAAATTATTTGAATTTTGGCCGGATCTACCTGTATTTGAGCCACTGAGATATAATGACCTAGGATAAGCCCTTCGGTCATCATCATAAAGCACTTTTCATGGCTCAAGCAGAGCCTGGTGGTGATACATCATTGCAGCACCTTTTCCAATGCGTCGAGTGCTGGCTCAAAATCATCTCCGTATGGTGTGAAATCATCCATATATGCTTCGAGCCCTTCATTTATTAAATCTGAAAAGATGCTGAGGATGGCCCTCTAAAATGTGGCAGGGGCATTACATAGGCCAAAGGGTAGGACTATGTAGGCAAATGTGCTGGAAATGATACTGAGAGGGGGGGTGAATCAGTATTATCAAGTCAAATATTCCTTTTTCAAAATCAAATGATATATGCTACTTCAGTTAATTAAACCCACGTATATACGCAACTATGCAGAAGAAAACCCGCGTATATAATGCAAAGTTTTTAATTTACTTTATCTTTCTGATGTTGATTGTTAATCTGTGATTCAGAAGCAAATAACCAGTAACCAGGACCAGTAAAACAGAGCAGAAAGAAAATCGCACACAAGAACACAAGATATAAGGTGGAAACCCAATGTGGGTAAAAACCACCTGCTGCAATTCGTCTCTATCTTCTCTTTAATAAGAAACTTCTTTTTACAATTGTACTGGTGCAGTCCTTTGACCAGTACGCGGGCTGCAACCTGCAGAGAGCTACAACCCTCTCTCATTTTCCAGCTTCTCCTAGAAGGGAGCTACAACCCCATTAGCTCTTGTACTAGCCAAGATACTAGTACGTAGGTGCTGGCCTACAGAAGGCTACAACCTTCTCTTTCTTTCAGGGACCACGTTTCATAAATTTTCAGACTGGATCCACAAATAACATCAATCAAACATCAATAATTTCTGCATCAACTAATCACCTTTTCACCAATCAAAACTGAATCAACATAAACACTTCTCTGACGACTATACCCAGATCACAGTAACAGTACCACACACCAAATCTGAACCCAGAACACTGCAGCAATAAACAGAAGTAGCAAGATCACAACTCAAAAATATATACGCTACTTTAATAGCCTGAAACCTGCATGCATACACTTCTGCGTATGGAACAACCTGCGTATACGTTGTTTTCCTTCACTGAACCTGCGTATATACGCGCCTTATCTGAACTAATCCTGCATACAGATCTACAAAAGATAATTCACTCTTTCAAATATTTAGGCACTGATTAACCCAGATTATCAAATGCATGCGCCATATATAACAGATCAAAATCATGCAAAGATATTATCATTCAAGCCAAGAGATTATGACCCATCAATAGAACTTATCCTTCTTTTTGCTAAGGTTCCTCCTTCATTCAGATCCAGATCTGCTCCACAACGCTAATCACCAATATTTCAGATCTTGTACTTTATCAGATATTCAATAATTATTCATATAATACTTTGCCACATGATCTCCTTCCTCTTTTATAGTTATAGGCCTTCCACAATACCACAGTCCAAAACCATAATACACCAATACCATGGACCCAATACTTGGGATCAACACTTCTGACGAGGTACCATGGTCCAAAACCATAGGTTCAAATACCAAGGACTAACTACCACGGACCAAGGGTAAGTTCTCCAACATATACGTGCTTTTCCTTGCATGAAAGTGCGTGTATACGCATACGCGCCTTTGAAACGTCTAACCCGCGTGTATATGCACCTTCGTCTAGATGAACCTGCGTATATGTCTTTTCCTTCATTCTGAAAACCTGAACTGAGATCTGTTACCAAAGAGAGTTGCCATCAAGGACAATACCTATTCCATAGCTCCAACCCTATGCCATAATGCCAAAAATCTCCCCCTTTGGACTTGATGGCAACCCAAAATCCTCAAGTCATTCTCCCCATTTTTCATCAAGGGCAAACGGTTGTGCTCCCCCTGAGTACATGCTAAAATTTCTGCCCTGCTGTGCTGACCATGCTCCCCCTGACAAGATCTGCAAAAGATGTTCTTCAAGAAGAACCATGACTTATACATTATAAAAGACCTTCCTATCACCAAAAGACTCAATACATACATCCATCACCCAACCAAGTGGGGATACATCAGAAAATTACATATGACAACCAATTTCATTACATTTTCATCCCAGGCATAGTGGGGAAACCAAGATAGGCCATTACATGACCTTGACACCATAAAAGAGATACCACTAAAGAGACACATGACATAGAGATGAAATATCTAGAACAAGACTTATGAAAATCACAAATAACTGATAGCAGCAGCATCTGACAATCACAATTCAGATCAGAACCAAGATTTCCTTCTGTTCTCCCTCTGCCTCTGCTCCACCTAAAACCAACAACGGTTATGAAATAGAACCAAAAGCTTCTAAGATAATGCCAAAAATGCATTATTAGAAGATTATCTGCTCCCCCTGAACCTGTGCCAGATGGTCTCTGTCAGACCCATATCAGACTCTCTTCAACCAGAGTCTGTCCATGCTGATTTTCTTCATAACTCCATATACGCGACTGTACCTGCATAAATCGGCGTATGTACGTGGATCTTCCTCATTCAACTCGCGTACACCCATTTTTCTCTGAAAAAGACATGATTTAACAGCAAGATGATGCATCAACTACTCCCAGCTTCTGTCTGAGGTATTCAAATGTCTCCCTGGGCAGTGGTTTGGTGAGAATATCAGCAACTTGTTCCTTAGAAGGAACATACTCCAATTTGACCTTTTGTTCCAACACTTTTTCCCAGAGAAAGTGATACTTGATCGGTATGTGCCTGGTCTTTGAATGCATGACTGGGTTCTTTGAAATGCTGATTGCACTTGTATTATCACATAAGATGGAGATAGGTGGTGTACAAGTGATTTGTAAATCCTGCAAGGTCTACATCATCCAAAGAAGTTGAGTGCAGCAAGATGCAGCAGCCACATATTCCGCTTCAGCTGTAAATAAAGCAATCGAACTCTGTTTCTTTTTGAACCAAGATACTAATCTGGAACCCATAAAGAATGCACCACCAATTGTGCTCTTCCAGTCATCCACCCTTCCGGCCCAATCTGCATCTGTGTAAGCATGAAGTGTGAGATCTGTATCTCTCGTCATAAGCCATAGTTTTGAGTTCCTTGAAGGTACTTGAATATTCTCTTGACTACCTGAAGATGAGTTTCCTTTGGATTTGCCTGAAATCTTCCAACTATTCCCACTGCATGCATGATGTCTGGTCGGGTACCTATCAAATAAAGTAGACTTCCTATCATAGATCTATAGGTTGGTTGATGCACTGCTGCTGATTCATCATTTGCACTGAGGCTGCATCCTATGACCATGGGGGTATATACTGGTTTCGAATCTTCCATGCCATACTTCTTCAGAATCTGCTTGAGGTACTTGGTTTGAGACAAGAAGATACCGCCTTCATTTTGTTGGATTTGCAATCCAAGAAAGTATGTCAGTTCTCCAAGCAAGGACATTTCGAATTCTTTCTGCATCACCAAGGCAAAGCTTTGACTCATAGCTTCTTCATTGCTTCCAAAGATAATATCATCTAAATACACAACAAGTATTATCAATTTGTCATTTTCAATTTTTATATAGAGATTGCTATTTGCTGATCCTTTTGAAAATCCTTGTTTATGAAGATATTTGTCCAAACGGTAGTACCAAGCCCTTGGAGCATGTTTAAGACCATAGAGAGCCTTTTTTAGTCTGCATACAAGATTTGGATCATTCCCAAGAATGAAACCATCTGGTTTCTCAATGTACACTTCTTATTCTAAGTCTCCACTCAGAAACGCTGATTTCACGTCCATTTGAAATACTTTGAACTTTTGAAAGCTTGAGAGAGCAAGGAACATTCGGATGGCCTCAAGTCTAGCAATGGGAGCAAAATTTTCTTCAAAGTCTATTCCTTCTTGTTGAGCATACCCTTTACACACAAGTCTGGCCTTGTTTCTGATTACTTCTCCATTTTCATTCAACTTATTTTTAAAGATCCATTTTGTCCCTATGACATTCTTATCCTTTGGTCTAGGAACCAACTCCCAAGTGTTGTTCTTTTCGATCTGCTCAAGTTCTTCATCCATAGCCTTGACCCAGCATTCATCTTTGCATGCTCTTTTACATTTTGTGGCTCAGTGGAGGAGAGCAATGCCAAATAGCTTGAGGCTTCTACGATTGTTCTTCTTGTTTGTACACCTACCTCTTTCTGCCCCAAAATTTGAGATTCTGGATGATTCTTCTGAACATACCTGGATGGAGTCTTCTCTTCTATCCTTATCTATTCCTCAAGTGCCTCTTGAGGTTCTTCTTCATCATCAGTCTGATTTGGAGAGTAGTCTTCATCCTCTTTGTTATTTTCATAATTTACTTGCCTAGGAATGTATCCTTTTTCATCAACCACTACATCAATGTTGTCAACAATTCTTCCAAGTCTTTTATTGTAACACTTATATGCTTTACTGTGGGGAGAGTAACCAAGGAGAATGCCTTCATCTTCTCTAGGTTCAAGTTTGCCAAGCTGTTCATCATTATTCTTAATGTAGCATTTGCTTCCAAAAATTTTGAAATGCTTTACTGAAGGAGTCTCACCATACCAAAGCTCATGAGGAGTTTGAGTGTTGTTCACTCGGACATTTGTTTTGTTGAGAATAACCACTGCAGCAAATGCAGCTTCACCCCAGAAGGTTGTGGGAGTTCCAGACTCATCAAGCTAGCACGAGCCATTTGTTGAACCGTTCGGTTCATTCTTTCCACCACTCCATTTTGCTGAGGAGTCCTAGCTGTAGAGAATTCCCTTCTTATTCCATGTTCTTCACAGAAATTGAAAAATTCATTTGAGGTAAACTCCCCACCTCTGTCGGACGTGAGGCACTTAATTTTTTGATCTGATTCATTTTCAGCAAGGCTTTGAAAGATTTGAATTTTTTGAATGCTTCGTCCTTGTGCTTCATAAGTCCCAACCAAACAATCCTGGAGAAATCGTCAATGAATAATAGTTTTCTTCTCCTCGAGGTGACCTTGTCCTAAATGGACCACATAAATCTGTATGGACTAGTTCAAGAGGCCTGCTGGCTGATCCTTCCTTCTCAGGGAAGTTAGTTCTAGTTTGCTTGCCAAACTGACATGATTTGCATATGGTGTTGTCTGGAATTTTGATATCTAGAAGACCACGAACTGCTTGGTATTTGCATGCTTTCCTTATTTGTGAAAAGCTTAGATGCCCCAACCTCCAGTGCCATAACCAGTGTTCATCATCCTGGATCAAATAGCATTGTTGTTGTCCTTCTTCAAATATGTATAGATTATTTGGAGTTCTTCTGCCTTTGATCACTGTTTTTCCTGTATCAAGATCACGAACGCTACATCCATTTGATCAAAATATTACCTCGGTTCCTTGATCGCACATATGACTGACACTCAGTAGATTATGCTTCAAGCCATCAACATACAAAACATTTCCAGCTTTGACCTTTTCTTTCAACTGAGCAGTGCCTTTTCCTTTTATGGCTGTAGGGGTATCATTTCCAAAAGAAACTTTCTTACCCTTTTCTAAAGCAGTATATGATTCAAGTTTTTCTTTATCACCTGTCATATGCTTCGAACATCCGCTGTCGATGTACCATAGATTTTCCTGTCCTTTTGCATAAAAAGCTATCCCACATCTTTCCGGTTGTGGTTCCTTTATTATGCATGTTCGGGTGCTTGAGGCTTGTTCCTTTGTCTGCCGAAACCTGCTCCTGCATTCAGAATCTTCATGACCGAAGTTATTACAAATAGAACATTCAATTTCATTTTCAAGGGCCGAAAAGTTGTTATAGGTCCTTTTTGTAATCCCGATCATACTTCTTTGTTTTTGAGCTTCTCTAGTCATGATTGTCTTATAGGCAACACATTGAGCTACTTTGTGACCAAAGTTATGGCAAGAGAAACATTGGCCATTGAAGAAACTTTTGCGATTATCAAATATACCAGCCAAATGATTCTAATTTCTATTGTCATCCATTCTTGAAGAAAACTGAGAAGTTTTTACCTATGGCTGGTTGTAGCTTTTGTTCACGCTTAAGATGGATTTCCCCTGGTTTACCTGGTAGTCTCTATTTGTTCTTGATGTAATTTGTCCCTGCTTTACCTGATGATCTCTATTGGGCTTTTGCTCATTCCTCCTTGCTGCATCAAGATAACTCTTTGAGGTGGATGCTTGAGATGTTTCTCCATTATAACCCAGACCTGTCTTGATTAGTGGAGAGCGATGTACATTGATAATCTCATCCAAGTTTCAGATCCTTTAACAAACTTAAGATTAAGAACCTTTGTTTTCTCAATTTCTTTTCTAAGGCCAACAATTTCACATTCTAACTTCTCAAGAGATTTTTCTTTTTCATCAAGTTGAAATTGCAGAGTATCAATGATCACATTCTTTTCTTCTAAACATGTCTTGAGTCTAGAAATCTCTTCGTAAAAATCATCCACATCTATAGCATCCATGTAATCATAATCTTCAAAAGCCATTAAAAGTTTATAATCATTACCTCGTTCATCTTCGTCACTATTTGATAGGCCATCACTGTCTTCATGAGTGTAGTAACTTTTCTTAGTTGCATTCTGTTTCTTGTTCCATCTAATAGGTTCCTTCCCTTTGTCAATCTTATCCTTGTGAGGACATTTGGCTGCATAATGACTGACTCTTCCACAAGCAAAGCATTTGAAAGGTAACTTACCTCGGAACCGTCTAGTACCCCGTTGAAGATTTCTGACAAAATTTGATTCTTCTTCTTCTTCTGACACGTGTCCTGACTCGTAGTACTCGCCTTTGCCTGAAGCCTTGAAGGTAGCTTCTCTCCTGTCTGATGGACCTCCTTTCCTCATTTCATAAGCAGTTAGAATTTCGTGCAGCTGTGACATTTTAAGGCTTTGTAGATTCTCTTTTTCTTCTATTGCAGAAACTTTAGATTCAAACCTAGGGGACAAAGATCTTAGAACTTTTTCAACCACAACAGCGTCTTTTATTTCTTCACCCAAATTTTTCATACAATTAACAATCTCATCTACACGAAGAAAATAGTTAGCCACACTTTCATCATTATACATCCTGAGATTTTCATACTGAATTATGAGGGTTTGAAGTTTTGCTTGTTTTACCTGATCATCTCCTTCATAGCTCAGAACAATCTTGTCCCATATCTCTTTTGCAGATTTAAACTGCATTACCTTGACAAATTTTGATTGAGATAGGCATCCTAATAGAGTATTGACCGCCTTTGCATTTGTTTCATATTTCTTCTTCTCAGCCAGATCTGTAGGAATTGCTGATGGAAAAGTATACCCTGTATCTATGATATCCCAGACTTCTGTACAAAGAGATTGAAGATAGGTAGTAACTCTTACCTTCCAATAAACGAAGTTTGCCCCATCAAAAATCGGTGGCCTGATTGATGCTTCCCTCTCATAGTTGCTCATGATGCAAGATCTTTCTTCAAGCGATCAAGCTTCTTCTGAAGAACCTGCTCTGATACCAATTGTTGGAAACAATACTGGGAGGGGGGGTGAATCAGTATTATCAAGTAAAATATTCCTTTTTCAAAATCAAATGATATACGCTACTTCAGTTAATTAAACCCGCGTATATACGCAACTATGCAGAAGAAAACCTGCGTATATAGTGCAAACTTTTTAATTTACTTTATCTTTCTAATGTTGATTGTTAATCTGTGATTCAGAAGCAAATAACCAGTAACCAGGACCAGTAAAACAGAGTAGAAAGACAATCGCACACAAGAACACAAGATATAAGGTGGAAACCCAATGTGGGTGAAAACTACCTACTACAATTCGTCTCTATCTTCTCTTTAATTAGAAACTTCTTTTTACAATTGTACTGGTGCAGTCCTTTTACTAGTACGCAGGCTGCAACCTACAGAGAGCTACAACCCTCTCTTGTTTTCCAGCTTCTCCTGGAAGGGAGCTACAACCCCCTTAGCTCTTGTACTAGCCAAGATACTAGTACATAGGTGCTGGCCTACAAAAGGCTACAACCTTCTCTTTCTTTCAGGGACCACGTTTCATAAATTTTTAGACTGGATCCACAAATAACATCAATCAAACATCAAGAACTTTTGCATCAACTAATCACCTTTTCACCAATCAAAACTGAATCAACATAAACACTTCTCTGACGACTGTACCCAGATCACAGTAACAGTACCACACACCAAATTTGAACCCAGAACACTGCAGCAATAAACAGAAGCAGCAAGATCACAACTCAAAAATATATACGCTACTTTGATAGCTTGAAACCTGCGTGCATACGCTTCTGCGTATGGAACAACCTGCATGCATACGCTTCTGCGTATGGAACAACCTGCGTATACATTGTTTTCCTTCACTGAACCTGCGTATATACGCGCCTTATCTGAACTGATCCTGTGTACAGATCTACAAAAGATAATTCACTCTTTCAAATATTCAGGCACTGATTAACCCAGATTATCAGATGTATGCGCCATATATAACAGATCAAAATCATGCAAAGATATTATCATTCAAACCAAGAGATTATGACCCATCAATAGAACTTATCCTTCTTTTTGCTAAGGTTCCTCCTTCATTCAGATCTAGATCTGCTCCACAACGCTAATCACCAATATTTCAGATCTCGTACTTTATCAGATATTCAATAATTATTCAGATAATACTTTGCCACATGATCTCCTTCCTCTTTTATAGTTTTAGGCCTTCCACAATACCACGGTCCAAAACCATAATACACCAATACCACGGACCCAATACTTGGGATCAACACTTCTGACGAGGTACCATGGTCCAAAACCATAGGTTCAAATACCAAGGACTAACTACCATGGACCAAGGGTAAGCTCTCCAACATATACGCGCTTTTCCTTGCATGAAAGTGCGTGTATATGCATACGCGCCTTTGAAACGTCTAACCCGCGTGTATACACGCCTTCGTTTAGATGAACCTGCGTATATGTCTTTTCCTTCATTCTGAAAGCCTGAACTGAGATTTGTTACCAAAGAGAGTTGCCATCAAGGACAACACCTATGCCATATCTCCAACCCTATGCCATAATGCCAACAAAATGTTCCCCAAGGATAGGTAAAAGTAGTTTTGGTCCTAGTCTTCAGGGGCAATCTAAATCTGATTGTATCCACTGAAGCCATCCAAGAAAGAAAATAATTTCTTTCCTACTAATGTGTCTAATACCTGATCAATGAATGGAAGGAGAAAGTGGTCTTTTTGGGTTGCTTTGTTTAATTCTATAATCTACAAAATCCTCTACTTTCCATTCTTCTTTGGCACCACTACTAGTGGAGAGACCCACTTGCTATGAGAGATTGGATAAATAAAGTTTACATCCAAAAGTTTTTGTAATTCAACTTTCACAATATCTTTTAGATGGGGGTTGAGTCTCCGTTGGGGTTGGTGAATGGGTCTAACATCTTTTTTTGTATAAATATGGTGCGTACATAGTTAGGGATTGATTCCCTTCATGTCCGGATAATCTCATGCAAAAGCTTCCTTATATATTCTTAGTAGTTGGACCATCTTTTCTTCTTGTTCAGGAGTCAGGTTATTGTTGATGTTTAGGGTTTTTCTTGGCTCAATCTCTACAGTTTTGCTGTTTGAAATAGAGGTAGTGGGTATTGTTTGATCATGAGTGTCTTTGAGAGGATCTTCTTCTAGTTCATTGTCAAATGCTACCTCTATCATGTGACATTGTACATGGGATTTGGATTCGTATTGGTTAATGAAGTTGTTAATAACATCATCCTCTGTTTGATCTTTGAAATCGAGTGCATCTTCTATGGTTAATGGGGACCTAATGTTTTCTGTGAGGTATGATACAGGATGTTTGTTAGTTTTTATTATTGTTACAATTGGCTAGGTTTGAGGGTATAGAGCTAGATTTTTGATATTACTCCATCTAGTTATGGTCATACTGCCTTGTCAACAGCCAATGTAAGCATCAGTAGTTGCAAGCCAAGGTCTACCTAAAATTAACGGGTGTCTATCAAGTCGGTTTTTGGGGTTGATTATCAGAAAATCAGTACGATATTCCCAGGAATCAATGGATACCATGACATCATGAAGTGTACCTTCTAGTCTAACCACTGATCGATCAGCCAATTCCAATAAGGTGGAGGTTGGTTCCACTGATGTGATGCCTAGTTTTTGACAAGTGGTGGTTGTTAAACTATTAATTGCAGCCCCTAAATAAACTAGGGCATTTGAGAAGGTTTTTCCATTGATTTGCACTGTCACTATTGGATTCCCTGGGTCTTCATATTTGACAGGTGCTTCTCTTCCTGATAACAAATCAGATAGGGTGCCAACTACTTGGACTGTTGGGTTATTTTTTATTCTCCTCCTTGGTTTTTTTATACATAACCCTTTGATGGTTTTTGCATATATTGGATATCTTGGATAGCTTGGAGGAGTGTGATTTTTATATACAAATTCTTTAGTTCTCCCAGAATATCAAAGTCAAGATGTTATTTAGGGCACGGTATGATTAATCATTGTGGGAATGGGGGAGAAGATGTGGTTGCTTGGTCATGAGTCTATTGTCTAACCACATCTTCTTCTTGTAATGGTTGTTCTGCAGGCTGATTTTCAACTTGAACATTTTTGTCTCCCTCAGTTTCTATAATGCGCCCAGACCTTAATTGAAGGTCGTTGCACTCCCTTAGATTGGTTTCTAGTTATGGTGTTTCGATTATTTAAACAGATTGAACGAGTCTGTTATTTGGGTTCGGGTTGGGCTGGGAGTTGCGGTCTTAGGTTGGATTGGGGATTTTGTTGTAGTGCATATGGCACTGACAGTGTAGGCTGAGGAAGCGAAATGGTTCTTGCTGGCTGATTCATTGGTCTTTGCAGTTTGTCTACCAGGCTTGACTCTACGAAGTGGGAGGGGACCATTGTGTTGGATATGCATTGTTTTGCCAATATGGTGGAGAGTAGGGAAAATTTGGCCAATTAGATTGGCTTGTTTGATTCGGCCATGGTGATGAAGGAAATGGTTGTTGTGACTAGTTTGAAAAGGGAGGGTAATTTTGCCACATTGTATTATATTGTTGAGCATGATATTGCGGAGGCTGGAAAGAAGAAGACGGATCAGACAACATACCTAGTTGTCGATGCTGCCATTGACAGATTGGTACACTAGATCTGATTCTTCCTTTGCTTCATGGTACACTGCTTTCAAACCCAGAAGTGAGGGGCAGTTCTCTATGAAGTAGTCTTTTGTACAAAAAGCGCAGACTTGAACTGCATCTAGTGGGCACTCTTTGTGGTTGTGTTTATTTTTGCATCTCGAGCAGAATATTGCCAGATTTTTCTCTGCTTCTACCTATTTCTGTTTCGCTCGCATAATATCAAGCTGCGTTGTCAGATTCCCCAATATATCAGTTTTGAAATTCTCCAGTAAATTTTTGATTTCTGCGTGGGTTACTCCTTCACCGGAGGTCTTGTTGTCCCTTGTGAACCTATCACGTTTCGCTGGTTTTAGCCTTGTGCTACCTCATGAACTCTTGATACATAAATTAATAATGTTAATGAAATTTTCTTGATAAATGTCTCCTTTTCCCAAAATATTTAGTGTTTCAACCCATTGTTCCTTCATTCCTTTAATTAATGTTGCTTTTAATACATTGTCAGGTAAGGGTAATGATGCATAAGGAGATCTTTGAAGATTATACTGAAAACGTTCAACATATTCTTCTAGTGTCTCATTAGGTCTAGCTATCATCTGAAATATTTCATCCTTTAACTCTATAGACCCACAATAATCCTGATATTTTTTAGGAAAATCCCTTTCATCTGATCCTAGTTGTTTATGACACCTCCACCTAACCCCATAAACCATCGTAAAACATCCCCTTTTAGTGTGGAGGGAAATAATTTTAGCTTTTGGGGATCGGTGGTGTAATCATACCCCCTGCATAGTACATCGAATTCAAACAAAAATGTGTCTGGATGTTCCGATGTTAGGCCATGGAATGTAGGGATATGTTGGAGATGAATGGCCTTCATAGGTTCATTGACTGCAGTATCTACAATGGGATATTGCAGTGTGGAGGTTTGGGGGGTTTGCTGGTTCTGGGCCATTTGGTCAAATATGTGCCAATATCCTTGTGGGATTTCTAGGAGGGTATTCTTAGGCTGGCTAGAAGGAGTATAAATGGCCTTAATAGCACTTCCTTTGTCTGGGATGATGAGAGTTCCTTGCTGAACTAATGTCTGGGGGGATCTTAGCTCTTCAGGTTCTTCAACTTTGTTCTAGATAATTTTAACAGCACTTCCCTTATCTGGGCTACTTAATGGCTGAACTATTCCAAGAGGAGATCTTGGTTCTTCAGTTTCCCCTGTTTCTCCTCCTCCTTCATAGAGATTACTAAGGTTCCCTTCTTGTAACGATTTTGGGCTAGAATTCTCAATTTATTGAAAATCTTGCTCCTCTATTTGGTTTTGCAACTCAGCAAAGGCTACAGATGGTGATTTTGTGGCCTGAAGGGAACTGGTAGGTTATCTAGAAGCAGCTTTTCTAGGTCCTACTAACGGCTGAGATTCTGCTTTTTTAAGGTTTCACGTATAAAGGTCGATCGGCCAAGGTCACCGGCCCCTTCGATTAATCTGGCTTGGTAGTGGTTTAAGATTCTTTTCAAGCTTTTTCTACTTAGTCATGAACACAAGTCAAATGCTTATTTCTACCCAAAGTAACAACAAATCTACAAGAAAGTGGGTGGGGGAGCAGGGCTGTTACATGCTCCATACGCAGGTTCTTACCTTCCGTTTTTAAAACCCAACTCTCTCCTAGCAGGTACTTACATTACTCTCTTTTCAAAAGAAACAAATGGCTACACTCTCCCCAGAAACAGTGCCAAAATGTTGAGCAGCAAAAAGGGTTTTTTTAACCTCTATTTACCCTACATTAATTATCAATCCAGGTACAATTTTTTATCTCAAGAATGTACTCAGTGTGAGGCGGTCACTTGTTCAAGAGTAATGTTTTCAATATAGTGCTTTACAAAAGTAAATAAATGCTAGAAACAAACTCTAATTGTAATGGAAAGAAAATTAAATGCCTTGTAACTAAATCATTCTCTTAAGAAACTACAACAATCATGAGTCAAGGATGAAGTAATGATAACTCTTTCCTTTGTAAACTGATGCAAATGAAAATCAATCAAAGACAAGATCTCCAATCTGAGAACTTAGACAGCAGTAGGCAATGTTCATTATAGTTGTAGATCTTCCTATTCACACCAAAGCAAATGCTGGAAATAAAAATTCAATTAACAGAAAAGGAACAAAAACTAATCTATGGAAGAGATCGAACAACAAAGCTTAATCTACAGGAATGAATTAAGCAACGATCTTAACCAAAAGGAATTGAACAACAATCTTTAACTAACAAAGGAATTGAATAGCAATCTAAGAAAGGAACGTCGAGCCTAAGTAAATCTTCAGAAATTTAACAACAAACTTAATCAAGTGTAAACACATAGCGAATCTAGAGTAATTGAATCACTAATCTTATTTTACCATAAAGAACATTAACCACAGTTATAAGGGAACGACAAGTGCAATGATAATGGAATAGTAATCTAATGAACAACAATCACAGTTGTTAATAAACCGTAGCTAAATGAACAGCAATGCCAATCTGTAATTGAACAACAATATCCAAATTAGACAATGCGATATTTTTTCAGAATGAACAGCATAATATTTTCAGTTGCAAATAATAATCTTGCTATCCAATTACTAATTCGATATAACAAAGCAAGTCAATGAAATTTTAGGAACAAAATATTACTGAATAAAGCAAGTAAAGGAAATCAAACCACACATGGCTGTAATCATAAAATAGTGATATAGGAAGCAAGTGATCCACTACGACCGGACCCTTAGCCATCAGGGATGCACTGGTACGGTTACTCCAAGATCAGATAATGGAACAGCAACAAAGTTATATATTAATCATAGAGGCAAAGTTACAGCTAATGCTCTTTAAAGAGAGTCGATGATCAAAGTTCAGATTAAAACAGTAGACTCTACAAATCAACAATAATATCTGCCCCTTGGGCTAGCAACGTTGTCCCTTTTTATAATGGCTAGGCGGAAATATAAAAAAGACAAATAAGTCTTTGAGGTAGCGATCCATCAAGATCAAAAGATCCTGAGGGATTCGCCATATCTTTAATCTTCAGTTATCATTTCATCCTTTTGCGTTGATACCGCATTTCTTCTTCCTTTTCCTGGTCCATGCGCTCCAATCTTGATTTCCTCATCTGGATGCGGTTTCCTATCGAAGGAAGAGCAGTTGGTTTTTCCTTGTCTTTTCCTCCGGAATCATGATTCTCCATTTTCTTCACTTTCTACATAGAAAAAGAAAATAATTAGTCATTTTACATCAATCACAAATCTCCTTAATTCTATCATAATCCTTTAACATATGACCATCTTAGAATGTAAAGAAGTTATGATTTAAAGGAAAAGATAGAGAAATAAGTGGTAATTACATACCTTTTCCAATGCCCAACAAAAGGGTTTTCCACCATATATATTATGTCTCATGTGTTGATTCTTTCTTGTGGTCTTGATTCATGGATATATCTCTTATATGGCTTGTTGGGCATGGAATTCCCCTAAGACATGTTTTGGGGATTAAAGCCCAAGTTTTGATCAAGTCCTTTGAAAAAGCTCCATGAATTGTGGGCATGGAGCGCGAAGTCATAATAAAGTCACAGGGTTGTCTTCCCTCATTTTTGTAATGTAATGTCGGCTTGATAGACCTACCCATGGTCCACGGACCATGGGATTGTATAAGTAGAGCGAGGCTCTAAGTGTAGAAGATAGCATATAGCTAAGGAAAAGAACAGAAGCATGATGAGTCTAAGAGATTGATTCGAAGTGTAAGTGTGTCTTTGGGTTGTAGGGTAGGAGAAGGCTCTGCAGCTGAGTGCGTAGAGGTCTAGTAGTCCGCAGCTGAGTGCGCGAATCCATGTAGCTGAGTGCGCAGGGCAGGTCGAGTCTGTAACCATTGGAAGAATTAATAAAGAGAAGTTTACCATATTTCTGTGTATCTGTTCCTGTTTAAATGTATTGTTGGGTATAAATTGCAACTGTACTATTTATTTGTTGTGCGAACTTATATGTGTGTATAAATAAATATAACATAAGGCTTCTATTTACACGAAGATAACTAACTGGTGAAGGAAGATAGGTAAGATCTCAGGTGTGACTTAGGGAAATAGTGTAGATCACTGCTCCAGCAATGTGGAAGCCCCACAACCCCTGGTTAGGGCTGTGCGAAGGCAAGTATATTAGGGCATGAAGGCTAGGGAAGTGCGCGAAGCAACCTGCGTGTAGGGACGAGCATTTGGAATGAACCAAACCCTCAGGCATCTCAAGGGTGCGAAAACCTGGTTCTAGCACCCCCCAATACTACTTCAAGTGAGACCTTAGCCCGCACTCCTTGGATTGTTTCCGAAAGGGCCAGTAGTACATGGATTTGTTTGGCTAATTAACTCTAAACTTGGATCAGGCCCCCTCAAGCCAACAAATGGTTCTGTTTTTGGGACCGGGATCTGCATAGAGATGTCTGATGTCATATCACTGGAATCTAACAAAGAAAGGAAGTAAAGATTGGTTGGATAGGAAGATTCACAAGTTTGCGGCGCAGGAGAACAAGAACCCATGACTATCAAAAGAAGAGTGGTTAGACTGCTGCTTATACACAGAGATCCATGAAATTTTCTTTGCATCTTTCCCTACTGAGCTATATGAATGGATCGCAAAGCTAGCAGATAGCCAGGGAAGGTGTAAGATCGACAGACCTATTGTGTGGACTCCAGAATTGGTGCGAAAATTGGAAGCATCCAAGGATAAGATCACACACGTTGTTTGTTGCTGGCTTGATTGAATTATAGGAGGATTCATCACCGAGTTCACGGTAGATACTTTAGTCAACTATAGCGAGGCAAAACGATGCTTCCTCAAAGGGCTACGAGGTAAGTACGTTAAATCTTTGAACACTTGGATTAAAATGCTATTGTTTGAAAAACGTGTTATGCGAATAAATTGAAGTTTGGGGCTACGTGAAGTGGGAGAATCTACAGAAATGAAGGTATTACAGAACTAGAAACTAGCCCCTTGATTTCACCTCCGCGAGGAGGCGAAGAAGAGCTTGTGAAGGTCTCACCAAGCAGTGAGATCAATTTGATAAGATAGAGAATTCCGCACATACCACCCCCACCCACACCACCGCCAGTTTCACCGTCTTCACCCCCATCTTCACCCATACCATCTCTGCCACCACCATGAATCAATATGGCGAGCACGATAAAGTTTCCAGTGTTCAAGGGAGTAAGGAATGAAGATCCGGACCAGTTTTGGTTTGTGATAAAAGTTGTATAGGAAGCACAGGGAGTCACGGATGACAATATAAAGAAAGCAATGTTGGTCAATGCTCTGTAGGTTCGCGTGCTAACTTGGTACATTAAGCATTCCAATGAAGCTAACATTTATGAAGCTAACATGACGTTGATGGATGGACAACACCACGAATGGTTTGTAGCATCATTAATGTTGCATCTAAGGAATGCGTTGTCACAACAAAGGCTAACAACTCAGGTCAAGGCCTTGGAGATCGTGATGAGATTGCACGAGACTCCAATACAGGATCCCAACCTGGGAGTTCAGCATATTCATGCATAGTTGAAAAACTTGTGCCTTGAGATGCAGATTTTCAAACAAGACAGGACAGCTCGCCCTGAAGTGCGCGATGAGTTATGGTGCGTAAAGTGCAAGGGTCATGGACATGACAAGGACCACTGCTCGGTGTTCACGAATAACCTCGCGAGAGGAGGACCAATGCCATTGAGACCGGAGGCACAAGAAAGACCGAGTGCGACACCTGCATTATGGTGCACAATTTGTCACATAGGAGGAAAGCATGCTATGGATAACTACCATTTATTACAAAAGTACACACAGAATTCACAGCAGTTGTTCTGTAATTTTTGTAGATCATTGGGACATGATGAGCACACCTATAGAAGTTATGAGTTGATGATGGATCAGACTCCTACCTACAGAGTTCAGGCTGAAATGCAGGCCCTTGACCAGAACGCAGGGATGGCGCGAACCCAATTTCAGGGGCGCGGACAAGGCCGAGGTGGAGGAGGACCAAGAAACGGTTGTGGACAACTGATATGTTACAATTACAGAGGGCCAGGACATTACGCCTGCGATTGTACAAATCCAATGGGGCCATCATGCTTGTATTGTACATTGTTTGATCATGAGACAAAGGATTGTCCCATACTGATAGTGAGGTTGTGTGATAAAGGAGCACTCCAACCTCCCCAGAGTCAAAACCTGCAAATGATGAGGTCTGAGCCATGTGAGGAAGACCCTAATGTAAATATTGTGCTCCGAAGTGGAATTACGACAGGGGATGACAAAGGCAAGCAGCCTTAAGAAATTACTTGGGTTTGCAAGGCTCCAACGAAGGAACCAAAGTTTGATTTGGAGTGTGCTAAGGAAACCTTCATGGAAGCTAAGAAGAGCTTCTCTCATGCCTCCACTTTAGGAATTAAAGACAGACTGGAGCTAGAAATGGACCCATCGGTGCTCACAACGTTCCAGGAAACATACACGAAGCTATTGCATGATAGCAAGGTTGTAAAGGGGCTACATGAACTCATAAATAGATGCGATGGGACCACGCAAGGAGAACCGTGCATAGTACGGAAGCTCGGAAAGCACACGACACGAACGGAAGGGAGATGAGATTGACCACACAGATGGACCAAGTGATTATGGATCTAGGATCGAATGTGAACGTCTTGCCGACGTAGACATGGGAGCGCATGGGAAGGCCTACTCTGCAATGGTCTCCTATCCAACTACAAATGGCGAACCAGCAAAAGATCCTACCTATGGGGAGATTGTAGGTAATCACAGTGGATATCGAAGGAGCAAGTGCGTTAGAAGATTTCGAAGTGATAGAGATTGTTGATGACAACAATCCCTCCCTGTGCTATTAGGAATATATTGAGCCACTGACATGAATGGGGTGATAAATATGAAGAAATGCTAGATGATTTTTGAGAAGAAGTCTCTCCACATAGTGGTACCTTTGGACCTTATAGAAGGATCGCTCTACATAGAGCCAGTACATGAATATGACAACGACGACAATTTGGATTGCATCTACAAGATAACCGTGCGAGAACAAGACTAGGTGAACCCAACTGCAGATGGATGAATCTCATGGGAGCGTGAAATCTCTTGCACATCGGATTCTGACGAAGTGATAGAACGATGACAGAACCGGTTACATGAGGTAACCACGCTAAACTGTAACATGATGATGAGATTATTGTGTTGCATATCGATGAAGGTAAGGGATCTACCTACGTATGATGGGTTAAGTGAAGTAGATGACTTCCTGAACAGATTTGAAATGGGTACTGTGTGCTACACCCGTGAGGTGGTGGGGTACGCACCAAAGAAGTTTTGAGGACTAGAGCGAATGTAGGAGGATGATGCGCATGTAGTTTGGGAAGCCTCATATGCAATTAAAAAACAAGATTGTTGGACGAAACTGTCCACGCACTCACTTTTCTAGATGGATACAGGCATATGGTACAAAACCTGCACAGATGCACACAGTCTTCGTGTTAGGATACGTTGTTAGTAAGCATGTACGAGCGAAATAGTGGCGCGAATGATCCCTCCGATTGGAACCATGGAGTATGAAAATACCAAATGTGTAGAAGTTATTGACACAGATTCCTTTAATGAAGTATGTGAAGCATTGAACAAGATCCACAATGTGCAGTGGACCTAGTGGATTCTGCGCGTACCAGTGGTTCTATGGGCTTATAAGACCACGTGCAAGAAACTAACAGCACAGACACCTCCAAGGCTAGAGTATGGTGTGAACACTGTAATCCCCATGGAACATAGAATGCCTAGTCCGCACATGGCAGCACCAGTAGATATGACGGTTCACAGAACCTTAGAAGAAGGGATCACACAACTGAATGGAGCAAAATGCTTGGGACCTAAGGAAGAAATCCAATCGGGCAATTTTAGGCTCCAAGAACTTGAGAAAGAAAGGGTGCGATTAAGGAAGAAAAGCACTCTGGTAGAAGCGGAAGTCAAGAAGCTGGAGGACAAGATAAAGGAAGATTTTCTCAATAAGAAGACCAGGGTGATAAAACAGTGTGCACACGATCACGCTAACAAGTTTGAAGACTATTGCTATGAATTGATCACTCTGATACCTTAGCATGGACCGCATATTACTAAGCAGATCAACTAGGGTGGCACGCTGCAGATGATAAAGTGTGTGACATCGCCAATAATGATAAAAGGTTGATATTTTCCAGGAAGAGTGATGGATGACCGGAGGAAATCATATACAGGTGGCACGACCACCTGACCAGCCGAGGGAAGTACAATTTTAGCACTCCAGGTAGTTGAAAGGAGGCACGGGACTATAAACTATTCTTCTCGGGAGCTATGCGATGTTGGAACTACGTGCAGAAGCAAAGAGTCACAAGGTCTACAATCGCACAAGGGGGGCTGCGCTGCTGCGCGGGTTGGCCAGAAAGTGACCGTTGAAGTCACTATTCACGACGTGATGCTCGAATTGAGACCAAATGGAGTGGGCAGCAGGCATTTAAGATGCGATTTATGGGCAAGATTTGGGAAAATCTACCGCCAAGAGAGCATTAATGATCCCGATTTGTGGGGAACGAACGAATTCAAATTCAAAAGGCGCTATAAATTACAAAGGGCTGCCCAGCAAGCAACACTTGGTTATTTGTGAATTGAGGTGTTGTATACCCGCGTAGCCTGAGTCGAGCCCTATTTGACCTGTTCAGAATGTTGATTGAGCCCCTGAGTACGCGAGCGATAGATTTTTGGTTAGACATGATAGCAGCATCTGAGGAAGTTATGGAAATCACATAGATGACCATTAAAGAAGCCGTGCAGGCCCTAACTGTAGGGGATGCCCCTGAAGGCACTGGGATTATGACAGAAATCCCTAATTCACTGCACACACCGAAGTTGAAGAAAGACAAATAGGTGATGGTTCCCGTACGTGTGTCCCCGTGAAACCCGTTGTGCATCAGGCTGACAATGGAGGAAAAGGGGAAAGTCATTAACATAGAAACTGATGACGAGGAGGAAGACCTAGAGGACCTTATCATCGAAGAAGACGAGGATGAACGAATGGAGAAGGAAACTGAGCCTGCGCACCCTCTAATAAAGCTGCCCGCTTATATCCCCCCACATATGGGGAAGGCTAAAGTGCCCAAGGATTTTGACAAGAGCAAGAGCTATCTCTAGACCCCGCTCCTCCCAGACAACATCATTTTTGAGGGCACGCACCTGGGACAAGTGCCTAGCTTGAAATTTGAAGATTGGGATCTCGCTAACCACGAGAAGTTCCCTCACCTAGAGACTGTGCAACTCATGAAGCCTAAGCAGAACACAGCTGTGGGGGTTACTGAATTAGAGCAGTGAAAGTAATTGCGTGGAGTGGAAAAGGCAGGGCTACTAAACCTGCTTTGGGCGCCGCATTTCCACCACACTCCAATAATAATTTTCGTCACCAGGCAGCTACTCTGCTTGGTGCATGGTGGGTGTTTGTGGCTGGAGGAGCCCATCCCCATCACGGAACACTTGATTCACCACATTACCCGGCTCCCATGCAAAGGAGAGGACCCCGCAGATATCTTAGAGGGGAAAAGTAGTGACTTGGTCATCGCGGAGTCCATGAAGAAGAAACATAAACTGAATGAGAAGAAAAGGGGCTACGCCATATCCAACATCAACCACAAAGCAGTTAAGGTGGCGACCCAGATACTGGTGGGTAAGGTGATGCACAAGTGTTGCATGGACGAGGTACCTGCGCTAGTGTTGGCACTTGCTGAGCAATGCGTGGAGGGGGTCCAGTTTAACTAGTCCAAGTTCCTATGCAAGGAATTCTTAGAGAATTGTCATGAGGCTCAGGAATAAGGCAAAATGTTCCACTATGCATGGCTTCTGTTGTCCATAGTGCTTGTGGCTAGGGAATTGCAGAGGACAGTCAGTTCCCCACAATTGACTGGGATCTGCCGAAGGCCACAAAGTACGTTTCGCTCTAGGCCATGAAGGATGCAAACTGGATCTGCGACAACAAGATATTTTGGGTGTTCATGGAAATGAACCTCGGGATGGGGATTAACCACAAGCCACAGTTATCACCCACTGTCTACAATAGCCTGAAATGTTTTGTAGAGTTTAAAGTGGACCTCCACAGCATATACATCAGGGTGTGCAAGGACTCGACCAAGAAATGGAGAGAGCTACCCTTTGTAGCCACGGACGACGTAATCTTTGATGTACTGGAGACATGACCGCTGGAATGGCGTGCTCCAGACATTGCGGCAATAGAGAAGTCTGCGGTGCAGAGGAAGAAAGAGGAGGCCAAACTGCGCATGGTGCAGTTAGCTGAGAAGAGAAGGAAGGAGGCAGTGATAGCAAAAGCACAGAAGGCACGGGATGTTGCATAGACAACAATAGAACAGAAAGCTGAGAAGGTGCGTGAGGGCCAAAAGTATTCTTCACATGGGCAAGAAGGAGAGGAAGAGGAGGGGGTCACAGACCCACAAACCGTGTCAACATAGCTGAAGCGCCAGTGCCTGAGCCAATGGACGGGGCTGCGCAAGAAGGTTAAGGCATCAAAGTTGTCTATTGACCCGATCACCCTTACCAAGGGTGATTTGCATGACATCGGTGAGACAGTATGTGATGTCACCTCTGAGGCCCTCCAAAATTTTGCATAGGATAACCAAATTGTGTTGGGGGCCCTCAGAGTGCAACTGTAGGAGTTGAAGGTGCGCACTCCTCACGCTGGTGCCTTTTCAACCAGCCTCGATGTAGGGACAACTGCAACTGAGTAGATGTTGCGCGCTCAGACAACAAGTACCATAGCGCTGTTGGAAGGAGCACAAGTGACAACAAATGAGCCCGACAGGCCTACAATTAGCACAGTAAAGGATTAAGAGAATTCTTCGGCTTAAATCACATGATAGTATATTTGTCGACGCATTTCGAACCAACCATTGTGGTTCATCATCAGGAAAAGTTGAAGAATCAGATCCAGATTGCATGTTAAATAGTCAGAGCAGAACTTCCAATGGCTATAATTTTTGACCAGGCAACGACTAAATTGACTAACTAATGGCTATATTAGACTAGGAAATGGCTAGTTGGACAGGGGGAAAAACCATATTATAAATTAAGTTGAGGTTATTATTAAATTAATAGTTAGTTATACTATTATTAAATTAAAAGTAAATTTACATAAAAGGTATATTTATTTTAATACATATGTATATATATTTAAAATAAATTAATTTAAGTATTATATAGTAAGAATAAATCTTTAATATAAATTTTTTTCATTTAATCATTAAAATTGTTTAATTATTTTAATAATAAACCATGATTTAAAGAAATTATTTTCCTTATATTAATTAAGTTGAATTATTAGATAAATAGTCAGTTATACTATTACTTATCTTATGTAATTCATGTGCTAGAAATAATCTATTTAGGGACAATAATTGATTTAATAATAACTAATAATATTTAATATATTATTAATCTAATGAAGTTAATTGTGTTAACCTTATTGTAAATGACATGTGTAACTAATTAAACTAAAATTAAATAAATTTAAGGATATTATTAATATGATCTTATACTAGATCCCTACTATCACAATTATTATATTAATATTATTACTATTGGTGTTAAAAGAAAAAAGATAGTGATATCTTCCTATAAATGGATAGGGTGTTAATATCTTAGCAATCTATTAGGAACCTTAGTTACTAGATTTAGGGAGTTAGTAAATGTAATGAATCTATTATAGTTTTATAATAATAGAATTAATTTAAGGGATGGGTAACTAATTCATATAAATTTATTGGTCAAAAATTATAGCCATTGGAAGTTCTGCTCTGACTATTTAACATGCAATCTGGATCTGACTCTTCAACTTGTCCTGACAGTGAACCACACTGGTTGGTTCGAAATGCGTCGACAAATATACTATCATGTGATTTAAGCCAAAGAATTCTCTTAATCTTGACATGGATCATAGCAACCTCAATTTAGCAGTAAAGGGTATCGGGATCAACATGGCTGCACTCCCGCGGGAGACATTATATGTTCTATAGGATGGGATTACTACAGAACTGTGGGCTAGGGAGATTTGCACGCTGCAAGTACTAAGTGAGCAAAAGATCAACATGGAACAGTTGAGCTTGCAACATGACAAAGTGGTGTTGCAGAATTGGTATCTGGTACAAGTACTGGACGAAGCTTGTCAAAGTGTCCCTGAGTTGGCCATCCCAGCAGATACACCAGCAGAGGTGTGCATCCACAGGCTAGCAACACAGGTGCACAAGGTGCGAGAAGAAATGACTAAGTTTCAGCTGGAGCTGAATATTTAGATCACAGAGCTGCAATTGAAGGTGTAGCTATCCACCCCTCCTGAAGTAAGAGAACAACGCTCCAACGCTATTACATCTAGACTAGATGAGATCGACAATGCAGTGAGGACTGCACTAGAATGTTTGAGGAGTCATTTGAGGTCCTCATGAACCTGCATGAGGACCCCAACATCCAGCGCTTAGAGACAGAGGCGCGTGAACTCCAGCAACAGTATGACAGCATCAAAGGAACTACGTAGATCGCACAGATGCAATAGGCCAAAGCACTGAAAGAATAGGCAGACGTAGTGCGGCACAAAGAAGCAGTCCTGAAGGCATGCATTCAGCCTTGGATCGATGAGGCCTTCACCATCACCACAACAATTGAAGGCAAGCTCACACAAATGCAGGGGAAACAGGCACAGATATAGGGAAGCAGTTCTGACACTGCAGTCTTGGAACAACGCATACAGGAGATCCAACAGGCAGTCGCTCAGTGCATTGCCGACCTTGCAGCAGTTCGAGCATAGTTGGAGGGACTCCACACGAAGATCTCTGAACCAATAGAGTGACTCGAGGTCAAGTCACGATGTTTGTGTTGGGGGCATATTGGGCATGGAATCCCCCCAAGACATGTTTTAGGGCTTAAAGCCCAACTTTTGACCAAGTCCTTTGTAAAAGCTCCATGAATTGTGGGCGCAGAGCACAAAGTCATAAATATAGAGTCACAAGGTTGTCTGCCCTCATTTTTGTAATGTAATGTCGGCTTGATAGACCTACCCATGGTCCATGGACCATAGGATTGTATAAGTAGAGTGAGGCTCTAAGTGTAGAAGATAGCATATAGCTAAGGAAACTAACAGAGGCATGATGAATCTAAGAGATTGAGTCAAAGTGTAAGTGTGTCCTTGGGTCGTAGGGTAGGAGAAGGCTCTGTAGCTAAGTGTGCAGAGGCCTAGTAGTTTGTAGCTGAGTGCGTAGATCCTTTCAGCTGAGTGTGTAGGGTAGGTCGAGTATGTAACCTTTAAAGAGAAGTTTAAAATATTTCTATGTATCCGTTCTTGTTCAAATGTATTATTGGGTATAAATTGCAAGTTTACTTTTTATTTTCTACGCGAACTTATATGTGTGTATAAATAAATATAACACAAGGCTTCTATTTACGCAAAGATAACTAACTAGTGAAGTAATATATGTAAGATATCAGCTGTGACTTAGGGAAATAGTGCAGAGCACTGCTCTAGCAGCATGGAAGCCCCATAGCCCCTGGTTAGGGCTGCGCGAAGGCCAGGGAAGTGCGTGAAGCAACTTGCATGCAGGGACGAGCAGTTGGACTGAACCAAACCCTCAGACATCTCAAGGGTGCGGAAACCTAGTTCCAACACCCCCCCATACTACTTCAGGTGAGACCTCAGTCTGTGTCCGTAGACTATTGCCGAAAGGGCCAGCAGTACAGGGTTTGTTTGGCTAATTAACTCTGAACCTGGGTTAGGCCCCCTCAAGCCAACATGGTTTATATGCATGAGATAATCTAATGTGTTGCTAGTTAATATATGTGATTCAATAGAAAATTTTAAATTGACAAAAATTGTATACAAGTCACACTATTAATTCACCCCCCTCTCAGTAGTGCTCAAAGGTTTCCAATATTGGTATCAGAGTGGGGCTATGAGTTGTAACTTAATAGTTGGAGAGTAGATTTAGGGTTTCTTGGAGAAATTTGAATTTTATTTTTTTTCAGAATGGTTGTTCTCACTGCTGAAAATTACAAGGTATGGCACAAAAATGTAAAATCTCAATTATTATCTTATGGATCTAACATTTGAATATTAGTATGTGAATTTTGTGCCAAAGATCCAATAGCAGATGAATTTTTGCGTCAAGATGCACAAGAAAGATGCATAATCTACAAGAATCTTCATGATGGTGATATGAAGAGACTAGTGGGTTTGAAATGTGCCAAAGAAATGTGGGACAAGATAGAGTCCATATTTGTAGATGCTACCAACAACAATAAGGAAAATGGGAAGAAGAGAAACAAGAAGAAAACAAGAAAAATGGCCTTCAAAAACAACAAGTTATGCCACAAGAGTTTCATCCTTCTAGTGCACATGATTCAACGGATGATGAGAAGAGATAAAAAAATCATGAACCCAAAGGTATAAACATTAATAATTTTCATTTTAGTTATAAGTTTGATGATTCAGATTTAGATCATGTTGAAGCACATAGTGAAGATAAGGATAATGCTAAGGTTCTTAGAGTTGAGATTTCTAGACTAACAACTACATGCAAGGATCAAGATATTATTGCAAGTACGTGATGATAAGGAGGCCAAACTCAAGGAAGATAATAAGCCTAAAGGTTAAAATGGCAGAATTTGAAAGAGTGGAGGAAGGCATGAGGAAGAAATACCAAGAAAAGGTAAACGAGTGTGAAAAATTAGAAGCTAAAGTGGTGTCCTTGAGAAAGTAGCGAAAGGTGGAGAAGGGCATTGTAGCCTTGGATAGTTTGCTTGAGATCCAGAGATCACCATTGGATAAATCTGGTCTTGGATTTCAAAAGGGTGAGTCTAGTTTGCATGTAGGAAAAAACAATAAATAAAAACCCAAGAAAACTATATCAAACAATATCATCAGTAAGAATGAAAACCAAGGAAATAAAAAGAAAAACCAAAAATGGACAAAAGAAGGAAACAAGGAATCTACTACTACTATGATGACAAATACTCCTTATGACATAAATGCAAGGAACTAAAATTCTTTCAAATCAATGCTACTAAAACTAGCTCCTTGGATGAAGCTCCATCCACTAAAATGCCTAAGGAGGAAGAGGGTGAACCCCTAATAGCCCTAGATACTGATACTACAAGTATACCAAATTAGCCGATTATCTCACTCCATGCACTCACTGACATTTCTTCTCCCTAGACTCTAAAAATACAAGGTTTTATTAAACATCGACCAGTAGTGGTGTTGATCAATAATGGCAACACGCATAATTTTGTCTATAAGGGAGTAGAAAAAGTCGTTCATTGTTTTGTTAGGGTGGTATCTAATTTCCAAGTCCTTATCACTGATGGGGGGACCCTGAAATGTGAATGATGCTATGAAAATTTTAAGCTTCAAATGGGGGATTATCACCTCAAAACCCACATGTTTTCCATTGAAATGGGTAGTTTTGACATTGTCCTGGGTGTTGAATGGCTCCGCACACTAGGCCCTATCGCAATGGACTTCTAGGAGTTATATATGAGTTTTAAGTGGAATGAACACACTTATACACTATGGAGACTCCAGGAAGATGCTCCTACTATCATCAGCTCACACTAAATGGAGAATATTTTAAAAGAGGGCCATCATGGGATAGTAACACAATTTAATTCCATCGATGCCATTAAATGAAATCCTCCTAACATTCATCCTGATATAAAATAGGTATCAGATCGCCAACAGTGGGTCTTTGAAAAAACTAAGGAGCTCCCACCCTCTAGGTGGTGAACATGAACATAGCACCCCTTTTCTCCCAGGTACCCTGCCACCAAATGTTTGCCCCTATGGACATATTTTTGCACAAAAGAATGAAATTGAAAAAATCATCAAGTAACTCCTCGAAGTTAGTTTTATTCCTCCCAGCACCAGCCCTTATTCATCTCCAATGGTCATGGTTTTAATGAAAGACGGTGAATGGAATATGTGTCTTAGCATTAGGGCCCTTAACAAGCTCACTATCAAGGACAAATTTCATATTCTAGTAGTTGATGATCTACTTGATGAATTGCATGGTACCAAAGTTTTTACCAAGTTGGACCTCTGCTTGGGCTATCACCAAATACGGATGAAGGAATTTTACATTTCAAAGGAAACCTTCTGAACTCATGAAAGCCATTACGAATTTCTATTCATGCCATTTGGTCTCTCTAATGCCCCATAAAATTTTTAGAGCCTTGTGAAACACCTTCTGAAACCATATCTCAGAAAATTCATCTAGGTATTTTTGGATGACATTCTCATCTACAACATAACTTGGGGCACACACCTTCAACATGTTTACCATGTATCCCAACCGCTCCAAGATCACAAATTATTTTTCAAATTATCCATGTGTTCCTCTGGGATGGAATAAGTAGAGTATTTAGGACACATGGTGGGTCATGAAGGAGTGAGGGTTGATCCGAAAAGGATTTAGGTAATGCAAGATCTTCCCCAACCAAAAACCTTGAAGAGTTTGAGGTGATTCTTGGGTCTCATGGGATATTATTGCAAATTTGTTAGTAATTATGGACGCATTGTCGGCTCCCTCACTAATCTTCTCAGAAAAATTCATTTCTTCGCACTGACACAATTCAGTAGGCCTTCTTGGCTCTCAAACAGGCCATGTGCTCCACTCTAGTATTGGAATTACTAGACTTCACAAAACCTTTTGTGATTGAATGTGATGCTTCAAGTATGGGCATTGGCACAATATTAATGCAGGAAGGTAGACCATTGTCTTTCACCAGTTAACAAATCAGTGGTAAACATCATGGACAATCTACATATGAGAAATAAATGATGGCCATACTACATGCAGTAGACACTTAGTGACCATACTTATTGGGGCATCATTTCCAAATCTTCACTGACCATCATAGCCTAAAATATTTCCTAAAGTAGTGTCTATCGTTACCACAGAAAAATAAATGGCATCCAAAATTGTTGTGATATGATTATGGGATAATTTACAAGATGAGGCATGCCAATGTAGTGGATGATGCCTTATTGCATCAATTTGAGAAAGAGGGAACCCTGTTATCCCTCTCTTTACCCATATTAGATTGGATTAAAGTAGTCTGTCATGAATAGTTCTCCCACCCCTATTTGTCCCAACTCATTAATAGATTACGGTTAGATCCTAATTCCTTAGAGGATTACTCTTCGAAGTGTGAGGTTCTTCGCTATAAGGATTTAGTAGTTATATCCCTGACCTCCACCCACAAAACCCACTTCTCGGAAGAGTTGAACTCCTCTCTAGTTGCTGGACATTCAGGATTCAAAAGACTTATGCATGAGCATGCCACTCTTTCTTTTGGACTAGCATGAAGCACAAAATTCTTACTTTTGTAGCTGAATGTGAAGTATGCCAGTGCAACAAAGGTGAAATGATCAAGCTACCAAGAACCTTACAACCCTTTCCACTCCCTACTTCCATGTGGACAAATGTTTCCATGGATTTATTTACAGGTCTCCCAAAGCCAGGCAACAAATTAGTCATCATGGTGGTTGTTGACAAACTTTCCAAATATGTTCATTTTTGCACTCTACGCACCCATTTACCCCAACATTGGTGGCTTGGGTTTTCATGGACCAAATATTCAAACTGCATCGCATGCTGACTTCCATTATTTCTGATCAAGACCCCACTTTCATCAACAACTTTTGGCAAGAAATTTTCAAGCTACAGGGTACGTAACTCCAACTAAGTACAACTTATCATCCCCAAACTGATAATCAAATAGAATCAGTCAACAAATGTTTGGAGATCTATCTATGGTGCTTCACATCAGACAAGCAACATCAATGAGTACAATGGTTGCTTTTAGCTAAATGGTGGTATAACACTAACTATCATGAATCCACCAAGATGATGTTGCATGAGGCATTGTATGGCCAACTCCCACCTTCACCAACTTCTTATATCCCTAGATCTTTCGAAGTATAGGTAGTTGATCAGCTCCATTAGAATTGTGTCATCATGATCGCTCATCTCAAAGATAATCTACATCAAGCTTAGAATTGAATGAAGCAACAATATGACCAACACCATTCAAAGAGGTAATTTCGAGTAGTCGACCAAGTTTTCTTGCGATTCCAACCTTATAAGTAGACATCTCTCAAAGAAAAGGGTTGCCATAAACTAGCCCTAAAATTATATGGGCCTTATTAGGTACTTTATCGTATAGGAGTAGCCGCTTACAAACTAGTCCTTTCGACTACTTAAAAAATCCTCCCAATCTTCAATGTATGTTTCCTCAAGAAAGTTGTGGGGAACAATTGCAGGGTTCAAACACGTATGCTAGAATTGTATGAGGAAGGTTCACTTTGTCTCTGACCTCAATAGGTCCTCGATACTCATAAAAGACATCTCCATAGATGCATGATCAAGGAAGTCCTCATCAAGTGGAAAGACACCTCTCCAGAAGATGCAACATGGTAACCAACCACTATTATTCAACAATTTTCACAGCTTCAACCTTGAGGACAAGGATGATTTTGATGGGGGAGGGCATGTTAGGGTCCAACCCTAACCCCTTATTTATGTAATAATCCCAACGGACCTCTTTATAGTCATAGTTAGTTAGTTGAGTCAATAAATCTCATAAGTGGTTATCCGCATTAATAATAATTGTAAGTGGTTGACCTGCATTATAGAAAAGGGACCAAAATTAGTTATAAATGGGCCATAGTTAATAAATAAAGGGGTTAACCCATGTTATATAAGGGACTAATAGTAGTTAGGGTTTTGGATGTCATAAAGCTGTAAATAATCTTAGATAGTAAGGGAAGAAGCATCAAGTTTTATTGTAATTGAGCTTTGATCTGTTGGAGGTTGCCCCCTCGAAGAGGCAAGTGAACATTTTATTATGCTTCTGAATAATAAAATATTTTTGTATCTTGTCTCAATTCATGTGATATTTATGTGTTTCTAGCAATATTATTTCGTATTTATGGCATTATGTTATTATCACAGGTCAAGTGCATAACAATTATGGTTTCCATCAATTTATGGTAGTACACTATTGATTTCCTTGTACTCCATCCTAATACCAAGTTCAATGGGTATCCTATCATCCTTGGAAGGCCTTGACTACCTATTGTTTATGCCTATATCAGCTATAGATTTGGGAACATGACAATCAAGAATGGGCAGCTCACAAAACAACTTGTACTATACCCCCTACTCAATCCCTTGTTGAGCATGATTTTTCTATGTGGGTAGAAGAGGAAGAAGATGAATGATTTTATCAATCACTACCCTACCCAATTTGTACACTATAAGTCACTATTGGAAGCAAATAGTTCGATGAAGATAATATAATTGACAAATTTATGTAAAACATGTATCTTGTTTCCATGCAAATTGATGGATTAAAAGAAGAAACTTTAGGAGGATTTTCTTATTTCATTTTCAACACGGAGGTGGACCCCTTTCATTTCTTTGCAATCCCAAGTGAAGGCATCCAGTTGTAGGAATTTATAGGGTAAGTTCCTCAGATAGAACACCAGAGGACACTGCTCACAAACAGATCACAGATCAATACACCAGTATTCTTGACGTGGTTAAAACTGTCAAATAGGGAAATAGTCCACAGCCTGAGCCAACACAACCATTTCAGGAAATTTATTAATGTAAAAGAAAGAAAATTTACATAAGCTTCTCTCATGAATGGTCACCTTACAAATGACCCTCTATGCTCTTTAAATAGAGATCATGGACCAATCGAGTGTTAATCTACAGATCAAGTGTCGTAATACCGAGGAGAGAATGAACCACTGGATCACTTCATGTCTAGAACATATCATGACCATCGGGTTGTAAGTTACAAAAGTACATAGTAAAGAAACACAGTTTACCTAACTCTACGCTAGACCAAGTTAAACTTAACTATTTCCTATGTGTCAGAATATCCTAACATCCCACCTTAAGAACAACTTGGGATAGGATTGAAGGATGTACAAATATGACACAATAGAAGAATGAAGGATGAATTAGAGTGTATCCCCCCCTTAGTGACAACTTCCTAAACTCCAACCATAAATTGAAGTTTAGTAAAATTTTCCTCTGTGAGAACCTTTGTAAAGATGTCTGGAACTTTATGATCGGTTGAACAATATTGCACTTCAAGAACATGGTCATGAATGAGCTTTCTGATGAAGTGCATATGTATTTCAATGTGTTTTTTGCGCTGATGTTGGACTGGATCTTTTCATAGTTGAATGGCACTTTGATTATCACACCAAAGTGTAGTCAGATGTTGTTGCTGAAAGCCAAACTTTGACAGGATCTGATGAATCCATAACACTTCCTTACTAGCTTCTACAATGCCATGATAGTTTGCTTCTGCTGAAGAAAGAGAAATGGCACTTTGTTTCTTGCAAACCCATGTAATAGGTCCAGAACCAAGAATGAAGACATAACCTGCAGTGGACTTCTGATCATCAGGGTCACCATCCCAATTGGAATCAGTGAAACCAACCAATAGAAGAGATGTGTTTGCAATGTAATGAATCCCAAACTGAACTGTACCTCGAACATAACAAAGTATTCTTTTAGTTTCTTTCCAATGACTTTCATGTGTTTTTTACATAAACCAAGCAATGAGGCTAACAACAAAGGAAAGGTCAAGACAGGTATGGGTTAGATACAAAATGTTTCCTACAAGTTGACGATATAAGGTAGCATCAACTTCAGGGGAAGTAAAAGTGACAGAAATTTTGGCTCCAGAATGAAAGGGAGAAGGGGTTGGCACTCTTGAAATGGCTCAAGAGTCACTTGAGGTTGTAGTGGCATCTCACCCTTTGTGTAGGCTTCCAAATCCTCTGGCATGCATCACATCGAGTAGTATATATTTTGGCATCTTGATGTAGGGTAGGCCAATAGTAACTTTCCTGAAGAATTTTGAAGGTTGTCATCTTGGCACTAAAATGGTCCCCACTGGTTCTATCATGGCATGTTGAGAGGATATCAAAGACTTCATCTTTCCTCACACATCTGCTAAAAATATGATCTGGCCTTAATCTAAAATGGTTGGCCCCAATATAAGTGTAAGGGGAACTCCCCCAATCCAGTGTAAGGGGAACTCTTGCTGACAATGTTGTTCTTTTCTTTGGAAGACAAATTAGGAGGAAATTTTCCAATAACCAAGAAGTTTACCATGTCAGCATGACAGTTTCATTTGGTTATCAAGTACAACAAGGGAATCTACAATAAGGTAGCTGATAAACTTTCTAGGCCTATTGTAAATTCATCTATTTTACTCAAGCACAATTATGTTTTACATGAAAGTTACATTGAGCAATATGTATATGATAATGACTTTCAAGATGTGTATGCAAGCTTGAGGAAAGGAACCCAAATTGAAGAGTTAGATTACCATGTACATAAAAGTTTGTTGTATCACTTGGACAAGTTATGTATTCCACGGGGAGAAAGAAACAATATCATAAGGGAGGCAGACACTTCATTGATTGTTGGACACTTTGGTGTAGGCAAGACAATAGCGAATCACTAAAGGTATTGTTATTGGCTACACATGTTTGATAATGTATCTCATTTCATTAGAGGATGTTCTTTGTGTGCAACAAGTAAGCCTATCAATAGGAAACTAGGATTGTACACTCCACTTCTGGTACCTTCACATCCATGGGAGAGTATCTCAATGTATTTTGTAGGAGGTCTTCCATTGTCAAGGAAAGGTCATGATTACTTGTATGTAGTTGTAGACAAGTTCAATAAGATGTGTATTCTAACACCATGTAAAAATCAAATTACAACTGGATAAACAACTCATGTTTTCTTCCAAAATATTTGTGTTGATTTCGGTCTTCCTACTTCCATTGTAAGTGATAGAGATTCTCAATTTGTTTGGATTTTTTGGTCAAATTTTTGGGACATGATGGACACTAAGTTGAAGAAGAGTACAACCTTTCATCCGCAAACATATGGATAAACCGAGGTGGTCAACAGGATAGTCATTCATCTTCTTAGAGGATATTGTAGCAAACATCCCAAGTTGTGGGATGAACAGTTGCATTACATACAACATGCATACAATAGGGCAAAGCATTCTTCCAAAAATACATCGCCATTTGAGGCATGTTTTGGGTACTTGCCAAGATTTCCATTGGACTTCATCTTTGAGAAAGATGTCACCATCGATCGTCATAGTGACATCGATAAGGCAAGGAAGTTCATTGAGAAAATTCAATTGATACATCACACAGTGCAAGAACAGCTGGAAAAGAGTCAAAACAGCTACAAGACAAGGCATGACAAACACCGTTTCGATCATAAATTTCATGTTGGAGATGAAGTTTGGTTATATATTAGCAAAAAGAGACTTCAAGGGAAAGGTAAAAATCTTAAGCCAATCCATTATGGTCCTTTTAAAGTTCTGGAAAAGATTGGTAACAATGCATCTAAGCTATATTTGGCTCCTTATATGCAAATATACTATGTTGTTAATGTTGAGAATTTGAGATTGTTTGAGCCTCCTTTGATTGATGATAAAGGAGAGTATGTTCAACTACCAAAAATAGATGATTTCTTGCCAAAATATCTTGATGAACTTCAACAAGATCTCATACTTGACAAAAGAACTAGAACTTCGAAGAGAGGTAATGTCGAATAATTTCGAGTGGGACTAAAGGGATAAAATCCTTCTAAAGTAAAATGGTTGAAGATTGAGAAGGTGAGGGAGTTGTACCCTCACTTGATGAATAATTGATAATATATTTTTAGGTCCAAAAGGCTTCTAGTGGGAAGGAATGATCAGGTTCTCAATATTTATCTCAAAAATAAAACTTCTCGGAATCACTCAAACCCTGAATGACCGTGTCTGTCTCGACGATACAATCCCAATGCAACTCATTTCACTCAAAACTGAGTTCGTATGAGGAAGATATAACGTTCTATCCACTTTTCCAAATAAAATATTTTTTGAAAAAAAAAAAAGAGACAGTCACTGCATAGTCAACAGTCTGTACCGCTAACATGGCAGGTGACTGGGTAGGGTCAAAGGGTTGTCAACTACCTATTAGGTTTCGCCAAGTGGCACATTTCTATTGGTTTTTAGGTTGGTGATCTAGTTTTTTATAGGTTGGAGGTGGACCAATGAAGAGAGGACAAGTGGCAAGCTCGAAGGCCGCCACGTGTCCCTCCCCAAAGGGTCGACAATATTGGTGCAATGTGAAATTTTGGGCAGGACGGCGGAGTCAAACCTATGACCTCGCTTGAATAAACTCCATGACATAATATTATACCACCGTTTTGGATCTTAACCTACTATGGTATCCGAATGCATTTGTTATGTGATGGTTTGCGGTTTGAGGGGCGGAGAGGGCCAACCCCCTCCCATGTGAATGCCACGATAATTGTCTATTAACGGTTAATATAACAGTGCAGATTAATGTTCCTAACCACCAATAAAACCACCATTAATCCACATTTATCCACTTAATTAATGCGGGATTAATTCGGCGACATTTTTGGCAGTCCTTTAAATTCGGAGATTCCTCCAGTTTTGGCAGAACTAACTGGAGTTCCTCCGATTTTAGTGGATGTTTACTAGGAGAAACAATTTTGGTCATAATGCTTGCAAAATTCAACCAAATTGGGATCAGGAAAAGGTGTTCCTAGATGACTTTGATGTTCTGAGCACATTGAAGCACGTTTTGAGGAGCAGTAGAGCATTGTAAACATCACTTTTGCCATTTTGAGCTAATACAGAGGCCCAAACCATGAAAGCTAGACCAAGGAGATGTAGCCGAGGAGGGGTGAACCCCTTCATCAAAACATGGTGTTAAGTGTTCATTTTAATGGTTTGTTGTACATTTAATTACTATTGTTCAATACTTGATTTTCATGTTATTTTTCTCATGAACTTAATATAAAACCTGACAAAATTTACTTGTTTTCATTCACAAACACCATAAGGGAACCTATGCACATGAAGCAAAAGATAAGCATTTGTTTTTAAATATAAATTTGAAAGTAGCACAACAAAACTAACATTCAACAACATATTGCTAGGGCTCGAGAGTGTTTGTTCCAACCATGGCTCCAGGAACTAATAACTCAACCCACAACCTTCCATGGCTCCAAAGTGTTTGTCCAACCCGGATCCATGACTAGTAACTCAACCCACCAAGGCTCCATAGCATTTTTCCAACCTAGGCTATAGGATTAATAACTTAACTCATTTTTTTCAGGGCTCTAGAGTGTTTGTTCCAACCAACGTCTCTAGGAACTAGTGATCAAGTGCTTAGTATTTAGCTCAAAAATCAAAGTTCTTAGAACTGCTTGAAACCTGAATGACCACGTCCATCTCAGCAATATGATCCCAACGCAAATTGTTTCTCTCCAAATCGAGCTCCTATGAGGAAGATATCGTGTTTTGTCCATTGTGCCAAATAAAGGAATTTTTGAAAAAAAATGTATAGTCACTGCATAGTTATCAGTCCGTACTACTGACGTGGCAGGTGACTCAACAGGTCAATGAATTGGTCAAAGTCCAATAAGGTTTCACTAAGTGACATATTGTTATTGGTCTGCAGGTGTGGTAATTTGGCATGTTTTTACTAGTCGGAGGATAGGCCAATGAGGAGGGGACAAGTGGCAAGCTCGTAGGCCACTATGTGTCCCTCTCTGAAGGTCGGGCTATTACCGCAGAGTGGTAAAATATTATGGCAGTTCAACAGATTCGAATCCATGACCTTGCCTAAACAAACTCCACGTTCCACTGTTACACCCGCACTGTGGTTCTTAGAATATAATGATTGCGTAACATATTTGTTGTGTATTATGTTAATGGTTGGGGGAGGAGGGAACCAGCCCATGGGCCAACCCCCTCCCATGTGATCACTCCACTAACCGTCGGGGTACAACAAACCATAACAGTGACACTAACCGTGACCGTGGCATTGACCGCCACCATATGACATCTCCACTAAATTGCGGACTAACGGTTAACCTAACCGTTCCATTAAAACACACTTAAAGCACCAATCCAGTTTAATGATTAATTAATCTGAGATTATCCACCTGTTAACCACAATTAATATGGCAGAGCATTTTGTGGTCCCTCTGATTTCGACGCTAACTCCATTTTTAGTGGAGTTAACTAGAGTTCCTCTAGTTTTAGTGGAGAATTACCAGGAGAAACAGTTTTTGCCATAACTTTTGCAAAATTCGACCAAATTGTGATCAAGAAAAGGTGTTCCTAGATTATTTTGATGTTCTAAGCAAATTGAAGCAGATTTCAGGAGCAGTAGATCATTTTAAACAACACTTTTGTCATTATTGAGATAATACAGAGGCCCAAGCCATGGAAGTTGGACCAAGGAGATGTAGCCCAGGAGGGGTGAACTCCTTCATCAAAACACTATGTTAAGTGTTCATTTTGATGGTTTGTTATACATTTGATTGTTGTTATTCAGCACTTGTTTTTCATGCTATTTTTCTGATGAATTTAACATAAAACTTGATAAATTTACTTGTTATCATTCACATACACCATAAGAAAACATATGCACATGAAGCAAATGTTAACCAGTTTTTTTAAATTTGAAGTTGAAAGTAGCACAACAAAACTAACGTTCAACAACAGATCAAGTCGGTATCAGAGCAAAGGTTATTTTCTTGATTGCTTGAGTTTTGTTCAAGTAGCATTTTAATGGTTGCAAATTTGTGATGCTTACAAGGTTAAATTTGCAGAGAGGGGAAGGGAAACTATTGGTTACAACTCCTGAGGTAATGCCTAGAAGAAGGAGAGCCATAAGGCCAAAATGTACACCCAAAGTTCCAATCCCAGTTGCTCTTGAAACACCTCAAGTTTTACCTTCAATTGAGATTGAGGAGGTACAAGCAATACTAGAAGCTGGTCTTGAATCCAAAGACATCATGTCTGGAGCAATACAGACTGAAGGTATTTCAGAAGAGGAAGCATTCAAGAAAGATTTTTATGACTTAACTGACATGGTTAGAGTCCTCTATGAAGAGTGAAATACTATAATGGTTGGAGAGAGTTCTAAGCTCCCACGTGGAGAGGGAAGCTCTAGAGATAAAAAAAGATGAAAAGAAGGATTCAAAGGGTAATCGAGGAAAGCCTCCTCCATCTCCACCATCTTCATATTCCTCATCATCTTCATCATCCTCATCATCTCAAACAACATCATCTTCCACTTCCGCCACAAAAAATTTTCATACTCATTCAAAAACCCCAAAGGAAAAAACTCCCTTACTCAAATTTGACATTAAGTTTGAACTTCCCATGTACAATGGTGAGGTGAATGCTACAAAGTTAGAAAATTGGATTTGATAGTTGGAGGTTTATTGCAGAATTCAAAACCTTCAAGATGATGACATAAAAATTCAGTTGGCTTCATTGAGGCTAGAAGGAGCAACATAAGTCTGGTGGGAAGAAAAGACTCAAGAGGAAATGTGAATTCATGGTAAGATATCCATTTCTTGGATTGAATTTGTTTATGCAATTAAAAGACAGTTTTATCCTTTAGCCTATATGAAAAAAATCCATTATGAGTTGGCAAAATTTTAGGCAACTCAAGGGCCAAACAGTTCAATACTATACTCAGGAGTTTAGGAAGTTAGGAGTAAACTTGAATTCCCAAGATACACTGTTGAAATATATTGGGGGTTTACATTGCTACTTAAAACATACTATCCTTATGTTCAATCCAAGCAATTTGGATGAGGTATGTGTGCAGGCCATGCACCTTGAAGCAAGAGGAAAGAACATTCAGGAAGAGGGTAGTAAGAAGAAGCCATACAAGGGTAAGGAGAAAGAGAAGGGTGGAAAATGGAAGGGAAAGAAGAATGAAAGTGTGAAGAAAGAAGGGGAGAAAACTATATGCCAACATTTTTCCAAAGCGGGGCATGATGAAACCCATTGTTGGAAATTACATACCGAACTAAGGCCTAAGAAATCAAACAATAAGGGAAAACAAAAGACGACCGCTACCACACAACATGATATTGGATCATACTCTAGTGATCAAACCAAGAATTCAGCCATGGTCACAAAAGAAAAAGAAGTTGTTGCAAGCACTAGTTCCTCACATAGTCATAACAACACTCCAAATGAAGAATCAAGAATAGAATTATTCCATGTAACAGTAATTTCAAATCATACAAAGATTGATGCAATATTTGATAGTGGGTCACAATCAAAATTAACTTGAGAAGACTTGGTCAAAAAGCTTAGCCTTGAAACTGTACCTCATCACAAGACATATCCCTTGGGTTGGATAGTCAATAATGCAAATTTACAAGTTATAAGGAAATGCTTATTCAAGTTTGCCATCACTGAAAAAAACATTGATGAAGTTGAGTTAGATGTATTTCCACTTGACATCTCAGGAATCATTTTGGGAAGTCCATATTTGTATGATAGGAAATCATTATTTTATCGCCATGAAAACAAATTTTTGTTGCTCGAGGATGGAGTGGAGTATATTGTGAGAGCCCATTGCAAAAAGTTAACATTTCTTTGGTTTATGCAAGGCGGATGAAAAGACTAGTAAATGCAAGTAAAAATTTTGTGCTTCTCATGATCAAGAAAAAGAATGATATTGATTATGAATATTTTGAAGGTTGTTATGACAAACTAAAATCTGATTTGTTTGATGTAGTAATAAAGCATGGCAAGATGTTTCAGGAACCAAAGGAGTTACCTCGCAAGAGGGGAATTCAACATGAGATACAGCTACAGCAGGATGTTCCACTTCCAAACATTGGCATGTATCGCATGTCGATTATGGATAGTATGGAAATCAAGAAGCAAATTCAATAATTGGTGAACAAAGGTATCATATGACCATCTACTTTGCCATGTGGTTCACCCATTGTCTTGGTCCAAAGAAGGATGGGACTTGGCACAAGTGTGTGGATTTCTGTGCACTAAACAAAATAACGGTAAAGAGTCATTATCCACTCCCAAGAATTGATGATTTTATTGATCAATTGAGGTATGCAAAGTATTTCGCTAAGTTAGACTTACGAAGTGGTTATCATCAAGTTAGAATAGTTGAGGAGGACATTTGGAAAACCACATTTAAAACTAAACAAGGATTGTTTTAGTGGCTTGTTATGCCTTTTGGTCTTACAAATGCTCCAACTACTTTCATTAGAGTTATGAATGATGTATTGAGACCATTTCTTTATGACTTTGTCATTGTTTACTTAGATGATATTCTCATATTCAGCAAATCCTGAGATGAACATGTCATGCATGTGAACAAACTACTTGATGTCTTGAAAAAGGAACATTTGTTTTTAAAGATGTCAAAGTGTGAATTTGGCAATACTTCTTTAGTGTATTTGGGACACATTATTGGAGGAGGTGAGATGAATATAGACCCCTCTAAGGTTGAGCTCATTGTGAATTGGCCCAAGCCCAATATAGTTATATAGGTAAGAATCTTTCTAGGGGCAACACAATATTGGAGGAAATTTATTGTTAATTTTTCTTCCATTACAGCTCCATTAGATGCATTGACTAGTGTCAAGAAATTGTTCCATTTGGGAGATGTACAGCAGAAGGAATTATATACTTTAAAGCAAAATATTAGTTTAGCACTGGTATTGTCTCTTCCAGATCTTAGATAGCCATTTGAGATTCAAATGGATGCTAATGATTATGCCATGGGAGCAGTTCTTATGCAGCATGGTATGCCCATTTCACTTCATTATGAAAATTTTAATGGTGTTGTGACTAACTATCCCACTTATGACAAAGAACTTGACGCATTGGTACAAAGTGTCAAAAATTGGAAACACTACATGATGGGGAAGGAGAGCATTATCCATACTGACCATCAACCATTGTAGTACTTATAGTCACAGTCAAAGTTGCAACAATCATGACACTTCAGATGGATGGGTTTTCTACAACAGTTTCATTTGGTTATGAAGTACAAAAAGGGAATCTACAATAAGGTAGTCAATATGTTTTCTAGGCCTATTGTAAATTTACCTATTATACTCAACCACAATTATGTTTTACATGAAATTTACATTGAGAAATATGCATATGATAATGACCTTCAAGATGTGTATGCAAGTTGGAGGCAAGGAAACCAAATTGAAGAGTTAGATTACCATGTACATAAAAAATTGTTGTATCACTTGGGCAAGTTATGTATTCCACAGCAAGAAAGAAACAATATCATAAGGGAGGCACACACTTCATTGATTCCTAGACACTTTGGTGTAGGCAAGACAATAGTGAATCTCCAAAGGTATTGTTATTGGCCACACATGTTTGATAATGTATCTCGTTTCATTAGAGGATGTTCTTTGGGTGCAACAAGTATGACTAGCAATAGGAAACTATGATTGTACACTCCACTTCTGGTACCTTCACGTACATCGAAGAGTATCTCAATGGATTTTGTAGGAGGTCTTCCATTGTAAAGGAAAGGTCATGATTACTTGTATGTAGTTGTAGACAAGTTTAGCAAGATGTGTATTCTAACGCCATTTAAAAAGAAAATTACAGTTGAACAAACAGCTCATCTTTTCTTTCAAAATATTTGGGTTCATTTTGGTCTTCCTACTTCCATTGTAAGTGATCGAGATTCTCAATTTGTTGGGAGTTTTTGGTTAAATTTGTGGGACATGATGGACACTAAGTCTAAGAAGAGTACAACCTTTCATCCACAAATAGATGGACAAACCGAGGTCGTCAAGAGGATAGTCATTCATCTTCCTAGAGTATATTGCAGCAAACATCCCAAGTTATGGGATGAACAATTGCATTATATACAACATGCATACAATAGGGTAAATAATTCTTCCACAAATACATCACCATTTGAGGCATGTTTTGGATACTTGCCAAGATCACCATTAGACTTCATCTTTGAGAAAGATGTCACCATCGATGGTCATAGTGACATTGATAAGGCAAGGAAGTTCATTGAACACATTCATTTGATACATCACATAGTGCAAGAACAACTAGAAAAGAGTCAAAGTAGCTACAAGGCAAGGCATGAAAAATACCATGTCGATCATAAATTTCAAGTTGGAGACAAAGTTTGGTTATATATTAGCAAAGAGAGACTTCAAGGGGAAGGTAAAAAGCTTAAGCCAATCCATTATGGTCCTTTTAAAATTCTGGAAAAGATTGGTAACAATGCATTTAAGCTAGATTTTCCTCGTTATATGAAAGTATACTCTGTTGTTAATGTTGAGAATTTGAGATTGTTTGAGCCTCCTTTGATTGATGATAAAGGAGAGCATGTTCAAATTCCATTAGTAGATGATTTCTCACAAGAATATCTTGATGAAATTCAACAAGAACTCATACTTGAGAGAAGAACATGAATTTCGAATAGAGGGAATGTCGAATACCTTCGAGTAGGACTGAAGGGACAAAAGCCTTCTAAGATCAAATGGTTGTAGATCGAGAAGGTAAGGGAGTTGTACCCTCACCTGCTAAACAATTGATATTAATTTTTGGGGTCCAAAAGGTTGCCAGTGGGGAGGAATGATTAGGTGCTCATTATTTAGGTCAAAAATCAAAGTTCTCATAATCACTCTAAACCTGAACAATCACATCTGTCTCAACGATACGATCCCAATGCAACTCGTTTCACTCCAAATAGAGCTCGTATGAGGAAGATATCGCGTTCTGTCCGATTTGCCAAATAGAGGAATTTTTGAAAAAAAATTGTATAATCACTGCACAGTCAATAGTCTGTACTGCTAACATGGCAGGTGACTTGGTAGGTCAACGAATTGGTCAAAGTACAATCAGGTTTATCCAAGTGGCACATTGTTATTGGTCCAAATTTGTGGTGATTTGGCATGTTTTTACTGGTCAGAGGATGGGCTAATGAGGAGGGGACAAGTGGCAAGCCTGGAGGCTGCCACGTGTCCCTCCCCAAATCTCAGGCTATCAACACATAGTGATAAACTATTATGGCAGGTCGGTGGAGTCGAACCCCCCACATCGCCTAAACAAACTCCACGTTCCACTGTTACACACACATTGTGGTTCTTACAATACAATGATCGCATAATGTATTTGTTATGTATTATGTTAACAGTTGCGAGGAGGGAGCTAGCCTGCGGGCGAACCCCCTCCCATATGATTACTCCACTAACATCTAAGCTACAGAAAACCATAATTGTGTCACTTACTGTGACCGTGGTATTTACTGCCACCATATGACACCTCCACTAAACCACGGACTAACGGTTAGCCTAACCATGCCATTAAAATGCGCTTAAAGCACTAATCTAGTTTAATGATTAATTAATTTGAAATTATCCACCAGTTAAGTGTAGTTAAGATGGTGGAGCTTTTGGTGGTCCCTCCAATTTTGGCGATACCTCCAGTTTTAGTGGATTTAACTGGAGTTCCTCCAAGTTTAGTGGAGAATTACTAAGAGAAACAGTTTTTGCCATAACTTTTGCAGAATTCAACCAATTTGGGATCAAGAGAAAAGGTGTTCCTAGATGATTTTGATGTTCTAAGCACATTGAAGCAGATTTTAGGAGAAGTAACGCATTGTAAATAACACTTTTTCCATTATTTTGCTAATACAGAGGCCCAAGCCATAGAAGCTGGACCAAGGAGATGTAGCCTGGGGGGGTGAACTCCTTCATCAAAACATTGTGTTAAGTGTTCATTTTGATGGTTTGTTGTACATTTGATTGTTGTTGTTTAGCACTTGTTTTTCATGCTATTTTTCTCATGAATTTAACATAAAACTTGATAAATTTACCTGTTATCATTCACATACACCATAAGGAAACCTATGCACATGAAGCAAATGTTAAGTAGTTGTTTTTAAATCTGAAGTTGAAATTAGCACATGAAAACTAACATTCAACAACAGATCAACTAGTAACTCAACCCATAGCCATAAGGAACCTAAGCACCAATCAGAAACAACAAGTGGAAAAACCCACAAGATCATGGCTATCCCAGAAATGGCAAGGCTAGATAAAACCACTGTCAATCTAGGAAATCCTCCATGCTGATGACAGATCACAACCAGATAATAACATGCATATACCGTGCATCTATAATCAACAAGGAAAATTACACGTGCAGGAAAATTACACGTGAAACTTGTTACCTGCAAATTAATCTAGTTGTATTTGTTGATCCACTTGTTCCCTTGAACTTTCCCACTTTTCTTTGACTTCTTTCTCCAAATCCAATGAAAACAAGAGTGATCCAAGCATGCTCCAACAATGCTCCAAGATTTCTCTATGTGTGAAAGAGTGCGAGAGAGAGAAAGAGAGAGAATAAATAGAGAGGTCCAAACTAAAACTGACAAAAGGTTGTGAATTGATCCTCATAAGCCTTTTTATCATTGGGGCCTCTATTTTTCCTTCAATTTTCCCCAAATGCAATTTTAGACAAGTTAAGCAAGATGTGTAATCTAACGCGGTGTAAAAAGAAAATTATTGAACAAACAACTCATATTTTCTTTCAAAATATTTGGGTTCATTTTGGTCTTCCTACTTCCATTGTAATTGATCGAGATTCTTGATTTCTTGGGAATTTTTGGTCAAATTTATGGGACATGATGAAAACTAAGTTGAAGAAGAGTACAACCTTTCATCCGTAAACAGATGGACACATTGAGGTGGTCAACGGGAAGTAATTCATCTTCTTAGAGTATATTGCAGCAAACATCCCAAGTTATGGGATGAACAGTTGCATTATCTACAACATGCATACAACAGGGAAAAACATTCTTCCACAAATACATCGCCATTTGAGGCATGTTTTGGATACTTACCAAGATCGCCATTGGACTTAATCTTAGAGAAATATGTCGCCATCGATGGTCGTCATGACATTGATCAGGAAACGAAGTTCATTGAAAAAATTAATTTGATACATCACACAGTGCAAGAATAGCTGGAAAAGAGTCAAAGAAGCTACAAGGCAGGCATGACAAACACCGTGTTGATCATAAATTTCAAGTTGGAGATGAAGTTTAGTTATATATTAGCAAAGAGAGGCTTCAAGGGGAAGGTAAAAATCTTAAGCCAATCCATTATGGTCCTTTTAAAATTATAGAAAAGATTGGTAACAATGCATTTAAGCTACATTTGCCTCCTTATATGCAAATATACTCTATTGTTAATGTTGAGAATTTGAGATTGTTTGAGCCTCCTTTGATTAATGATCAAGGAGAGCATGTTCAGCTACCATCAATAGATGATTTCTCGCGAGAATATCTTGATGAACTTCAACAAGATCTCATACTTGACAGACGAACTAGAACTTAGAAGAGAGGGAATGTCGAATACCTTCGAGTAGGACTGAAGGGACAAAAGCATTCTAAGGCAAAATGGTTGCGGATCGAGAATGTGAGGGAGATGTACCCTCACCTGTTGAACAATTGATAGTATCTTTTGGGGTCCAAAAGGCTTCCAGTGGAGAGGGATGATCAGGTGCTCAATATTTAGGTCAAAAATCAAAGTTCTTAGAATTACTCTAAACCTGAACAATCACATATGTCTCAGTGATACGATCCCAATGCAACTCGTTTCACTCCAAATAGAGCTCGTATGAGGAAGATATCGTGTTATGTCCGCTTTGCCAAACAGAGGAATTTTTGAAAAATCACTACACAGTTAGCAGTCCATATTGCTAACGTGGCAGGTGACTTGACAAGTCAACAAATTGGTTAAATTCCAATAGGGTTTCACCAAGTGGTGCATTGTTATTGGTCCACAGGTGTAGTGATTTGGCATGTTTTTACTGGTCAAAGGATGGACCAATGAGAAGGGGACAAGTGGAAAGCCTGGAGGCCACCACATGTCCCTCCCTAAAGGTTGGTCTATCAACACGTAGTGGTAAAATATTATGGCAGGTCAGCGGAGTCGAACCTGAAACCTCTCCTAAACAAACTTCACATTCCACTGTTACACCCGCGTTGTGGTTCTTACAATACAATGATCACATAATGTATTTGTTGTGTATTATGTTAATGGTTGGGGGGAGGAGGGATCCAGCCTAGCCTCCTCCCATATGATCACTCCACTAACCAATGGGCTACAGCAAATTGTAACCACGACACTAACCATGACCGTGGCATTTAACGCCACCATATGACAGCTGCACTAAACCACGAACTAACAGTTAGCATAACCATGCCATTAAAACATGCTTAAAGAGATAATCTAGTTTAATGATTGATTAATCAGAGATTATCCACCCGTTAAGAGTAGTTAATATGGTGGAGCTTTTGGCGGTCCCTCCAATTTCAGTGCTACCTCTAGTTTTAGTGGAGAATTACTAGGAAAACAGTTTTTCCCATAACTTTTGCAAAATTCAACCAAATTGGGATCAAGAGAAAAGGTGTTCCTAGATGATTTTGATGTTCTGATCACATTGAAGTAGGTTTCAGGAGAAGTAGATAATTGTAAACAACACTTTTTCCATTATTGAGCTAATACAGAGGCCTAAGCCATGGAAGCTGGATGAAGGAGATGTAGCCCAGGAAGGGTGAACTCCTTCATCAAAACATTGTGTTAAGTGTTCATTTTGATGTTTTGCTGTACATTTGATTGTTGTTCTTCAACACCTTTTTTTCATGCTATTTTGCTCATGAATTTAACATAAAACTTGATAAATTTAATTGTTACCATTCACATACACCATAAGGAAACCTATGTACATGAAGCATATGTTAAGTAGTTGTTTCTAAATCTGAAGTTGAAATTAGCACAACAAAAATAGCATCCAACAACAGATCAACTAGTAAGTCAACCCATAGCCATAAGGAACCTAAGCACCAACCAGAAACAAGAAGTGGAAAAACCCACAAGATCATGGTTATCCAGGAAATGGCAAGGCTAGATAAAACCACTATCAATCCAGGCAATCCTCCATGCTAATGACATCATAACCAGATAATAACATGCATATACCATGCATCTGTAATCAACAAGGAAAATCACACATGGTACCTGTTACCTACAAATTAATCTAGTTGTAGTTGTTGATCCACTTGTCCCCTTGCACTTTCCCACTTTTCTTTGACTTCTTTCTCCAAATCCAATGAAAACTAGAGTGCTCCAAGCATGCTCCAACAATGCTCCAATATTTCTCTATGTGTGAAAAAGAGTGCGAGAGAGAGAGAATAAATAGAGAGGTCCAAACTAAAACTGACAAAAGGTTGTGAATTGATCCTCATAAGCCTTTTTATCATTGAGGCCTCTATTTTCCTCATTTTCCTTTATTTTTCCTTCAATTTTCCCCAAATACAATTTTGTAACCTTTCACCTTCCTTTTCGCCTATTTTCCATTATTTTCATAAATAAATGCCAATTAATGCTACTTTATCTTTGTCAATGCCTTTGCCAATTTCCATAGCCATTAATTAATCACAAGTGATCCCCCATCGTTATGTTTTGCACAACATTCATCTTGGAATATGTGTCTCATGCCCTTGGTTATTATTTTTATTTATTTACATAGCAAATCAACTAAGGGTTGTTACAACTAGGAGGTGAAGTTTTACATTCAAAGGATTTTCATCAAGAATTTGAATGAATCATGTACATGAATGAACAACCAAGTACATTGACAATTGCAGAAGTTAGGTATCAATGCATTTCAGTGGATGGTTGTCTCTTTATATGGACAACAATAATTTGATCATTTCTACATGATCCAGGTACGAAGTGAAAGTACCATGGCAGACCACAAGTGGAATTTGTTGAATATGAAGTTCTTCAATTTGTAGTGGAGTGTGTGCTATTGAAAATATTTAGATGAAGACCTCAAATAATGAAGGATTATAGTCATTAAGAGGGAGTGTTGAAGTATATAAATCCTAATTGTCTTATGTGTGTGTATGTGTGATCATTTTATTTGTTGAGATTATTGTTCACTATTATGTAGAGTTCTAGTCTCTATGATAAGAAGTTTGTTTCTATTGATTGAGGGGTTATTGAAGCCTAGATGGTTTGAGAGGTCCTCTTTAACTAATTAGCTTCCTAGATTGGTGTGGGATTGAGTATTCTCTCACCCAAGTGATTGTGTATCCACAATAGTTTTTCTATCTTGAGATAACATTTTGTGTATTTATTTTGTACTATTACATTGGTGTTAATCGAGCACTTGATACATTTTTTTATGTGTGTAATAAGGATCTACTCTCTCATATTGACACTAAAGGGAACATACTAAAAAGTATCCATAACCATGCACTTGTACTTCAAAATGTATTCCTACGTAAAAAAACTTAAGTATACAAAGGTTACAACAAAATTTATTTTTATTAAAATATATTTGCCAAGGTATAATCAGACATCATGATATTTCATTTAGAGTACGGAAATGCATTAAGTATAATCATGTTATTAATATTTCACAACTTTTGAAAAAATTACAAATGTATAATTGTAATCATAATACTAAATTCAATAAAATAGAGTTAGAATCATTACACTCAATAATAATATGTTAATATGTGAAATGAAAAATTAATAATTCTTAGCTTTAGTTTGCTCATATGAAATTTTCGTTCACATTATCAATTACAATAAAATTTACTTTCACTTAATGGTTTTAGAAAACTAAAGATCATGAGCATGCTACATCTTCTTGAATATATAAAAAAGAAAGTTATGAATTGAAAAAGAGTGAAACCCTTGTGTAAGCTACAATCACATGGGATTTAAGAGAAATATTTATGGTGTTTAGAATGTAAGGTTGTTGCAATCCATATATCTATGCTTCTCTGTGGAATCATAATGGGAGAGCTCTTTGTAGCAATTGTTTCACAAAATTCCTAGAGAGAGTTTTGTGAAAGATAACTCTAGCATGTGCCCCTTATCCTAGAGAGGGTTTTTTGAAATATAATTCTAGCATCGGTCCCCTAGCTGACAGAGAGTTTTGCGAAACATAACACTAGTGTTTGTCCCCTAGCTCAGAGGGGGTTTTGCAAAAGACAATTCTCTCACGTGTCCCCTAACCTAGAGAGGGTTTTGCAAAACATTTGTACAGAGACTACAATTTTAACTCATAGTACCTCTTTGGTGTGGAGTTTTTTACTTTGCACTAACCCTTTGCCCAAAAAACATACAATGCATGCCATGAAAGGAAACGCTTCTCCCTTAATTGCAATGTTAATATGTCAATTCTAAAAGCAAATAGAGTATGTGATTTGTGATTTACTTGCAAAGGATCTTTGAAAGCATGGGCACATATATAGAACTTGAAAATAGTGCCCATTGTTTGATTATAGATATTAAAGTCAATGCTTCCACTACTAGAATTTAGTCTCCATAATCCTCAAGAACAAAAGATACCACACTTAGGAACATGAATTGTATTCATTATAAAATGAAGAAACCTATATGAAAAAATGTATATGGGTAGCCAAAATTTTAATAAGAAATGAAGAACCTACACATAATTATGAAGTGGGTTAAAATAAAATAATAAATAAATAGTTGATTACCATTCAAGATTAAGGATTATAATCTTATCCACTAAAAATATACCTCCTTCTTATTAAACCTTTCCTGAAACCCTATTCTAAAACAAAAATAATTCTCAACATAATAAATAAATACATAAAATCATTTTCTTAGTTGGTACATATTTTTGAAATGAAATTTTAATAATATTTTATATTAAAACATGATAATATATAGAGTTTAAAGCGGTTAAATATTCAATAACGCATACTCAGATTAGAATCAATATTTCTATTTTCATTTGTTCGTGATAGTGAAGTTTAAATCTTCAACTAACCTATGGTTTGTGAGCTTTTGAGAGCCAAAGTTTTGTCTTGTATATTAAAGGTGAACGTGATGAAAGCACCATCTCAACAACAGACATGTTCTGTTTTCCAGGGGCTAATAAGCTTCAAGGAACATCTGTTTTGCATCTCTGCTCTGTTCACTTGTTTTGCTTGATTGGTTAAGGAAGCATCTCTGCTCTGTTCACTTGATTTGTTTTCTTGTAAAGCAATTAATTTTTATTTTAATGGAGTGCAGTACTGTTATGTAAGACAAGTACTATTCCAACCACAGCATCATAAAAAGTGTTACTGGAATGGTCATATACATATATATATATAATCTTTTAGGTTAAGTATGGGCTCTTAATAGTGATTTGATTTAAATGTAATATTTATAGTATGATTTTTTAATTAAAAATGTAATGTAATAAATTTTTAATAAAATGGAAAGTTTGTTTTTTTTTGTTTTTTAAGGTATTTTTATTAATTAAAATTTAATTAAAAAACAAAGTATTGTTATTTTAATTATATTTTTAAATTTAGAAATGAATTTAAGTTAAATTTTTAAACATTTGAATAATACATAATTCAAAAATCAAAATCACATTTTCCTTTTGAAAAGTGAGACAAAATCAATAGAAAAAATTATTTGGAAAAAAATCAACTAATTAAGCTATATTCTTAAAAAGACATTCATGGAATCTTTTATCTAAATTTTCTTTGCCTTCTTAAAATTAATAAACATATGAATAAAAATGACATTGTACTGAATCAGTTGAAATTTTTTATAATAAAGCCATCTAACCAAACCTTTTAGCGAATAAATATGTGTTGACATAATCAACCCAACCAATATTACATGAAAATCCTGGTAAATAACATTTCAAAAATCCATTGAGGTTGATTAAAGGAGATTTAGACATGTAGGTTTGGAAATTCTCTAATCTATTAGGGTTATTTTGAGTGGTTGGACATCTACATGATGAGCTTTGATGCCCTGATTATTATTAATGTAATGGCTTGGAGCTTGAGAAAAACACTCTTAACTGAGTATAACAGTGGGCTGCCCTGGTACAAGTTTCTTGAGTATAATTGTGGGCTAGCCTAGTACCAACAACCTCATTGTTTACTTCCACAAACATTACAAATTTTTCTACCCTTGAATATTAATTCACCATTGTAGGAGGATTCTCACATCGATTCACTACAACCATTGGTCTGCAACACGAAGGTTCCATGACCTCTACAATAACCCATGTTGCTCTACAAACCCCCAATATCTGTTGTGGCCCTCTACACTTGGTATTGTTGAATTCATTCTTACTGCAGACTTATATAAAAATGTTGTAGTTTAAAAAATATGTATACAACACATAAAATATTGGGTGACCTCATTTCATCCATTTCTTAGATTCCCCATAGTGATATGGCTACCATAGAAGCACAATCATGGATGGAATGCAGGGTAACAATATTCAGCGAACTTCATGCAGGTTACAAGGTACCTATAGAGCACTCATAAGGTGCACAATAGCTCAATTTAAAAAAAAAATTGTTATCTCAAATGGCTTTTTTACAAAATTGATTTTGTTTCCTTGTTTGAGAGATATCATCTATTCAATTCAAATGTGTATGTAAAGTTATTTGGCCACACATTCCTTGAGTTTTAGGAATTAGTTTCTCACTACATAGATCATTGTAGTGAAATTATCTTATATCAATGGAAAGGTCTCTCCAATATCTCAAGTGGATCTTTGACATAATTTGGTTTCATCAAGTGCAACAAAATTTATCAACAAAGTTGCAACAAGAGATTCATTGCTAGAAAAGTTCAAAATAAAAACTTCATGGTTAAGGGTCATCCACAAATTGATGGTTATGGGTAAAGCACACAAAACCCTTCTCCAAGCTTTCCATTTCCAACTCGATAATGGGTCATCTAGAAACCCATGGTTATGGGTTAACCACACAAAACCCTTCTCTTCATTGGCACTTGGCACATTGTAATCATGATGGTTATGTATCATCCACAAACCCATGATTATGTGTTAGCTACATAAAACCCTTCTCCTCATTGACTTATAGCATATTTTAATCATAATGGGGACCCTCTTTTCTTTTGCATGGGTGAATGATGGGGGCCATCATTTTATAAGGGGGGGATTGATCTAAATCTTGGGGGGGTTATAGTCTAACTTCAAACGTATAAGTCATAAATTCATATGTTTATGTATAAGGTAACTTGACATATATGTAATTGATGGAAAAAAACCCTAATTAAAATTTAACTTCGCAAGCAATAAACCTTATAAGAAGGCAATAGGAAGAGAGTGAAGGTTGAGAATGAGAAGTTTCGAAATTGGTCTCATTGCATATAAGGGCTCGTCTTAATGGAGTTCTTCTTCTCCAATTCTTGTTCTCTCTCTTTCTCTTCATATCTTTTTGATATATTGAATTCTTGCATTTTTATCAATATTTTTGTGAATAGTTTCATGGCATATATGTATGCTATATCTCCTCCTCTATCATCATTGAAGCCTCCTATATTTTATCCCCCAAGATCTGGAACAAAGTTCTAGTTACATGTTTTTCTCCTTGAACTATTTGTCAATTGGTGCACTATAAGTCATCATCGAAAAGTGCAAATAGTGTAGGATTGAGGTGGATACAACTCATATCCATACTACTTTCCTAGATAACTAGTGAGTACAATAGATGTCACCCATATATCTCAGTAGATAGAAGTGGTTTCATAGGATGGTTAGCTACTTAATCTTCATGGTCATATTGATGTTAGGCCCTAGAGTACAATAAGTTCTCAGTTGATTTGAGGTATCAGTAGTACGATTTGTTTCTAGATGGTATGTAATCATTTTTATTCAAGTGAACAGAGGAGCATGGGGACTTTTTGAGGTGGAAGTGATTTGTATTAATCTATCTTGAGAAATCATGATTGGTTGTACGTTGAATTTTAGAGTGGAGTGATAATTTTGCAATAAGGAGGACAAAGATGTCCTTGATATAGTAGAGAGATATTTGGAGTGAGAGTGATTGTGAAAGCACTATGGAAACAAAGGATATTGATTGGACGAGTGGAAATAGAGATTGGGTGATGATGGATTAATAAAGGTAAAATTGTGTGAGTCATTTGAACTAATAATAGACTCATGGTGATATTGTAATATGATGCACACTTTGTAGTTGTAGAACGACTATATGTCATGTTTATGTTAATGTGGTGGTCCACAGAAAAATGTGTACCTGGTATCTCCATGAGTCAGAATGTGTTGTATGTAATCTTATCTATTTATCATGAAAAAGGCATATCAGTGTAAGATCAAAAGAGGCATGCAATGCATTTATCATGTGTACCTAACAATGACTTGTATATATTCTCTAGTTTAGTTTTGTAGCCTTGATTTACTTTCTCATATTGACACTAAATGGAACATACTCAAAAGTGCCCATAACCTTGCACTTGTGCTTCAAAATGTATTCCTATGAAAAATATTAACAAGTAAACAAAGGTTACAACCATTTTTTTATTAAAATGTATTTTCCAAGCTATAATTAGTCATCATGATATTTCATTTAGAGCACAACAATGCATTAAGTATAATAATGATACTAATATATCATAGCTTTGGGAAAAGTTACAAATCTATAAGTGTAATTATAATACTAAATTTAATAAAATAGAGTTAGAATCATTAGACTCAATAATAATATGTTAGTCATCATGATATTTCATTTAGAGTATGAGAGTGCATTATGTATAACCATGATACTAATATTTCACAACTTTGGGAAAAGTTACAAATGTATAAGTGTAATTATAATACCAAATTTAATAAAAAAGAGTTAGAGTCATTACACTCAATAATAGTATGTCAATCGCAAGATGAGAAATCAATAATGCTTAACTTTAGTTTGCTCATATGAACTTTTTTTCACATTAGCAATTACAATAAAATTTATTTTCCCTTAATAAACTAAAGATGAGGAGCATGCTCCATCTTCTTGAAAACAGAAAAAGGAAAGTTGTGAATTGAAAAAGAGTGAAACCCTAGTGTAAGTTACAATCGTACAGGATTTAAGAGAAATATTTATGGTTTCTATAATGTAATGTTGTTGTAATCCATGTATCGATGATTTACTATGGATTCATTAATTAGAGAGTTCTTTATAGAAATTGTTTCATAAAACGCCTAGAGAGTGTTTCGTGAAAAAGAATTCCAACATGTGGCTCCTATCCCAGAGAGGATTTTGTTGAAAGATAATTTTACAGTTTTTCCCCTAGCTCTAAGATGGTTATGCAAAAGATAACACTAGTGTCTGTCCCTTAGCTCATAGAGGGTTTTGCAAAAGATCACTCTCATGCATCCCCTTGTCTAGAGATGATTTTGCAAAACATTTTTATAGCGACTACAATTTTAACTCATGGTCTTAGTGTGAAGTATTTTCCTTTACACTAACCCTTCACCCATAAAACATACAATGAATGCTACGAAAGGAAATAATTCTCCATTGATTGCAATGCTATTATGTCAATTCTAAAAAAAAATGAAGTATTTGACTTGTCATTTTCTTGCAAAGGACCTTTAAAAGCATTGACGCATACAAAACTCGAAAATAGTGCCCACAATTTTGTTATAAATATTGAAGCCAATTCTTCCATGATTAGGGTTTGGTCTCCATCATCCTCAAAAGCCAATTCTTCCCATTGATTTGTCATTATCAATAGTACGATTGGTTTCTAGCTTGTATGTGATCATTGTTATTTGGGTGAGGAGAGGAGCATGGACACTTTTTGAGGTGGAAGTGATGTGTATTAATCTATCTTGAGAAATCACGATTGGTTGTAAGTTGAATTTTTAGAGTGGAGTCATGATTTTGCAATAAGAAGGAAAAAAATATCTTTGATGTAGTAGAGAGATATTTAGAGGGAGAGTGATTGTGGAAGCACTATGGAAACAAAGGATATTGATTGGACCAGTGGAAATAGAGATTGGGTGATGATGGATTAATAAAGGTAAAATTGTGTGAGTCCTTTGAACTATTAATAGATTCATGGTGATATTGTAATATGATGCACACTTTGTAGTTGTAGTGTTGGGCACGGGATCCCCCAAGGGAAGTTTTGGGGCTAAGAACCCAGATTTTGGTCAAAAGATGTAAATCCAATGTAAAGACTCCATATTTTGTGGGTGCGAAGTCGTAAATGAGTCCTAGGGTTGTCCGCCCTCAATTTTGTAATGTAATGTTGGCTTTAGAGATCTACCCATGGTCCGCGGACCATGGGATTGTATAAATAGAGTGAGGCTCTGAGTTGTAAGTTAGCAATAGAAATAGAAAGAGAAATGATGAAGAATTGAGTCTTGTCTGAAGTGTAGAGTCGAGCCTTTGGGTTGCAGAGTAGGAGAAGGCTCTGTAGCTGAGTGAGCAGAGGCCTAGTAGTCCACAGCTGAGTGCATGGACGCTTGCAGCTGAGTGTGCAAGGCAGGTTGGGTATGTAACCAATTGAATCATTAATAAAGAGAAGTTTTATACCATTCCTGTGTATTTATTTATTGTTTTCTGCATTGAATGTATTGGGTATAAATTACATTTCTACTGTTTATATGATGAGCGAACATATATGATTGTGTTGATTAAGTAAATGTGAGATAAAATATCTATTTACACGAAGTTAACTAACATTTGTAAGAAGATATGTAAGATACACAATGTAATTTGGGGAAATAACGTAGATCGTTGCCATAGAAACGCGAAAGCACCTCAATCCCTAGAGAGGGTTGCGCGAAGGCAATAATAACAGATCGCGAAGGTCTCGTTGGTCAGGATAGTGTGCGAAGTGACCTGGGCAAAGGTATTCACAGTTGGACTAAATCGACCCCTCAAACATCTTGAGTGTACAGAAACTTAGTTCCAACATGCCCCCATACTGCTTCGAGTGAGACTTCAGTACACGCACTGTGGGCTGATGCCGAAAGGGCCAGTAGTGTAGGGATTTGTTTGGCTAATTAACTTCAAATCTGGGTCAGGACCCCTCAAGCCAACGAATGGTTCTGTTGTCGGGACCAGAATTTGCATAGAGATGTCTGATGTCATATCATTGGAATCCAACTAAGAAGGAAATTGAAGGTTGGTTGGACAGGAGGATTCATGAGTTCGTGGCGCAGGAGAACAAGAATCTGTGACTGACAAAAGAAGAGTGGTTAGACTACTACCTATACACAAAAATCCACGAGATATTTTTCACATCTTTCCGTACTAAGTAGTATGAGTGGGTCCCGAAGCTAGCAGATAGCCAAGAAAGGTGGAAGCTCAACAGTCCTATTGTGTGGACCCTAGAGTTGGTGCGCAGATTGGAAGCATCAGAGGATCAAATCGCACGCATTGTTGATAATTGGCTCAATTGGATTATAGGAGGATTCATTACTGAGTTCACGGTAGAAACTTCAGTTAGCTACAGCGAGGAAGAGCGACACTTTCTCAAAGGACCGCAAGGTAAGTACGTAAAGTATCTGAATACTTGGATTAAAATGCTATTGTGTGAAAAGAGGGTTATGCAATTACCTTGATGTTTCGAGCTACGCGAAGCTGAAAAACCTACCAAAACAAAGGAAGTAAGGGACCAGAGAATAGCCCTTTGATTTCACCTCCACGAGGGGATGAGGAAGAGCTTGTGAAGGTCTCTCTATGAAGTGCGATCCATTTGATAAGGCAGAGGATTCCATGCATACCACCACCACCCACACCGCCACCAGCTTCACCACCTTCACCTTCATCTTCACCTGTAGCACCTCTTCCACTACCGTGAGTCAATATATCAAGCACGATAAAGTTGCTTGTGTTCAAGGGAGTGGGAAATGAGGATCCGAAACAATTTTGGTTCATCATAAAATCTGTATGGGAAGCGTAGGGAGTTACAGAAGACAATATAAATAAATCAACACTGGTTAGCGCCTTGCAGGACCATGCATTGACCTGGTATATTAAGAAATCCAATGATAATCCAAATGCGGGGATCGCAGATATCCAAGTAGCACTAAACAAAGAATTGAGCAGGTCGAAGTCTGAAGCACAATCGATCATTGGGTTCAAAGAAATCACGATGCTACCAGGAAAAACTCCTTGGGAGTTGGATCAGAGGTTGAAGTGTATGATTCACGAAGCTAATATGAATCTGATGGATGGACAACATCGCGAATGGTTTGTAGCATAACTAACGCCGCATTTGATGAGCGTGCTATCACAACAAAAGTTAACGACTCAGACAGAGGCCTTAGAGATCACGATGAGGCTGCATGAGACCCCGTTTCAGGATCCTAACATGGGAGTTCAGCAGATCCACGCGCAATTGAAAAACTTATCCCTGAATATGCAGAGTCTAAAACAGGACAGGACAGCTTGCCCAGAAGTGCGCGAAGAGGTGTGGTGCGTAAAATACAAGGGTCAGGGTCATGATAAGGACCATTGCCTAGTGTTCACAAATTACCTCGCGGGAGGAGGACCAATGTCATTAAGACCACAGGCACAAGTAGGACCTAGCGTGGTGTCTGCTTTGTGGTGCACGATTTGTCAAATAGGAGCGAAACACGCTATGGAAAACTGCCATTTGTTATAGAAGTATACTCAAAATTCGCGACAATTGTTCTGTAAATTTTGTAGGTCAGTGGGACACGATGAGCACCCTTGTAGAAGCTATGAGTTAATGATGGATAGAACTCCAACCTATAGAGTTCAAACTGAAATGCAACCCCTAGACCAGAACGCAGGAGTGGCGCAAACAGGATTCCAGGGGCGCGGATGAGGCCGAGGTGGTGGAGGACTTGGGAGAGGTCATGAACACCTGATATGATATAATTGCGGAGGGCCAGGATATTATACGTGTGATTGTACAAACCCAACGCGTCCATCATGTCTGTATTGTACCTTGTTTGATCATGAGACGAAAGATTGTCCTATGCTGATAGCTAGGATACGTGACAAGGGAGCACTACTGCCTCCCTCGACTCAGAACCTACAGATGATGAGGTCTGAGTCGCGCGAGGAAGATCCAAATGTGAACATTGTGCTCCGAAGTGGAATCACGACGATAGATGATAAAGGAAAACAACCCAAAGATAGTACTTGGGTTCGCAAGGCTCTGACGAAAGAAGCAGAGTTTGATTTGGAGCGCGCTAAGGAAACCTTCATGGAAGCTAAGAAGAGCTTCGTTGATGCCTCCACTTCAGGAAGCAAAGATAGACCGGAGCCGGAAATGGACCCATCTATGCTTACGACGTTCTTGGAAACATGCATGAAGCTACTGTGCGACAGTAAGGCTGTAAAGGGACTACAGGAACTCATTAATAAATGTGTTGGGATCGCGTCAGTAGAACCACGCGTAGTCCAGAAGATTGGAAAGCATAAGACAATTACGGGAAGAGAAATGAGGTTAACCACGCAAGTTGGAGAATATTGAGATGGACCAAGTAATTTTGGATTTAGGATCGGAAGCGAATGTTCTGTCGAAGCATACATGGGAGTGCATGGGGAAACCTATGCTACAATGGTCCCTTATTCAGCTACAAATAGCGAACCAACAAAAAATAATACCCATGGGGCAATTGCAGGGAATCACTATGCATATTAAGGGAGCGAGCGCGCTAGAAGACTTTGAATTAATAGAGATTGTTGATGACAACAATCCCTACCCTGCGCTCTTAGGAATTGATTGGGCCACTGACATGAACGAGGTGATTAATCTGAAGAAGCGTAAGATGATTTTTGAAAATAAGTCACTACGCGTAGTTATACCCTTGGACCTTGCTGAAGGATCGCGCTATACAGAGCTGGTGCACGACTATGAAAGTGATGATGATTTGGACTGCATCTACAAAATAACCGTGTGAGAGCAAGATTGGGTAAATCCCACCACAAATGGACAGATCTCATGGGAGCACGAAAGCTCCTGTACGTCAGATTCTGATGAGGAGATAGAGCAATGGCAGAACCGGTTACACGAGGTAACCATGCTGAACTGTAATATGATGACAAGAACGCTGCACTGCGTATCGACGAAAGTGAGGGATTTGCCTACTTATGATGGGTTAAGTGAGGTAGATACTTTCCTAGATAAGTTTGAAAGGGAAGTGTCGGAAAAGCAATGCTTCCAGGCTTTGAATTGGGTATTGCTCACTACGCCCACAAGGTAGTGGGGTACACACAAAGGGAGCTTTGAAGACTGGCACGAATGCAGGAGAATGATGCGCACGTGTTTTGGGAAGCCTAAGATGTGACTAAAAAACAAGTATGATGGACAGGATAATCCGAGTGCACATCTAGCCAGGTGGATGTCGACATATGGAAAACAACCTACGCAGATGCACATGAACTCCGCGCTGAGAGGTATGGTCAATAAACTTGTGTTGGCGGGACAGATGTGTAGTTGGCTCTTAAGGTTGGACAGACAGTATGTGGGAAGAACAGTCGCATAGAAGGTTATCCACATAGAAGCATTTGACAAGGTGTGCAACACACTGAACAAGGTATGCAACACGCAATGAAGTGGCTGGGACCTGCACATACTTGGAAAGACACCTTTTCGGTTGGTTGATAGAGTAGAGGTCATAATACCTATGAAGTCTATCATGTCTAGTCTACACATAGTGGCACTCGCAGAGGTAACAAACTGTGGAGCCCTAGAAGAAAGGCTCATGTCGTTGGAAGAGCTCGAAGACGAACGGATGGGACTCGATGAGGAGATCCAGCAAGGTGATGTTAGGCTCCAAGAACTCATGAATGAAAGAGTTCGGTTGAGGGAGAAAAGAGCCATGGCAGAAGCGAAAGTCAAGAAGTTTGAGGAAGGAATAAAGAAGGACTTTCTTGATAGAAATACCGTACTAATAAAGGAGGACGAGCTTGATTACATTAAAAAACTTTGGGACCACTGCCGAGAGTTTCTCAGTTTGCTGCATGGGATGGGACTGTATGTTATTAAGGAAATCACAGAGGGTGGAATGGTATAGTTGGAGAAGTTGAATAGTGAACTCTTCCTAGGGAAAGTAAATGGAAGTCATTTGAAGCTCTACACAGGTGGCCCGACTAGCTGACTAGCTGCAGGAAGCACAATCTTAGCATTCCATACAGCTAAAAGGAGGCGCGGGAGTATAAACAGGTGCAGGGTAACTATTCAGCTATAGCAGTCTCTGAACAACACGTCCAGGAGATACAACTAGCAGTTGATCAGTGCGTTGCTAATCTTGTAGTAGTCCAGGAAGAGTTGGGAGGTCTCCGCACCGACAGAGTGACTCGAGGGTGAGTCACGATGTTTGTGTTGGGGGCCTGTCGGACACAGGATCCCCCAAGGGAAGTTTTGGGGCTAAGAACCCAGATTTTTGTCAAAAGATGTAAATTTGATGTAAAGAATCTGCATTTTGTGGGCGCGGAGTGCGAAGTTGTAAATGAGTCATAGGGTTGTCCGCCCTTAATTTTGTAATGTAATGTCGGCTTTAGAGATCTACCCATGGTCTGCAGACCATGGGATTGTATAAATAGAGTGAGGCTCTAAGTTGTAAGTTAGCAATAGAAATAGAAAGAGAAATGATGAAGAATTGAGTCTTGTCTGAAGTGTAGAGTTGAGTCTTTGGGTCATAGAGTAGGAGAAGGCTCTGCAGTTGAGTGCACAGAGGCCTAGTAGTCCGCAGTTGAGTGCGCAAATCCCTGCAGTTGAGTGCGTAGGGTAGGTTGAGTCTGCAAACGATTGAAGCATTAATAAAGAGAAGTTTTATACCATTCCTGTGTATTTATTTACTGTTTTCTGCATTGAATGTATTGGATATAAATTACATTTCTACTGTTTATATGATGCGTGAACATCTATGATTGTGTTGATTAAGTAAATGTGAGATAAAGTATCTGTTTACACAAAGTTAATTAACATCTATAATAAGATAAGTAAGATACGAAGTGTAATTTTGGGAAATAGAGCAGATCGCTGCCATAGCAGCGCAAAAACACCTCAGCCCCTGGAGAGGGCTGCATGAAGGCAGTTATAATAGATCGCAAAGGTATCGCAGGTCAGGATAGTGCGCGAAGTGACCTACGCGAAGGTATTCACAGCCGGACTAAATCAACCCCTCAGGCATCTCGAGGGTGTGGAAACTTGGTTCCAGCATCCCCCCATACTGCTTCGGGTGAGACTTCAGTCCGCGCACCGTGCGCTGATGCCGAAAAGGCCAATAGTGTAGGGATTTGTTTGGCTAATTAACTCCGAACCTGGGTCAAGCCCCATCAAGCCAACATGTAGCACAACTATATGTCATGTTTAAGTTAATGTAGTGGTCCATGGAAAAATTTGTACATCATTTCTCCATGAGTCAAAGTGTGTTGTATGTAATATTATCTATTTAACATGAAAAAGGCATATCATTGTAAGACCAAAAGAGGCATGCACACACATTTATTATGTGTACCTAATAATGACTTGGGTATCTTCTCTAGTTTAGTTGTGTAGCCTTGATTTACTCTCTCATATTGACACTAAATGGAACATACTCAAAAGTTTCCATAACCATGCACTTGTGCTTCAAAATGTATTCATATGAAAAAGATCAGCAAGTAAACAAAGGTTACAACCATTTTTCTATTATTAAAATGCATTAGCCAAACTATAATCAATCATTGTGATATTTCATTTAGAGTATGACAATGCATTAAATATAATAATGATACTAATATTTCATAGGTTTGGGAAAAGTTACAAATGTATAAGTGTAATTATAATACTAAGTTTAATAAAATAGAGTTAGAATCATTACACTCAATAATAATATGTCAGCAATCATTATATTTCATTTAGAGTATGAGAGTGCATTAAGTATAATCATGATACTAATATTTCACATATTTGGGAAAAGTTACAAATGTATAAGTGTAATTATAATTCTAAATTTAATAAAATAGAGTTAGAATCATTACACTCAATAATAATATGTCAATCGAGAGATGCAAAATTAATAATGCTTAGCTTTAGTTTGCTCATATGAATTTTTTGTTCACATTATCAATTACAATAAAATATATTTTCCATTAATAAACTAAAGATGAGGAGCATGCTCCATCTTCTTGAAAACATAAAAAAGAAAGTATGAATTGAAAAAGAGTGAAACCCTAGAGTAAGATACAATCACACAGGATTTAAGAGAAATATTTATGGTGTCTATAATGTAATGTTGTTGTAATCCATGTATCTATGCTTCACTGTGGATTCATTAATTGGAGAGTTCTTTATAGCAATTGTTTCACAAAATGCCTAGAGAGGGTTTTGTGAAAGAGAATTATAGCATGTGGCCCCTATACCAAAGAGGTTTTCGTTGAAAGATAACATTATAGTTTGTCCCCTAGCTCTAAGAGGGTTTTGGAAAAGATAACACTAGTGCCTGTCCCTTAGCTCATAGAGGGTTTTGCAAAATATCATTCTCTCATGTGTCCCCTAGTCTAGAGATGATTTTGCTAAACATTTGCATAGCAACTACAATTTTCACTCAAGGTCTTAGTGTGGAGTATTTTCCTTTACACTAACCCTTCACCCATAAAACATACAATGCATGCCATGAAAACAAACAATTCTCCTTTAGATTTCAATGTTAATATGTCAATTCTAAAAGAAAATGGAGTATTTGACTTGTCATTTGCTTGCAAAAGATCTATGAAAGCGTTGACACATATACAAAACTCGAAAATAGTGCCCACAATTTTGTTATAGATATTGAAGCCAATTCTTCCATGATTAGAGTTTGGTCTCTGTGATCCTCAAAAAAAATAGATGTTATGGCATTCACGTTGAGATTCTACAAGCATGAATTGTATTCGTAATAGAATGAAGAAAAATATATATAAAAATAAATATAGGTAGCGAAAATCATAACCTAAAATAAAAAGTCTACACATAATTATGAAGTGTATATTCTTATTATTAAAATAAAATAATAATAAAAAAAATTATTAAAATTTATAATGAAAGTTAGAATTTAATATTATCCACTAAAAATATATTTTTTATTAAATTTTTCCTAACACCATATTCTAAAATAGAAATGTCTATTAACATAATAACCATAGAAATGTCTATTAACATAATAACCATTTTCTTAATAGATAAATATTTTTGAAATGAAATACTAAAAATTATATTTTATATTAAAAGAGGATGGTATATAAAGCTTAACAATAAAGTGGTTAAATATTCAATAACGAATACTAAGATTAGAATCAATATTTTTATTGACATAAAATCGTGAAGTTTAAATCTTCAACTAACATATGCCTATTATTTGTCCAGGCTTGCTAGTTTCTGAATTTGTACTGAGGATGAGAGCCAAAGTTTTGTCTTGTATATTAAAGGTGAACGTGATGAAAGCACCGTCTCAACAGCAGACAATGGGAGCATGCTCTGCTTTCAAGGGAGCAATAAACTTCAAGAAACATCTGTTATTCATGGTTGGATAAGGAAGCATCTCTACTCTGCTCACTTGATTTGTTTTTTTGTTAAGGAATTAATTTTTGATTTGTTTTTTTGTAAAGGAATTAATTTTTACTTTAAGGAGGGCAGTACTACTCTGTTATGTAAGAGAAGTACCATTATAACCATAACATTTATAAAAGTTATAAAAATTGCTGCTTGATTGGTCTTATGTTATGTTGATCATTTATATATGATCTTTTTGGTTAATCATGGGTTGTTATTAATGAGTTAAGTTGATAATTTATATATGATCTTTTAAGTTAAATATGGGTTGTCATTAATTAGTTGATTTATATTTTGATTTTAATTAAAATTGTAGTTAAATAAAAATAATAATTGGTTTTTGATTCTAAAATAATAATGTAACTTATTTTAATGATATATTTTAATATATAAATAAATTCAATCTAAAATTTTAAATATTTGAATAATACATATTTTAAAAAATTAAATTTTTAAAAATTTAAATAATACATATTTAAAATCTTAGAAAACAAAAAAAAGTATTTAAACTACTTTTAAAAATACATTCATTAAAAATTTTTATTTAATTATTTTTTCCCAAAAAATTATATAACTTTGCCTCCTTAAAAATAGTAAACATACCCCTAAAAAGTGACATTGTACTGAATCAATTGAAAACTCTCCCAACAAAGCGGTCTATCCAAATCTTTTACCTGAAAATCCTGGTAAATAGCCTTTCAAAAATCCATTATGGTTGATTGAATGAAATATAAATAGGTAGGTTTGGAAATTTTCAAATTAATTGGGATTAGTTTTACTGGTGGGGTGGTGACAAGCTTTTGATGCTTTGATTATTAATGTTATCTATAATTTGAAAAAAAATAAATAAATGAGTATAACTGTGTATTAATCTAATAAGACTAACATCAAAATAAATATACCCAAATATACATTAGTACCAATAATCTCATTATTTCTTTCTAATTAAAAAAACAATATCTCTTAAAAAAAATTGAAACTTTCCGAATCCAATACTGGAATCTCACTATTATCTTTCAATTGAAAAAAAAAACAATATATTTTCCAAAAAATTAAAACTAAACTTTCCAAATCTAATACCGCAGGAATCTCATTATTACCTTTCAATTGAAAATAAAATTAAAACTTCCCATCACATGATGATACCATATTTAGAATTCGTTAAATTATCTCGTGAATCCATAAAAACTAAAATTATCAAATTCAAACTTCGTACAACTTAAACAGGACATCAGAAACATGCACTAGTTGTGATAAACTCCCTCCCAACTACCATTTGATCACAAGACATAAAAAATCAAACCTTTGCTGCCTGTGATGGACCCCTTCCCAACCACCAGGAGACCAGAAGCCAACAGAACCACAACCACTTTTTCACATGCAATGAGTACAGTCCATGCAAGAACCTGCTGAATACAGTAGAAGATTCATTGTCTTCATTTTAAATAAAATATCTCATGTCATCCTCACACCAGAAGATTCATTATCTTCCATTCATTTCAAATCAAAACAGTAGTCTCTTCCATTCCTTTTAAATAAATAAAAAATCTGATGTGAAGAATCATTATTTGACATCATTATTTTATAGATTTTATGGTTGGAATTGTTGATGAATGAAGTAACATTCAAGAGTTTCAGTAGGAATTCTGAAATCATAAGCCTGTCCATCTTCCAAATGTCATTATCTTGTATTCATTTTAAATGAAAAACCTATGTCATCTTTAAATAAAAAATCTCAAATCTCATGTCATCTTCATAGTAGAAGCTCCAATATCTTCCATTCATTTTAAATAAATAAAATATCTCAGGTGAAAATTCATTATTTTAGTATATAGGTTTTTGTGGTTGGAATTGTTGATCAGTGAAGGAACATTCAAGAGTTTCAGTCAAAATTCTGTAACCACAAACCTGTCCATCTTCAAAATGTCCTTATCTAGTATTCATTTTAAATAAAAAACCTATGTCATCTTCACAGTAGTTTAGTCGGTAGATTTAATGGCTGATCAGCCGGATTCCACGAGAGCCAATACAGTCCTTTCATACATACTTTTACAAAACCAGGGGCGAATGGTTACGATATATAACTTTTACAGAGAAAGCAACCAACAAAAATCAGGAGTCTGATAATGACAAAACACCAACTTCTATCACACATTTAATAGATCCCTGACCACAAAGGCCCCCAACAAAGTTAGAACTCGAGTGAAAATTGGAGTGCATTAACAAGAAACTGCTCTCTGCAGCCAATCCATGTGTGTGACATTACTTGCTTCTGTACTCGTTTATGATTGTGGAATGGAATGCAGTGCAGTTGTTTTCTGGTTGGTTTAACGATTCAGTCAAATGGAGAGGGGGGCTTGATAGGATATAAAATAGGATATGTAATTGTAGTGATTATATCAGAAACTGTTTTACTGTTTTTAATCTTCTAGGTAGATGTTAGGTCAGGGATATTTTTTTTAATATTGAATACAAATATTTTTTTAATGGTTAGATATTCTTTTAATAGTTAGAGATTTCAGGATAACTTTGTGTAATATGTGTGATTTGTCCAATGGTTTAGATAGTGACTCCATCTATCATCAGTGGCCACAAAGATGGCCACAAAGATGATGGATGGAGTCACCATCAGAAATATTGGACGGATCACACATATTAAATAGTGTTATCCTGAAATCTCTAACAATATGATCAACCGTGGAAGTCTGCAATCACTTATATTTTTTTAATGTTGAATAGAAGGACTATTTCTCTATTAATTAGGATTAAGTCTATAGTTTGTTTCCCCTGCAAGTGAATCTTATCTTCACTTCTTCCCATGAGGTTTGAATATGAGAGTTGATGGGGACTAACAGTGTTAACTATGAGAAATGACATTGTTAATCATGATATGAGGTCATTATGTCATTTTTTCTATTTGGGAATAGAGCTTCCAAAATTTTAATTTGATTATCAATAATTAATAAGTGAATGGTAGAGATTTAACCTTTACACAATATTGGTGAAATATTTTTAATGGTAACTAAGAAAAGATAGGGGATTGATTTATCTCTTTTTTTCTTTTCAATTTAATAAAGAAAATGTTATATTATTGCATTAAAATATACAATATTTTAACTATGAAATGAGTTATGGCTTTTTGGGCATGTACTATTGATAAAGTCATGATATAGGGCAATGCTATTGGAACAAAACCTATGTACAAGTCCATGATAAAATGGGGTTAAATCCCCTTGGTTAAGAATGATGTTGCATGTGTTTTCAAATGTATACATGTTTAACTCATATGTTAATTCTTTTTATAATTAATAATAATTTAAAATAAAGTTATAATTATGTTAATTTTTATGACTATGTGAGATGTATCCTGAGGTAAGTGTTTTGATGTTTATCATGGATTGATGTCTATTGATACTTATCAGTGACTTAATTTATGTAGTTGTGCTAGTATATAGAGATTTGAAGTTAAAAATATATACAAGTCTAGCCATATAAATCAAATCGCTGGTAAACATGGGTAGGCAATACTCCATGATCGACATCAAAACACTTAACCTCATGATATATCTCAAATTGTAAAGATTAAAAAAAAAATCATAAAAATTAACTAAATGACAATTTGCTTTTTAAATTATTATTATTATTTCCCACTGGCCTAGAGCATACCATGATAGGGTGTTTTGTTAAGGCACTATGTGATGTAAAGGTCACTTGTTTGAAACTCAGGGGAAAAAAATCCATCTATGTTAAGGGCTAGTGTGGTCTAGGGTGTGATCCCCAAGTGGTTTTTACGGCTTAGATACTCCTGGGTCACAGCGATTCAAACCACATGTTACTCATGCCAGTCATGCCTCACACACACACACATCTATATATATATATATATATGAATGAACTTAACATATTCACATTTAAAAAAACATGTAACAATAACAATATTCTTAGCAATGGAGATTTAACCTCACTTTATTATGGAAATTCTTAATTTTTAAAAAGACTTTGTTATAATATCATTGACTAATATTATGACTAATCAATACCACATTTCCAAAAAACTATAACTCATTTCCTAATCAAAATATTTCATATATATATATATATATATATGAGATTCAATCAAATTGAAAAACAAGAAAAACATAATTACAACTCTTTATCTAACTACTATAAAAAAATATTATGTAAATATTTCATAAAAATAAAATTCGAACTATCTATTTATTATTTTTTTATAACTAAATTTCTAACAACATATATATATATATCAATCATTATTATTATTTCTTTTTCAAAAAAATAATAAATAAATTTAATTTTACAATAAATTTTAAATTTTATTAAATAAAAATTAAATCAGTGATTTTTAATTATTTATATATTTATATATTTTTTATAATAAATTAATTAATATATATTTTTTTATAATTTAAAATAAGTCAGTGATACTTAACAGTTTTATTTCCCTTCACCTGGATTTTATTCTCCACATTACCCTTTGTGACAAAAATTGAAGATATTCTTATTTTAAAACATTATTTATATATTTATATATGTTTTTTATAATAAATAAATTAATATATATGTTTTTATAATTTACAATAAGTAAGTGATAGTTAACAGTTTTATTTCTTTTCACCTGGATTTTATTCTCCACATTACCCTTAATGACAAAAATTGAAGATATTCTTATTTTAAATTTTAAAATCAAAATCAAATCATGTTTTGTTACTATTTATAAACTTTTTTATTATAATTAAATCAATAAAGTTGGTTTATATGCAAATCATGTGTGGTCACTATTTATAAACTTTTTATTATAATTAACTTAATAAAGTTGGTTTATATGCAAATAAAATTAGTAAATTAAAATTTATTATATATTTATTAAATAATGAGTTCCAAGTGTTTTTAATATTTTTGGATGGTCTTTTTTATTTATATTTATTTTAGTTTCCAAAATAGTTGCAATATTAGGGGTCTTTTTAACTTGTTAAGTTAACAAAATTATAACAATTTTGGAACGCTATTCTCTCTTCTTTTTTCTCAGGCCAGGCAGTAACTCCATAAGGAAAAAATGATTCGATTGTATTATTCCATCAGGTAGGTCTTTATTATATACATGAGGGAGAGACTGTTCGGTTCATCTCCCGATGACTGTTCATATTTCTAATTTATTTATTTACATAAATTCACCCAATCACAAGGATTAGGTGTCAACATTCCCCCCTTTAATCTGAAAGGATGTTGGTGAATCCAAGCATCATTCTGAATCGTTCAAGCTTTTCTCTTCCAAGCGCTTTGGTGAAGATGTCTACAATTTGCTCATTTGTGGAACAATGATGAAGATGGATTGTTTTGGCCTCAACATGATGTCGAATCAGATGATATTTAGTATTGATGTGCTTCGTTCGATCATGGAATTTTGGGTTCTTGGCCAACTTTATTGCAGAGGTATTGTCAATCATGAGTGGAGTTGATTGTACTTGTTTTACCTGCAAATCTTCAAGAATTTTCCTGAGCCACACAATTTCTTTTGTTGCTTCAGCTGCTGCCACATATTCTGCTTCTGTTGTGGAATCTGTTGGAACTAATTGTTTGCGTGATCTCCAGGAGATAGCTCCTGATCCAAGACTCATAGCATATCCTGAAGTTGATACCCCAGTTTCTTTGTCTCCATCGAAGTCTGAATCAGAGTATCCAATCAAACTGAAGTCGTCCACCTGTGTATACTTGATTCCAAAGTCTTTAGTTCCCTTCAAGTACCTTAGAACTCTTTTTGCAGCAGACTAATGTCCCTCACAAGCCTTTTGCATAAACTTGGAGAGGATTCCAACAACAAATAAAATGTCTGGTCTGGTAGTAGTTAGGTAGTTGAGACTTCCTACAAGCTGTCTATACTTTGTTGCATCCTCAAATTCTTTTCCTTCAATAGATGTGAGCTTTAAGTTTTGTTCCATTGGAGTAGTAAGAGGATTGCACTCTGTCATGCCAAACCTGTTCAACAGATCTCCAATGTATTTCTTTTGAGAAAGAAATATGGACTTTGGATGTTGGGTTACTTCAATGCCAAGATAGTAATGAACATAGCCCAAATCAGTCATTTCAAAACTTTTCCCCAATTCCTTATTTATGGATGCAATGTAGCTTTCATTGTTCCCTGTCATCAAAAGATCATCTACATATACCACAAGATATACAACTGTTTTGCCAACTTTCTTGACAAATAAAGTTGCATCATCAAGATCAAAATGTTTGAAACTGAGTTTCAGAAGATGCTCAGTTAGTTTTTCATACCAGGCTCGCGGTGCTTGTTTGAGGCCATACAAGGACTTCACAAGTTTGAATACTTTATGTTCTTGTCCTTTCACAGCAAATCCTTTAGTCTGGGACATAAAAACATTCTCTTTTAGATATCCATTCAAGAAAGTCGTTTTTACATCCATTTGATGGACTTTCCAACCATTCTGAGCTGCTAGTGCAAAGAGTGTCCGGATGGTAGCCCATTTTGTTGTGGGGGAAAAAGTATCCTCATAATCGACCCCTTCCTTCTGTGCAAAACCTTTTGCCACAAGCCTAGCTTTGTGCTTGTCAAGTGAGCCATCAGCTTTATACTTGTTCTTGTAGACCCACTTGGAGCCAATTGGTTTGGTTCCTAATGGAGGATCAACCAGCTTCCAAGTGTCGTTCTTTATGGGGGCATCATACTCCTTTTGCATCGCTTCTTTCCATTCATCATGAGAAGCAGCTTCTTTGAAGGAAGTTGGTTCAAAATCCATAGACAAGTTCAATTCACAATCATAAGAAACATCCATATCAACAGGTGAATTAGAGTCATCTACATCACCTCCATTTTGCCGGTTTGAATTTCTGGTTCCTGTCTTTCCAACTTCATTAGGATGAACACTTTCAAGTGTCTTTGTCACCCACTTTGGGGGACCTTTTTTAGATGGTCCAGGCTGCTTCGTTGATTGAGTTGGGACTGAATCAAGATTGAGTCTCCCAATTCTATCAATCACATCACTTAAAGCATCATCCGTTGTTGGAGTTTCATGTGGGGGAGAGTGTTCTTTAGAAGAAGATTCCACATGTTGATCTAGTATAGGAATCCCCCCCTTCAAGATGTGGAATCTGATTATCAAATTCATGAAATGATTTTGCTTTTGCGAATCTATCCAAGTGATCAAGTTGCCACTCAACAACATTGTGAGTTTTGGATGATTCAAGAAAAATTACATCTCTAGATACAACAAAATTTTTATTTACTTCATCATAGATACGGTATGCTTTGGAGGTGTTTGAATACCCCAGAATGATACACTTACGACTTCTAGCACCAAGTTTGTTTCTATGTACCTTTGGTATCAAAGCATAACAGGTGGAGCCAAAGACCCTGAGATGCTTTACCGAAGGAACATGTCCATACCACATTTCATATGGAGTCTTGCTTCTTATAGCATTAGATGGACATCTATTCTTTATATATGCAGCACATAGAATAGAATTAGCCCAAAACATTATCTTTACATTTTTGAAGAAGAGCATGGATCGTACCATATTTAAGATTGTCCTATTCATTTTTTCAGCTACACCGTTCTGTTGGGGATTATAAGGCACAATTGTCTGATGTTTGATCCCATGTTGGCGAAGATAGTTTTCAAATTCATTTGATGTGTATTCTTTTCCATTATCAGTGTGAATAGACCCAATATAATATTGTGCATCATTTTCAATCCATTTATGAAAATTCTTGAATGTTTGAAAAGCATAAGATTTGTTCTTCAATAAATAAACACAACACATTCTGGTGTAGTCATCAATAAATGTCATGATATATTTATTTCCATTTGTAGAAGGAACAGCCATTGGAACACATAAATCTGAATGAATGAGTTCAAGTTGTCTATGTGCTCTTGAATGTGAATCATGAAAAGACTGTTTGCTATGCTTTCCTAGAATGCAAGCATCACATTGCTTAAGTTTCCTAGGAATTGTAGGCAAACCAGCAACACCATTTTTCTTCAATAAGCGGAGACTGTCATAGTTCAAATGTCCAAATCTAGCATGCCATAATAAACTTGATGGAAGTGTACCTTCTTCATGATGAGAATTGTATGAGAAATGTTGTGCATGAGCAGAGGTTCCTTGTAGCTTGAGAAGCCTTTCTTCTTCTATTCCCCTCATGACAAGTGAGTGATTAAATGCTTTTCTTACCTCAAGCTTGCCATCAAACATATGAATGTAGTGACCTTGCTAGCAGATGTGGATCAAGGACAGCAAGTTTCTCTTGAGCTGTGGGAGATATGGAACATGATGCAGAAGAAAGTCTGGAAGACCAGGCAGTTTAAGCCTGATTGTGCCAAGCCCTGATGGATTGATTTTTTATTGATCTGCAAAGTATACTGCTCCATCAACATTGTTAGTGAAATATTCAAAAAAAACTTTTCTATGAGTCATGTGGCAGGTTGCTCCTGAATCAAGCAACCAATCATTTTTCCAAGAAGCAAGTGAAGCATTAAATAAATCTTCATTTACTCCAATGTTACATTATGCCACAACATAGTGAGCGGATTCAGGTGCTTTACCTTTGTCTATATCATCAGTTTTACCTTTCTGTTGATTTTGTTTCTGCTCAATTTTGTCCCATGGTAGCTTGCATGTAGAGGCATCATGTGATCCATTTCTTTTGTAGTGTATGCAGTGCAAATCTGCCTTTTCTCCTTGAGAATGTCTGCCCCCCCTGCCTCTGAAATATATTCCTCTTCCTCTTAGACCACCTCTTCCTCTTGTAGAATCTTGAGCAGGATGCTTTTCTTTATGAGAAAGGCACACAACACCTTCAGAAGATTCAGGGGCTGTCTTCTTTCCAAAAGCTTTCTCTCTTTCAGCAAACTTTTTCACAAGAGAGTCAAAGGTTATATCTTTGAGATTTCCATTTGCTTGCAATGATTCAAGATAATTGGAGTAAGTAGGATAAAGTGCCTTGAGAAAATCGATAAGAGGAATATCCAATTCAACCTTAGTGGATTTGATATCATGCATTATAGACTTTACTTCAGATGCAAGAGCAAGAGGATCATTATTTTGTAGTTCAAGAGTGAAGAGTTTAATCATGAGTTGAAAAACTTCAAGTGCAGAATGTGAGTCATAGAGTTTTTTCAGCTTTTGTAAGGCTTCAAAGGTAGTTGAATATGATGAAATATGGCAACTCACCTCTCCATTTACAAATGTTGCGATTAATGCATAAGCTTTACTGTTCTTGTTTTCCCAAATGACGAGCTCTTTGTCTGAGGTAGGCTGTACTAGTTCATTGTCTCCATCTCTGACACACACTCCTTTCCAAAACTCATTGAAAATGAGGGTGTGTTTTATCATTCAGGACCATTCAGGATAGTTCTCCTTGCCAGTGAGAACTATTCCCACCATGGATATGATTGAATGCATTCTGTAACAAAAAACTTCTGCTGCAAAATTTTACTCTTAATGGGAAACAATATACATCTGATATGATGGGACAGCAAAGTCAACTTGTATACCACACTTGGCCAAAAAAAAACTTCAACGTATGGCCAAAAAATTTCAACGTTCAATACCAATGTTACCAACGTTTTATGTCAAAAAACTTCAGCATTCAATAAGACTATTGTTAATATAATGCCAAGAACTTCAACGCATACAAAGACAACAGCTTTAATATACCACAATACCAGCCTCTTAGAACTAAAAGCCTGCCCAAAGGATGCTATAAAGAATGACACCACTTTGCATTTTCAGTTTCGATCATGCTTAAAAAATTTAAGAAAAAAGAATGCTTCTTTCCTCAAAGAGTAGAAGTTGGGATGCAACTACTTCCTGAAATATAACAATCTAAGTTGCCTCAATATATCGCTCCACACACCTAGAAATGCAATTGCTTTCACTTCCGCTCAAACTTGTATCGGGCTTTGTAACACACCTAGCAAAGCATTTAGTACGCACCAGTCTCTGAATTTCCAATTCATCAGATCAGAATGAAACAAACTGTTGCAGGTTGGAGAAAGATTCGTGCAAAATGCAAAAGGCATGGTTCTACAAAGAATATGGATCCATAGAAGTTTTGGAGTTCGAGGAATTCCCTATGCCAAAACCGGGGCCAGGTGAGATTTTAGTTAAAGTCTTAAACTATTGCGCTCAATCCCGTCGACTTCAAGAAATGAGAAGGCTTATTCAAGAGCGACGATGCAACTTTCTGGCTGTGCTAGGTTGTGATGCAGCAAGAGTGGTGGTGGAAGTTGGCAATGGTGTTTCCAAGTTCAAGAATGGTGTTGAGTATTCGCTCACTGGTTCATGGAATGATCTTGGCTTGAATCCATGGCAGAACAGGAAACACACGAAGGATTGGCGCCGACTGTGGGATAGACATGGGCATGGGCACAAAAGATAATTCTAGGGATCCCGTTTAATGACTGCACTGGAGTAGTCGAACAGAGATGTTTCACATTATGGCAGAAAATGTTATGTTGATAGTCTAGAGAGCGCAAGTAATGCAGGGGGCAGGACTGTATATAAGGAATATGGCAGACAGAGGGCGCAGGCAGTGTCAAGCAGCAGTGTTAAGGTGACAGTGTGGAGCAGGCTACCAACATTTATGAACAGGCAGCATTTTTTAATGGAAAGCAGAGGGGCAGAGGAGCAGAATAGGGAGTTACAAAGGGCATAAAAGCTAAAAGAAAGGAGCTGGCTCTGATACCATGTCAGGCTAGGCAGTAACTCCATAAGGAAAAAATGATTCGACTGTATTATTCCATTAGGTAGGTCTTTATTATATACATGAGGGAGAGACTGTTTAATTCATCTCCCAATGACTGTTCATATTTCTAATTTATTTATTTACATAAATTCACTCAATCACAAGGATTAGGTGTCAACATTTTTTATCGTAAAAATAAAATTTTAAAGAATCTCAATTAATATTTGAAAAATTTTCCAGAAGAAATCACATTGGAATTCTTTTTTATCATAAAAATAAAATTTTAAAGAATGTCAATTAATATTTAAAATATTTTCGGAAGAAATCACATTGGAAACATTTTTGGAAGAAATCACATTGAAAGATTTAGGTAGACCGTTTCCAGCCAATCTGTGTGGTTCATCATCAGGACAAGATGAAGACTCATATAAAAAATTTAAAAATCTCAATTAATATTTGAAACATTTTCGAAAGAAATCACATTGGAAGATTTAGGTCGACGAACCAGCCTGTGTGGTTCATCATCATGACAAGATGAAGAATCAGATCATAGCTACAAGTTAAATAGGGAGATAAGACTTTCTAAGCGCTATAACAAAAATGGCTATAAAAACGGCTATATTTGACTTGGTTAGGAAAAAGGGAAAGAAATAATATAAATAATTGAAAACATATTTTTAATTCATTTTAAAATAATTAAATTAAAATAAATTCTAACTCAAATTTTTAATTATATATATAATTATATAAAACTAACATGACCAAGAATATATAAATAAATATAAATAAACAAAGAATTATAACAAACTCCTAAATATAGTAAACATTATTCTAAGAAAATCATTTTATTAGTCAAAGGGTGAATATAAAATATTATAGACTAATAGAGATGATATAATATAAATAATTTTTTTAACTAATTATAAACTAATTAGAGATAAAAATCTAATATTTAGTTATAAAATAAATATATATGCAATTTGTTTAATTTTATTTTTTAATATTTTTTCGAAGATTTGAATTTAGGCACATGTAGAAAATATATATATATATATATATATATATATATATATATATATATATATATATATTAAAACAGGGAAACATTATTCTATAAGAAAAATAACTAAAAAAACTATTTAAGTTGAAGGGGAATAAAAAGAGAAAAATAAAACCAAGAAGGATAATAGAGACAAGGGAGGACTAATAAACCCCAGGGGGAAACCAAAGGAAATAAAAAAGGATAAGATGGAAAAGAGTAAAGAAAAGGAAAAGAAACTAATAGGAAAGGGCAGGAATCGAGTAGCTACTAATTTTCCAACCGTCATCCCTATTAAGATTACTAGGCCTCCTCTCAATTTTTATGGATTCCCTAAATTTACGATGATCAAGATGAGAAATCTTCGCAATGACCTTAGCCTCCTCAATGCATATATGATGTTTGGCCTTCTCCGCATGCTCTGCTAAGGGTGAAGGGTGGGTCCTCCTGTGCTTGATATCGAGAACGTGTCCTTTAATCCTTTGATTAATAGATCGGCCTGTTTCACCAATATATGATGTTCCATAGGAACATGGGATGACACAAACACCTTTCATATCCTTAGGGTCCATAGGGTCTTTTTCCAATTTTAAGGAACTTCTAATGGTGTTTATAGGTCTAAAGGTTGAGGGAACATTATGCTTCTTAAGGATTCTCGCAATCTTATATGTCGTCCCTTGGATGAAGGATAGGTGAACTCCAGAATTACGATCATTAGGGTCTTTCTTAACCTTAGGACCCTTGCTAGCTTTGAGGAAAGCTTTAAAACCTTGTTGCTTACTGTAACCATTATTAACAAAAACCTTCAGGAGATGGGATTTCTTTTTAGAAAAATGTTCTTCATCAGAACCCTCAGAGTATGAGTAGCTAAAGTATAGAGAACACCTAACTTCTGACCAAGGAAATGATGGGACCTAGAATGAAGATGGTGAAAATGGCAACAAGAAATGAAAAAAATAGAAGTGCTAAAAATAGCAATGCTATAAATAGCAGTTTGGGTATTAGTGCTGGATTTAGCAACAGGGAATGAAAAGTGGAAGTGCTAAAAATAGCATTCTATTTTTAGCAGTTCGGGATGGATTCCAATTTTAGTCAGTCCCTAGACTAAAATAGGAAGTAAAATTCAAATTTGAACTTAACCGTTGTTTGAAAATACATTAATTAATTCCATGAGTTAATTAGTTGTGAAAAATCAAACATGAAGTCTATGTGAGGACATGCAATAGTTTCTCCATTAATTGAGGAATTTATCCATCAGTTAAAGAGATAAGGATGAGTTCTAATTTGAGTAGTAATTAGTTGGCTCAGCTAACTGAGTCAAGTCAATTTATATTTGATTTAAACAGTTTGTTCAAACTAAGTAAGTTCAGTTAGTTAATGCATGCTTGCATATAACTACTACACTTCATATAATTGATGCAGTTCAGATAACTGAAGATTCTCTCATGAATAACTCATGCATGTCAGTTCAGACAGAGACCCAGTTGAGATCAAAGAAGGGATAGTACTATCAGTTGGATGGATATTTTTCCTATAAAGGAAACTCATCCATGATGAGCATTTATCTCCTTCAGGACTGCGTAGTTGGATCAGAGGTTAGTGAGTGTGTGAAGAGGCCAATTCACACAAGTGCTTGCACTAGACCCCAATCAAAATTGTGCAAAGAAATAGGAGGCTTGGAGGGCAGACCAGAGGTTGGATAGAGGCCTTTGACTGTCTATGAGCAGTAGAGGTATTGCAGAGAGAACAGGATAGCTTTTGAGCTGATTCTTTTTGTAATACTGGCTATATTTCCACTTGTATGATAATACAGAGTTTGGGTTTTAGGCTGAGGCTTTCCCCGGGATATATCTTATGTGTTATGTGTGATTGATTCCTTCTTATCAGTTATATGTGTTCTTATTGATGTTGCTCATGTTCAATTAAGCTTCTGCTAAATTCGTTGTAGAATTAGATCAAGTATTTTGCTTTAGTCTATTGCATTATCAGGTGGTCTATAGTGGGAGTTTCTACATGGTATCAGAGCACAGGTGATCAAGGAAGAACAATATACAAGAAGAGAGATGTTGAAGTTTGTGATTCCTGAATATAGAAATCAAGTTCTTATCACATTTCTATTTCACCTATGGCGTTCTATGGTTTGAGACTCGAATATGCCCTTGATGGCAGTTCGAATTATATAGCATGGAAGGATCGCATGGAAGCAGTACTAGAAGATAACAATCTAAAGTATTTCATTGATTAAGAAGTCCCCAAGCCGACTGGTGCTGCTGAATTGGCTGAATGGAAGAAATGTGTGGATAGAACAAGGAGAATCCTTCTGGAGGGACTTCAAGATCACATAGTCTCGAGTCTCCATGGGAAGGAGACACCATTTTTAATGTGGAAAACATTAAAAGATCTATATCAGAATAGCAGTGATCAGAGGAAGCTAGCACTAAAAGGCAAGCTTTGAAAGATCAAGTGTGAAAAGGGTGACATGATCTCTATGTATCTGAACAAGATCACCACATGTAGGGATGAGCTTGGAAGTGTAGGTATCGTGACATCTGATGATGACATGATGAGTCATGCACTCCTCAGTCTTCCTAAGAGCTGGCATATCTACCAGGACTCGTTTAATGGAAGAAAGAAACTGCCAGATTGGGAACAAATTTGGTCGGATTTGATGTAGGAGGAGATAAGAGGAAGCACCAGAGATGGTTCTTCATCCATGGAGGATGAAGAAAACTGTGCCTTACCGAGTAAGGCGAAGAAGGGGAAGGAGAAGGTTTCTCATTCCAAATCCAGTTCTTCCCATGGTGGGAAGAAGTTTGACAAATCGAAAGTGTGATGCTTTCGTTGTCATGAGGTGGGCCATTTTGCTACAAATTGTCCATAGAGGAAATCCAAGAAGGGATCCGGGGAAGGATCAAAAGTTGAGGCACTTGCTTCACACTTTCTTCACAGTTCGAGTTGGATTTCACACTCTTTGCATTCATGGTTTCATCCATGGTGGGAAGTGGTTGGTTTGTTTACAGTGGAGCTTCTTTCCACATGACTGACGACAAGAGTTTTTTCAGTACTTTGGAGGAGAAAGATCTCCAAACACTCATAGCGATGGGTAATGATGAAAAGTGTAGTGTCTCAGGTGTAGGCACGGTTATTTTTCAGAGGGAGCATGGAGCTCACCTTACCTTGATCGATGTCAAGTATGTACCAGGACTAAAGAGAAACTTGGTGTCAATCACGATGCTGGAAGACAAAGGCTATGATGTAGTCTTCAGTAAGGGAAAGGTTTTCCTTAGACACATCATCACTAAATAGGTGAAGTAGATCGGTTCACGGGTCAAGAACCTGTATGCTCTTGAGGTTCAAGATGCATGCAAAGCATTGAGCAGCAAGGCAACTGATGGAGACTTGGTGGATGAGAGGGAGAGTATATTACCTCTCAACATGCAGCACCAGAAGAAGTCTCAGACGATTGTGGAGGAGCCACGATTGGTGAAGCAGCTTCAGGAGGTTGTGGAGCAGCCACAACTAGCTAAGCTGAGAGGAGATCGAGTAGAGACATCTACTCATGCAGAGACCTCCAGTAGGGGGAAACTTCGAGCCAGGAAGGCAGAGGGATCACATGCAGCCATACCTCCAGGTAGGAGGTGGGGCAATGTGGAGTGATTGTCCCAAGGAGGAGGGGCAAGATCCTTGAGGTACCCAACCTCTTTGATTCGAATTTGCTACAGGATCCCTGATGAGGAGTAGCATGACTGACTGATTGGGTAGAGATAGATGCAGATGGAGCAACAGACAGAGCTACAGTGCAGGAGTCCCAGGACTGTGTAGAGCTAGTAGGCTGCAACAATGCAAGAGGCACAGGAGTGTTGCACCACTGCAGGATGGCACAGAGAGGTGTGCAATGGTGCGAGATGCATGGAGTGTTGCAGCAGCTCAAAGGTCAGAGAGGGAGCACTTGTCAGTAGCAGGTAAAGCTTCAGCTTCAAAGTATGTTTCTAGCCCAACAAAGAGGTCAGTTGGGAGTTTTTTTGTTTCTAGAGTTGCTGGAGCAACCACACTTGGTAAAAGTGTTGCATGCAGAACATTCCAAAGGTATAGGATCAGGTTCGAGTTGAAGCCTTTCTTGTTGAGAGGGAGTGTTGAAAATGGCAACAAGAAATGCTAAAAATAGAAGTGCTAAAAATAGAACTGCTATAAATAGCAGTTTGGGTACCAGTGCTGGATTGAGCAACAGGGAATGAAAAATGGAAGTGCTAAAAATAGCATTCTATTTTTAGCAGTTCAGGATGGATTCCAATTTTAGTTAGTCCCTGGACTAAAATAGGAAGTAAAATTCGAATTTGAACTTAACAGCTGTTTGAAAATAAATTAATTAATTCACCATTAGTTAATTAGTTGTGAAAAATCAAACATGAAGTCTATGTGAGGACATGCAATATTTTCTCCATTAATTGAGGAATTTATCCATTAGTTAAAGAGATAAGGATGAGTTCTAATTTGAGTAGTAATTAGTTGGATTAGTTAACAGAGTCAAGTCCAGTTATATTTGATTTAAACGGTTTGTTTAAATTAAGTAAGTTCAGTTAGTTAATGCATGTTTGCATATAACTGCTGCACTTCAGATAACTGAAGATTCTCTCATGAATAACTCATGCATGTCAGTTTAGACAGAGATCCAGTTGAGATCAAAGAAGGGACAGTGTACTATCAGTTGGATGAATATTTTTCCTATAAAGGAAGTTCATCCATGATGAGGATTTATCTCCTTCAGGACTGCGTAGTTGGATCAGAGGTTAGTGAGTGTGTGAAGAGGCCAATTCACACAAGTGGCTGCAATGGACCCCAATCAAAATTGCGCAAATAAATAGGAGGCTTGGAGGGCAGACCAGAGGTTGGATAGAGGCCTTTGACTGTCTATGAGCAACAGAGGTATTGCAGAGAAAGCAGGATATCTTTTGAGCTGATTCTTTTTGTAATACTAGCTATATTTCCACTTGTATGATAATACAAAGTTGGGGTTTTAGGCTGAGGCTTTCCACAGGTTATATCTTCTGTGTCATGTGTGATTGATTCCTTCTTATCAATTATATGTGTTCTTATTGATGTTGCTCATGTTCGATTAAGCTTCCGCTAAATTGGTTGTAGAAGTAGATCAAGTATTTTGCTTTAGTCTATTGCATTATCAGGTGATCTACAATGGGAATTTCTACAGAAGATACTCCTCAGTATGTGTTTTCTTCTTAAACACCCGATGGGAGAATGAGCCATCATCTTTCTTTGAAATTAGGACATCTATGAAAGGAAGGAAAACATTAACTTCATTCTCCATGGTAAACTTTATGGAGTTAGATTGATTATTAAGATGCTCGAAGAAGAGATCTAACTTATTAGATCTAGCTTTCCTTAAAAGATGCAGAGATTCATCATTCATTCCCCTATTCGCTCAGATTAATCATTACCTTAACAAGTTCGAGAATCAATATATTTTCTTGAATGTTAGTCTTGCCCTTATTCGTTCTGAGATTTCTAAAGTTATAAAAAAGATTGATTTTGCTTTCTAGAAATCTATTTTCATTGCATTTGGAGATGTCTAACTTATTTTCTGCAGAGCTTTGGAACATAATTAATGCATGCTCTACTTTGAAATCTCTGCGCATGGAAGAAATTTGCACTGAAAAACAACGTGCAAAATTTAGAAATTTTTCTTGCCATAGAGTTTTTTCAAGCCCATTTGGCTTCTCATCAAATAGCATAATTTCTAACAGCCAAGTCTCTACACTCAGCGCTTGGATTAGCAGCAATACGTTTCATGAGAAAGGGTTAGCAATTTCCAAAATTAGCAGCAATAATGGCTCGGGTTCTCTCGGTTCTCCTATTCTCCCTGAACCTGGTTTTATTGAGGATCGCACTCCTCCTCAGAATCTGATCCATCTGGATTCTTCTCTCAACTCCCCCTTAAGTCTGGATCACTCCTCCATTTCACCTGCAAATATTTATTCTCATCTAAACTCGGTTTCACAAGCCTTTGCAACAAGTCTTCCCCTCTCCTCTAGCGTAGCACCCTTCGAATATGTTCTCTCTCCTCGGAGTGTGTGCCCCTTACCTAGTTCTGTTTTTGGCCATCCCCTAACTTGTGCTCCGTCCTCGCCTACTCCTCTATCAGGTTTTTCCAACCAGCATATAGGTTCCCTCATTCCATCTGCTTCAGTTAACCCTTTATCCGATAGCAATTCCTCCTTAGTTGTCTCCTTTAATGCCCCCTACAATATCCTTAAGCAGTCTTCCCCTTCGTTTGTTGATAGTTTTAGCAATGATAAAACTTCTAATAATAATAATAATAATAATGTGGAAGAAAATAATAATAATAATAATGGTGGTGATCCTAATATTTTTAAGAATAATGTTGAGGATCCAATAAATAATAATAATGTTAATGATTATTTTCCTCCTCTTAATAATAAAGTTATTAACCTAACAAACTTTTCCTTTCCCACTCGAGGCTTTAGACTTTTGGAGAAAGGTTTAAATTTTGCCCTTGCTCCCAAGAAAATTCTGGTAAATGATATTATGTGTGAAATTTAATTTGGGATAAGAGGCTTACCGGATAATACTAAAGAAATTATTAGACAAGACTGCATTGTTATTCTTAGAAAATCTAAGCTCCCTAAGAATAACATCAGCAAGGATGAGTTTGAGGCCCTCAAATCTTTGAACAAGAATGAAGACATTGTTGTATTGAAGGCTGACAAAGGTGGGGCCGTTGTAATCCTTAATAAGGTGGATTATCGGAAGAAGATGTTGGATCACCTGGAGAACAGTGGTAGCTACAGAAAAATTTTAAAAAAGCCCTTGAAAAGGATTTCTAGAGTGGTTGCTATTGCTATAAAATTCAATAGCACGGTTGGCTCTTTTATCCATAAGCTTATCGAGAGTAGCCCCATCACTCCTAAGATCTATGGACTTCTGAAAATCCATAAGGAGGGAGTCCCCCTTAGACCCATTGTCAACACCATAGGTGGACCGACCTATCTTCTAGCTAAGTATCTAGCCATGAAGCATAAACCCCTTGTTGGCCTCACGAAGTCATTTTTCAAAGGCCCCTTGTCATTTGTCGATAAGTTGAGGGATGTGAAATTTGATCCGAGAGACAACCTAGTAAGCTTTGATGTAGTCTCCCTGTATACTAATATCCCCATCAAGGAAGCATGGATGTCATATTTCACCTCACTAATCCAACCACTACTAGATTAGTTGAGATCTACTTCTCTTCTACTTTTTTATGTTTTGAAGGGGAGTTCTGTGAACAAACCAGTGGTGTGGCCATGGGCTCCCCCCTATCCCCTATTTTTGCTAACCTGTTTATGGAAGACTTTGAATCCAAAGCTTTGGCCTCAGCTATTTTTAAACCTAAGCTTTGGAAAAGGTTTGTAGACGACACCTGCATTATTTGGTAGCATGGTCCGGATAAGTTAGATCTCTTCTTCTAGCATCTTAATAATCAATCTAACCCCATAAAATTTACCATGGAGAAAGAATTTAATGGTTTCCTTCCTTCCTATATGTCCTCATTTCAAAGAAAGATGATGGCTCGTTCTTCCATCAGGTGTTTCGAAAGAAAACTCATACTGAGTAGTATCTTCATGCCAAGTCCCATCATTTCCCTGCTCAGAAGTTAGGCGTTCTATGCACTTTAGCTACTCGTGCTCTGAGGGGTTCTCATGAATACCATTTTTTCTAAAGAGAAATACCATCTCCTAAAGGTTTTTGTTAATAATGGTTACAATAAGCAACCAGGTCTTAAAGCTTTCCTCAAAGCTAGCAAGGGCCTGAAGGTTAAGAAAGACCCTAATGATCGTAATTTTGGAGTTCACCTCCCCTTCATCCAAGGGACGACAAACAAGATTGCGAGAATCCTTCAAAAGCATAATGTTCCCTCAACCTTTAGACCCTAAACACCATCTAAATTTCCTTAAAATCAACAAAAGACCCTACAAGCCCTAAGGATATGAAAGGTGTTTATGTCATCCCATGTTCCTGTGGAACATCATGCATTGGTGAAATAGGTCGGTTAATTAATCAAAAGATTAAGGAACACGCTGTCGATATCAAGCTTAGGAGGACCTACTCTTCAGCCTTAGCAGAGCATGCAGAGAAGACCAAACATCATATATGAATTGAGGAGGCTAAGGTCATTGCGAATATTTCTCATTTTCATCACTGTAAATTTAGCGAAGCCATTGAAATTGAGAGGAGGCCTAGTAATCTGAATAGGGATGATGGTTGGAAAATTAGTAATTGTTGGATTCCTTCCCTTTCCTCTTAGTTTATTTTCCTTTTCTTTACTTTTTTTCATCTTATCGTTTTTGCTTTCCTTTGGTTTCCCCTAGGGTTTATTAATCCTCCTTTATCTCTATTCTCCCTCTTGGTTTTATTTTTCTATTTTTATTCCCCTTCAACTTGAATAGTTTTTTAGTTATTTTTCTTATAGAATAATGTTTCTTTGTTTAATATATATATATATATATATATATATATATATATATATATATATATATATATATATATATATATATATATATATATATATATATATATAGATATTCTTTCTCCATATTGTGTCTAAATTCAAATCTTCTAAAAACTATTAAAAAATAAAATTAAACAAATTGCCTATATATTTATTTTATAAGCAAAGATTAGATTTTTATCTCTAATTAGTTTATAATTAGTTAAAAAAATATTTATATTATATCATCTCTATTAGTCTATAATATTTTATATTAACCCTTTGACTAATGAAATGATTTTTCTTAGAATAATGTTTGCTATATTTAGGAGTTTGTTATAATCCTTTGTTTATTTATTTTTATTTATATATTCTTGGTCATGTTAGTTTTATATAATTATATATATTTTTAAGTTTTCAATTATTTATATTATTTCTTTCCCCTTTTCCTAACCAAGTCAAATATAGTCATTTTTATAGCCGTTAGAAATTCTTATCTCCCTATTTAACTTGTAGCTATGATCTAATTCTCCATCTTGTCCCGATGATGAACCACGCAAGTTGGTTCGAAACACGTCGACCTAAATCTCCCAATGTCATTTCTTCCGAAAATGTTTCAAATATTCATAATATGGATCACAGAAGCTTGAATTTGAATATCACTACCCTACACGGGAGGGCCATTACTTTAAAAGTTCATCATTTTGAATCAACATGTCTGTGGGTATCTAAGATGAAATTAGATCTAACCTTCATTAAAAGATGCAGAGATTCGTCGGTCATTCCCCTACTCACTCAGATTAAGTGTTGCCTTAACAAGTTCAAGATTCAATATATTTCTCGAATGCTAGTCTTGCCCTTATTAGTTCTGAGATTTCTAAAGTTATAAAAAAGCTTCATTTTCTTTCTAGAAATCTATTTTCATTGCATTTGGAGTTGTCTAACTTATTGTCTGCAAAGCTTTGAAACATAATTGATGCCTATTCTACTTTTAAATCTCAGGGCATGGAAGAAATTTGGATTGAAATACAACACGCAAAATTTAGCAAACTTTCTTCCCATAGTGTTTTTTCAAGCCCATCAAGCTTCTCATCAAATAACAAAATTTCTAATAGACAAGTCTTTGCACTCAGCTCCTAGATTAGTAGCAATACATTTCGTGAGCAAGGGTTAGCAGTTTCCGAAATTAACAACAATAATGGCTCGGGTTCTCTCGGTTCTCCTATTCTTCCTGAAGCTGGTTCTATTGAGGATTGTGTTCCTCCTCAAAATTGGATCCATCCAGATGCTTCTCTCAACTCCCCCTTAAGTCTGGATCACTCCTCCATTTCACCTATCGATATTTATTCTCATTTAAACTCGATTTCACAGGCATGTGCAGCAAGTATTCCCCTTTCCTCCAGCATAGCACCCTTCGAAGTTGTTCTCTCTCCTCGGAGTGTCTTCCCCTTACCCAGTTCTGTTTTTGTCCATCGCTTAACGCGCATGGCGTCCTCGCCTGCTCCTCCATTTGGTTTCTCCAACTAGCATATAGGCTCCCTCGTTCCCTCCGCTTCAGTTAACCCTTTATATGATAATGATTCGTCCTTAGTTGTCTCATTTAATGCCCCCTGCAATCTCCTTAAGAAGTCTTCCCCTTCGTTTTTTAATAGTTTTAACAATGATAAAACTTGTAATAATAATAATAATAAAAGTAGATAATAATAATAATAATAATAAGGGTAATAATGATGATGATGATGGTGGAGGTGGTGGTGATCCTAATATTTTTAAGAATAATGTTGAGGATCTAATAAATAATAATAATGTTAATGATTATTTTCCTCCTCTTAATAATAAAGTTGTTAACCTATCAAGTTTTTCCTTTCCCACTCCAGTCTTTAGACTTTTGGAGAAAGGTTTAAATTTTTCCCCTACTCCCAAGAAAATTCCAGTAAATGATATTATGTGTGACATTGAATTTGGGATAAGAGGCTTACCGAATAATACTAAAGAAATTATTAGACAAGACTGCGTTGTTATTCTTAGGAAAGCTAAGCCCCCTAAGAATAACATCAACAAGGATAAGTTTGAGGCCCTCAAATATTTGAACAGGAACTAAGACATTGTTGTCTTGAAGGATGAAAAAGGTGGGGCTGTTGTAATCCTTGATAAGGTGGATTATCGGAAGAATATCTTGGATCACTTGGAGAATAATGGTAGCTACAAAAAACATGAAAAGAATCCCTTGAAAATGATCTCTAGAGTGGTTGCTCTTGCTATAAAATCCAGTAGCATGGTTGGCTCTTTTAGCCATAAGATTATCAAGAGTAGCCCCATCATTCCTAGGATCTATGGACTTCTGAAAATCCATAAGGAGGGATTCCCCCTTAGATGAATTGTCAACACCATAGGTGGGCCAACCTATCTTCTAGCTAAATATCTAGCCACGGAGCTTAAACCCTAGTGTCATTTGTCAAAGACTCCTCATCATTTGTCAATGAGTTGAGGGATGTGAAATTTAATCCTGGAGACAATCTGGTAAGCTTTGATGTAGTGTCCTTGTATACTAATATCCTCATCAAGGAGGCCATGGATGTCATCTTTCGCCTCACTAATCTCGACACTGCTAGATTAGTCGACATCTGCCTCAGTTCTCCATTTTTCTATTTTGAAGGGGAGTTCTATGAACAAACCTGTGGTTTGGCCATGGGCTCCCCTGTGTCCCCTATTGTTGTTAACCTGTTTATGGAAGACTTTGAATCCAAAGCTTTGTCCTTAGCTATTTTTAGGCCTAAGCTTTGGAAAAGGTTTGTAGATGACACATGCGCTATTTGGCAGCATGGTTTGATAAGTTAGATCTTTCCTTCGAGCATCTTAATAATCAATCTAACTCCATAAAGTTTACCATGGAGAAAGAAGTTAATGGTTGCCTTCCTTTCCTAGATGTCCTCATTTCAAAGAAAGATGATGGCTCGTTCTCCCATCACGTGTTTCAGAAGAAAGCTCATACTGAGCCATATCTTCATGCCAGGTCCCATCATTTCCCTACTCAGAAGTTAGGTGTTCTCTGCACTTTAGCTACTTGTGCTCTGAGGCTTTCTGATGAAGCCCATTTTTCTAAAGAAAAATCCCATCTCCTGAAGTTTTTTGTTAACAATGTTTACAGTAAGAAACAAGGTCTTAAAGATTTCCTCAAAGCTAGCAAGGGTCCTAAGGTTAAGAAAGACCCTAATGATCGTAATTCTAGATTTCACCTCCCCCTCATCCAAGGGATGACAGACAAGATTGCGAGAATCCTTCAGAAGCATAATGTTCCCTCAACCTTTAGTCCCCTAAACACCATCAAAAGTTCCTTAAAATCAACAAAAGGCCATGTGGACCCTAAGGATAAGAAAGGTGTTTATGTCATCCCATGTTCCCGTGGAACATCATATATTAGTGAAACGAGTTAGTCTACTAATCAAAGGATTAAGGAACATGTTGTTGATATCAAGCATGGGAGGACCCGCTCTTTAGCCTTAATAGAGCATGCAAAGAAGACTAAACATCATATATGCATTGAGGAGGCTAAGGTCACTGCGAAGATTTCTCATTTTCATCATTTTAAATTTAGGGAAGCCATAGAAATTGAGAGGAGGCCTAGTAATATTAATAGGGATGACAGTTGGAAAATTAGTTGTTGTTGGATTCCTACCCTTTCCTCTTAGTTTCTTTTCCTTTTCTTTATTCTTTTTCATCTTGTCGTATTTTCATTCCTCTGTTCCCCCCTTGGGGTTTATTAATCCTCCTCTGTCTCTATTCTCCCTCTTGGGTTTATTTTTCTCTTTTTATTCCCCTTCAACTTAAATAGTTTTTTAGTTATTTTTCTTATAGAGTAATGTGTGTGTGTGTGTGTGTGTATATATATATATATAGTTTCTTCATGTTGTGCCTAAATTTAAATCTTCTAAAAACTATTAATAAATAAAATTAAACAAATTGCATATATATTTCTCTTATAACCAAAGATTAGATTTTTATCTCTAATTAGTTTATAATTAGTTAAAAAAAATATTTATATTATATCATCTCTATTAGTTTATAATATTTTATATTCACCCTTTGACTAATGAAATTATTTTTCTTAAAATAATGTTTACTATATTTAGGAGTTTGTTATAATATTTTGCTTATTTATTTTTATTTATATATTCTTGGTCATGTTAGTTTTATATAATTATATATATAATTAAAAAATTGAGTTAAAATTTATTTTAATTTAATTATTTTAAAATTAATTAAAAATAAGTTTTCAATTATTTATATTATTTCTTTCCTTTTTCCTAACCATGTGAAATATAGCCGTTTTTATAGTCACTTTCCTTATAACCCTTAGAAAGCCTTGACTCTTATCTCTCTATTTAACTTGCCACTATGATCTAATTCTTCATCTTGTCCTAATGATGAACCACACACGTTGGTTTGAAATGTGTCGACCTAAATCTTCCAATGTGATTTCTTCCGAAAATGTTTCAAATATTCAGAATATGGATCACATAACCTTGAATTTGAATCTCAATTAATCTCTTACTTTCTTAAGGTTCGATAGACCATATTATTCTTTTTAGATGTTAATCATCATCATCATCAACAATAAATATTATTTATTTTTGTCATTTAAGAATTTAAATATATTTATTTCCATAGATGTTTTTATTTTGGAATTGTGTTTTTAGAATTTTAAGTTTGTTATTAATAATTATTAGATGGATGGTATGGATTTAATTTCCATAGAATATTTTAGAATATTTTTAATTGTAGTCACATATCAAAAGTTAAGATTTATTTTAAAAATAGTTATGGCATTTTTGTCCTTTTAATTAAATTAATTAATTAAAAAAAAATGTCATATCAATTTGAGTTATGCTTTTTTGGGTGTGTGGTATTAGTAAGCCATGATATCTAGGCGTATGATTGTAACAAAGCCTATGAATTAAGAATTTTTTATAATAAAGTAAGACTAAATTTTTATTATTAAAAATATTGCTGCATGTTTTTGTAACTATATATATGTTTAAGTTACATGGTTTGAGCAAAGCCTTTTGCTGATTGGTTATCATGTATGTGGAAGTGGGATATTCCTTCAAAACTAAAGTGTTTTTGTTGGCCTATTGTCCAAAAAAGAATTTTAACATGGGTCAATCTCTTAAAGAGAGGTTTTTAGGGCCCTAGTCAATGCGTGTTGTGTGGTGTTGAAGGTGAAGAGGTGATTCATCTTTTCTTTTTTCATTTTCCATTTGCAAAAGTGGTATGGGATGAGGTCTCAAGAAAATTTCACCTCAACCCTGAGGTGGAGAGATTCTCCATTAAACTATGTTTGACCAGTTGGGTTTCCACGTAAAGAGAATACATGGCCATTCCTATTTATATCTTCTAGGGTATTTGGTGTAGCAAGAACAAGTTTATTTTTGACAAAGTCTTCCAGACGTGAGATCCACCATCTTGCGGAATGTGGCATTTTTTCTAGAGAAAGGCTTGTGGATGCCATCTACTCACACTTGCAAAGTTACTCGGAGGGAGATTGCTTTCTCTTTCCCTATGGCTTTTTTTGATGGTGCTGCCTCCAAGGGGCACTGTGAATGTTGTGTATAGTTTGTCATTAATCCCTTCTTCGCTTATCATTTTTACTGGTATGGAGGTCCTAGCATGAATTGCAGAGTGGTGGTGGTTGCACTTTGGGGGGCAATGAAATGTGCATCTTGGCTTTCTCTTGATGCCATTCACATTGTTGGTGACTCCCACTCTATTATTGAATGGATTCAAGGGCGGAATTCACTGGTTGTGCCTTCCTTACATCATTGGCTACAACAAATATAGACATTGAAATCCTCCTTTCATCACATTTCCTTTAGCCATATATATATAGAGAGAAAATAACTACATGGAAAATTCTCTATCTAAAAGAGGCCTATCTTCTATGCTTGGGGTCATCCATTACACTACCTTAGATAATGACTTTGTATATTCTAGAGCCTTCTATGTTTAAGCATGGTTGACCTTGACTCTATCAGCAAATTCGGGCCTTGATGGCATCCTTCAAAAATATATCCCTCTCCCGTGTCTATCGAGAACAAAACTTGATGGCTCACTCGCTCTCTAAAAGAGGAATATATGCTCTGCTTGGGGTTATCTTTTATGCTCCCCTTGTCAACGGGGAAGGTTTGTGGATATGGGTCCTTTTCTTTCTAAGTGACAGGTTTTTTTGTCCCTTTTAATCCTCCTGTGCATGTTTAGAAGATGTCCTTTTTGTTTTCTCTATTGGTTTGATCAATCAAAATGCACTGCTTCTTCAACAAATAGGCTCATCTACTATGTTTTTGGATCTATATGTCCCAGAACAGTCCCGCTTATTTTGTTGGCAAAGGTAATCTGTGTTAGTTCTTGAAAATTATATTTGCAGCAAATGTGTTTTTGTTTTCTCTCTCTATTCCCAAGAAGGTCTCCTATCGACTTCTAGATAATGTTGAAAAACTCGGACGAATTATGTAACTACTTTTGCTCATTATCATAAAAGCTAGTTTGTTTTAAAATATATATCTTTATATACATTTAATTCATATATCAATTCATTTAATTTTATGAATAACAAAGATGATGATGAATAATGTGCACTAAGCTCAATATAAACTATCACACTTTAAGAAAATAAGAAATTAATTGAGATTTTTTAACATATATTCCCATATATTTACAAATGAGTATAACAAATATTTCATATTTAAAACAAATATGAATAAAAGCGAAGTATTAACAATAATGATAATATAGTCATCATATTTCATGTTTATTGACTTTATCATTAATTTAATTTATATAATTACAAACAAAATACCTTTAATATAAAATGAAAAAGTTAAATTACATAAAGATGGTGAATATATGAGAGGAAACTATACTGGGATTTAAATACTCATATTTGACTTTAATGGGCTCAATGCGAATTTTCGAAAAAGAACACAATTTCAATGCAACCATTACAACATGGTTCGGTATGTTTATAAACAACGTTAAACTCTTAGTTTATTTATTTCCATAACTTATTAAATACAATATTTTAGTGTGTAAATTTTTTTGTAAGTATTATGGTTTAGTTTAATCATATTGTGCTTATAATTCCTGCAATGCTCACATGTCAGTGTCTCCATTTATCTTATAAATAACTGAAATCTCCAAAATATGATTTTGGTTTTAAAAAACACTTCACAAGAAGCAATGCATGCTGGATGAAGTTAATAAAATTAAACTCGATAAAATTTGAATGTATGCAATTAATTACAGAATTGATCATAATGTTCCAATTAGTTACTATTTTAATATGACAACTACTTTTATAATAACTTTTAGATGCATTGCACACTCACACATATAACACAGTTTACACCAGGTTTGAAAAATAAACTTAATATAAATATATGTTAATATTATTATAATTTATTACATAATTGATAATTTAGTAATTATTAGTTAAAAAGTTAATTGAATCAATTGTTACATATAGAGGTTTATCCCGAGGAAATATGATGGGCATATTCCTTTCTTAGATTCAGATTTAATTTGTGTCAATAACATAATAATTTTGTTATTGAAAATGAAATAATCTTGAAAACCAAATGTGTATAATCATTTTATAAAATATAAAGATATATTATAAATTTTAAAAGGGAAAAAAATAAAAACAAAATATTAAAAAAATTGATAAGAGGATGATATTATTGGGCTTGGAGTATGTTTTTGCTTGGTTAAGAGCTCTTTTTTTTAAGACTTAAGAAAACAAGTTAACAGAGCATCTAATGGAAATGGAAGTGAAAGTCAGTCTTTTGACTGATTAGCAAGTAATTTTAGGAGCATTTAATGGAAGTGAAAGTCGGTCCTTTTACTGATTAGCAAGTAATTTTAGGTGGCCATGTTTTTTTGAATAACAATGATGAGTCAGTCTCTGTGGATAGCAGCCTGTAATAACTGTCCCACATCTGATGGGAGTAAAAGCTCTCTCCTTACTGACCACCAGCAAGTAATTCAAGGTGGCTGACCACCAACAAGTAATTCTAGGTGGCCATGTTTTCTTTGAATAGCAGTGATGAGTCACTCTGTGGATAGCAGCCCGTAATAACTGTCCCACTATTGATTTGGCAAATAAGTTATATTACAAATTTAAAAAAATGGAAAAAAACCAAAAACAAAAAATATCAAAGAGGTTGATATTTTTGGGTGAGTATGTTTTTGCTTTGCTAAGAGCTCATTTTTCTAGGACCAAAGGAAAAAGTTAACCACCCTTGTCCCCTTACTGACAACCAACTAGTAATTGTCAGTATGAGAGTGAAAATTGTCCCCTTACTGGCAACCAGAGGTAATTCTAGGTGACCATATTTTCTTCTAACAATAGGAATGAGTCATCTTGATATTCCTCTACGTAATTCAGTCGTGTTATAGAAAAAAGATTGTTCCTTTGTCGTTATTAAAACGATTAGTATAATGAGGATTCAAATGGGTTAACCAAACAAAACAATAAAAGTTTTAGTAAGATTTTGATAAAATTTGGCCGATAAAATTTTGAGTAAGATTTTGATAAAATTGGAAGAAATTTTGAGAAATCTAGATTATACTTGTTAAGTAGAAATTTTGGGAAATCTGGATTACAACGGTCAAGTTTCAAAATTTTAAATATTTTAAAAGTTTTTGTTAGTGCTAAAAAAATTTCCACCATAAAAAAACAAGATCCAAACTCTTCATTTATCAAATTTATTAAGAAAAAATAACCAACAATTTTTTTGACCTCCTGGCAATTCATCACTTCTGTAAACAACACTTTATTAAAATAACTAAGCACTCAATACAATGCAGGGATGTGGTATGACCGTCAAAATTCATGCTGCCATTCAACATTTAATGTTGAGGAGCATGGTATATGGTCGGTCATAATTTAATTATTTTTTAATTTAACAATCCAATATGCAGGGATATGGTATGATTGCCAATATTGATGCTGCCATGCAACATTTAATGTTGAGGAGCATGGGATATGGTCAGTCATAATTTAATTATTTTTTAATTTAACTATTTATATTAGATTGGTTATAATATTAAATGTTGTATGATAAGTGTGAATATTGTTAATTTTTGAATTTTTTTTAATAGTAATTATTATATGTTGCATAATAAAGAAGATATGGTTAGTTTCTAAGGAAATTATTTTTATAAGTGGTATTAGCATGGTAGAAATGATTTTTTCCATGGTTTTTTTTGTCAAATTTACCTAAAATTTAGTAGAGATTTTTAAGGATCATATATTTAGGTTGTTTAATCTGTAAATTCTGAGTGACACTTGGGTTTTAGAGGGTTGAATCTATTTATACATTCAAAAGTGCATGTTACATAACAAGAAAACACTATTGTGATTGAAATTGTATTGTCAAAACTATTTCATCTATTAGTTAATGTTAGAGATAGATCAATTTACTTATAAAAAATACACCATATTTTAGATCATTTCTATTTACTTAATTACATAACATTCAATGCTATTGTCCTTGCTACTTGCTACATAAACTATGAGTTCTAAATGATTTAATTGTTATGAAAAACTCTAAAACATATTTTTTTTAAATAATTGAATTTTTTTCATAAATCAGTTGTCAAACTAGCGATTTAGACAACTATCAGTAGCTACTTTCTGCCAATATAAATTGGCTCATAACTATTATTCAAGAAAAACCACACCATCTAATAAAATTGACCATTTAACACCTTAACTTCCTATTAAAAAAAAAAAACTTTTCTTTCACCTTCTACGAATATTGCACATGCATGAACCAGCCAATTATGTAAGATACATTATTTTGTAATTTTAATATGAAAAACTATCATTACTTCCACTCATTTTAAATTTAAAAAACATGTCATTAGCAGAGTATATTAATAGATGGGTTTAATGTTTGGTACACCAGCATTCCAGTATGACAGTTTTTTACAAAATAAAGGCGAATGTTCACCATATATGGCTTTCGAGACAAGTAACCAATCAATCAGGAGTACAATAATGACGGAACAACTACTTTTGTGAGGCAATAAAAGCTTCATTAGTGCTCCCTGACCACATAATTCCAACTTTACAGTCTTAAAGGATCCCTGACGACAAAAGTCAAGTTGCCAACAACATTAAATCTCAAGTGATATTAGGGTACTGCTGTCAATCCTAGTCAATGCATGTGACGACCACATGTCTGATATACTTCTCTTGTTTAGGATTGTCAATTGAAATTGCAGTGTAATTGTTTTATGGTCGGTTTTAAAGATGTATTTTTATGGAGAATGAGAATATATATATGTTTATTTATTTATTTATATGGTATATAACGTTTTATTAAATAGCTATATTATTATTTTATATTAGAATAGATATGATATTTATAAAAAATATTATTAATAGTATCATTTTAAGAGAAGATTTTACTTTCAGTGTGGTTTTTATTATATTGGTATAATTATTGGAAGTTCAAAGTGCCCCACAACTGAACATGATAAGAGATTCTTTTGCCGCCTAGTACTAATGACACTAAAATATGAGTATATTTATTATATTTTTTTCTTTGTAGGACCAATGATACCAACCACTTACACATTGTTCCACGATGTCGATATTGCTTCATCCAAATGAAGGTAGCACCAACTAGGAAAGCATGGACCCACCTTGTCTATGTTGTGTCCTCATCCATTGGTCCTATGGAATCTAGTACAATATCACACGCTTGCACATCCACTAGTATTTCCATGTGCCAATGACTACCACATGACTCGTTGATTATGCCACAACTTTTCTCGAGTATCTTCCATTCTAATGAAGACATCCTAGAGGTCACGATAGCATGAGAGTGTCCTTGGGAGGCGTTGCACCATTGCTCCTTTTTACCTTAAGGGGCATTTTCACCTTCATTACAATATATAGATAAGGTGTGTGTAGTAGAAACATGGATTTTATTCCCACAAGTCATATCGACTAGTTTAAAAACCCCATCCCTACACTAGACACCTTCGAAGAAGGTAATATGGACAAAATACCTCCTACCATCAAAGTTGACATTTCATCTAACACTTATGTAATTAAAGATTTAATGTTGGGGGAAACTTGCTCCCCTGAACAAGTTGTTGCCTATAAAGGCCCTATTTTAGGAGTACCACAATATTTTAATTTTTTTATACACACAAATGCCTAACCTAAGTCTTACCATTGTAGAACACCATGTCAATGCCTGACCCAATGCTTCTCTTGTTCATAAGAAGGAGTGCTCACTACATGATGCAGGATGATCCAGAAAGGGTCAAAATTTGAAGTCCTCAAATCTCAGCAAAACTGGAACCAAGACATAGATCTTGTCGAAATGATTCCAACAACATGAACGACATCTCAATCTGAGTCCATATGACAAATTTATGCTCATATGAAGTTTGGCACAAACAATAAAAATTATATGCAGGTGGAACCCATAGGGTGCCATGTGGCACTCCCACAAGCTACCACATGGCATCCCAGTTAGCAGTTGGTGGGACCTAGAAGGGTCAACGTGGTAGTACAATTGACGCGTGTCAAGGCAAGTTGCAGGACATGGGTGACTTGGCACACACGTGGGCCAATGGGTAGGTGCCACGTGGCACCCAGTTGGCAACCCATAAGTGCCCAACCAACCCACAAACACATGGCAAGCTGAATGCGTAGATGAATGGTCAAAGGTTGGGTAGTTACGTGTTATATATATGGCAACATACATTACAAACAAATCACACATATATTATAATACACCAACATATGTTACAACAAACTGCATATATGTTATAATGTCCCGAAAGCGAAGTGGGGAAATCCGCAGGCTTAACCTAGGGGCCTCTCCCAATCGCAATGCCTTAACATAGCAATGACAACCAACATGCCCAACAGAGTACATTGGTATGTCCATCGACGGGGTATTATTTAAACCATCATTCGACCAATGTGAAGAGAGACAAAGGTCAGACCGTGGAGAGGACTGAGTGAAATTCTGTGTAGCAGACCTGTGTCGGGCAAGCGCATTTTTAGAGATTGATTCCCAAGTATATTCCATGGAATATTCTTGGAATATTGTGACTATTGTGGTATCTTGAAGATCCCCTAAGGGACCCAGAGGTGAAAGTTACAGAATATGGTCAAGTGTATACTCATTTTTCACAAAATTCCGCAAGGAATCCACTCATGCAATCGGAATTGGGATCTGAGTAGAAAAATTTTAGGTCACTCCTAGAAGTGAGGTATTACCGTCTATTTTTCCATATACTTGTCATTAATTTGCTGGGATAATATAGAGACCTCTCCACTTTGAAGTTGGGTCCGAAGACATAGCTCACAAATTGTGAGTGAACTCTATTAACAAATCTTGGTGCATTGTCTATAGTGTCCTCATTTTCTTCATGGATATGTTGGGTTGTGTTATATTCTTTCCACGACTAGCCCACGTAGTTAAACGGGGGGTTAGAAGGGGGGCAAAGCCCCCACTTCATTGTGCCGATTACGTAGCGGGGGGGAGTCACAGGGGGTTTCAGGGGTGCCGGTAACCCCTCTCTATGGGGTCCGGGGCAGCGCCCTAGAAAATTTTGTTTTTGGACCCTATATTAGGTTGGGCGGACCTACCTATGGTTTTGTGCATGATTTTTCACACATGGTTTTTGGTCCATGGTTTTGGACGCGACGATTTTCGGTCCACAGTATTGGATGCTTCGGCATGTATAAATATGTATTGTAACATTGAAAGGAACATAATGAAAAATCAAACTGGTAGTCCCCGTCTTGGGATCTAGGGGAAAATATTTGGGTATATGTGTTTTATGTGTTATGCTCTCGCATTGTTTATTTTCTGTGTTTTAGAATTCGTATGCAAGTAATTTCTGTACGGGGTTAGAAGCTACATTTGGTATCAGAGCTATTTTGGCTTCAAGGGGACGCCTTTGTTACTGAGGGGTTTCACTCAGGCCTGTGGTAAACCCTGTTCAGTGGGAGATTTGTGGGATTGATTCTAGTGGTGAAAGAGGATGGCGAGTAGTGGAAAGATAGAGATCAAGAAATTTAATGGTTAAAATTTTGAGCTATGGAAACTCAAGATGGAGGATCTGTTGGTGGATAAAGATCAGTGGGTTGCGGTAGATCCAGGTACTAAACCAACAAGAGTGTCCGATGAAGAATGGAAGAAGTTGGATCGAAAGGCTAAGAGCACAATACGATTATGTGTCTTAGATTCAGTATTGCTGAATGTATTAGGCATGGTTGATTGACTCAAGTGCATCCTTTCACTTCACTCCCCATAGAGAGTGGTTTTGTGAGTATGAGAAATATGATGGTGGTGATGTCTTCTTGGGGGATGACAGGAAGGCTAGAATCATTGTTCGCGGAAAAGTAAAGTTGAAATTGCAAGGTGGAAGGGTTAGAACACTTTCGGGTGTTTTGCATATTCCTGCATTGGCCAGAAATCTGATTTCCGTAAGTAGGCTAGATGATGCAAGTGTAAAAATAGTGTTCGAGAAGGATACCTGCAAAATGGTTCGGGGATCACTGGTATTGATGCAAGGAGTTCAGATTGGAACTCTGTACAAGCTACAAGGTAGCACTGTTATTGATGGGTGCAACAGTTCTATGGTTCCTGAAAAAGGAGCAGAAAATCTAGTGGAGAGAAGACCATATTGTGGCATCAAAGGCTTGGACACAATGGAGGGAAGAGCCTTCAAATACTTCATGGTAAAGGTATGGTAGAAGGTATGAGTAATAGCTCTTTGAATTTTGATTTCTGTGAAAATTGTGTATATGGGAAACATAATCGGGTGAGTTTCGGCTCTGGTGGTAAGAGGGTGAAACATATATTAGAGCTTGTGCACAGTGATGCATTTGGACCTCTGAAGGTTCCATCACTGGGTAAGTCTATGTACTATGTATCATTTATAGATGACTTCTCAAGGAATACATGGATATATTTTCTTAAGAAGAAATTTGAAGTTTGTTAGAGTCGGTCTGGTCAGTCCTCCGTCAGAGATCAAAACTCTTTTTGCATTTCATTTTTAGGTGTCCCATCCTTCTCGATCACCTGCATTCCGCTAGGGGCATGCCATAATCTGACGGAAGGGTCTTGTCATACATTACCCCTCATGCCTTATCTATTGTTGGCTCAGGTCTGTCCATCAAAATCAAGTTTTAAAGTCACTTACAGTCCTGTTTCAGTTTCTGGATCACAAGAGTCATTTCAGTCATTAGGTCTAGGGTTAGTCAATTTGGTCTTCAAAAATGTCTAATAATGCCAACAGACTCATGAGGGAGGTTCTTAATAAGTTGTTATTTCAAAGATTTTCATCATCATATGGATGGATTATGACTTTTTCTTCAAAACTCTGTTTTGAAGAAAATTCAACATTTCATTTTTGTAATAATTTTCAAAAGTTTTTCAGTTGTTGAATTCTTCAGGAACAACCCTGGTCTTCTTTGCCAAATTCCATGTCAGCTATCCCTACAAAAAATTGCCAAGAATTTCATCATTTTCAGTCAAAAAATCAAAAAGGAAATTTAAAAACAGAGTTGTATTAAAATGGAAAAAGTGCCAATGCCAAAACATTACAAAGATGGGTCTTGGAGAGTCAAAAATCAAATCCATGTCTTTATAAAGACACTTTCATGAAGATCAATGTCATTTGCATGCCGAGACCAAAGAGAAGCCACTCAAAGCAAATTAGTTGAGTTAGTGTGCGATTTGGGTGAAGTTGGAGGAAACTTGGCCGACGCGGTGCATAGAGCAGGTGGCGCGGCGCACTGGGAGAAACCACACAGTGTAAATTAACACAGGCACGACGCACTGGGACGGCGCGACACATTGGGTATGCGGTGCGGCGTATACACCTGAAAACCCAAATTTGCTTGAAATTTCTCCAAATTTCCCATAACTTGCATGGATTTGCCAAGTAGGGTCGTTATCTTGGTATTTCATCCAATTTTGTGATAAGTTATGGTGGTTTATGGATGATAACGTTTGAAACAAAAATCTTAAACCCTACCTCCAAAGTACCTCAAAAGGAAAATTGCTATGGGTTTCAAAAATCAGTGTTTTGCTACCAAAGTCACTCCTCTTTCCCATTCCTCCCTTGTTTTTATCATTCCCTAATTTCCTACCCCCTAAGCTCATTAATTCCTTCTCCTAAATGCTCTGTCCCAAAGTCTCCAATCTCACACCTCAAACCCTACACAACAATTCCTAACGCTATACATCAAATCCTACATCAAATCCCTCAAAACCCTCCTACATTCCCTAATCCCTATAGTCCCAATAGTCCCTAATCTCTTACTACTTTCCCTCTTCCTAACAATACCTTGATTCATTTGTTTCCCCTTGGTGGCAGAATTCGAACACATCACTAAAAGAGCAGTTCAACACAGTTTTCCTACACCAGCATTTTTTTCTCCAAGGCAGTTTGAAAAACAGCAGTCATGCCATCTGAGCATTCATCGGATTATGAAATGGAAACCCAAAGTGACTCCCCCATGGAGGAACATGCACCCCGGAGGCCTCATAGAGGAGGTAGACATATTAGAAAAGAACCAGTCACCCTCACTGAATTACAGGCATGCCCTCTTGCCATGTTTTGTTTCCAGCATCAGTCATGCTATGAGTTTTGTGAAAAGGTGGCTAATGTTAAATTTCATCATGAGTTGGCTCGTCTATTCGTGCTGCATCTACATGGAGATCAAGCTACCTTAGCTAGTGTCACCTTCACACTTATACCAAAATCTGTCTCACTAGCAACCGGCATACCAAACATTGGGGAACCATGGACCAAGAGGAAGAAGATTGACCGGCGACATTATGAGCCATACATTAAAACCAGTTTCTTGAGGCAGCTCAAGGGAGTGTTTCCATTCCGATATCTGAAAGATGAATATGCTCCACTAATGAAATTGATCATGAAGTATTTCAGCTGTGAGGGACAATTCTCTCGTCTCTATGCTTTTCACATCAGGTTGCTCATGCATTTCACTAGGGTACAGATGATGAACATTCCGTATTTCATTTGCCGGAACATAGAAAGGATGACCACCCTTGTGCAACACAAAACCCCTCAGCAACAACTTAACAATGTTTATCATTTTTCTCTTATTAAGATTTTGGTGGTTCATTAGCTTGGATTGCAGGGCATCACTTGGGATGATTTCATCTCTCGTGACTTCTTCAGAGCTTCACAGGGATTATCAGAGGTCAAGCATGAGACAGGTGGACCTTCTCATCAGTATAAGAACCATGAGACCGCTAGTGTGCCAGTATTCATCACATATCAGAGGGGCACTAGACATTTGTTTGCAGCAGCGAAGCGAGTGTTATCTCCACCCGGTGTGGAAGGGGCCTCGCTTTCTCCATCAGCATCACAGGTACAGGAAAAAGGCAAGAGGCCAATGCAGGATGAAGGGCCTTCAAGTGAGAAAGAGACCGAATTCATTCTCGTTCATGATGATGACACAGATACGGGCCCACAAAGTGCCAAACTTAGGGAGATCATCCAGGAGCATCAAACAGAGATCCAAGCCTTATCCCTTGAGTTGGAGAGAGCAAAGTGGACTATGAAATACTTGGAGCAGAGGAACAAACAGCTTGAAGATCAGCAAGCAATCATGGAGTTACAGAACATCTGCGAGAATCGCCAAGCTGCACAAAGGAGAAGAATTGAGCTCACTTCATTGGAGCAAGAGATTAATGATGATTGGGAGTCTAATATCGAGAGGGTTAACATCCACTTAGAGAGATTGTTGGAAAAGGTCGATAAGCAGTATGCATTGCTGAGACACATGGCTTTCCACTACATGGCACGGAACAAGGTCTACAAGGCACGAATTAGGAATTTAAAAGCAAAATTAAAGAAGGCAATAAGGAAGCAAAAGAGGCAAAGGGAGCTTGATCATCTTCAGATATTGGCCGAAGCCTCTTTATCCTAGCATGACACTTAATGAAGAAGCTCCAGCCCAAATTTCAAGAAATTTGGGGCATTTTTGGCATTTTGACAAATTTTGGCACAAAAAACAGGGTTTTTCTCCCTATGCGCCGTGCCACGTGGCGCGCGCTTTTTCTAGGGAGCTCCAAATTGCAAAAAGTTTACATTTTTGGATTTTTCATGAAAAATCATGGTTTCTGGTGCATGGCCAAGAAATTTGGGCAAGTTTTGAGTCCCCAGGAGGTCAAAAACACTCAAAAAATGACCTCATTGCCCCTATTTTGACACACAGGAAGCAGTCTTGGGAGATTGAAGTTTTGGAGGGACAAATGACATCAAAATTCAGAAATTCCACTTGGGTTGGAAAGCAGACAGGTTGGGATTTCCAACAAGCTATCTTGGGCTCAATTTGGACTTCAGGAAGTGCCTCAAAATTAGCTCCAAAGTGGCACAACACATACAGATTTTAGCGCGACACATAGAGAATTTTGGCTTGTTTTTCATTGTTCAGCTTAGCAATTCGCCCAGTTTTGACCAGTTTTGCTTCTTGGTGTTATTTTTCACCTTTCATGATGTAATTTGACAACCATGATGTAATATTGGCACATTTTTACTTGTTCTATAAGATTCATTCACCAAAAGGTGAAATGTGAGTGAATGAATCAGTTTCCTAGCATATAGGGGTAAGTTGTTTGACTACCTAGATTTCAGTTCCTTGTTTAGAATTAGTTCAAACAACTCCTAGAATGATGATCTCAACCCCTAGAGGCAAGGGAATAGGTTTGGCTTGTCTATATTATGTAATTTCTAAGTCATTTTCAGGGTTGGACATTTGGGATTGCTAAGCACTTCATTGTACATTTCATTTATGCAATTTTGGCAAAGGAAAGACCAGGGTTTTGCAGCACTTGTTGGGATCCTTGTGGCTCTGTGTTTGGATGGTGTTTTTCTCCATGTATTTGTAAGTTCATGAATGTTTATGTATGCCATTTCCCTTCTCTTGTCTTCTGCAATTAAACTAATGAGTACTTAAGGTGGAATTCATAAACTGCTATGCTCTACCTTTGACTTTGGTTTAGTTTTATATGTTTTCTTCAGTTTGTAGAGGATCCTTGATATAATCTTGCCCTCTTCAGCTTCTCAGCAGTCCTTTCTATCCGTTCATTCAATTTAAGGCATCTTAACCATTGCTTTTCTCGCCCCAACTTGAACTCTGGAAGAACTGGCCCTCATCCCCGGACCCAAAAATTTGCTTGTCCCTTTTTTCCAACAAAACCCCCAAAAACTCTAAACAAATTCTTGTACTTAATACCTAGCCTAATATTAGTTGTTAAATGAGTCATCTCAAGCCCCAATGATTATCTTTCTCTGAGATTGACCTGGAGAGAGCCCTCTCCTATCCTCGTAAGGCTAGCTAAGAGGCTGAGTGTGGTTTGATGTGGACCTAGAACCTTGTCTTTTCAGCTTGAGGCAAATCTAGGCCCTAACATAGTGGCGACCGTACCGGGGAGGAAAATGGTTTGCTTATTGATGTCATTTGTTTTATAAGCTACAGATGGAGCCTGAAGTTATGCTAGGTAGCCTTTGAAACGCTTTTGCTTTGCATTAGCACAAGTAGATAAACGCTGCTTCAGTCAATCTCTGGTCTAGCTTGTAATTGTGACACTTGACCTGTAAATCGCCCCAGTACATTTTAGAATTCTAAGCTTTTGGATGATAAGTTTAGAATTTGAAAGGCTGAACAAGTTTTTTATGTTCCTTTGATTTCTTGAAAATAACACACTGGCTTCAAAGAGATATATCAGAGCTAATCCAGATCCAAATCCTCCCCCTTTCTACGAAAATCCCAATCTGATTTCAAGAATTGTTCGTCAAGAGAGCTCTGTGACTCCCGTGTTTAAATCTCGTTCATGTCCTGCAATTTTTAAGTATCTTGAAGAGCTTGATTTTGATGAAAAGTTTGAATTGTCATTGTTTGAAACCAAATCCGAAAGTGCTCTTGGTTCTATAGTTCCAAATCCTGACTTTACTGCAGCTCTTGAAGTTGAAAGAAATAATAAATCAATTGAGAATTTTATCTTGAAGCATCTCCAAAGTGAAATTCATGCTTCAAATATCGCTAATTTCCTAGAAGCTGCATCTGCATCCCTTGGATCTTCCATAACGGCATCCACCTCCAAATTTCCTACCGAACCTCCTTTCATTCTCACCCTTCCCCCGCAGCCTACTATTTCTAATCAAAATTTTGCTGTAAATTCACCTCCATCTACTCCTTCTACGTCCAAAATTGCTTCACCTCCACATACACCTCCTCATACACCTCACACATTAGCTGCACCTTCTCCCCCAACATCTCCAAGGCCAATTGCAAATCCACTAAGAGCAATGGCTGCTCGGTTTGCACCTCTCGTGCTGCCTCAAGTTTTGGGTGACATGCCCGCAGATTATCAGAGTAAAATTCCTTTGTTTGATGACACTCCTCAAAGTACCATGGCTCAACAACATGTGGACAAAATGACGGATTTCTTTGAGCTTCATGAGACTGATGCAGAAAACGTGACTATGAGATTATTCGTGCAAACTTTCACGGGTGAGGTGAGACTAGAAGCATTCCCACATTAGAAGAGCTTCAAAGGCAGTTCTTGGATCGCTGGGAAGTCAAGAAAGATCCTCTTCAGATCACTTCTAAATATACCAAGATCAAGCGGAATGCTGGTGAGTCCGTGCAAGACTATTGTACTAGATTTAATGCGGTTTATAATGCAATTCCTGATGATTTAAGGCCAACTAGAAAGTCAGATTTGCTTATGTTCCCGGATGGTTTTGTTCTAGACATGGCTTATCAATTAAGAGAGAGAGATCCAGCTACCTTAGAAGAAATGCAAAAAATCGCCGTTAGTGTTGAGGCAAATTTGAATGACAAGAGAGCTAGATTGAAAATCGAGAAGAGAGTTTCAATAAAGGAAGAAGCTTCTACCTCAGATCAGGTGCTCCGCAAGGTAGAAAAGATGATTGAAAGGTTAACATTTGATAAGCCTGAACCGCAGATCTAGAATCCTAATTTCCGTGGACAACAACAACCTCAATTCAGGATCAAATAGCGTGAGAAGCGAGCACAAGAACCGGCATCACAACAGCAGCAAGTAAAGACACCTCTTCAGCAGAATTTTGTTGGTCCTGAATTTGATGATGAAGACCATGTAATAGGGGAAGAAAATCACTTCTTTACTCCTGATGATATGCCCACCTTTATCACTGAAGATGATGAGTATGCAGAAAGTTCACCTGTACAGCAGGATGTAGATTTTATCTTGGCGAATGACATAGATCTTGAAGAGGAGTCGGATGAGTATCAGAGAGGGTATATGCATGCCTTGTCCGCCCAGCAGCATCAGTATTCATTAAGAAATAGAAATGTCCCCATCAATCCAATCCAGAAAATAAAGGACGGTCCAACATCTAAGAATGAGCCGCTTGTTGCACCAAATAAAGGAAAAGAAGTTGCTGATCCTACTCCTAGAAAATCTCCACCAGCAAATGAACGAGTCAATCAGCCAATCGTATCAAAAGATAAAGCTGAGAAGAAAGAGGTTCCAGCCAAAGAGGTAGAGAAGACTTCTGCTTTTAGTTTAGAAAATGAAATTTCTAAATTGAAGGTATCCATTCCCTTGACTGAGCTAATGAGGAACAACAGTTATAGAGGTCAGGTTTCCAAAATTTTGAACTTTTATCCAATGTCTGATATGGTGAGTGTGGAAAATGATCAACCTGAACTGATTTTTGGACCAGCATTGAATGGTGAGTCTCCAGACAGTGATGTGCCTCCTTTTTATATCAGTTTGAGAGTGCATGAGTTTGTGTTGCATAATGCTATGTTTGATTCTGGCGCCTCCCATAATCTTATGCCGAAAGCTATCTTGGAGAAGTTGGGTTTGAACATTACCAGGAAATACCATGATCTCTATTTGTTTGATTCCAGCAGGGTGAGATGTATTGGGCTCATTAAAGACTTGGTGGTCAGTTTGGATTAGATTCTGGAAAAAAACGTTTTGATGGATGTGGTGGTGGCGGATATACCTCCTAGGTTTGGAATGCTTCTTTCCAGATCTTGGGGAGCAAAGATTAAAGGAACTATGCAGCTTGATTTCTCCTACGCAACGATTCCCGTGTTTTGCCAAATGAGAAAACTTTATCTGGAGCAAAAAATGAAATACATGATTACAAGCAAGGAGAAACCAATTAATCATCCGATTAATTACGTACGTACAGATTTAGAGTCTTTTGTTTTGTATTCAGATATTTTCAATGAGATTGATAGTCAGCGAGTTGCAGCATATGATATTCTAGAAATAGAAGAGAATTTCAGAGAAGTTTTGAAGAAAGAAAGTCAAGAACAGGACAATACCATTCAGCAATCAGAAAAGGATAATTGACAGCAAGCAGAAAAATACAACAAACAGAGTTTCAACACTTAGCAGAAGAGGAAGATGGTCTGTGGACCATGGATTTCGATGGAGTAGTGGGAAATGATGGTGCTGGAATTGGAATTTGGGTACGTAGTCCCTTTTCTGCTCCAAACAAAGTGCCTAGTAATGTGCGGGTATGTTCTTACAAACTTGCTTTTGATTGTTCAAACAATGAGGCTGAGTACGAAGCTTTGATTACTCGCCTAAAAATTCTAAGAAAGCTGAATGCTAAGAGGATTTCTATATATGGCGACTCCGAATTGGTGATTAAGCAAGTTAAAGGCGAATATCAAGCAAAGCATCCTCGGATGCGAGCATACCGGAATGTTGTTCTAGACATCTTGAAGCTGTTTTCAGATTACACCTTAACGTGTGTGCCTCATATTCAAAATAGTATTGCTGATGCACTTGCTAAGGCAGCAAGTAATTTGAAGATTCCTATGTGAAACACCATCTGACTGTCCCGGACAATCAGAGATATTGGCAAGTTTTTCAAGATGATGAGGAGATTGATAATTTTCTGCGAAACAAAGGTAAGTTCAAAGATACCTCAATTGACGTAGAACATGATGATGGTAAAGATGATGTGCAGATCAATCAAATGGAAGTGTTGCAGCTCAAGGATAATGTGATTCCTAAAGGCTTGATACCTTTAGAAGAACTCTTTGATCATGATGATGTAGCCCGCAAACCAACATTGCAACCAACAGAGAAGGGAGTCGAAGAGGTGAATATTGGAACAACCGAACATCCGAAGATGGTAAAACTATCCAAAACATTGCCACAAAAGGTAAAGGCAAAATATATCAGTTTGTTGTCATCTTTTGCTGATGTGTTTGCTTGGGACTATTCTGACTTGAAGACATATGATACCAATATAATTTAGCACACAATTCCTATTAAGCCTAATCAAAAACCTTTCAGACAGAAGTTAAGAAGGCTTAATCCAAAATTGCTGCCATCAATTGAGGAGGTAAACAGGTTGTACAAATCAGGAATCAATGTTCCTATCCGATTTTCTGATTGGATATCTAATTTGGTTCTCATGTGAAAGAAGACAGGTGAGATCCGTTTGTGTATTGATTTTAGGAATCTCAACAAAGTTTCATTGAAGGATAATTATCCACTGCCAAAAATGGATCACATACTTCAACAAGTAGTTGGAGCATCTCGAATGTCACTACTCGATGGTTATTTTGGATATAACCAAATTTTAGTCCATGAAGATGATCGAGACAAAACAGTGTTCACGACTCCGTGGGGGACTTTTCATTACGCTAAAATGCCTTTCGGTTTGAAGAACGCAGGTGCCACATTTCAGCGGGCAATGGATATGGCTTTTGCAAATGAGAAGGATGTCTTCTTGGTTGTGTACCTTGATGATCTCACGGTGTTTTCTAATTCAGATGAAGAACACATGTATCATTTGAAAACTGTTTTTCAAAAGTGTAGAAAATATGGTGTATCGTTGAATCCGAAGAAGAGCTTGTTCACCATGGATGAAGGCTAAATTATTGGACACATCATATCAAAAGATGGCATTCGTATTGATCCCACACGTGTAGAAGCGATTTAGCAAATTGATCTTCCCCGGAACAAGAAGGAGATTCAGTCCTTTAATGGTAAGATGATTTTTTTACGCCGCTTTGTGCCTATTCTTGCTGAACATTTAAGAGAAATTACAAACATGCTTAAGAAGGACAGCCAAGTGAAATGGACCGAAGAGGCTATAAAATATTTCAATCTAGTAAAATTGGCTCTTTCTTCAGCCCCGGTTCTAATTAGCCCAGATTATACTCAGGATTTTATATTGTTTTCATTTGCTTTGGAGCATACTATGGCAGCTGTATTAATGTAGAAAAAAGATGAGCATGAAAGACCCATCACTTTCTTCAGCCGGACTATAAGAGATGCTGCTTTGAAATACAACATTATTGAGAAGCAAGCCCTTGCACTTGTAAAAGCACTGAAAGAACTCCGCATATATATTCTGCATTCCCATATTTTAGCTTATGTTCCTAATGCTATTGTCAAAGATGTTTTAGTACAAACAGACCCAGAAGGAAGACGTGGCAAGTGGATTTCATCTTTGCTGGAGTATGATGTAGAGATAAGGCCCACAAAGATTGTTAAAGGATAGGGATTGGCAAAGTTAATGGCTGAATCAAATCTGCACGTCTTGGACATAAATTTGATTGCTGCTATGTCCGATGAAAATGAGCAAGGTCTGTTAATTCAGGTAGCTTAAATCTTTGTTCTTTCTCCATGGTATTCAGATATCATATATGTACTTCAGAATTTGTCCTCGCCACCTGGTATGGTTAGAAACAAAGCTAGAATTCTTAAGTTAAAGGCTGCTAAGTTTTGTATTTTGAATTCTGCACTTTATTGGAAATATCCCGGTGGTGTTTTGTTAAATTGTTTGGTGGAAGAAGAAGCGAAGTAGGTCATGGAGGATTTCCATAAGGGAGATTGTGGTGGTCACCTTTTTTGGAAAACAATGGCAAATAAAATTTTGAGAGCCAGATACTATTGGCCAACATTGTTTGCTGATGTGTTCAAGACTGTCAAGAGCTGTCATAACTGTCAGATTTTTGAAGGAAAGCATAAATTACAGCCTTTGCCGCTTAAGCCCATTGAGGTGACTGCCCCTTTTCAACAGTGGGGGTTGGATTTCATTGGTGAAATTCATCCTGCTTCTTCAGGTTAGCATAGATGGATCCTCACAGCGACGGATTATTTCACGAAGTGGATCGAAGCAATTCCTAATAGGCAAGCTACGGATGCAGTAATAATTTCATTCCTTGAGAATAATATTTTGTCTCGTTTTGGTTGCCTGAATAAGTTAATCACTGATAACGCAACAACTTTCAAGTAAAAAAGGATGGTTGAGTTTTGTAATAAATATCACATTACTTTGGGGCCCTCAACCACCTATCATCCACAAGGCAACGGATTGGCGGAGTCTTCCAACAAATCTTTGGTTAATATCATTAAGAAATTGTTGGAAATAAATAAGAAAAGTTGGCATAAGAAGTTGGTCCATGCACTTTGGGCAGATCGAGTGAGTCAAAAGAAATCCATTGGTATGTCCCCCTTTGAGCTAGTTTATGGAGTTGATACAGTGTTTCCTACCTCTCTCGCAGCTCCGGTAGTCAAACTTCTTCAGGAGGCTGGTAGTGAAGATGATCCAATGCAGAGAAGACTAAATCAAATGATCCATTTGCAGCAGACACGGGAAGATGTTTTTCAAAACACATTCAAGTTGTAGGAGAGAATTAAGAAGATTTATGACAAAAAAGTAAAGGCGGACAAATTTCAGTTGGATGATGTGGTGCTGAAGTGGGATGCAAGGAATGAGGAAAAGGGTAAGCACGGTAAGTTTGAAAATCTCTGGAAAGGTCCTTTTAAGATTGTAGCATATCGGGGTTAGAATGTCTTTCTTCTGAAGGAGATGAACAGAGAAGATTGTCCATGAGGGCCAGTCAATGGTCGGCTGCTCAAGTGGTATCATTTCTGAGTTATTTCTGCTTATTACATTGTCACTGTAAATACCATTTTATTTCAGTATTATTGCAAGTGTGTGTTGTGATATTTTCTTTAGTCTTGGGCCCGAAATGAAGGCTATAATTATGAAGAAAGATTTCAATTTTGAGTTCAGTTTGTCGAGTCAGTTTTTCAGTGATTTTAGTTTCATTATTGAGTTGGTTTGAGTCAAGTTTTCAGTCAAATAAATCGATGTCAAAGGTCTTTTGTGGATTTCTTGAAATAATGGACTCCATAGCCCAATGGACGAAGGCACTGTCTAGCTCTTCCAGAGATCTGTCGTTCTTGGCACCTCCAAGGCACTACCATCCCCATTGGAGCCAATGTTAGAGTCGGTCTGGTCAGTCCTCCGTCAGAGATCAAAACTCTTTTTGCATTTCATTTTTAGGTGTCCCATCCTGCTCGATCACCTACATTCTACAAGGGGCATGCCATAATCTGATGGAAGGGTCTTGTCATACATTACCCCTCATGCCTTATCTATTGCTGGCTCAGGTCTGTCCATCAAAATCAAGTTTTAAAGTCACTTACAGTCCTGTTTCAGTTTCTGGATCACAAGAGTCATTTCAGTCATTAGGTCTAGGGTTAGTCAATTTGGTCTTCAACAATGTCTAATAATGCCAGCAGACTCATGAGGGAGGTTCTTAATAAGTTGTTATTTCAAAGATTTTCATCATCATATGGATGGATTATGACTTTTTTTTCAAAACTCTGTTTTGAAGAAAATTCAACATTTCGTTTTTGTAATAATTTTCAAAAGTTTTTCAGTTGTTGAATTCTTCAGGCGCAGCCCTGGTCTTCTTTGCCAAATTCCATGTCAGCTATCCCTGCAAAAAAATGCCAAGAATTTCATCATTTCAGTCAAAAAATAAAAAAGGAAATTTAAAAACAGAGTTGTATTAAAATGGAAAAAGTGCCAATGCCAAAACATTACAAAGATGGGTTTTGGAGAGTCAAAAATCAAATCCATGTCTTTATAAAGATATTTTCATGAAGATCAATGTCATTTGCATGCCAAGACCAAAGAGAAGCCACTCAAAGCAAATTGGTTGAGTTAGTGTGTGATTTGGGTGAAGTTGGAGGAAACTTGGCCGGCGTGGCGCATAGAGCAGGTGGCGCGGCGCACTGGGGAGGTGCGGCGCACTGGGAGAAACCACATAGTGTAAATTAACATAGGCATGGCGCACTGGGACGGCGCGGCGCATTGGGTATGCGGCGTGACGCATACACCTGAAAGCCCGAATTTGCTTGAAATTTCTCCAAATTGCCCATAACTTGCGTGGATTTGCCAGGTAGGGTCATTATCTTGGTATTTCATCTAATTTTGTGATAAGTTATGGTGTTTTATGGATGATAATGATTGAAACAAAAATCTTAAACCCTACCTCCAAAGTACCTCAAAAGGAAAATTGCTGTGGGTTTCAAAAATCAGTGTTTTGCTACCAAAGTCACTCCTCTTTCCCATTCCTCCCTTGTTTTTATCATTCCCTAATTTCCTACCCCCCTAAGCTCACTAATTCCTTCTCCTAAATGCTCTGTCCCAAATTCTCCAATCTCACACCTCAAACCCTACACAACAATTCCTAACCCTATACATCAAATCCTACATCAAATCCCTCAAAACCCTCCTACATTTCCCTAATCCCTATAGTCCCAATAGTCCCTAATCCCTTACTACTTTCCCTCTTCCTAACAGTCGCTTGTTTCATTTGTTTCCCCTTGGTGGTAGAATTTGAACACATCACTAAAAGAGTAGTTCAGCACAATTTTCCTACACCAACATCTTTTTCTCCAAGGCATTTTGAAAAACAGCAATCATGGCATCTGAGCATTCATCGGATTATGAAATGGAAACCCAAAGTGACTCCCCCATGGAGGAACATGCACCCTAGAGGCCTCATAGAGGAGGTAGACATATCAGAGAAGAACCAGTCACCCTCACTGAATTACAGGCCTGCCCTCTTGCCATGTTTTGTTTCCAGCATCAGCCATGCTATGAGTTTTGTGAAAAGGTGGCTAATGTTCAATTTCATCATGAGTTGGCTCGTCTATTCATGCTGCATTTACATGGAGATCAGGCTACCTTAGTCGGTGTCACCTTCAGACTTACACCAGAATCTGTCTCACTAGCAACCGGCATACCAAACATTGGGGAACCATGGACCAAGAGGAAGAAGATTGACCGGCAGCATTATGAGCCATACATTAAAACCGGTTTCTTGAGGTAGCTCAAGAGAGTGTTTCCATTTCGATATCTGAAAGATGAATATGCTCCACTAATGAAATTTATCATGAAGTATTTCAGCTGTGAGGGAAGGTTCTCTCGTCTCTATTCTTATCACGTCAGGTTGCTCATGCATTTCATCGGGGTACAGATGATGAACATTCCATATTTCATTTGCCGGAACATAGAAAGGATGACCACCCTTGTGCAGCACAAAAACCCTTAGTAGCAACTTAACAATGTTTATCATTTTTCTCTTATTAAGATTTTGGTGGTTCATCAGCTTGGATTGCAGGGCATCACTTGGGATGATTTCATCTCTCGTGACTTCTTCAGAGCTTCACAGGGATTATCAGAGGTCAAGCATGAGACAGGTGGACCTTCTCGTCAGTATGAGTGCCATGAGACCGCTAGTGTGCCGGTAGTCATCACATATCAGAGGGGCATTAGACATTTGTTTGCAGTAGCGAAGCGAGTGTTATCTCCACCCGGTGTGGAAGGGGCCTTGCTTCCTCCATCAGCATCACAGGTATAGGACAAAGGCAAGAGGCCAATGCAGGATGAGGGGCCCTCAAGTGAGCAAGAGGCCGACTTCATTCTCGTTCATGATGATGACACAGATACGGGCCCATAAAGTTCCAAACTTAGGGAGATCATCCAGGAACAGCAAACAGAGATCCAAGCCTTATCCCTTGAGTTGGAGAGTGCTAAGTGGACTATGAAATACTTGGAGCAGAGGAACAAATAGCTTGAAGATCAGCAAGCAATCATGGAGTTACAGAACATCCGCGAGATCGCCAAGCTGCACAAAGGAGAAGAATTGAGCTCACTTCATTGGAACAAGAGATTAATGATGATCGGGAGTCTAATCTCGAGAGGGTTAAAATCCACTTAGAGAGACTGTTGGACAAGGCCGATAAGGACCATGCATTGCTGAGACACATGGCTTTCCACTACATGGCACGGAACAAGGTCTACAAGGCACGAATAAGGAATTTAAAAGCAAAATTAAAGAAGGCAATAAGGAGGCAAAAGAGGCAAAGGGAGATTGATCATCTTCAGATATTGGCCAAAGCCTCTTTAGCCTAGCATGACACTTAATGAAGAAGCTCCAGCCAAAATTTCAAGAAATTTGGGGCATTTTTGGCATTTTGACAAATTTTGGCACAAAAAACAAGGTTTTTCTCCCTCTGCGCCGTGCCACGTGGCGCGCGCTTTTGCTAGGGAGCTCCAAATTGCAAAAGTTTACAATTTTTTATTTTTCATGAAAAATCATGGTTTCTGGTGCACGACCAAGAAATTTGGGCAAGTTTTGAGTCCCCAGGAGGTCAAAAACACTCAAAAATTGACCTCACTGCCCCTATTTTGACACACAGGAAGCAGTCTTAGGAGATTGAAGTTTTGGAGGTGCAAATGACATCCAAATTCATAAATTCCACTTGGGTTGGAAAGTAGACAGGCTGGGCTTTCCAACAAGATATCTTGGGCTCAATTTGGACTTCAGGAAGTGCCCCAAAATCAGCCCCAAAGCGGCGCGACACATATAGATTTTAGCGCGGTGCATAGAGAATTTTGGCTTGTTTTTCACTGTTCAACTCAGCAATTCGCCCAGTTTTGACCGATTTTGCTTCTTGGTGTTATTTTTGACCTTCCATGATGTAATTTGACAACCATGATGTAATATTGGCACATTTATACTTGTACTAGAAGATTCATTCACCAAAAGGTGAAATGTGAGGGAATGAATCAGTTTCCTAGCATATAGGGGTAAGTTGTTTGACTACCTAGATTTCAGTTCCTTGTTTAGAATTAGTTCAAACAGCTCCTAGAATTATGAGCTCGACCTCTAGAGGTAAGGGAATAGGTTTTGCTTGTCTATATTATGTAATTTCTAAGTCATTTTCAGGGTTGGACATTTGGGATTGCTAAGCACTTCATTGTACATTTCATTTCTGCAATTTTGGCAAAGGAAAGACTAGGGTTTTGCAGCACTTGTTGGGATCCTTGTGGCTCTATGTTTGGATGGTGTTTTTCTCCATGTATTTGTAAGTTCATGCATGGTTATGTATTCCATTTCCCTTCTCTTGTCTTCTGCAATTAAACTAATGAGTACTTAATGTGGAATTCATAAACTGCTATGCTCTGCCTTTGACTTTGGTTTAGTTTTATATGTTTTCTTCAGTTTGTAGAGGATCCTTGATATAATATTTCCCTCTTCAGCTTCTCAGCAGTCCTTTCTATCCGTTCATTCAATTTAAGGCATCCTAACCATTGCTTTTCTCGCCCCAACTTGAACTCTGCAAGAACTGGCCCTCATCCCCGAACGTAAAAATTTGCCTGTCCCTTTTTCCAACAAAACCCCCAAAAACTCTAAACAAATCCTTGTACTTAATACCTAGCCTAATATCAGTTGTTAAATCAGTCATCTCAAGCCCCATCGATTATCTTTCGCTGAGATTGAGCCAGAGAGAGCCCTCTCCTATTCTCGTAGGGCTAGCTATGAGGCTGAGCATGGTTTGATGTGGACCTAGAACCTTGTCTTTTCAGCTTCAGGCAAATCTAGGCCCTAACATAGTGGCGACCGTACTGGGGAGGAAAATGGTTTGCTTGTTGATGTCATTCGTTTTATAAGCTAAAGACAGAGCCTGAAGTTATGCCAGGTAGCCTTCGAAACGCTTTTGCTTTGCATTAGCGGAAGTAGATAAACACTGCTTCAGTAAATCTCCGGTCTAGCTTGTAATTGTGACACTTGACCTTTAAATTGCCCCAATACATTTGAGAATTCTAAGCTTTTGGATGATAAGTTTATAATTTGAAAGGATGAACAAGTTGTTTATGTTCCTTTGATTTCTTGAAAATAACTCGCTGGCTTCAAAGAGATATACTAGAGCTAATCCAGATCCAAATCCTCCCCCTTTCTACGAAAATCCCAATCTGATTTCAAGAATTGTTCGTCAAGAGAGCTCTGTGACTCCCGTGTTTAAATCTCGTTCATGTCCTGCAATTTTTAAGTATCTTGAAGAGCTTGATTTTGATGAAAAGTTTGAATTGTCATTGTATGAAACCAAATCCGAAAGTGCTCTTGGTTCTATAGTTCCAAATCCTGACTTTGCTGCAGCTCTTGAAGTTGAAAGAAATAATAAATCAATTGAGAATTTTATCTTGAAGCATCTCCAAAGTGAAATTCACGCTTCAAATATCGTTGATTTCCTAGAAGCTGCATCTGCATCCCTTGGATCTTCCGTAACGGCATCCATCTCCAAATTTCGTACCGAACCTCCCTTCATTCCCACCCTTTCCCCGCAGCCTACTATTTCTGATCAAAAGTATGCTGTAAATTCACCTCCATCTACTCCTTCTACCTCCAAAATTGCTTCACCTCCACATACACCTCCTCATACACCTCACACATCTGCTGCACCTTCTCCCCCAACATCTCCAAGGCCGATTGCAAATCCACCAAGAGCAATGGCTGCTTGGTTGCACCTCTTGAACTGCCTCAAGTTTTGGGTGACATGCCCGCAGATTATCAGAGTAAAATTCCTTTGTTTTATGGAACTCCTCAAAGTACCACGGCTCAACAACATGTGGACAAAATGATGGATTTCTTTGAGCTTCATGAGATTGATGCAAAAAATGTGACTATGAGATTATTCATGCAAACTTTCGTGGGTGAGGTGAGAAAATTGTTCAGAGCTTTGACAGCTAGAAGCATTCCCACATTAGAAGAGCTTCAAAGGCAGTTCTTGGATCGCTGGGAAGTCAAAAAAGATCCTCTTCAGATCACTTCTGAATATACCAAGATCAAGCGGAATGTTGGTGAGTCCGTGCAAGACTATTGTACTAGATTTAATGCGGTTTATAATGCAATTCATGATGATTTAAGGCCAACTAGAAAGTCAGCTTTGCTTAAGTTCCCGGATGGTTTTGATCTGGACATGGCTTATCAATTAAGAGAGAGAGATCCAACTACCTTAGAAGAAATGCAGAAAATCACCGTTAGTGTTGAGGTAAATTTGAATGACAAGAGAGCTAGATTGAAAACCAAGAAGAGAGTTTCAATAAAGGAAGAAGCTTCTACCTCAGATCAGGTGCTCCGCAAGGTAGAAAAGATGATTGAAAGGTTAACACTTGATAAGCCTGAACCGTAGATCCGGAATCCTAATTTCTGTGGACAATAGCAAACTCAATTCAGAATCAAACAACATGAGCAGCGAGCACAAGAACCGACATCACAACAACAACAAGTAAAGACACCTCTTCAGCAGAATTTTGTTGGTCCTGAATCTGATGATGAAGACCATGTAATAGGGGAAGAAAATCACTTCTTTACTCTTGATGATATGCCCACCTTTATCACTGAAGATGATGAGTATGAAGAAAGTTCAGCTGTACAACAGGATGCAGATTTTATCTTGGCGAATGACACAGCTCTTGAAGAGGAGTCGGATGAGTATCAGAGACGGTATATGCATGCCTTGTCCACCCAGCAGCGTTAGTATTCATTAAGAAACATAAATGTCCCCATCAATCCAATCCAGAAAAGAAAGGACGGTCCAACATCTAAGAATGAGCTGCCTATTGCACCAAATAAAGGAAAAGAAGTTGCTGATCCTACTCCTAGAAATCTCCACCAACAAATGAACGAGTCAATCAGCCAATTGTATCAATAGCTAAAGCTGAGAAGAAAGAGGTTCTAGCCAAAGAGGTAGAGAAGACTTCTGCTTTTATTTTAGAAAATGAAATTTCTAAATTGAAGGTATCCATTCCCTTGACTGAGCTAATGAGGAACAATAGTTATAGAGGTCAAGTTTCCAAAATTTTGAACTTTGATCCAATGTCTGATATGGTGAGTGTGGAAGATGATCAACCTGAACTGATTTTTGGACCAGCATTGAATGGTGAGTCTCCAGACAGTGATGTGCCTCCTTTTTATATCAGTTTGAGAGTGCATGAGTTTGTGTTGCATAATGCTATGTTTGATTCCGGCGCCTCCATAATCTTATGCCGAAAGCTATCATGGAGAAGTTGGGTTGGACATTACCAAGAAATACCACGATCTCTATTTGTTTGATTCCATCAGGGTGAGATGTATTGGGCTCATTAAAGACTTGGTGGTCATTTTGGATTAGATTCCGGCAAAAAATGTTTTGATGGATGTGGTGGTGGCGGATATACCTCCTAGGTTTGGAATGCTTCTTTCCAGATCTTGGGGAGCAAAGATTAAAGGAACTATGTAGCTTGATTTCTCCTATGCAACGATTCCTGTGTTTGGACAAATGAGAAAACTTTATCAGGAGCAGAAAATGAAATACATGATTACAAGCAAGGAGAAACCAATTAATCATCCGATTAATTATGTACGTACAGATTTAGAGTCTTTTGTTTTGTATTCAGATAGTTTCAATGAGATTGATAGTCAGTTAGTTGCAGCAGATGATATTCCAGAAATAGTAGAGAATTTCAGAGAAGTTTTGAAGAAATAAAGTCAAGAACAGGACAATACCATTTAGCGATCAGAAAAGGATAATGGACAGCAAGCATAAAAAATACAGCAAACAGAGTTTCAGCACTTAGCAGAAGAGGAAGATGGTCTGTGGACCATGGATTTCGATGGAGCAGTGGGAAATGATGTTGCTGGAATTGGAATTTGGGTACGCAGTCCTTTTCTGCTCCAAACAAAGTGCCTAGTAATGTGCGGGTATGTTCTTACAAACATGCTTTTGATTGCTCAAACAATGATGCTGAGTACTAAGCTTTGATTGTTGTCCTAAAAATTCTAAGAAAGCTGAATGCTAAGAGGATTGTTGTATATGGCGACTCGGAATTGGTGATTAAGCAAGTTAAAGGCGAATATCAAGCAAAGCATCCTCAGATGCGGGCATACTGGGATGCTGTTCTAGACATCTTGACGCTGTTTTCCGATTACACCTTAACGTGTGTGCCTCGTATTCAAAATAGTATTGCTGATGCACTTGCTAAGGCAGCGAGTAATTTGAAGATTCCTACAAATTCAAGTAATAAATTTTAAATTCATGTGAAACACCGTCCAACTGTCCCGGACAATTAGAGATGTTGGCAAGTTTTTCAAGATGATGAGGAGAGTGATGATTTTCTGCAAAACAAAGGTAAGTTCAAAGATACCTCAATTGATGTAGAACATGATGATGGTAAAGATGATGTGTAGATCAATCAAATGGAAGTGTTGCAGCTCAAGGATAATGTGATTCCTAAAGGCTTGATACCTTTAGAAGAACTCTTTGATCATGATGACGTAGCCGGAAACCAACATTGTAGCCAACAGAGAAGGGAGTCGAAGAGGTGAATATTGGAACAATCGAACATCCGAAGATGGTAAAACTATCCAAAACATTGCCACAAAAGGTAAAGGCAAAATATATCAGTTTGTTGTCATCTTTTGCCGATGTGTTTTCTTGGGACTATTCCGACTTGAAGACATATGATACCAATATAATTCAGCACACAATTACTATTAAGCCTAATCAAAAACCTTTCAGACAGAAGTTAAGAAGGCTTAATCCAAAATTGCTGCCATCGATTGAGAAGGAGGTAAACAGGTTGTACAAATCAGGAATCATTGTTCCCATCCTATTTTCTGACTGGATATCTAATTTGGTGCCCGTGCGAAAGAAGACAGGTGAGATCTGTTTGTGTATTGATTTTAGGAATCTCAACAAAGTTTCATTGAAGGATAATTATCCACTGCCAAAAATGGATCACATACTTCAGCGAGTAGTTGGAGCATCTCGAATGTCACTACTTGATGGTTATTCTAGATATAACCAAATTTTAGTCCATGAAGATGATCGAGACAAAACAACATTCACCACTCTGTGGGGGACTTTTCATTACACTAAAATGCCTTTCAGTTTGAAGAATGCAGGTGTCACATTTCAGCGGGCAATGGATATGGCTTTTGCAAATGAGAAGGATGTCTTCTTGGTTGTGTACCTTGATGATCTCACAGTGTTTTCTAATTCAAATGAAGAACACATGTATCGTTTGAAAACTGTTTTTAAAAAGTGCAGAAAATATGGTGTATCGTTGAATCCGAAGAAGAGCTTGTTCGCCATGGATGAGGGCAAACTTCTTGGACAAATCATATCAAAATATGGCATTCGTATTGATCCAACACGTGTAGAAGTGATTCAGCAAATTGATCTTCCTCGGAACAAGAAGGAGATTTAGTCCTTTAATGGTAAGACGAATTTTTTACGCCGCTTTGTGCCTAATTTTGTTGAACATTTAAGAGAAATTACAAACATGCTTAAGAAGGATAGCCAAGTGAAATGGACCGAAGAGGCTATAAAATCTTTCAATCTAGTAAAATTGGCTCTTTCTTCAGCCCCGGTTCTAATCAGCCCGGATTATACTCAGGATTTTATATTGTTTTCATTTGCTTCGGAGCATACTATGGCAGCTGTATTAATGCAGAAAAAAGATGAGCATGAAAGACCCATTGCTTTCTTTAGCCAGACTATAAGAGATGCTGCTTTGAAATACAATATTATTGAGAAGCAAGCCCTTGCACTTGTAAAAGCACTGAAAGACTTCTGCGTATATATTCTGCATTCCCATATTTTAGCTTATGTTCCTAATGCTGCTGTCAAAGATGTTTTAGTACAAACAGACCCAGAAGGAAGACGTGGCAAGTGGATTGTAGCTTTGCTGGAGTATGATGTAGAGATAAGGCCCACAAAGCTTGTTAAAGGACAGGGATTGGAAAAGTTAATGGCTGAATCAAATCTGCACGTCTTGGACATAAATCTGATTGCTGCTATGTCCAATGAAAATGAGCAAGGTCCGTCAATTCAGGTAGTTGAAATCTTTGTTCTTTCTCCATGGTGTTCAGATATCATATATGTTCTTCAGAAATTTTCCTCGCCACTTGGTATGGCTAGAAACAAAGCTAGAACTCTTAAGTTAAAGGCTGCTAAGTTTTGTATTTTGAATTCTGCACTTTATTGGAAAGATCCCGGTGGTGTTTGGTTAAATTGTTTGGTGGAAGAAGAAGTGAAGCAGGTCATGGAGGATTTCCATAAGGGAGATTGTGGCGGTCACCTTTTTTGGAAAACAATGGCAAATAAAATTTTGAGAGCCAGATACTATTGGCCAACATTGTTTGCTGATGTGTTCAAGACTGTCAAGAGCTGTCATAACTGTCAGATTTTTGAAGGAAAGCAGAAATTACAGCCTTTGCCGCTTAAGCCCATTGAGGTGACTGCCCCTTTTCAACAGTGGGGGTTGGATTTCATTGGTGAAATTCATCCTGCTTCTTCAAGTCAGCATAGATGGATCCTCACGGCGACGGATTATTTCACGAAGTGGATCGAAGCAATTCCCACTAGGCAAGCTACGGATGCAGTAATAATTTCATTCCTTGAGAATAATATTTTGTCTTGTTTTGGTTGCCCGAATAAGTTAATCACTGATAACGCAACAACTTTCAAGTCAAAAAGGATGGTTGAGTTTTGTAATAAATATCACATTACTTTGGGGCACTCAATCGCCTATCATCCACAAGGCAATGGATTGGCGGAGTCTTCCAACAAATCTTTGGTTAATATCATTAAGAAATTGCTGGAAATAAATAAGAAAAGTTGGCATAAGAAGTTGGTCCATGCACTTTGGGCAGATCGAGTGAGTCAAAAGAAATCCATTGGTATGTCCCCCTTTGAGCTAGTTTATGGAGTTGATACAGTGTTTCCTACCTCTCTCGCAGCTCCGGTAGTCAAACTTCTTCAGGAGGCTGGTAGTGAAGATGATCCAATGCAGAGAAGACTAAATCAAATGATCCATTTGCAGCAGACACGGGAATATGTTTTTCAAAACACGTTCAAGTTGTAGGAGAGAATTAAGAAGATTTATGACAGAAAAGCAAAGGCGGACAAATTTCAGTTGGATGATGTGGTGCTGAAGTGGGATGCAAGGAATGAGGAAAAGGGCAAGCACGGTAAGTTTGAAAATCTCTGGAAAGGTCCTTTTAAGATTGCAGCATATCGGGGTCAGAATGACTTTCTTCTGAAGGAGATGAATGGAGAAGATTGTCCAAGAGGGCCGGTCAATGGTCGACTACTCAAGCGGTATCATTTTTGAGTTATTTCTGCTGATTACATTGTCACTGTAAATACCATTTTATTTCAGTATCATTGCAAGTGTGTGCTATGATTGTTTCTTCAGTCTGGGGCCCGAAGCGAAGGCTATAATTCTGAAGAAATATTTCAGTTTTGATTTCAGTTTGTCGAGTCAGTTTTTCAGTAATTTTAGTTTCATTATTGAGTCGGTTTGAGTCAAGTTTTCAGTCAAATAAATCGATGTCAAAGGTCTTCTGTGGATTTCTTGAAATAATGTAATCGATAGCCCAATGGATGAAGGCACTGTCTAGCTCTTCCAGAGATCTGCCGTTCTTGGCACCTCCAAGGAGCTACCATCCCCATTGGAGCCAATGTTAGAGTCGGTCTGGTCAGTCCTCCGTCAGAGATCAAAACTCATTTTGCATTTCATTTTTAGGTGTCCCATCCTGCTTGATCACCTGCATTCCGCTAGGGGCATGCCATAATCTGACAGAAGGGTCTTGTCATACATTACCCCTCATGCCTTATCTATTGTTGGCTAAGGTCTGTCCATCAAAATCAAGTTTTAAAGTCACTTACAATTCTGTTTCAGTTTCTGGATCACAAGAGTCATTTCAGTCATTAGGTCTAGGGTTAGTCAATTTGGTATTCAAAAATGTCTAATAATGCCAGCAGAATCATGAGGGAGGTTCTTAATAAGTTTTTATTTCAAAGATTTTCATCATCATATGGATGGATTATGACTTTTTCTTCAAAACTCTGTTTTGAAGAAAATTCAACATTTCATTTTTGTAATAATTTTCAAAAGTTTTTCAGTTGTTGAATTCTTCAGGTGCAGCCCTGGTCTTCTTTGCCAAATTCCATGTCAGCTATCCCTGCAAAAAATTGCCAAGAATTTCATCATTTCAGTCAAAAAATCAAAAGGAAAATTAAAAACAGAGTTGTATTAAAATGGAAAAAGTGCCAATGCCAAAACATTACAAAGATGGGTCTTGGAGAGTCAAAAATCAAATCCATGTATTTATAAAGATATTTTCATGAAGATCAATGTCATTTGCATGCGAAGACCAAAGAGAAGCCACTGAAAGCAAATTGGTTGAGTTAGTGTGTGATTTGAGTGAAGTTGGAGGAAACTTGGCCGGCGCGGCGCATAGAGTAGGTGGCGCGGCGCACTGGGAGAAACCACATAGTGTAAATTAACACAGGCGCGGTGCACTGGGACAGCGTGGCGCATTGGGTATACGGTGCGACGCATACACCTGAAAGCCTGAATTTGCTTGAAATTTCTCCGATTTTCCCAGAACTTGCGTGGATTTTCCAGGTAGGGTCGTTATCTTTGTATTTCATCCAATTTTGTGATAATTTATGGTGGTTTATGGATGATAACGATTGAAACAAAAATCTTAAACCCTACCTCCAAAGTACCTCAAGAGGAAAATTGTTGTGGGTTTCAAAAATTAGTGTTTTTCTACCAAAGTCACTCCTCTTTCCCATTCCTTCCTTGTTTTTATCATTCCCTAATTTCCTACCCCCCTAAGCTCATTAATTCCTTCTCCTAAATGCTCTGTCCCAAAGTCTCCAATCTCACACCTCAAACCCTACACAACAATTCCTAACCCTATACATCAAATTCTACATCAAATCCCTCAAAACCCTCCTACATTTCCCTAATCCCTATAGTGCCAATAGTCCCTAATCCCTTACTACTTTCCCTCTTCCTAATAGTCCCTTGTTTCATTTGTTTCCCCTTGGTGGCAGAATTCGAACACATCACTAAAAGAGCAGTTCAGCACAGTTTTCCTACACCAGCATCTTTTTCTCCAAGGCAGGTTGAAAAATAGCAGTCATGGCATCTGAGCATTCATTGGATTATGAAATGGAAACCCAAAGTGACTCCCCCATGGAGGAACATGCACCCCAGAGGCCTCATAGAGGAGGTAGATGTATCAGAGAAGAACCCGTCACCCTCACTGAATTACAAGCCTGCCCTCTTGCCATGTTTTGTTTCCAACATCAGTCATGCTATGAGTTTTGTGAAAAGGTGGCTAATGTTCAATTTCATCATGAGTTTGCTCGTCTATTTGTGCTGCATTTACATGGAGATCAGGCTACCTTAGCGGGTGTCACCTTCACAGTTACACCAGAATCTGTCTCACTAGCAACTGGCATACCAAACATTGGGGAACCATGGACCAAGAGGAAGAAGATTGACCGACAACATTATGAGCCATACATTAAAACCAGTTTCTTGAGGCAGCTCAAGAGAGTGTTTCCATTCCAATATCTGAAAGATGAATATGCTCCACTAATGAAATTGATCATGAAGTATTTCAGCTGTGAGGGACAGTTCTCTCATCTCCATGCTTATCACATCAGGTTGCTCATGCATTTCACCAGGGTACGGATGATGAATATTCCGTATTTCATTTGCCGGAACATAGAAAGGATGACCACCCTTGTGTAGCACAAAACCCCTCAGCAGCAACTTAACAATGTTTATCATTTTGCTCTTATTAAGATTTTGGTGGTTCATCAACTTGGATTGTAGGGCATCACTTGGGATGATTTCATCTCTCGTGACTTCTTCAGAGCTTCACAGGGATTATCAGAGGTCAAGCATGAGACAGGTGGACCTTCTCATCAGTATGAGCGCCATGAGACCGCTAGTGTGCCGGTATTCATCACATATCAGAGGGGCACTAGACATTTGTTTGCAGCAGCGAAGCGAGTGTTATCTCCACCAGGTGTGGAAGGGGCCTCGCTTCCTCCATCAGCATCATAGGTACAGGACAAAGGCAAGAGGCCAATGCAGGATGAGGGGCCCTCAGGTGAGCAAGAGACTGACTTCATTCTTGTTCATGATGATGACACAGATACGGGCCCACAAAGTGCCAAACTTAGGGAGATCATCCAGGAGCAGCAAATAGAGATCCAAGCCTTATCCCTTGACTTGGAGAGAGCTAAGTGGACTATGAAATACTTGGAGCAGAGGAACAAATAGCTTGAAGATCAGCAAGAAATCATGGAGTTACAGAACATCCGCGAGAATCGCCAAGCTGCACAAAGGAGAAGAATTGAGCTCACTTCATTGGAGCAAGAGATTAATGATGATCGGGAGTCTAATCTTGAGAGGGTTAACATACACTTAGAGAGAATGTTGGACAAGGCCAATAAGGACCATGCATTGCTGAGACACATGGCTTTCCACTACATGGCACGGAACAAGGTCTGCAAGGCACGATTCAAGAATTTAAAAGCAAAATTAAAGAAGGCAATAGGGAAGCAAAAGAGGCAAAGGGAGCTTGATCGTCTTTAGATATTGGCCGAAGCCTCTTTATCCCAGCATGACACTTAATGAGGAATCTCCAGCCCAAATTTCAAGAAATTTGGGGCATTTTTGGCATTTTGACAAATTTTGGCACAAAAAACAGGGTTTTTCTCCCTATGCGCCGCGCCACGTGGGGCGCGCTTTTGCTAGGGAGCTCCAAATTACAAAAAATTTACATTTTTGGGTTTTTCATGAAAAATCATGGTTTCTGGTGCATGGCCAAGAAATTTGGGCAAGTTTTGAGTCCCCAGGAGGTCAAAAACACTCAAAAAATGACCTCACTGCCCCTATTTTGACACACAGGAAGCAGTCTTGGGAGATTGATGTTTTGGAGGGGAAAATGACATCCAAATTCAGATATTCCACTTGGGTTGGAAAGTAGACAGACTGGGATTTCCAACAAGCTATCTTGGGCTCAATTTGGACTTCAGGAAGTGCCTCAAAATCAGCTCCAAAGTGGCACGACGCATACAGATTTTAGCGCGGCGCATAGAGAATTTTGGCTTGTTTTTCACTGTTCAGCTCAACAATTCTCCCATTTTTGATCAGTTTTGCTTCTTGGTGTTATTTTTGACCTTTCATGATGTAATTTGACAACCATGATGTAATATTGGCACATTTATACTTGTTCTAGAAGATTCATTCACCAAAAGGTGAAATGTGAGGGAATGAATCAGTTTCCTAGCATATAGGGGTAAGTTGTTTGACTACCTAGATTTCAGTTCCTTGTTTAGAATTAGTTCAAACAGCTCCTAGAATGATGAGCTCGACTCCTATAGGCAAGGGAATAGGTTTGGCTTGTCTATATTATGTAATTTCTAAGTCATTTTCAGGGTTGGACATTTGGGATTGCTAAGCACTTCATTGTACATTTCATTTATGCAATTTTTGCAAAGGAAAGACCAGGTTTTTGCAGCACTTTTTGGGATCCTTGTGGCTCTGTGTTTGGATGGTGTTTTTCTCCATGTATTTGTAAGTTCATGAATGTTTATGTATGCCATTTCCCTTCTCTTGTCTTCTGCAATTAAATTAATGAGTACTTAAGGTGGAATTCATAAACTGCTATGCTCTACCTTTGACTTTGGTTTAGTTTTATATGTTTTCTTTAGTTTGTAGAAGATCCTTGACATAATCATTCTCTTCAGCTTCTCAGCAGTCCTTTCTATCCGTTCATTCATTTTAAGGCATCCGAGCCATTTATTTTCTCGCCCCAACTTGAACTCTGCAAGAACTGGCCCTCATCCCCGGACCCAAAAATTTGCCTGTCCCTTTTCTCCAACAAAACCCCCAAAAACTCTGAAAAAATCCTTGTACTTAATACCTAGCCTAATATCAGTTGTTAAATTAGTCATCTCAAGCCCCATCGATTATCTTTCGCTGAGATTGACCCGGAGAGAGCCCTCTCCTGTCCTCGTAGGGCTAGCTATGAGGCTGAGCGTGGTTTGATGTGGACCTAGAACCTTGTCTTTTTAGCCTGAGGCAAATCTAGGCTCTAACAAAGTCTTTGAAAGGTTTAAAGAATTTAAGGCTCTAGTGGAAAAACAGACAGAGAAGAAGATACAAGTGTTGAGGATAGATAACAGTGGAGAGTTTTACAGTAAGGAATTTGAAGAATTTTCTAAGAAGTGTGGTATAACATGGCAGAAGACTACTCCATATACACCTCAGAAAAATGGAGTTGCAGAAAGAATGAATAAGACGTTGATGGAAAGGGCAAGAAGCATGCTCAATGGTGCCAGGTTAGGACAAGAATTCTGGGCAGAGCCGGTGGAGACTGCATGTTACTTGATCAACAGATCACCTTCATTAGCATTGGAAGATAAGACTCCACAAGAGGTATGGACTGGTAAGAAACCTTCTCTTTCACATCTGAGGGTATTTGGATGTGATGCATATGTACATGTTCCAAAGGAGAAAAGAACCAAGTTGGATAGTAAATCTGAAAAGTGCATCTTTATTGGGTATAAGGATGGTTTAAATGGTTATAAGCTTTGGAACACAGTAACAAGGAAGGTTGTGTACAGCCAAGATGTGGTGTTCAGAGAGGTGAAAGATGTTATTAAACGTTAAGTCCAACCAAAGGAACTTGAGAAGATAGAGTTTGAGCTAAAGGAGGAAGAATCGAACTCTACAACAGAGGAGGAATCAAAAGATGAAGAGCCACAAACTCCAGGTGTGAGAAGATCAGTTCGAGAAAGAAGGCAACTAGAAAGGTATAGTCCATCTGCTTTCTGTTCAAATTTTACTTTATCTATTATTGATGATGATCCCAGAACTATGAAGGAAGCAGTAGATTCAGAGGATGGAAAACTCTGGAAAGAGGCCATGGTTGATGAAATGGCATCTTTGCACAAAAATTAGGTTTGGGATCTGGTGGAGTTGTCGGCTGGAAGGAAACCCATTGGTAGTAAATGGGTGTTCAAGAAGAAGACAAATGCAAAAGGAAAGGTAGAGAAATACAAAGCTCGGTTGGTAGCGAAAGGTTATTCCCAAGTGTCGGGAATTGATTTTGGTGATATTTCTTCTCTTGTTGCCAAGGTAACTTCTAGTAGATTACTTTTATCTGTTGCTACTGCTTTTGATTTTGAGGTAGAACAGATGGATGTGAAGACAACATTTCTTCACAGGGATCTGGAAGAGGATGTAGAATTTCTCATTGTAGATCAACAGATTATGCAATATACTAAAGCAAAATACAATATCTACTTCTACAACAAACTTGCGGAAGTTTAATAGAATATGAGCAAGATCAAATAGAACACATATAATTGAGAATGAGAAAGCAATCACACATGAACACAGAAGAATACTCTTGGGAAAGCCTCAGCCTAAAACCCCGATCTCTGTAATATCATACAAGTGCAAATATGTTCAGATTACACAAATATTCAGCTCACAAGCCATCCAGCTCTCAGCACAATCTAACAATACAACTCACAGACTGAATAGACACAACACATGTCTTCCTCTAGCCCTCCAAGCCTCCTATTTCCTTGCGCAGTTTCTCCTGGGGTCCAATGCTACCACCTTTGTGAATTGGCCTTATCACACAACCATCAAACTCAAAAGTAACTGCACAATCTCCAAGGAATGAATTCCTTCTGCATGTAAGAGATATCCTCCAAGGAATATTCCTGCAACTAATAGTACACTGTCCCATCACCTGATCTCAACTGGGTCTCTGACTGAACTGACATGCATGAGTTATTTATGAGAGAATATTCAGTTATCTGAAGTGCAACAGTTACATGCATGTGTGCATTAACTAACTGAACTCACAATTAGTTCAACAAATTATTTGAACTAATCTAACTGGACTTAACTCACATAACTGAGCTAACTAATTACAACTCAAAGTACAACTCATCCTAATCTCCTTTAATCAAGGGATAACTTCCTCAATCAATGGAGAAATTGTTGCATGTCTTCACATAGACTTCATGTTTGATTTCCTACAACTAATTAACTCAAGATGAATTAATTAATTATTTTATAAACAACTACTAAGATCAAATTCGAATTTTACTTCTCAATTTTAGTTCAGGGACTAACTAAAATTGGAAGGTATCCCGAAATGCTATTTATAGCACTGCTATTTTTATCACTTCTATTTTTAGCATTTCTTGTTGCTATTTTCAACACTCCCTCTCAACAAGAAAGGGATTATCAGTAACCTCAATCCTGTCTCTGTGGAACTTGAACTTGAATTTTGACAATGCCTTCGTCAAAATATCTGCATCTTGTTCCTTGGTTGAAACTTACAACAAAAACATGATCCTCTTGACCAGATAGTCTCAAAGATGGTGATACTGGACATCTATGTGCTTGGACCTGTCATGAAAAAGTGGATTCTCAGAGAGTTTGATACAACTCTGGTTATCGCAGTAGATCACGGTTGGATCCATGCTCTGACCAAACAATCCCATTAGAATCTTTCGCATCCAAATGGCCTCACATGCAGCCTGACTAGTAGCCATGTATTCAGCCTCTGCTGAGCTAAGTGCAACTAACCTCTGTTTCCTACTGTACCAGGAAACTGCAGCTAAACCAAGGTTGAATATTCCTCCAAAAGTGCTCTTCCGGTCTGATGGACTCCCTACCCAATCTGCATCTGTGAAGCCTTGAAGCTTCTCCATCCGTTTGTACCACAATCCAAACCGAGATGTGCCTTTGAGGTATCTCAGTACATGCTTCGCTACCTTCCAAAATAGCTTGGTAGGCTGAACCATAGCTTGACTCAGCTAGTTCACTGCAAAGCATAAGTCTAGTTGTGTGTTCACCAGATATATAAGTGAACCCACAAGCTGCTGATAAACAGTAGCAGCTACTACCTCACTTGAAGTAGCATCCTCCTTCCTCCAGTTCCTAGCTAGAGGAGTTTGCATGGGTTTACACTTCTCCATATGGAATCTCCTGAGGATCTCATTGGCATACTTGCCTTGAGACACAAAAAATTCTCCATCTCTCTGCCACACTTCCATGCCTAGAAAGTAGTGCATAAGACCCATGTCTTTCATTTCAAACTCTCTTGCAAGGTCCTCCTTGCAAGACTAGATCAACTGATCATCACCTGTCAAAATTAGATCATCGACATAAAGAAAAATGATCAATGACTTACCTTTTACCATGATGTGGTAAAGGTTCGCATCTACTTCACCCTTGATGAAGCCCAACACGGTGAAATAGCTGTTGGTCCTGGTGTACCAAGCATGGGGTGCTTGCTTCAGCCCATACAGAGCCCTCTTGAGTCGGCACACATGTGAATCACGATCGAAGGTCTCGAAAGCTTTTGGCTACTCAATGTACACCTCCTCCTCAATCTTTCCATTGAGGAATGTTGTCTTCATGTCCATCTGATGGATCCTCCAACCCATTTGAGCTGCTAGTGCGAACATCGATATGATAGATGACTACATTGCTACAGGAGCAAAGGTCTCATCGTAGTCGATTGCCTCGACCTGTGAGAAACCACGGGCAACAAACCTTGCCTTATGTTTCTCAACACTACCATCAACTGCCTACTTTACCTTGTAAAGCCATCTGGAACTCACCATTGACTTGTCCTTAGGTCTTGGGACAACATCCCAAACACAGTTCCAAACGATGGAGTCGTACTCCTCCACCATTGCATTAGCCCAAACTGGTTGCTACACTGCCTCCTCGAATGAAGAAGGCTTGGAATCTACACACCCCCCAACCAGGGCCATGTAACCAGTGTACTACTCGGGTGACCTCCTCTGTCTGTGCTAAGAAGATGATTGTCCCACATTCTCCCACACATCTAACATCAACCTGTCAGCTTCCCTTGAGTGTTTCCGCCCATCTCTGGAAGACTCAACATGAGTGGATGTCTCCACTCTCGGATCCTCTGCATGTGGCTGCTCTGCATCAATCTGAGGCTCCTCCTCCTTAGGAACTGAAAGTTCCTCATCTGCATGTAACTTGAGCTCCCTCTTAAGTGATACTCGCATGGATTTCTTCTCGTCAAATTTTAGATTCCTGCGTACCATTGTCCTCTGACTGGTAGGCAGGAACACCCAATAGTTGTGGGGTGTATCCGTGTACCCCACAAGTATTCTCAACTCAGCTGTTGGATCTAGCTTCTTCCGAGCATCTTTGGTCACATGGCAGTAAACCAATGATCCAAAGATTCGGGAGTGACTCACATCTGGTTGCTTCCCGAAAAAGGCCTCCATAGGTGTCTTCATTCCCAGCATACGGTGGGGGCTTCTGTTATGCAAGTATACTGTTGTATTGCATGCCTCAGCCCACAAATGTAGTGGTAGGCTTTGGTCATGCAATATTGCTCAAGCTGCTCCCACAATCGATCTGTTATTCCTTTCGGCCACCCATTTTGTTGTGGGTTATGGGGTGCCGTCAAATCCCGTTTAATTCCTTCTATAGTGCAGAAGTCCTTAAACTGTTGGGAGACATACTCTCGACCATTGTCGCTACGCAAGGCTTTTATTTTCTTTCCAGATTCTTTCTCTGCCAAGGCTTTAAACTCACAAAACCTCAAAAAGGTTTGATCCTTCTTTTGCATAAAGTAAATGCAACATCTACGTGAGAAATCATCAATAAAAATAACGTAGTACCTTTGTTTAGCGGTGGAGGCTGTAGAGAATGGTCCACAAACATCTAAGTGAACTCACTCTAGGATTGCTCCAGCTCTAGTGTCTCGATCCAAAAAGGAATATTTCACATACTTACCCAAGGTACAACCTTTGCATGTATTCGTTTGCTCCAGTTTTCCCTTTGGAAGTCCGGTAGAAATCTACTGCATGATCTACAGGGCTTCATGGTGCAAGTGACCCAATCTTCTATGCCATAGCTTGCCAACATCTTGTCTCTGCACCATCTCAGCTTTGGTACTCAATGCAGCACGGTCGTCTACCTCCAGCTTGTAGATATTCTTAACTCAAATCCCTATCCTCTTGGTCTGTCCCATGTCAATATGCCTTAGAAGTACTTTTCCTTTACTAAAGACTACATCATAGCCTTTATCTTCTAGCAAAGTAATGGACACAAGATTCTTCTTCAGACCTGGTATATACTTTACATCAGTCAGGGTGAGGGGATCTCCATGCTCCCTCTGAAACACAACTGTACCTTCACCTGAAACACGGTACTTTCCATCATCACCCATCTCGATCCACATATGGAGATCCTTCTCCTCCAAGGTACTGAAAAGATTCTTGTCACCTGACATGTGGAATGAAGCTCCACTGTCCAGGTACTAAACACATCCCACCATGGATGAAACCATGCATGTGATAAGAGAGAAATCCAACTCAAACTGTGAGGCCAGTGCCTCACCATCAAATCCCTTTGAGGATCCCTTCCTGGATTTCTTCTATGGACAATTCATAGCATAATGGCCCACTTCATGACAATGAAAGCATCGCACTTTCGATTTTTCAAAATTCTTCCCACCATGGGAAGGACTGGATTTGGAATGGGATGCCTTCCCTTTCCCTTTCCTCGCCTTACTCGCTAAGGCTAGATTTTCCTCATCATCTTTATTTGATGAGGATCCATCTCTGGTGCTTCTTCTTATCTCCTCCCGCATCAAATCCGACCAAAGTCGTTCCCAATCTGGCAGTTTTTCTCTTCCATTTACCGAGTCTTGGTAGCTATGCCAGCTCTTAGGAAGACCGAGGAACACAAGGCTCACCATGTCATCATTGGCTGTCGTGATCCCTACACTTCCAACCTCATCCCTGCAGGTGGTGATCTTGTTCAGATATGTAGAGATCGTGTCACCCTTTTCACACTTGATTTTACAAGGCTTGTCTTTCAGCACCAGCTTCCTCTGATCGCTGCTATTTTGAAATAGATATTTCAATGTTTTCCACATCAAAAATGGTGTCTCCTTCCCATGGTGACTCAAGACTATGTGGTCTCGAACTCCCTCCAGAAGGATTCTCCTTGCTCTAGCCACACATTTCTTCCATTCCACCAATTCTGTAGCATTAGCCACTGCTGGCTTGGGGACTTCTTGATCAATGAAGTCCTTTAGAACGTTATCCTGTAATACTGCTTCCATGTGATCCTTCTAGGCTATATAATTCGAGCTGCCATCAAGGGCATACTCGAGTCTTAAACTGTTGAACGCCATTGGTGAAATTGAGATGTGATAAGAAATCGATTTCTATATTCAGGAACCCTAAACTTCGAACTTCTCCCTTCTTGTATACAGTTCTCTCCTTTGATCACCTTTGCTATGATACCATGTAGAATTTCTCACCGTAGATCAACAGATTATGTAATATACTAAAGCAAAATACAAGATCTACTTCTACAACAAACTTGTGGAAGCTTAATCGAATATGAGAAAGATCAAATAGAACACATATAACTGAGAATGAGAAAGCAATCACACATGAACACAGAAGAATACTCTGGGGAAAGCCTCAGCCTAAAACCCTGATCTCTGTAATATCATACAAGTGGAAATATGTTTACATAAAGCTTCAACTCACAAGCCATCCACAGTCGAACAATACAGCTCACAGACTGAATAGACAAAACATATGTCTTCCTCCAGCACTCCAAGCCTCCTATTTCCTTGCACAGTTTCTCTTGGGTTCCAATGCTACCACCTATGTGAATTGGCCTCATCACACAACCATCAAGCTCAAAAGTAACTTTGTAATCTCCAAGGAATTAATTCCTTCTGCATGCAAGAGATATCCTCCAAGGACTATTCTTGTAACTCATAGTACACTGTCCCATCACCTGATCTCAACTGGGTCTCTAACTGAACTGACATGCATGAGTTATTTATGAGAGAATATTCAGTTATCTGAAGTGCAGTAGTTACATGCATGCATGCATTAACTAACTGAACTCACAATTAGTTCAACAAACTATTTGAACTAATCTAACTGGACTTAACTCAGATAACTGAGCTAACTAGTTACAACTCAAAGTACAACTCATCTTGATCTCCTTTAATCAAGGGATAACTTCATCAATCAATGGAGAAATTGTTGCATGTCTTCACATAGAATTCATGTTTGATTTCCTACAACTAATTAACTCAAGATGAATTAATTAATTATTTTACAAACGGCTACTAAGATCAAATTCGAATTTTACTTCTCAATTTTAGTTCAGGGACTAACTAAAATTGGAAGGTATCCCAAAATGCTATTTATAGCAGTGCTATTTTTAGCACTTCTATTTTTAGCATTTCTTGTTTCTATTTTCAACAGAGGAGATCTACATGAAGCAACTTGAAGGTTTTGTGGTGAAGGGTAAGAAAGAACTGGTATGCAAGTTAAAGAAGTCTCTGTATGGGTTAATACAGTCACCAAGGATGTGGTATAAGAAATTTGATACATTTATATGGGGACTTGGCTTCACCAAAAGAAAAGCAGATCATTGTGTGTATTTTAAATTAATTGGTGACCATGTTATTTATCTGCTCTTGTATGTGGATGATATGTTGTTGGTTGGAAATAACAAAGAAATTATCCAGGATTTGAAGACCCATTTGTCCTCCAAATTCAACATGAAATATCTTGGTGCTGCAAACTATATTTTGGGCATGGAAATTAAAAGAGATCAGAAAAAGAGGAAGCTCTAGTTAAACCAGAGGAAATATGTCGAGACAATATTGCAGAGGTTTAATATGCAGGATAGTAAACCGGTGAAGGTTCCTATTCCCATAAGTGTAAATTTATCTGCTGAACAGTGTCCCAAGACAGAAGAAGAGGAAGAGGACATGTCTCGTGTTCCATATGCAAGTGCAGTCGATAGCCTGATGTATGCGATGGTCTGTACTATACCAGACATTACACATGCAATGGGAGTATTGAGTAGGTTTATGCCAAAACCAAGGAAGGAGCACTTGACAGTAGTGAAGCAGGTTTTCTGGTATTTGCGTGGCACTAGTGATTATGGTTTGTGCTACCAAGGAAGACTAGGATTGGACAGAGTGTTGGATATTCATGGCTTTGTTGATGCAAACTGGGCTATAGATCTGGATCAAAGAAGATCTACAAGTGGGTATGTGTTTAACCTATTTGGAGGTGCAGTCAGTTGGATGAGTAAGAAACAATCTATAGTGGCTCTATCAACTACAGAGGAAGAATACATGGCAGCCACTCATGCAAGCAAGGAATCAGTTTGGTTGTAGAGATTGTGTTCAAGTATGGGGTTATTACAGGGAGTTATAAGGATAGACTGTGACAGCCAAAGCACAATTTTATTAGCAAAGAACCATGCATATCATTCAAAGACGAAGCACATTGATGTTCAATATCACTTTGTGAGGGATATGATAGAAGACAAAAAGGTGTTGTTGGTAAAGGTGAACACTTTGAAGAATACTACAGATGCATTAACAAAATCTGTGAGCTCTAAGTTCTCTTGGTGTAGAGAAACAATGGGCATTTCAGGGTTGGATAAATGATTAAGCTCTCTTGTGGCCTCCTGTGGAAAAAAAACAACAAGTGGGAGAATGTTGGGTTGTGTTATATTTTTCCACGACTAGCCCACGTAGTTAATCGGGGGGTTAGAAGGGGGGCGGAGCTTCCCCTTCGTTGCACTGATTGCATAGTGGGGGGGGGGGGGTCACAAGGGGTTTGAGAGGTGCAGGTAACCCCACTCTATGGGGTCCGTGGTAGCGCCCCAGAAAATTTTGTTTTTGGACCCTATATTAGGTTGGGTAGACCTACCTATGGTTTTGTGCATGAATTTTCACACATGGTTTTGGACGCGATGGTTTTCAATCCATGGTATTGGATGCTTCGGCATGTATAGATATGTATTGTAACATTGAAAGAAACATAATGAAAAATCAAGCTGGTAGTCCTGGTTTTGGGATCTAGGGGATAATCTCTATGTATATGTGTTTTATGTGTTATGCTCTTGCATTGTTTATTTTCAGTGTTTTTAGAATTCGTATGCAGGTAATTTATTTACATGGTTAAAACCTACAGGATATTACATTTATGGTATTTTCATGCTCTTTAAGCAATTTTTCTTAACATCACTTAAGGAAAGATCACGGATTATGTTGGTATTTGAGTGGTCTTCTTTAATGTGAATTATGAATGTGAATTTTTACTAGGGCAAAACTTAAATAGGGCGAAGGAAAACTCAAGTCTTTTAACCCCGAGATTGGACATGCAACAAAAAGAAAAAAATGGAGCAAAATGACATGCGTAAATAGAATGAGGAGCCTTTCCACAAGTCCGTCTACAAAATGACGGATCAGGTGGAAAAGTTGTTTACAGATTATGAAAGGAGAATGGAAAAAGAGAGTAAGAAAGAGGGAGATCTAGTAGATGATAACACATCAGTACACTGAGGAGGTGGAGGAGGACCTCATGAGTCTTCATCTTCAAGTTCAAGCTCATCCTCTTCCCCTCATTCTCATCACTCAAATGGTCATAAGAAAAGGGCTTCTAAAAATCCATTTTTAAAGTTAGATGTAAAATTTGATTTTCCCATGTTTAATGGAGAAGTTAATGCAAAGAAAATAAACAATTGGATTAGATAGATTGAAGAGGATGAAGCAAAGATTTAGTTCAAATCTCTTTGGTTGGGAGGCACAACTCTTGTATGTGTTGGGTGTGGAGCCTGATTATCTTCCTAATTTAGAGGAATTGATTCATATGTGTTTGGGTCTTAGTCCCTAAAGGGCGGGTTTGTTGGGGATTTACCTCCCACTAGTGCCACCAAGGGGGTCTAGGGAGGGGTGGGGGCACGTTTTGGAGCCCCCCCAGGGGGCAGCACCTTTGAAAGAAAAAATTAGAGAAAAATTGCCTTGTAAAATAATGTAATTTCCTAGTCAATATGGGTCATTCATTAGGCAAAATATCTAATGGTAGAAGTTATGTTAATTTAGGGTTTTTCTCCCTAGAAGGCAACCCTTAGTTTATATGATGGAATTTTATTGTGACTGTGTATTATTCTGTGTGAGAAAAAGAGAGGATATTGTATGACAGCAAAGAGGAAGTTACAACGGATTTGTTGTAGGTTATATCCCTTTAGTTTGCTAGATAATATAAATGGAAGGACTATTAGTTGTTTCTCCATGGACATAGCCCAAATTGGGTGAACCATGTATATTTTTGTCTCTCTTATTTTATGATTTTCTGGTTTTGTGTTTCCACATTTTTTATGTGTTCCATTGCTCTATTATTTAATTTCTAATAGTATGGTGGGAGATAAAACTTTGCAAAGGTTGTAATCATAATAGTAAACTCCTTTCTTCATGGCCTGAGTTTTTTTCTTCATTAAGAGGGAAGTTTTACCCATTGGGTTATAGGCAAAAATCCATAATAAAATGACAGAACTTGAGACAGTGCAAAGGTCAGAATGTTCAAAGTTTTACAAAAGATTTTAGGAAGCAAGAATTTGCATTGAATATTCCTTTATACTCATAGAAACTTTGATGAAATACATTGGCACTTTTCATAGTTATCTTCATCATTCATTTTTGTTATTTGATCCCACTAATCTAGATGAAGCTAGTGTGAAAGAAATTCATCTTGAAAGTAGGGAAAAACATGAATAAGAATATCATCTAAAGAAGCCTTCATCCAAGCATCAAATAAACAAGTTCAAAGGAAAAAGAAATGGAAAGAAGAAAATGACAAAAAGGAAAGAAGGGGAGTCCTCTTTCACTCATTGCAATAGAGAAGGGCATGATGAGGAGTAGTATTGGAAGCTACATCCAAAATTAAAGCCTAAAAATATTGGTTGAAAAAGGGAAGCAGAACACGGTTGCTACAGTGCAACAAGACCTTGGTTCTAATTTCGGTGATGAGATGTAGATCACAACCGTAGGAGTACAACGTAAAGGTTCCTTTCATGCTAGTTCAAGTTATGAAAGTAAATCTCATGATGATGAAAGAAAAAAGTAGTGAATTGTTTCATATAAGAGTTGTATCTAAGCACACTAAAATAGATACACTATTTGATTCAAGTTCTCAAGTTAATTTGATATTAGAATCAATTTTTATGAAGTTAAGTTTGGAAACGAGACCTCATCCAAAGCCCTATCCTCTTGGTTGGGTGTGTGACAATGTAAAACTCAATGTCACCAGATAGTGTAGCGTTGTGTTTTCCTATGACAACCCTAGTTAAAAATCCATGTAAAATTATAAGACCATGGTTTATGGGACACATATTCCAAGCTGAAGGTTGGGAAAAACATCCTAGTGGGTGTTAATTTCAGTTATTATGGCTAAAGGAAATTGGAAAAGGCCATGGAAAAGGCTTTGGAAAGGAAAGAGGCATTAATTTGCATTTTATTTATGAAAATAATGGAAAATAGGAGAAAAGGAAGGTGAAAGGTCACATGTTGCATGTGAGGAGGAAATTGAAGGAAAATAAGGGAAAATTAATAAAATAGAGGCCTCATTGATGAGAAGGCTTCTGAGGATCATTTGGAAAGTTTTTTCTCAGACTTTTGTCTGTTCAGTTTTGGAGCTCTCTCATTATTCTCTCTCTCACACACTCTTGGACACTTAGAGTTTTCTTAGAGAACTTTGGCATTGGATCAATAAAGGCAAAGAAAGCAAGAGGACAGAAAGAGCAAGCAAGGACGAGCATGATCAACCAGCTACAATAGGATTCTTTGCAGGTATTGATTTGAATGTGTGATTTCCTTGCTATATTTGGCATGCATGGTATTACATGTGGTTCTTTTCTATCATGTCATGAGTTTTTCTAGGTGTGATAGTGTTTTCAGCCTAGCCTTGTCATTTTCAGATAACCTTGATGAGATGGCTTCTCATACTTTGATCGAGGTAGAGTTCCCCGATGGATTCGAAGCTAAGTGAGGTGGACCTCCAAAATGAAAAACACATGGCCTAGTGGTCCCTGAACTAGGCTGTGGATCATGGTAAAGTCACTAGCCGAGTAACCCTTGAGCTAGACTATGGGTTGCGGTAAAGCGAGGACTGTGTCCCTATGTGGGCCTAGGAATCCTTACAAGTAAATGTTTGAATATACCAATAAATCCAAGAGGGTATTTCTCTCTGTTGGGCCTAGTAGTCTTGGGATGGGATGTATGGTAAAGCCTGGAGAGTGGATCTTGATGTAGGGCCTAGTGATCCCTAGATCAGACTATGGATTATGGTAAAGCCTGAGAGACTAGAAGGCACTAAAATTTCTCATGGTGTAGGTGGAGAACTCCAGTAGTATCCATGCTTGTTTGGTTATTTTTGGTTGGTTATGAGTCCCACATTCATGCTTGGAATATGGCACGGGGGTGATTGGCTGAAGAGATATTTGGCTCATCCAATCTATGTTCGAGTGGAACATGGTAGTCCCATCCCTGATTGGTTTCTACATTCATTAATGAGAAATTCATTCCCTTGGTTTTTGATGTGTAAATGTGTTAGTTTATATGTGGATTCTATGGCTTATGTATTCATGGTATTTTTGTTATTATGTTGTTGGTTATGAGCATGTATTTTGACAGTGATGATGTATGGATCTCCTCATGTTTCTATTTGTAAACGAATAAAAAATGTATCTATGACCTAATAGATGATAATGTAGCATATGATATGAGGGAAAAATGCTTCTTAGTGATTCACAGATAAGTATGAGACCCCTATGCTTAAATATATTGTTTACACCTATAGATTGCATTGATGCCAAGTGTTTGAAAGAATGTCAGTCCCGGTTGGGAATGGTATAGCTTTTGGTTTATTAGTCATGTCATCATGTGTTTAATGGATTCTAAAAGTTACAGCAAGTTCGGGGCAGTGGCCGAAATTCTGGGCTTGAAAAGTGCCTCAAATCCCGCGGACTCCGGCACAGGTTTGCTGGAAATAGTCCATGAACGCAAGCATGCAAGCTTGAGGGAGAGTCTAGAGCTCTCTAGATGGTGGCATGCCCATAGCATGTGAGCATCTAGAGGTTTAATAGCTTAAAAAATTAGTGGGACCCAGGGGCATGATACCTGAGTGGTTGGGATGGATCCTGGGAGTGTTGTTGCTGATGTGGAAGGTATGTTGGATGGATTTCCATCGATTCCACTTTCTTGAGGATACATAGGAGGTTGAATCATATCACAGTAGCCTCTCATCAAATGTTTACCTTGGTTGGCCAGTTACTTGGGTAGATATGGAAGGAGGGTGTTACATTTCCATTTCTTCAAAGTTGATAGATGAGGCTCATTTAGGTGTTGTCCCACTTGACATTTATGGAATAGTATTGGGAATGCCATACTTATATGATAGAAAAAAAATCTTCTTAAAGCATGGGAACAAGTACCATCTCACTAAAAATGGGGTGGAATATATTGTCTAAGCTCACCGCATGAAAGTCAATTCAACCTTTATTAGTGCAGGATAGATGACCAGACTCATCAACTCTAGCAAGAAGTGTATGCTCATCGTTGCGAGGAATTTTTTTTTTGAAGCATCTGATTCTTTCAAGGTTGTAATTCTTCTCACATTTTAGCTTATATCGGCCTGACCCAAGTTTGGAAGATTTATTTAGCCAAACAAATCCTGCAGCTACCAGCCCTTTCGGCAGCAGCTCACGGAGCGCGGACTGAGGTCTCACCCGACGTAGTAGGGGAGGGTGCTGGAACCAGGTTTCCACACCCTAGGGATGTCTTGGTGTGGTCTAGGAGGTTCTCACACTAGTTTATAGCTCCGCGCTATTCGGTACTCGCACTGATCCAGAGTGATTATATTTTTCTTATTACTGCGCTGTTCTACTCTTATGATTCAAAGCTATTCAATAGGGTCTTTAAGCAAACATTTAACCAACATAATCGATTCGCGCACAAAATGAACCCAGATTCGCATACACTTATCACATTTACATTAACCAGATATAGAAAGGTAAACCATAAAGACATATGAGTGATAACATAGAATTTACATAAGCAAACTTATATTTATTATTATTCTCCACCAATACATCTAGATCTACCCTGCGCACTCAGCTGCAGGGGTCCACGCACACAGCTGTGGACTTTCTAGGCCTCTACACACATAGCTGCAGAGCCTCTACCTACTACCCAACCCTTGACTTAGACTTACAGATGCTTTCAAACTATCTTCTTTAAGAACCCATTACATTTCTTGCCTCCAAAGAACTGCCTTTCCCTCATAGAGTCGCGATCTATTTATACCCTTCCCTGGCCCACAATCCTTGCGTGGGCTGACTCTATTTACATTACTTTTTATTATTTTCTGGCGGACTACACTTTGAATCAATCTATTACACTTCGTGCTCCGCATACTTTAGATTTTTTACAATATTTTAATCCTACTTCTTGGGCTTTCTGTCCCAAAATCGTTACGCGGGACCTCCGCTACCCAACAGTCCCCCAACACAATCATCGTGACTTGTGTTGGGTGTGGAGGCTAATTATCTTCTGTATTCAAATGTATGAGCCAGATTTATACCCCAAGAAGACTGTACACCCCTCCATGCGGGGGGGGGTCCGGGGGCTAGCGGTCCCCCGGTGTGGGTTCAGGGGCAGTGCCCTCGAAGCTAAAAATAGATGTAAAATTGCCTTGTAAAAGTCTAGTAATTTCTAGTCAATCTGGGCCGTTCATTAGGCGGATGATCTTACGGTAGAAGTTATGTTTAATTTAGGGTTTTTGGCCCTAGAAGGCAACCCCTCACTATATATGAGGGAATTGCATTGCGTCTATACATATCTGTATTCTGAGTGAGGAAGAGAGAGGAGATTTAGAGTGAAGAGGGTGTTACAGCGGATCTGTTGTAGGTTGTATCTCTTCAGTTTGCTGGATAATACAATAAAATAAGGACTGGATGTTTCTCCGTGGATGTAGCACAAATTGGGTGAACCACGTATATCTGTGTCTCTCTTGTTTTATGTGTTTTCTGTGTTTACATTTATGAAATATTTTATGTGTTCCATTGCTTCGTAATATATAATTTTCTAACAACTGGTATCAAAGATGAAGGTTTATTTGGCTGATAAACTCGTAGGAGAGAAGGGTTCCTGGTTCGAGTGGGAGCAATGGTGGAAGATGGTAGGTTTAGGGTTGAAAAATTCAATGGCCAAAACTACCAGCTGTGGAAGATGCAGATGGAAGATTATCTGTATCAGAGAGATCTGTACCTACCATTGAGCGGAAAGACAAAGAAGCCGATGAGTATGATAGACACAGAATGGGATATTCTGGACAGAAAGGGACTTGGAACAATATGGATATGCCTAGCGGTGTCGGTAGAATTTAATATTTCAAAGGAAATAGTAATAGAGGGTTTAATGTCGGCATTGGCCAAACTGTATGAAAAACCCTCAGCCTCAAATAAGGTATTTCTTATGAAGCGTTTATTTAATATGAAGATGTCAGAAGGTGTATCTGTTGCAGATCATTTAAATGATTTTAATATAGTTACAAGTTAGTTTAAGTTTTGTAGGGTAAATTTTGATGATGAAGTTAGGGCTCTGTTATTTCTGTGCTCATTGCCAGAAAGTTGGAATGGTTTAGTTATGGCTGTTAGTAACTATGTCTCTAGATCTAGTAATTTAAAGTTTGATGATGTTGTTGGTGCAATCCTTAGTGAGGAAATGTGACAGAAGAGCTCCGGTGAGACATCTGGTAATGCTTTGACTGCAAAGACGAGGGGAAGAAAAATGGAAAGAGGAAAGAGCCCAGGATATCGCAGTACGTCAAGAAAAGGAAGATCCAAGTCCAGATCCGGAATAGTGTGCTGGAAATGCAGGAAGAAAGGACACCTGAAGAAAGACTGCAAGTCTCGGAAGGGAAAAGAAGGAGACGCGCAGCAAGAAACTAATCATGAACCAAATGTAACAGGTGATGTGTTGCAAGATGCTTTGATTCTTTCATTAGAAAATATTATTGATGCCTGGGTGGTAGATTCAGGGGCCTCATTCCATGCCACACCTGCTAGGAAACATTTTCATGATTATGTTCAAGGAGATTTTGGACAAGTTCGATTGGGTGATGATAAACCCTGTAAAATCGTTGGAATGGGTACAGTTTTCATAAAACAACAAAATGGAAATCAGTGGCTATTGAATAAGGTAAGGCATATTCTAGATCTGAAGAAAAATTTGATTTTAACAGGGAAGTTGGGAGGTGAAGGTTGCGTAACTACTTTCACGAATAAAACCTGGAAGGTCACTAAAGGATCCCTGGTAATAGCGAAAGGAGAAAAGGTTGGTACATTGTATTTATGCAATGGTATTTCTAATTCTGTTAATGCTTTAACCTCTATAGGAGAAGATACGACATTGTGGCATCATAGGCTTGGGTACATGAGTGAGAAGGGGATGCAGATTCTTCACTCAATAAATTTGTTACCAGGTTTGAAGCATGTTGATTTAAAATTCTGTGAGAATTGTGTTTCTGGAAAATAGAAGAGAGTCAGATTCCTTAGAGTTGGGAAAGAAAAGAAGAGCGAAAAATTAGAGCTTGTACATACAGATGTATGGGGACCTACTCAGGTATCATCTCTTGGTGGCTCTCGTTATTGTGTTACTTTTATTGATGATGCAACCAGAAAAACCTGGATTTATTGTATTCGAAATAAATCTGATGTATTTGATACTTTCAAGAAATGGCAAGCTTTGGTTGAAAATGGGACAGGGAAACGGTTGAAGTGTCTCAGATCAGATAATGGAGGTGAATATTGTAGCAAAGAGTTTGATAGGTACTATTCATAGAATGGAATTCGTAGAGAGAAGACAGTTCCAGAACACCACAAGAAAATGGTGTGTCAGAAAGGATGAACAGGACAATCATGGAGTGTGCAACGTGCATGAGATTGCATGCAGGATTGCCTTTACAATTTTGGGTAGATGCTATAGATACTGATGTTTATCTAATAAACAGAGGGCCTTCAAGTTCCTTGGATGGTGGTATTTCAGAGGAGGCATGGACAGGTAAAAAGGTAAACTACTCATTTTTATATACTTTTGGTTGTGAAGCCTTTGTCCACATTAAGAAAGAAAATAGAAAAAGCTTGAGGCAAAATCAAAGAAATGTACCTTTATTGGATATGGTGTTAATGATTTTGGTTATCGCTTATATGATTATGAAAATCACAAAATCATTAGGAGCAGAGATGTAATATTCAATGAAAAGGTATTGTATAAGAATCAGTTGCAGGAAAAGAAACAAGAAAAAGAAAATAGAGAATACACAGTGCTTGACGATATCACAGGAAAAGTGATGGTGCCTGAAAATCATAATGATCAACAACCACAACAACAACAAGCACTTCAAACACCTGAAAGTGGTGTTAGAAGATCTACCAGGATAAGTAGACCCCTTGAACGATACTCTCCTTCATTATATTATGTATTGTTGACTGATTTTGGTGAACCAGAATGTTATGAAGAAGCAGTGCAGGTAGAAACCAGGAAGAAGTGGGAGGAAGCCATGAAATAAGAGATGGACTTGGGACTTAGTCAGGTTTCCTGCAGGTAAAACAGCATTACAGAATAAATGGGTTTACAGGCTGAAGGAAGAAGATGGAGGAAAACAGAGGTACAAAGCTAGACTTGTGGTGAAGGGGTTTGCACAGAAGAAAGGTATTGATTTTGATGAAATATTTTCTCCTGTTGTTAAAATGACTTCAATCAGAACTATTTTAAGTCTAGTGGCAGTTGAAGATTTGCATCTTGATTAGTTAGATGTAAAGACAACCTTTCTCCATGGGGATTTGGAGGAAGAGATATATATGCAGCAGCCACAAGGATATGAGGTAAAATGGAAGGAGAAACTAGTGTGTAGGTTGAAGAAGAGCTTGTATGGCTTAAAACAGGCTCCAAGGTAGTGGTATCTAAAATTTGACAGGTTTATGTCTGAACAAGGTTATACTAGATGTCACTCTGATCATTGTGTTTATCTCAAAAGGAAAAATGATGGCAGCTATATTATATTGTTATTGTATGTAGATGACATGCTTGTTGCAGGTTCTAACATGCAGGAAATAAATGTGCTCAAAAGAAAATTGGCAAACTCATTTTCAATGAAGGATTTGGGTGTTGCAAAACAAATCCTTGGTATGAGAATAACTAGAGACAGGAAGAATCGCAAATTAACATTGTCTCAAAGTGAGTACATAGAAAAGGTGTTGAAAAGGTTTAATATGAAGAATGCAAAACCAGTTAGTATACCTTTGGCTAGCCATTTCAAATTAAGTAAGGAGGCGTGTCCCAAGACTCAGGAAGAAATGGCTCATATGTCTAAAGTTCCATATGCATCAGCAGTTGGAAGCTTAATGTATGCAATGGTCTGCACAAGGCCTAATATTGCACATGCAGTGGGAGTTGTAAGTAGGTACATGAACAATCCAGGAAAAGAACATTGGATGGCGGTGAAGTGGATTCTCAGGTATTTGAGAGGTACCACAAATCAAGCATTATGCTTTGGTGGTTCAAACATTGCTCTACAGGGATATGTTGATGCAGATATGGCAAGTGACAGAGATAACGGGAGGATCACTACAGGATATATATTTACTATAGGTGGAACAACTATCAGTTGGGTTTCAAAAATCCAAAGTGTTGTTGCACTTTCAACAACAGAAGCAGAGTATGTTACTGCTACAGAGGCTAGTAAAGAAATGATTTGGTTACAAAGGTTTCTGGATGAATTGGGCAAGAAGAAGGAGTTGGGAAGGTTATACAGTGCCATACATCTTACAAAGAAAGTTGCATTTCATTCCAAGACTAAACATATACAGCTCAAGTACCATTTCATAGAGTCACTTGTCAGCATGGCTAGACACTCTACCTTGGCTTCACGATTTACCTCCCTCTGAGTGGTGCTCGTCATCCTACTACTCCTTCCTTGTCTTCTACAATGCTTCAGTCGTCTTCTGCTTCAGTGTTTCTACCACATCCCACAACCGATAATGCTCATTCTGCTCTGCTCGGTTAACACAGAACACCCCTTCCGAGGATTCTAGCGTGAGTAGGGGAGCAACCTCCTAGTACCACTGCAGCTTCTTCCGACCTTCATACCTAACCTTTGCACCATCCGCTGCAGCTTGTGTTGCAATTTTACAAGACCCTGGCTGCTATCCACAAGATCCCAATCTTCGAGGGACATTAGAGACGATGTATTAACTGCATATCTACCCATGGTCACCATCTGTTCATCCTTTCGTTGTTCTGTTGTAGTGCATCGACCTGCCCCTAGGCGAGGCGACGGCCTCCGAACCAATTCTGCTTCATGTTCCCTATTTACCGGTACATCTCCTACTGGTGATGCTGCAGCCTGCGGGATGCCCGCAGTTGTCACCTGCATACTCCTTAGAGAGTCCTGCCTCTCTATCAGCCAAATTACTACCTTCGAGCGCATACCTTGTGCATAGATAATGAATAGCTCCATTTGTGTTTCTAAAATGTAGGCCACCCAGTGGACTCCCCTCAATACTTTATAAGTCATGGGAAATTCAAATGCAGTGATTGCCGCTCATTCGCATTCGTGTAACCTTCTCGTGTGGAATCTGTAGCAGTTTGTTCCATATCAGATTCGTATTGTTTCTCTTAATTTCCCACCACCTACTCCCTTTTACCGTGATGCAGCCATCTTGTCATATCTAACGATCATCATTCCTTTTATCAGCGCGTCCGCGTGAGCCTTCTTGTGTGACCGTGACCCTTGCGTATGGTCAAATGTATGCATACTGTAGTACTCGCTCATTCGTCCCCCAGGCTGCTTTATCATCCCCTATTCTCTTGCAACTGGGTGGAGTGGTGAGACTATCTTCTGAATGGCTAGTTAAGCGGTTGGCCTGCCTGTGTAGAGCTTGAGGTGACTGCCATTCACTCTTCCTGGGAAGGGGTCTCCATTGAGTTTAGCCAGCTAAACCGCACCCCCATCGGTGACTTCTTTGATGACATAGGGTCCCAACCAGTGCATGCGGAGTTTTCCTGGAAATTTTTTGAACTTACTGTCATAAAGAAATACTAGATCGTTCTCTTTGAAGGTGTGCACCTTGATATGTCGATCGTGCCACGCTTTCTCGTGCTGTTTCTATACTTGCTGATGAAATCCAGTCAAAAATCATTCCTCTTCCAATTCTTCTAGTTGTGCAAGCTGCTCTTCCAGGGCCCTGCGGTTTGCCATACCTATGATCACTGCGATCCACAAACTAGGCACAATATATTCCATAGGCATAATAGCCTCCTTGCCATAAACTAACCGAAACAGTGTCTAGCCTGTCAGCTTCTTGCATGTAGTTCTGTATGCCGATAGCACAACAGGAATGCACAAATCCCAGTTATTTCGTTGCGCATTTCAGAACTTTGTCAGGGCAGTCTCTAGAATTTTGTTGAATGCCTCAACAGTCCCATTCACTTGCGGATGGTAGGGCGCGCTCTGTTGGTGATAGATTTGGAATTCCTTAGTGAGTGTGCTGATAATTTCATTCAAAAAATGTGTTCCCCTATCACTCATGAGAATTTTGGGGCAACTGAACTTGGTGAGTACATTATCGAACAATAATTTTGCTGTTGTCGCAGCCATGCAATCTTTAACTAGATTTGCCTCGGCCCATCGGGTCAAATATTCAGTCACAGTGATAACATGGCATGCACACGTATTTCCTCACAGTTCGATAGGCCTGACGAAGTCGATCGCCCATTTCTCAAATGGCTGTAGCGTTATCTGTGGCTGAAGTGGCATTTCATCCCTTCGCGATGATTTGCCCATCCGTTGACATGCATCGCAGGCCCAACAGTATGCTTTCGAATCTTGATGTAGAGTAGGCCACCATAATCCAGCGCAGAGAATCTTCTGGGCTGTGGCTCGGCCCACATAATGTCTGCCAGCAACCCCTCCATGTGCTTCGACCAGGATCTGTTCACGCTCGAATTCCAGTACATATCAACGCAATATTTCGTCGTTGCCCATCTTGTAAAGGTGACCTGCAATTATGGTAAAATCTGTTGTGCGTATTACTAATTCCTTCTTTTGCTGGACAGAATACCCTTGCGGCACAGTGCCCGTAGTTAAAAAGTGGATAATATCTTCAAAGTGGCCATCTACAACGTGCACGGCATATAATTGGGCATCCGGGAGTCCCTCTTCTAGATTTGTTGGTTCTTCGCCGGTCTCAATTCGGGATAGATGATCCGGACCTACATTCAGGCATCCTAGCTTTACAACAACCTCAAAATCATATTCTTGAAATAACAACAACCATCGACAAATGTGGCCCCCCAACACAGGCTTATTCACTAGGTACTTGAGTGCAGAGTGTTTCGTGTACATCTTAAAATGTCCTCTGAGTAGATAGTGACGGAACTTTCTGAGCACATATACTATCACTAATCCCTCTTGCTTAGTAGTAGAGTAATTATTCTCTGCTTTGGACAATCTGTGACTTGCGAATCCAATCAGATGGTCTAGTCCCTCTGCTCCTGGTTGAGTGAGTACCACTCCCAGCATGATACAAGACACGTCCACATGCACATGAAACTCGATGTCCCATTTTGGAAAGACCAATATAGGGGCTGAAGCCATTTTCTCCTTAAGCGTCTCTAGGCTTCTGTTGCACTCCTCATTCCAGCAATAAGTAGCATCCTTTTTCAGCAATTGCTCCATCGGAGCCGTAATTTGGGCGTAGCTTTTGATGAACTTCCGATAGTAGCCCGTGTGTCCCAATGTAGCGCATAGCTACTTTACACTATGCGGCACTTGCAGATTCAATATGACAACGATCTTTGCCAGATCCACCATTAGTCCTTGCTTACAAACCACATGGCCCAACAAGTTCCTGAAAGGGACGAGGAAAGTACACTTTTTTAAGTTGAGCGCAATCTGGTGTCATCGGCAGGTATCCAGCATCAATTGTAAGCTCACGACATGTTTCTTAACCAAGCCAAATACGGTCCAGTCATCCAGGTAGACTTCTAAGAATTTGTGGATAAATTCCTTGAATGCGGCTACCACAATATAGGAAAATATCGCAGGTGAATTCTTCAATCCAAAGGGCATTACCGTATACTGAAAACAACCCCATTCAGTAGCGAACGTTGTCTTGCTCCAATCCTCTGGCGCGATCTTGATCTAATGGTACCCGGAGAACCCATCTGTGAAGGAGTATGCTTCCTGCCCGCCCACATTTTTTAGTACCTCATCTGTAAAGGGTGTTGGAAATAGATCATTAACAGAAGCATCATTGAGCTTTCACAAATCCATGCAGATGTGGATCTTCCCCTTTTGTTTCTTCTCCTGTACAACCATAGGGCTGACCCAATCGGACTCCTTGACTGGTTCAATAATTCCTGCTGCCAACATCTTATCCAATTCTTCGCGAACCTTCACTTTGTATTTTGGATTCAATCGATAGGGTTGCTGCTTCATTGGCTTCGCATCTGGCTTCAAAGTTATCTTCATCATCCCTAGGTCTCCTAGAATCCCCTTTAGCTCCATCACTTTTGTAGGGAATAAATTGCGGTATTCTCAGAGCAGCTTGATGACCTTTTCCACCGTGGTGTCGTCCCAGTAGTCCCCAAGTGTAGCATACTTCAGCTCTTCCTCTGTTCAGATATTCACTTGCATTGTTTTCAGCGGTGCTGTGATATCTGGATCTTCTATCTTAGGGCCACGCACCTCACAACTCCCTTCGGTTTCCGGTATATTGATGTTATACTGGTCATCCTCATCATCTTCTGCTTGTACATTGTAACATGCTAAGGCTTGGCTCAACTATCGCAACCAGTTTGATGGCATGACTTCCTCTGGCTCCGGTGGTGTTCGAAATATCGCAACCTTTACTAGTTGTAATGCGTCATCCACAGTATCCATCCATTGGTCTTCAAAGAGAAATGTCGACAAAAACCCTTTGTGCAGAATATCCCACTCGCCAGTGCCATGCCAGAGCTCTATTTCCGTATACCAATTCCTTGGAATGACATCCAAGGTATGATAAAATAAGTGTTGTTATGTTCTTAACCTGCAAAAGATACCCAAATACAGAATATGCGAAGAAAGACACCCAGAACATAGAATAGTGAGAGACAACAACAAATATTTTATTATTCAGAAAGCAATGTTCACTGGCCTCTTCGAGGGGGCAACCTCCAATAGAGCAGAGCTCGATACAGAAATAAGACACGATGCTCCTCGCAGGGAGTCTCTATCCTTTATATATGACTCATACATGCAATACCATGGATCAATACCATGCGTTTTTTTAATACCATCTATCTAATACCATGGCCCATTTGCAACTAACTGTGGTCCCGTCATCAATTGTGGGTTAACCACCTACAATTATTAATATGGGCTTTATTGACTCTTTACTATGACTTGATCCCACTACATAAATAAAGGAGTTAGGGTGGGACCCTAACATGCCCTCCCCCTTAAGAATAGCCTTGTCCTCAAGGCTGAAGCTGCAGAAACTGCTGAAGAATAGTGGCTGGTTCCCAAGTTGCATCTTCCGGCGAGGTGTCTTTCACTTGACGAGAACTTCCCTAATCATGTGGCCACACAGATGCCTTTCTCGTGTGTCTAGGACCTGTTCAGGTTGGAGCCAGATTGACCCTTACTCGTCCAATTCAGGTAGACTGGTTTGAATTCTGCAATTGTTCCCAATCACTTTCTTGAGGCATGAGACATAGAAAACTAGATGGATTTTTGCAGTAGGCGGAAAAGCCAACTTGTAGGTGACTTATCCAATGCACTAAAGTACTTGATATGTAAAGTGGGAGATGGGAGGGAGCAATTCCTTGAGACAGGTACATAGAAAGGGGCAAAATCTCTATTGAGAAGGAAGGTGGTAGTAGTTTCTAACAACCCTTGTCTTTGAGTGATGTTTGCTTATATGATTGCAGCCTCAAAAAGACCTGATCCCCTTCTTGAAATTGGCGCTCTGAGTGATGTTGGTCTACCTGTTGCTTCATGCGGTTTTGAGCTTGATGAAGTTTCTCTCTAAGATGGGCGAGCATGGTTGCGCGGTTTTGTAGGAGTTGATCCACTGCTTGTACCTTTGAGCCCCATTTGATATAAGAAGTAGGGGAAGGAGGGAGTTGACCATATACTACTTCATAGGGAGTCATTTTGGTGGTGGCATGATAGTTGGTGTTATACCACCATTCAGCTAGAGGTAACCATTGTACCCAAAGATGTTGCTTTTCTAAAGTGAAACACCTAAGGTAGGTTTCCAGACATTTGTTGACAACTTCCGTCTGACCATCTGTTTGTGGATGATAAGAAGTACTGAGTTTTAGCTGGGTGCCTTGTAGCTTGAAGAGTTCTTGCCAAAAATTACTGGTGAAGATCAGGTCATGATCGGACACAATAGAAGTGGGCATGCCATGCAATTTGAAGATCTGATCCATGAAATATTGAGTGACCAAAGTTGGTGTAAATGGGTGGGGTAGGGCACAGAAATGAGCATACTTCAAAAGTCTGTCCACAACCACCATGATGACTGAATTGTTTCCTAACTTTGGAAGACCTGTAATGATATCCATAGAAACCTCCGTCCATATTGTTTCCGGGATGGGCAACGGTTGTAATGTGCCTAGTGCTTTGACAGTCTCCCCTTTGTGGTGTTGACAGACATCGCATTCTGCTACAAAAGTGAGGATGTCCTTTTTCATGCCTATCCAAAAAAAAGATCTTCTGGTGCGAGCATAGGTCTTCTGAAAGCCTGAATGTCTTGCAATGGGGGATGAGTGCAATTCTGCCAAAATGCGACTTTGAGGGTGGATGTTGGTGATATTACAACTCTTTCCCTGTAGCGAAGAATCTCATCCTGCCACGAGTAGCCCTTGGTGGAATTTGGATCCGCCTGCAATTGAGAAATGAGTTGGGAGAGACCTGGATGTGAAAACCATTCCCTGCGAGGTTCTTCAATCCATTCTGGAATGGGAAGGGAAATTGCTAGCAGGGTACTTCCCTCCTCAAATTGGCGAGATAATGCATCTGCTACTCTATTTTGTTGCCCTTTCTTGTAAATGATCTCATAATCATATCCCAGCATTTTGGCGAGCCATTTATTTTGTTGTGGGGAGGATAGGCATTGCTCCAAAAAATATTTAAGACTGTGATGGTTTGTGCGGATTTGGAAACGTCGCCCCAATAAGTAAGGTCGCCAGGTCTCTACTGCATGTAAAATGGCCATCATTTCCTTCTCATAGGTAGATTGGCCCAGATGCTTCCCACTTAGTTGTTGGCTTATGAAGGCCAAAGGTCACCCTTCCTGCATTAAGACCGCCCCAATACCCGTACCCGAAGCATCACATTCAATGACAAAAGATTTGGTGAAGTCAGGTAGTGCTAAGACTGGAGTGGAACACATGGCATTTTTGAGAGCTGTAAATGCCTGTTGTGCATCCTCATTCTAGAAGAATGAATTTTTCTTCAGGAGTTGAGCGAGGGGCTTCGCTATGCAACCATAATTGCGGACAAATTTGTGATAATAGCCTGTGAGACCCAAAAATCCTCTCAAGCTCTTCAAGGTCTTAGGTTGAGGCCAATCCTGCATTGCCTGGATCTTTTTGGGGTCCACCTTGACACCTTCACACCCCACAATGTGGCCCAAATACTCAACTTCTTCCATGCCAAATGAACACTTGGACATCTTGACAAATAATTTATGCTTGCGGAGCAGTTACAAGAGTAGATCTACATGGTGAAGATGTGCGGCCCAAGTGCACCTATAGATGGGGATGTCATCGAAGAAGACAAGGACAAATTTCCTGAGATATGGTTTGAGAAGGTGGTTCATAAGGCTTTGAAAAGTAGAGGGGGCATTACAAAGACCGAATGGCATGACCAGGAACTCATAATGGCCTTCATGAGTTCTGAAAGTAGTCTTTGGAATGTCAACTTCCTTCATACGAATTTGGTGGTAGCCCGAGCGAAGATCCAGCTTAGTGAAGAATTGAGCCCCATTGAGTTCATCCAGCAAATCGTCAACCACCGGGATGGGAAATTTATCTTTGACTGTCAACTTATTGAGGGCCCTGAAGTCTGGACACATCCGCCACTCCCCATCTTTCTTGAGCACCATGACCACCGGTGATGAATAAGGACTAATGCTGGGATGAATGACACATGCTTCCAAAAGTTCCTTGATTATTTTTTCTATTTCATTCTTTTGGGTGAAAGGATATCTGTATGGGTGCGCATTTGGGGGTTGGGCCCCTGGAACCAAGGTGATGCTATGATCATGTTCCCCTCTCGAGGGTGGAAGCTCATGAGGCTTGTCAAAGACCGGCAGATGGTTATTTAAAATCTGTTGCATCTCAGGATGAATCGGCAGAGACTTGGTTTCGACTGCCTGGATGGAATTAAATTGAGCTATAACTCCATGATGGCCCTTTTTAGCAATTTTTCCATCCTATGCGAGCTGATGATAGAGGGAGCTCCCTCCTGGAGTCCACGGAGGGTATGTGTGGATTTGTTCTGCTTAAAACTCATATATAACTCCTGGAAATCCATTGTGATTGGCCCAAGAGTGTGAAGCCATTCAGCACCGAGGACAATGTTGCACCCTCCCATGTGTATGGCAAACATGTGGGTCTTCAACTGATAATCCCCCATTTGAAGTTTGACATTTTCACAGCGGCCTTCACATTTCATTGTGCCCCCATCCGCAATTTGGACTTGGAAGTTAGAAATTGCTCGTACAAAACAATGCACTGCTTCCGCGACTTTTTGATGGATGAAATTATGTGTAATTCCACTATCAATCAAGACTACTACTGGGCGATGTTTAATAAAACCTCTAATTTTGAGAGTTTGAGGTGAAGAAATCCCTGCCAAAGCATGCAGCGAAATAACTGGTTCGTCAAGGACATTGTCCTTTTGGTTGTCCTCTTCTACCGCCTCATGTTCCTTCAGTGGTGGATCTTCATCCGATGAGCTGTAATCAGTGGCATCAATTTGAAAAAATTTGGGCTACTTGCATTTATGACCTGGGGATTATTTTTCATCACAGTAGTAACATAATCCTTGCTTTCTTCTTTCAGCCATTTCTGCAGGTGACACCTTTTAAACCTTAAGTGTTTGAGTCGTGCTGTGAGCCTGTGGGGGGTGACCCTTAGCGGTGAAATTTGGGCGACTGTACTGGGCTGCTAATGCACGTTCCACGTTACGAGCTACCTTACAAGCCTCTGTCCATGTGGGAGGGTGGTGCAGTAAGACGTGGGCTTTTATGGCTTCTTTAAGACCGCTGATAAAACATTCCATGTAGAACACATCTGAGAGACCCGTAGTGTGGAAGGCTAAGGCTTCAAAGGCTGTAATATATTCATCCACTGTGCCAGTCTGTCGGAGCTTAGTAAGACGACCCAAAAAATAAGATTCCTGGTCAAAGCGTTCTGTAAGAGCTTTTTTGAAGGAGGTCCAAGTCCTAAAAGTTCCATTGCAATGTTGATGCCATTCCCACTATTGCCACCTTTCATTGTCCAAGTACATGCTCCCCACCATAAGCTGAGTCTCATTATCTAAGATGTTATTCAGATTGAAATACTGCTCCATTTGTGCTATCCATGCTGCCGGGTGAGAACCATCAAATTTATGCATATCCAACTTGGGAGGTCGCGGACGGGATTGTTGGTGGGGGCCCCCGAGGTGAAGAGAGTGGCTAGACTCACCCTCACTGTGTCCATTTCCAATATACTCCTCCTCATGGGCTTCCTCCTTGCCCGTCGAGATTATGCTCGGGATCATGCTAGTTAGTCGGTCAAGCTGAATTTGGAGGGATTGCAAGGATTCTTCAAGTTTGTCCATCCTCTCATTGGCCATAGCTTGAGCTCTAGTTTCTACCATGCACTGACCTGATGTTCTTGAAAATTGGGACCGCCCAATTTTTTTTTTTTCACTAAGAATTGAATGGTACCACCGTGCTCAGCTCGTCGTCCTGATTCTGATGGGCTAGATCAGCAATAAGCACCCTGGGAGATCTCAGACTTAACGAAGTTTTACTCCTTCCTTAGGAATACTGCAGTAGCCGAATCCTCAAAATGTCAATGCTACCAAAAGTCCTGTGAAAATCATGCCTCGGTATAGGAACCCCACACAACTACTCAGATCAGGTGGATCTGAGAGATCTGAATGGCGGATCGGATAGCTCTAAGCGACGGAATAGATTGCTGCTGCGGATTTGATGGATCTAATAGATCGGAATGGCTGGTCTGCTAACTCGGAATTGCGGGAATGATGTCTGCTGCTGCTGCACCCCTTTGCACGAGCGGATCTGGCAGAGATGATGCGTGATCCCCAGATAGAAAAGGGAACTATGGTCTCGAGGAGTGTCAGGTGCTACAGATCGCAATATACATAAGGGTCTGACAGTAGTACTCGGCCCAATGTTTCAGGGCTCTAACTAAGGAGGATCAACCATACCCTTAGCCGCACAACCCGACTACCCTATCGTACAGGCGAGTAATCTCTCCGAGTGCTGTTCTCGGTGTACTGTAGCAGCGAGACGGCCGACGGTTTATCTATGGCGAGGTTGCAGAGGAGCTAAGGGGCTTTCGATATACCCAGAAGGTACTTGGAAGACAATCCATACGCGGTTCTGTCTAATGCGCTACTACTCGAAGGGGTACCCACAGGGGTTACAAGGGAGTCCAACAAGCATGACCACCTCTTGTATTTCCTGTGTGCATGCCTCCCCAAATCCGCAGGCTTGTGCGCTCAATGACAGATCCCATGGTTTAAAGACGCCGGAACACGTCTCTAGCCAAAAATTTTTTTTGCTAAGAAATGGAGATCCCACTGGCCCTGGAAAGTGCTCTGATACCACTTGTTATGCTCTTAACCTGCAAAAGATACCCAAATACAGAATATGTGAAGAAAGATACCCAGAACATAGAATAGTGAGAGACAACAGCAAATATTTTATTATTCAGAAAGCAATGTTCACTGGCCTCTTCGAGGGGGCAACCTCCAATAGAGCAGAGCTCGATACAGAAATAAGACACGATGCTCCTCGCAGGGAGTCTCTATCCTTTATATATGACTCATACATGCAATACCATGGATCAATACCATGGGTTTTATTAATACCATCTATCTAATACCATGTCCCATTTGCAACTAACTGTGGTCCCATCATTAATTGCGGGTTAACCACTTATAATTATTAATATGGGCTTTATTGACTCTTTACTATGACTCGATCCCACTACATAAATAAGGGGGTTAGGGTGGGACCCTAACAAGTGCACCCATTCTGGTTGAGGCTTCGTACCATAAAATTTGGTCCATTTGCTCAGATGTATGCGCAGATTCTCCTGTCCATCATAAATCTCCATTATTCGTAGCTTGGGCTTCCCAAATCTTATCTGCATCATGCGCCTGCAACTTCGCCAATCTTCGAAGGTTCCTTCATGGGCATCCCACCATCGCATAGGTGTCGCGTACAATGCCCGTTTGAGTGCATCAAACCATTGGTACTCTGGTACCACATTTTCTAATTTAACTTGGAAATCCTCTACTATTGTGAGCCTATCATACATCAGCAGTTCGCAGTTCTAAACTTTAACACAATACAGGGATTTTTTCACCATATTACAGTGTAACATCGTGGCCTCGCTCACCCGTTTGCACCATCACTCGTCTTCCTCATTTGAATCACTGGCGTAGCTCTGCGAGAATCTTTGCTCCTCCTGTGCAGTAGTTTTGTAGATACTATCCAATACATCGGCCCTCTCTTCGCTATGCGTTGATTCTATGTAGCGCGGTCCGTTTGTTGGATCTAGCGGAACAACAACCTAGAGCGACTTCTTCTTGAATATCATCTTCCTCTATTTGAGGTTAATAACCCCATTCATATCAATGGCCCAGTCTATCCCTAGGAATGCAGGGTATGGACTAGTTTCGTCCATGATTTCAATAACTTCGAAATCCGTTCGGGTACTTACGCCATCAATATCTACTGTAATGCCATGTAGCCATCCCATAGGCAACATCTTCTGCTAGTTGGCCATCCACAATTGGATAGGAGACCATTGTAGTGTAGGCTTACCCATGTGCTCCCAAGTCTGTTTAGGCAATACGTTTGCATCCGAACCTAGGTCCAGAATGATCTGATCCATCTCGTACTCGCCAATCTGCACCGTTAGTCGCATTTCCCGACCCATCCGTGATGCATGTCTTCCTATTTTCCGGACTGTGCGAGGTTCATCCCAACCTGCGAATCTATTAATTACTTCTTGTAACCCTCTAACTACCCGGTTGTCGCGAAGCAGTTTTATGCATGTCTCTAAAGAGGTAGTTATCATCGAGGGATCCCTAGTTGGCTCAAGCGGATCCCTACTACCTTGAGTAGAGACGCCCATGAAGCTTTCCTTAGCTTCCATATTAGTCTTCCTATTTACTTCTCTTGTGGTTGTGCCACGTTGCAATATGATGTTGACCGTGGGTTCATCGTCATGGGGTTCGGATCTCATCATCTGCATGTTTTTTGTTATCGTAGGAGGTGCAACCTTCTTTTCGCGAATTTGTGCTATCAACATGGGGAAATCTAGCATCTCATGATCGAATTGCTCACAATAAGGACATGATACTTGGGTTGGATTGGTACAATCCTGCGTGTAATGTCCTGGTCCTCCACAATTGTAATAGATTAGTTGCCCGCGACCCCTTCCTAGTCCCATTCTGCCCCGTCCTCGACCGCGTCCTGGGAACCCACCATGCACAAAAGCCGTGGCTAGATCCTAACCTTGGACATCAGTCTGCATTCTGTAGGCTGGCGTTTGGTCCATCAACATTCGATAGCTACGACAATCTCTTTCTTTGTGGCCCACCGATCTACAAAAGTTTCAAAAGAGCTACTGGGGGGTCTGGTTGTATTTTGGCAATAGATGACAGTTATTCATTTTGTGCTTTCCTCTTACCTGACAGATTGCGCACCAAAGTGGGGCGATCACGCTCGGCCCTATCTGTGCCTCTGGTCACAATGGTGTCAGTCCCCTTGTGACCACAAAATTCACCGAGACCGAACAATAATCTTTATCGTGTCCCTGGCCCCTCCACTTTATACACCATACTTCCTCCCGAATTTCGGAACACGACATCTGATCTTGCTTTAACTTCTATATCTCCAAACACAAATTTTGGACCTGTGCTTGGATTTGCTGAACTCCCAACCCTGGGTCCTGTACCGGGGTTTTTTGAAAATGTATTGCTACTTCTAGCGCTTCCGCTTGGGTTGAGATCTTCTGTTGTGAAAAAGCCGACTTCAGATATGGCATTAATGATGCAACGAATCAAGCACAGTGTTGTGCATCCATCAGGGTCATGTTGGCCTCACAAATGGTGCTTTTCAATCTCTGATCCAGATCCCACAGGGTCTCTCTAGGCATCATTGTGGTCTCCTTGAATCCTACGACTGACTGCGCTTCTGTCTTTGGCCGGCTAAACTCCTTTTTCAATTCAATATGGATGTCCACTATCCTCGCCGTTGGATTAATGCTTGAATACTTCATGTACCATGTTAGCGCTTAGTCCTGCAGTGTGCTAACTAAGATGGCTTTCTTGATGTTCTCATCCATGACTTGCTGTGTGTTCCATACTGATGTTAGTACAAACCAAAATTGTTTTGGGTCTTCACCTCCGGCTCCCTTAAATACTGGTAACTGAATTGTGTTCGCCATCATTACCCTTGATCTATTACTGTCCCTGATCCTTTTGAATTTTCAATGTTATTTCTCTATAGTGTCCCCACATCCCACACCTAAACACACCTTAGGAAGATCCTGGTCCCGCCAACAGAACCATTTGTTGGCTTATATGGGCCTGACCCAGGTTTGGAAGAGTTATTTAGCCAAACAAATTCCGCAGCTACCGGCCCTTTCGGCAACAACCCATGGAGCGCAAACTGAGGTATCACCCGAGGTAGCAGGGGAGGGTGCTGGAACCAGGTTTCCGCACCCTAGGGATGTCTTGGTGTGGTCTGGGAGGTTCGTTCACTGGTTTACAGCTCCGCGCTGTTCGGTACTCGCACTGATCTAGAGTGATTATATTTTTCTTATTACTGCGCTATTCTACTCTTATGATTCAAAGATATTCAACAGGGTCTTTAAGAAAACATTTAACCAACATAATCGATTCGCGCAGAAAATGAACCTAGATGAGAGATAACACATAATTTATAGAAGCAAACTTATCTTTATTATTATTCTCCACCAATACATCCAGATCTACCCTGCGCACTCAGCTGCAGGGGTCTGCACACACAGCTGCGGACTTTCCAGGCCTCTGCACACACAGCTGCAGAGCCTCTACCTACTACCCAACCCTCGACTCAAACTTACAGACAATTTCAGAATATCTTCTTTAATAACCCATTACATTTCTTCCCTCCAAAGCACTGCCTTTCCCTCATAGAGCCATGCTCTATTTATACGCTTCCCTGGCTCACGATCCTTGCATGGGCCTGTTTCAGGGAAAACTAGTGTCGATTCGAACTACTAGTCCCACTAAGACGGGTAGCTATCTTAGAAACAAACAATCAAAGCCTATCGAGAGTTCCTTTAAGTATGATAGGTTACAAGGAGGAAAATAGGACCAACCTGGATCTCTCGCTTGGATCCTTGCTTGATTTCTCTCTCCCTTGATAGAATTTTCCACTCCTCTCCTACTTGTCCCACTTCAAAGAGTACCTGTAGAGTCAAAGTAACAGAAAACCATCAAAGCATCTCCATCTAAAACATCATAAACAATGCGGAATCAGAAACACATTGACCATACAATTGCATTCATAAACAATAAGATTCATAAACACACGATTATATGGAGGAAAACTCAAAGAACTTTATTAATAGTGAAAGAGAGAATTACAACCCAGCTGTCTACTCTAGCATCATCCACCCAGTGTAGAAGCCCTCTTCACCTCATGAACAAGAAAATCACCCAACAATGCAATGTCTCTTCTCACAGATAAACCAACATCACTTCCTTACAAAATACAAAATTCCAGCCTCTAGATCTCTCAAATGAGGGATCCATTTATAGATGTCTTGCAAGGGTGTGAGTTAGCTCTGGGTTTTTTATTAGTTTCATTCCACTGATAGTTCTTGGTTCCACTTGGAGATTTCATTGATCTCTTACTCATCCCTGGGCGAATTCAGAGAGGCAAGTGTCACACGAAAGTTTCTAGAAGATTCCATGGTCATCCACTTAGCAAACTGTATCTGCCATTTGTCTATTCTCACTCATCACACCCCACAGAAGGCCATTTTAGTATGCATCGCACCTGGCTAGTGTGGCAACTAGTATGCATCACACCTTGACCATGGAGTAGTTAGTATGGTACAATTCTGGCCAGTTCTGAGTAGTTTTTACAGGTGGAACTTATGGGAAATGATGTAATTAGTTGACCATGATCCTTTAGGGTATGAAACAACACTTTTAGGGACTAAAGAGCCCTTAGTTTATGGACATATGAGTTTGGCGTTGCAGTTCCCAAATATGTCTATAACAGCTGCCCCCTAAAGCATGAGGTCGTAAATCTTCTGATGTTGGGTGAAATGCTTTATCATGAGGATCCGAGGCATTCGAACTGGAAGGTGACCTGTAATACATCATCATCATATTATTTTCATGATCTAGCTGAGGCGGGCATTCCCATGCTGAGCTTTATAAATTCATTTTCATGTACATAGAACAGACAATCGTTTGCTATTGCAGACTGGTGATTCTTCACATGAAGAGTCATCTTCTTTTGCTTAGATGACTATTTGTGTAGATTCTGTGCACATTTGATGTCTTTATGTTCCTGAATATATCGCAGCCTGGATGGATGAAACTATATCCAGGGTCTTCAAAACTCATTCAATCTTTGCCCAATGTAAAAGTCGATCCATGTGAAAAGATGTTCTGAAGTTGAACATGGAAAGACATCGCCTGATTACCAGCCAATAATGTGAGTTGTTAACAGACGCGAGAGGAGTCACCGATAATGATGATGACCCTCAAGGTACTACAGTACAATTTACGTGGTGTGAATATATGAGTCGATGTCAAACACCACGCAAAATATTTCGGTCAAGGTCATTGAGGTAAACCTGTCGCTGGAAGTGAGAAACTTGCCATTGAGGCATGCAAGCTTCAAAGTACTGAAAGGGTTGTTTCTAAGTCGACTTCTTGGCTAATGAGCTAATGTCGACAAGAAGTGACCTATCATAGGAGGGCCTTGATGTATCCAATATCTATGACACGAAACAGAGCAAATGATTTTTTTGGAGGTGAAAACGATCTGATGATATAAGGTTTAGGAATGGCGGTCATGAAAAATGAAGGGTGGAGGTATTGGAGTGAATTCTCTGAATGACTTCTCTTGAACATGTCGGTGACACTGATATGGATTGGTAGCATTAACCCCATGGATGGTATAGAGGACCAATGGTGATAGTGAACGAAAAAACCCAACCCAACTTAATCATGGTGATGGAGTGAAAGTGTCATGTTCAAGAGCGACCTGCTACCAAGAAAATTCTTCAAGTTTTCTTCCCTTTTTCCCTAGTCATTGTTGACCAGTACCTCTTTATTTTTTTCAAGCTTGAGGAGGATAACATATGCTTGGTCTATAATTTTCCCTTCGGGCAAACCTATCACTCTGTTTTTAGCGAGCCTAGCATCAGTGAGACTTGTTCTTGCTTGGGTGGACAAGTTTGTCGCTATTGTTTTAACGAGTTTAACGACAAGGATAACTTGGTCCTTTTCATGTTTATAGAGTTTGAAAAGGGACGAAAAGGAAACTCCAACAGTCCTTTTTTGTGGCATAATCTCTTAAGTCTGAAAAAGTATAAAATAATATGAAATGGATGACTTTTCGATCGCTTTAACAAGCCGACAAAGACAAGTGTTCGATATTTTTGTTTAATAATCCCTCAGGTCCAAAAAGATTAAAATATATGAGAGGGATAACATTCCCTTCACTTTAACAAGATGGAAAGGCCAATGGCTCGACAATCTTTTTATATTTAACGAGTCTAAAAAGAGTTTAAAATGGACTCATTTTTTTGAGGAACGAGTGGTATTTTCAGGTAGCAACCAGTTCCAGGTAAGTTTGGAACTTCTCAAAACATGGCAGTGTGAAGAGGGTGGCAATCAGAATCACTCGTCGTAGTTGTTCCTCAAAAGGGTAAACAATCAAGTGGAAGCGTATGGTTGGCTGAATGAATGGAGGTGACGGTAGGAACACAACCAAGGTTGAAAAAGGCTGATAGAAAAGCGATCACAAAGGTTATTTACCAAGGGTGGTTTCATTTTTTAAAGAGCTTGAACTAGGAGAAACTATGCTTAGCGGCAGGTTTATTTTTTAATGATCTTGAGCCTTGCAAGAACATTTCTCTTACCAATCTTTTGAAGATGTCTCTTGGTAGATTTATTTTTTAATGAGCTTGAACACTACTATAACATGTGCTCATTACCTTTTTATGCAGGCTAGAAACAACCGAGCTACGAGGTTAAAGGGTTGAGAACCTACAAACTAAGAAAATCGAAGGTTGTTTTTCACTTGAATACAAAGTTTTGCATGCCCCTAGGTGTTTCAGTAAAAGGAGAGTTTCGAGGTTACCAAATGGAAGTCCCTGTGGTTAGGCAGGATTGTTTCTGTCGGCAGAAAAAAAACTCTTCCTTTGCCTTATCCATCGAAATAGATGAAGGTGAATGGTGTGAGCTTCTAATAACATAACATACAAGCAAACAAGTGTTTTAGACTGATCACATAACTTATAAGGGAATGTTTCTTCAGTCCAATCATTATGACCTTTCAAGAAAATCTCTCTTTTCCTCTGGGTTCGCCTGCCGAAGCAGACTAGGGTGCATGCCCCCTAAACTTCATCACACTCACCGAACTACTCACTGTAATTAGGTGGATGGAATGAAGGTTAAAGAGACATTGTTGACGCGAAGAGACCATTTAGGGATGATGGTTGATTCATAGTTGTGCTTGAACCAGGAAATGAAAGTTGGTCGACAAGTTGCACTAGTCTATCTTCATGTGGAAAAACCATCACTCGAAAGAATGTGGAAACAATAGCTTCCATGCTATATATATAGTCACGTCCAAGGAGTATATTGTAATCTAGTGGCCCTTGGACTACCATCACGTTCAAATGAACGGTTTTCTTTCTCAAAGTTATCGGTAACATTGGAAGGATCCCTAACGGTTGACTGGTTCCTTTGTTGAAGCCTGACAAATTTTGTTTTTCTGGCAAAAGCAATGGCGAACCAAGCGCTTTCCAAGCAGTTGAGGAAAGGATATTCACTGAAGCCCCTTCATCTATGATAGTACCAGACACGATCATTTTGTAAACTTGTACTATGATTCGAAATGGTACATTAGATGGAAGGCGGGGTTTTTCTAGTTGATTCCAATCAAAGAAAATGACTAGACTACTTAAAGGAGGTACCAGATATATGTCTGGATAAATCTCATGAACTGGGGGGGTCTCTTCCTATTGTAAAGGAATGGGTGGATTGCCCCCAAGTTCATTAGACTCTGTATCGACAAAAATAATTTGAACGGTGTCGTTCTCATTCTCTTTGGAAACTGTATCATCCGAAGATGGGCCTTCTGAAGGCAAGACTGGGTCCACTACCATCTCGATCAGTTGACTTTGGTCTGATGTGGACTCAGAAGGTTCACTTTCAATGATAGGTGATTCGATCGATAATTGAGTTATGTCAATCAAGTTTTCAACTAGTGAAGGACTTGGTAAGAGTTTCCTGTATCCAGCTGGAAGTCGCTGCAGTGAAGCAGGACGGTTATCCAAAATGCTTTTGGCTTCATCCAGAAAAGGACAACGGTGAAGAGTATGATCACCTTCACATAACCTACATGGAAATATGACTCTTCCTTTCTATCTATTGACTTCATTTTCAGTAGTTGATGGTGTGTTGTTAGCCTGACTGTTAGAGGTCGATGACACCGAATGGTGCAAACGAGGAGACCATTATCTCAAGATCCGCATAATGCAAGGGCAATCTTGATGGTAGTGGTCTCCCTTGCAAACTGAACATGGAATTTTTGGTTTGGAAAGTCTAGTGTGTGGATTTTTGCTAGATGATGCATGGTTTCCTCCTTGTTTAGTTGGCTTCTTCTTCTTCTCCTTCCCTCTCTTTTTCTTCTCAGCTACTTGGTTTTTAGTGTCACTAGTTTCACCAAGTGAAGAGGAAAAAGGGGAAGGAGAAACAAATGAAGTAGAAGGTGAAGGGTTAACTTCAGTATCATCTGGTTGCTGATTAGATTGTTGAGGAATTATGGTGTTTTGAACGACAGAGATCGAGAAAAGCCATACCGGCAGGCCGATTGTGATTCCTGGAAGGGATAATGTAGCCATATATGGAGAACCAATATCTCCCCAAGAGGAGAAAGGACTAGGATTCCCTCCAAGAGGGATTCCTTGATTGGTGGACTCCATTATCTCAACCTCAGATCAACGAAGGAATAGGGATGTTATTCTGATTTAAATAAATTTTAAGACACTTTGACGCAACTTGCTTTTTCAATTTTTAAGAGTCAAGAAAAAGCTAAAGGTGACTCTAGTCGCCTTCGATTTTTAATGAGCCTGAAGTGACAAGTGCTTAGATGGACCTTTTATTTTAAGGAGTCGAAAAGGAACGAAAGTGACTACTCCAGAAATATAAACAGAGGGATTACGAAACCAATCACAAAACTACAAAATACACCTTGGTGATAAATGATAGAGAAATTACCAAGGACTTATGTATGGCAGTCAATCTTCTCGAATGCTATGTTCAGTGCATTGTGATTGATAGGGCAGCAGACACGGCTTCCTAAGGATAAAGGATATCAACGTATTGTGGTCTCCCAATATATACTCGACGGTACGGGGAGCACAAGTCCTTACTGGCACTTGTCGTATCAAAGAGGAGTAATCACCCAATCTTCGATGAAAACAATAGTTACTAGGTTTTACGACGCCGGAACATGTCTCTAACCTAGACTTCTAGATGTGTTGCATTAGGTTCCAAAGCATTTTTATGTCCATTGAGATTTATTTTAGAGTTGATCTTGCTTAGAAGTTTGTTTTTGAAGGCTCACCACGTGATGTAGATGTAAAATTCCTAAATATGCAATCTAAAATGATAAATAGTCATTTATTTTCTTTTAGCAATGAAAATCCTAGCTACAAATGAAAGAAGATTATGATTTTTCTTTCAGCAAAGAGCATAGAGCATACACTAAATGCACTTTCCTAAATCAAATTTCGCATGCAGTCAAAATGCAAATGCACATGCATGTATTTGTTTTCCGCTTCCTTAATGTGTGAATGCCAAAAAGGAAAGCTAAGTATAGATTTGAACTATAAAGCGACATTCTAACAATTTCTTTTCAAAACGAAAGGAAGACTAAGACGAAACTTTTCAATTTCGAATTGAAAACTATTTTCAACACTTCAAATACTAATAACTCAAATCAAGCACAATGACAAAAGTATAATCAACTCTCTAGAAGAGGAAGACTTTACGACACTCTTATTTTGATTTGAAATGACAATTACGACACTTGCCTCAAAAACAACAGTTCGATTAAGCCACTTTCGACAAAGGAAGACTGTAAATGATTCACAAATACAAAAAAACATTTACAATTCCTAACTAATGGAGGCTGAAATATGTGAAGGAAGAAGGTTCTAGCAAGAAGATACTGATCATGAACAACAAAACTAGTGAATAGAGCTGAAAACAAGGAGAAAAGACCAACTTTCCAAGAGAGAAAGAAATATCACTCAATCATCGCACCTGCAACATAGGGAAATAGGGAAACATCGCACCTACAACACACGGGAGGTGTGATGCATACAGGTTGCACAGTTACAGATAGTGCGATGGACCAGGGAGCGAAACTGAGCTTGGTTTTTGCTCAAAATTTGCAGCTATGTTAAGTGATTTAGGCTGAATTATGATGGACAGTAAAAACAAAGCATAGGGGTAAGATCTTATGAGGTTCTGAGCTACCACAAGGGCACTTAGAATGCTTGTAAGTTAGATGTTCAGTTCATAAACTAACTTGGAGATTGATTGAAGCAACATTCATTTACTTCACAATTGCATAGCAAAGGCATTTCGAAGGCTAGCTGGCTAACTTCAGGCTCCTTCTGTAGTTCATAAAGCAAACAATAAACAAACAAAACAAACTATTCGGTCCCCAACAGAGTCGCCATTTTGTTTCAGGGAAAACTAGTGTCAATTTGAATTGCTAGTCCCACTAATATGGGTAGCTATCTTAGAAACAAACAATGAAAGCCTTTCGAGAGTTCATTTAAGTGTGATAGATTAGAGGAAGGAAAAGAGGACCAACCTGGATCTCTCGCTTGGATCCTTGCTCGATTTCTCTCTCCCTTGATAGAATTTGCCACTCCTCTCCTACTTGTCCCACTTCAAATATTACTTGTAGGTCAAAGTAACAGAAAACCATCAAAGCATCTTCATCTAAAACATCATAAACAATGCGGAATCAGAAACACATTGACCATACAATTGCATTCATAAACAATGAGATTCATAAACACATGATTATATGGAGGAAAACTCAAAGAAATTTATTAATAGTGAAAGAGAGGATTACAACACAGTTGTCTAATCCAGCATCATCCTCCCAGTGTAGAAGCCCTCTTCACCTCATGAACAAGCAAATCACCCAACAATGCAATGTATCTTCTCATAGATAAACCAACAACACTTCCTTACAAAATACAAAATTCCAGCCTCTAGATCTCTCAGATGAGGGATCCATTTATAGATGTCTTGCAAGGGTGTGAGTTAGCTCTAGGTTTTTGATTAGTGTCATTCCACTGATATTTCTTGGTTCCACTTGGAGATTTCATTGATCTCTTACTCATCCCTAGGTGAATTCAGAGAGGCAAGTGTCACAGGAGAAGTTTTTGGAAGATTCCATGATCATCCACTTAGCAAACTATCTCTGCCATTTGTCTATTCTCGCTCATTGCACCCCATAGAAGGCCATTTCAATATGCATCGCACCTGGATAGTGTGGCAGCCAGCATGCATTGCACCTTGACCATGGAGTAGTTAGTATGGTCCACTTTTGGCCAGTTCTGAGTAGTTTTTTCAGGTGGAACTTCTGGGAAATGATGTAATCAGTTGACCATGATCCTTTAGGGTATGAAACAACACTTTTAGGGACTAAAGAGCCCTTAGTTTATGGACATATGAGTTTGGGTTGCAGTGCCAAAATATGTCTATAACAGGGCCGACTCTATTTACATTACTTTTTATTATTTTTGGGTGAACTACCCTTTGACTCAATATATTACGCTTCGCGCTCCACACACTTTGGAGTTTTTACAATATTTTAATCCTACTTCTTGGGCTTTCTACCCTAAAATCATTACATGGGACCTCCGCTACCCAACATCACAGGAAATAAATGTTTGATATTGTCTCTAACTATGATGAGATTTTTCAAGAACTAGGTATATTTCATGTCAGTTGTGGAAATGGAATAAATTGAGAAGTAGGTGCAATATTGTTGGACCATGGAGTCATTAGACCTATATCATCCCCATGTGATTCACCAATTGTGTTGGTGCCGAAGAAATATGGCACATGGAGAATATGTGTGGATTATCGAGCTCTCAATAAGAACATGGCGAAAAACCGATATCCTTTCCCTAGTATAGATGATTTTCTTGATCAATTAAAGAATGTTGTTTATTTCACTAAGTTGGATTTGTGTAATGGTTACCATCATATCAAGATTACAGAAAATTATGTATGGAAACCTACATTAAAAACTAGCAAGGACAATTTGAGTGGTTGGTAATGTAATTTGGGCTTTGTAATGCCACAACAACATTCATGTGGGTGATGAATGATATATTTTAACCATTCTTAGATGAGTTTGTGCTTGTATATTTAGATGAGATTATTCTATTTAGAAAAACATGGGATGATCATGTCAAACAAGTACTAAATACTTTGGAAAGAGAGAAATTGTATGTAAATTTGTCCAAATTTGAATTTGGAAAAACTTCTTTGGTGTATTTGGGTCATATTCTTGGAGGAGGTCAAGTGAAGATTGATCCTTCTAAAGTTGATGTAATTGTAAATATCCTAAACCTACAAATGTAACAAAAGTGTGAAGCTTCTTGGGATCAGTTCATCACCAAAGAATATTATAGCTAACTTCTCAGTCATTGCATCTCCTTTGCATGCATTGACTAGTGTGAGGTAGATCATTTAGTTGGAATTAAATTAGTAGAAGGATTTCAACACCTTAAAGGAAAAAATCAGCACAATGCTAGTACTAGCCTTACTAGACAATCAACAACCATTTGAGATTGAGACAGATGCAGTGGATATGCCATATGTGTAATATTCATGCAACATTGTAAACTGATTTGTTACCATTCAAAGACTTTCTCTAAAGGTTTTTTCAACTATCCCACGTATGACAAAGAGTTGTATGCTTTGGTTCAAAGTGTGAAGAAATGGAAGCATTACTTGATAGGGAAAGAGATTATCATACATACAAATTGTCATCCCTTACAATATAAAGAGTCCATGTAATTCGAGAAGCTCAAAATTCTCTTTTGTCTGGTAAACTTGGGGTAGGAAAAGCCCTAGATCACTTGCAGAGGTTTTGTTATTGGCCTCAGATGAAAGAATTTGTAACCAAGTATGTAAATCGGTGTGTGATGTGCTCTATTTGTAAGCCCACTAATAGAAAATTGGGGTTGTACACACCACTCCCTATTCCTTCTCATCCTTGGGAGAGTATTTCCATGGATTTTGTAGGGGGGTTTCCTTTATCAAAAAGGGATCATGAATACTTGTATATAGTGGTGGATAAGTTTAGCAATATGTGTGTCTTGATGTCATGTAAAAATCATATTACTACTAAGCAAACTACTCAAATTTTCTTTCAACATGTATGGGTCCATTTTGGACTACCCACATCCATTTTCTTGGATCGATATTCTTTATTCCTTAGAGAGTTTTGGAAAATATTGTGGAAGATGATGGACACCAAGCTAAATAGGAGTACATATTTCTATCCACAAACTAGCAGACAAACAAAGGTAGTTAATAGAACATTAGTTCATTCGCTTTGAGGGTATTGCAACAAGCATCCTAAGTTGTGGGATGAAAAAATACATCATGTTCAACATGCAGACAATAGGGCTTTGTACTCTTCTACTCAAAGTTCACCATTTCAGACATGCTTTGGGTACCTACCAAAGTCACCCTTAGATTTAGTATTTGGGAAAGATGGGGATTCCAATGAATTAAGTGACAAAGATAGCTCTCAAGTTCATTCATAGGATCCAAATGATACATCAAGCAGTGTAGGAACATTTGGAGAAGACTCATGCACAATATAAAGCTCATCGTGACAAGCACAAGGTTGATCACCAATTCTAGCTTGGAGACTGAGTATGGCTTCACATCAGCAAGGATAGGTTCAAGGGAGAAGGAAAAAATTTGAAACCAATTAGATATGGTCCATTCACAATCTTATAAGGGATTGGAATAAATTATTATCACCTTGATCTTCCAACTTATATGTAGATGTATTCCATAGTCATTGTTGAGAACTTGAAACTTTACGAACCACCCATGATCGTGGATCCAAAGGAGAGTGTTCAAGTTCTTTCAGTGTATGATTTCACTTCAAAATGCTTGGACAAGTTGCTTGAAGACATCATCCTAGAAAAAATGACCAGGACTTCACGAGGGAGATGTCGAGTACCTTCGAGTGCGATTCAAAGGAATGGATTCCAACAAGGAACGATGGATTAAAAAGGAGAAAGAGAGGGGAAAATTCCCTCACCTACATGTTGATTGATAAGGATTTTGGAGGCCCAAAATCTCCTCAGTGGCGAGCAATGATCCAAGAGGATCCAAAAAGTCTCAAAATTTGAAGTCCTCAAATCTCAACAAAATTGGCACCAAGTTGTAGATCTTATTAAGACAATTCCAATGACGTGAATGACACCTCAATCCAAGTTTGTATGAAAAATTTATGCTCATATAATTTTTGGAACAAACAACAAAATTTATAAGGAGGTGTTGTCCTATGTAACAACCCCCCCATTTATACGAGTAATAGTTAATATTTGACTTATAAATGGGGACCGTTTTTAAATTTTTAGCCTTTGAAAAAAAATGTTAACTCTAAGAATTTGCCTTAAAACCCTTAGAATACAACCCAAGTTTATAACCTATATTGCAAATCGCATTTCGCATTTTTTCATATCACAGTTCTAAACATCTTAAAGAAAACCCCGAAATGTGATATGCGATGATGTCCCCGCTATGATTTTCCTATCACCACACTTTAATAGCATGCAATCATGCTTCGCAAATCACAAATTGATAGACCATGCCATTGTGTCACCCCTTAAGAATTTGCAAAATACAATATTGCGATTTTTGCAATCACATTTCGCATTAACTCTAAATAACATTATATGGCAACATTTGAATCTTGCGATGCGCAAATAAAGTGTGAAGCGTCGGGAAGTTACTAGGTTTTAATTTAATAATGAGTGGTTTGATAGAGTAATTAATTAGATATCATTTTTGGGATTCAACTGCGTTAAGTAAGTCATTCAAACGTATGACCATTTCCATGAGAGGTAGTCGTAACTGACTAATTTCTCATGATTTTTGAATAGTTCACTTAGCACTCATTGCATTGGGTGATGCTCACAGGGTGAAGAAGTGGATTGAAACTAGTGAAATGTGGAGAACGAATCACATAGCATCAATCATCACTTCCGGGGCTTGCACCCGGTAACCAGGACTTCCCAGGAGGTCACCCATCCCAGAACTCCTCTGGCTCAAGCGCGCTTAACTGTGGAGTTTTAAGCGCGCTTGAGCCAGAGGAGTTCTGGGATGGGTGACCTCCTGGGAAGTCCTGGTTACCGGGTGCAAGCCCCGGAAGTGATGATTGATGCTATGTGATTCGTTCTCCACATTTCACTAGTTTCAATCCCACTTCTTCACCCCTGTGAGCATCACCCAATGCAATGAGTGCTAAGTGAACTATTCAAAAATCATGAGAAATTAGTCAGTTACGACTACCTCTCATGGAAATGGTCATACGTTTGAATGACTTACTTAACGCAGTTGAATCCCAAAAATGATATCTAATATAATGCACTGCGTAATCCCCCATACTTAGAGTAATTAATGTTTAGCAGTTCGAGGAGAGGAATTGATGTTTTCGAGTTATGGCTAGTTAACACTGAAATATCATGTAAAATCTTCCCACGATTCAAAGTCATTTCATAGAGATTTCAGCCTTAATTTCCCTATATTCTGTGCGTTAATATATCTCTTTCATTTTAGGCAAGATTCAAAAGACATGTCATTATGAAAGGTAATGCAAAAGAAAAATAAGCAGAGCATTTCAAAGTTTGAGGTATCAGAAATGTCACCTATATTCCCTGATACAGTTTGTAGTGCCGATGGAGAAGCAATAGCATGGGAAGTCATATACAATAGGCTTGAAGATGAGCATCCTAAAATTACTGTCATGTAGTGTCCAAGGACTGTCTTACCTTGACACCCTTTTTGCCTATACTTATTCCTTTTCTCCTATACCTATCACCTAAATAATGCAATAGACACAAGGTTTTGTTAAAGGTAAGCACTTACATGTATTCTTCTTCATATTTGTCATACCTTAATGTTTTTTTAAAGAATGCATTCGGCTACGAAATTGGCCTGTTTCTACAGCTAATCCGGATTTCCACAGCTATCTCCATTGTTGACAGGGTTCAGAAGCTCTAGCTTAGCGAAGGAAGATATGGATGGATGAGGAATGATCCCCTCATGGATTCTTTCCTATTCCCTCAAACCAATTCTTCAAGAAGATCACATGATAGCACGGTCAACCTCAAAGTCAACTACAAGATTATTGCCAGGACAGAGACTGAGTTTTCTCGAAATTTTATTGATTTTATTTTCCAAATAGAAAATCGATTATTTAGTGATATAGTTTGATTTAGTAGGATCGAAATAAAGATATATAGGCTTGAGATTCTCACACTGTTATACCGAGAAGTATTGTAAAAGCAGTAGTTGCTCTGTATTTTGGGTGTGCACCGATATATGTAATTTCTGAGAACATTTTGTTAAAAATTATTTGCAAGTAATAGACTTAGTTTATGTTTGTTCCATGTTGTGTTGATTGGAGATTGTTGACTGTTTCGTGGAGGGCCCCTACATCCAGTACAGGTCTTTAATCAATTGCACAAAGATTTCTTTAATTTCTTAATCGTAGATGCTCTGTTTTGTGTGTTGAAATGCAGTATGATGAATTCACCATTGAATCGTTGTCTGCATAAGCAATTCCTTTTGCTTTATACCTAGCTTAATTCTGTTGTTTCATTTTCTTTTTATTTGGTACAGTTCGATTATTTTCCTTGCTTAGCATAGTCAACTGTTTCATTTTTATAGCATAGTTTCTTTTCAGTTTATTAGATTTATGACTTGTTTGGATGAAGTTGAATGAGTAAAAGAGTCACAATCATTTCCTTGAACAATTAAATCTAGACATCATTCCTTAATCTGATAGAATAGATCTCTTAATCATATAGTAATTTAGGCTTGGCTTCAGCATAAAATCTAAAGATAAAATCCAAAACAGTCTAACAAGAAGTAAGGCTTAGAATCACACTTAAACTATCCATAAACTGATTTAATAGAAAATAATTTCTAAGATTAGTAGCTAACAACCTTAAGGCATAGTTCTTTAATATAACCAGTAACACCATCTTCATATTAACTCTAATTTAGACTTTAACAAGAACATAGATATCTTAATGACATCAATCAACTTCTAGCACATATAGTGCACCTATGCTTCATCAGTATATATACCCTAGTTGATAATTTATGTTGATAATTAAAGGACATTAAATTGGCTAAACATGTCATAAAGGAAACAACTGACTCAATAAAACTTTCATGAGTCCAATTCAAAGATGCTTCCTATTCCTTCCTTCACAGAATAGAAGCAAGAGTGAAAATACTACCATACATTGATATGATTAGATGGGTTGTGGAAAATCTCAGTATTGAAGATAGGTAATTCAAGAACTTGAAGATGGAGCTCATGGGGTCATTCAAAGTTGAAGACCTGAAGCAAATGTATCATATACCTGACCGTCAAGACATATATGACAAATCATACCTGGCCAACTTTGCCAAGAAGAATGAAGAACCTTTCAAGATGATACAGGGTTGGAGGGTACTCAAGAACAAGTTCAAATATGATAAAACGGGTATCTATCCCATAACTTCTTTGGAAAACCCCTACAACTATGTAGCTTCTATGTTATGTAGGCTATATGGATTACCTAATAATACCAAGTTTTCCATAGAATGGATTCCTTTAATTGATGCTTGTGTCAATTCCCACATAATCAATTGGGCCACTATCTTATCTGATAACCTAGCCACTGCCATCTTCGAGTATTGTCAGAAGAGATCCTCCTCCACATAGAACCTTCCTCCATTTTATTTCAGTGCCTATATCATGGATGCCATCTGTTTCTGCATTAAATTTCCAATCATGGGTTGGAAATGGACTTTGCAAGATCCCTACCCCATCCATCTCAGCCATAAACAGATTTGGAATCCCATTATATACCCCATATTTATAAAGTATGTCATGGTCTTATTTTAACATTGCATCAATTGATTTTTAATAATAAATCCCCCAGGTTTTCCAAAGAAGCCACTATAGAACTTCTCGTAGTAGGCAAGTATTTTTTTGAAGAATGGTTTACATACATCAGGGTTTTTGGCAGTACAGTGGACCCGCTTGTCCTCCCTTTGTATGTCTCTGATAAACTATTAACAAGAGAAATGGCCCACCAGACTGTGGGAAAAGGCTTAACCAAGACCGTAAAAGATAACAAAAAGTCACTGTGGCCATATTTTCCCATTCGGTGTCGTTCCTTTTCATTAGAAAATTTTAACCATGCAACCAAGGAATCACTAAGCCTAGAGAGTCTCAGGCTCCATACTCCGTCGAAGAGGCAATTTGATCCATACAAAATAGCACATAATATTACTACCATAGTAAATATTAAGCCCTTTAACCATGAGGCTACTGATTCTGAATATTTTTTGTAATTAGTTGAGTCATTCGAACAAGCATTCGAGTGGGCGAAGGCCAATTTGAGTCCTGAAGATTTTGAAAGCTTTTGGGAATTCATAAACAAAAGGCTCGAAATAATTCCATTGCATTTGTTAAGAACTGAGGACAAGCCTACACCGAGTGTAACTATCAACAACGAGGGACCAAATTATCGCATAGAGTCTCAAGTGGACACAAATAAAGCACATGATACAGGGAAAGCCCAAGACACCGAGAATATAGTGGAATCCAGTAGGAGGTCATCCGAAAAGCAGGTCATAAGTGACCTGACTAAAGATATTGGTTCTGAGATCAAAAGCAACAATTTAGAGTAGGGGTGGGACCAATTCAATAAGAAGCTACAACACACTCCTAAGACAATAGATGCCCAGGGAACAACGGAATATCACACTCCCCTGCAAACTTCAAATTCTGAGCCAATGGATGAGCAAGGAACAAGTTCACACCATACAGAAATCATTCCTACATTGACAACATTGGAAATCATCCTAAAGGTGACTGAAATTCCTCATTTAGATGTGTTCTACAGCCCACTGCACAAGGCTGTAGTGAGAAGACAGAGAAAAAGAAGGAGGGTGGACACACTCGAGATTCTAGCAGGGAGTGAGCCAATGGACATAGTCTGGAAGGATATCCTTCCAATCCTGCTGAAAATTTAACAAAACTGTCACAGTTTACAGGGGCATATGCTACTATCATGATGGATAAAGCTACGAAGATATCTATTTTGTTAAGGGAGAGGGAAGAAAAAATAGTGCATCTCGAGAAAAAGCTCCAAATTGAAAAAGAAAATGTGAATCAACAATCTGCTGAACAAATCGCTCAATTGCAGCAAAATATGGAAGTGTTAGAAATAAGCAATGAAACAGACACTCTACGAAGAACATGAAAATTCAAGAGTTGCAAGAAGCCACGAAAAAATATGAATATGTCCCTACTGTCAATGAATTCATCAAAGAGGCACTAGAGCTAAATTCCCTTCTATCAAAATAGCAAGAGCTATTTTGCCAAAGAATGTCGCATATCGCTCCTTATTTTATCACTAGTGATCAATTAACAGAGAAGGCAATTGACTAGAGAACTAAATTTAATGATTTAAATACAAGGATATTTGAATTCATTGAATGGCAAGAAACAGAAGAAGGAAGGAGAGCTAATCTGCTCGAAATTGAGGAGACACATAAGGAAATTATATTCATAGATTGGGATGCGCAGATCAAGCAAGCTGAATTAGCAGTGGGAAGAGTAGAAGGGGTGTTAGAGAACATAGTAAAAGTAGTAAATCACACTTTGAACGCCACAAACCTAGTGAAAGAAGGTAACCCAAAATCACTGTCGCATTTAAACGACTTGCATAAAAGCAGGAAGGAAAGAGTGGAAATCCAAAGGGAGGTGATTGCAAATTAGCAAAGACTAAATGGGAAGCATATTGGCAATACCTTGTCAAGCCACACAGCCAAATCATGACGCTCGATTTCTCACTCCATTCAAGTCAAAGGATTCTGTCACATCTCGCAGATGCTATCTTCACAAGACAGGTTAGAATGTAGTTTGGGGCACCTTCTCAAGTGAAACTGATGTCCGATATATGCGATCTAAAGGAGAAGCTGGTAGACATCAAGTCATCTTTATAACCTCTACTCATCAAGACATTTTTATTTCTAGAGTTAGTTGCTAGTTAGTAGGAATGTTGTTTGAAATCTCGTCAAATTTTTGTATAAACTATTTTTGAACATTAGTTAGATAGTATTTATACCCTTCTCATGCATTTAGAGAAGGGTCCAGAATTTTATTAAAAACATTTGCAAAGAATGCACTTCTGTAAGTTTTTGAATGCCTTGATGAAATTATGGAACATGGTTGTTTCTTTTAAATATCATACTACTTTCCTTTGTTGATGCACTATTGTATACTTGGAAGATAATTTGATCTAAAGAAAGGAGTTGATCTATGACATTAGTCAAATGAGTAGAACTTCACACATATGGTACTTTTATCTTGTATGCTTAGTTTTGTTTCTGTTTAATTAGTGATAACATTTCATTTTCATGAATTGTATATGAAATATGTTCACTTGTCTTTCGGTCCCCCCACCTGGATGGTGTGAAACACTTACATCCATTAAAAACTTCAAATGGGCTCATTTGTAAGGAGGTATGTGTTGGGCAGCGAATCCCCTCATAGCATGTTTTTGGGGCATGAAGCCCGAATTTTGGTCAAGTGTAATGTAAAGACCCTGTGAAATGAGGGCGCAGAGCGCGAGAGTCTAGGGTTGTCCACCCTAAAATAATGTAATTCAATGTATGGTATGTCGGCCTACCCATGGTTTGCGGACCATGGGATTGAATAAATAGAGCAAGGCTCTAAGTGTAAAGTCATTCTAAGTTTTGACAAGTAACAAATAGATGCGAAAGCATGGTTACAAGATAGAAGTAAATCTGAAATGTATTGGGTCATAGTGGTAGGTAGAGGCTCTGCAGCTATGTGTGTAGAGGCCTAGTAGAGTCCGTAGCTGAGTGCACAGGGCAAAGTCAGGTCTGTAACTGAATTTGAGTATTAATAAAGATAAGATTGATTCAGAATATTGTGTGGCTGTTTGCAGATCTATATTTCTATGTTCTGGTTACCTTTATGCATTTATATTGTTTTCAAGTACTCGCGCTAATCTGGAAGTTGAATACGTAATAAGAATATTGGGGCCACACAAACTAAGTTAAGCACTAATCTAATAGCACAGTAAGAATCGGATCGGAATAATACGAAGGTGTGCGGGTTGCGAAGAATAGAAAGCTGCACGGAGCAGCGCAGCACGTAGATTAGGACTGCAAACGTCCGGAACCCTCATCAAGACATCCCTAGGGTGTCGAAACCTGGTTCTAGCACCCTCCCATACTACTTCGGGTGAGACTTCAGTTTGCGCTCCGCAGACTATTGCCAAAAGGGCCAGTAGTACCGGGATTTGCTTGGCTAAACTCACTGTTGAACGTGGGTTAGGCCCCACGTAGCCAACAAATGGTTCTGTTGCCAGGACCGGGATCTGCCTAAGGGATGTCTGATGTCATGCCACTGGAACCCAACAAAGAAGGAATTTGAAGAGTGGTTGGACAAGAAGATTCATGAGTTCGTGACACAGGAAAACAGAGCTTTGTAGGTATCCGAGAAAAGGTGGCTGGATCGCTACGTGTATATAGAAATCCATGAGATATTCTTCGCATCCTTTCCTTCTGAACTGTACGAGTGGGTCGTGAGGTTAGTTGACAGCCAGGGAAGGTGTAAGCTCGACCAACCAATAGTGTGGACTTCGGAATTAGTGCACAGACAAGAGGCATCAGAAGATAAGATCGTGTGAGCTGTGGACCATTGACTTGACCGGGTAATAGGGAGATTTATCATTGAGTTCACAGTAGGCATGACCATGAGCCACAACGAAGCAGAACGATGTTTTCTCAAGGGACTGCGAGGTAAGTACAATAAATCTTTGAATACCGGGATTAAGATGTTGTTATGTGAAAAGTGGGTTATGCAAATACATTAATGTTTGGAACGACGCGGAGCGGAAAGATCTAAAAAGGTAGCGGGGAATTAGGAAACAATCCCTTAATTTCACCTTCATGAGAGAGCGAGGAAGAGCTCGCTTGGGTCTCTCCGAGAAGTGTGGTCAGTTTTATAAGGCAGCCATTCCGCAGTTACCACCTCCACCTATGCCACCACCCTCTTCACCTCCTTCACCTCCATCTCCATCCACTCCACCTCCAGCAAAATCTTAGTTCAACATGGTGAGTGTGATCAAGCTACTCGTATTTAGAGGAGTAGGGAATGAGGATCTGTACTAGTTCTGGTTCGTGGTAAGAGCGGTGTGGGAAGCGCAAGGGGTCATGGACAACAACATTAAGAAGGCTACATTGGTGAGCACGCTGTAGGATCACGTGTTGACATGGTATATCAAGAACTCTAATGATCACCCAAATGCAGGAATAGTAGAGATCCAAAATGTGCTAAACAAAGAATTTAGCCAGCCAAAATCAGAGACACAGTCAATCATCGAGTTTAAAGAGATCGCAATGCTTCCAGGGGAGACCCCTTGGGATCTCGATTAGCAGCTGAAGAGTACGATCTGTGAGGCTAATATGACACTCACAGATGCACAACATCGCACATGGTTTGGCATTTCTAACACCACACTTGAGGACAGTGCTGTTGCAACAGAAACTTTCTACCCAGGCCGAAGCATTGGAAATGGCGATGAGGTTGCATGAGACACCGATACAAGATCCAGGGCTGGGAGTTCAAAAAATCCACACGTAACTACAAAATCTCTACTTGGAAATGCAGAGCTTGAAGCAAGATAAGGCATCGCGGCTAGGGGCGCGTGAGGAAGTATGGTGTGTAAAATGCAAAGGCCAGGGCCATGACAAGGATCATTGTCTAGTATTCACGAACTATTTGATAGGAGGGGGGCTAATGCCATTAAGACCGGAGACATAGGCAGGGCCAAATGCGACACCCATGTTATGGTACACAATCTGTCAGATAGGCACAAAACACACGATGGATAATTTTCATTTGTTGCAGAAGTATACACAGACTCCCCAGCAGTTGTTTTGTAATTTCTGCAGGTTAGTAGGCCACGACGAGCGCACTTATCGTAGTTACTAGTTAATGATGGACCAGACCCCAGCACATCGGATGCAGACAGAAATGCGAGCCCTCAACCCAGTTGCAGGGATGGCACATGCTGGATTTTAGTGGCAAGGTCGAGGACGAGGAGGAATGGGGCCAGGAAGGGGTTGCAGACAGTTAATTTGTTACAATTGCGGAGGACTAGGGTACTACACTTGTGTTGTACCAACCTGACGAGAGTATCCTATTCATACCATGCTCAGTTTGATCATGAAATGGTATATTTTCCTACATTGATCACACAGATGCATGAGAAAGGGGTGCTCCAGCCTCCTCCGACTCAAAATATCCAAATGATGAGATCTGAACCGTGCGAAGAAGACCTTAATGTGAATATGGTGTTCAGAAGCGGTGTGACCATAGGGGAGGATGAGGGGAAGCAGATCGAGGAAGATACATGGGTTCGCAAGGCTCCTACAAAGGAACCTGAGTTTGACTTAGAACATGCAAAGGAGATGTTCATGGAAGCTAAGAAGAGCTTTGCAGAGGCCTCCACTTCAGGTAGTAAGGATCAACCAGAGCCAGGGATGGATCCTTCTATGTTTACTACCTTTTTGGAGACATGCATGAAACTGTTGTGTGACAATAAGGTAGTTAAGGGACTAGAGGAGTTAATCACCAAGTGTGCAGGGTCAAGGGAATCATGTGTAGTCCTGAAACTGGGAAAGCATGCATTATGCACCGAGAGGAAAATGAGACTGATGGCGCAGATTGGCGAGTATGAAATGGATCAAGTAATCCTAGACTTGGGTTGGGATGCGAATGTATTACCAAAGCAGACATGGGAACACATGGGCAGGCCCACATTAAAGTGGTCCCCTATTCAATTATGAATGGAAAACCAATAGAAGATTTTTCCCATGGGGAGGTTGCAAGGGGTAATAGTTGATATCGAAGGCACGAGCAGACAGATGAACTTTGAAGTAATAGAGATTTTCAATGACAACAATCCTTATCCTGCATTTCTAGGAATAGGCTGGGCCGCTGATATGAATGGATTCATCAACCTAAAGAAGCGGAATATGATATTCGAGAAAAAGTCCCTACACGTAGTAGTTTCGCTAGATCCAGCTGAAGGGGCGTGCTACACTGAACCTATGTGTAAAAATGGAAGTGACGATGAGCTGGATTGTATCTACAAGATAACAACACGAGATCGGGATTGGGTGAATCCGACTGCAGATGGAAGAATCTCATGGGAGCGCACGAGTTCCTGCCCCTCATATGCAGATGAAGAAGATGAACGCTAGCTCAATCAGTTGAACAAAATGACAACGCTGAATTGCAACATGATGATTAGATCATTGCATTGTGTAAAAACCCAAGCCCAAGATCTACCAACATATGATGGATTGATAGAGGTGGATGAATTCTTGAGCAAGTTTGAAAGCACGGTACCGGAACAATAGCGGTTTGATTCATTGAAGTGGGCGCTATGCGCAACACCTACGCACTGGTGGGGAACACATCAAGGAAATTTTGAAAACTAGTGCGACTGTAGGAGGATGATGCACCTACGATTTGGGAAATCACAACTACGGATAGTAGATAAATACTATGGATGTGATGAACCGCACACGCACCTCGTGAAATGGACCAAGGCCTATGGTGAAGAACCTCAACCTGAATGGGTACTGTTGGGTAGCGGAGGTCCTGTGTAACAGTGTTGGGGCTTAAAGCCTAGAAGTTAAGATAATAATATTGTAAATCTTTGAAATATTGGAGTGTGAAATGTAATAGGTCAAGTCAAAGGGTTGTCCACCCAAGAAATAGTATAGAATAATACGAAGTAAGTCAGCCTGCGCATGGTTTGTGGACCCTGGGAATGTATAAATAGAGCGAGGCTCTAAGGGTAGAGGGCAGTTCGTATTTTTGGATAAATCACGGTGTTATGGTTGGGAAAAGACATTGTTTTCTGCGTCTGTAAGTCTGAGTCAAGGGTGGTGGTAGATAGATAGAAGCTCTACAGCTGTGTGCGCAAAGGCCTGGTAGAGTTCACAGCTGTGTGCGCAAACCCATGCGGCTGAGTGCGCAGGGTGGATCTGGTTGTATTAGCACAGAATTGAATAAAGATAAGTTGCTTCTAGAATACTATGTTGAATCTGAAATATTGTGGATCTGGTTAATTTATGATTGATCTATCTGTTGGATCTATGCGCTTATGATTATATTATGAGTTTATGCAAATCTGTATCTTTTCTGTGTACGCGAGCTGGTTATCTCTATTAAATGTTTGCTTAAGGATTGTAAGAAATAGATCTGATTGATAATAAACATAGTAGTAATAAATAGAAAGGATTTGCCTTGTTCCGGATCTACGCAAATGCAAAGTGGCGCGAGGCCATAGGACATTGCGCAAATTCTCTAGACCACATCAAGACATCCCAAGGGTGTAGAAAACTAGTTCCAGCACCCTCCCCTGCTACCTCGGGTGAGACCTCAGTCCACGCTCTGCGGACTGTTGCTGAAAGGGCCGGTAGCTACGTGATTTTTTTGGCTAAATAACTCTTCCGAACTTGGGTCAGGCCCATATAAGCCAACAAATGGTTCTGTTGTCAGGACACGGGATCTGCCTAAGGGATGTTTGATATCGGGATGCTGGAATCATACAGAGAAAGAGTCTGAGAATTAATTGAATCAGGAGCTGTACGAGTTCATAGAAGGACCTACTGCACTGACGCGCAAATCAAAAGTTAAACATGACGAGCGTGATTTAGTTATCAGTATTCAAAGGAGCAGGAAGTGAAGATCCAGAAAAATTTTGGTTTGTGGTAATAGCAGTTTTGGAAGCGCACGGAATTACGGATGATAACATCAAATAGGCTACCCTAGTTAGCGTGTTGCATGACCATGTGTTGACGTGGTATATAAAGTATTCGAGCGATCACCTGAATGCGGGAACAACAGAGATTCGAGATGAATTGAAAAAAGAATTTAGCCGGCCAAAGTCAGAAACGTAGTCGATCATAGGGTTTAAGGAGATTGCGATGGTGCCAGGTGAAACTCCGTGGGATTTAGATCAGAGATTGAAAAGTACAATTCGCAAGGTGAACATGACACTGTCGGATGCACAACATTGCATGTGGTTTGTGGCATCATTAACACCACATCTGAGGATGGTGCTGTCACAGCAAAAGATCTCAACCCAAGTTGAAGCATTAGAGACAGCTATGAGATTGCATGAAACTCCAATACAGGATCCGGGGTTGGGAGTTCAACAAATCCATGCGCAAATACAAAACCTGTGCTTAGAAATGCAGAATTTAAAAAAAGAAAAGGCACCCCGCTGAGAAGCACGAGAAGAAGTATGGTATATAAAGTGTAGAAACTAGGGTCACCATAAGGATCACTGTCCAGTCTTTGTGAACTATGTGGCAACGGAGGGACCAACACCGTTGTGACTAGAGGCAAAAGCAGGGCCAAGCATGGCACCCTCGCTCTGGTGCATAATCTATCAGGTGGGAGGAAAGCACAACATGAACAATTTTCATCTACTGCCAAAATTTAACCAGACCCCCCAGCAGCTGTTTTGCAACTTTTTCCAATTGGTGGGCCACGAGGAGTGAGACTACCGAAGTTATCAATTATTGATGGACCAGTCACCTGCCTACAAAATGCAGACTGAAGCGCGAGGTCAGGATCCAGCTGTGGCGATAGCACGTGGTGGGTTCCAGGGACGTGGACGAGGACAGGGAGGAATGGGACCAGGAAGGGGTCGCGGGCAGCTAATTTATTACAACTGCGGAGGACCATGACACTACACACCGGACTGTACCAACCCGACCAGAATATCGTGCCTTTATTGCCAGCAGTTCGATCATGAGATGATAGATTGCCTCACATTGATAGCACAGATACGTGAAAAGAGGGTGGCGCAACCTACAACGATGCAGAACGTATAGATGATGAGGGTCGAGCCACGCGAGGAAGACCCCAACATAAACATGGTGCTCAGAAGTGGCGCAGCTATAGGGGAGGACAAGAGGAAAGTAACTAAGGACGACGCCAGGGTTCGCAAGGAGACAAATCTATTAGAAAAATATTATATATGACAGATAAATGCAAGACATATAATATTCGGAAAAACACAAACACATAAATCCAAAGAGACACATATATATGTGGTTCACCCAGTTTGGGCTACATCAACCCCAAACAACCAGTCCTTCCTTTCTATTATCCAGCAAAATGAAGAGACACAACCTACAACAGATCCACTATAATATCCTCTGTTTTCTCTCACAGTCTTACCTCTCTATTTCTCGCTCAGAGAATACACATCTATTATACAGCCTCAATACAATTCCCTCATACAAAGAGAGGGGTTGCCTTCTAGGGAAAAAAACCCTAAACTAAACATAAGTTCTACTGTAGGAGGGGTGTAAAATCTTTCTGGGGTATACATCTGGCTGAAACAAAAACCTCTAAATAATCATGCTCCACACCCAACAAAATATGAAAGCTAGGAAGAGCTTCACGGAGGTCTCTACCCCAGGTAGTAAGGATCAACCCGAACAGGAGAGGGATCCCTCAATGATAACTACCTTTTTAGAGACATGCATGAAATTGCTTCATGATAATAGGGCGGTTAAAGGATTGCAAGAATTGATACTGAGATGCGCAGGGTTAGGTGAACCTCACGTGATTCGAAAATTGGGAAAATAGGCATCATGGATAGGCCGGGAAATGTGATTAACGACACGGATTGGCGACTACGAGATGGATCAGATCATTCTGGACTTGGGATCAGATGCAAATGTACTACCTAAATAGACTTGGGAGTGCATGGGCAAGCCCACATTGCAATGGTCTGCTATTCAATTGTGGATGGTGAATCAACAGAAGATCCTACCCATGGGAAGGCTGCAAGGAATTATAGTAGATATAGAAGGCGCGAGCACCCGAACGGACTTTGAGGTAATAGAAATCGTGGATGAAAGTAGCCCGTACCCTGCGTTGTTAGGGATAGATTGGGCCACTGATATGAATGGGGTTATCAATTTAAAGAAGTGGAAAATGATATTTGAGAAGAAGTGGCTCCGCGTAGTCATTCTCTTAGACTCGGCTGAAGGACCACGTTACATTGAACCTGTGCGTGACGAAGGAAGTGATGAGGAATTAGATTGCATCTACAAAATTACTGTGTGAAATCAATATTTTATCAATCTGACTGCGGAAGGAAGAATATCATGGGGCCATACAGAGTCCTATGCTGATGATTCAGATGAGGAGGATGAGCGGTGGCATAACTGGTTGAACGGAGTAACCACGTTAAAATGCAATATGATGACTAAGTCGCTGTATTGCGTCAGAGCTCAGGATCACGAACTACCAATGTATGATGGCCTGACAACAGTAGACGAATTCTTGACCAAATTTGAAAGTGCGGTTCCAGAACACCAACGGTTTGATGCGCTGAGATGGGCATTGTGCGCGACACCTGCGCGTTGGTGGGGCACACATGAAGGAACCTTCGACGATTGGCGCAAAGGTAGGTGCATGATGCAAATAAGGTTTGGGAAGTCAGATCTATGAATAGCCGAGAAATACGATGGACATGATGACCCGCGCAGGCACCTTACCAGATGGGTCCAAGCCTATGGGGAAGAGCCTCAACCAGAGTGGGTACACTTATTTTATCATACCCTGGATGTCATTCCAAGGAACTGGTATACCGAAACCGAGCTCCGACATGGCACAGGCGAGTGGGATATCTTGCGCGAAGGATTTTTGTTAACGTTCCTCTTTGAAGATCAATGGATGGATACGGTGGACGACGCATTGCAGTTGGTCAAGGCCGCTATTTTGAAAATACCACTGGAACCAAAGGAAGTCGTGTAGCTAGACTGGTAGCGACAGTTGAGCCAGGCCTTGGAATGTTACAATGCGCAGGTAGAAGATGATGAGGACGACCCTAGGAACATCAATATTCTGGAAACAGAGGGGAGTCACGAGGTTCGTGGACCAGAAATTAAGGATCCCGACATCACAGCGCCACTAAAGATGAAACAAGTAAACATCAAAAGAGAGTAATAGCTGAAGTATGCAATGCTTGGGGACTATTGGGACGATGCCACGATGGAAAAAGTCGTCGAACTGCTTCGGGAATATCAAGATTTGTTCCCGAATAAAACGGAGTTAAAAGGGATTCTCGTCGACCTAGGCATGATGAAGATAACCCTAAAACTAGATGTGAAGCCAATGAAGCAGCGACCTTACTAGTTGAATCCAAAATACAAAGCGAAAGTCTACGAAGAGTTGGACAAGATGCTGGCAGCAGGAATAATTGAGCCAGTGGAGGAGTCCGACTGGGTAAGTCCTATGGTTGTGCAGGAGAAAAAACAAAAAGGTGAAATTCGCATCTGCATGGATCTCTGGAAGCTCAATGATGCATGTGTTAACGATCCATTTTCGACGCCATTTACAGATGAGGTATTGGAAAATGTGGGAGGATAGGAGGCCTACTCCTTTACGGACAGCTTCTCAGGGTACCACCAGATCAAGATTGCACCGGAGGATAGAAGTAAAACAATGTTCTACCAAATGGGGCTGCTTTCAATATACGGCGATGCCCTTTGGATTAAATAATGTTCCAGAAATATTCTCATGCGTCGTGGTAGCTACCTTCAAGGAATTCATATATAAGTTCTTAGAGGTATATCTTGATGATTGGACTGTGTTTGGGCTATTTAAGAAGCATAACGCAAGCTTACGGTTAATGTTGGATACGTGCCGATGACACCAGTTGCATTAAACCTAAAGAAGTGTACTTTCCTCATCCCCTTCGGGAACTTGCTAGGCCATGTGGTCTGTAGACAAGGCCTCATGGTGGATTCGGCAAAGATTGTTGTTGTACTCAATCGACAAGCACTGCGAAGTGTCAAGTAGTTGCGCACCACGATAGGACACACTGGTTACTATCGGAAGTTCATTAAGAGCTATGCATAGATCATGGCTCCGATGGAATGATTTTTGAAGAAGGACACTACTTATTTCTAGAATGAGGAACGTAACAAAAGTCTAGAAATGCCCAAGGAAAAGATGGCATCAACTCCCATCTTGGTCTTTCTAAAATGGGACATCGAATTCCACGTACATGTTGATGTGTCGTGTATCACATTGGGCGCAGTACTCACATAGGAAGAAGCGGAAGGAATTGATCACCCAATAGCATTTGCAAGTCAACAATTATCCAAAACTGAGAAGAACTACTCCACTACAGAGCGGGAGGGACTGGCGATGGTGTACGTGCTTCAGAAATACCACCACTACCTACTTGTAGGACACTTTAAGATGTACACTGATCACTTTGCACTCAAATACCTAGTGAACAAGCCTGTGTTGGGGGGCACATTTGCAGATGGTTGTTAATATTTCAAGAATATGATTTTGAAGTCATCGTAAAGTCGGGACGTCTAAACGTAGGCCCAGATCACCTGTCCTAGATTGAGAATGGCGAAGAACCCACCAACTTAGAGGAAGGGCTACTGGATGCACATCTGTATGTAGTAAGGGTCATGAATGGCCAGATTGAGGATATAATCCACTTCTTAACCACAGTAGATTTTACTATTATTGCAGGGCACCTCTACAAAATGGGCAACGAAGAAATCGTACGTAGATATGTTCCTGAATTCGAGCAAGGATAGATTCTGGCCGAATAACATGGGGTGTTGCTAGAGGACATTATGCGGGTAACGCCACAGCTCAAAAGATTCTTCGCACCAGACTATGGTGGCCAACTCTACATCAAGATTCAAAAGCGTACTGTCGGGCCTGCGACGTATGTCAATGAACTAGGAAACCATCGCGGAGGGATGAAATGCCACTCAAGCCACAGATGATGCTGCAATCGTTTGAGAAATGGGTGATCGATTTTGTGGGACTGATCACACCTCTAGGAAAGATGGGGGCACACTATATCATCATGGTGACAGAATACTTGACCTGATGGGCGGAAGCATAGCCGGTGAAAGATTGTATGACTGTTACAGCTACGAAATTCTTGTTCGAGAATGTGTTAACGTGATTTGGATGCCCAAAAATTCTAATGAGCGATCATTGATGAATTTCAGATATATCATCAGTAGAGTATGCCGTATCATCCACAAGCAAATGGGACTGTTGAAGTGTTTAACAAAATTTTGGAGATAGCATTGACCAAGGCATGTAATGCACAACGCAACAATTGGGATTTAAGCATACTTGCTGTGTTATGGGCATACCAAACAACACGCAAAAAATTGACAGGCCAGACACCTTTCCGGTTAGTCTACGGCAAGGAAGTCGTCATGCCCATGGAGTACATTGTACCTAATTTACAAATAGCAGTGATGACAAGCACGGCAAACCGCACGACTTTGGAAGAGAGGATCGCGCAACTAGAGGAACCGGAGGAGGAGCGATTTCTGGCAGGATTTCATTAGCAAGTCCAAAAGCAGCGAGAGAAGGCTTGGCATGATCGCCATATCAAGATGCACACGTTCAAAGAAAATGATCTAGTACTACTATATGATAGCAAGTTCAAAAAATTCCGTGGTAAGCTCCACATGCACTAGTTGGGACCTTATGTAGTCAAAGAAGTTACAGATGGAGGTGCGGTCCAACTTGCTAAGCTCAATGGAGACCTCTTCTCAGGAAGAGTAAATGGCAGTTGCCTGAAGCTCTACATGGGTGACCAACTGCCTGACTAACCATCCGAAGGACAGTCTCACTGCTCTACCCAGTTGAAAGAGGGTGCGAGACGATAAAGCAGTTTGGGGGCAGCTGCATGACAACCGGTGTACGCGTAGATTGAATCTGTCACAAGGGTCGCAGTTGCATGGAAAGGGTTGTGTTGCTGCAATGACAAGCAGAGAGGTCACTGTTGTTGTCACTATTCATGACAAGATGTCTGAGTTATGGCTAAAGGGAGTGGGCGGCAGGCAATTAAGAGACGAGGTATGAGCCAGAGTTAGAACAATCTACCGTAGGCTTAGCATGAGGGCAGCAGAAAAGGTGGGAGCCAACGAATTTGAAATTCGAGACACTTATAAATCACAAGGGGACATCCACCGAACGAGTTACGCTTCTGAAAACCATAAGCTATTGTTCCTTCCCGCCGCTATGGAACTATTCATTATATATGCTCAAGGAATAAGGCCGAGGGTTGTGATCTGGCTAGTGGAGGTACCGGCTGAAAAAGACGATGTTGATAGTTGCGGGCACTACGCAGAGTCTAGCATCGCCAGTAGGGGATGTGCCGGAAATTTGTAAACACAAAGCAGAACTAGTCCAATTGCCGCTACCTCACCTATGGGCTGGACGGCGAACCATGAAAGATAAGGAAAAGCTTGTAAATATGGAGACAAATGGTGGAATTACTATTAGTAGGACGTCTCTGATGCACCTTGAAGACTGGGTTCTTGTAGACAGCAGCAATGGTCTTGCAAAATTGCAACACAAGCTGTAGCAGAAAGTGCGTATAGAAGATACGAATTTGGAAAATGGTTGTGTTGGGACGAAGAGTTCCCATATGCGGCACCCCAGCTAGAGCTAAAATCCTATGAGGGGGTGTTCTATGTTAATCGAGCAAAGCAGAATTAGCATTATCGGTTGCATGAAGTGGTAGCGACAATGGAGCAGGAGCTAGACAAAATGTTGTAGGAGATAAAAAGGGTGCTCTAGAATGAAGTACGTCACTCAGAGGAAGGCGAACCATGGAATCACCACACCAACGAGTGACTCGTGACGAGTCACGATGATTGTGTTGGGGGCCTGTTGGGTAGTGGAGGTCCCGTGTAATAGTGTTGGGGCTTAAATCCTAGAAGTTAGGATAATAATATTGTAAATCTCCGAAATATGCAGAGAGCGAAATGTAATAGGTCGAGTCAAAGGGTTGTCCACCCAAGAAATAGTATAGAATAATAGGAAGTAAGTCAGCCTAACCATGGTCCACGGACTCTGGGAATGTATAAATAGAGTGAGGCTCTAAGGGTAGAGGGCAGTTAGTATTTTTGGATAAATCATGGTGTTATGGTTGGGAAAATACAGTGTTTTCTATGTCTGTAAGTCTAAGTCAAGGGTGGTGGTAGATAGATAGAGGCTTTGCAGCTGTGTGCATAGAGGCCTGGTAGAGTCCGAAGCTATGTGCATAGACCCCTGCAGTTGAGTGCGCAGGGTGGATCTGGTTGTATTATCACAGAATTGAATAAAGATAAGTTGCTTCTGAAATATTGTGTTGAATCTGAAATATTGCGGATTTGGTTAATTTATGATTGATCTATCTGGTGGATCTATGTGCTTATGATTATATTATGAGTTTATGCAAATATGCAACTTTTCTGTGTGCACGAGTTGGTTATGCCTATTAAATGTTTTCTTAAAGACCGTAAGAAATAGATCTGATAGATAATAAACACAATAGTAATAAATAGAAAGGATTTGCCTTGTTCTAGATCTACGCGGACACAGAGTGGCACGAGGCCATAGGACGTTGCGCGAATTCTCCAAACCACATCAAGACATCCCAAGGTTGTGGAAACCTGGTTCCAGCACCCTCCCCTTCTACCTTGGGTGAGACCTTAGTCCGTGCTCCATGGACTGTTGCTGAAAGTGTCGGTATCTACGGGATTTTTTTGGCTAAATAACTCTTCCGAACTTGGGTGAGGCCCATATAAGCCGACATGTACACTTATTCTACCATACCCTGGATGTCATACCAATGAATTGGTATACTGAGATGGAACTCCGACATGGTACGGGTGAATGGGATGTCTTGCGCGAGGGATTTTTGTTAACATTCACATTTGAAGACCGATGGTCGAATACTGTTGACGATGAGCTGCAATTCGTAAAAGCCGCCATCTTCAAAATACCATAGGAACCACGCAAGTAGTTCAACTAGCATGGGCAACCTAGTTAAGCAGTGCCCTAGAATGTTATAACGTGCAAGTAGAGGAGGATGATGACGACCCCCGAAATATTAATATTCCAGAAACTGAAGGGTGTCACAAAGTTTGAGGACCATCAATTGAGGATCCCGACATCACTGTGCCACTAAAAACAAAGCAGGTAAACATTGGCACAGATGCGGAGCCGAAGTATGTGATGCTTGGGGACTATTGGGATGATGCTATGGTAGATAAGGTCACCGAGTTACTCTGCGAATATCAAGATTTGTTCTCGACCAAAATCACGGACTTAAAGGGGATCATTGGCGACTTAGGGATGATGAAGATCACTCTGAAACCGGACATGAAGCCAGTTAAGTAGCGACCTTACTGTTTGAATCTGAAGTATAAAGAAAAGGTCTGCGATGAATTAGACAAAATGCTTGCAGCCGAAATTATTGAACTAGTGGAAGAATCTGACTGGGTGAGTCCTATGGTAGTACGGAAGAAAAAACAGAAGAGCGAAATTAGAATATGCGTGGACCTCAGGAAGCTTAACAATGCCTGTGTTCACGATCCATTCCCAACACCATTTACAGATGAAGTATTGGAGAATGTTGGCAGTGAGGAAGCTTACTCATTCACAGATGGCTTCTCAGGGTACCATCAGATCAAGATCGTGCCGGAAGATAGAAGCAAGACAACTTTCGCAACCGAATGGGGATGCTTTCAATACACTGTTATGCCCTTTCGACTGAAGAACACACCAGCGATATTTTCACGCGTAGTGGTGGCTTCGTTAAAGGAATACATTGTACCCAATTTGTGGATAGCAACACTTATAGTCATGTCGGACCGTGAAGCCTTGGGAGAGAGGCTTGCGCAATTGGAAGATGTAGAGGAAGAATGGTTTCTAGCAAGATTCCATCAGCAAGTATAGAAATAGCACGAGAAATCCTGGCACGGTCACCAAATCAAGTTGCACACATTCAAGGTAAATGATTTAGTGTTTCTGTATGACAGCAAGTTCGAAAAATTTCTGGGAAAATTCAGAATGCATTGGTTGGGACCATATGTGGTAAAAGAGGTCACAGATGGAGGTGTAGTCCAGCTAGCCAAACTTAATGGAGAACCCTTCCCAGGAAGAGTAAATGGCAATCGCCTGAAGCCCTACACTGGTGGGATGACTGTTTGACTAACCCACCAAAGCATAGTCTTCGTGACTAGAAAAGCTGAAAAAAGGTGTGGGACTATAAACACAGGTACTAGAAGCCAGCATCAAAGTAGAAAATAAAGTCAGATGCAGATGATTTAGAAGCAGAAATGGAGCAGATCCAAATGATAGCAGAGTAGTGCGCTACGGATCTTCGCACAACATAGGAGCAGTTGGATGGACTTCACACAAAGATCACCACACTAGCAGAGTGATTTGGGACGCGACACGATGATTGTGTTGGGGACCTATTGGGCAGCGAATCCCAACATGTTTTTGGGGCTTGAAGCCCGGATTTTGGTCAAGTGTGGTATAAAGACCCTGCGAAATGCAAGCGCGAAGTGCGAGAGTCTAGGGTTTTTCACCCTAAAATAATGTAATTTAATGTATGGTATGTTGGCCTACCCATGGTCCGCAGACCATGGGATTGTATAAATAGAGTGAGGCTCTAAGTGTAAAGTCAGTCAAAGTTTTGACAAGTAACAAATAGATGCGAAAGCATGGTTAGAAGATAGAAGGAAATCTGAAGTGTATTGGGTCATAGTCGTAAGTAGAGGCTCTACAGCTGAGTGCGCAGAGGCCTAGTAGAGTCCGCAGCTGAGTGCGTGGACCCCTGCAGCTGAGTGCGTGGACCCCTGCAGCTGAGTGCACAGGGAAGAGTCGGGTCTGTAACTAAATTTGAATATTAATAAAGATAAGATTGATTAAGAATATTGTGCATCTATTTGTAGATCTATATTTCTATGTTTTGGTTATCTTTATGCATTTATATTGTTTTCGAGTACTCGCGCTAATCTAGAAGTTGAATACATAATAAGAATATTAGGTCTGCACAAACTAAGTTAAGCACTAATATAATAGCACAGTAAGGATTGGATCAGAATAATATGAAGGTGCACGTGGGTTAAGAAGAATATAAAGCTACAGGGAGCAATGAAACACATAGCTTAGGACCGCGAATGTCCGGAACCCTCATCAACACATCCCTAGGGTACGGAAACCTGGTTCCAGCACCCTCCCATAATACTTTGGGTGAGACCTCAGTCCACGCTTCATGGACTATTACCGAAAGGGCCAGTAGTACCGAGATTTGCTTGGCTAAACTCACTACTAAACCTGGGTCAGGCCCCACGTAGCCAATAGTATGATAGTTTTTGTTATAAGCAAACTTGACTAGACTTAAGTAATAGTCCCATTTGGATGGTTGATGCATCACATACGTTCTTAGCATGTCTTCCACCACCTGATTCACCCATTTTGTCTGCCCATCCATCTGAGGGTGATAGGCGGTATTGAAGTTTAACTGAGTACCTAACCCTTCAAACAGAGTCTTCCAGAAGGCTGATGTAAAATTTACATCACGATAAGAAATTATAGTTTTTGGCAGTCCATGTAGTCTAAAAATATTTTGCATGAGTAAATTGGCAGTCTGCACCGCCCTGAAGGTGGATTGTACTGGTATAAAATGAGTTGATTTGCTTAATTTGTCTACTACCACCATTATTGAATCATTTTGCTTTTTGGATTTGGGTAATCCTGTGATAAAGTCGAGGGAGATGGTTTCCCATTTCCATTCTGGAATTGGTAGTGGGTGCAGTAGCCCAGCAAGATGCCAGTGTTCTATTTTTACTTGCTAACATTCCAGGCAGCATGTCAAATATTCTGCTACATCTTTTTCATACTTGGCAAGGAGTATTCTTTTCAGAGTGCAGTAATTAGTTTTTGTTATCCTAGGTGTCCTACATAGAGTCTCTTATGATATTCATCCAGAATCAGATTTTTAATGCTAGTTTGGTTAGGCACATATAATCTTTTCTTATAAATCAACATATCTATGGAATTTATTTCATATCCTAGCTGATGTTCATGGTTGTTTGTGGTTTGAGCTTGCTGTCCTAAATGCCCGTATTCTGGATCCTGCTTTGCTACTTCTTTAATTAATTCATTGAAGGTAGTTGCACCTCGCTGAAATAAATTTCATAAAGACAATGTACCTTTCGACTTAAGGTGTCAGCTACCCAATTCTCCTTTCCCTTCAGATGTTTGATCTTGAAATTGAATCCACTTAGAAAGTCTACCCACCGGGCTTGTCTAGCATTTAAAGTGGGCTACTTAAAGTAATTAGTCAAGCTATGATGGTCAGTCATTAGAAGAAACTTCTTACCCATCAAATAGTGATGCCACATTTTTAATGCATGAATAACGACTGTCAATTCTAAGTCGTAGGCGGAGTATTTCTTCTCGTGTTCCTTCAGTTTTCTAGACTCATAGGAGATTACTCTTCCATCTTGCATTAAAACACCACCTACCCCTTCCTTGCTGGCATCTGTACACACCACATAGTCCTTACTTGGATCTGTTATGCTTAAAATTGGTGCAGTGGTGAGCAGATGCTTGAGCTATTCAAAGCTCTACTGACACTCGGCTGTCCATTTAATTTTTTTTCCCTTTTTCGGTAGGGAGGTAATAGGATAGGCCACCTTGGAGAATCCTTCAACAAATCCTGTTTAATATCCTGCCAGTCCCATGAAAGATATTATATCTATTATGTCTTTTGGTACTGGCCATTCCATTATGGTCTTTACCTTTTTGGGGTCTACAATGATTCTGTCCTTGGTAATAATGTGGCCTAAATACTGAATCTGTTCTTTAATTTTAATTTGGCATACAGTTGATGTTCCCGGAGACTCTGCAACACTATCCTGAGGTGCTCCTTATGTTCTTCAATATTCTAAGAATAAATCAATATATCATCAATAAATATTAATACAAGTTTATCTAAATACTGATGAAATATGTTGTTCGTTAGACACATAAAGGTTGCAAGGGCATTGGTTAGCCCGAAGGGTAACACTACAAACTCGTAGTGTCCATAGCAGGTCCTAAAGGTTGTTTTAGCTATGTCTTCCTCCCTAATTCTAATCTGGTGGTATCCCGATCGTAGATCAATATTTGAAAATACCGTCGCCCCTTTCACTTGATAAAATAGTTTGTCTATGCGAGGTAAAGGGTACTTATTCTTAATAGTCAACTTATTCAGCTAACGATAGTCCATACACATACGTAGGGTCCCATCCTTCTTTTTGACGAATAGTACAGGGGCTCCCCAAGGTGACACACTGGGGCGGATATAATTTTTATCCAACAGCTCCTGTAATTGCATTTTTAGTTCTGTCAGCTCTGGTATGCTCATACGATAAGGAGCTTGGGACACCGGGGTTGCTCCTGGCACCAGTTCAATGGTAAAATCTATGTCTCTTTTTAGAGGTAGCCCTGGTATTTCTTCAGGAAATACATCTGTAAAATTTTGTATCACAGGGATACTTTCCAGGGAAGCAGACTTGTCCTTTGAGTTGGCATAACCAACCTGAATAGCATAAATCTGGCATCCTTTTCTGATGCACTTTTCTAGTTGAGAGGCGGTTATTGGCCATAATTTTAGTGGTCTCAAAATGCCTTGTATCTCCTGTTTGTTTCCTTGCTCATTCATATAATAGATAGCTTTCATTTTACAGTTTATAACAGACCAGTGCTTTTCCAGCTAGTCCATGCCTATCAAGACATCATAAGATCCTAGGGGTAATATGTTTAGATCTGCCACCAAAGGTTGACCTGCTATTTCTAAAGGACAGTTATTGACCTTGGCCAACACACGTCTCTTTGCCCCTGTTGCTAGTTGTACTAACTAGGGGTTTTTAAACTTGATAGCTTGTAAACCACATTGATCAACTATTTTAGGACTAACATAACTTAACGTAGCTCCTAGGTCAATTAAAATAGATATAGCATGATCAAAGATTTTACCTTCGAATTCCACCATAGTTGGCTGGTATTCCGCCTGATGATCTTCAAGGGTGGCATTAATTTTTGGAATACTTCGGGCTACATCTCCTACTATAGATGCCTCTTGAATCTGTGAAATCTTCTCAGTGCCTTTGTGGTTAGGACAGTTCTTAATGTAATGTGGCCCTCCACATCCCCAACATTGTACTGGGGGTCTTGTTGTTGCTTCGACTTCAGTTCTGCCTGATTGCTCACTGGGTTTGGGTTCATTGGAAGGTCTAAATCTGGACTGATTCCTATGCAGATTTCTATTAATCTGACCCCTGGGAGGTCCTTTATTGATATTGCCCCTGTTTCCCTTATTGCCAACAACAAACTTATTGCCCTTCTTGTCAGTCCATTTCTTTCCCATAACTTCTCCTTTCTGTTTACTTTGCTGATAACATATCCTGGCCTTCTGTATGACCTCATCCATCATTTTTGGGTTGTTGAACTCAATTTGCTCTTTCATGAACAATGGTAAACTACTAACAAATCGATGTACTTTTGCCTTCTCTTCTCGTATGTAAGGAACATACCGAAGTAAAGAGGTAAATATGGTAATAAACTCATCCATTATTTGTTGTCCAAGCCATAGGTCATGAAACTCTTTTTCTTTCTCGTCATAGAATCGCTCAGTTAAATATCTTTCTTTAAAGTATCTTTGAAACTTTTCCTAGGTTATATTTTGTTCATTCACCCCTCATACGGTCTTTACCTCTTCCCACCATAATGTGACCTTTCCTTGCAGCTGGAAAATGGCCAAACGAGCCTTTAAGTTGTGGTCATACTTGTTATCACTCAGGTTGTCCCCCAGGTTGGAGTAAAGGGATACGGCCGAGGTAACCACAAACCAACTTTGGACTGTAGGTTCTAGCCCACCTGTAATCAGAGAGGGCTCTCTCTTTCTGATTTAGCTATGTTGATGATGATTTTAGGCTAGCTATTGAGTTTTGGGGTTTCGTTTGTGTTTTGGTGGGAAGATTGATGTTTTCAGGTAAAGAGGCAGGTATAGTGTGAAAGTTTCAAACCATTGGGCATGGAGTCAAGGAGTAAGACTGCTGGTGTGTTTTCTTGGTCACAGGAGGAATAAGGAGCAAGGTAGCTGCACACGGAACAATTTTCAAAGTCTAAAGGATGGAAAGAATGCTAAGGAAGGAGAGGCAATTAAGAATCTCTCAGTCAGCTTAACACAGAAGGGCGGATGAGCTCTATCTAAGGGCAGTAAAGAATCCCTAGATAACTGTCAAACACATGTGAATTAGGGTAAATATGAGCCACGGGGAATTCATATTCATGTCTAATTCATTTTAGATGAAAACATAAAGAAACAACAGAAATTGAGCCTAGAGTGCAGTTAAACAAGTTCTAAGCTAATCTTTCTTTTTGCTATTTAGATGGTGAAAAGTGAAAACAGAGGTAAGAAGAACTTATTGATTCATGTTGCAGCACAAGAATTCCATCATTCAGTCTCCAGAGACCATTAACAACTCATCAGACAGTCATTCCTCCAATCTCTTCAGCAATCTTTGATTAAAGAAAAAGTCTCATACATACAGTGCAAGTCTCTAATGAAAAGTTATCAATCGACCAACCCTTGAAACAATACAGAGGGTGGTATATATAGGAAAAATTCTCCAAAATTTTTCATTTTAGCTGTGACCTAAATAGGTCTGAAAGTAAAAGATTACTTTAACCTAAACCTATCAGAAATAAATGCAAGAAAATATCTACGGGCTGCACTGAGGGCAGCCGTATCAAAACTGAATTAATACGTTGTCCTTGGTGGCTTGGTGCAGTGCTTCTGCAATAACTGTGCATGGACTTCTGTTCCATTGTAGTTCGGTGGCTTTAAGTGCTTTAACTCTGATTTGAGAGCTGGGATGGGCTTCCACCTCCTGATTTGACTTTGTTGGAGGCCATTCAATGTTGACTTGCTTTGGGAACTGAAGATTTTCATTAAAAAAATTAACTGATACTCTTTTCCGCTTCATCTTTCCTCTGATACTCTTTGACGAATGAATTGGGCTGGTTTCTCTTTCGCTGTGGGTCAAATCAAAACTTAATGGCCGCGGTTCGGCCCTCTATTTCCTTCAGAACTATCTTTTGATCCTTTCTGCATGCCTCGCGAAGAAAAACGGGTCATTCGGCGCCTTTTGGGCTTGCTGGGGGCTGCGCAATGAGGGGCTTTCAACTTCGGCCCTTTTCCCGTAGCCATGCGTGATTAGCGCTAGGCGCTAATCACGCATGAAAAACTACCTTGGAATTTGAATCCGGGCTTCCTAAGCACGATTTTCGCCTTTCGCCTCAAAATTGATGATGACGTCAGCATGACGTCAGCGGGTGGGACCATGGTACGGCGGATGACGTGGCAGGATGACGTCAGCATGTACGGTGGATGACGTGGCAGTGGTGACTCGGCAGGAGGCCGATGTTGTGCAGGTAATGTGGCGTGGTGACGAGGCAGACACATAGAACTGGATAAGTGACATGGGGCGCGTATACAGAAGGCGGAAAGTGGTTTCATCGGACTGCTTTCTATACGAGGGCGGTATCCGTCAGAGCCCTTCCGATGCAATAGAAAGTGGACAAGTGTCTTCAGTACGGTGGAGAAACCGCCTCACCATCAGAAGCTAACGGCCGAGCAGTGGGGCACCTCCGAAATCACCGAGAGCCGTCAGATGGGGAGGGCCCGATCCGATGGTGGATGGGACAGGTGAATTGGCGGGGGAATAATGGACGGGCGCGCGAATATTCAGATTTTGATATAGCGCGGTGGGGAGGGTAAAAACTTTAGGACATGCGGGTTTTCGTGGGTTAGTTTAGGCAGGGGGACATAACTTAAGATTCAATCAAGCTTTTGAACATTAATCTTTGGAAAAAGACCGTGGAGGGGTAAAATGTGGGGTTTTAAGGGGTAAAGGTTCTTGGTCTAACTAGAGGTTTAGACCAATCCCAGTTTCATGACACGGATGGGTTCACAATAGCCCCAGGTCGACTACTGTGTCCCAAAATTGAAAAATACATAGCTATAGTGCTATGAGGTGGGGTATGTACATAGGGGAATTATTAACATAGATTTAGTAGGGGAAGGGAAAAACAGATAGGGATTTACATAATAGAGTTAGTGGTTAATATGAAGATGATGAGAAAGTGCTAAGGTAAGGAAACTTAGGCTATTTTGGGGAAATAGAACTTTGTAAAAAAAAGAATGGAAATCCTTGAGTGAGGCAAATCTTCACCAAGGCCAATGTTATGGAACATGATGAGACTAAGAGGCTCAAGCAGATCTTGACCTCTTTGGGAAAATTAGTGAGTGATTTGGGGAATAAGAAGAGAGGGGAGTTAGTTATGTCCAGTTTGAGTTCCTCCAGATGAAAAACTGCATCCTGACTGTGATCTGAAAATATATAACACTTAGAAACACAAAATTGATCATGGATCATCATTCTGCAACCTCGAAAACTGCCTACCCAGCCTACTTTCCTAACATTTTTTCTTCTTTTGGTGGGTGCACTTAGACTTGCAAACCCAGCTTTACAATTTTTTCTTTTTTCTATTCTTCTATCTAAGTCTATACTTATTTCTGTCAAGGGCCTAGATTAAGCAGTTGGGCTCCTTTGATTCTCTACCTATCTACAGATCTGCCAAGATTAAGCTGTTTGGACAGATATGATTTTCTATATTCTAAAACAGGAAATTAAAACCTGGGGAGGCCAAGATTAAACTGTTTGGCCTTCCCTTTTATAGAACATTCTTTAAAAATGGTTAAGTCATCAAAATTAGAATTCAGCAGTGGCATTTGGACTAGCACACTTTCACAACTTCTTCTTTTGACCTCTTTTGGAAATATGGAACCTTGCAGCATGAAAGATGACATATTTGGCATGCAAAAATGTCAATCATGAAATATGAACACCTGTCGCAACAGGAGGCTAACAGTGGCTCCACTTGGGGATGGCTTTTCCTTGTGAAAAGCCAAGAACAACAGGTCAGACTGCCTTCATCTTCTGTTGTTGTTGTAGATTGAAGAAACTTCTTTGTGCTGGTTGTTAGATAATTGAAACTTTATAATATGAACAACCTTCTCCTCATCTGAAATATTGTGAAATGCATAGCACTGCCTGTTCTCTTCCGCGTGCTTGGTATTATGTAGAATGTTGCTGTAGCATTGTACCTTTGAAACATTCTCAAAACATGGATCAAAACTGCTGTGTTTGCTTTACTTTTGCTTTGACCAAGGGTGCTGATATGAACTAAAATACTCCTCTGTTTTGATTTTTTCGACTGAAGATTGTAAACAGCTACCCTTTATCATGAATTGTTGTTGTGTGATTGTTCCACTCCTGCTGTTTTGTCGAAATTAGTATAGAGACAGAGCTTTTAAAATTGGAACACTTGTATTGGCTGTGTCTTCACAAGATTTATTGCTGCTCCTCTAACATTCAGAAAAATAAAACAAAACGTTGATATATACAAATATGACTGTACAAAAGATACATACAAAGCTGCACTGTATCCCTTAAAAGGGATCATGATAATGTTTCAGCATACGGCCATTGACAGGGCCTTCTTCAGCAGAACTATCCTCTACAGACTTGAGAAAATAAGTGTTATTTCCCTGAACAGCAGAAATAACGAATGGTCCCTTCCATAAAAAATCAAACTTGGCATGTTTGCCCTTGTCTTCTCTTCATGAGTCCCATCTTAGAACTTTGTCACCAACGTAGAAATCCTCAGCCTTAACTCTCTTATCAAACATCTTTTTGAGTTTTTCTTGCAAAATTTGAGCTCTGTCATAAACTTGCTCTCTGGTTTGTTGAAGATGAATGGTCTGGTTAATCCTTCTTTGAATGTCATTTGGTTCAGCCTGAATTTCCTGTAATAGTCTGATAGTAGGGATGCCCAGGGATGGAGGAAATCTGGCTTCCATGCCATATACTAGCTCATAAGGGCTCATTCCAATGGATTTCTTGCTCGAAAGTCTGTCTTCCCATAGGGCATTTACCAGCTTTTTGTGCCAGTTCTTCTTGTTTTCTTCCAGCACTTTCTTTATGATATTGATGAGGCTTTTGTTGGATGATTCAGCCAAACCATTACCTTGAGGGTAGTAGGCTGTAGAGTGGCCCAGGGTGATATGGAATTTGTGGCAAAAACTAACCATATTTTTGGATTTGAAGGCAGCAGCGTTGTCAGTGATGATTTTCTCAGGGCAACCAAATCTAGAAAGGATATTGCACTCAAGGAATTGGATAATGATGGTGTCATTGGCTTGCCTGCAGGGAATGGCTTCAACACCCTTAGTGAAGTAGTCGGTGGCTGTTAGGATCCATTTGTGCTGGCCTGAGGAAGAGGGATGGATTTCTCCAGTGAAGTCAAGACCCCATTGTTGAAAAGCTTTTTCGGTTGAGATGGGTTTCAGGGGCAAAGGTAACAACTTTCTCTTGCCCTCAAAGATTTGGCATTTGTGACACGACATGGAAAACTTCTTTACATCTGCAAAAAGGGAGGGCCAGTAAAAACCAGCTCTTAAAATTTTATCAGCAGTGGACTTCCAATATAGATGTCCTCCACAGTCACCTGCATGGAATTCTTTCATGACATTGTTAATTTCATTCATGGTTAAACAATTAAGCAATATACCTTCATGATTTCTCCAAAATAATGCACCATCTATGACACAAAACTTTAAAGCCTTCATTTTCAAAAATCTTTTCTTGGTTCTGGACAATCCTGGGGGAGCAAACAGGTTTAACAGTACAAAACATATATCAGCATACCATGGGGACTGCAAAAAGGTTTCCCTGATCTGTGGAGTCGCCAGCTCCTATTCATTGTCCAGTTGGTTAATGTCTAAGGCTTGAAAGTTTGTTTCGGACATCAGTTTGGCTAAACCTTGTCCCTTTATCAGCTTGGTAGGTTTTATTTCTATGTCATATTCAAGGATGTTTGCTATCTGTTGGATACCTATACTAATGGGTTTCATATTTCATGATTGGCAAGAGAAAAGCCAAATATGCTCTGCTCTGGTGTCCCAAAGATCCCATATTTCTTAGAAAGCAAGAGCTGGGTAAAGTGTTTCAAGTATTGAGGACCTTATTTCAAATTTTGTGGATGATTCAACAGTCTAATCTGGATCATGCCATGTTTCAATTTTGAGTTGTAGAATAGAGAAAGAGGTCTGTCCAAACAGCTTAATCTTGGCAGACAAGTAGTTCAGGTAGAGAAGCAAAGGTTCCCAAAAGTTTAATCTGGGACCTTGGAAGACATAAGGGTAGAAGTAGATAGAGAGAAAAGGAAAAAGCCAAAGAAAAGAAAAGGCAATTGAGGGTTGCAAGTCCAAGTGCCCCTCCAAGAAGAAACAAAAAATGCTAGGCAAAAAAGTTGGGTAGGCAGTTGTGGTTGCAGAAAGAATATGATCACCATTACACAGGTATCAATAGGTCTCTTGCCAAGGCAATAAATCTATCAGCAAACAAAGTGGTGAATTCCATGAACTCACAGCAAAGAGGATCACTAACTTCTTTTTCTTCCCTCTCTAGTCCATCACTAACACCCCCTTTCTAATTCCCCTCCTTCATTCATATTAACTCCTAATTCTACTATATAACCTCCCCTATCTTACCCCCACCCCTAATAATACTAACACTAAGGTGTATAAAACCCCAAATCTTATGTATATTCCCTCCCCTAGGCATAATAGCCGTGTATTTTTCAAAAGGGACCAAAATGGCATCTGGCCACTTTGGTGAACCTATTCCACCCTGTTCCCCCTTTGCTGCAAGTTAATTTACCCTCAAATCACCTCTGCATTGATAAAACCCCCTCTCCAAACCCCTTTTGCCTATAAAAACCTTTGCAAAGGTTAATACCTGCCTCTGGCACGTTCCCCAATCCTACCACATTATTGGTTAAGCGAAAACATTTGAAAAACCCATAAAAACCCACAAACTTTAATCTTTTCCGCCCGCAGTATGAAGCGCGCATCTTTCTCCTCCGCCAGCCGTCGGATCAAGCCCATCAGATCCGACGGTCCACATTAATATCGGAGCGCATCCTATGGCGGCACTTTAACCTCCGAGAAAGTGACGTTGCGCCTTGTCACGCCTCCTCCACGCGTCAATCGATTAACCATCTCGGAGCCGAGTCTGACAGCTTCTGCGCCGTACCTAAACCGCCCCGAGAAACCGCGGCGGTTAAGGCCTTAACCGTGACCGCTGCGGTTTGACTGCCACCTACCCGTCGCTGACTCGCCGCCACGTCCTTATCTGCTCGTACCTGCCTTTGTTATTGGTCCACCTCACTGCTGACTGGGTTGCCACCTCACCGCCCCTTTGACCAGTCACCCACTGCCACGTCGCCCGATGACGTCAGCAGAAAAAAAAAGCGCCAAATTGGTAAAATAACCCATATTTACCAATTTTCCCGTGTTTTTTACCACTTTCACTGTTATTACTGTTGGACGCTCTGCATGACCGTTTGCACTCTAATTTTCGCCAACCAGTCTATTAGCCCGGGCGACCTCCTCAAGCAGCAACTGTGCACCTTTGCTTCAACCTCTGCTCATCGAATTACAGGTATTTAGACCGTTTCGCCCTCCATACGACCTTCATTAAGCTTGAAATTGCTCAGAGGGATAGTAGAACCATAAAAACGCTATTTTCACTGTTCATTTCCATTTGTTCATCCACCATTGTCATTGTGAGGGCCAAGAAATACCTGCAGAGCTTTAGAAACATGCAATTCACATAAAACCACTGTAATTCTGCGTTTTCCCGGCAGAGTTCCTAATAGATATAATTCACCCGATTGGAGAGTTCAGTTAGACCACAGAGAAGTTCTGTCACTAGACTCCAGTAGTATTTCAATTGCTATTGAGAGAATTCCCCTTGGATACTCAAAACATCAACTGTTTCCACAGAGAACTGCTTCCAGACTGTGTTTTTACCATTCCACCTGTCCACCTGCAATTCTTGCAACTTGAAGAGCTATGGAGACCCCTATTGCACTGAATATTAAGCCCATCAATGCTCCTCACCAGGAATTAGCATGGAAAGCCCTGGGAGACATGGACTACCAAATGCTGGATTGGTTCCCCATGGGAACCAAGTACAATATTCAAATGTTGAATGAATTAAGAGCCCAGCACCTCAGTGGGGCAGATATCTTGGGGATTTGGGAGTCAAATTTGCCCATATACAACCTTCCCCAAGTCAATCCTATGCCAGAGCTCATTTATAGCTGCCAGGAATGCTATGACCCCAGCCAAAGAGCAGTCATGAGCCCCACAGGCCTAGTCCTGTTCCAGATCACCCCAGAGAGCATAAACCAGATGCTGCGCTTCAAAACAGCCAAGAAATTGACCCCTCTATCCATGCAGAATCTGATTAACAGAGGGATCAAGCTGTCCAGTGACCAGATTGTCAAAATCAACCAACTGTTTGTCACACCAGGCTCTGAAACAGTCAGAACCCCTCCTATTGGGTACCAATATCTAAATGAGTTGGGCAGAATGTTGGTGGATCTAATTGGCTATGTCCTAGGATTCAGGGGGTTGGAAGATGTAGATGACAGCATAATGGCAATGCTGTCTATATTTGCCCCTGGTAAGCCTCCAGCTGTGCAGTATGATTATGCAACTTACATAGCAGAGAAAATCCATGAGCAGTTCATGAATTTGAAAAGGGAGAGACTGTTCAGGTACACCTCCTATATATATCATTTATTCCTTTTCAACCAGCCAGCTACCTTCTCTGTTCCTTTGAGGCCACTCAATGCCCAAGGAAGCCCAAGATCAGTTGTTTTCTGGACCTCTGTTTTTCATTCTACCTCAGTATCACCCTATACATACTGTGAGTTTATTGATTTATTTGTTCATCCAGCCCTAACAGCGCTGCAAGGTACTCCTCCTCCTAGATTAACCGATGATATGAAGAGGATTCTACATTTGAACAAATCTTACAATATTGGCAACTGGTACTTCTACCAAGACCACACAGTCATTAGGATATATGGCTGTGAATTGAACCCATTTAGGTTGCCAAGGTATGTCCCCATGAGGCTTTTTGCCTTAGAATATTTCAGGCAGTTTGGGAACTCAGATTACCTTCACTTTCAGAGTAGAAACAAGAAGTCACAATTGAAGGTAAGAAACCAGCTAGGTTCCTTCCTATATAACAGGAAAGAGGAAGGGTGGAAAGAGGCAGACAGCATCCTGGAAGGCCTCAGATTGCAGACCAGTTTTGAATGGATTCCCTATGACCCCAATCATTCTATCTCCCTCAGGAGAATTAGATACAAATTGGGCAACTATGCACATAAAAGACAACCTGAAATTGAACAGTATGCCAATGCACTAGATTGGGAAGAGGGTACACTAGTAGAACAAGTCACTAAGGAAGAATTACTTGAGAAAGAAGCTAGGAATGTGCAAAAAGAAGCTGACTTGGAAACTTGTGGACAGGTGCCCCTCTCCTACAGAAAGCAAATTGGAACAGCTGCTAAATCTTCAGCAGCACAGCAGCAAACTACTGAGAAGACATCCCAGGCAGCAAGCAAAGACAAAGGAAAACAGGCGGAACAGCCACCTATATTGACAGAAGAACAAGTTGACACCTTGCTACAGCAGCAAGAAGAAATGGAACAGCAAGAACTGGGGCAGCAACAAGAAGAAGCACAGTCCAGTGAACAGCAGCCCTCGCAGCAGAAAAAGGGGACAGACCTACCTAGTCACACTGAGCAGCAACCCCAAACAGAGGTGCCTCCCAGGACAGACACCAATGTAGACACCGCAGTCCTCCAAACACCACAGAAGGAGGACTTGACCAGGAAAAGGGAGAGAGAGACCCCCCACACCTCATCCTTCATCAGAGGAGAGAAGAGACAAAGACTGAATGACTCCCAAGAGGAGGACATAGCAGTAAGGCAAGCCATGGGCATGGGCCCACCTAGTGGAGAACTTTCGGCCAGCTCATCTCAGCGTGGACATGACATGACTATGGGAGGAGAGGTCAGCTCCTCCGGTCAACATAGAGAAGGGCAGTCAAGTATAAAGCAGCAATTCATTGACATCAAAAGGAGGAGTGATCCCATAAAAGTGCAGCTGTATAATCACTTGTTAAACCTAGCTCCTAGCAACCAGCAGAGACTCATGTCTGCTTTCGATGTGAGCGAAGGCAAAATGATAATGAGCCACTTCATGCCCACAACTTTGCATCCTCAGTCCACCTCGGACTATCTAAGAACCAACATGGAGGTTCTTGCCAAAGACATACACCCTATGGACAAGATTGAATTACATAAACAAACTGGTGAAATGGTGTATGCCTGCCTGGCAGATGAGACATTGGAGAACTACAAACTAAAGAGCAGCCTGGATAACACAGCTTCTCAGCTGGAATTAGAAAGAGCATCATCACAAGCCAAGGACAACAGGATCAAGTCCTTGGAAGAGGTAATTATAGATATAGGGCATGATCCTAAAGATGTCAAAGGCATCCAAGAACTCCTGAAGATAAGGGATGCAGACATGGCGGCCCTAAGAAAGAAAATCAAACTCCCGGCCACCATCCATCCACAAACAGATGAAGTTTCCCAGCAAAGGCAAGAAAAGGATACTACAGACCTGCTGGTATCCCTATACAAAGAGCTGGTTAGGACTCAAGACCAGCTAGGACAAACTGAAGCTGCAAAGGCAGCACTACAAGAAGCACTGAAGCAAAGAGAAGAGGGCCAACCCTCCCAGCCTCCTCCTGTGATAATAAATCTTGAGGAAGTCCCTCCAAAGACTACTCCTCCTCCTCAGCAAACAGAAGCTACAGCACCAACTACAGCGCCATCCACAGCAACAACAACTACAACATCGGAACAGGCTACTAGTTTAGACATGCAAAAGCTGCAAGCTGAGATCAAAACCATGGAATCTCAAATGAAAGAGCTGGATGAACTTAAGAAAACCTTGGTTAAGGTAAATGAAAAGTTTGACAAGAGCAAACAGAATGAGGCAGCCAAGGAGAGAGAGGTAAGAGCTCTTAAGAGGAGAATTGCTGAACTAGAGAAAGAGCTTGCACTAGAAAAAGTGACAGCTGAAATGAAAGCAGTGCTATGGAGCAACATTGGGCGGTCCATTGCCAACCAGTGGCAATATATTGAGACCATGGATGAGCAAATGGTGCTCATCACTAAAGCAAACAGAGAAATACAGAGAGCCAGGGCAAGCCTTGGACACATGCCAGAAGCTGCTACTAGGATGATCAATATTCTGAACTATAAGACTAGCTCTCAATTAGCTGTCATGGGAATCACCAACAGGACAGAAACAATTGCTGTAGCCAAAAGAGTCATAACATTGAGGAACTTGGTTGGAACACTGGAGAGGAGGACACAGGATATGCAGACTGAAATCAACAGATTCCTGGAAAAATTCGTGGCACTACAGAACAGAGGCCTCCCCAGCATTTTAAGCAGTGTAGGAAGACTGCTCACCCTAGACAATTACAATAAGAGAATTGATGCCCATGCAGTAGCAGAGATTGCAAAACCGCCCAGCACTTCAGCAGACGCAGGGCCAGCCACCGGGCAGACTATGTATGACAGGGTGGAGAACCTATTTTTCCTCATGAATGAAGTTGAGCATCTGTTTGATACACCACCTAACTTCTTCAAATTCACAGAAGCAGATGAAACTCTAGGGGAAATCTTAGCACACCAACTGCCCACACAGGATGTCTGGAGAAATTTGACACAGACAATTTTGTCAGGCCAGAATCAGTAGCGCTAATTCTCCAGGCAAATGAGCATACATGCGCAGGCACAATTTTGAAGAAAGATATCTACAAGGAAGAGGCAGAGGCTGAGCCAACTCAGCAGGACCATTGACTCACCACAAGCAGCAGTCACAATCACAGGTGACAAGTCCAGGATACAGCGTACAAGCCTTAAAGACAGGTCTTCCAGCATTTATTCAGAATATCTCGACCGACTTAGCTGTTTCCAAAGGCTAAAATATCTTCTGACAGAGCATTAAAATGCCTGTACTCTGTAATCAATGCTGTATTAAATTTTGGTCATAATATCTTAGTGGTTGGTAAGAAGGTAAAATCTGAGATAACTCAGAACTCAGATATTTTGTAAATCACCGCAAGTATATATTCACCCTTCACAGCAGTTAAAAAGGGTTGTTGTAATTTCCTTTTGAGAACTCTCTCTTACTGTAATATTTTCAAAGAAGTAATACAAAGGAAGAATGGAATTTCCAAGGCTTGGTGTACTTTGATGTATTGTGGTGAAAGATGAATGTTACAGGATTCCAGGGTGTTGCATAAAACAATAAGTATTCTCAAATCTCTTTGTTATATGTTTTCGAGTCTTTTGTTCTCTTTTGTTGTTTAAATGTTTTACACTTGATAGCAAGGTGAAAGGATAGTTCCAGGACTTAACTTATGATTACCCTGGACTCAAACTGAGCTATTATACATGTTTTCCTCAGATACAGTGACAGAATTGTAATTCTTAATTGCTGCATTTCAAAACTGTGTCTTTTACTGTGATAGGCATTCTCAGGGATTCAATTTTTGCCCCTGAGATCTCTGTCTTTTCCTCTCAAACCTGTCTGTTGGGAATATATAAACAATAAGTGAAAATTCTTAAATGCTTTCACTGTTTGTGTTACCTGTTTCCAGTCATTTAATCAACAATCTGTTCTATTAAGCACTCAAATGGCCTTGTAAGTTCCATCTTTCATCTCAAAGTTTCAAACACATATAGCCACAGACTCCATTGCCCAATGGTATTCAACCTCTCTGAAAACTACATCACTGGAATCTAAAAGGAGTTTCATCAACCAAAACATAAACAAAACCTGTGCATAATAGCTAGCCTAAAACCCTATCATAAACAGTTACAAATCATAAAGAGAGAGCCCTCTCTGATCACAGTTTGGCTAGAAACAGTGATCCAAAGATTGGTTAGTGGTTACCCCGGCCGTATTCCCTTGGGAGTCATAGGGAACAACCTGGGTGTTAACATAAATGGCGACTCCGCTGGGGATTAACATTTTGCAATTACTAACTATCTTCCCAAAGCTACCATCAAGCCTGAAACTAGCCAAGAGGCCTTAGGATTGTTTCTCTAATACAGGAACAGCTTTAGGGAAGAGCTAGCTAGGGAAACTTCATCTTAGCTTTGAGACCTATATAGTCATTCCAAAATGCTTGTTCAGTCCTTGTACATATAAAACTTCTGTATAAAGTTCTAAAAGAATACTTAGAAGCTGGCTCCCAAAAGAAACCCAAGGCACACTAGGGCAAACCCTGACCCTAATCAACCCATCATTGTCGATAACCCAAATATCATACCAAAGAACATAAGGAGACAGCAAAAGCAGGACAAGCCTGCTGATTCAAATATAAGTTCGGACCAACCTATCCTCATTCCCACTCCTTGCAAAGTTCTTTTCCGTTCCACACCCAATTCCCCCAGTTCACCATCAACCCCTCAAAGTCCTCTCCTTCCATCTTCACCATCTGCACATACTCCCTCAACCAGTTCCCCACTTATTACCCATCCTCTTAACCCGGTTACACCTGTAATCCCTATTGTCCCATTTGTTCCTATTAACCCTATAAACCCCATAAATATGGCTAACAGATATGCACCTCTGCAGATACCAGCCAATGCTCCAGCTCTACCCCAAGACTACCAAACTAGACTCTCATTTTTTGACTCCCATGGCCCTTTGACAGCCATCCAGCATGCTAAAAAGATGCAAGATCACTTTGAGACCTATGAAATAGATGATGACAGTGTCAGGATGAGAATCTTTGTTCAAAGCTTAACTGGGGATGTCAGAACTTGGTTTAGATCCTTAAATGCAAATTCCATTGCAACCCCTGAAGTTCTATACCAGGAATTTACCAACAGATGGGAGAAAAAGAGAGATCCGCACCATATACTTGGTGAATATAACACTATTAAAAGAGGTCCCCAAGAAACGGTTTTGGAGTATTGTGCTAGGTTTAACAACATATACAATGCTATCCCCCAGAATTTAAGGCCCCCTCCTGATTTGGCCCTTTATAACTTCCCTGATGGTTTTGATTCTGATATGGCCTATCAGTTGAGAGAAAGAGACCCTGCAACCCTTGCAGAAGCCCAAAGGGTTGCAGTCACTGTAGAGGCCAACCTAATTGCCAAAAGAAACAGGGCAAAGCTGGAAAAGAAGACTGGTTTCAAAGAAGAACCCTCGGGTTTTGATCAAAAGTTAGATGCAATTCTAAATAGCATGAAGAGATTGGGAGAGAGAGTGGAATCAGTAGAAAGGAAATCATCATGGGAGGCACCACAAAACAACCCTCCTAGAAACCCAAATTTTAGGAGAGTCCAGAACCCCAATATAGGAAAGACAGGTGCTGACCAAGATATCAGACCCCCTTTTCAAGAAAATTATGCAGAAACTTCCTCAGCTAATCAGCTCAATGAAGATCCTGAGATCAACTTAATAGGTCTGGATGGTAAAAGCCAGGTTTTCTTAACACAAGAAGACCATGAGGAAGATGAAAACAAAACATTCCAAACACAATCAGGAGAATCTTTTGACTTTAAACAAGGGTATGATACTGCTGTCTATGAAGTCCATAAACAATACAAACTAAGAAGTCGGACTGTAAATGCAAATCAGCCTGAGAAGGTAAAGGAGAAACAGCAATCTAAAGAAACCTTAGTCACTGAACCTAATGACAAAACAAACTTGCCTACAAAGGAAATAGTGGTTGAGGAGGTCACTGAACTACTGTCCCCACCACAACAGCCCATGGCAGCCTCGTCCTCTCACCCTAACCCAAACATTAACCCTCAAGACATCAATATAAGGGGCAGGTTCCAAAATCAGGATGAAATCCACCAAGAAGATTTAATGAACAGAGAAAGAACTGCTACCCGTGACTCCAAAATCCAAATTGATAAACCCTTTGACCTAGGAACAGAGATTGGCAAGTTAAAGGTAGCAATTCCCCTTTCAGAGCTAGCCAAGCATGACATATACAAACAACAGATCAAAAAATCCCTTCAGCTCACCAATAGCAAAGATGATGTAAATGTGTTAGATGACACTCCAGAATTACTGTTTGGCCCAGAGGTAGATGGAAAAGCAGTAGTCACAGGGGTTTTACCGTTTTATGTCAGCTTGCATATACATGACAAAATACTGCACAATGCAATGTTTGACTCAGGTGCCTCTCATAACCTGATGCCAAAAGCAGTCATGGAAAGATTAAACTTAGACATCACAAGACCATACAAAGACCTGTTTTCTTTTGATTCTAGTCAAGTCAAATGCTTGGGCCTAATTAAGGATTTATGTGTGTCCTTGGTTCAATTTCCCAACAAAACCATTTTAATGGATGTTGTTGTTGCTGATACCCACCCAAATATGGGATGCTCCTATCAAGATCATGGGGAGCGAAACTCCAAGGCTCCCTGCAATTAGACATGTCATATGCAACCATCTCTGTCTTTGGACAACCAAAGAGACTTTATAGGGAAACACTCATGAAATATATGGTCAGCAGTGAAGAGAAACCCCAAAATTTCCCAATATACGCTGTTCATTCGGACATAGACTCCTTTATCCTCTTTAATGACAGTGCAGGCCTCTCAAGCAGTGATATTAAGACGGAGACACTTATACAAGAACAAAACCTTGATCAAACAAGTAGCACCTGTCAAACATCAATCAGTTCAACAAGACACTTTAGCTCTCCTCTGGTGGTCAAAGATGGTCAAGCAAATGATGAAGTTATCCTAGAAAACAAATGGGAGAACAAACCCCAACTCATGCTCACACTACCATCCCATGAACAGAATTTGAAATCTCCTGACCAGCAAGGCATCTGGTGGGTCCTAGAATTTGATGGCTCAGTTAACAAGTTAGGAGCAGGAGCTGGAGTATGGATACATAACAAAGAGAAAGGCTATGCAGAAGGCCGGGCTTATAGATTGAACTTTAAATGCACTAACAACATGGCAGAATATGAAGCTCTGCTACTAGGTCTCAAGATTGCAAAATCATTACAAGCACATAGCCTCTCAATCATGGGGGACTCTGATCTAGTAATTCAACAAGTAAAAGGGAATTTTGTCACCAATGACAAAAGGCTGAGGTCCTACAGATCTGCTGTAATTGAAATATTAGAGACCTTTCCTGAGTTTGTTATCACAAAAATTTCTAGGGGCCACAATCTCCATGCACATAGCTTGGCAACATTTGCCAGCACCTTCAAATTTCCACTACAACCCAACAATTGTTTCACAGCAGAGGTCAAATATAGGCCTTCTATTCCAAACAATGTCAAAGAGTGGCAAGTATTTGAGAATGACATGCAAATAAACAACTTTTTAACCTTGCAACAAGAGTTTACAGGATTAAATATTGACCTTGAGACAGCAAGTCAATCTCAAATAGTTGATGGAGCAAGTCAATCACAATTACAGTTTCAACAGTCTGCCCACCCAATGTCACCTAGAACAGCCAAACAATTACTCAGTCCAACCATTTTCAACAAAGAAAACATTCAGCAAATTCACCAAATTGACTGTGAAGAGCTGAGCAACGCTGAAGATGAAATCATACAACTCAAAGACAATTTCCTCCCAGTAGGCCTTACCCCTCTAGAGGACATTTTTGACTCAAATGATGTCCCCAGGAAACCAAAGATGCAGCCATTAGATGCAACAATTGAAGAATGTAACATTGGTACCGCTGACAAGCCTAAAATAATAAAGCTATCTGCTGCTTTTCCCCCTGATCAAAAACCCAAATATATTGATCTCTTTAAAGAGTTCCAAGATGTCTTTGCTTGGGGTTATGAGGACTTGAAGTCTTATGATACCTCTGTTATCCAGCACACCATTCCCCTCAAGCCTAATCAAAAACCATTCAAACAGAAATTGAGAAGAATCAATCCTGTGCTCCTTCCTTCCATTGAAAAGGAATTACAAAAAATGTTCAAAGCTGGTATCATAGCACCAATCAGGTTTTCTGAGTGGATTTCAAATTTGGTCCCTACAAGAAAGAAAACTGGTGAGATTAGACTTTGTGTAGACTTAAGGAATTTGAACCTAGTGTCACTCAAAGATAACTACCCCTTACCCAAAATGGATCACATCCTTCAGAGGGTAGTAGGGGCCTCAAGAATATCATTGTTGGATGGTTTCTCAGGCTTCAATCAAATCCTGGTACACCCTGATGATCAAGACAAAACTGCATTTACTACCCCATGGGGCACTTTCAAGTATGTGAAGATGCCCTTTGGATTGAAAAATGCAGGGGCAACGTTTCAAAGAGCAATGGACATTGCTTTTGCAAAGGAAATTCATGACTTCTTGGTCATTTACTTAGATGATCTTACACCCTTTTCAAAATCTGACCAAGAACACTTGAAACATTTAAGACAAATCTTCATAACATGCAGGAAATACGGTATTTCCTTAAACCCCAAGAAGTCATTATTTGGCTTGGAAGAAGGGAAACTTCTAGGGCACATCATTTCGAAAGATGGCATAAGAATTGATCCAGATAGGATACAAGCTATCCTACAAATGCCTCACCCAAGGAATGTCAAGGAGCTGCAAGGATTCTTAGGAAAAATCAACTTTTTGAGAAGGTTTATCCCAAATTTAGCAGAGTTAATCAGATTACTAAACAACATGCTAAAGAAGGATTCAAAGGTCAAGTGGACCGTTGAAGCAAAGCAAGCCTTTGAAAGTATAAAATTGGCCTTGACTCAAACCCCAGTGTTAACTAACCCTCAGTTTGACAGAGACTTTATTATTTTTTCTTTTGCCTCCCAGCATACTATTGCTGCTGTATTATTACAGAAAGATGACCAAGGGAATGAAAAGCCCATTGCTTTTTTCAGCAGAGCTCTTAGAGATGCTCCTCTAAAGTACCAAATAATGGAAAAACAAGCCTATGCCTTAATCAAAGCTATCAAAGACTTTAGGATTTACATCCTTTACTCCCATGTTGTGGCTTATGTACCAAGTCCTATTGTCAAAGACATTCTCACACAAGAAAACTTAGAGGGTAGAAGAGGAAAATGGATTGCAAACATACTTGAATTTGACATTGAAATAAAGCCTACAAAGCTGATAAAAGGGCAAGGTTTGGCCAAGTTAATGACAGAAGCAAATTTCCAAGCCTTAGATATCAACCAACTGGACAGTGAAACAGAGCTGGCGACTCCAAAGATCAATGTAGCCTTTGAACAATCTCCTTGGTATTCTGATGTCTGTTATGTATTACAAAACCTGTGTGCTCCCCCAGGACTGTCCAGAACTAAGTCTAGGTTCCTAAAAATGAAAACATCTAAATTTTGTGTGATAGATGAGAATCTACTCTGGAAAAACCATGAAGGTATTTTGCTGCACTGTCTTCTTGAGAGTGAAACTGACAATATCATGCAAGAATTCCATGCTGGAGACTGTGGTGGACATTTGTACTGGAAGTCCACTGTAGACAAGATATTAAGGGCTGGTTATTACTGGCCCACTATGTTCTCTGATGTGAAGAAATTCACAACATCATGCCACAAGTGCCAGCTGTTTGAAGGCAAAAGACAGTTGCTGCCACTTCCTTTGAGGCCCATTGCAACAGAGAGACCTTTTCAACAATGGGGCTTGGATTTCATTGGAGAAATTCATCCCTCATCTTCAGGACAACACAGATGGATCTTGACAGCAACAGACTACTTCACCAAGTGGATTGAAGCTGTCCCATGCAGACAAGCAAATGATTCAGTAATCATTCAATTTTTGGAAAACAATATACTGGCTAGATTTGGCTGCCCAGACAAGATAATAACAGACAATGCTGCTGCCTTCAGATCCAAGAAAATGGTGAACTTTTGCCATAAATTTCACATTACTTTGGGCCATTCTACAGCTTACTATCCTCAAGGAAATGGTCTTGCTGAATCATCAAACAAAAGCCTGATAAACATCATAAAGAAAGTGCTGGAAGAGAACAAAAAGAACTGGCATAAGAAACTAGTAAATGCTTTATGGGCAGACAGATTAACCACTAAAAGATCAATTGGGACCAGCCCATATGAGTTAGTCTATGGATTAGAGGCCAGATTTCCTTCATCACTAGGAGTGCCGGTTATGAAACTTCTGCAAGAAAGTCAAGCAGAGCCAAATAATATGCAAAGAAGGATTAACCAGATAATCTGTTTACAGCAGACCAGAGAACAAGTTTTCAGCAGAGTGCAGATACTACAAGAGAAACTAAAAAAGGCCTTTGACAGAAGAACTAAAGCAGAAGATTTCAATATAGGGGACAAAGTTTTAAAGTGGGATGCAAGAAGAGAAGAGAAAGGGAAACATGGGAAGTTTGATTCTTTATGGAAAGGACCATTTTCTGTCCAAGCAGTACAAGGTAATAACACCTACTTCCTAAAAAGTTTGACTGTAACTGAACTGGATGAAGGTCCTGTCAATGGCAGGATGCTGAAGCACTATTTTGACTGTTCACTATGATAGAAATTCAGAGGTTCATTGTATATATGCAGCCTTACATATTATCTTCTATTTTAGAATGTAAAAAAGGGTTTTCCCAAATGCTGCACCTAGCAGCAACAGGCAGATAGAATCAGAGGTTCTCCAAGAAAAGGCACACAATTTTGACAGATTACATGCAGCAAATTTCAAAGATTAAGATGGGCAGTCAAGGAATAAGGCAATCTGACCTGCTGTTCTTGGTCTTTCAAAAGAAAAACCATCCCCATGTGGAGCCACTGTTGGATACCTATACTAATAGGTTTCATATTTCATGATTGGCAAGAGAAAAGCCAAATATGCTCTGCTCTGGTGTCCCAAAGATCCCATATTTCTTAGAAAGCAAGAGCTGGGTAAAGTGTTTCAAGTATTGAGGACCTTATTTCAAATTTTGTGGATGATTCAACAGTCTAATCTGGATCATGCCATGTTTCAATTTTGAGTTGTAGAATAGAGAAAGAGGTCTGTCCAAACAGCTTAATCTTGGCAGACAAGTAGTTCAGGTAGAGAAGCAAAGGTTCCCAAAAGTTTAATCTGGGACCTTGGAAGACATAAGGGTAGAAGTAGATAGAGAGAAAAGGAAAAAGCCAAAGAAAAGAAAAGGAAATTGAGGGTTGCAAGTCCAAGTGCCCCTCCAAGAAGAAACAAAAAATGCTAGGCAAAAACGTTGGGTAGGCAGTTGTGGTTGCAGAAAGAATATGATCACCATTACACAGGTATCAATAGGTCTCTTGCCAAGGCAATAAATCTATCAGCAAACAAAGTGGTGAATTCCATGAACTCACAGCAAAGAGGATCACTAACTTCTTTTTCTTCCCTCTCTAGTCCATCACTAACACCCCCTTTCTAATTCCCCTCCTTCATTCATATTAACTCCTAATTCTACTATATAACCTCCCCTATCTTACCCCCACCCCTAATAATACTAACACTAAGGTGTATAAAACCCCAAATCTTATGTATATTCCCTCCCCTAGGCATAATAGCCGTGTATTTTTCAAAAGGGACCAAAATGGCATCTGGCCACTTTGGTGAACCTATTCCACCCTGTTCCCCCTTTGCTGCAAGTTAATTTACCCTCAAATCACCTCTGCATTGATAAAACCCCTCTCCAAACCCCTTTTGCCTATAAAAACCTTTGCAAAGGTTAATACCCGCCTCTGGCACGTTCCCCAATCCTACCACATTATTGGTTAAGCGAAAACATTTGAAAAACCCATAAAAACCCACAAACTTTAATCTTTTCCGCCCGCAGTATGAAGCGCGCATCTTTCTCCTCCGCCAGCCGTCGGATCAAGCCCATCAGATCCGACGGTCCACATTAATATCGGAGCGCATCCTATGGCGGCACTTTAACCTCCGAGAAAGTGACGTTGCGCCTTGTCACGCCTCCTCCACGCGTCAATCGATTAACCATCTCGGAGCCGAGTCTGACAGCTTCTGCGCCGTACCTAAACCGCCCCGAGAAACCGCGGCGGTTAAGGCCTTAACCGTGACCGCTGCGGTTTGACTGCCACCTACCCGTCGCTGACTCGCCGCCACGTCCTTATCTGCTCGTACCTGCCTTTGTTATTGGTCCACCTCACTGCTGACTGGGTTGCCACCTCACCGCCCCTTTGACCTGTCACCCACTGCCACGTCGCCCGATGACGTCAGCAGAAAAAAAAAGCGCCAAATTGGTAAAATAACCCATATTTACCAATTTTCCCGTGTTTTTTACCACTTTCACTGTTATTACTGTTGGACGCTCTGCATGACCGTTTGCACTCTAATTTTCGCCAACCAGTCTATTAGCCCGTGCGACCTCCTCAAGCAGCAACTGTGCACCTTTGCTTCAACCTCTGCTCATCGAATTACAGGTATTTAGACCGTTTCGCCCTCCATACGACCTTCATTAAGCTTGAAATTGCTCAGAGGGATAGTAGAACCATAAAAACGCTATTTGCACCGTTCATTTCCATTTGTTCATCCACCATTGTCATTGTGAGGGCCAAGAAATACCTGCAGAGCTTTAGAAACCTGCAATTCACATAAAACCACTGTAATTCTGCGTTTTCCCGGCAGAGTTCCTAATAGATATAATTCACCCGATTGGAGAGTTCAGTTAGACCACAGAGAAGTTCTGTCACTAGACTCCAGTAGTATTTCAATTGCTATTGAGAGAATTCCCCTTGGATACTCAAAACATCAACTGTTTCCACAGAGAACTGCTTCCAGACTGTGTTTTTACCATTCCACCTGTCCACCTGCAATTCTTGCAACTTGAAGAGCTATGGAGACCCCTATTGCACTGAATATTAAGCCCATCAATGCTCCTCACCAGGAATTAGCATGGAAAGCCCTGGGAGACATGGACTACCAAATGCTGGATTGGTTCCCCATGGGAACCAAGTACAATATTCAAATGTTGAATGAATTAAGAGCCCAGCACCTCAGTGGGGCAGATATCTTGGGGATTTGGGAGTCAAATTTGCCCATATACAACCTTCCCCAAGTCAATCCTATGCCAGAGCTCATTTATAGCTGCCAGGAATGCTATGACCCCAGCCAAAGAGCAGTCATGAGCCCCACAGGCCTATTCCTGTTCCAGATCACCCCAGAGAGCATAAACCAGATGCTGCGCTTCAAAACAGCCAAGAAATTGACCCCTCTATCCATGCAGAATCTGATTAACAGAGGGATCAAGCTGTCCAGTGACCAGATTGTCAAAATCAACCAACTGTTTGTCACACCAGGCTCTGAAACAGTCAGAACCCCTCCTATTGGGTACCAATATCTAAATGAGTTGGGCAGAATGTTGGTGGATCTAATTGGCTATGTCCTAGGATTCAGGGGGTTGGAAGATGTAGATGACAGCATAATGGCAATGCTGTCTATATTTGCCCCTGGTAAGCCTCCAGCTGTGCAGTATGATTATGCAACTTACATAGCAGAGAAAATCCATGAGCAGTTCATGAATTTGAAAAGGGAGAGACTGTTCAGGTACACCTCCTATATATATCATTTATTCCTTTTCAACCAGCCAGCTACCTTCTCTGTTCCTTTGAGGCCACTCAATGCCCAAGGAAGCCCAAGATCAGTTGTTTTCTGGACCTCTGTTTTTCATTCTACCTCAGTATCACCCTATACATACTGTGAGTTTATTGATTTATTTGTTCATCCAGCCCTAACAGCGCTGCAAGGTACTCCTCCTCCTAGATTAACCGATGATATGAAGAGGATTCTACATTTGAACAAATCTTACAATATTGGCAACTGGTACTTCTACCAGAACCACACAGTCATTAGGATATATGGCTGTGAATTGAACCCATTTAGGTTGCCAAGGTATGTCCCCATGAGGCTTTTTGCCTTAGAATATTTCAGGCAGTTTGGGAACTCAGATTACCTTCACTTTCAGAGTAGAAACAAGAAGTCACAATTGAAGGTAAGAAACCAGCTAGGTTCCTTCCTATATAACAGGAAAGAGGAAGGGTGGAAAGAGGCAGACAGCATCCTGGAAGGCCTCAGATTGCAGACCAGTTTTGAATGGATTCCCTATGACCCCAATCATTCTATCTCCCTCAGGAGAATTAGATACAAATTGGGCAACTATGCACATAAAAGACAACCTGAAATTGAACAGTATGCCAATGCACTAGATTGGGAAGAGGGTACACTAGTAGAACAAGTCACTAAGGAAGAATTACTTGAGAAAGAAGCTAGGAATGTGCAAAAAGAAGCTGACTTGGAAACTTGTGGACAGGTGCCCCTCTCCTACAGAAAGCAAATTGGAACAGCTGCTAAATCTTCAGCAGCACAGCAGCAAACTACTGAGAAGACATCCCAGGCAGCAAGCAAAGACAAAGGAAAACAGGTGGAACAGCCACCTATATTGACAGAAGAACAAGTTGACACCTTGCTACAGCAGCAAGAAGAAATGGAACAGCAAGAACTGGGGCAGCAACAAGAAGAAGCACAGTCCAGTGAACAGCAGCCCTCGCAGCAGAAAAAGGGGACAGATCTACCTAGTCACACTGAGTAGCAGCCCCAAACAGAGGTGCCTCCCAGGACAGACACCAATGTAGACACCACAGTCCTCCAAACACCACAGAAGGAGGACTTGACCAGGAAAAGGGAGAGAGAGACCCCCCACACCTCATCCTTCATCAGAGGAGAGAAGAGACAAAGACTGAATGACTCCCAAGAGGAGGACATAGCAGTAAGGCAAGCCATGGGCATGGGCCCACCCAGTGGAGAACTTTCGGCCAGCTCATCTCAGCGTGGACATGACATGACTATGGGAGGAGAGGTCAGCTCCTCCGGTCAACATAGAGAAGGGCAGTCAAGTATAAAGCAGCAATTCATTGACATCAAAAGGAGGAGTGATCCCATAAAAGTGCAGCTGTATAATCACTTGTTAAACCTAGCTCCTAGCAACCAGCAGAGACTCATGTCTGCTTTCGATGTGAGCGAAGGCAAAATGATAATGAGCCACTTCATGCCCACAACTTTGCATCCTCAGTCCACCTCGGACTATCTAAGAACCAACATGGAGGTTCTTGCCAAAGACATACACCCTATGGACAAGATTGAATTACATAAACAAACTGGTGAAATGGTGTATGCCTGCCTGGCAGATGAGACATTGGAGAACTACAAACTAAAGAGCAGCCTGGATAACACAGCTTCTCAGCTGGAATTAGAAAGAGCATCATCACAAGCCAAGGACAATAGGATCAAGTCCTTGGAAGAGGTAATTATAGATATAGGGCATGATCCTAAAGATGTCAAAGGCATCCAAGAACTCCTGAAGATAAGGGATGCAGACATGGCGGCCCTAAGAAAGAAAATCAAACTCCCGGCCACCATCCATCCACAAACAGATGAAGTTGCCCAGCAAAGGCAAGAAAAGGATACTACAGACCTGCTGGTATCCCTATACAAAGAGCTGGTTAGGACTCAAGACCAGCTAGGACAAACTGAAGCTGCAAAGGCAGCACTACAAGAAGCACTGAAGCAAAGAGAAGAGGGCCAACCCTCCCAGCCTCCTCCTGTGATAATAAATCTTGAGGAAGTCCCTCCAAAGACTACTCCTCCTCCTCAGCAAACAGAAGCTACAGCACCAACTACAGCGCCATCCACAGCAACAACAACTACAACATCGGAACAGGCTACTAGTTTAGACATGCAAAAGCTGCAAGCTGAGATCAAAACCATGGAATCTCAAATGAAAGAGCTGGATGAACTTAAGAAAACCTTGGTTAAGGTAAATGAAAAGTTTGACAAGAGCAAACAGAATGAGGCAGCCAAGGAGAGAGAGGTAAGAGCTCTTAAGAGGAGAATTGCTGAACTAGAGAAAGAGCTTGCACTAGAAAAAGTGACAGCTGAAATGAAAGCAGTGCTATGGAGCAACATTGGGCGGTCCATTGCCAACCAGTGGCAATATATTGAGACCATGGATGAGCAAATGGTGCTCATCACTAAAGCAAACAGAGAAATACAGAGAGCCAGGGCAAGCCTTGGACACATGCCAGAAGCTGCTACTAGGATGATCAATATTCTGAACTATAAGACTAGCTCTCAATTAGCTGTCATGGGAATCACCAACAGGACAGAAACAATTGCTGTAGCCAAAAGAGTCATAACATTGAGGAACTTGGTTGGAACACTGGAGAGGAGGACACAGGATATGCAGACTGAAATCAACAGATTCCTGGAAAAATTCGTGGCACTACAGAACAGAGGCCTCCCCAGCATTTTAAGCAGTGTAGGAAGACTGCTCACCCTAGACAATTACAATAAGAGAATTGATGCCCATGCAGTAGCAGAGATTGCAAAACCGCCCAGCACTTCAGCAGACGCAGGGCCAGCCACCGGGCAGACTATGTATGACAGGGTGGAGAACCTATTTTTCCTCATGAATGAAGTTGAGCATCTGTTTGATACACCACCTAACTTCTTCAAATTCACAGAAGCAGATGAAACTCTAGGGGCAATCTTAGCACACCAACTGCCCACACAGGATGTCTGGAGAAATTTGACACAGACAATTTTGTCAGGCCAGAATCAGTAGCGCTAATTCTCCAGGCAAATGAGCATACATGCGCAGGCACAATTTTGAAGAAAGATATCTACAAGGAAGAGGCAGAGGCTGAGCCAACTCAGCAGGACCATTGACTCACCACAAGCAGCAGTCACAATCACAGGTGACAAGTCCAGGATACAGCGTACAAGCCTTAAAGACAGGTCTTCCAGCATTTATTCAGAATATCTCGACCGACTTAGCTGTTTCCAAAGGCTAAAATATCTTCTGACAGAGCATTAAAATGCCTGTACTCTGTAATCAATGCTGTATTAAATTTTGGTCATAATATCTTACGTGGTTGGTAAGAATGTAAAATCTGAGATAACTCAGAACTCAGATATTTTGTAAATCACCGCAAGTATATATTCACCCTTCACAGCAGTTAAAAAGGGTTGTTGTAATTTCCTTTTGAGAACTCTCTCTTACTGTAATATTTTCAGAGGAGTAATACAAAGGAAGAATGGAATTTCCAAGGCTTGGTGTACTTTGATGTATTGTGGTGAAAGATGAATGTTACAGGATTCCAGGGTGTTGCATAAAACAATAAGTATTCTCAAATCTCTTTGTTATATGTTTTCGAGTCTTTTGTTCTCTTTTGTTGTTTAAATGTTTTACACTTGATAGCAAGGTGAAAGGATAGTTCCAGGACTTAACTTATGATTACCCTGGACTCAAACTGAGCTATTATACATGTTTTCCTCAGATACAGTGACAGAATTGTAATTCTTAATTGCTGCATTTCAAAACTGTGTCTTTTACTGTGATAGGCATTCTCAGGGATTCAATTTTTGCCCCTGAGATCTCTGTCTTTTCCTCTCAAACCTGTCTGTTGGGAATATATAAACAATAAGTGAAAATTCTTAAATGCTTTCACTGTTTGTGTTACCTGTTTCCAGTCATTTAATCAAAAATCTGTTCTATTAAGCACTCAAATGGCCTTGTAAGTTCCATCTTTCATCTCAAAGTTTCAAACACATATAGCCACAGACTCCATTGCCCAATGGTATTCAACCTCTCTGAAAACTACATCACTGGAATCTAAAAGGAGTTTCATCAACCAAAACATAAACAAAACCTATGCATAATAGCTAGCCTAAAACCCTATCATAAACAGTTACAAATCATAAAGAGAGAGCCCTCTCTGATCACAGTTTGGCTAGAAACAGTGATCCAAAGATTGGTTAGTGGTTACCCCGGCCGTATTCCCTTGGGAGTCATAGGGAACAACCTGGGTGTTAACACTATCCACTTGCCTCTTTTGCCTTCTAATCCCTCTTGGGTTAGTATGTCTTTTACAATAGTGTGTGGGACATAGGCAATCACATGGGAATATAAAATGTACACTCTGAAATCCTTGATGGCCTTAACGAGCGCATAGGCCTGCTTTTCCATGATTGGGTACTTCAAAGGGCATCTCTTAAGGCTCGGCTGAAAAATGCAATCGGCTTTTGGGCTCCCTGTTCATCCTTTTGCAAAAGGACAGCAGCTATAGTGTGATCAGATGCAAAAGAAAAAATGATAAAATCTTTGTCAAATTGTGGGCTGGTGAGGACAGGGGTTTGTGTTAAGGCAGATTTGATACTCTCAAATGCCTGTTTGGTTTCAAGAGACCACTTTACCTTGGCATCTTTCTTTAGCATGTTGCTTAACAATCTTATCAGTTCAGCTAGATTTGGAATAAATCTCCTTAGGAAATTGATCTTTCCAAGGAATGCTTGCAGCTCTTTTATGTTCCTCGGATATGGGATTTGGAGGATGGCTTGGATTCTTTTAGGATCAATTCTAATCCCATCTTTTGATATGATGTGGCCAAGTAGTTTGCCTTCTTCAAGGCCAAACAGGGACTTCTCGGGATTCAAGGAAATGCCATATTTCCTGCATGTCATGAATATTTTCCTTAAGTGTTTGAGGTGCTCTTGATCAGATTTGGAAAATGGGGTCAAGTTGTCAAGGTAAACAACTAAGAAATCATGTATTTCTTTGGCAAATGCAATATCCATTGCTCGTTGAAAGGTAGCACCAGCGTTTTTAAGTCCGAATGGCATCTTAACATACTTAAATGTTCCCCATGGTGTGGTAAAGGCTGTCTTGTCTTGGTCATCCAGGTGACCAAGTATTTGATTGAAACCTGAAAAGCCATCTAGCAAAGAGATTCTAGATGACCCCACTACTCTTTGTAGGATGTGATCCATCTTGGGCAAAGGATAATGGTCTTTTAGGGAGACTTGGTTTAAATTTCTCAGAGCTACACAGAGTCTAATCTCAGCTGTCTTCTTTCTTGTAGGAACGAGATTGGATACCCATTCGGAAAATCTGATGGGTGCTATTATGTCTGCTTCAAACATCCTCTTTACTTCCTTCTCAATCATGGGAAGAAGCATATGGTTAATTCTTCTAAGTTTCTGTTTGAAAGGTTTCTGGTTTGGTTTTAAGGGGATGGTGTGTTGAATTATTGAAGTGTCATAGGACTTCAAGTCCTCATAACTCCAAGCAAATACATCTTGGAACTCTTTAAACAAATCAATATACTTGGGCTTTTGATTAGGTGGCAAATTTTTGGATAGTTTGATCATTTTTGGCTTCTCTGCTGTCCCAATGTTATGTTCTTCTATAGCAGCGTTCAATGGTTGTAATTTTGGCTTTCTAGGAACATCATTAGTGTTAAACATGTCTTCTAATGGGGTTAGGCCAGCAGGCAGAAAATTATCCTTTAAGTCAATGATCTCTGCCTCTGTTTTGGCAATCTCTTCCAAATGCATTTGTTTTAGCCGTTCTATGTTTGTTTTGTCAAAAGCAGTGGGGTTTAGGATTTGTTTGGCTATTGCAGCTGTTACAACCTGCTGGTTTTCATTTGTTTGCTATTGGAAATCATTCATAGCATCCATGTCAATGTTAATGTTTGCAAATTCATGCTCAAGAGTGAGGAAATTGTTAATCTGGGCATCATTTTCAAACACTTGCCAATCTCTAACGTTATTTGGGACAGCGGGCCTATGTTTTATTTCAGCTGTAAAGTGATGGTTTGGCTCAAAGGGAAGCTTGCATGTACTAGCAAAGGTGGCTAGGCTGTGTGCATGAATGTTATGATTTCTTGAAATCTTGGTAAGCTCGAATTTGGTGAATGCACTGAGTACATTAGTGGCAGCAGTCCTATAGGCTCTCATTCTATTGTCATTGGTAACAAAATTACCTTTCATCTGTTGTATGATTAAATTAGAGTCACCTAGAATGGACACTTTTGCAGCTCCTAAAGTTTTGAGGAGTTTAAGGCCTAGGAGCAGAGCCTCATACTCTGCCATGTTATTTGTGCATTTGAAGTTCAGTGTGTAGGCATGACCTTCTGCATGGTTGTTATATGTATTGTGAGTCCAGACACCTGCCCCTGCTCCTAACCTGTTGACAGAGCCATCAAATTCTAAATACCATGTGATTTCTTGTTTGTGGTTGGTACTAAGAGTTTCAGTCATTTTTGCAGTGGGCAGATTTGAAATTTCTGTTTGGGGGGGTTTTTCTAGCATGCTGGTTGCATTAATTGTTGTGACGGTCTCACAAGTATGGGCAGCCGACTCTTCATTGATTTGTGCTTGTTGTTCTAGAGCCAAAGGCTCGTCATCAGTTGGAGAATTTGTATTATCATTAAACAGAATAAAAGAATCCATATCATAATGGACTGAGTTAATGGGAAAATTTTTAGGCTTGCTCTCACTACTTACCACATATTTCATAAGTGTTTCTCTGTACAGTCTCTTTGGTTGCCCAAAGACTGAAATAGTAGCATAGGAGAGGTCTAGTTGAAGGGATCCTTGGAGCTTTGCTCCCCATGATCTTGACAGGAGCATACCGTATTTTGGTGGGATATCAGCCACCACCACATCCATGAGAATGGTCTTGTTGGGATATTGGACTAAGGAGACACACAAGTCTTTGATGAGGCCTAAACACTTGACTTGACTTGAGTCAAATGAGTACAAATCTTTGTAGGGTCTTGTAATATCAAGGTTCAGCTTTTCCATAACTGCTTTGGGCATCAGATTGTGTGATGCTCCTGAATCAAACATAGCGTTGTGCAAAACTTTTTCATGTATATGCAAACTCACATAAAAGGGCAAGACAGATCCATATGTTGACTTTCCATTAATCTCTGGACCAAACAACAGTTCAGGGGTATCATCCAGAACATTTACATCATCCTTTTTCTCTGGTATTTGAAGTGATCTTTGAATTTTTTGCCTATATACATCGTGCTTGGCAAGTTCTGAGAGGGGGATGGATATCTTCAACTTAGCTATTTCTGCCTCTAAATTAAATGGCTTTTCCAATGGAGTCTTGGTGTTGATAATGGCAGTTTTTTCTGTTTCGTTTGGATTATCTGCTATTTTCTCTTGTTTATCAGCGTTATGGGAATTGATTGCTTGCGGTTTTTCAACTTCGGGAGGGCTTTTTGGAACGCTGTTCGAGTTTTGCTCAGAGGAAGAAGGTGGCAAAAAGTGATCTACAGAAGGCTGCGCTTCTGTAATGTCTTCTACAGTCACTTGATGCGGGTTTGGGACAGTTGTATCAACTGGTTCTGTTATGACAACCTTGCTCTTAATCTTGTTGGGCTGTTTGCCATCCTTTGTTTTGCTAGGTTCAGAAATGTCAATGGTCCTAGTTCTCAGCTTGTATTGCTTGTGTACTTCATACACAGCAGTATCATAACCCTGTTTAAAATCAAAAGACTCACCAGACTTAGTCTGAAATTGACTTAGGTTATGCTCATCCTGGTCTTCTTGGCTTATGAAAGTTTGATGCTCACCCTTTAGATCCATCAAATTCATGTGAGTGTCTTCTGTTTGCTCGTTGGATGTAGATCCTTCAACATAGTTATCTTGAAAAGGGGGTCTTATGTCATGGTCTGGGCTTGACCTACCAACATTTGTGTTCTGTGTTTTCCTAAAATTTGGGTTCCTTATGGTATTGGACTGTTGTCCTTCCCATGATGATCTCCTCTCAACGCTTTCTACTCTTTCTCCCAGCCTTTGTAGGCCACTGATAATAGCATCAAGCTTTTGATCAAAGGCTGAGGGTTCTTCCTTAAAGGTGGTTCTTCTTTCCACTCTAGCTCTGTTTCTTTTGGTAAGTAGGTTGGCCTCTACGCTAACAGCAACATTTTGCATATCTGCAAGGGTCTAAGGAGCTCTTTCTTTTAACTGGTATGCCATATCCGGGTCAAATCCATCAGGGAACTTATACAAGGCAAGGTCAGGTGGGGGTCTTAAGTTTTGTGGTATTGCATTATAGACATTGTTGAACCTTGCACAGTATTCCAAAACAGTCTCCTGAGGACCTCTTTTAATTGTATCATATTCAGCTAGTATGTGCAAGGGGTCTTTCTTTTTCTCCCATCTGTTGGTAAAGGATTGGTAAAGCTCATCCAGAGTAGTTATGGAATTTGCAGCAAGTGATCTGAACCAAGTTCTTACATCACCTGTTAAACTTTGAACAAAAATTCTCATTCTCACGCTGTCATCATCTATTTCGTAGTTTTCAAAATAGTCTTGCATCTTTTTGGTATGCTGAAGGGCTGTGAAAGGACCGGTACTGTCAAAATAGGTAATTTTAGATTGGTACTCCTGAGGTAAAGCCCCAGGATTAGCGGGTAGTTGCAGGGGTGCATATCTATTAGCCATATTGGCAGGGATAAGTGGGACAACGGGGATAATAGGAACAATAGGGATAACAGGGATAACAGAAGTAACTGGAATAGCAGTTGTGGTATTTGTAGTATGTGCAGTGAATGGAGGAGTGGATGGAGTGCTTTGAGATGTGGATGATGAACAAGGGGAAGTAGGGGTTGAATGAAATAAAACCTTAACAGGAGTTGGAACACAACTTGGGAGAGCTGTTTCAGGATTCAATTCAGCAAAATCTTCTTGTCTTTCTTGCTTCCTAAGAATCTTTGGGATTAAGTTCGGATTGTCCAAAGCAACTGGGGGATTTGGGTCTGGATTCGACCTTGTGTATCGTGGATTCTTCTTAGGAGCCAGCTTCCGAATTTGTTTTTTGGTATTTTTCTGGGAATGCTTTTAGAATCGGCCAGGGACTGATCAAATTTTGGAATGGCTGTGTATAGCTTAAAACTATCATGAAGATTGACTAAAGCAGCTTTTGTCTACTTCTGTCAGAGCAAAGAAAAAACAGTTTCAAAGGCTACCTGGCTGACATTCAGGCTTCATCTGTAGTTTTAAGGAATATACAACAATTAGAAAATTGATTTCTCAGTGGATCCTTCCAACCTGTTACGTAAATTTAACTGAGGAGGTCCCTAGTGGAGTCGCCATTATGTTATCACTCAGCTTGTCCTCCAGGTTGGAGTAAAGGGATACGGCCGAGGTAACCACAAACCAACTTTGGACTGCAGGTTCTAGCCCACCTGCAATCAGAGAGGGCTCTCTCTTTCTGATTTATCTCTGTTGATGATGATTTTAGGCTAGCTATTGAGTTCTGGGGTTTCATTTGTGTTTTGGTGGGAAGATTGATGTTTTCAGGTAAAGAGGCAGGTATAGTGTGAAAGTTTCAAACCATTGGGCATGGAATCAAGGAGTAAGACTGCTGGTGCGTTTTCTTGGTCACAGGAGGAATAAGGAGCAAGGTAGCTGCACACGGAACAATTTTCAAAGTCTAAAGGATGGAAAGAATGCTAAGGAAGGAGAGGCAATTAAGAATCTCTCAGTCAGCTTAACACAGAAGGGCGGATGAGCTCTATCTAAGGGCAGTAAAGAATCCCTAGATAACTGTCAAACACATGTGAATTAGGGTAAATATGAGCCATGGGGATTCATATTCATGTCTAATTCATTTTATATGAAAACATAAAGAAACAACAGAAATTGAGCCTAGAGTGCAGTTAAACAAGTTCTAAGCTAATCTTTCTTTTTGCTATTTAGATGGTGAAAAGTGAAAACAGAGGTAAGAAGCACTTATTGATTCATGTTGCAGCACAAGAATTCCATCATTCAGTCTCCAGAGACCATTAACAACCCATCAGACAGTCATTCCTCCAATCTCTTCAGCAATCTTTGATTAAAGAAAAAGTCTCAGACATACAGTGCGAGTCTCTAATGAAAAGTTATCAATCGACCAACCCTTGAAACAATACAGAGGGTGGTATATATAGGAAAAATTCTCCAAAATTGTTTATTACAGCTGTGACCTAAACAGGTCTGAAAGTAAAAGATTACTTTAATGTAAACCTATCAGAAATAAATGCAAGAAAATATCTACGGGCTGCACTGAGGGCAGCCGTATCAAAACTGAATTAATGCGTTGTCCTTGGTGGCTTGGTGCAATGCTTCTGCAATAACTGTGCATGGACTTCTGCTCCATTGTAGTTCAGTGGCTTTAAGTGCTTTAACTGTGATTTGAGAGCTGGGATGGGCTTCCACCTCCTGATTTGACTTTGTTGGAGGCCATTCAATGTTGACCTGCTTTGGGAACTGAAGATTTTCATTAAAAAAATTAACTGATACTCTTTGCCGCTTCATCTTTCCTCTGATACTCTTTGACGAATGAATCGGGCTGGTTTCTCTTTCGCTGTGGGTCAAATCAAAACTTAATGGCTGCGGTTCGGCCCTCTGTTTCCTTTAGAACTTTCTTTTGATCCTTTCTGCATGCCTCGCGAGGAAAAACGGGTCATTCAACGCCTTTTGGGCTTGCTGGGGGCTGCGCAATGAGGGGCTTTCCACTTCGGCCCTTTTCCTGTAGCCATGCGTGATTAGCGCTAGGCGCTAATCGTGCATGAAAAACTGCCTCAGAATTTGAATCCGGGCTTCCTAAGCACGATTTTCACCTTTCGCCTCAAAATTGATGGTGACGTCAGCGGGTGGGACCATGGTACGGTGGATGATGTGGCAGGATGACGTCAACAGGGTGACGTCAGCATGTACGGTGGATGAAGTGGCAGTGGTGACTCGGCAGGAGGCCGATGTTATGCAGGTAACGTGGCGTGGTGACGAGGCAGACACATAGAACTGGATAAGTGACATGGGGCGCATATACAGAAGGCGGAAAGCGGTTTCGTCGGACCGCTTTCTGTATGAGGGCGGTATCTGTTAGAGCCGTTCCGATACAATAGAAAGTGGACAAGTGTCTTCAGTACGGCGGAGAAACCGCCTCACCATCGGAAGCTAACGGCCGAGCAGCAGGGCGCCTCCGAAATCACTGAGAGCCGTCAGATGGGGAGGGCCCGATCCGACGCTGGACGGGACAGGTGAATTGGCGGGGGAATAATGGATGGGCGCGCGAATATTCGGATTTTGATATAGCGTGGCGGGGAGGGTAAAAAATTTAGGACATGCTGGTTTTCGTGGGTTAGTTTAGGCGGGGGGGACATAACTTAACGTTCAATCAAGCTTTTGAACATTAATCTTTGGAAAAAGACCGCGGAGGGGCAAAATGTGGGGTTTTAAGGGGTAAAGGTTCTTGGTCTAACTAGAGGCTTAGACCAATCCCAGTTTCATGACACGAATGGGTTCACAATAGCCCCAGGTGGACTACTGTGTCCAAAAACTGAAAAATACATAGCTATAGTGCTATGAGGTGGGCTATGTACATAGGGGAATTATTAACATAGATTTAGTAGGGGAAGGGAAAGACAGATAGGGATTTACATAATAGAGTTAGTGGTTAATATGAAGATGATGAGAAAGCGCTAAGGTAAGGAACCTTAGGCTATTTTGGGGAAATAGAACTTTGTAAAAAAAGAATGGAAATCCTTGAGTGAGGCAAATCTTCACCAAGGCCAATGTTATGGAACATGATGAGACTAAGAGGCTCAAGTAGATCTTGACCTCTTTGGGAAAATTAGTGAGTGATTTGGGGAATAAGAAGAGAGGGGAGTTAGTTATGTCCAGTTTGAGTTCCTCCAGATGAAAAATTGCATCCTGACTGTGATCTGAAAATATATAACACTTAGAAACACAAAATTGATCATGGATCATCATTCTGCAACCTCGAAAACTGCCTACCCAGCCTACTTTCCTAACATTTTTTCTTCTTTTGGTGGGTGCACTTAGACTTGCAGACCCAGCTTTACAATTTTTTCTTTTTTTCTGTTCTTCTATCTAAGTCTATACTTATTTCTTCCAAGGGCCCAGATTAAGCAGTTGGGCTCCTTTGATTCTCTACCTATCTACAGATCTGCCAAGATTAAGCTGTTTGGACAGATATGATTTTCTATATTCTAAAACAGGAAATTAAAACCTGGGGAGGCCAAGATTAAACTGTTTGGCCTTCCCTTTTATATAACATTCTTTAAAAATGGTTAAGTCATCAAAATTAGAATTTAGCAGTGGCATTTGGACTAGCACACTTTCACAGCTTCTTCTTTTGACCTCTTTTGGAAATATGGAACCTTGCAGCATGAAAGATGACATATTTGGCATGTAAAAATGTCAATCGTGAAATATGAACACCTGTCGCAACAGGAGGCTAACAATACTCATATAGCTGAAAGTATTTATTCATGTCAATAAGCCAGGCTTCAGCTGCCCCTTCTTATTCTCCGTCAAAGAGCAGTGGCTTTATTTTTCGAAACTCCCCTTGTAGTTTTGTCCTTTTCCTCTTTTGTGTTTTATGCTCAAAGACATTATTTGACTTTTCCTCTTGATTTTCTTCCCCTCCTTCTATTTCCACATACTCTGTCTGATATTCTTGTTCTCCCGACATGTGCCCATGTTCTGGGCTGGGAATTAGCTGGCGCTGATTTTTCTTATCTTTTTCATAATATTTTCCTATTCCATCATTAACTATTCATTGTCTACCCATAATCAGGCCATTTCGTTCTTTAATTCATCCACAGTCTCCAGTATTGTAGGGTTGGTGCTGCGAGGCTCTTCTCTTAACTGTACCCATACTTCAAGGTTGGTTTCAGGAAAGGTTGTAGGTCCTAGGCCTGTCATGTTTCTATCCTTCTTATGTTCTTCTTTTGTTGTACATGCACAAGATTATCAGTCAAAAAAAATAAAATTAGTTGTTTTCTCCAAACGCCTTAGTTTGGTAACCTTGGCTCTAATACCACTTGTCACGACTCAATATACATATAAATAAGAAAACTGTTTTACCTTATACTATAGTTTTTGGGCACGGGATCCAGTTTTGGGGCTTAGGACCCATATTTTGGTCCAATTTTGTAATTCCAATGTAAAGACTCCGCATTTTGCAGGCGCGTAGTTGTTAAAGAGTCATAGGGTTATCCGCCATTATTTTGATAATGTAATGTTGGCTGTAGAAGATCTACCCATGGTCCACCGACCATGGGATTGTATAAATGGAGCGAAGCTCTAAGTAGTTAAAAAAATAATAGAATAAGAAATAGATGGAATAATGAAGATATATGCGAGATAGCTCTGAAGTGTAAAGTCTAGTTTTGGGTCATAGTGTAGGAAGAGGCTCTGCAGTTGAGTGCGCAGAGGCCTAGTAGTCCGCAGCTGAGTGCACGGACCCCTGCAGTTGAGTGCGTAGGGCGAGTCAAGTCTATAATCATCTGGAAGTATTAATAAAGAGAAGTTTCTATCAATTATGCGTCTTTATTTCCTATTTTATGCATCTGTTATATTGGGTATGAATTTCACTTCTAATGCTTATATGATGTGCGAATGTGTATAACTGTATTGGTTAAGTGAACACAAGTTAGAATATCTATTTACGCAAAGATAATTAAGATATGTTAATAAGATAAGTAAGATACTTGGTGTAGTTTGGGAAACATCACAGTTCGCTACCCTAGCGGTGTGAAAGCATCTCAGCCCTTGGTTAGGGCTGCACGAAAGCCAATTGTAACACTTCACAAAGGTACTGAAGGGTGGAACAGAGCATGAAGTGAACTACAAGAAAGCAGGTGTAGTTGGAATAAACTAACATCACAACCATCTCAAGGGTACAAAAACTTGGTTCCAGCATCCCCCCATACTACTTCGGGTGAGACTTCAGTCTGCACTCCACGGGCTGATGCTGAAAGGGCCAGTAGTGTAGGGATTTGTTTGGCTAACTAACTCTGAACCTGGGTCAGGCCCCCATAAGCCAACAAATGGTTCTGTTGCCGAGACCGAAGTCTGCATGAGAGATGTGTGATGTCATATCATTGGAATCCAACTAATAAATAAATCAAAGGCTGGTTGGATAAAAGAATTCACGAGTTCGTGGTGCAGGAGAACAGAAACCCGTGACTATCAAAAGAAGAGTGGTTAGACAACTACTTGCATATGGAGATCCATTAAATCTTTTTCGCGTCCTTCCCTACTGAGCTATACGAGTGGATTGCAAAGCTAGCAGATAGCCAAGGAAGGTGGAAGCTTGACAGTCCTATTGTGTGGACCCTAGAGCTAGTGCAGAGATTAGAAGCATCAGGGGATAATATCATGCATGTCGTCGATCATTGTCTCGATTTTATTATAGGAGGATTTGTTGCTGAGTTCACGGTCGACACCTTAGTCAGCTATAGCGAGGCAGAGTGACGATTTCTCAAAGGACCGTGAGGTAAATACGTAAAGTCTTTGAATACTTGGATTAAAATGCTATCGTACAAAAAGCGGGTTATGAAGTTACCTTGATGTTCGGGGCTACGCGAAGTGGAAAGTTTTATAGGAACAAAGGAAATAAGGGTCTAGAGAATAGCCCCTTGATTTCATCTCTGCAAGGGGATGAAGAAGAGCTCACGAAGATCTCTCCATGAAGTGTTATTCACCTGATAAGACAAAGAATTCCGTGAATACCACCTCCACCCACACCACCACCGGCTTCATCACCATCACCTCCATCTTCACCCATACCAACTCCACTACCACCACGATTCAGCATGGAAAGCACAGTGAATTTGCCTGTGTTCAAAGGTTTGGGAAATGAGGATCCGGACCAGTTCTGGTTCATTGTAAGGGTTGTATGGGAAGCGCAAGGTGTTACAGATGACCATATAAAGAAAGCGACACTGGTTAGAACCCTATAGGATCATGCATTGACCTGGTATATTAAGTATTCCAATGATAACCCAATTGCGAGAGTCGTGGATATCCAAACAACGTTAAATAGAGAATTTAGCAAGCCTAAGTCTGAAGCGCAGTCAATTGTGGGATTCAAAGAGATCACGATGCTACCAAGAGAGACTCCTTGGTAACTAGATCAGAAGCTGAAATGTACGATTCGCGAAGCCAATATGAATTTGACAGATGTACAACATCGTGAGTGGTTTGTAGCTTTGCTACTACCACATTTAAGGAGTGCGCTATCGCAGCAGAAGATAACAACTCAGGCAGAGGCCTTAGAGATTGATATGAGGCTACATGAGACCCCGATGCAAGATCCTAACCTAGAAGTTCAACACATCCATGTACAACTGAAGAATCTGTGCCTTGGGATGCAGAGTCTGAAACAAGATAGGACTATTCAGCCAGAAGTGTGCGAAGAAGTGTGGTGTGTAAAATGCAAGAGTCAGAGTCATGACAAAGACCATTGCCCAGTATTTACAAATTACCTCATAGAAGGAGGACCGATGCCTTTAAGGCCAGAAGCTCAAGCAGGACCTAGTGTGGCACCTGCTTGGTGGTGCACGATCTGCCAAATAGCCAAAACACATGCCATGGACAACAGTCATTTGTTACAGAAGTATACACAAACTTTGCGACAGTTGTTCTGCAACTTTTGTAGATTGGTGGGACATGATGAGCATAATTGTAGAAGCTATGAATTGATGATGGATAGAACACCCAACTATAGGGTTCAGGCCGAAACGCGGTCCCTTGAACAAAATGCAGGAATGGTGTGGACATGATTTCAGCAACGCGGACAAGGCCAAGGTGGAGGAGGACCTGGTAGAGGTCGCAGACAGTTGATTTACTACAATTGCAGAGGGCCATGACACTATTCTCATGATTGCACGAATCCAACGCGCCCATCGTGCAAGTATTACATGTTGTTTGATCATGAGACATAAGATTGTCCTACACTGATAGCTACGATACACGACAAAGGAGTGTTACTGTTATAGACATTTTTGGGCACTGCAACCCCAATCATAAATGTCCATAAACCAAGGGCTCTTAAGTCCCTAAAAGTGTTGTTCCAACCCCTAAAAGAACAAGGTCAACTGATTACATCATCTCCCAGAAGTTCTCCATGAAAAACTACTCAGAACTGGTCAAAATTGGACCATCTCACCTGCTCCATGGTCAAAGTGCGCTGCATCCCACCTAAATGCACACGGGAGGTGCAATGCATACTGAAAATCCCTTCTATGTGGTGCGATGGGCGAGAGTGGACAAATGGCAAGGTCAAACTACAAGGTGGAGGATCACGGAATCTTCCAGAAACTTCTCCTGTGACACTTGCCTCTCTGCATTCGCCCAGGGATGAGTAAGAGATCATCAATCTCCAAGTGAATCAAGAACTATCAGAGAGAGGACACTAATCAAATCTCAAAATCTGACTCACCCCCCTTGCAAACATCTATATATGGATCCCTCATCCCAGAGATCCAGGGGCTGGAATTTTGTATCTTGTAAGGAAGTGCTGCTGGTTTCTTGGTGTAACATCATAGTGTTGGGTGACCTAAGCTTTTCATGAGGTGAAGAAGGGCTTTCTTGCTGAGAGGATGATGCTGGGTCAGAACAATTGGCTGTAATCCTCTTTGCTATTCTTGATTATTAATAAAGCTATTCAAGTTTTCCTCCACATTCTTGTATGATTGATGATATATGCATTTGTGTGGTCAATATATATCTGGTCCTATATTGTTTATGATAGTAGATCTATGTTCTTGGATAGTGTTATGCTGCTTTGATTCTACAGGTGCTCTTTGAAGCTGGGTAGACGAGGAAGCGAGTGGCAAAGATCTATCAGAAGGGAGAGGAATCAAGCAAGGAACCAAGTGCAAGACAGAGGTTGGCCTCCTTTATTCCCCTCTTATCTACTTCTCATAAAGGAAAACGAAAGTGGTTTTAGTTTGTTTTCTAAGGTAGCTACCAGCCTTAGTGGGACTAGCAGCTCTGCATAGACACTAGATTTCCCGATAACAAAATGGCGACTCCACTGGGGAGCGAATAGATTGTTTGTTTGTCTACATTTGTTTTCTTTATAAACTTACAGACAGAGCCTGAAGTCAATCCAGCTAGCCTTCGAACTGCATTTGCTATGCAAGTGCAAAGTAGATCAATGCTGCTTCAGCCTATCTCCGGTTTTGTTTATGAATTGAACAATCGATTTACAAGCTCTCTAATTTCCCTTGTGGTGGCTCTAGTAACCTCCTTAGATCTACCCCTGTGATTTATTTACTGATTACCACTTGCTCGGCCTAAATCCCTGAACTGATCTACAAACTGTGACCCAGAACCTAGTTGAATTCTCATCCCTGGACCATTGCACTGTCTCTTCGTTGGAATCTGGATGCATCACACTTCCTGTGTGTAGTAGGTGCGCTGCATCTCACTTTCCCTGTGTTACAGGTGCGCTGATCAGATAAGACCTCTTCTGCTCTTAGATTTTCGTTTCTGTGTTCACTCTTTTCAGCTCTATTCAGGAGTTTTGCTGTTTGTAGTCAGTATACCTCTGTTGGAACCCCCTTCCTTACCATTATTCTGCCTCCATTGTGCAAAGAACTGTAAATGTTTTTATGTATTGTGATCCATTTTCAGTTCTCTTTTACAAAGAAGTAGCGTAATTGAACTGTCATTTCTTGATTTGGAAGTGTCGCAAGTGTCATTTTCAGTCATAAAAGAGAATCCGATTGTTCTTGATAGTCGATTACACTGTTACTATTGTATTTGATTTGAATTGATAGTTTTTCAAGTGTTGAAAGGAAGTTTTCAATTCCAAATAACAAAGTGTCGTCATTGTATTCATTTTGTCTTGAAAAGAAACTTGTTAGTAACGTCGCTTTGAAAATAATTCAGATTTGCGCTTAGCTTTCTTTTTATCATTCACACATTAAGAAGGTAGAAAACAAATACATGCATGTGCATTTGCATTTAGACTGTTTGTTGGTTTGATTTAGGACAATGCATATAGTGTGTGCTCTCTGCTCTATGTTGAAAGAATATCATCTCTCTTTCCTTAGTAGCTAGGATTTTCATTGCAAAAAGAATATTAAACGATTGTTTATCATCTTAGATTGCATTTTAGGAATTGTACATCTACATCACGCGGTGAACCTGAAAGGAAAATTTCTTAAGCAAGATCAACTGTAAAATAAATTTAATGAATCTAAAAATGCTTTGGAACCTAACGCACAACATTTAGAATTCTAGGCTAGAGACGTATTCCGGCGTCGTAAAGCCTGGTAACTGTTGTTTTCATTGCTGGTTGGGTGATTCCTCCACTTTGAGACGATAAGTGCCAGTACGGACTTGTGCTCCCACGTACTATCGAGTATATATTGGGAGACCAAAATAGGCTTTATCCTTTATCCATAGGAAGCTGTGTCTGCCACCCTATCGATCGCAATGCACTGAACACAACATTCGGGAAGATTGACTGCCATACCGTAAAAAGTATTCTGCAGTTTTGTGATTGGTTTGTTAATCCCTCTGTCTAGATTTCCAGAGTAGTCTCTTTCATTCCTTTTCAGACTCCTTAAAGGAAAAGGTTCATCTGAGCACTTGTCACTTCAAGCTCATTAAAAATCGAAGGTGACTAGAGTCATCTTTTGTTTTTTCTCAACTGTTAAAAATTGAAAAAACAAGTTGTGTCAAAGCGTCTAAAATTTATTTTAATTGGAATAAACATCACCTTTCCTACGTTGGTCTTAGGTTGAGAAAAATGGAGTTCACCAACCAAGGATTTCCCATTGGAGGAAATCCTAGTCCTTTCTCCTCTTGGGGAAATGTTGGTGCACCCCATATGGCCACATTATTGCTTCCAGGATTGACAATCGGCTTGCCCGTATGGCTCTTCTCGACCTCCGTCGTTCAGAACACCATGATTCCTGAACAATCAAGTCAGCAACTAAACGATACCAAAGTTACCCCCCAACCTTCTACTTCATCTAGTTCTCCCTCTCCTCCTTCTTTCGCTTGATCAAGCTACTAAAGCCAAAAATCAAGTTACTGAGAAGAAGAAAGAGGAGAAGAAGAAGGAGCCAAAGGCGAAAAGGGGCGACCAGGCATTGTCTAGCGAAAATCCACACACTGCACCGTCCAGGTCTAAATCGCCATGTGTCATTTGCAAAGGAGACCACTATCATCAAGATTGTCCTTGCATCCCTCGGATCTTAAGGGATTGGTCTCCTCATTTGCACAATCCAGTGTCATCAACCTCTGATGATCATGTTGAAAATACAGCGTCGACTAGTGAAAGTGAAGCCCCTGGACAAAAAGGAAAATGTAAATTTCCTTGTAAACTGTGTAAAGGCAATCACGCCATCCACCATTGTCCCTTCTTAGATGAGGCTAAAAGAGTTTTGGACGACCGTCCGGTTTCACCGTTACGGCTTCCTCCTGGATATAAGAAGCTCTTGCCAAGTCCGTCACTAGTTGAGAATTCGGCTGACATGCCGTTGTGGTCAGCCGAAGTGTCTATCATTGAAGATAAACCATATGAATCCACACCAGACGAAAGTCAAAAGGTCGAGGCGGCAGTTGACCAGGTCTTGCCTTCAGAGGATCCATCTTCAGATGATACAGTCACTGGAGAGAACAAGAACGACACCGTCCAAATTCTCTTCGTAAGCACAGACTCCGATGAACATGGGGGAAGTATACCCATTCCTTTACCACAGGAAGGAAGTTCATCAGAGTCATATCCAGCTGTCTATTTGGTCCCACCTCCAAGCAACCTAGTTGTTTCCTTCGATTGGAATCTACTAGGCAGACCCCGCTTACCGGCTAGTGTAACATTTCGAATCATTGCTCAAATATATGGAATGGTCATGGCCGGTACCATCATAGATGAAGGGGCTTCTGTGAGTATCCTTTCCTCAACTACTTGGAAAGCACTTGGTTTGCCACCACTTTTTCCTTAAATGAGAAATCTAACAGGCTTTGACAAAGGAACTAGTCGACCGTTAGGGATCCTTCCCAATGTGCCGATAATATTGAGAAGGAAAATTGTTCACATGAACGTAATGGTAGTCCAAGGATCCCTGGATTATAATCTACTCCTTGGATGTCGCTATATTTATTGCATGGGAGCCATTGTCTCCTCACTCTTTAGAGTAATGTGTTTTCCGCATGAAGGAAGAGTGGTCAAGCTCGTAGACCAGCTTTCATTCCCCGGTTCACGCATAGAAAATAGTCAAATACCATCCCTGAATGGTCTTTTCATGCAAGGAATGTCTCATCAATCCCCAGTCCGTCCACCAGATGAGCGCGAGTGATTCGGAGGACATGACTGAAACCCAGGGGGCATGCACCCTGGTCTGTTTCGACAGGAAAACCTTGGGTATAGGGTAGGTTTCCGCGAAGGATATATGACTAGTTTATGAAATTAGACTGGAATAAGATTCCTTTGTCAAAGTTATGTGAGTGGAGCCAGTTGCGCCACTCACCTTTGTTTATTTCGGTAGACATCGTCGAGGAAGTGTTTTGCCTGAAGTATGGATAAAACAATCTTTGGTAACCTGGAAATTTTTCGCTATACCTGGGGGCATGCAAACCTTTTGGCATGCAAGTGAAGAGCGACCATTTATTTTTTAAATTTGTAGGTCCTCTAACCCTTTAAACTCGTAGGATTGGTTGTTTCCTAACTTGCATAAAGAAAGGATGCGGGGCAAAGCTTTGAAAAAATGCCATTTTAAATGAGACACCCTTATTATACGACTGGATCAAGCAGTTTTAACGCGCAATTCAAGCTCGTTAAAAAATAAACATAAGCAATGAGCAAATGTTCCCCCAAAGTTTAAGCTCATTAAAAAATGAACCAATTTCCTGTAAATAACCATCGTGAATGTATTATCATCAGCCTTTGAAGCCTTGGTCGTGTTCTCATCATCACTTCCACTCTATTTTGGCCGATCACTCACCTCCATTTGATTGTTTACCCTTTTTGAGGAACAACTGCGAAGAGTGATCCTGTTAGCCATCCTTGTGACACTGCCGTGATTGGAAAATTCCAAACCTTACCTGGAATTAGCTGCTACCCAAATTTATCACTCTTTCCTCAAAAAACAAGTCTCCTTTAAGCTCTTTTCAACTAACTCATAAAATATGAAAATATTGCCGAGTAATTGGCCTATCCAGCTCGTGAAAGTGACCGGAAGTGCTATCCCTCCTTTAGATTTTAATCTTTTTGGACCTGAGGGATTATTACACAAAAAGATCGAGCGCTTGTTTTGTTCGGCTCGTTAAAAGTATCGAAAATTCATCCCTTTTGTATTGTTTTATACTTTTTCGGACTCAAGGGATTATATGACGAAAAAGGATTATTGTAGTTTTCTTTACGTCCCTTTTCAGACTCTCTAAAATTGAAAAGGACTGAGTTATCTTTGTTGTTAAACTCGTTAAAACCGAATAGCGACAAACTTGTCCATACAGACAAGAACGAGTTTCACTATCGCTAGGCTCGTTAAAACATAGCGATGGGTTTGCCTGAAGGGCAAATTATAGAACAAGCATATGTTATCCTCCTCAAGCTTGATAAAAATAAAGAGGTACTGGTCAGCAATGACTGGGGAAAAATTGGGAAGAAAACTTGAAGAAACTTTATTGGTAGCAAGTCGCTCTTGAACATGACACTTTCACTCTGCATCCGAGTCGGGTTGTGTTGTTCTGTTCACTGGTCATATCACCATGGGTCCATCACACCATCCATATTTGGGGTTAACGCTACCAATCCATCATGTCAGTGTTGCCGATATGTTCAAGGGAAGTCGCTTAGAGAATTCACTTGTGTCTCATCCACTGCAATACATTTATGCTCCATTCTTTCATGACTGCCACCCTGAACCTTATGTCATCAGATCGTTTTCACCTCCATTAAAATCATTTGCTCCATTCCATGTCATTGATGTGGGATTCACTAAGGCCCTCCTATGATGGATCACTTCTTGTCGACATCAGCTCATTATCCAAGAAGTCGATCTAGGAACAACCCTTTCAGTACTTTGAAGCTTGCATGCCTCAATGGCAAGTTTCTCACTTCTGGCGACAGGTTTACATCAATGGCCTTCGACCGAAAGATTTTGCGTGGTGTTCGACGCCAAGTCCCTTATTCACACCATGTGAATTGTACTGTAGTACCTTGAGGGTCATCATCATTATCGGTGATTCCTCTCGCGCCTGTTAACAACTTACATCATTGGCTGGTAATCAGGCGATGTCTTTCCATGTTCGACTCCAGAACATCTCTCACATGGATCGACTTGTACTTTGAGTGAAGATCGAATGAGATTGAAGACCCCGAATCTAGTTTCATCCATCCGGGCTGCGATATATATTCAGGAAAATAAAGACATCAAATGTACATCATTGCTGCACAGATAATCATCCAACCTAAGGGATGATGGCTCTACCAGAATCATCAGTCTGCACATAGACGATTGTCTGTCTTATGTACATGAAAATGAATTTATAAAGCTGAGCATGGGAATGCCCGCCTCAGCTAGATCATGAAAATATTATGAAGATAATGTATTGTATTGTATCTTATTACAGGTCGCCTTCTAGCTCAAAAAAACTTCAGATCCTCATGATAAAGCATTTCACCCGACATCAAAAAAGATTAACGACCTCATGCTTTAGGGGGCAACTGTTATAGATATTTTTGGGCACTGCAACCCCAATCATAAATGTCCATAAACCAAGGGATCTTAAGTCCCTAAAAGTGTTGTTCCAACCCCTAAAAGAACAAGGTCAGCTGATTACATCATCTCCCAGAATTTCTCCATGAAAAACTACTCAGAACTGGTCAAAATTGGACCATCTCACCTGCTCCATGGTCAAAGTGCACTGCATCCCACCTAAATGCACATGGGAGGTGCGATGCATACTGAAAAGACCTTCTATGGGGTGTGATGGGCAAGAGTGGACAAATGGAAAGGTCAAACTGCAAGGTGGAGGATCATGGAATCTTCCAGAAACTTCTCCTGTGACACTTGCCTCTCTGCATTCGCCCAGGGATGAGTAAGAGATCATAAATCTCCAAGTGGAATCAAGAACTATCAGAGAGAGGACACTAATCAAATTTCAAAAGCTAACTCACCCCCCTTGCAAACATCTATATATGGATCCCTCATCCCAGAGATCCAGGGGCTGGAATTTTGTACCTTGTAAGGAAGTGCTGCTGGTTTCTTGGTGTAACATCATAGTGTTGGGTGACCTAAGCTTTTCATGAGGTGAAGAAGGGCTTTCTTGCTGAGAGGATGATGTTGGGTCAGAACAATTGGCTGTAATCCTCTTTGCTATTCTTGATTATTAATAAAGCTATTCAAGTTTTCCTCCACATTCTTGTATGATTGATGATATATGCATTTGTGTGGTCAATATATATCTGGTCCTATATTGTTTATGATAGTAGATCTATGTTCTTGGATAGTGTTATGCTGCTTTGATTCTACAGGTGCTCTTTGAAGCTGGGTAGACGAGGAAGCGAGTGGCAAAGATCTATCAGAAGGGAGAGGAATCAAGCAAGGAACCAAGCACAAGACAGAGGTTGGTCTCCTTTATTCCCCTCTTATCTACTTCTCATAAAGGAAAACGAAAGTGGTTTTAGTTTGTTTTTTTCTAAGGTAGCTACCAGCCTTAGTGATACTAGTAGCTCTGCATAGACACTAGATTTCCCAATAACAGTTACCACCTTCCCCAACTCAGAACCTGCAAATGATGAGGTCTGAGCCACGGGAGGAAGATCTGAACATAAAAATTGTGCTCTGAAGTGGAATCGTGATGGGAGATGACAAAGGGAAACAACCATAAGATAGTACTTGGGTTCACAAAACCCCAGTGAAAGATGCCAAGTTTTATTTGGAGCACGCTCGGGAAACCCTCATGGAAGCTAAGAAGAGCTTCGCTGATGCCTCCACTTTAGGAAGAAAAGATAAACCAGAGCCGGAGATGGACCCATCCATGCTCACAACTTTCTTGGAAACCTGTATGAAGTTACTACGAGATAGTAAGGCTGTGAAGGGGTTACAGGAGCTCATCAATAGGTGCGCTGGGACTGCACCAGGAGAACCGCACATAGTCCAGGGGATTGGAAAGCATAAGACAAGGACAAGTCATGAAATGAGACTCACCGTGTAGATTGGAGAATATGAGATGGATCAAGTCATTCTGGATTTGGGATCAGATGCAAATGTTCTACCAAAATAGACATGGGAACAAATGGGGAGACCCATGCTACAATCGTCTCCAATCAGCTAAGGATGGCGAATCAACAGAAAATAATACCCATGGGGCAATTGCAGGGAATAACTTTGGATATTGAGGGAGCGAGCGCACAGGTGGATTTTGAAGTAATAAAGATTGTTGATGATAATAATCCCTACCATGCGCTCTTGGGAATTGACTGGGCCACTGATACGAACGGGGTAATTAATCTGAAGAAGCGCAAAATGATCTTTGAGAATAAGTCACTACACGTAATTATACCCTTGGACCCTGTTGAAGGATTGCACTATACGGAACCGGTTCGCAACTATGAGAGTGATTATGATCTAGACTGCATCTATAAGATAACAGCGCGAGACCATGACTAGGTGAATCCCAACATGGATGGGAGGATTACATGGGAGCGCGAGAGCTCCTGCACTTCGGATTCTAATGAGGAAATATAACGCTAGCGAAATCGGTTACACAGAGTAACTACACTGAACTGCAATATGATGACAAGGTCATTGCGCTGCGTGTCGACAGAAGTAAGAGATCTGCCTACTTATGATGGTCTAAATGAGGTAGATACGTTCTTGGATGCATTTGAAAGGGTGGTGGTGGAAAAGAAACTCTTCCGGGCCTTGGACTGGGTACTGCGCGTTACGCCTCCGAGATGGTGGGGTATGCACAAAGGTAGCTTTGATGATTGGCACGAATGTAGGAGAATGATGCGAGCATGATTTGGGAAGCCTAAGGTGCGACTAACAGACAAGTACAATGGACAGGATGATCCGCATGTGCATCTGGCCAAGTGGACGCAGGCGTATGGAGAAAAGCCACAACTTGAGTGGGTTCACCTATTCTGTCATACCCTGGATGTTATTCCAATGAATTGGTATGTAGAAACAGAGCTTCGCCATGGGACAGGTGAATGGGATATCCTACGCGAAGGGTTCATGATGACATTTAGTTTTGAGGATGGGTTTGATGGTATTGAGGAAGTGCTACAAGAGGTGAAAGCAACCATCTTTAGGATCCCGCAGGATCCTTTAGACTTGACACAGCCTGAATGGGCTACTCAGCCGAGTTGCGTGCTAGAATGTTATAATGTAGTTGCTAAAGAGGAGGACGAGGATCCGCGGAATATTAACATTCCAAAAAAAGAAGGCCACCGCAAGGTTCAAGGACCACAGATTGAGAATCCTGATATAACCACACCATTTAAAACTAAGCAGATGAATATTGGTACGGAGGCAGAACCCAAGTTCGCAAAGATTAGAGAGTACTAGGACGACGTGATGATGGATAATGTCACTGAATTTCTCTGTGGGTATTAGGACTTGTTCCCGACCAAGTTTACGGATTTGAAAGGAATAATCGGAGATCTAGGAGTAATGAAGATCACATTGAAACCTAATGCGAAGACAGTTAAGCAAAGGCTATAATGCTTAAATATGAAATACAAGGAGAAGGTCCATGTAGAACTAGACAAAATGCTCACGGTAGGCATTATTGAGCCCGTGGAAGGATTTGATTGGGTAAGCCCAATGGTGGTGCAAGAGAAGAAGAAGAAGGATGAGATAAGGATATGCGTGGATCTCAAAAAATTGAATGACGCTTGTGTGCATGATCCATTCCCAACTCCATTCACGGATGAATTATTGGACAATGTAGGTGGTCAAGAAGCATATTATTTCACTGATGGGTTCTCATGGTACCACCATATTGAAATTGCACCAGAGGATAGGAGCAAGACAACCTTTGCAACTGAGAGGGGTTGCTTTCAATATACTGTCATGTCATTTTGATTGAAGAATGTGTCGACTATCTTTTGTGCGTGGTTGTTGCGGCATTTCAGGAATATATTCATAAGTTCTTGGAGGTTTATTTTGATGATTTGATTATATTTGGGCTAGTTAAGCGCCATGTAGTGAGCTTGTGCTTGATGCGAGATACCTGCTAAAGATACCAAATCATGCTCAACCTCAAGAAGTGTGTGTTTCTCATTCCTTTTGGGAACCTATTGGGGCACGTGGTTTGCATACAAGGGATGATGGTAGACCCCGCGAAGATCGCAGTGATTCTAAACTTAGAAGCATTGAGAAGTGTGAAACAGATGCGCGCTACTCTTGGCCATATGGGATATTACAGAAATTTTATCAAAGGATATGCCCAGATCACAGCGTTGATGCAAAAATTGTTGAAAAAGGATGTCACGTTCTGTTGGAAAGATGACTGTAAGAAAATCCTGGATATATTGAAAGAAAATATGGTTACCGCGCCGATTCTACTCTTCCCAAACTGGAAGAAAGAATTTCATGTACATGTTAATGTGTCATGTATAGCACTGGGAGCATCATTAACACAGGATGGTGGAGAAGGCTTGGACCACCCTATCGTGTTCGCAAGCCGCAGATTATGCAAATCAGAGAAGAATTATTCCACCACTGAGCACAAAGGGCTAGCTATGGTGTATGCGCTCCAGAAGTATCAACACTACTTACTAGGAGGTCACTTTAAGATGTATACAAATCACTCTGCGCTAAAATACCTATTCAATAATCCTGTGTTGGGGGGGCCCATCTACAGATGGCTTTTATTATTCCAGGAATACGATTTTGAAGTTGTTGTGAAGCTTGGATGATTGAACGCAGGACCAGATCACCTGTCGTGCATCGAGATAGGGGAGAAACCTACTAGTTTCGAGGAAGAATTACCCGACGCGCAACTCTTTGTTGTGCACATAGCGGATGGACATTTTGAAGATATAATACACTTTCTAACAACTAGAACTATTTCGAAAGGATACTCTGTCTAGAAAAAGAAGGAATTAGTGGTGTGCGCAAAATATTTCTCTGTCATTACAGGGAAATTATACAAGATGGCGAATGATGAAATATTGTGAAGGTATGTACCTGAATTTTAATGAAGTAGTATCCTCATGGACGCTCATGGGGGCGCTGCGAGAGGACATTATGCAGGAAGAGAAACCATGCAGAAGATTCTACATGCAGGGTTGTGGTGGGCAACCCTTGATTAGGATTCAAAAGCATATTGCAAAGTGTGCGATGTATGTCAGAGAACAGGTAGGCCATCACGAAGGGATGACATGCCTTTGAATCCACAAATGGCATTGAAACCTTTAGAAAAATGGGAAATAGATTTTGTAGGACCCATTAAACCTCAAGGAAAGACAAGCATGAGGTATATTATCACTGCAATGGAGTATTTGACTCGTTGGGCAGAAGCGCAGCTGGTGAAGGATTGCACAGGAATGACTACCGTGAAGTTTCTGTTTGAATATGTACTGATGCGATTTGGATGTCCGAAGTTCTTGATGAGTGATCGCGGTACACACTTCCTGAACGAAACGATCAACGCGCTGACGGAAGAGTTTCATGTCTATCATCAGAAGAGCACACCGTATCACCCACAAGTTAACGGGACAGTAGAAGCATTCAACAAAGTATTGGAAATCGCATTGACCAAGGTATGCAATGCATAGCGAAGTAATTGGGATCTACGCATACCTAGAGTGTTATGGGCTTATTAAATGACGTGCAAGAAACTGACAGGACAGACACCTTTTAGGCTTGTATATGGAGTGGAAGCTGTAATGCCTATGGAATATATTTTGCCTAGTTTACGCATAGCAATGCTCACAGGTATGACGGATCGTGGAGCACTAGGGGAGAGGCTCGCACAGCTGGAAGAGCTTGAAGAAGAACGATTTTTGGCTGGATTCTACTTGCAGGTCCAAAAGCAGCACGAAAAAGGCATGGCATGACTGAAACATCAAGTTGCAGACATGGTAAATGCTCTGGTTTTGTTGTATGATAGTAAGTTTGATAAATTCCCAGGGAAATTTAGAATGCACTGGTTAGGGCCGTAAATTATTAAGGAGATTACAGATGGTGGCGCGGTACAGTTGGTTAAGTTAAATGGAGATCCCTTCCCAGGAAAAGTGAATGGAAGTCGTTTGAAGCCATGCACAAGTGGTCCGACCATCTGACTAGCTGAGCGAAGCACAGTCTTAGTGCTACAGGCAACTGAAAGGAGGTGCGGGACTATAAACTACTCTACCCGGGAACTACGCGATGATAGGACTGCGCGCAGTAGTGAAGTGTCATAAGGTCCACGACAACATGAGGATAGCTGCGCTGGCACGTAGGTCTGCTGTAAAATGACCGTTAAAGACAGTATTCACAATTTGATGCTTGGTTTGAGGCCAAATGGAGTGGGCGATAGGCATTTAAGGTGAACTTTATTGGCTAGATTCTTGAAAATTTGCTGCCAATCTAGCATTAATGGATAGAATGTGGGGGGAATGGTCAAATTAAAATTCGAAAGGTGCTATAAATTACAAGTGGCTATACACCAAACAACACTTGGCAATTTGAGAACTGAGTTGTTGCACACTCAGGTATTCATGAACTGAGATTTATTCGATATTCTGAAAGCGAATTTGTTGTTTGAGCAATTACCAAAGACACTGAGAGAACTATGGAATAGCACTATGTCAGCACCCGAAGAAGCCATGGACATAGGAGTAGTGACAGCCAAGGAAGCTGCATAGGAAATTGCAAAAGTAGAAGCCCTAGAGAGCACCAGAATAATTGTTGAGGTCCCTAAATCACCACGCACACCGAGACCTAAGAAGGACAAGCAAGCCATGATACCGGTGTGCGTCTTGCCCAAAAATCCACTGAGGACCAAGCTCACACTGGAGTATAAACTCAATCTCAATCTGGAGGCCGATGAGGAGGAAGAGTTTGAAGAAATCCTGGTGGAGGAGCAGGATGTAGAAATGGAAGTCGAAACCCAGGGTGCGGACCCTATCACCAGGCTGCCAAAATATGTTCCTATGCAAAAGGTTAAAGTAAGGTTCCAAAGGATATAGATGAGAGAAAGAGCTCTCTACAAACTCCCCTACTCCCAGATGATATTGTGTTTAAAGGAGCGCACTTGGGATGGGTTCTCATGCTAAAATTTGAAGACTGGGACCTTGCAGACCATGAGAAGTTCCCGCATGTAGCGACTGTGAACCTAATGTGCCAGAAGATAGATGCACTGGTTATTATGATAGAGTTGGAGTGACGCAAATGGCTCAGAGGTGTTGAGAAAGCAGGGTTGCTAAACCTACTCTAGGTTCCACATTACCACCATGCCCAGTGACCATTTTCATCATCAGGCAAATTCTCTGCTTAGTGCATGATGGGTGCTTATGGCTGGAGGAGCCCATCCCCATCACAGACCATCTAATTCACCAAATTACATGGCTCTTTTGATCAGGGGTAGATCCAACAAACATTTCGGAGGGAAAAGGAGGCGAGTTGGCCCTCACGGGGGCAATGAAAAAGAAGTTCAAGTTGGAGAAGAAGAAGCGAGGGTATGCCATCTCCAGCATCAACAACCCTAGAGTCAAGGTCGCGATACAAATATTGGCAAGGAAGGTGATGTGGAAGTGCTGCGCAAATGAGGTGCCCGCGCTAGTGGTTGCACTAGCGGCGCAATGCGCAGAAGGGGTCCAATTCAACTAAGCAAACTATCTATGTGGTGAGTTCCTTGCGACCTCCCACGAGGCACAGGAGTAGGGAAAAATATTTTGTTACGCATGGCTCGTGTTATAAATAGTACTGGTGGCATGGGAGTTGCCCGAAGATAGCCAGTTCATGTCGATCACACAGGACCTTCCATAGGTAGCGAAGTACGCTTCACTATGGGCAACTAGGGATGCGTAGAGGATAAGGGAGAGCAAGATATTTTGGGTGCTCATGGAGATGAACATCAGGATGGGGATTAATCACAAGTCGCGGTTATCACCCACAGTTTGCAAAGCTTTGCATAATTCAAAGAAGACTTCCACCATGTATTCATCAGGGTGCGGAAGGACCCTATGAAGACATGGCATGAGTTACCATACTTAGCGACCGATGATGTAATTTTCACAGTCCTTGAGTCTTAGCCACCGGAGTGGTGCACTCCAGCTGACTCCGCAATGGAAGTAGAAAAGTCTGCCATGCAGCGGAAGAAGGAAGTTACAAAACTATGGATGGTGTAGCTAGAGTAAAAGCACAGGAAAGAAGAAGTAGCGGCTAAGACCCAGGCAGCACGCGATGCCGCGATATTGGCAGAGCAGCATAAAACAACAGAAGAAGAGTGCGAAGGACAGAAGTCACCTTCTCCCGAACCAGAGACCGATACAGAACAATGTGGTGTGGACCCACAGATGACGTCCACCTAGCTGAAGCATTCGTGACCATGAGAGCAGGTAAGGCCGCGAAAGAAAATGAAGGCCTCGAAGACATCTTTTGACCCTATCACCCTTACTGAAGGGGACTTGCATGATATTAGTGAAACGGTGAGGGATGTCACCAAGGAAGTCCTCCAATAGTTTGAAAAATAACACTAGTTGGTAGTGGGGGCCCTCCGAACACAAATACAGGAGTTACATGTGCGCACTCCACAGGCTGGCACAGTGTCCACCAGCCTCATAGTCGACACTTCAGCTGCCGAGGAAATGTTGCGCGCTAAGATGACCAACACAATATTGCTGCCAAGTGGAGCACTCATTATAGAGAATGAGGCCGACAAGCCTATGGTCAGTAGCTTGAAAGGGGTCAGATTAAACATGGCTATGCTCCTGTGGGAGACACTCTATCTTTTGTAGGATGGACTCACAGCAGAACTTTGGGCCAGGGAGAGTCGCGCACTATAGGTAATGAGAAAGTAGCGCATCAACATTGAGCAGTTGAGCCTGTAGCTCAATAAGGCAGTGGAACAGAACAAACAAATAGTGCAGGTTGTGGAGGAAGCCTACCAAATGTTCTTGGAGTTGGCCATTCAAGCAGAGGAACTAATGGAGGCATGCGTCAGAAAGTTAGCCATAGGGGTGTGTGACGGAAGAGAAGAAATGGCTAGGGTTCAGCTAGAGTTGAACCTGCAGATAAGAAAACTCTAGTTGAAGGCTCAACCTTCCACTCTGTCGGAGGTCAGAGAACAACGCACCACCGTGGTCACAACAGCAATGGCGGCAATTGACAATGCAGTGAAAAACTGTATGAAGCTATTCGAACAGGCATTCGAGTTCCTCACCACCCTACAGGAGGACCCAAACATAGAGTGCCTAGAGATAGAGGCGTGTGAGCTACAACAGAAGTATGATCAGGTAAAAGGGATTGCGTAGATGGTTACCCTTACATAAAGTCTTTCAAGGATGCAGTAGGCAAAGGCGCTCAAGGAACAGGTGGATGCTGCTCGACAAAAAGAAGCAGTCTTGAAAGCGCGCCTATAGCCATGGATCGATAAGGCGTATACAATTACAACAATCGTTGAAGCAAAGCTCATGCAGCTGCAAGCAACTCAGGAGAGGATTCAGGGAAACATTTCAACAACAGTAGTCACCGAAAACGTGAGGAAGTTCAGCAACCAGCCTCTCAATGCGTTGTCGAACTTGTAGTGATGCAATCAGAGTTGGGAGGTCTTCGTGATAAGATCTCTACACCTACAGAGTAACTCGAGGGCGAGTCATGATGTTTGTGTTAGGGGCCTGTTGGGCAAGGGATCCCCCAAGGGCAGTTTTGGGGCATAGAGCCCAGCTTTTGGTCCAATTTTGTGATTGCAATGTAAAGTCTCTGCATTTTGTGGGCACGAAGTGTGTAGTTGTTAAATAGTCGTAGGGTTGTCCGCCCTTATTTTGATAATGTAATTTCGGCTGTAGAAGATCTACCCAGGGTCGGCGAACCATGGGATTGTATAAATAAAGTGAAGCTTTAAGTAGTTAAAAAAGTAACAAAATAAGAAATAGATGGAATAATGAAGATATATGTGAGATAGCTCTGAAGTTTAAAGTCTAGTTTTGGGTCATAGCATCGGAAGAGGCTTTGCAACTGAGTGCGCAGAGGCCTAGTAGTCTGCAGCTGAGTGCATAGGGTGAGTCGAGTCTATAATTATATGGAAGTATTAATAAAGAGAAGTTAATATCAATTCTGCGTCTTTATTTCTTGTTTTATGCATCTATTATATTTGGTATAAATCTCACTTCTATTGCTTATATGATGCGTGCATGTGTATAACTATATTGGTTAAGTGAACACAAGTTAAAATATCTATTTACGCAAATATTATTAATATATATTAATAAGATAAGTAAGATACTTGGCGTAGTTTTGGAAACATCGCAATTTGCTGCCCTAGTGGTGTGAAAGCATCTCAGCCCCTGGTTAGGGCTGCGCGAAAGCCAATTGTAACACTTTGCGAAGGTACTAAAGGGTGGAACATGTTAGAGTCGGTCTGGTCAGCCTTCCGTCAGAGATCAAAGCTCTTTGTGCATTTCAATTTTATGTGTCCTGCTTCATTCACTCAGTTGCATTTCGCTAGGGACATGTCATGATCTGACGGAGAAAGTCATGCTGCTCATTTTCCCTCATGCCTAGCCTCTGCTGGTTTAGGTCTTGGTCCAAAATCAATCAAAGTCATGATAGTCAAGGTCTGGTCCCATTTCAGGACAGATTCATTTTTTATGGCTTGAGTCTAGAAATTCATCAGTTTGGTCCCTGAAAAACATGTCCAGAAACAAGCCACGCAGGCCAGAGGGAGATCTTATACACCTACAGTGCAGAAAGCTTCATCATCACTGCAAGAGACATCGACTCTTCTTCAAAACTCTGTTTTGAAGAAAAGTCAAACAAGGTCAACTATGACAAAATTTTCCAAAAATCGACAATTGACATTTTCAGATGCAGTCAAGGATTTCAAAGCCAGATGCTCCGTCATACAGTCCCTGCAAAGATGTGCCAAAGATTTCATCATTTGAGCCAAAATTTCAAGGAAAAAGTGAAAATCAGTGTGTTTAAAGGTCAATGAAAAAGTGCAGAACACAAACATTAGAAAATGGGTTTACAAGGAAGAAAAAATCAAATCCATCTCCTCCAAGCCTATATATACTTGTTTTTGCCCAAATCAAATGGCATTGAGCTCTTGCATGACTTGGAGAATTACATTTGCAAAGGCGAAGTTGATATTGGGAGAATTTGAGTGAGGGAGAGCCGGTTTCAGTGAGCGCGGCGCATACACCAGGTCGCGCGGCGCACACACAGCGCGCGGCGCACTGGCAGCCAGCCTGCAGTGGAAAATTTGCAAGGGCGCGACGCATATAAGGCATGCGGTGCACTGGGAAGAGCGCGCGGCGCACACAGTCCAGCGGCCCAAAAATGGTGCCAAAACACTTCAACAGTTGGGAAAAGTGATCAAATCGACAGGTAGGCCTTGTGACATCCTTGCCCATCAAATTTTTGTCAAGAATATGTTATTTGTGAAGAGGTTGAATGAGATCCAAAACATATTGGCCATCCATGCCAATCATCCTCAAAGCAAAAATGATAATGGGGGTTTGTAAATTTGAAGAATCCACCAAGGTTTTGTTTCCCCTCTCCTTTTCCTCTCACTCCTCATCATTTTCACCTCCATATCCCCCATATCTCCTAAGAAAACCCCTCAAAAACCTCCACTAAGACCCATCCCCTATTTTTCCAAGCAGATTGTGTTGTTTGACCGTGCGCGGCACACTCAGGGCACACGGTGCATTGGGAGCCTGGCTATAGTGTTAATATTACACTGGCGCGGCGCATACTCAGCGCGCGGTGCACTGGGCAAAGCACGCGGCGCACAGGTCTGCGAGCCTAAAAAACCACCAAATCGCCCAAATTCTTATGTATGGACCACATATCTGGAGAAGCAGCCCTAATACCTTCATCATTGGCATTTAATTCAAAGAGAAACATGTTATGGTGGCCATGAAATTGAAAAGAATTTTTTTTTTTAAGCAAATACAAAATGACACAAAGAGGGACAAGGAGCTAGGGTTTTGCTACAGTAACATAATGGCTTGGCATACTCCTATCCTATCTCTATCTGCCAAATTCTCTTGGATCAAGTTTTCCTAATAGCTGCCCTAGCTACAATGCGGTCCTATCCCTTTGTCCCCTTTACTCACGTAGCTCAAAAGTTCCTTAACCCTACCCCATCAAAATCACACCCCAAACACTCCCAAATCCCTGATAGATTCCCCCTTTAAACCCCTATTCCCCTTTTCATCATTCCCCTCCTAACACTCCCCTGTTTTATTGTCCCCTTAGTAACATATTTTCAGAGCATTCATCATTGTCATTGGATTCAGAGGGTAGCGAAGAAATTCAGGGTACAAGCTGCAGAAATGGCATCAAAAGTTTCATCAGATTATGAGGGGGAAACTCACAGTGACATAGCTTCAGGAGAACAGGCTCCCCGGAGACCTAGGAGTGGCAGACATGTCAGGGATGAACCAAACACCCTCACTGAGTTGCAGGCATGCCCTCTCGCTATGTCTTGTTTCCAGCACTTGGCATGTTTTGAATTTTGTCAAAGGGTGGAAAATGTTAGAATTCATCATGAGTTGGCCCACCTTTTTGCACTTCATCTACGTGGAGGACAGTCTATCTTGGCAGGGGTCACTTTTACATTGACACCCGAAACCATATCAGTGGCAACAGGCATACCGAATGTTGGAGAACAGTGGCACAAGAAGATGAAGGTGGAAAGGGAACTTTATGAGCCTTACATAGAGGCTAGTTGTTTGAGTCAGCTCACGAGAGTTTTCCTATTCAGATTTCTGAGAGATTATTATGTTCTGCTCATGAGATTGATCATGAAATACTTCAGTTGTCAGGGGAGGTTTTCTCGCCTTTATGCCTATCACATCAGGTTACTCATGCACTTCACTAGGGTGTGTATGATGAACCTCCCATTTTTCATTTGCAGAAACATAGAGAGGATGAGAAAGTTCATGCAGCATAAGACCCCTCGGTAGCAGCTCAACATATCACTTTGCTCTTATCCAGATTTTGGTGGACCATCAGTTGGGATTGCAGGGCATTGCTTGGGAGGACTTCATCTCCCGTGACTTCTTCAGCGCTCCACAGGTAGTATCAGAGGTCAAGCATGAGGTAGGTGGTCCTTCTCATCAGCATGAGCACCATGAGACCATTGTGGTTCCATTTTCCATCACATATCGGAGAGGCTATCCGAAAGGCACCAGGCCTTTGTTTGCAGCAGCAAAGCGAGTGTTATCTCCACCCGAGGTGGAAGGGGCCTTGCTTACTACATCGGAAATACAGGTACTAGACAAGGGCAAGAAGCCCAAGCATGAGGAGGGTCCTTCAGGTGTGCCACCAGGAAAATGAGAGACCGGATTCATTCTTGTTCATGATGATGATGATGCAAATACACGTCCACAAAACGCACAGCTGAAAGAGATCTTCCAGGAGCAAGAGACAGAGATTCAATCCTTGACACTCAAGTTGGAGATGGCCAAATGGAACATTAGGTATTTAGAGCAGAGAAACAAACAGTTGGAAGACCGGCATGTGATCATGGAGCTGCAGAACATCTGTGAGGATCGCCTAACTGCCCAGCAGAGGAGGGTTGAATTCACTTCATTGGAGCAATAGGTTATGGATGATTATGAGTTTGTTCTTGAGAGAGTCAAAATGCACCTGGACAACATGTTGAACAAGGCTGATGAAGACAACACACTGCTGTGACACATGGCTCATCATTACAGGGCACGAAACTTGAGTTTGAGAGCTCGAATAAGGAGTTTGAAGGAGAAATTGAGGAAAGCCACAAAAAGGGCAAAAAGGGCAAAAGAGAAAGATAGGCTTAGAATCTTGGCTGAGGCTTCCTTGGCTTAGCATGGCACTCCCTAGAAAGCCTCCAGCCCAAATCTCAAAAAGTTTGTGCAAATTTTGGTCACAAGGAAATTTTTTGGGCGAAAAACAGGGATTTTCTCCCTGTGCACCGCGCACCCTGCGCGACGCTAAAATTCTAGCACTCCAATCGAGAAAAGGCTTACATATTTGGATTTAGCATTGAAAAATACATCTACTGGTGTCCGGGCAAGAAATTTTGATAAGTTTTGGGTCTCCTAAAGGTCAAAAAACACCCAAAAATGGCCTCTCTGCCACTTTTTGGACACACAGAAAGCAGTCTTGGGAGAATGAAGTTTTGGAGGGGAAAATGAGCTTCAAATTCAGAAATTCCAGTGGGGTTAGAAAGTAGACAGGCCAAGATTTCCAACAAGCCCACTTGGGCACATTTTGGACACCTGCAAGTGCCCCAAAACAGGCCCCAAAGTAGCGTGACGCACAGAGAAAAGCGCGCGGCGTACAGAGGAAATTTTGCCTAGTTTGCTCCCGTTTCGTGAAATTCCAGGTTGCGACTTCTCCAAGTGGGCCCGGTCATCCACTCTTCAGTTTTTTGGCACCAAAGGTGGCTTTTGAAGAGTTTCCTCTCCAGGTGGGCATCTATCCAAGTGGCAAAGAATGCAAAGGGTCACCACACGCCAAATGTCATGCTTGAGAGCGCTGCACCTGTAGCTGATGGTTGGCTCTCCATTTCCATTTCGAAATGATTTGAGTAACTTCCCAACCCCTGGGCATTCCATCTCTTCTCCACACATTCTATATATTGTATACATTTTATTTGCAAAGGGTTGGCTGGCTTGTAACTTCTGGGAGACTGTGGGAAAGAAACTTTGTTTCTGCATTGTATATTTTTACAGAGAATTAATGAAAGGCAACGACTCTGTTTCATGAGATTCCTGTGGTTGTGAGTGTAGCAAGTGTGTCTCTTATGTTTCATATGTATCGTGTTATGTTCCATATTTCATTTCATATTCATTTCTGGTGAAATTTTTCGAATGAGATTAGGTAGAATTCAATTTTATTGCTCTACCTGTGGGAAAATTTCACGTACAGTATTCATTCTTCTGTTGAAAAGGATTCATGTTGTCCATGCCCTTTTCACCTTCTTAATCAATCTCTCCATTCCGCCATATCTTAAAACTAAAATTGCTATGCTTTTCACCTGCCTTGCCTCATGAAATAATCTGCGCCTTTATGTTAAGTTCTCTGTTCATTGAGGTCCAGTGGTCCCATAACATCCCAGAAACATAGTCATTCATAAAAATCCCTCTTTATGTTCATTTTCACTTACTAGCCTAAGATAAATTGTTCGTTGGAAAGTCATCTCAGTCCTTTTCATTCATCTATTCACTAAGTGTGACTCGGAGAGAGCCCTCTCCTGTTCTAGTAGGGCTAGCTACCAGACTGACCATGGTTTGTGGTTGCCATGAATTTTGCCTTCTTTCAGCCTGAGGTGGATTTAGGTGCTAACATAGTGGCGACTCCACTGGGGAGCACAAGTTGAAAATCAAATCCCCTTGTTTCAGAAGAATTCTAGGCTCCCGGATGATGGGCTTAGGATTGGAAAGGCTGAGTAGTTGTGTCCCGTAATTCTTCTCAATAGCATGCTGGCTTCAAGACGATATACCAGAATGAATCCGGATCTGGATCCTCCTCACATTTACGAAAATCCCAATTTGATCCCAAAACTCCTTCGTCAAGAAAGCACCTTCACTCCCGTATTCAAATCCCCTTCATGTCCCAACATTGTTGAGTACCTTGAAGAGCTTGAGTTTGACGAACGATTTTAGATATCACTGTTTGAATCTAAATCCGAAAGGGCTATTGATTACACCATCCCCGATCCACAATTTCTTGTAGACCTTGAGACAGAAAGAGCTAATAGATTAATTGATAATTACATTGCCACATAGCCCCAAACTCCAATTGCACACCCTTTGAAAACTGTGCGTACTCCTCCAACACCTCCAAGGCCAAATCCACCCAGAATGATGGCTGCCCGTTTCGCTCCTCTTGTTCTACCCCAAGTCCTAGATGACATGCCAAATGATTATCAAAGTAAAATTCCGTTTTTTTATGGCACTCCTAACGGTGTTACAGCTCAACAACATGTAGACAAAATGGCAGACTTCTATGAACGTCATGAGATTGATGCGGAGAACGTGGCAATGAGGCTCTTTGTACAAACATTTGCAGGAGATGCGAGGAAATGGTTCAGAGGTTTGACAGCTGTAAGTATCACCACCTTAGCTGAGCTACAAAGACAATTTTTGAACAGGTGGGAAGTGAAAAAGAATCCCCTTCAAATTCTGGCCGAGTATGAGCAAATCAAAAGGAATGCAGGTGAGTTGGTCCAAGATTAGTGTGTTAGATTTAATGAAGTCTACAACGACATCCCAGATCATCTAAAGCCACCTGTGGGACTAGCAATGATGAAGATTCTAGATGGTTTCGATGCTGACATGGCATACCAATTGAGAGAGAGAGAACCGACTACAATGGAAGATATGCAGAAAATTGCAGTCAGCGTTGAGGCTAACCTACTTTCCAAAAGAGCAAGGGCGAAAGCAGAGAAGAAAACCACGGTGAAAGAAGAATCTTCTTCAATGGATCAGCTGCTCAGAAAGGTGGAGCAAATGCTTGAAAGAGTGAAAATTGACAAGCCTGAGCCACAAGTTAGGAATCCTAACTTTCGTGGCTAGCAGTAGCAACCACAATATAGGATAAGACAAAGAGATCAGCGAAACCAAGAGCAGGCAGCGCAGCAGCCCATACAGACACCTTTGCAGCAGAATTTTGTGCATGGACCAGAATCAGATGAGGAAGGGAATGTAATAGGCGAGGAAAATCACCTTTTCACTCCAGATGAGCTGCCTACCTACATCACCGAAGAAGAAGAATGTGCAGTGAGACACTGATTTTATTCTAGCTAATGAAACTGTGTTGGAAGAAGAGTCAGAAGAATACCAAAGAGGCTATATGAATGCTCTATCCGCCCAACAACAGTGATATTCACTGAGGAATAGAGATGTGCCGGTCAAAACAATTCAGAAAAAGAAGGATGGTGAGACATCAATGAATGATTCAACACTTGCACAAAGGAAAGGGAAGGAGACAGTGGATCCGGAGAGCAGCAAATCAAAGTCAGCAGAACAATCACAGCCATCAGCCACATCAAAAGAGAAGGAAAGAAAAGAGATCCCGGTCAAAGAGGTAGAAAAAACTCCCGCTTTCAGCCTAGAGAATGAGATTTCTAAGCTAAAGATATCCATCCCTTTGACTGAAATCATGAAAAACAACAGCTATAGAGGACATATTTCCAAAATGTTGAACCTGGACCCAACATCCGACATGGTAAATGTGGAAGATGATCAGCCTGAAATGATTTTTGGGCCAGCAACGAATGGCGAGTCTCCCGAGAGTGAGGTGCCACCCTTCTACATCAGTTTACGATTGCATGACTTTGTGCTACACAATGCCATGTTCGATTCCGGAGCCTCACAATATCATGCCCAAGTCTATCATGGATAAGCTTGGTCTGGACATCACCCGACAATATCACGATCTCTATTCATTCGACTCCAGCAGAGTAAGGTGCATAGGGCTTATCAAAGACTTAGTTGTGAGTTTGGATCAGCTTCCTATGAAAAATGTTCTGATGGATGTAGTGGTAGCAGACATTCCTCCAAGGTTTGGCATGCTTCTTTCCAGGTCTTGGGTGGCGAAATTGAAGGGGACACTACAGCTGGATTTCTCCTATGCAACAATCTCGGTGTTTGGACAAATGAAGAAACTATATCGGGAACAAAAGATGAAATACATGATCACAAACAAGGAGAAACCGATCAATCGTCCTGTAAACTATGTACATACAGATTTAGAGTCTTTTGTTTTGTTTTCAGATAGTTCAAATGAAATAGATAGTCAGATAGTAGAAGCAGATGAAATTCCAGAGATAACAGAAAATTTTAGAGAGATTTTGAAAAAAGAAAGACAAGAAAAGCAACAAAAGATTGGGCAATCAGTTGAGAACAATGGACAGCAAACAAACAATGGGTAGCAAAAGGATTTTCAGCACTTGCAAGAAGAAGAAGAAGGCTTATGGACCATGGATTTTGATGGAGCAATAGGGAATGATGGAGCTGGTATTGGCATTTGGGTACGCAGTCCTTTCTCCGCCCCAAACAAAGTACCTAGCAGTGTGAGAGTTTGCTCCTACAAGCTAGCCTTCGAATGTTCCAATAATGAGGCTGAATATGAAGCTCTAATTGCTGGCCTGAAAATTCTTAGAAAGTTGAATGCAAAGAGGATTTCAATATATGGCGACTCCGAGTTAGTAATAAAACAGGTCAGAGGTGAATATCAAGCAAAACATCCTAGGATGCAGGCCTATCGAAATGTAGTTTTGGACATATTGAAACTATTTTCCGAATACACCTTGACATGTGTGCCAAGAATCCAAAATAGTATTGTTGATGCTCTTGCCAAGGCAGCAAGCAGCTTGAAGATCCCCATGAACTCCAACAACAAATTTGAAATCCATGTCAAGCACCGTCCAACCATTCCTGACAATCAGCGACATTGGCAAGTGTTCCAAGATGATGAAGAGATTAAGGATTTTCTGCTCAACCAAGGCAAGTTCAAAGAAACCTTAATCGATGTGGAAAACGATGAAAGCAAAGGGAATGGTACAGAAGAAGTGCAGATCAATCAAATGGATGTATTACAACTAAAGAATAACATCATTCCTAAAGGCTTGATACCCCTTGAAGAACTTTTCGATCAGGATGATGTTGCCCGCAAGCCAACTTTGCAGCCCACGGAGAAAGGTGTAGAAGAAGTCAACATTGGTACAGCTGCAAATCCAAAATTGGTGAAATTGTCCAAAGCATTACCACCAAAAATCAAGGACAAATATATCAGTTTGATGGCTTCATTTGCAGATGTATTTGCTTGGGATTATTCTGATTTGAAGACCTATGATACAAATATCATTCAGCACACCATACCTATCAAGCCCAATCAAAAACCATTTAGACAAAAGCTGAGAAGGATCAATCCAAAGTTGCTTCCATCCATTGAAAAAGAGGTAAATAGGTTGTACAAGTCAGGTATCATTATGCCCATCAGATTTTCAGATTGGATTTCTAATTTGGTACCCGTAAGAAAGAAGACTGGTGAGATCCGCCTATGCATCAATTTCAGAAATCTAAACAAGGTCTCATTGAAGGACAACTATCCACTGCCCAAGATGGACCATATACTTCAGCGAGTAGTGGGGGCATCTGGTATGTTTCTGCTTGATGATTATTCCGGATATAACCAAATTTCTGTCCATGAAGATGATAGAGATAAGGCAGCGTTCACAACTCCATGGGGAACATTTCACTATGCCAAAATGCCATTTGGTTTGAAAAATGCAGGTGCCACATTTCAGCATGCAATGGACTTGGCATTTGTAAATGAGAAGGATGTGTTTTTGGTGGTGTACTTGGATGACTTGACAGTGTTTTCAAAATCAGATGAAGAGCACATGCATCACCTAAAAATTGTCTTTCAAAAATGCAGGAAATATGGTTTATCACTGAATCCTAATAAGAGCTTGTTCACCATGGAGGAAGGCAAATTACTTGGGCATATCATCTCAAAAGATGCCATCTGCATAGATCTAGCACGTGTCCAAGCAATTCAGCAAATTGATCTGCCTAGGAACAAAAAGGAGATACAGTCATTCAATGGTAAGATGAATTTTTTGCGTCGCTTTGTACCTAATCTTGCGGAACACTTGAAAGAAATGACCAACATGCTTAAGAAGGACAGCCAGGTGAAATGGATGGATGAGGCTATAAAATCTTTCAACTTGGTCAAATTGGCCCTTTCTTCAGCTCTAGTTCTAGTCAGCCCAGATTACACCCAAGATTTCATCTTGTTTTCATTCGCTTCTGAACACACTATGGCAACAGTATTATTGCAGAAAAGGGATGATCATGAAAGACCCATTGCATTCTTCAATAGAGCTATAAGGGATGCAGTGTTAAAGTACAACATCATTGAGAAACAAGCTCTAGCATTGGTGAAAGCATTGAAGGATTTCTGGGTATACATTCTACACTCTCACATTCTGGCCTATGTTCCTAATACTGCTGTAAAAGGTGTTTTGGTGTAGACTGATCTGGAAGGGAGAAGAGGCAAATGGATCGCAGCCTTGCTAGAATACGATGTGGAGATAAAGCCTACAAAGCTGGTCAAAGGATAGGGGTTGGCGAAACTAATGGCTGAATCAAACTTGCATGCATTAGACATAAATCTGATCGCTGCCATGTCCGATGAGAATGAGGAAGGAACTTCAGTTCAGGTATCTGAAATGTTTGCTTCGTCCCCATGGTATTCTGATATAATATATGTGCTAAGAAATCTATCACCACCACCTAGCATGGCTAGAAACAAAGTGAGAACACTTAAATTGAAAGCTGCCAAGTTTTGTATTTTGAATTCTGCATTGTATTGGAAAGATCCCGGTGGCATTTTGTTAAACTGTCTGGTGGAAGAGGAGGCAAAGAAAGCCATGGAAGATTTCCATGGAGGAGAGTGTGGTGGTCATCTTTTTTGGAAATCAACAGCTAACAAAATTTTGAGAGCAGGGTACTACTGGCCTACTTTGTTTGTTGATGTGCATAAGATGGTAAAGTGCTATCATAAGTGTCAAATTTTCGAAGGAAAACAGAAATTACGACCTTTGCCACTCAAGCCTATCGAAGTGAGCACTCCTTTTCAGCAGTGGGGGTTGGATTTCATTGGGGAAATTCATCCCGCATCTTCCGGACATCATAGATGGATCCTTACAGCCACAGACTACTTCAAAAAATGGATTGAGGCAGCACCTACCAGACAAGCGACGGACACGGTAATCATCTCATTTCTCGAAAATAACATCTTGTCTCGCTTTGGTTGTCCAAACAAAATAATCATCGATAATGCAGCAGCTTTCAAATCGAAAAGGATGGTAGAATTTTGTCATAAATATCACATCATTTTGGGTCATTCAACTGCCTATCATCCACAAGGCAAAGGATTGGCTGAATCTTCGAATAAATATTTGGTCAAAATCATCAAGAAGCTACTGGAAATTAATAAGAAGAGCTGGAACAAGAGGCTGGTTAATGCACTTTGGGCAGATCAAATCAGTCAGAAAAAATCTATTGGTATGTCACCATTTGAGCTGGTTTATGGAGTAGACACAGTATTCCCAGCCACCCTTGCTGCCCCAGTGGTCAGACTTCTTCAAGAGGCAGGCAGTGAGGAAGATCCCGTGTAGAGAAGGCTGAATCAAATGATCCACTTGCAGCAAACAAGAGAAGAAGTTTTCCAAAACACATCCAAGTTGCAGGAGAAGATAAAGAAAATCTATGACAGAAAAGCTAAAGTGGAAAAATTTCAGTTGGATGATGTGGTGCTGAAGTGGGATGCAAGGAATGAAGAGAAAGGCAAGCATGGAAAGTTCGAAAATCTGTGGAAGGGTCCTTTCAAAATTGCAGCATATAGCAGTCAAAATGCCTTTCTTCTGAAGGAAATGAACGGGGAAGACTGTCCTGGAGGGCCGATCAATGGTCGGCTGCTCAAGCGGTATCATTGTTGATCTATCAACGCTGCTTCCACTGTCATTGTAAATACCATTTTTATTTTAGTTTGGTTTCAGTATGTACAGTCAGTTTTTGAGTTATTCCAATTGTCAAGTTTGAGTCAATTTCTTGGTTACTTCAGTTTTGTAAATAAGTCAGAGTCTTGTGCTGTTTATCAAATGATGACTCCATAGCCCAATGGACCAAGAGGCACTATCTAGCTCCTCCAGAGATCTATTGTTCTTGGCACCTCCAAGGATCTACCATTCCCCATTGGAGCCATTGTTAGAGTCGGTCTGGTCAGCCCTCCGTCAGAGATCAAAGCTCTTTGTGCATTTCAATTTTAGGTGTCCCGCTTCATTCACTCAGTTGCATTTCGCTAGGGACATGTCATGATCTGACGGAGAAAGTCATGCTGCTCATTTTCCCTCATGCCTAGCCTCTGCTGGTTCAGGTCTTGGTCCAAAATCAATCAAAGTCATGATAGTCAAGGTCTGGTCCCATTTCAGGACAGATTCATTTTTTATGGTTTGAGTCTAGAAATTCATCAGTTTGGCCCCTGAAAAACATGTCCAGAAACAAGCCACGCAGGCCATAGGGAGATCTTATACACCTACAGGGTAGAAAGCTTCATCATCACCGCAAGAGACGTCGACTCTTCTTCAAAACTCTGTTTTGAAGAAAAGTCAAACAAGGTCAACTATGACAAAATTTTCCAAAAATCGACAATTGAAATTTTCAGATGCGGTCAAGGATTTCAAAGCCAGATGCTCTGTCATACAGTCCTTGCAAAGATGTGCCAAATATTTCATCATTTGAGCCAAAATTTCAAGGAAAACGTGAAAAATAGTGTGTTTAAAGGTCAATGAAAAAGTGCAGAACACAAACATTAGAAAATGGGTTTACAAGGAAGAAAAAATCAAATCCATCTCCTCCAAGCCTATATATACTTGTTTTTGCCCAAATCAAATGGCATTGAGCTCTTGCATGACTTGGAGAATTACATTTGCAAAGGCGAAGTTGATATTGGGAGAATTTGAGTGAGGGAGAGCCGGTTTCAGTGAGCGCGGCGCATACACCAGGTCGCGCGGCGCACTGGCAGCCGTCCTGCAGTGGAAAATTTACAAGGGTGCGACGCATATAAGGCACACGGCGCACTGAGAAGAGCGCGTGGCGCACACAGTCTAGCGGCCCAAAAATGGTGCCAAAACACTTCAACAGTTGGGAAAAGTGATCAAATCGACAGGTAGGCCTTGTGACATCCCCGCCCATCAAATTTTTGTCAAGAATATGCTATTTGTGAAGAGGTTGAATGAGATACAAACCATATTGGCCATCCATGCCAATCATCCTCAAAGCAAAAATGATAATGGGGGTTTGTAAATTTGAAGAATCCACCAAGGTTTTGTTTCCCCTCTTCTTTTCCTCTCACTCCTCATCATTTTCACCTCGATATCCCCCATATCTCCTAAGAAAACCCCTCAAAAACCTCCACTAAGACACATCCCCTATTTTTCCAAGCAGATTGTCTTGTTTGACCGCGTGCAGCGCACACACAAGGTGGTGTGGCGCACTCAGGGCATGTGGCGCACTGGGAGCCCGGCCACAGTGTTAATATTACACTGGCGTGGCGCATACCCGGCGCACGGCGCACTGGGCAAAGCGCGCGGCGCACAGGCCTGTGAGCCTAAAAAACCACCAAATCACCCAAATTCTTATGTATGGCCCTCATATTTGGAGAAGTGGCCCTAATACCTTCATCATTGGCATTTAATTCAAAGAGAAACATGTTATGGTGGCCATGAAATCGAAAAGAATTTTTTTTTTTAAGCAAACACAAAATGACACAAAGAGGGACAAGGAGCTAGGGTTTTGCTACAGTAACATAATGGCTTGGCATACTCCTATCCTATCTCTATCTGCCAAATTCTCCTGGAGCAAGTTTTCCTAATAGCTACCCTAGCTACAGTGCGGTCCTATCCCTTTGTCCCCTTTACTCATATAGCTCAAAAGTTCCTTAACCCTACCCCATCAAAATCACACCCCAAACACTCCCAAATCCCTGATAAATTTCCCCTTTAAACCCCTATTCCCCTTTTCATCATTCCCCTCCTAACACTCCCCTATTTTATTGTCCCCTTGGTAACATATTTTCAGAGCATTCATCAGTGTCATTGGATTCAGAGGGCAGCGAAGAAATTCATGGTACAAGCGGCATAAATGGCATCAGAAGTTTCATCAGATTATGAGGGGGAAACTCACAGTGACACAGCTTCAGGAGAACAGGCTCCCCAGAGACCTAGGAGTGGCAAACATGTCAGGGATGAACCAAACACCCTCATTGAGTTGCAGGCATGCCCTCTCGCTATTTCTTGTTTCCAGCACTTGGCATGTTTCGAATTTTGTCAAAGGGTGGCAAATGTCAGAGTTCATCATGAGTTGGCCTGCCTTTTTGCACTTCATCTACATGGAGGACAGTCTATCTTGGCAGGGGTCACTTTTACATTGACACCCGAAACCATATCAATGGCAACAGGCATACCGAATGTTGGAGAACAGTGGCACAAGAAGATGAAGGTGGAGAGGGAACTTTATGAGCCTTACATAAAGGCCAGTTGTTTGAGTCAGCTCACGAGAGTTTTCCCATTCAGATTTCTGAGAGATGATTATGCTCCGCTCATGAGATTGATCATGAAATACTTCAGTTGTGAGTGGAGTTTTTCTCGCCTTTATGCCTATCACATTAGGTTACTCATGCACTTCACTAGGGTGCATATGATGAACCTCCCATTTTTCATTTGTAGAAACATAGAGAGGATGAGAAAGTTATGCAGCACAAGACCCCTTGACAGCAGCTCAACAATGTATATCACTTTGCTCTTATCCAGATTTTGGTGGACCATCAGTTGGGATTGCAGGGCATTGCTTGGGAGGACTTCATCTCCCGTGACTTCTTCAGCGCTCCACAAGTAGTATCAGAGGTCAAGCATGAGGTAGGTGGTCCTTCTCATCAGCATGAGCGCCATGAGACCATTGTGGTGCCATTTTCCATCACATATTAGAGAGGCTATCCGAAAGGCACCAGGCCTTTGTTTGCAGCAGCAAAGCGAGTGTTATCTCCACCCGGGGTGGAAGGGGCCTCGCTTCCTACATCGGCAATATAGGTACGGTACAAGGGCAAGAAGCCCAAGCATGAGGAGGGGCCTTCAGGTGTTCCACCAGGTAAACAAGAGACTGGATTCATTCTCATTCATGATGATGATGATGCAAATACACGTCCACAAAACGCACAGCTGAAAGAGATCTTCCAGGAGCAAGAGACAAAGATTCAATCCTTGACACTCAAGTTGGAGATGGCCAAATGGAACATCAGGTATTTAGAGCAGATGAACAAACAGTTGGAAGACCAGCATGTGATCATGGAGCTGCAGAACATCCGTGAGGATCGCCTAACTGCCCAGCAGAGGAGGGTTGAATTCACTTCATTGGAGCAACAGGTTATGTATGATCGTGAGTCTGTTCTCGAGAGAGTCAAAATGCACCTGGAAAACATGTTGAACAAGGCCGATGAAGACAACACACTGCTGCAACACATGGCTCGTCATTACAGGGCACGAAACTTGAGTTTGAGAGCTCGAATAAGGAGTTTGAAGGAGAAATTGAGGAAAGCCACAAAAAGGGAAAAAAGGGCAAAAGAGCAAGATAGGCTTAGAATCTTGGCTGAGGCTTCCTTGGCTTAGCATGGCATTCCCTAGAGAGCCTCCAGCCCAAATCTCAAAAAGTTTGGGCAAATTGTGGTCACAGGGAAATTTTTTGGGCGAAAAACAGGGATTTTCTCCCTGTGCGCCGTGCACCCTGCGCGGCGCTAAAATTATAGCACTCCAATCGAGAAAAGGCTTACATATTTGGATTCAGCATCGAAAAATACATCTACTGGTGTCCAGGCAAGAAATTTTGATAAGTTTTGGGTCTCCTAAAGGTCGAAAAACACCCAAAAATGGCCTCTCTGCCACTTTTTGGACACATAGAAAGCAGTCTTGGGAGAATGAAGTTTTGGAGGGGAAACTGAGCTTCAAATTCAGAAATTCCAGTGGGGTTAGAAAGTAGACAGTCAAATATTTCCAACAAGCCCACTTGGGCACATTTTGGACACCTGAAGGTGCCCCAAAATAGGACCCAAAGTAGCGCGACGCAAAGAGAAAAGCACGCGGCGCACAGAGGAAATTTTGCCGAGTTTGCTCCCATTTCGCGAAATTTCAGGTCGCGACTTCTCCAAGTGGGCCCAGTCATCCACTCTTTGGTTTTTTGGCACCAAAGGTGGCTTTTGAAGAGTTTCCTCTCCAGGTGGGCATCTATCCAAGTGGCAAAGAATGCAAAGGGTCACCACACGCCAAATGTCATGCTTGAGAGCGTTGCACCTGTAGCTGATGGTTGGCTCTCCATTTCCATTTCGAAATGATTTGAGTAAATTCCCAACCCCTGGGCATTCCATCTCTTCTCCACACATTCTATATATTGTATACATTTTATTTGCAAAGGGTTCACTGGCTTGTAACTTCTGGGAGACTATGGGAAAGAAACTTTGTTTCTGCATTGTATATTTTTACAGAGAATTAATGAAAGGCAATGGCTCTGTTTCATTAGATTCCTATGGTTGTGAGTGTAGCAAGTGTGTCTCTTATGTTTCATATGTATCTTGTTATGTTCCATATTTCATTTCATATTCATTTCTGGTGAAATTTTTCGAATGAGATTAGGTAGAATTCAATTTTATTGCTCTACCTGTGGGAAAATTTCATGTACAATGTTCATTCTTCTGTTGAAAAGGATTCATGTTGTCCATGCCCTTTTCACCTTCTTAATCAATCTCTCCATTTCGCCATATCTTAAAACTAAAATTGCTATGCTTTCCGCCTACCTTGCCTCACGAAATAATCTGCGCCTTTATGTTAAGTTCTCTGTTCATTGATGTCCAATGGTCCCATAACATCCCAGAAACACAGTCATTCGTAAAAATCCCTCTTTATGTTCATTTTCACTAACTAGCCTAAGATAAATTGTTCGTTGGAAAGTCATCTCAGTCCTTTTCGTTCATCTATTCACTGAGTGTGACTCAGAGAGAGCCCTCTCCTGTTCTGGTAGGGCTAGCTACCAGACTGAGCTGGTTTGTGGTTACCCTGGTTTGTGGTTACTGCTTCGGGTGAGACTTCAGTCCACGATCTTTGGGATGATGCCAAAAGGGCCAGTACTGTAGGGATTTGTTTGGCTAACTAACTCTGAACCTGGGTCAGGCCCCCATAAGCCAACAATAGTTCTTTGCCCATTTACCATAGTCATATAATGGAATTATTATCCATCAAGGATTATTGCATTTCTCATAAGTCAAAGGAATTACTTACGAATATGGTTATGAAGTACTTACAATAAATTGGTTATGATGTACTTATAATGAGCTTTATGTTGATTACTGTATGCAATATTATTCAAAAGATATTCGGGTACTGACAGGCATATGATACGTGTAATGTTTTACAAATTTAAATCAATTTTGGGCTTTAGTGTTGTACATAGTTCTTGGTACATGAATTAAAATGTATTAATGATTCTTCTCTACCACAGAGTTGTGGTGGGAGTAGGCTTCTTCAGAATTGTGGCAGGAGCAGGCTTCATCCATTACTTTGGCTACCCTCCAGCTGTACTCCTTGCCTCGTTCTTTTCACTTCATCGACGGTGCACAAGCTCGGGTTCCGATCCTATGGCTGTTATTCATTCTGGAAAACTTCAATGCACATTATGTTGGCGATGTGATTCATTGTTCACCTCTGCTCTCAGCTCTCGGCTCTGCTACCAGGGTTTTGCTTCAGGAGGGTTTGTATAGTGTCGAGGATGTCATGGCACTAGTAATGGCTCCCGATGTAGTTGGCTTCTCTACCCAGGTGCGACATATATCAGGCAAGTCTATTTTATTACCTTTTTTTGGCATTCATTTAAATTCATTCCTGCTAGTTTCATCTGACAATTTTCCAACACTGGAATGTAGGTCACGTGGTTACAGTCATGGCATGCCCAAAGACCTCCATAGCGATTTGCACTGAATCTACCACCAATCTCCTGCTCTAGTCATTAAAGGGTTTACGGGTATGCCTTAGCCTAGCCGTAGTCTATGAAATGGCAGAGTAGAGGGGTAGACTGTTCCTGTAGTTGTTGCTTCAGACAGTTTGGAGTGACCATCTAGGTTTCTAGATTTACAATTGTATAAAATGTAATTGTTCTAATTTGAACCAAGGGGCTTGGCCCGAGGATGAGCTTTACTATTGTGAATATTTCTTTTAACAGGGTATTCATCTCTATTTTGAATGATTATACATATCTCTTTCCTATTGAAATGGATTCAGGGTTAGCCTTTATCATCTTCGTTTTTATCGTTAAGATTTTCAAATTGTTATCAGGGTTTTATACTGGCAATTCCTAGGAAACTCGATGGAAGGCCCAAATCCTTCTCTGTGGTGCTTCTAGGTGTTTTGATGTCTGGGCATATAATGTTTATAGCTATGACTATCTCTGTCTTTAGTCTTATCTGATGTTTTTACTGGATAACCTCTGTTCCAGCATCTCTCCAGTTTCAGAGTGTGATGCATGCGAATTACTGGGCCATGTTTCAAATTCTATTATTTCGACATATGTAAAATTTGGGGTTTTTATTTCATTTCTTCTTGACCTATAAGCACAGTTCTCGTTCCGAGATGTATATCTGTTTTCGATAATTATGAACGGCTTTCATGGTTATACTCTTCGGGGTTCCACTTTTCGGTGTTGCATTATTCATTTTTCGGATTCTATTTGCCAGTCTTAGAAAATGTAAAGAAAGAGAAGGGTTACAAAGATTCTTTTGAATTTAGTGATTTACACAGGTTTCTCCTGTTGCTTTTACTTATACAAATATTTTGTTTCTCTGTTTTTAGCAAGAAATTATTTGTACATTCTTCTCGTAGCTAGCTGGACTTAGTTCTATATTATTTATGCTATGCATGCACAGTTACTTTTCTCTAGCAAAAGAAAAACTATTTTCCTGAGTCTGTACCTAAATGTCCAATCTCTATTTAAGTAGGAATTATCTTTTCTCTAAATTTCTAGATATCTCTGTACAGTACTCATTCTAAGTATTATCTACAACATTTACCAAATCTGAACATTTTAACTTAACAGTTCATATAAAAATAGATTATTCTAGGTTATTTACTTACTTGTACTATTGTAATAAAGAAAGAAATTTCAACTGTTGAAGTCACCTCTGTTATTTACAGATTTCAATCCTCCCAACCATGAGACTTGTCATCCAAACCAAGTCTCCCCTCAAGCTTTCCCACAAGACCAATGTCTTCTTACAAGGCTTCGCACACAGTGCTTTCGCTATCTGGTCACCACTAGACTTAGCTTCTCTTTACCATCTGACCTTTCAGCACGGTTCCTCCCCCCTTTCTCCCTAGTAACCCCCAGGTTTTCCCCCTGGTGAGTTCTTTCTTTGGAGCATTCATAATCAAGGAGATAGTTAGGGTTTTTGGCAATTTCCTACCTTAACTTTCTTGATATGAAGAGTTACAAGATTTGTTAACACTCAAACAATAGCTTTCTCTCTTTAATAATTAACAAAATTAAATACTTAACTCAAACAATAATCATAATATCCAGTTTTGTTTTTACTGCGGTAAAATAAAATATTTACAATTTTTCTTGGGACATTATAGAAAACCATTCAATACCCTATTTATGACAAAATCACTTGCATTTTCCTATAAATTGACCACTCATCATAGTGATCAGGGGGCTAGGGCTTCACTATTATAGAGAAATATTGTTGGTTTAGAGACTTGAAATCATTGTCAAGTAATGTTATGCAGCTGGATTGATGTTGCTATTGGTGTGATGAGGGTTTGGACTAAGTTGGATGAGTGACATGAGATCGAACCACACTAGGTGTAACTTCTCCTTCTATAAATCAATAAAGTTGTTTGTTCCTTTTCCAATACTTTTGCATATATCTATGATGAATGTATGTTCAAATGTTGTCGATTCCATTTGTTTACAATAAATAGATCATATGCTTTAATTATTTTCATCTTCTGTTTATATTGGCAGGTACCAATTGAGCGAATTCAGTTTGAGTGGGAGCGATGGGAGCAACTCAAAGGAGATCAAAGGAAGCGAAGGATCACAAGTAGGTTCCTTTATCTTATATGTTTATTGTAGTAAAAGGTTAAACATATTTACTTCAGTTTTTCCAAGTGTAACTACCCACTTAGGGAAAATATACTTATCCATAGGTATAAATTCTGTATAACACTATCCTCTAGAGAATAGAGAAGAATTCTCCTACAAAGTATTACGTATTTGTGGATTGAGGGAAATCTCTATCACACTGTACTAGACCATCAGATTAGGTGCTGTGTGAGGGAAGATGAAATTTTTGATATCCTTAAATATTTTCATAATGAACCTTGCAGAGGACACTTTGCAGATAAGAGGATAGAATACAAGGTGCTCTTAGGATACTACTAGCCCACAATATTTCAGGATGCTAAGAAATTTGTGAAGGGATGTGATAGCTGCCAGAGAATGGGTCAACCACTCTATTCAGATCAGATGACGCTATGACCTCAAATAGTTCTAGAGAGATTTGAGAAATGGGCCCTGGATTTTGTAGGACCAATTAACCCTTTGTCCCAACAAAAGTCCTACATCTTGGTCTGCATAAACTATGTCACAAAATGGGTTGAAGCGAAAGCATTAATGAGAGCCAGAGAGCAGGTTGTTTTAGAATTTTTTTTTGAAGACATTTGTGTTCACTTTGGGGTACCTAGAGAAATAGTGACAGATGGAGGGACCCAATTCACATCTCATTTGATTCGGAAGCTTGTCGAAAAATACAAAAATTGTCATAGGATTATTTCACCATATCATCCACAAGTGAATGGCCAAGTGGGAAGCACGAATAAGGTTATTGAGAGATTTTTTTCAAGATTGCAACCAGCCATTGGAGGAATTGGGTTGGTGAACTTCCAGAGGCATTGTGGGCATACATGACTACATGGAGGAATACTACAGGATTCTCATTGTACAAATTAGTGTATGGTAAAAATCCTTTATTTCCCATAGAGTTCGAAATTAGGACATTAAGAACAACACTACAGGTGAACTTGGATCTGGAAACAACATAGAAGCAACGGTTGAATCAACTCAATGAGATAGATGAGAAAATATTAGCTGCTATTCAGCAAATAGAATTCATTCAACAACAAAGGGCTAAGTGGCATGATAGATTCATTAAAAAGAAGAAATTTAGAAAAGGATATTGGGCTCTATTATATGATTCAAGGTTCAAGGATTTCAAGGGGAAGCTCTACACTAGGTGGCTAGGTCCTTTATGAAGTTGACATAGTTTTTGACAATTGGACTGTGAATTTAGTTACCATTGACAATGGTAGGACACCATTACTCACTATTGGCACCGTCTTCGGCTATATCACAAACTCGCTTCAAAGGATTCACTCATCAATGTTGTCATGGATTTTGAACTTCATATTACATGAGCAGGGGAAACCTGTATTATGCTGCCAAAATATTAATTCTCTAATACATGTAGCAGCCAAAAACCAACATTTGTTGGCAGCTGTTACACCTAGTAAAAAAAACATTAAAAAAATGTAATAAAAATGTAAATAAGAATCTAACTGTGAAAACCTCTTATAGGGGTGCAGGTAGACAAATTGTGATAGTTGAAAACCACCATGTGGCGTCTATTACACGTTCTTTTCTTTCTGTAACAACATCACTTATCTCATACACATCTTACAATATGTTGTTATAAGTTTTTAGTCTTTCCTCGTTCTTTTCAAATTTTTGAAAGTATCTGTAAAGAGTAGTGTAAATTAGAAACTAATGTAGAAATAGTGTTAGAAATTGTATTTGTTGTTACACCTGTAACAAATGACAACCTACAATAGTGACCTAGGAAAAATCATCTGCCGCAATAAATAACATTCATCAGCATCATGCTATAGAAGCAATTGACACAACCAACAAGTCATCACCAGAATTAATTATATCGCTAGTACCTTTTCGACAATCCCTTTTCACCACATCACCTTAGGTACATCATGCAAAAGGTATATCGCTTTTTCCCTCTGTTTAAAAATTATAGAAATTAATATGGCACCTTCTTTGACAGTCGAGGATGAACATCACCTTAAACTTGGGGGGAGGTCGAATCATTTCGTAATCTGCGATTTCAAACTAAAATCAAAAGCAACAATCCTATAATCATTATTAAAACCCTGCCATTATTGTTATCTCTTTATGTCAATCATGCCAAGGAATAATCACATTTAAAGCCAGACCTCCATGATTTAGGATCAATAGTGAGATCACAATGTGTGCATTATGATCCCCCTGAGCTGAAATTATTGCTTTTATTGCCTACTTGACTGCCCTGATATCAACCTCAGCGAACCATTTCACCCTCATTTCAAAATTCTCATAGAAATAACAAAGAGAACATAGAGTGCAGTAACTGAAACAAAAATGGGAGAAGCAGCAGTCTGACATGAGCCCAATTTGACTGAAGCACTGGAGAATTGCCCTGAGGCGTGCTAGATATTTAAGGAAGAAGGATGGTTTGAGTTCTTTAAGTGACTTAAGGGACCACAGGAGTCGGTTGCCATGGAATTCACTAAAAGCTTAATAGTAACCAGACAGAGGTTAGGGGGTTGAAGCTAGAAGTTACGGAAGAAGTAATTCCCGAGTAACATCATTGCAGGTTGGGGGAAAAAGGTGGTTTAACTAAAAGATCAATGACCCCTCCCTTAAGGAGGAATTCCTACGAGGAGAAGAGGAATTGGAGAAAAATGGCAGGGGAATTGAGAGGTTATCACTCCCTCATCCATGGGGAGACATTGCCCTATACATTATCAAGTAAACTACTTGTGAAGGAAAGGCAACAATCGTGTTCACTTACCATTTCCCCCTGCTAAACCACCTTCGACACAGGAAGTTGTCCAACCTCCCATATTTCCTACTATAAAATATAAAACACATGTCTGTTGTCGTGAAAATTGTCTCACACCCAGAGATTTTCATTACCAACCATGGCCTCATCAAGTTAATTGTGTTAGATGCATTGGAAGACCAAGGCAGGAGTTGGGAGTAGTTTATGAGTAGAAAGACAAGGAATTCCCACTGAAGGCAAGCTGCAATCCCCGATGACGCTCCAAGGGAAGTTATGGATACTGAAGAACAAGGGAAATCCTGGGGAGGTAGGATTGAGAAAATATCATTGGAGAAGCCGTTAGGTGGCAGGATACTGAAGAAAAGGGTGAAAGTAAACTCACAGCCAGAAGCTTCACCTCCATCTAGAAAGGATATGAGAAAGCACAAGGACACAGGGAAACAAAAATAAGGGGAATAGGCCCATCTAGAAGAAGTCCCTGTACCAGGTAAGGACGAGACCCAACTTTTGCTGCATAACATTGAAAATTTAGAAAAAGAAAATGAAAAATTAAGGTTGAAATTAGAGGAGAGTAAAGTGGAAGCATAGGTCCTGGACCTGGACACCTTGGTAGAGGCTGTAGACAAAATGAGGGGTGAAACCACATCAGGTTCTGTATGTGAAACATGTGCTAGGGATCTAGTAGCAGCCAGATATAAAGTTTGTTCTGCAAATACCATTTCGATGGAAACTCAAATCGGATCCTGGGAAGTTGTTACACAAGAACCTAATAATGATGTTGTTGTTACTCAAGAACCAGTAGCCAAAATGGAGCATCCCACTGAAATCAACCTAGGATCTGACACACAATAACCTTCCAATGACACTATTGTTACATATGAACTAGTAGTACAGACAGGGGCTACCCAAGAAGAGAAAGAAAGGGTTGAACCACAAGAACCTACTGATGAAGCAGTGGGTACTCAGAAATCAGCAGTTGAAGCAAAGAAGCTCAATCCTCGAGGTGTTGTTACAACCCCAAGTGATATTTCATCTGAAGGAACATAGGATGTTGAAGTAGGATGGTGTTCAAAGAAAATTTTATTGACATCATACTTACAGAAATGGAAACAAAAGGCACTCTCTTTGCAAGAGGGATTGATCTCATTGGAAATACATCGGAAAGTGGTAGATTCGCGCAAGGAAGAATGGGTTGAGAAGAAATTGGCTGAAGAATGGGAAAGATGGGAAGAGAAGAAAGCCATGAAGGATAAAGAGGAGCAATTGTAGTTATTACAGCAACAAGTTCGGGATTTAACAAATGATAAACATAAGTTGCATGAACTTGCCCTAAAACTGTTAGGGTGTAGAAGGCCCTCTCCATCCTCCCTAGTCTTTCTGTGGAAAAGATTTTATTTGTTTCATTTGAAGACGATCTATGAAAAGAAATCATATTTGGGTAATTCTACTAGAATTTTTATGGAATTTTTCCATGCTTGCAATTTTAATGACCAAAGCTTACTATTCGAGTTGTTTCTTCATAATATAATTTTTAAGCATGCTAGTTTTCATATGGCTGCGAACATTTTCTCCTATGTGGGGGACTTACAGTTGCGTGATTTTATTTCTTTCATTAGAATTCAGATAGAATGACATCTGGCCATGAAGTCAGTAGGCACCAACTGTTGGGTTGTGTTATATTCTTTCCACGACTAGCCCATGTAGTTAACTGGGGGGTTAGAAGGGGAACAAAGCCCCCCTTTCGTTGCGCCAATTGGGTAGCGAGGGGAGTCACAGGGGGTTTGAGGGGTGCTCGTAATGCCACTCTATGGGGTTTCGGGCAGCGCCCCAGAAAATTTTGTTTTTGGACCCTATATTAGGTTGGGCAGACCTACCTATGGTTTTGTGCATGTTATTTCGCACATGGTTTTGGACGTGATGGTTTTCGGTCCATGGTTTTGGACGTGATGGTTTTCGATCCATGGTATTGGATGCTTCAGCATGTATAAATATGTATTGTAACATTGAAAGGAACATAATGAAAAATCAAGCTCGTAGTCTCGGTTTTGGGATCCAGGGGAAAATCTCTGTGTATATGTGTTTTATGTGTTATGCTCTCACATTGTTTATTTTCTGTGTTTTAGAATTCGTATGCAGGTAATTTCTATACAGGGTTAAAACCTACATTTGGTATCGGAGTTGTTTTGGCTTCAAGGGGATGCCTTTGTTGCTGAGGGGTTTCGCTCGAGCTTGTGGTAGACCCTGTTCAGTGGGAGATCTACGAGATAGATTCTGGTGGTGAAAGAAGATGGTGAGCAGTGGAAAGATAGAGATCGAGAAATTTAATGGTCAAATTTTTGAGTTGTGGAAACTCAAGATGGAGAATTTGTTGGTGGACAAAGATCAGTGGATCGCGGTAGATCTAGGTACTAAACCAACGGGAGTATCTGATGAATAATGGAAGAAGTTGGATTGGAAGGCAAAGAGCACAATACGATTGTGTGTCTCACATTCAGTATTGCTGAATGTATCAGGGTAAGCTACAACGAAGGCTTTGTGGGACAAGTTAGGGACTTTGTACCAATCGAAGTCTCTCGTCAATAAACTGTTCCTATGGAAAAAGTTGTATAACCTGAGGATGAAAGATGGAGACTCGGTGACAAAGCATCTAAATGCATTTAATACTGTGGTAAGTCAGTTATTATCTGTTGATATTAAAATTTCAGATGAGGATAAGTGCATCATTTTGTTCTGTTCTCTACCAGATTCATGGGATAGTCTGGTTATTGCAATAAGTAGCAATGCAACTGCCTTGTGGTTTGATGAAATAGTCTCATCCTTGTTGACAGAGGAGATGAGATGGAAAAATATGGAGAGCTAGAATGGTGATGCCTTGTATGTACGAGGACGGTCCTAGAATAGAAACAAAAATAATTCATCGAGTGGTAGATCTAAATCTAGAGGGAGATATAGATCTTTAGGAAAACATGTAAAGGTGGTTTGCTAGAAATGTGGAAAGGAAGGGAACTACAAAAGGGATTGTAAATCTAAAGCTCTTGACAAAGGAAAGGGATCTGATGATGCTCCTTTTGCATAGGCAAAAACCACCTCAGATGAAGGTGGGTATGTGTACTTGGCTTCTTCAAGTACACATGTAGATCATGAGGCATGGTTGATTGACTTAGGTGCATCCTTTCACTTCACTCCCCATAGAGGGTGGTCCTGTGAGTATGAGAAATATGATGGTGGTGGTGTCTTCTTGGGGGATGACAAGAAGGCTAGAATCATTGGTCGTGGAAAAGTAAAGTTGAAGTTGCAAGGTGGAAGGGTAGAACACTTTCGGGTGTTCTGCATATTCTCGCATTGGCTAGAAATATAATTTCCGTAAGCAAGCTGGATGATGCAGGTGTAAAAACAGTGTTCGAGAAGGAATCCTGCAAAATGGTTCAGGGAACACTGGTATTGATGCGGGGAGTTTGGATTGGAACTCTATATAAGCTGCAAGGTAGCACTGTTATTGATGGGTGCAACCGTTCTGTGGTTCTTGAAAGTGGAGCAGAAAATCTAGTGGTCTCTGGAGAAAAGACCATGCTATGGCATCAAAGGCTTGGACATATTGGAGAGAAGGGCCTTCGAATACTTCATGGTAAAGGTATGGTATAAGGTATGACTAATAGCTCTCTGGATTTTGATTTATGTGAAAATTGTGTATATGGGAAGCAGAATCGGGTGAGTTTCCCCTTTGGTGGTAGGAGGATAAAACAGATATTCGAACTTGTGTACAGTGATGTGTTTGGACCTGTGAAGGTTCCATCACTGGGTAAGTTTGTGTACTATGTATCATTTATAGATGAATTCTCAAGGAATACATGGATATATTTCCTTAAGAAGAAATCTGAAGTCTTTGACAGGTTTAAATAATTTAAGGCTCTGGTGGAAAACCAGACAGAGAAGAAGATAAAGGTGTTGAGGATAGATAATGGTGGAGAGTTTTGTAGTAAGGAATTTGAAGAATTCTGTAAGAAGTGTGGTATAGCACGACAAAAGACTACTCCATACACACCTACGAAAATTGGATTTGCAGAAAGAATGAACAAGATGTTGATGGAAAGGGCAAGAAGCATGCTCAATGGTGCTGGGTTAGGATAGGAATTCTGGGTAGAGGCAGTGGAGACAACATGTTACCTAGTCAACAGATCACCTTCATCAGTGTTGGAGGATAAGACTCCACAAGAGGTATGGACTCATAAGGAACCCTCTCTTTCACAGCTCATGGTATTTGGATGTGATGCATATTTACATGTTCTAAAGGAGAAACAAACCAAGTTGGATAGTAAATCTGAAAATTGCATCTTTATTGGGTATAAGGATGGTTTAAAGGGTTATAAGCTTTGGAACCCAGTAAGAAGGAAGGTTGTGTACAACCGAGATGTGGTGTTCAGAGAGGTAAAATATGTTATTAGACATGAATTCCAACCAAAGGAACCTGAGAAGATAGAGTTTGAGCTTAAGGAGGAAGAATCAGACTCTACAATAGAGGAGGAATTAGAAGATGAAGAGCCACAAACTCCGAGTGTGAGAAGATCAGTTTGAGAAAGAAGGCAGCCAAAAAGGTATACTCCATCTACTTTCTATTCAAATTTTGCTTTATCTATTATTGACGATGATCCCAGAACTGTGAAGGAAGCAGTAGATTCAGAGGATGGCAAACTTTGGAAAGAGGCCATGGTTGATGAAATAACATCTTTGCACAAAAATGAGGCTTGGGATCTGGTGGAGTTTCCGGTTGGAAGGGAACCTATTGGTAGAAAATGGGTGTTCAAGAAGAAGACAAATGCAGAAGGAAAGGTGGATAAATACAAAGCTTGTTTGGTAGCAAAAGGTTATTCCCAGGTGCCAGGAATTGATTTTGGTGATATTTTTTCTCCTGTTGCCAAGGTGACTTCTATTAGATTACTTTTATTTGTTGCTGCTACTTTTGATTTTGAGGTATAACAGATGGATGTGAAGACATCATTTGTTCACGAGGATCTGGAAGAGGGGATCTACATGAAGCAACCTAAAGGCTTTGCGGTGAAGGGTAAGAAAGAACTCGTATGCAAGTTAAAGAAATATCTGTATGGGTTAAAACAGTCACCAAGGATGTGGTATCAGAAATTTGATACATTTATATAGGGACTTGGCTTCACTAGAAGCAAAGTAGATCACTGTGTGTATTTTAAATTAAGACCGTGTTATTTATCTGTTCTTGTATGTGGATGATATGTTGCTGGTTGGAAATGACAAAGAATTTATCCAGGATTTGAAGACCCATTTTTCCTCCAAATTCAACATGAAATATCTTGGTGTTGTAAACTATAGTTTGGGCATGGAAATTAAAAGAGATCGGACAAAGAGGAAGCTCTGGTTAAGCCAGAGGAAGTATGTCGAGACAATATTGCAGAGGTTTAATATGCAGGATAGTAAACCAGTGAAGGTTCCTATTCCTGTGGGTGTAAAGTTATCTGCTGAATAGTGTCCCAAGGCACAAGAAGAGGAAGAGAACATGTCCCGTGTTCCATATGAAAGTGCAGTCGGTAGCCTAATGTATGCGATGGTATGTACTAGACCAGAAATTGCACATGCAGTGGGAGTATTGAGCAGGTTTATGTCAAAACTAGGGAAGGCGCACTGGACAACAGTGAAGCGGCTTTTCAGGTATTTGCGTAGCACTAGTGATTATGGTTTGTGCTACCATGGAAAAACAGAATTGGACAAAGTGTTGGATATTCGTGGCTTTGTTGATGCAGACTGGGCTAGAGAGCTCAATCAGAGAAGATCTACAAGTGGGTATGTGTTTAACCTATTTGGAGGTGCAGTTAGTTGGGTGAGTAAGAAACAATCTATAGTGGCACTATCAACTACAGAGGCAAAATACATGGCATCCACTCATGCAAGCAAGGAAGTAGTTTGGTTGCAGAGATTGTGTTCAAGTATGGGGTTAGTACAGGGAGTTATAAGGATAGACTGTGACAACCAAAGTGCAATTTTCTTGGAAAAGAACCCTGCATATCATTCAAAGACAAAGCACATTGATGTTCAGTATCACTTTGTGAGGGATATGATAGAAGACAAAAAGGTGTTGCTAGTAAAGGTGGACACTTTGAAGAATACTGCAGATGCATTGAAAAAATCTATGAGCTCTGAGAAGTTCTCTTGGTGTAGAGAAACAATGGGCATTGCAGGGTTGGATAAATGACTAAGCTCTCTTATGGCCCCCTATGGAAAGAAAATAACCAGTGGGAGAATGTTGGGTTGTGTTATATTCTTTCCACGACTAGCCCACATAGTTAACCGGGGGGTTAAAAGGGAGACGGAGCCCCCCCTTCATTGCGCCGATTGTGTAGCGGAGGGAGTCACAGGAGGTTTGAGGGGTGAAGTTAACCCCACTCTATGGGGTCCGGGGTAGCACCCTGGAAAATTTTGTTTTTAGACCCTATATTAGGCTGGCGGACCTACCTATGGTTTTGTACATGTTTTTTCGCACATGGTTTTGGACGCGAAGGTTTTCAGTCCATGGTTTTGGACGCGATGGTTTTTGGTCCATGGTATTGGATGCTTCAGCATGTATAAATATGTATTGTAACATTGAAAGGAACATAATGAAAAATCAAGCTAGTAGTGCCAGTTTTGGGATCCAGGGAAAAATCTCTGTGTATATGTGTTTTATGTGTTATGCTCTCGCATTGTTTATTTTCTATGTTTTAGAATTCGTATGCAGGTAATTTCTATACGGGGTTAAAACCTACACCAATGAAGAGAAGGAAACATTATGGATAAGGGAAAAACCAGGTATGGCTACAAATTTGAGGAGTAATTTTAAGAGATTTCTGAGTACTTCAGACGTCAAAGAGCATTCAACTATTTACAGAAGGAGAATCATGAGGTTCTGCCTCAACCTTTTTGTGCAGTTGAAGGGCCAAGCACTAACGAGGTGCCTTAAATGCACAGAGGCTAGTAGAGCAGGTCTAGAGGAGGGCGAACCTTTTGTGTTTTAAAATTTCATGGTTGCTATTGCATGTGTTCCAGAGTACACCCAGACTGTGAAATCATTGGGAGCCTTCTAGATAGGACTCAACTTTAAATATCCTTTGATTTGGATACTAGTGGAAGATTACCTGCCCCTTTATGAGCTGTGTGACTTGGCTGCATCAGTTGATGGCCATTCAGGGATATTGGTTCGTTGATGAGGACACTATTGGTGCTTATAACGTGATAGATCTACATCAGAAGTACAACAACGATATCTGAGAATTTTGCATGAGGACATGCAATTGCTTCAGTTGGGGGGATCTTGGGTGCAGCTTTTGTGCATACTTTAGATACCTCTTTGCCCCATTTTTGACCATTTTACCTTTGAATATGTGAATTTTACATCCTAATTATCATTTTCTTGGTTATAAGAAGCAACTTTTGTTGTGACATATTATTTTTCCATTTTTGTTAAATATGAATGAGGTGATATCTTTTTGTTGGCTAACCAGGGTAAGTGTGGAAGAAGTTCTCTGGCTCTTTTTCTTTCAGGTGTTTCTCATGAATTCAAGGCCAAAGGATGGACAACTGTGTTTTTAATTCACAAATATATTTTGAGGATTTGTTGTTACAGACCATTGTTGTTACACTGCAAGTTGTTTTTACACCTAGTGTGATGTTATATACCATTGTTGTAACATCTCAAGTTGTTGTTACACCACGAGATGTTGTTACACTACAACTGTCAAGACCTTGAGTACTATTCCATGAGACAACTGTCAAGAAGCACGAATTATCTATGGGAGGTTAAGGCATCTAGGAGGTTATGATTTTAGAAAATGATGTAACTTTAATAGGCCTTGTATTTAGAAACCAGTTGTAACAATTTCTATTTTCTTTTAATATTGGTTAGCATGAGAATCATGAGATTCTCATGACTGATCTGTTCTCTATTTTGGGCATGTAAAATTTATAAAAGAATTCAGTTCCATGGAAGGGAAAATGAAGGCAACAAGAGATAGTATCATCATTTTGACTTTGTAATTCACAACTATTTTAATAAAAGAACATCGTTGGTGATGCTTTTACAGATTCTGTGTTGAATCCTTAGCTAGTTCACATTTCATCCATGTGCCTCTGCTAGGGAGGAAGGGCCCTCCTCTTTACCAGGGATAGAAGTAGTAGTGTAGCAGTAGATTAATTATTTATTTATCGCAAGTGTGAAGTCATTGCCGTCATTGTATGATTCTTAGAGCATATTTACTTCTATTTTTCAGATCTCTGATATGTTGTTACACAAGATTGATTTAAGTTGTAATATTTGACCAGTTGGCTCAATCATTAATATGGTGTGTGGCATGCCCTTTTCTTAGTAAAACATGAAGTGTGATTTCATTCCTGTAGAATGCTTTTGATTTCTGCATTAGTATTTAATTTATGCAATTGGTTCAGTGACATTTCTTTCTGTTATTTATTTATATCCTTGGATGTTATGTATCGACACAGATAATGTAGACACCTTTGAAATAAAAAAACCTACCTTGGTTGACAATTAAATAGTTGTGGTTCAGTCAATTAAGCAATGATTAAACCAGCACAACAATGGCTTCATCACCCTATTGTTTGAGCACACCAATTGTCTACCACTTGTATCAACTACCACGTGTCACCTATTTTCGGCCCACTTGGCCACTTGAAAACCCCAAATCCATATGCCACGCATCTTCATCCTAGATTTCCTTTTGTCCCTGATATTTTAGATGTTGATGTCATGTTGCCAATGTGTTATGTCAACCAATTAGAGTGTGCCATGCGGCATTATGCCATGTCACCAATATAGAGGATGGATTGGAGCCTTTTCTTTTCATTATTTTTATCTTATAGTTTTTTGGGTCTGGATGAGAAATCCCTTTGGAAATAGAAGGGGATTTTCTTGTTTCCTCAAAGCCATCTCCGTAGAAAATTTCACATGAGCTTCCTTTACAATAATAAGGGAAGAACTTCTAGGGTTATGTGTCCCTATGGGACCACCCTCACCATCTCCCTTGAGATTTGATTGGTCTAACTCCGCACCCCCCTATATGCTAAAAATTTTGTGGGGCCCATATGCCAACTTTGGGGAAACTCCAAACTACCATCGTTTTTGGAGACCACCAAAATTATCATCAAACTTGACTTGAAACTTGATCCTTTTGTAAAAAACATTTGAATGGAAATAAATTTTGATCCAAGGGGTGTTTTCTAGACTTCAACATATCGTTGGAAAGCTATTTTTGAGAAGTATCCAATTTTTCCATTTGTAGAATATTTGGGCTAATCTCTTGAGACATAAATTCCCTCAAATTTCAGGCCATCTAACCACCATAATTATAATATTTATAACTTATTCCATTAACTTGTTGCTATGATGGTTCTCTACTAAATACCACAACTACCATAACACTCCTCCTGATATCTTGGCACTAGTCGACAGGCTCCATCTCCAACTGAAATAGGAAACATAACTCATTAATGCCCCATTACCATGACATAGCCATCTCATCCATGAATTGTGGTGCACTCAAGTTTTCATCAATTCCAATCACATCAATGCATCAATTTGATCTCAATGCTAACATACTGATGCCACCACATAGATGCCATATGCCATCCTAACAATGCCAACTATCCAGTAATCCCCCCCTTTGGTATTTATGGCAGCACCACATTACTCCACATTGATGTCCACTCCTCATGCTACATCCAATGAAGTATCTCTCCCTTTGTGGCATATTCTCTTTATCTCCTCTACTTGTTCCACCAATAGCGTTCTCTCCCCCCTTTGACATCAATGGAAAAGGGATAAAATATGTTTTCTCTCCCCCTTTCAAGTAATGTATGAGGGTTGGTTTTCTAGTGTGCATTCTCTTTGTGAGAAACTATTGTTGTTTCATTCTCCTTTGCAGACTCCTCTTCTCAAGGGTTGATATCTCTTTGATGAAGAATTTGAATTCTGACATCCAAACTCAACTAAAATCAACATGGATAGGGACATTTATACCTACGGATAAGTATATCTATAGATGACTATTAGATTTATGTACATGTAATGAAAAAGTTTATATGCTAAACATGGGTATGCCTTCCCTCAAAAATTCATGAAAATTCAAAGATATCATGATATTATGTATCGCTGTCAACAACGATGTATTCAATATCAAGCCAAAGACTATCTAATCATTGGCAACACCCTTTACTGTCATGGTATCAATATGATTTTTCGTAGGTGCCTCACACATGACGAGGTAGAGAAAGTTCTAAACAATTGCCATTCTGGTGCTTGTGGTGGACATTTATCTGGTTATGCTACCGCACAGAAAATTCTTCGTGCTGGTTACTTCTAGCCTACCATATTTAACGATTGCATTACTATTATTAGAAGTTGTCATGCATGCCATATTTTTAACCGTAAGACTCGATTACCACTTGCACCACTGCATCCTATCATTGCTTTTGGACCATTTACAAAATGGGGCATTGATTTCATGACATGTAACCCTCACTTGACTGGGGGACATGGGTATATTATTGTCATCGTTTACTATTTTACGAAATGGGCCAAGGCGATTCCTACATTAAACAACAGTGGTGAGACAACTACACTTTTTTCTTCAACCATGTGGTTGCATAGTTTGGTGTACCACAAGCTATAGCTACAGATCATGGTTTGCATTTTCGCAATCACATGATGATGCCATCAACAAAGTCCTTAAGTGAATGCTTCAACGGATGATAGGAGTTCACAAACGAAACTAGAATTTGATCCTGTACTCAGCTTTGTGGGCTTACCGAACCTCGGTAAGAAATGTAATTGGATTCACACCTTTCCAATTGGTGTATGGTCTTGAGGCGATATTGCCAATACAATGTGAGATTTCATCACTAAAACTCGCAATTGAATTGTTACCTGACACTTCTGATGAGGAAGCACGTTTCTTAGAACTTATCCATCTAGATGAAACATGTCGTGAAGCCGCATTGGCCAACGAAGAACATAAGAAACGAATTAAGGCGCAATATGACCGCAATGTCAAGCCTCGCATATTCTCAGAAGGAGACCTGGTCTTGCTTTATGATCAGGAAGCTGATAAATTAGGAACAGGAAAATTTGAACCACTATGGATGGAACCCTACATTGTCAAGCATGTTTTGGCAAAAGGTGCTTACGAGTTGGTTGATTATTATGGAATTCCATTGTCACAGCCCCGAAACAAGTTGTATCTTAAACGTTTCTATGCTTGATTGTGTGTAGTAAAAACATTGTATATATGCTTTAATAGAGTGTGTGTGTGTGTCAAAGTGTGACTTTCATAGTTTTTATGTGGTTAGTAATCTGCTTTTCATTTGTTGCAGATGTCAGAATCTTTGGAACCATTTGTTGGTTATGCTAATGGTGCTAGTCGTAGTACGCAGAACCTATCCTCTGTAGCATGGGCCATATTCACTCCAAGTGGTGAGTTAGTGAGTTTTCAAGGGATTTGTATCGGTCGCTCTACAAACAATATGAGTATAGTGCATTGATCGAACTCCTCTATAATGGCATTTCACTTGGAATTTGCCGAATCATCATTAGGCTAGACTCACAACTTGTCGTACTACAACTTACGAATGTTTATACCATCCGAAATCCAACTATTCATCGTATATTCCTTAGCATTCGTGTCTTGGAAAAACATTTTGATTACATTCAATATCAACACATTTCTAGGAATTTTAACACATTCACTGATTCTTTAGCGAATTACGTGTTAAATAGACATTTACAACATATGTAAAAAGTAAGTTTTCAATTCATATCAACAGTTGAATAGGATTACACATAACCATACCAAAACACTGAAAGTAAAATAGATAGATGTTCAAGGTTTTTACAAAAATTTGTGTCGTAGACATGTTGGTCATCTGACCTCAAAACCTGAAAATCAATACAGTAAATCATCCTAAGTAGATCTAATCACACTCATGATAACAGGTCACTACCTGAGCTATCATGTGCAATAGCCTCATCCAATGGCTAGGTACACCAATATTATGGAGATGTAGTCTCATCGGTAACTCCTCAATCCGAACATCTGGGATACCGAGGGTTAACCCCTCTATATGATGTTGCAACTCCGCCAATGTTTCGATTAGATCTAAATCTTGGAGAATTTCTCTTTCGACATGTCTCCCCATTGGTTCACCCACCTCCTATTGATGACCCATTGGTTGAACAGGGCCAACATCTGTATACATGAGAACATTTTTAGTTTAGTCTTGGAAACATCAAAACAAAAAAACATGTAAAAACTCAAAAAATAAAAAATACATGGTCAAAACAATTTATCTATAGCACCCCATTGAGCACCCATTTGTAATCTCAAATCTGGATCTCCACGAAAATCCATCCCTACATATGGATGCTCCTCTATGACAATATGTTGTCGACGGAGCCAACTGAAGAATGTGGTATAAAATGAGATTGATGACTGACCAACATGTCTAGCCATAAACTCTACCCATCTCTACATCTGTGGATCTCTAGGACCAACTAAACTCAGTGTCACATGCTAAGGTTGCATTAATGGAATTCTCTGCAAAATAAAAGCGATCAAGATCGACCCATAGCTGAAATTTTTCGTCTTACCACCTTTTACTTTAGTCAGCTGCTCTTTCATCAAAGAGAGTACTACCTCACACCAGTTGAACATAGTTGGCTCGAGACACTCGAGCGCATACTGCATGTATGATCTATTCATGACATGAAATGTCATGCTACCTTCCAGCTTTGTGATAGTAAAGAGGATTGTTTGCAAGGGTAAATCACGAACATCCCTGATGTTTATCTTTCCATATTTGCTAGCTTGTGTACCTGGACAACAGAATTGTCAAATGTAGTCCCTCACTAATTCACCCCCACGGGTAGAACCTAGAAGAGAAATGGGGGCACCACGTCTCGAATATTCTATAAGAAAGTAAATATCATCGATCAATATAGGGAGCACTTTGTCCCCTTTGTGAAAAACATGTTCCGCTGTGTTATCACTCAAGAATTCTAATGCCAAAAAATTTCTCTATCAGATTGATAATAAAGGTCAGTGTTGGTCTAAACTTGTTTTTTTTTGTTTTTCCTTAGAGTCTTAGTTTAGGAGGTCTTGAGTCAAACATGTATTCTTATCTATCATTGGTCACCCTCATTCATCATCCATCTCATAGCCATGTGTCAGTTTGATTTCAAAATCATTATGTACCAAACAACCTTTTTAGGTGATTTCATAGTGCATGTAACCACTCTGAAGCATTTGCGCAGCGCATTAATCCCTTTAACAGTTTCGCAGCGCAAAATCTCTTTAAGTGTGTGTTTTCCCAGCACAAAGGTCCTTTAGTTGATTATGCAGCACGATAGGTTTTAGGTGATTTCGCAGCGCATTATTCAAAATTTACACTGAGCGCACTGTGAAATCAGAGATTCATGCATTACGCAGTGAATCTTTCCCCAACTGTAATATCTGTCAAATTAACCTATGGCTACGTCACTCATTGTCAGTTTATGCACTCCATACATCATCTCCAACCGCTTATCTCCATCATTGCAATCACTAGGGGCATTGATACACACGAAATACAAGTTCCAAGAGAGGCCAAGTATGCTCAGTTTTAATGATGTTTGTAGGCCTTGCATGCGAAAGAAATCTACTAGATTTCAATTTGAAAACAACATCATCAAGCGAGGCAGCCATTCAAGTTAGCCAGCCATTCAAGTGATCCAGAATTTGGAGTTGAGCAACGCTAGCATTTCTAGCTTATAGGTCACTGAATCTCCATGGAGGAATCAGTAGAAAGGAAGGACCACTGATAAGGTAAATGTCTCAGAAATGAACCTAAAGGCTTGGAAATAACCTTGAAGAATAAAGAGGTCGAGCAGGCATTCAAACAAGCTGGATGTTGGAATTTTTGCAAGAAGCTCCAGGGAGGTCATGCATAGGTGACTAAAGAATTTGCACTGAATTTCATAGGGCTAAATTCAAAGGTTGGCATGTTAGAATTGCAGGTCTCACCAGACATGATATCCACAGTGACAGAGATTCCAAGAGGGCAAGAAAATTGGTTCAAAAATTTCAAATTTGACATGAACCCATGCAAGAAGTTTCTAAAACAGGAATTCGTCAATTCAGATCTAAGTAAATCCATTCCTAGAAGTTATGTCAAAGAATCTTATGCCCATTTACTCACCTGTATACAGAAGTATCTGACCTGTGAAGGGAGATATAACAAAGTGTACTCATACCATTTTAAACTGCTGCTGCATTTCACAGGGAAAACATCTATTGATCTACCTTTTTACTTGTTCTGCAGCTTAAGTAAAATGTGTGATAAGGTACAACTGAGAAAAGAAGCCTGTGAGACTTCACTTTTCCATCATGGCTTGGTTAAGTTAATGGTTTTGCATGAACTCCAGAGAGTAGGAAAAGACTGGGAGACATTCATATTCATGTCTGGTTTCAAGAGTAGGACCGATCTTAGCCCTCTAGTGGCAAAAGAACCTTCAACAACAACCAGTCCTCAAGAAGAAACAAGAGCCAAAGGGGTTTCAAAGTTAAAAGCAAGGAAACAAGTTGGAGAGTCTGCAAAGCCACTGACTATTCAGGATACACCTCAGCAGTCAATTAAAGAAAAAGCTCAGGTCAGAGAGACTACACATGAATCAAGCACTGGTGGAGGAGTTCAAAGAAGAAGAACGAGGAGCCAGGTGGCTAAAGAAAAGGGTAAGTCAGTAGCTATTGAAGAAAGTCCTGCTTCGAAGGGAGATTTAAATGATTTATTGCAGGCAATTGACATTGAAGAGTCTCCACTAGTTCAAGCTGATTTGATGCAGTCAGGAAAAGAGAAGACAAAGAAAGTTAAAGCCTCAAAGAAACTCAAGTTTGATGAGCAAGTTGAACAATTTGTGTTCAAGCCCAGGAGACCCATAACAAGGAAGTTCAAGCAAGTACAGGAAGTACCGCCAAGGGCAGAGGAAGAAGGGGAGGAGACTCAACGTCGAGAAAGAAAAGATAAAGGCAAAGCAGTTGCCACCCAAGAAGAAGACAATATGGAAGACTTGAAAAAGAAATTGGGATTGGCCAACCTTGAAATCGCTAGATTAAAGAAGGCTGCCAGAAAATTTGCACTTAAAGAAGCCTATTTCAATCAGATGCAAGCTCGGTGGGAGGATCAAAATTTTCAAATTCCTGAAGTGGTTGATTTTAGTGTTCAATTCCGTAGCTGGACTACTCCTGCAATAAAAGAAGCTCAGTTCAATAGAAAAGTCAATACAAATCTCAAGTCTGGGATCAAAGCCATGAAGAAACAAGTTGAAGACTTAAAGATACAGTTGAGCCAGCTACAAGAATCTCCATGAAGAAGTCTCATTACAAGTAAGGCTATATCTCAAAGTTTTGATGATTTTGCTTGGTATAATCCTTTTTGAAGAACCAAACATCCCTTTCAGTTTTGGAAAAACTTGAAATAGTTAAAAGACGATTTTAACAGAAAAGTGCTAAACAGTCCAATTTCAATTAACCGGTTTTGAATATGAGCGGGAATTTTGAAAGGTGAATGTCTACAAGGTATGCAAGGTATCAGCTTAAGCTATTAAGATTCAACCAGTTCAAGACAGGTGGAGATAATATGCATACGAATCTTACTTTAGATTTTTGTCATAAAGTGAGCATATTAACCACACTTCAGGATATCTGGAACAGTTTGCAAGAATTTTGGCTTCCACGCGTGAAAACGGTGGACAACACATCAAGGACGTGGTAGTCAGCTCCATTTTGGGTAATTAAAGGATAAAGGATGTACTTCGTTGGATCCGAACATCTTGAGGCAAACTAAAGACCGGTACACAAGGGGTAGTTTCCTATATTTCAGGGCAGTGGAAAACATGTGACATTGAAGAACAACATGAAGCTTTGAAGGTCCATCACAGCCACCACCAGAAGGGAACCAGATGTCAGAGAACGAGGATGATTGTATACCAAGGTTGTTATGGAATTAGAGTCCTATTTGATTTAGATGTCTAGAAGGTCTAGTGGAAGTTTGTTATATTTAATAGGCAGTTAAAAGCTAAATAGGTGTCATTAGAAGTAGTTCTCGAGTTCCTTTAATGTAGAAGGAAGAAATCTATATATAGAAGGATGGAAAATGTAATAAGGGTTGGAATTTTATGTAAAAAAGCTCTGTTGACAAGCTTATGTAAAGACTCTATTTATTTTGATAATACAGTGAATGGTTTTAGCTGCTCAAGAATCATAGTGACTTCGATGTATGAATTCCTCTTGTTATCTTTCATGTTGTTTACAGTTTGATGAGTACTTGATTACTTAGAAATCACATGCTGTGTTCTAATTTCCTTCATGTACTCATATACTGTCCCTTTTGTGTCTGCTGTACTTTATGTTTATTGAAGTCTGAATGCCTTGATTTCATTGCAAAGCCAATTCATTGTTGATGCTAAATGATATATGACTCCATGAGCCCAATGGATGCTTGTTAATTTAGATTTTACCAGCCTCATTCCTATTTGTTTCATAAAAGAGTTAGTTATCTCAATCACAATTACAAATCTTAAACCCTTTGAGAGAGCCCTCTCAGGCTAAGGAGGCTAAGCCTTAGCTAAAAGATTGGTCTGAAATAGTTACTTGAAGTCTTCCTGGTCTACAGCCTTCCAGGGTTTGATTTTGAGATAACACGCTAGATCCCATGAATGAACCAAGAACTACAATAGTTCTAATTGTTGCCTCATCCCAGATAACCTAAAATATTTGAGTAGCCCACAATCTTTGAGGGCCTCAATGGTATCAGGATCATTTAGGGCAACCATATCCTATTCTTCATGTTCTCTTTCACGCCATGTGATAGCCATTCTGATCCGATCAAAGTCTAAAATTACACCATAGGCTCAGTTAGGATCCATTTCATGCAAAAACTGAAGAAATTTTGGGTAGAAATGATGAATCAAATTTCTAAATTGTGCCAAATGCACCCTCGATCTTTAGATAGTGCAATGCAGAGCAGTTTCCCTTCTTTTTGACTGCTTTGCAACATAGTTTTCGATGCATAAGGCTGTGTTGATGCTAGGGCATGATATATTTACCCTAGGGACCCCAAAACCCTATTATTTTTTCCTAATATTGAAAAAGAATGACCTTAAATGAAAGAGAAGAGGTAGATCTCCTACCTGGTCTGACGGCATGAAGAATGATCCACAGAATCTCCCGCAAGCAGTTACTAAAGTTTGAGGTAAAAAATGGTTTAGAGCACAAAACTAAATGGTAAATGTCAAATGGTAAAATGACTTGGTAAATTCTTGTTTTATGGTTATTTTATGTTCATTAAATGAATAAACTATAGTTTTTACCTATTTTTACCAATGAAACAAGTATGTTTAATCCGTTTGGTGGTTCTTTGAGTAGGTTTACAGTTGACATAGTGAATTTGATGTGCATGATCGTAAAATGTACTTTTGACCATAGAGCATACTTTTATCTCTTTTTTAAGCTTTGTTAAACATTGAAAAAGGAACCCCCCTAGATTCCTCTTTCAGCTCTTTACAAACTCTCAAAATATAAAAAGATTGTCGGGCGCTTGTCCTTTTCAGCTCGTAAACGGATTGGAAATGACATCCACTTAGTATAAGTTTAAACCTTTTCCGAACTGAGATAGATTATCTATGAAAAAGGAATACGTTGATCGAACATGGTTAATAGGTTCTCTCTTGTATTATTTTATGCTTTTTCAAACTTGAGAGACAAATTTATGAAAACGAACTTGTGAAGTTTTCTTTTTTCCCCTTTTCAAACTCTCTAAACATGAAAAGGACTGAGTTCTCATTGTCGTTAAACTCGTTAAAGAATCAAACAGTGACAAACTTGTCCATCGTGACAAGACCGAGTTTCACCTTCGCTAGACTTGTTAAAACATCACATAGTGATGGATTCACCTGAAGGGTATAATTATACATCAAGAATATGTTATCCTCCTCAAGCTTGTTAAAAATAAAGAGGTACTGGTCAGCAATGACTAGGGAAAATGGAAAAGGGGTAAATCACTTTATGGTAGCAAGTCGTTCTTGAACATGACACCTTCACTTCATCTCTGTGACTATTTGGGTTGGGTTATCAGATTGATGGTTATCATACCTATGGTCTATCACACCATCCATCACTTTGGTTTTGGGTCAATATTTCCAATTCATTCAGTGTCACCGACATGTTCAAGAGAAGTCACTCTGTAAACTTCATCCTTTGCAATACTCATAAACCTTCATTTTCATGATTGCCACACCTGAACATTGTGTCGTCAGTCACATTCCGTCTTCAAAATCATTACACTCATTTCCTGTCATTGATGGGGGATACATGAAGGCCCTCCTGCGATGAGTCGCTTCTTGTCGCCATCAGCACATTATCCAAGAAGTTGACTTAGAAACACACTTCCAGTACCTTGAGGCTTGCATAAATCAATGGCAAGTTTCTTGCTTCCGATGACAGGTTGACATCATAGGCCTTCGACTGAAAGACTTTGTATGGTGTTCGACATAAAAACATCTATTCACACCATGCAGAATGTACTGTAGTACCTTGAGAATCATTATCATTATTGGTGATTTCTCTCGAATCTGTTAACAACTTACATCATTGGCTGGTAATTAGAAGGTGTCTTCCAATGTTTAACTTCAGATCACATTTTCACATGGTTGGACTCGTACTTGAGCAAATGATTGGACGAGATAGAGGACCCCCAATCTAGTTTCATCCATTCGGGCTATGATTTCAAGAGAGTACTAAATCATTTGTACGATGGTTTTACACAGATGGTCATCTTATCATGGGTCTATATCTGTAGAAGACTATCTGATTTAAGTACATGTAATGAAAAATTTTATATGATGAGCATGGGTATGCCTTCCCTTAGAAATTCATGAAAATTCAAATATCTCATGATATTATGTATTGTGATTAATGCAGGTCATCGTCTGCTTCACATCCTCCTCATCACAACATAAAGAATATCACTCAACACTATCATTTTTGACTTCATGCTTTAGAGGGAAATTGTTACAAGTCTATTTGGGCACATCACTCCTGACAATCAGATCAGTGTAAACAAGGTCTATCAAACCCTAATTCAGTTGCTACATGCCCTATACATGCCACCTCATTGAGTGCCTTCATCCAGGAGAGTTTCCTGACTTCAAACCCTGCTGAAGTGCTTGCTTGGGTCACCAATGCACCCTTGGTTAGGGGTAAGTGCTCTACAAAGTAGGTAGCCCAATTCAAGGTTGTGTTGCAGAGCACCTAAGCCCACTCAAGCCTGCACTAGGTGAGAATCCTCGAAATGTTCATTGGATCTTGAGTATATTCCTCCTTTCTAGAGCCTTCTAGAAGGAACCCAGCTCCTATCTTATCAACATGAGCTTGACTTAGGATAGCCTTGGATCATCTAACACTCTATCCTCTCATCCGTTTGAACATGGAAACTAATCATCCAATTATGGAAAACCATTCAATGCCATATTAATGACAAAACCACTTGGATTCATCTATAAATTCACCTCCCATCATAGTGCCAAACGAGCTTGGATATTATAGAGAAATATTGTTGGTTTAGAGACTTGAAATCATTGTCAAGTAATGTTATGCTACTGGATTGGTGTTTCTATTAGTGTGATGAAGTTGGATGAGTGACATGAGATCGAACTACATTGGGTGTAACTTCTCCTTCTATTAATCAATAAAGTTGTTTGTTCCTTTTCCAATAATTTTTTCTATATCTATGATGAATGTATGTTCAAATGTTTCCAATTCCATTTGTTTACAATAAATAGATCATATGATTTGATTGTTGTCGTCTTTTGTTTATGTTGGTAGGTACCAATTGAGCAAATTTAGTTTGAGCGGGAGCGACGGGAGCAATTCAAAGGAGATCAAAGGAAGCGAAGGATCACAAGTAGGTTCTTTTATCTTATCTATTTATTGTAGGGAAAGGTTAAACATCTTTACTTCAGTTGTTCTAAGTGTAACTACCCACTTATGGAAGATATATTTATCCGTAGGTATAAATTCCATATAACATAGGTACAATCAACATGGACAGGGACAATAAATTTTGGGTTTGGAGATAGATTAGTAAAGCTCCATACCATGGGTCATATGACAAGATCAAAAATGGAGACTCATCTAGAATTGATAGTTTCATTGTTGAGTCGCTGGCGGTAGAGGGAAGGTCACAAAGAAGCTCGGAAAAAACTAGAGATTTCTTTGACTTGGATTTGATGAATTCTAAATCAAATTCCTGCTCGGAAAAAACTAGAGATTTCTTTGACTTGGATTTGATGAATTCTAAATCAAATTCCTGCAAAATCATGATCCATTTTGAATATTTGCCCCCCTACAATTGACGTGACAAGATGTATGTCATAGGGTTGCAATCCGAAATGATAGTGGTCTTTCGGAGCAGGATATAATGGTGAAATCTCTGTATAGCTTGAACAGAAGCCAAAGCTATCTTCTCCACGTAATAATACTTAACTTTTGTATCATTGAGATTACGACTCAAATAATTGATCAGATGTTCAATCCCATTTCCTTCTTGGACTAAAACCATAGCAGTTATTGTATCTATAGTGGTGAGATACAGGAAATAGTCGTTCTGATAATTAGGGGAAATACATTAATGATGTTCGGATTAGGGTATCTTTTAGAGCATCAAAGGAAGCTTGTGCAAACTGGTCCCAATGGAATGGAACTCCCTTTTTCAAAAGACGAGTGAATCCTTTATTCATTTCGGCATAGTTGAGAATGAATCTCCTTAGAAAGTTAGCCTTCCCTTGGAGTCTCTGTAACTGAAGTAAATTGGAAGGTGGAGGCAGATCAAGAATTGCCTTAACCTTCAAGGGGTTGAGTTGAATTCCTTCTTTGGACACTACGAAACCAAGAAAATGACCAGAACCAACACAAAACACACATTTATGTGGATTGAGTTGAATTTTGTAGTGTCAACACTGTAAAAAGATGGCTCTCAAATGTTGCGGGTGATCAGCCCATTTTTGTGAATGAGCAGGTAAGTCATTTAGATAGGGTTGAACGATGTGTTTGATGTCATGGAAGGCATAATTCATTTCCCTCTGAAATGTTGCCCCAACGTTGTTCAAACCAAAAGGGAGTTTCCTATATGTGAATGTGCCCTAGGGTCAAATAAAGTCAGTTTTAGATTGGTCTTATGGGTGGATATTGATCTGATTATAGCTGGAAAAGCCATCTATAAATGAAAATATTTCACATCCGACACAGTCATCAATTATCTGATTGATAAAGGGAGTGGGATAGTTGTCTTTTCGACAAGCATGATTAACATCCCTATAATCAACACACACTCGTATTGTTCCTTGTTTATTCATGACAGGAATAATATTGGAAACCTAATCGGTAAGAGGAACGGGGTATATGAAACTAGGATGCAAAAGTGTTTCAACTTCTGCTTTTATGGTAGCAGCCTTATTTGGATGAACAAGATGGAGGCGTTGTCATACCGACTTGACATCAGGATACATTTTAATCTCGTGTTCAACTATACTAGAATCAATACCTAGCATTTCCTCATATGACCAAGAAAATATATCGCAGAATTCATGAAAAAGAGCATGGTAAGTTTCAAGTTTTGATGGAGAACAAGACTTGCCAACATGGATTTTTTCTACAATTCCAGATTTGGTTTAAATAACGATAGAAATGGTTTCTTTGATATATGATAAGTTTCATTCGGAATCGACTGTGTCTATAAATACAGAATTCGAAAGGAAATCAACAATTGAAGGTGATTTAGTTCAATTGGAATATCTTCTATGTGATCTAGAAGATGGGATCGATGATGATAATCTACCCATGGTTCTTCTTCTGTCATCATTGATTGGATGATTCCTTCATCAGTAGAAAATGTACGTGAAAAAGGATCAGAGGAAGTACCATATTCTAACGAATGATCAACCCATACAATCGATGACGATGGATTTGGATTTGCTGTGCAAGCCAAAAAGATTGATTTCCATGCGATCTCAATTGGGCTTAGTGGCATGGTTTCATTACGTATATCAACTTTATAATTATTGGAAATATTCCATGAGTCAGATGAAGTGGAAGATATGATATTATAGGTCTCAAATTTTGCAACTTCCACCATTTTTGATGGTGACGGTAGTGAAAAGGTGCTTATTAGGGAAGAATCTTTGAAGAGGCCTACTCCAATGTTCTAAAGAGATAGTGGAGGTCCGTGAACTAACAGAATGCTTCCAGTTTCCTATGAATTAGAGGTGAAGAAGGTGAGATGATAAATTATTGTGATTCCACATTTATGAGGGAAAGAAATCATACAAAAGAATGTCAAAACCACAGTAGCCATAGCGTAAACCCATAGTCTTCCTAGTAAAATATTGCAGTCAAGGGGTCCTTCAACAATATCAACTTCAACAGTTACAGTTTTTCCCCCTAGTTCTATCTGCAAGTTACTTAAAATTCCACAAGGTGTATAAATGCGACTGTCAAAAGATTTTAACGTCATAGGTGATCATGACAAAGGCAGTGAGCCAAGTCTTTTCTAGCAATTCATTGACATGATACAAGTAGACGCACCTTCGTCAACAATGGTTCAATGAATGAGGTGATTCAAAGCATTTACTTGGATCAAGAATGCTAACTGTGCTAGTAATTGTGGCGTATAACCCGCATGGTTAAAAATTATAAGATTGGAATCCATTGGATCAATTCCACCAATTGCTGATAATAAAGCATGCTTTTGGGAGGGACAATTTTGAAGCACCTCAAGCGTCAACATAGTAGAAGGTAACTGAGCCAAATCTTCTACTATGTTATAATTTTGGGCTCCTTGAGCTCGAGGGTTGAATGTAGATTTATGAGCAACTCCCTTTGGCGGTTTTATTGTTAACTCTGGTGCAATGGGTGGTGGAATGGAGCCAGACAAAGTAAAAGTTGAAGTATTGGTTTGATCTATAGCCTAGATATTCGACGACGATGGTGGATTACCGTAATATTTACTACATGTAGTCACCAAAACATCAATATTAGGCTTAGTGGCGGATAACATAAGCACTTGTGAAGTGGAAGCATGATCTGTAGCAACCAAATGAGTCTCTGGGTTTGGAAAAGGGTCTGTCAACATAGTGGATGTACTAGAAGTCTTAAGAAGTTTTGAGACTTCAGAGTGGTGAGGACAGTCTCGCATAAAATGATCCTCATTACAAATTAAACATGGGTAATGAGGTTTCCTAGCTAGATAAGAGGAATCAGATGATTTCTCTTGAGGGGGAGAATTTTGTTTCTTTTTGGTTTTTCCATTTTTCTTGCTTCCAAGTTGCGTTTCACTTTTACCTTTGTCAGATGACATGACATTTATTTCAGAAGTAAGTGTATTATCAGGTGTATTCAAGGTTTGATTTGAAATAGAAAGTGTTTGACTAGATGGTCTACTTGCTATTTAAGTTCTTGAAGAACCTATCACACTGTCACTGGCATGAGAGTCCTTAAAGGATGGAGGTGGTGGAATAGTAAAAGTTGGTCTAGGTGCATTTGGAATCTTATCATAGAATGTGCTAGACTGGGTCTAAATTAAGTCTAAGTATTGGGCACAAGCAATTACTTGCTCTTTAGTAACAATTCCTCCTTTAGCCACATCCTTGGTGATAGATGGCAACAAGGATTTAATAAACCACTCAGCTAAAAGCTGATCAGGAACAAATTTTTTAACCATTCAATGATGACAACGCCACTCATGAATATGATAAAAAATGTGAGTAGCCATGGTTTGTTTAAAGTTGGTCAACAATTCCATTCCAGTTTCATATCTAATGGGTAATTGGAAATGGGTTAAAAATGTAGTGACTAAGGCTGTGAAGTTGTCAAATAAAGCTCGTGGTAATTCAATATACCACTTAACAGCCTGACCAGTGAGCATTCACTGGAAAAGACGTAGTCTTACTGAATCATTATTTAGGGAGTTGGATGAACACCATAAATGAAAAGTCATAACGTGGTTGGACGGATTTGCTCTAGGGTTTCCATTGAACTTAGGAATATCAAAAGGAAATTTGTGTGGAATCATTGACCACCAAGCTAAATAAAGAATGGGATCATTGGTAAGCCGATTTAAATATGGTAATTCAAGTGTTGCGACAAAAGCCAACTGTCGGTTTAGGTCAGATTGAGCATAACCAGGGTAAGATGGAATTGCCTGGGCAATAGGCCTTTGCATACCAACATAAGGAATCTGCTACTGGTAACCTTGATAGGGGTAGGTTTGTTGAGCATATCCAGTATAAGGTTGTTGTTGGGAACTAGGATAAATTTGTTGTTGACCAAAACCAACATAGGTTTGTTGAACAAGTCTAGGATAAGTTTGGTACTATCGGAATTGTTGTTGTTGGTATTGTAGTTGCCACGGTTGTTGCCCACCAGTATAAGTTTTACTAGGTTGTGGATAAATTGGACCAGTATAAGTTTGAGTCATCCCAGTTAATGGTAAACTAGCCTGAGGTTTTTGGATTCTAGACACAAATGGTTGTTGTAAAATGGCCTGAGAAGACTGAGTCTGTAGACCTGAAACTTCATGGTGAGAGGTTGAAGGATCAGCATGCAAAGGTTGAGATACAATCAACTGAGCTTGTGACTATGCTAAAGTCATAACAACAAGCGTAGTAGGTATTGATGAAACAAGTTGTATTGGTTGTGATTGATACACAAGCCTTGGTTGAACAGGCATTATAGGCTGCCATTGACAAACAATCATTCCATAATAAGTTGGACCTAAAGATGATGGTAAACTACCATATAGTGGCCCCCTAGAGTATGGAGAATAAGTAGATTGGGCATATTGTTCTGCATATGGAGGTAATCCAGTGTTAAGTGGATACATTGGACGGTAATCATATGGACCAGCTTGATATTGAATTGATGGATCAAACTGTTCAGTATCCATAAGTGAAGAACTAGGTAAAATTCCTGTGGGCGACATGGGTGAAGACCATGGACTAGAAGAAACATCATAGTGAGTTCCAGATAATGATTGGTAACCCAGTGGGGCGAACAGACCACCATACATATGTGACTCAGGTGTTTTGGTAAACATTGAAGAAGTAGCGACAGTAGATGCTATCACAGCTGTAACAGATGATACAGTCTGGGATGTTGTTTCAAACATAGTCAAATGACCCAATAAATGTCCCAATGAATCTATGGGAATTTCAAAGTAAATAGGATCAAGAGGAGCAGTATAAATTAACAAGTTGGAGTTGTAGGTGAATTTTCTTCTTCAAATTCCTCTTCAATAACAATGAAACCGGGTGGAAGGATTTCACTGTCAGGTCCATAATAAATTTATGGTGTTTGACTCTGTAGTAAAGGAGAAGTCTCAATAGTTACATATGTCTAAGGATAAATCGATCGATCCTCTTCTAGTATGGGAACAACATCTGGTTGTTCAACTTCGGGATCCAAGTGTTCTGGTAAAAGAACAATGGGTTCAGGATGAATTTCTTGAACAACTTCTGGTTCAGAAGTAACTTCTTGCTAAACTATGATAGGTTCAGGATCAACTTCCGGTTGAACAAATTCAAGTTTAGAAGTAATTTCTTGTTGAACAACTTTGGGTTGAGGATCAACTTCTTGTCGAACAAATTTAGTTACCATTTCACTAAGTTCACTTTCAGTGTCCTCAGGTAATTGTAAAGGTTCCACTTCAGTAGTAGATAAACCAGTAATAGTAGGAGTAACTGGAATTGCAGTACGTACCGGTATAGGTGACTCTAGTAAATCAAATGAAGAACCAGAAGTTTGTGATGTACTGGACTCAGTTAAACGAGACCGCTTTCACCAACTAGGTGTAGCTTTAGGCGATAAAGGTGGTTTACTCGCTTTCCTATGTGAACGACGAGGTATAGGTTGATTTTCTTCCATGATTTCTAATTGATTTTATTATAAAGATAAATAAACAAAAAGAGGGTAATGTAGGCAAAAGAATTACCAGGTAACTATGAACTGCAATATACCACCTCGGAGGAGCCAAGGACTTAAGATACGTGCAGGTAATCTTCCCGAATGTTATTTTCGATGTATCACAATATACAAGGAAGCCAACTCGGTTACCTATGGATGGATAGCAACCTAATGTATTCCTCACAAATATACCCAAAAGTACGTGGAGGCCCAATCCGTGTTAGCGTTGTCTAATGCAAAACCACACAGTGAGAGCATTCTCTTATACTTTTCGTACTATAACACCGCCCGATATACCCAAAAGTATGCGGACGAGTTACGATATACTTACATATGTGGAATGAGGTATCACACTCAAAATGTATCATACACCATTAGCAAAAACTTCTATGTTTAAAAACTCCGGAACATGTTTCTAGCCTATACCTCTAAATGTTATGCATTAAGTTACTGAGATAAATTTTAGTTGATCTTGTTTAAAAGCTTTCCTTTCAAGTTCACTGCGTGATGTTTCTGAAACTCCTAGAATGAAACTAAGATGGGAAACATTCTTTTCATTTGATTTAAACAATGAAAACCGTAACTAAAAGTGATAGAGAAATCAAAATCTCTAAACAAAGAACATAGAGCACATCTAATGCAACTTTCCCTATACCATTCCTACAAGCACACACAAACTTCTAAATGCATTATGCATTTTTTTCTTTTCATTCCTTTAATGTTTAGATGAACATACAGAAACTAAATGCACAAACTATCAATCAATGCTTTTCACAAGAAACAAAGACTTTACGACAGTTTATTTTTCAAAGAAATGAAGGCTTTATGACAATTCTTTTTCAGGAAAGTAAAGAATAATCAATTTAAGCTAACTTTGGGATTGATTCAACAATGATAAAGAAAACATAAAGAAAAATTGAACAAACAAATCCAAAGTGGGCATGGAAAATAAATGCTAATTTGGACTTCAGGGACAGAGAAACATTGACCATTCAGCAGACAAGATGTGAAACAATTTGGAAAAGATCAAGCAAAAAGATGGGTTTTTGGCTTGACAGCGACTAGTGCGGCCCTGGGTGGGAGACAGTATGTTGCAAAGCACTGTCTTTAGGCTAAAAATGCTCTGCAGAGCACTTTGTCAAGAACAATGGTGCGTTGATGCCAGACAACCCTATCAACACACAGATAAGCACACATTTTGAACAAACAAGATTCAAAATGACTGAATATGGGTAAATGAACTCAAGCAAAGTCTATTGGTGCTGCTAAGACAAGGGATAACTACCAGGAATGATGGTCGTTCCCCAGTATGGTCGCCAATTTGTTATATGGAACTTATACCTACGGATAAGTATATCTTCCCTAAGTGGGTAGTTGCACTTAGAACAACTGAAGTAAAGATGTTTAACCTTTTCCTACAATAGACAAATAAGATAAAAGAAGCTACTTGTGATCCTTCACTTCCTTTGATCTCCTTTGAATTGCTCCCATCGTTCCCGCTCAAACTGAATTCACTCAATTGGTACCTCCCAACATAAACAAAAGATGACAACAATCAAAGCATATGATCTATTTATTGTAAACAAATGGAATCAATAACATTTGAACATACATTCATCATAGATATAGACAAAAGTAATGGAAAAGGAACAAACAACTTTATTGATTGATAGAAGGAGAAGTTACACCCAATGTAGTTCGATCTCGTGTCACTCATCTAGCTTAGTCCAAACCCTCTTCACACTAATAGCAACATCAATCCAGCAGCATAACATTACTTGACAATGATTTCAAGTCTCTAAACCAACAATATTTCTCTATAATCTCCAAGCTCATTTGGCTCTATGTTGGGAGGCCAATTTATAGATGGATGCAAGTGGTTTTTTCATTAATATGGCATTGAATAGTTTTCCATAATTGCATGATTAGTTTCCATGTTCAAAGGGATGAGAGGAGAGAGGATTAGATTATCCAAAGCTAGCTTCAGTCAAGCTCATTTTTATAGAATAGGAGTTGGGTTCCTTCTAGAAGGCTCTAGAAAGGAGTAATATACTCAGGATCCAATGAACATTTTGAGGATTCTCGCCCAACGTAGGCTTGAGTGGGTTTGGGTGCTTTACAACGTAGCCTTGAATGGGGCTACCTGCTCTGCAAAGCACTCACCCCCGACCAAGGGTGAGCTGGTGACCCAAGGAAGTCCTTCAGCAGGGTTTGAAGTCAGGAAAATCTCATGGATGAAAGCACTCAATGAGGTGGCATGTCTAGGGCATGTAGCAACTAAATTAGGGTTTGATAGACCCTGTTTACACTGATCTGATTGTCGGGAGTGATGTGCCCAAATAGACCTATAAAAAGCACCACATTACTCCACATTGATGTCCACTGCTCATGCTACATCCAATGAAGTATCTCTTCCTTTGTGGAATATGCTCTTTATCTCCCCTACTTGTTCCACCAATAGCTTTCTCCCCCCACTTTGACATCAATGGAAAAGGGACAAAATATGTTTTCTCTCCCCGTTTCAAGTAATGTATGAGGGTTGGGTTTCTAGTGTGCACTCTCTTTGTGAGAAACTATTGTTGTCTCATTCTCCTCTGCAAACTCCTCTCCTCAAGGGTTGATATCTCTTTGATGAACAACTTGAAGTCTGACATCCAAACCCAACTACAATCAACATAGATAGGGACATTTGCAAAATGAAGCATAAGAAAAAATGTGTCCTTGTGTTTTCTTGTAGATGTTTCTTCTCTATAGATAATTGTATATATATATGATATGCTCCACTTGAACATATACGATCTCCTCTTGAATTTCCATCCAATTCCAAACACTTTATGGTTGTTGGATCTCTCTGTCAATGCGTCTTTTATGCAAATTCATACTGCTAGTGGTATTGTTGCTGTTGCACATACGAACCTTTAGTGATGCATTTTGACTTGTTGTTTCACTGTTGCTGCTAATTGAATGACCATGTTCATTTCTCTTGATCTTCTTAACCATCAACTCATCTCCTATTAAGACCATGCATCTACAACTAGGGGTTGCTTCTTAAATAACACCAATAGTACCAATAAATTGATATTCATTGGATAATGGACTAGGAAAACTCCCATGAATTCTGCTAAAAAAGAGATGTTCATTTGTACAAAAGGTTACACAAACTGAGCCAAAGTCTACCACTTGACATAGCAATCCCAAATGAAAACAAAGGAAAACTCGAGGAAAATCACATGTTTACATGTACTCAATATTACTAGGCATAATCACATTTTCTACTTAAATGAATAAGAGTACTTCATATAAGATATGAAAAACCTTTCATTTTCTAAGAAATCACTCTTCTTGAGACTAATGGATGGTTCCTGCTTTCGCTTGGGGGTTGATCTTGTGGACCTGATCTTGATCTAGGTTCCTTATCACTCAACACTTTTGCTGTAGCTCTTCTTCTTCTCAAAACATAAAATGTTGATTACATCCCCTGAAAACCATGTTGGATGCACTTTACTCCCTCCTGCAATGATGATACATTTGAAATAAACAAATTCATTGTTTAAATTAGCAAGGGGACTTAGTCTTACCTCCATCATTCAACTGCACCTTTCTATCTAATCTTTATTGATGCATGCATCTAATTTATTTGGCTTCACTTAAAGCCATTCTCTTCTTTTAATGAAGAGAAACTGAGGATCTACTCCCGTTGAGTAGATTATCTTCCTTTTTATTCCAAAATTTCATAGGTTGAGTCCTAACAAGAAAATTTCTTTCCAAATTCTTATTTAACCCTTTTTGGGATTCATCTTAGCTCCATAACGTGAGAGGGAACTTCTCCTTCACCTCCTCTTTCTTCACCCAAACCCTCTTATTTACATTGTTTGCAAGGGAGAAATAACTAGGTTGTTGTTTCTCTTGCTTTCCTACAACTTACACTTAATGCAACTAATACTTATAGAGGGGTCCACCATGGGGGTGAGAGGATCATTCCTCTTAATTCTACTTTGAATTTTCTTTAGAGAGAAATTATCTTTTTGATGATTTCTTCCTCCACTAATCAACCTATTTCCCTTACATAAAGAATTGAATAATAGCTCATATCATCTATTGTTTTATTTCTTCTTATCTCCAGTGGCCGAGATGCTAGATTTGCATGCATATTTTGAGAGGGATGTGTTGACCTAGGTTGTCATTGATGTCAATATGCCAATATTCTAGATACTAGATGATCCATGAAGAGACAGGAGCAAGGCCATCAGGATAGCCAAACCATAAGCAAGAGTCTATTAACGGAGGAGTTAACAAAGGAGGCATATCAAAGATATCGCTTATGCTTAAGAGTATTGCAAAATATCAGAGCAGGAGAGGCATATCGAAAAAGGCAGAAGCCATCAAGGTATGAAGGTATCAAGAGGTCATTGAAAGACATTGCAAAGCCAAAGGAAGACATTGGAGCAAGAGGAGCCATATCAGGAGCAATGGATGCCAAAGAAGAACTATCAGGGGTAATCTATACCATTGATGCCAAAGAGCGGAATGCATATATATGCGGAAAAGTTAAAGGAGCGGAGTTTACATGTATATCGATATACACTATCGAAGGCAGAAAAGATATATATATATATATATATATATATATATATATATATATATATATATATATATATATATATATATATATATATATATATATATATATATATATATATATATATATATATATATCGATGATATTGTAATCAACGGGTTCTACAATGAGCCACTACCTGAAACCTCCTATAGCAATATATATATGTGGACCCGACGACATATATGTCCGGTGTATAAACAGGTGAAGTCCGCTAAGTGCTTCAAAGCGGGTTCTAAGTGTATTTCATATGTATCGTTATATTTGGGCTCTAAGCCTTGCCGCATTAAAACATGCGAAATGCGATATATATATATATATATATATATATATATATATATATATATATATATATATATATATATATATATAATATATATATTATAATATATGCAATATTATAAATATTTATTATTATATATATCCGCCCTATTGATATATATCGCAACACACAAATGGTGTCACTCCTGCAAGCGCCAATTATGATGTATGTTGCGGATATGCAACATTGCGGTTTGGTACTCGCATATCACATCCGCAGGTGAATTGGCCATCGGCCATTGGGAAGATGCGACTGCCGATTGTGATTACACAGTGGACCCGATGTAGTTATAGATGTGGGTGTAATAAATTTGAAGTCCGGCCTTAAGCATTTCAGTTGGTTTTTTCATATATTCTTGTGTATTTCGAAAATTGTATTGCCCAGGGTTTTTGAAGGCCAGAATGCATAAATAACGGTTCCAATAGTTCAGGAGGCCTGAATGATGGCGATTACGATTGTGATGGTGACATGGCATGTGGGGCCTTCCTGATTGGTATAGTCTCTCCGTTAAACAATAAAGTCTTGTGTATGCCTATTATCATTGAAAAAGGGGCTCTGTTACAGTTTTAATATGCAATATGTTTTCTCTGTGTATTTCGGTCCTCTCTTATGAATTTACGTGTCCTTGGAGTGTTGGTGAAATTGAAGAGATAGAGGAAGCCAAAATCTAGGACGTCAAAGGACAACCAAGCACAGAGGAAGCTGAAGCGAGCGAGGAGGAAGCCAAAGAGCTAGTGGAAAGAGGAAATCGATGGTCAGAGGCATCAGGAAGAAACAAAACAGAGAACAAGGAAAGTGAAGTTGTTGTTGAAAAAGCTGGAGGAAACAGAGGCAGTTGTAAGGTCTAGCAGAACAGAAAAGGGCCGAAGGACCAACATGACAGGAGGCATTCGAAGGGTGAGCTTCTTTGCTAATCATGTTACCCTGTGAAAGAATTAATCAAGTACACAATGCAGTTTGTGGAACAATTCTGGGATGTAATAAATAAAGTTTTATCTGACATTGTTTTAAGGGAGAAGTAGTCAGTAGAGAAGAAATCATGCTGAAGCATTTACTGTGACAGTAAGAACAGATGCTTGAACAAAAAGTTGGTTCTTATGTAGAGCTTAGTGCAGCTAATAGTAGACTCACTAAAGCTATGTGGAGACATTATCAGAGGTCATGAAGGCTATTGGAGACTCTGTGTGGACAGTATGAAGAGTTGTAAAGACTCCTTCATTAGAAGACTGGTTTTCATTGATGTTGTAGCATGGAGACTACAGTGATGTTGTAAACAAACAGAACCTAGTAAAGAAGAGTTCTGAGAGCAGAACATTACTATCAAACATGCCTTGACAAGAATGGGTCGGAGTGCTTGAGGTTGGTGCCTCAAAAGTTGGAAGAATTGGTGTCCTTGGTGTTGGTGCCTCAGAAACTAGAGGGATTGGTGTCTTTGAGGTTGGTGCCTCAGAATTGGAAGGATTGATATCTTGGGAGTTGGTGCTCCTAAGTCCAAGGTAGGTGCCTTAACAAAAATAGAGTTGGTGCTCTAGAGGGTGGAGCCTCACAAAAGTCCAAGTTGGTGCTTGGCAACTAATTACAACCATTTATATATTGTATTTATTTTACTGCAAAGATAATATTAATAAAAGAATTTATTCTTTTTGTTCATCTTGTGTCCTGAATATAAATGTTTTAACTGGTAAAACAATAGTTGAAAAAGAAATATTGATTCACCCCCCCTCTCAGTATTTCCAACAATTGGCATCAGAGCCAGTACCTTCATTCAAATCCTAACAACTTCAAGGTTCATCTTTAAAACACAAATGGTGAAGTCAAGGAAGAAAGTCTCTAGTCCTCCTAAGGATGTGTCTCCCTCTGCTACTAAAATAAAAGACAATCAATTTGAGGAGGCTCCATGGTTCAATGGGAACTTTAATATATGGGAAGCAAGAATGAGGACTTTCTTACAGACTCAAGGCATTGAAATCTAGAAATCAATGATTGTTGATAGTAGGATGGATGAAGAATCCAAGTACAATGCAAAAGCAATGAAGGCAATATTGAATGGGCTACTTGATTCTATAAAGAACAATCTAGGAAAATATTCATTAGCAAAGGGTATATGGGATAAACTTCATGAAATTCACTCAAAAGGAGCATTTACCATGACCATCAGTCAAGAAGATGATGGAAATCAAGAAGAAAATCCAGAACCCATCATAGAAGCTGAAAATGAGAATGATGAAATCAAGGCTAAAGCAGACCTAGAAGATGACGAGAATGAAAAAGATTTTATAGAAGATCTCCTCGCTCAACTTATGGATTCCATGGAAGAGATTGACAATTTGAATAAAAGAAAATGAGGAACTTAAGAAGATAGCACTAGCTGATGACCAAGATCAAAAAAGGGAGAAAGTTGACCTTGTCAAGCTTCAAGTACAAGAAAGGGATGAAGATCTTGCCAAGCTTAATAAGGAATTTCATCGGAGCAAAAGAAAGCATCATGAATAAGTCATATCCATGACAAATCAATTGGATAAAGCAAATAAATGGGAAGATTCCTTGTCAAGTCAACTTGAACAAGCACAAGGAGCTGAGAAGACAATGGAAGCATTGGAAGTCATAGAAGGATAGGTTGATGAAGCAGGAAAGGAAAGAAACACCATGATATGTCAACTAAAAGCAAAGGATGAAGAAATATTCAAAATGAAGTTAGATATCATCTCCCTTAAAATAGAAGAAGATGAAGCTACTCGTATCAAGGAAGAAACTTAGAAAAAACTTGCTGTTGTGGACGTAAATACCCTCTGCCAGAGGCAATCCCTACTAGTCCAAATAGGGTCTAGCAACAATCAGACAATGCTAACACGCAGGTTCCTAATTGCAAATTAAAGACCGATGATGAGGGCCTACTTGGATTCCAATGCTAGTACTTGTAGAAGAGTCGACGCTCCCGTTCCTTTAGTCCAGCTGGTCACAACCCCCACGATCCTCGTGAACAGACACCTGCACATGCAAAGAACGATACAAACACAAGCATAAAATCCAATAGATACAATTATATATCAGTCAGAAAGGATATAACTCAATCACCATTATAAAGATAGTAAGAGTGGAACCATAATGATAGTCGTCTATTATTGATAAACAAAGAAGAATACAACCATAGTTCTGACGTCAAATCCTTCTCAAGAGGGTCTAGCCAGCAAGTTCCTCAAGCATTCACCCTTGAAGATAGATCTCCCAAGACAAAACTCTCTCACTAACAAGTTTACACAAGATCAAAACACTTCACAACCTTCCTTAAGCTCTCTAACAATCCCACACTTGTCACACCAGCAACCTATCAAGCTCACAACACTATCAGCAACACTCCAAACACTAAGAATTCCAAACTAGTAGCTCATAGCAATGGTGGAGGCTTAAATAGGAGAAGGAGTCTCCATGAATGGTGGGAAGATGAGCTTATCTCCAAGGAAGGTGGCTCAAATGACGAAACAGACATGCGAGAGAAGGGAGGGCGACATATACAAGGCCAACAACTAGGTCTGGAGTCATCTGGAAGGCCGGCTGTTAGAACAAACTCGCCCAGACTGGATCATCGTAGGTACATAACTGTACTAGAGCGCTGACATCGCCACTACATAATGGAGAAGGACATGTCATCGCGAGCGAATATAAGCAACAATCGCGCTGCCTCATGAAATCCAACCATCGCGTGAATCACGTGTACTTCCGAGATGGCAGTGCGTATGGTCTGTTTTGGAGTGCTCATCAGCGCGTTTATTTTGACAACAGTTGCGATGATGAAATTTTTTTCGCAAAGTGGGTCATTTGGCAACATCAGAGAGCATGAGCATGAATGATTTGGACTCATGACACAGTAGGAAGACTGGGATGAAGGCAGTGACAAAGTACTGTGTAACAGTTGCCCCCTAAAGCATGAAGCCCGAGAGAGTGGGAGGGGTGAAATTCTTTATGAAACTGACTGAACTGGAACACCACCGGGAAGAACCTGCACGCAAGTACAACTGATATCTCTGATAATCAATTACATGTAGTCTAGGCATGGGCGCAGCCATCCAAAAGACATACAAAATAGGTCTGTGGTATGGACGCAACCACCCAGCTAATGAGACCATGATGATAACAAAGGTATGGTCGCAGCCATCCATGAAGACTTAGGTATGGTCGCAGCCATCCATCAATGAGTCATGTAATGATCATAATAATCCACAAAATCACAACCTGGATCTCAACAGACAAAATCCAGGGTCTTGCGCTCCATCTTGACCCGAACAAAGTACAAGTTCAAGCATGCGAATATGGGAGTTGAAGTCGAACATGCAAGAACATCGTCTGATTACCAGTCAATGATGAAAACTGTTAACAGATGCGAGAGGTACCACCAATAATGACAATGGTCCTCAAGGTACTATAGGTACAATCTACGGCGTGCGAATCAGTGAGCTAGTGTCGAACACCCGTAGAATCATTCGATCGGAGGCCAATGATGAAAACCTCGCGTCGAACACGAAGAACCTGCCATTGAGGCATGTAGGCTCCAAGGCACCTGAAGGGAGTCTCTAGGTCAACTTCCTGGATAATGAGCTGAAGTCGATAAGAAGTGACCTTGATCGAAGGTGGGCCATAATGTTTCCCACATCATCGACACGATACAGAGAAGGATAAGATGTTTTGTGTGAGGTATCAGAGGGAGGTCGAGTATTCTGCAGAGGTCAAATTCTCTTGAACATATCGACGGCACGACAGTGGACTCGGTAGTATTTGACATTAAATGATCAGTGGGTCATGGTGACAAGGCAATGAGCAGATGAGAGGTCAAACAGGATAACCCAAACCCACGGAAGCAAGTGTAAAAACAAGATGAGATGTCCCCACCCAGACACGAATGCAGACAAGTGCCATGTTCAAGAGCGACATACTGCCGACGCGACAATGATTGTGGTTCCATTTTCACCACCATTGCTGGCGAGTACCCCGGTTATTTTTTGATGACAAGCTTGACGGGGATAGCATATGCTTGAAAGGCATCATTTCGACAGAATCCGATGTCATTAAGTTTTAACGAGTCTAACAAAGGAAGAACTCGGTGTCTTTTCCTGTTTAGAGAGTCTGAAAAGACAGTAGAAAAGTAAACTCCAGGGGGGTCCTTTTTCATAAAGTTGTGTCTCTTGAGCCCGAAAAAGTATAAAACAATGCTCGAAAGAACTGCTCGACCAATATGATCGAGGAGTACTTTTCGTAAATAGTACTTCAACCAAAAAAATTAAAAAAGCGGTCAGAAGCATGTCGTTTCGTAGCCAATAACGAGTCTGAAATGACAAAAACCCGGTAATCTTTTTAAGTTTAAACGGTCGAAAAAAGAGCTTAAAGGCAACCGCCTCTCGTTTATTTTAACGAGTTGAGAAGGAAAATCGGCTATATTTTCATGTTTCATGTCGGAAAAGAGCTTAAAGACGACTTCTCAGGACCAAGTGCTTATAACACTGTCGTAATTCCACCATCTGAGTTCCTGCACAAAGAACGCTGCACACGTTAACCCGTTCAAGATAATATAAACAATGCGCATAAAAACATGGTGAAAAACCATATTTGGACCAAGCATATAGTAAAAATCATGATAAAAACCAATAATTATGGAAAATAATATTTAATTTTACAAAATTACCATAAATAGGGGGGGTAAACCATATTTTTTACCATTGTTACCATTGAGCCTTTGTGGAGCGACTTGGAGCATTGAGGTTGGCGAACGAAATTTGGCCCCGTACATGCATCATCCGTCCAAAACCAGTTCCAGGTAGATACACATTGCCTTACGCTTTGTTTTGATGTCTTTTTACTGCATTTTGACGGTGGGATGTGGTTGTTTGGGCGTTTTTTTGAATTGCATTCCGCTCTCGGTCATCGTGGATTTCGCTATTGGGTCCACGATGACCGAAAAAAACTTCCACAGGCCGTGCCCGAATCAGTGCGGAAAAGTGATGTACTTCCGCACTGACTCGGGAAAAATAACAAAGGCGCCCATTATCAGCATGACTGTTTTAATAACAGTCGCGTTGACGCCGCGCAACAAGTTTTTAATAAAATTTAGGTTTGAAACTTTGCAAGCAGAGCACTAATGAGATTTTTGGTCATGGAGGGTTATAATGGCATTCGTTTGGCAAGAACGCGCTCACGATAACGATGATATAGTGGCTTTTGCTAATGCCGGGTGCCGAAACGCATTTCGGGGGTGCGGATTGCTTAAATTTTTCTTAACTCCACGCTTACGGGCACAACCTGACCTTCTGGAGCTCCTGATCAGGGCTTGGAATCCCACGGATGGGAAATTTGTTATCCAAGGCCGAGATATTGAGTTTGATTATACAGACATCTATTTTTTGACCGAGCTGTCTCATCGAGGTGAGATGCCTATTCTGCAGGGGCAGCGACCCGGGGGTGATACTCTAGATATGCTGATGGCTCAGGTGTGCCCACAGGCACGCAAGTCGAGGAGCAGAAAAGTGGCAATTCCTACGGTGGAGTATATAATCCTTCGCACGATACTCTTCATGGTGACACGGGTAGCGGGCTCCCAGGCCCAACATGAGGCCTCGAAGACCCATCTCCGACTGGCCCTCGAATGCCTGAATCCCACCATGTTTAACTGGGCAGGGGCAGTAGCGGCAAACATGAAGAGGCAGCTGACCAACTGTCGTCATGGTGAGATGAAACAGTTTGGCTATGGATCGATCTTACTCCCGCTCATGTTGGAGCGGGTGCCTGCACTGCAGCTGCAGGACATGGTTTTGGACCCACCCAGGCCACGCGAGACGAGGGCCACACAATGGGCCCACGTCATGCCACGAGGAGGTGGCGGCCAACCAGTGGCATGGGGGACATACTTCTGAGAGTGGTTGGAGTGACAGACGATCTTCGTGGAGGACTGGCCGTATGCCAGCCTGGACTTCCGTGGAGACCTGACATGCAGCTTCCCGCTGGAGAGCAGTGGGATGATGGTGGTAAGACACTTGATCTCATTTTTTATTTTTTTATTTTTATGATGTTTTTTATTTTTTCATGTACATGACGAACGCTATTGTATGCAGATTTAGGACCGGCGAGACCCCTTGGCCTGGCTCCAGAGGCACGGAGGGATGCGTAGGGCAATAGAGTCCTAGCCCTGGCTCCTTCGGGAGATGATATGATGGAGACAATGATCCGGAACCTTGAGGGTTTGCTATCAGGGATTCCAGATTACATGGGGATAGAGGAGGTCCCCATAGCGTCCCAGATCCATACAGTAGGAGTAGAACCTAGGATGCACCGCCTGTTGAGGCGGGTGGCACGAGCGGCTGTGCAGTATAGGGAGCACAACCCGCCACAGTAGATATCTAGGTCTTTATTTCCTACTGGTGATTTTTTGAGAGACATGTGTCTCAGATGTACAGAGAACACAGGCCCTATTTAGACATGTACACTTATTTTTGAGCACCTTGGTGCACCACAATATATATATCTATATCTATATATATATATATATATACATATTCCTATGGTCTATTATTGTGCTTTTATGTGCTTGCTTGTATTGATTATATGTTATGCAAATGTCTGTCCAATACATGATTAGCCAATGCATCAGATAATGTGTTTAATTGTCGTGGAATATGTTGATATGTAATGAAATCAAAATTCCTCTCTAAAAATTTAACACGTAAATACAACCTTAAAATGCGATGGTCTCTGACGGAATATCGCCCATTGAGCTGATGGACAACAAGTTGAGAGTCCAGGTTGACAACCAATGTACGAATATTGAGATTAATTGCCTCGGCCAGTAATTCAACCACACCACTATATTCAGTGACATTGTTTGTGGTACAGCCTAAACACACACCTTGAAGATCTATCAACTCACCGTGAGGATCGTAGATCACCCACGCCGCAGAAGACAAATTGTGAGTGCTGCGGCAGGCACCATCAGCGAAACCAACATAAGGTGCACCAGACATCTGCACAAGAAGAAAAAGACGCAATAAGCGGTGATCACGCCTTCACACCAAGCCAAAAACATGAAAACACACACACACAACACACCTACTAAAACACACGCATGTACAAACCGAAGTGCATGGAATCACACATATTAGTTTTTCAAGTACAGCCCGTTGCCGACCGAGTACCCCAGTTATATTTGATGACAAGCTTGACGGGGATAGCATATGCTTGGAAGGCATCATTTCGACAGAATCTGATGTCATTAAGTTTTAACGAGTCTAACAAAGGAAGAACTCGGCGTCTTTTCCTGTTTAGAGAGTCTGAAAGGACAGCAGAAAAGTAAACTCTAGGGGGGTCCTTTTTTGTAAAGTTGTGTCTCTCGAGCCCGAAAAAGTATAAAACAATGCTCGAAAGAACCACTCGACCAATATGATCGAGGAGTACTTTTCGTAAATAGTAAATTCAACCCAAAAAAGTAAAAAAGTGGTCAGAAGCACGTCGTTTCGTAGCTAATAACGAGTCTGAAACGACAAAAACCCGATGATCTTTTTAAGTTTAAACAGTAGAAAAAAGAGCTTAAAGGCGACCGCCTCTCATTTCTTTTAACGAGTTGGGAGGGAAACTCAGCTATCTTTTCATGTTTCACGTCGGAAAAGAGCTTAAAGACGACTTCTCAGGACCAAGTGCTTATAACACTGTCGTAATTCCAGCATCTGAGATCCTGCACAAAGAACACTGCACACGTAAACCCGTTCAAGATAATATAAACAATGTGCATAAAAACATGGTGAAAAACCATATTTGGACCAAGCATATAGTAAAAATCATGATAAAAACCAATATTTATGGAAAATAATATCTAATTTTACAAAATTACCATAAATAGGGGGGGTAAACCATATTTTTTACCATTGTTACCATTGAGCCTTTGTGGAGCGACTTGGAGAATTGAGGTTGGCGAATGAAATTTGGCCTCGTACGTGCATCAACTGTCCCGAAACCAGTTCCACGTAGATACACATTGCCTTACGCTCTGTTTTGATGTCTTTTTACTGCATTTTGACGGTGGGATGTGGTTGTTTGGGTTATCCTGTTTGACCTCTCATCTGCTCATTGCCTTGTCACCATGACCCACTGATCATTTAATGTCAAATAGTGCTGAGTCCACTGTCGTGCCACCGATATGTTCAAGAGAAGTTGACCTCTGTAGAATACTCGACCTCCCTCTGATACCTCACACAAAAAATCTTATCCTTCTCTGTCTCGTGTCGATGATGTGGGAAACATTATGGCCCACCTTCGATCAAGGTCACTTCCTATCGACTTCAACTCATTATCCAGGAAGTTGACCTAGAGACTCCCTTCAGGTGCCTTGGAGCCTGCATGCCTCAATGGCAGGTTCTTCGTGTTCGACGTGAGGTTTTCATCATTGGCCTCCGATCGAATGATTCTACGGGTGTTCGACGCCAGCTCACTGATTCGCACGTCGTAGATTGTACCTATAGTACCTTGAGGACCATTGTCATTATTGGTGGTAGCTCTCACGTCTGTTAACAGTTTTCATCATTGACTGGTAATCAGACGATGTTCTTGCATGTTCGACTTCAACTCCCATATTCGCATGCTTGAACTTGTACTTTGTTCGGGTCGAGATGGAGCGCAAGACCCTGGATTTTTTCTGTTGAGATCCAGGTTGCGATTTTGTGGATTATTATGATCATTACATGACTCATTGATGGATGGCTGTGACCATACCTGAGTCTTCATGGATGGCTGCGACCATACCTTTGTTATCATCATGGTCTCATTAGCTGGGTGGCTGCGTCCATACCACAGACCTATTTCTTATTTCTTTTGGATGGCTGCGCCCATGCCTAGACTACATGTAATTGATTATCAGAGATATCAGTTGTACTTGCGTGCAGGTTCTTCCCGGTGGTGTTCCAGTTCAGTCAGTTTCATAAAGCATTTCACCCCTCCCACTCTCTCGGGCTTCATGCTTTAGGGGGCATCTGTTACACAGTACTTTGTCACTGCCTTCATCCCAGTCTTCCTACTGTGTCATGAGTCCAAATCATTCATGCTCATGCTCTCTGATGTTGCCAAATGACCCACTTTGCCAAAGTTTCTGCATCATCGCGTTTGTTGTCAAAATAAACACGCTGATGAGCGCTCCAAAACAGACCATACGCGCTGCCATCGTGGAAGTACACGTTATTCCCGCGATGGTCGGATTTCATGAGGCAGTGCGACTGTTGCTTATATTCGCTCGCAATGACATGACCTTCTCCGTTATGTAGTGGCGATGTCAGCGCTCCAGTACAGTTATGTACCCACGATGATCCAGTCTGGGCGAGTTTGTTCTAACAACCGGCCTTCCAGATGACTCCAGACCTGGTTGTTGGCCTTGTATATGTCGCCCTTCCTTCTCTGGCATGTCTGTCTCATCATTTGAGCCACCTTCCTTGGAGATAAGCTCATCTTCCCACCATTCATGGAGACTCCTTCTCCTATTTAAGCCTCCACCATTGCTATGAGCTGCTAGTTTGGAATTCTTAGTGTTTGGAGTGTTGCTGATAGTGTTGTGAGCTTGATAGGTAGCTGGTGTGACAAGTGTGGGATTATTAGAGAGCTTAAGGAAGGTTGTGAAGTGTTTTGATCTTGTGTAAACTTGTGAGTGAGAGAGTTTTGTCGTGGGAGATCTATCTTCAAGGGTGAATGCTTGAGGAACTTGCTGGCTGGACCCTCTTGAGAAGGATTTGACGTCAGAACTATGGTTGTATTCTTCTTTGTTTATCAATAATAGACGACTATCATTATGGTTCCACTCTTATTGTCTTAATAATGGTGATTGAGTTATATCCTTTCTGACTGATATATAGTTGCATCTATTGGATTTTATGCTTGTGTTTGTATCTTTCTTTGCATGTGCAAGTGTATGTTCACGAGGATCGTGGGGATTGTGACCAGCCGAAGCAAAGGAACGGGAGCGTCGACTCTTCTACAAGTACTAGCGTTGGAATCTAGGTAGGCCCTCATCATCGGTCTTTAATTTGCAATTAGGAACCTGCGTGTTAGCATTGTTTGATTGTTGCTAGACCCTATTTGGACTAGTATGGATCGCCTCTGTCCGTAGAGGGGATTTACCTCCACAACACTTGCTAAGAAGAATAATGAATGTGAAAGATTGGAAGAAGAGATTGTCTTCCTTAGAAAAAAGGTTGAAGGGATGAACAAAATCTTGAAGAGATCTCAGGCCTTGGATGACATTCTCAGTTATCATATATGTCCATTTGATAAAGAAGGTCTCGGGTATGTAGGTGAATCCTCAAACAAGAATGATAATGCTTCAAACAAAAGGGATGTGAAGAAGCTAGAAAGAAATGGTGATGCTCCCAGTTCCAGCAAAGGCAAGGAGAAACATCAAGGCTACAATGAAAGAAATCTTGCTCCAAGAAGAAATGTAGATGATATCAAAGATGTGAGAGGCAATGGTTATCATCAAAGGATCTCAAGGCAGAAAGGCTTCAAAAGTACATCAAGGAAATCTCCATCTCCCATGTACCAAAGTTCATTTTTTGGTTATTTTTATTCCTGTACAAACTTTGTTCACATGACAAAAGATTGTAAATCATATCATAAAGATAGATGTTATGGTCCCCAACCATCTCATAAAGATAGATATTATGGTCCCCAACAATCTCCAAGGGACAATTTTGCAAGAAGAAATCATGAATTCTTATTCATAAACAATGTAGAATGCTTCAATTGTCATAACATTGGTCGTATGGCACATGATCGTAACTAAACTTGGGCTCTTACACAAGCTAGAACCATGCAAAAGAAGAAAGCTACACAAGTATGGAGAAGGAAGCAAATACAATCTGAAAGTCCCTTGAACTCTCTAGCCAACAACACATGTCATTGGCCTGAATTTTGAAAATCTAAGCATTTGATGGGAAGACTCTACCAAAAGAGATGATGCATATAGTTAGGGGGAGCCTGTGATTCTTGATCATTATTGCAGAAGCTATTAGTGAAAGGGTCCTTATAAAATCCTCGTTGAGCTATGATTAATAATCATTCTTTGATAAAGATCATTTCTAAGGAATACTCCATTGAAGAACATGATCCTGTAACCATTCTTTGGACTGTTGTTGAAGATGATTTCCACTTAATCACTAAGTAGTATCTGGAGAAATAGAGAAGGTCATCTAATACTAGAGAAATAGGACAAATAACTATGGTGCTGATATTACAGATGTTAAATGTCTTGACTCACGGATTTAATGTGAGAACAGGTAAATTATGGATGCAAATAGAGGCAACCTTCAAAAAAACAGATACATCTGGAATGGAGTTTGAAGTAAGAGTAGCTAGAAACATATAACAAAACAGAAGCATTGAATGAAGATGCAAATCATCAAATGTATTTAAAAGAAAGTCACAAACTGGATATCTAAATCTATTAGTGGAAATAACTTGCAGAGATATGTACAAGAACATAAGGAAAAGATGGCTCATAGAAAGGAGAGTGATTTGTAGTCAAATATAACTTATGCCAATACTGGTCACTTAGAAAAATATAGCAACAATCCTTAATATGACATCATATCTGCGTTCAACAGCTAACTAGCAGGTTTGTAACAATGGCAACAGTTTTCGGGTGAACTCAAGGCTGCAAGTGGTATTTAGGGTTGATCACCCGATACTATTCATCGATCGACACGTGGCAAAAGAAGGAGAGAGGAAACCGCCTTATCAAGCGAGTAATTCTCATGCATATATCTCACCCGATATCATTGTTGAGCGTTGGATCAAATACGGTTTTGATCTATGGTGCAGGATCACCGAGAAACTTTGTTGGTTGGGTGTAATATCAACCGTCGGATGGGATGGTAGGATCTATGATGGAGGATTGATCCAAAAAATGGTAAGCATCGATAAATGTGCCAAGGCTATGGAAAAGCAGAAAATGCAAGTTCCCTTGTGTTTGAGTATATTTCCATTATACGAGGGTTATAATAGAATTAAAAGGAAAACTGTTGGACGTGATATAGTATTAAGCTATATAGCAACAGTGAGGCACAACCTCTCACCATTACATCCAAATGAAATGATGTTGAATACTAGATGGCAGTGACTTAAGGAGAAGCACAGAAACACAAAGGAACTCGGATTTGAAGAAAGATAACAAGAAAGAAAATTTCAGTGGCATTCTCTCTTGATTTAGACTATGAAGGCCTCTCAATTTTGACTGTGGAGACAACAATATGGATTGAAGCATAAAATCCTAGACATGGACACTTGGTGTATGGCTATTTTCTATCTAATTGAAAGCATTGAAGTAGAGCATCTTTAAGCATTGTTGAAGCCATGATAAAGTAGTTCTAAGATATGAAGAGGGAATAATGTGCTAATTGATGATAAAGCATCAATCCTTCTATCTTGAGTAAAAATAAGAGCACTATGACAGGGGGAGTCACAGACCCATGAAGATCTACCATTCATGAAGAATAGAAGCAGTTTGATAGGGGGAGTCCTAGAGCACTCATTTTACATTGATGTCAAAGGGGGAGAGAAGAAGAATATTGCCATCAATAACAAAGAGGGAGATTGTTGACCTAGGTTGTCATTGATGTCAATATGGAAATATTCTAGATACTAGATGATCCATGAAGGGGAAGCAAAGCAGATCCATGAAGAGACAGGAGCAAGGCCATCAGGATAGCCAAGCCATAAGCAAGAGTCTATTAACAGAGGAGTTAACAAAGGAGGCATATCAAAGCTATCGCTTATGCTTAAGAGTATTGCAGAATATCAGAGCAAGAGAGGCATATCGGAAAAGGCAGAAGCCATCAAGGTATGAAGGTATCAAGAGGTCATTGAAAGACATTGCAAAGCCAAAGGAAGACATTGGAGCAAGAGGAGCCATATCGGGAGCAATGGATACCAAAGAAGAACTATCGGGGGTAATCTATGCCACTAATGCCAAAGAGCGGAATACATATATATGTGGAAGAGTTAAAGGAGTGGAGTTTACATGTATATGCAATATACACTATGGGAGGCAAAGTTTACATGTATATCAATATACACTATCTGAGGCAGAAATAATATATATATATCGGCTATATTGTAATCGGCGGGTTCTACAATGAGCCACTACCCAAAACCCACGACAGCAATATATATGTGCAGACCCAATGACATATATGTCCGGGTGTATAAATAGGTGAAGTCCTCTATGTGCTTTAAAGCGGGTTCTAAGTGTATTTCATCTGTATCATTATATTTGGGCTCTAAGCCTTGCCACATTAAAACATGCAAAATGCGATATATATATATATATATATATATATATATATATATATATATATATATATATAGATATATATATATATATCATATAACTACAATATGTTGCAGACCTGATGCAACATTGCAGTTTGATTTAATATCATATTACATCTGCAGATGAATCAACCATCAGACATCGGGAAGCTGTGACTATCGATTACAATTACACAGTGGACCCGATGCAGTTATAGATGCGGGTGTAATAAATTTGAAGTTCGGCCTTAAGCGCTTCGGTCGGTTTTTCCATATATTTCTATGTATTTCAAAAATTGTATTTCCCAGGGTTTTTGAATGCTAGAATGCATAAGTAATGGTTCGTATAGTTCAGGAGGCCTAAACGATGGAGATTGTGATTGCGATGGTGACGTGGCATGTGGGGCCTTCCTGATTGGTATAGTCTCTCCGTTAAATAGTAAAACACTATGTATGCCTATTATCATTGAAAAAGGGGCTCTGTTACAGTTTTAATATGCAACATGTTTTCTCTATGTATTTCGGTCCTCTTCTATGAATTTACGTGTCCTTGGAGTGTTGGTGAACATGTGGAGACAGAGGAAGCCGAAATTCGGGAAGCCGAAGAACAAGCAAGCGCAGAGGAAGTTGAAGCGAGTGAGGAGGAATCCAAAGAGCCAGCGAAAAGAGGAAACTGACAGTCAGAGGCATCATGAAGATACAAAAACAGAGAGTAAGGAAATTGAAGTTGTTGTTGAAAAAGCTGGAGGAAACAGAGGCAGTTGTAGGGTCCAGCAGAATAGAAAAGGGCCGAAGGACCAACAGGATAGGAGGCATTCAAAGGGTGAGCTTCTATGCTAATCAGGTACACAATGTAGTCTGTGGAACAATTATGGGATGTAATAAATAAAGTTTTATCTGACATTGTTTGAAGGGAGAAGTAGTCAGAAGAGAAGCAGTCATTCTGAAGCACTTACTGTGACAGTAAGAACAGATGCTTGAATAGAAAGTTGGTTCTTATGCAGAGCTTAGTGCAGCTAATAGTAGACTCACTAAAGCTATGTGGAGACATTATCAGAGGTCACGAAGGCTATTGGAGACTCTATGTGGGAAATATGAAGAGTGGTAAATACTTCTTCATAAGAAGACTGGTTGTCATTGATGTTGTAGCATGGAGACTACAGTGAAGTTGTAAATAGACAGAACTCAGTAAAGAAGAGTTTTGAGAGTAGAACATTACTATCAAACATGCCTTGACAATATTGGATCAGAGCCCTTGAGGTTGGTGCCTCAAAAGTTGGAAGAATTGGTGTCCTTGGGGTTGGTGCCTCAAAAACTGGAAGGATTGGTGTCTTTGAGGTTGGTGCCTCAAAACTGGAAGGATTGATGTCTTGGGAGTTGGTGCTCCTAATTCCAAGGTAGGTGCCTTGACAAAAATAGAGTTGGTGCTCTGGAGGGTGGAGCCTCACAAAAGTCCAAGTTGGTGCTAGGCAACTGATTGCAACCATTTATATATTGTATCTATTTTACTGCAAAGATAATATTAATAAAAGCATTTATTCTTGTTGTTCATCTTGTGTTCTGAACATAAATGTTTTAACTAGTAAAACAATATTTGAAAAAGAAATATTGATTCACCCCCCCTCTCAGTATTTCCAATAGGATGCTTTTTCTTCCCATACCTACAACTTGATGCCTTGTGCTTGAAATTGCCACAGTTGTATCATTCAATATGGCTTATGAATGGGGAAAAAGGATTGCTATACTTGAAAAAATTCTTGTCAAATCCTCTCTTTTTGCTATCATGTTCATTCTTGGGTAACTTCTACCCATCACACTTTGTTTTATTGCATTCCATTTACATTCTAAGGCTTTGTGACCAAAATTGTTGCAAGAAAACGAATAAACATAGAAGAATTTTTTATACCTAAAGATACCTTGTCCTTGAGAAATTTGTCCTTGAGGAGGAAAATGCTTTTTTTGGCCTCATGTGTCTTCCATGTCTATTTCAATTACTAGCTCGAGCACTGATTTGATGTTTGTTCTTCTGCTACCAATTTTCTTGACTTTGCTGCTACTTAAAATTTGTTTTTTATTGCTTCTTTTCTTACTATTCCTATTGTCCAACAATTTATTTTCCCTCATTGTTGTTGGAACCTTCAACTATCTTTTCTTGGCTAGATGGAATTTTGACTTTTCATTTCTTGAAGCTTGAATGTTCTTTGAGTCCAAAATCATCCTTGATGAAATGGGATCTCTGCTTACTAAGAATATCATCTAGAATCTTGAAAGCCCTTTTAGCTTTAGATATTGAGACAATTGGTCATTTTATTTTTCTAGATCATATCTCAATGAAACTACTTCAACTTGTAGTTTCTCATAGTAAGATTCCTTCTCATTCAACTAACTTGTTAGCCTTTCATTCAATATGTTGGCTTCCTGATGTTGATCATTAAGATCAATAATTGTTTTTCTCAACTTTTCATTCTCAAGCTCATATTCTTGCAACTTCTCATTTTACTTTTGATTTACCTCTGCAAGCTCCTTGATCTCTTTTAGAAAAGAGATGGAATTCTTCCTAATGTAGATCCTCTCATCTAGAACATTTTCTTCACTATCTAATGTGCTAACAGAATCATAAGAAATATCTAGATCCCTTTCTTTATTTAAAGAATATTCCATAGGCGTGAGAAGTATTCCTTATTCATAACTACAAAAGATGCTCCTATTCTCTTCATGTGATTTACTCTCCTCTTCTTCATAGGTACCCTCACCATCTATTGATACAAAATTAGGCCTTTCTTCATAACAACTACTATATGTATGACAATCCCTATCCTCAGAGGATGCATATGAACATCTAGTTGCTAAATGATCTATTTATTTGCAATTATCATGGAACAATAGCTTACCTTTTGAGTAGCATGGCCTCTCTTCTAATACTTCATCATCATCCTGAGAATGATAAGTAGAACCTTGCATATTGGAAGAAGATTCTTAATTATGTGCATTTTATTTTTGGGATGCCTTCTTTCTCTTTCTCCTTCTTTTCTTGTCTTTATTATGAGAAGCAACTTCGATAGGGTCTGGTTCATTACTTGAGAAACAAGGTTCTTCAACCTTTTCTTGGGCTACATGAATGTCTTCTCCATAAAATCCATGGAGCTTGTACCATATTTCTCTTGCAGGCTCATAGTGTCTTACTCTGTTTGAATATAAATCTGATAGCCCTTTAAAGAGAGCCCTTTTGGCTTCACTATCAAACTCATTTTTTTCCTCATTCACTGTGGAGCACCATACATCTAAGGCCATTACATAGGCTTCCATTAAAAAATGGTACTCCTTTTGGCATTAACCAATTCTGATTAGCCATGTTTCATTTTGATCTACCTTCAAGTAATTAAGTTGTTCCTGAAGGAACTCACTCTAATACCAATTGTTAGAAACAATAATTAATACTGAGAGGGGGAGTGAATCTGAATTAAGGATAATTTAATTTTAATGCCAATATGTATTTATTTTTACTTGGAAACGATTCATGTGAGAAATCATGAGCATGTTATGTAAACAAAAAATCAACTCAACACATGAGCATACACACTAACACCATGAGAACATACACATATAAATACAGAGGATTTAACATGGAAACCGAAAAGGGAAAAACTACCAATATTTGGTTAGTATGATGCAAAATAGCTCCTACTCTATTTTCTTCATGTCTTTGTGAGTTCCCACTCACAGGAAGCACCAACTCCCTTAGATTATATGCTAGCACCCACTAGTAGGAGGCACAAACTCCTTTCTTTTGTAGACACTTGATCAACTTAACAGAAGCACCAAATTCGTAGATTTATGCAAGTACTCACTTGCAGGAAGCACCAACCCCCAAGACATCCTTCAAAAATCCACTAATATGGAAGCACCAACTCTTTATTTTGTAGGGTCCAATCTGTTGTTGCTTCCAAAGACAGCCTTGGATTGCTTACAAGACCAATGCCTAGAACATCTAGATTTTGTGTGTCTCATATGATATATATATATATATATATATATATATATATATATATATATATATATATATATATATATATATATATATATATATATATATATATATATATATATATATCTATATATATATATATATATATATCTATATATATATATATATATATATATATATATATATATATATATATATATATATATATATAAAATAAACAGCTTGGGCTGGTTCATTAATCTAAAGGCATAAGCCATGCATTTCTAGTACTTATTCACATATACGACTCACATAAATATATGATAAACTAGTGGAGGCCAAGTAGTTCAAAGACCTACAATTTAATCAGATTTGGCAGAGCAATGAGAGAGGATAAGGAGATAGAGTAACTCATCACATAGAGCTTGAAGCGTTAGGAATTATACAATTATCGCATAGAGATTGAAGCCTCCAAAATCTATACTTTTGAGCTAAAGGTAGACATAATGGATGAAAGAGGATGGGAGCGATGATTCATGGAGCGCAATTTTAAAGATATAATATCAAATATCCATACATGCACATGCATCAAAGAATCAATACAAAGGAATCTGTAAGAACAAATGAAGCCTTTATAACAGCTACAATTACATGGATTTAGAGAGGAAACATGAACATAATGGAATATAACAGAAGGATAACATATTGTAGTACTAAAAGGAGAATCATCACCATTTTTTTAATATTCTAAAAGATGCATATCATAAAATCATACAGCTTTGAAAATAACATGTAGTTATTTCTTTAGGATTCTGAACCTTTTTGAAGTGTTTCTTCCCCCTATTTATTTAGAGAGGGGATCATTGAATAGTGATTACAACAAAATATCTCAGCCAACCCTTAGTTGTCAAATTGACTGGCTTTCTCGACCTGGGATGGCTATGTGGCCCAAAAATGACTACAAAAAATAATTTTTTCAATAAATGGTGACACATCACAAGAAAATAAAACAATTCAATCAATCGGATGAACATGTCAAAAAAATATTTCCATGCCCATCCCTGTGATCGCATTTTCTTTAGGTTGTTGCTTGCCCACAGTTTGATCACTTGTTTCACTCAGCCGGTTCCCATCGCTTCTACCTTTACTGCTCGTATCATTCATTCTTCAAAATTGGGAGTGATCAACTATCAGTTTAATGCCACAGTATAGAAGCAGAGGTCACATGGGTGGTACTTCTTCTTCCCTCTGCATGGAGCACCATGCTGGATCATCAAGTCCTCTTGACCTTCCATTTCTTCATTTACTTTGCATTCATTGACCCTCGTTTAGTGTCAGAAGGGACCTTTCTGGGTCAACCCATGCCGATTTTGAATGTTGCACCTCCTTTCTTAAATGCCTCAGTTGTCGACCCACCATGCCTTTAAATCTTTGCATTACTTCATTGCAAAGATATTGCATTGGGGTTTTCCATTAAATGTCGCTACGGTATATGAGTGCCTCCCCTTGAAAATTACAATCATTGATATGCGTTATTGGGCCCACCCGAGATATTGCAATCAGCCATTACATAGTATTACCTTCATTTTCCCTGTTTGGTGGTCGTGCTGCTAGATATATGCTGAAAAAATACCCTAGCTATCCCACTGAGTGGAAGTGAAATAGACGTCTCAATGCTCGTTGACTTGGGTTGTTAATCTGGGCTGATTCAATCTGGTTCATTGATCTGGGGTTATTGGTATCGCAATCACAATACAGAAGAGGGCCCTTTTACCATAGTTCATAATGCTCGTTGATTGTCCGTATGTGAAACTTCAATAAGGCATGATACATAAAATAACGCATTCGGGAGGGTTCTCTCACATTGCAATCACAAGCTGGAAGGGACTTCGGTGGAGGATGGACTTTGACTTGCGCGATACCTAATTGCGATATCACAATTGAGGGAGTGGGGGGGAGGGGCGGGGGAGGGGGGGGGGAGGGGGGAGGAGGGTAATTATCACAATGGGGAGAAGGAGTGGTGACGTGTGGATATGGAAATCGGTAGGGAAACATTGCGATCTGCGATATCGATGGAGGAGGGATTCCATCGCAATGGGCGAGAAGGCATGGTGACAGGAAGATATGGAAATCAGTGAGGAAACATTGCGATATGCGATATTGGTGGAGGAGGGATTCCATCACAATCGGCAAGGAGTGGTGATGGGTGGATATGTATCACAAAAAAAAGGGTAGGGGACGATAGCGATTATGGTTTGTGGGTCCCGATGCTTAAAAGGGGTTTCAACGTGATTTTCTTAGTGTTTTTAGAACATTTGAAAGGGGAATGGGAAACAAGGCTAGAGTTGGGTATACAAAGGGCTTCTAGCTAGAGTTTAAAAAACAAAGGAAAAATGGATTTGTGAAAGAATTGGTTTTTAGAAAACAATAAATTTCTCCGAATCAATTTAAATTGGAACTTTTCTTCCTCCTTTAATCTTGAATTTGCAAAGCACAACAACCTTTTTGTACAACTGGAACTCTCTTTTCAAAAGGTAACAACATTGGCTCCACCTGGGGATGGGGCATTGTATTGCAATGAGTCGAGAACCTGCAGACTGTGAACTTATCTTTTGGGCATGGAGTCCTTTCAAAAAAAACGATAATTTTGTGAAAGTGGAATTTTCAAAAGAAACTAGAAATTTCATATAATGATTACAATACACACAACGGTATTTACAATGGGTGCAAGACAGGTACCTCTAATTCTGGAAATAGAGTTTGAGAAGCTAACCATTTACTAGCATCTCCAATGATTCACCATCTAGATTTTTGAGTAGGTACATGTTATTTCATTTCTCTTCTGAAATTTGGAAAGGGTTGAACCAAAGTGGATTGAATTTTCTGTGTTTTCCTTTTTCTTCCCATCAGACGTCCCATCAGAGTACTAAATCTCCTAGTTCAAGAGGTCAATCCTTAGCCTTCTTGTCAAACAGGGATTTCATCTTCTATTTGTAATTTTCCAATTTAGCCCCCACTTGTTCTCTATTTTCATGGAGTTTGACCAGTTGGTTTATCCTTCGTGTCAAGGCACTTGGCTCTTCCTCAGCTTCTTGCGATAACTTCGCCACTTGAATTTTTAATTGGATTGGGAAGACTGCAACCTTGCCATATACTAGCTCGAAAAGTGATTTTCCAGTGGATCGTTTTGGAGTTACTTACTTATCCTAGAGGGAAAACTTCAATTGGGAGTCCCAATTCCTCTGATTCTCGATGATGGTATTCTTCAACACTCTCACCATAGTTTTGTTTGAGGACTCACCCAAGCCATTACCTTGAGGATAGTAGGTAGTGGAGTGCCTGGTGATGATATTGAATTTCTGGTAGAAGCTGGTGAAATTTGTAGACTTAAAGACTTGAAAATTGTTAGTGATAATTTTGATAGGACAACTAAAGCGAGATAATATGTTCTCCTCCAATTACTTGATTACCACTAATTCTGTGGTGTTTCTGGTTGGGATGGCCTCTACCCACTTGGTGAAATAATCCATGGCCATTAATATCCACTTATGTTGGTCATTGGAAGGTGGGTTTATTTCTCCTATGACGTTTAGTCCTTATTGTCTAAAGGATTCTTCCACATGCACTGGAATCAGGGGGAGAGGAGAAAGTTTTTGTCTCTCAGCAAACACTTGGCACCTCTAACATGACTTAACGTAGGAATGAACATTTCCAAACAGTTTAGACCAGTAGAATCTCGTCTTGAGGATTTTGTGAGCTATGGTCTTCCGGCTGTAATGACCTCCACAAACTCCTCCATGAAATTCCTCAATCACTTTATGAGTCTCGCTTACTACCAAACATAATAGAAAAACTCCCACCAGGTCCTTCCAAAAGAGTTGACCATTTGATATGATATAATTTTGAGCTTGTAGTCTCTAAGTTCTTGATTTTGATTTATCCAACCCTAGTGGGCACCTTAGGAATAAGAGATAATGGATGATATTATTATACCAAGGTGATCCCTAATATTTAGCATAGAGCTTTTGCTACGATGTTTTAATGTCGTTCTACGGAACATCTTTCCTGTTAGGTTCCTATACCAATAGGTGTCATATTTCATGATTGAATGTTATAATGCCAAATATGATCATCCTTTCCATGTTGCAAAGGTTCCATATTTTCAAAAAATCCAAAAAATTTAAAAAATGAAAAGAGGGTATGCCCTAAAGGAAAAATCAAAGGGTAAGAAGAATGAATTGGCCAAAAGAAAAAAGAAAATGAACCCCAAAGAAAAGGCCAGGAAAGTGTGCTAGTCAAAATGCCAATATTATCCTATTTTTGAAAAGGAGTCCTAAATGTGCTATCAGTGACTTCTGTCACACCTGATGGATGGCCAAACAACTCAAACTTGGCCTCTCCATGTTTAAATTTCTTGTTTTAAAATTAGAGAATAAGGCTTGCTCAAACCGTTTAAGCTTGGCATATCAGTAGTTAGGTAGAGAAGCAAGGGTGCTCAACAGTTAAATCTGAGCCCCTGGAAGAGATAAGGGCAGATTTAGATAGGATGACAGTTAAAAGAAAACAAGAGAGAAAGGGTTTTCTAGTTCAAATGCACACAATCAAAAAGGAAGAAAAAAATGTTAGGTGTATTAGGCTGGGTAGGCAGTTTGGTGTTGCAGAAGCAAGTTTGTGATTAGTTTTGTCTTTTTGAATATGATCTATCTCATGGATATCACAAGTACCATAGCAAGGTGGCTGCAAAATAGTTGAAGCATCACTAATTTCCCCCCTCATTTCCCCAAGAACATTTACTAATTTCCCCTCAAGGACATTGGGATTTGCTCAGTGGTCCTAGTTCACTTCATTTTATGAGAAAAACTAAGTAAAACTTTGTGTTTACTTAGGCAAAGGAAGCCACATTTCTTGTGTAAAAATCCTTTTTCTTCCATTATGCTAAGTCTCTAAAAAGTTCATGACTTGGATCCCTTTATTCCCTAAGCCTAAGTTTCACCTTTTGCTTAGTGCTTTGTTTGAAAACATTTCTCATATTAACATCCTAACTCTACTATATAACTCCTATGTAAAGTTCTCCCTGCCCCTATTATATATAAAATACACATAACCCCATAGTTTTAATACTCCACCCCGGGCTTAAATAAAGCCATATATTAATGTTTTAGGGGGTCCAAGGTTTACCCAAAAACTTGTGGACAACCCTCCCTGCGCGCATATAAACTATGAACTTTATTTGGCATCTGGTTGAATAAATAGCCATACCCACATAAACCCAGAGTTTGGATACATTACAAAACCCTGCAAAAAACCTTGTTAAACGATAAATATATCGCGCGGGTCCCATACTCTAGCCCTCCGCCATGTTTTGTTTTCCGTTGGGCGTTGGATCATACCACGTAGATCCAATGACCCATACGCATATCACGACCCCTCCGATGGTTGAACGATAGGCTCAGGGAAAATGGCGGTTTTGCTGCCGTACATAATCCACGAGTCGCCACCATGCTTTAGCGTGTCCTCTCCGCCCAAAACTACCATTGTCCAATAAGTGGTGCGATAATACCATATACTGCCCTCCTTTCCCGCTGCTGACGTCGTCGCCCACGTCAGCACCCACGTCAGTTGCCACCTCACCACTGTATCATCCGCCGTGTTCGCCACGTCAGTGCCAAGTTAGCTTCCGTACCTCACTACCCGACAAAGATGATGTCATGTCACCCGACCAAAGCGCGCCAAAAACCCATCAAAATCAAATTTTTTGTTAAAAAGACATTAAACGTCGTTTTTTGTTCATTTCGCTTTGTTTCTTCTGTGCAAGTTCTGCATGGTTTTTAACATTCAAAATGCCATTTCTGCTGCACAGTCTGCAACCCAGAGAAATCCAACCCACAGCTCGGTCCCTCAGCTCGGTCTGCCACCCACATTGTGCACAGGGCATACGTAAAACAGGTATTTACCCAAAATTCTTCTCCTAAACCCTATTTTTCCAAGTTTTTCTCTAAAAATTGCCCGTAGAACCGAAATTCGAATTAAAATCACAGTCCTGCCTTCAAACCTCTGCATTATAGTCACTGTTTTACCCATTTTTTTCCAAAAAAATCCCGTGAACTCTATCTCCCTCGACAAATTCGCCCACCAAGCCAAAATTAAACCGGTCTCGACCTATAAAACTCTTTGAGAAAACCCTAGAAACTATAATTCTACCTACTATTGCTACAAAAGCCCTAAATCCAAGTTGAAAAGTCATAAAATAATTTGAAAAAATGGAGACTGCAGTGGCCCTAAATGTTGCCCCCTTAAATGCACCACACAAAGAATTGGAATGGCTGCCCCTTGCTGACAGAGATTTCCAAATTAAGGATATGATGGGTGACAAGCCTCACCTTCAAGCTTTTTGTGAAATTAGGAATAGCTACAGAAGCAATACTGATGTCTTTGGAATTTGGGAGTCCAACATGCCCATCTACTACCTCCCTTCAGTAAATGTGCTTCCTGATCTCATCCATTTATGCTGTGCAAATTATGACCCCACACAAAGAGCAGTTATGGCTCCATCTGGGACTGTCCTCTTCTATATTACTCCTCAATCCATAAATGAGATGCTGCACTTTAAGCCAACTCAGCCTCTGGCTCCTCTCACTATGGAATTCTTGCTTGACCAAGGTGCCAAACTGCCCAGTTCAGAGATAACCAGAATAGCTCAATTATTCATGAGACCAGAAAGCCAGCCCAGGCAGCCACCTCCTTTTAATCAAGTCTGGTTCAATGAAGCTGGTATATTCATTACTGATATGATTTCCTATATCTTGGGCTTCAAAACCAGTGAGCATATTGATGAAACTGTCTTAGTGTTGATGTCCATATTCACTCCAGGACAGCCCCCTGCTGTCCAATATGATTATGCCACCTTCATAGCCAATAAAATCCATGAGAAATTCATGAGCCTAGACAGAGAAAGAGTGTTCAAATACACATCCTACATATATCATTTGTTGCTGTACAATCAACCTGATAGTTTCCAAATTCCTCTTAGAAAGCTGGACCTCAAAGGAGAAAGGAGGTCTGTAATTTTCTGGACCTCAGTATTCCATGAAGTCCATAACTCTCCTTATACATATTGTGAGTTCATTGACCTGTTCATATATCCAGCTACTTCTTTATTATTGATAACTCCTCCTGCCAGACTCTCTACTGAAATGCAAAAAATTTTGCATCTCTCAAAAGACTACAGTATTGGTGACTGGTACTTTTACCAAAATCACACAGAGATCAGGATTTATGGTTGTGAATTATCCCCCTACAAGCTTCCAAAGTATGTCCCTATGAGACTGTTTGCCCTAGAATACTTTAGGTAATTTATTAGTCCAGATTTGACTCATTTCTATGGTGCTAGGAAAAAGGCATAGCTCAAGATAAGAAATCAATTGGGCCCTTTTATCTTCAATAAAAGGGAAGCCTAGGAGGAGGCAGATAAGATTTTAAGGGATCAAATTTTGCTGAAACAAAGCTTTTATTGGGCACCATATGACCCTGAACATTTCATAAGTTATAGGAAGGTGAAAAACAAGCTTACAACATATGTTCACCACAAAATCCCTGAAATTCAACAATATGCTAACCAAAAAGAATGGGTAGAAGGCACATTAGTTGAAGAAATTACTGAAGAAGAAAAATTGAAAAAAGCCATGAAAGACCTTGAAAAAACACTTGACCTAGACTCTTTTGGACAGGTATCCTTCAAACCGCTCCAACACATAGGAGGTGATACATCTTTTGCAGGGACTTCTCAGCAGCCCACACAAAAAGCCAGCACAGGGTCAACAAAGGGCAAAGAGGTAATAGATCCAGAGCAGGAGACAATGACAGACCAGCCAGCTACATCAAAGGAACAAGGCCAAGGGCAGGTCCCCCCACCACAAACAAAGGCCCCAGAAATCCCTATACTACAAACTCCTCTAAATGAGGAGAGAGGCAAGAAAAGGGATAGGCAAGAAGACACACCGATCAGCGGTCCTGAAGACCAACCAGGGGAAAAAAGGAAGAGATTAAACCCCCATTCAGAGGAGGAATTCATTTAGGAAATCACAGACAGCCCAAGGGAAGAGAGAGCAGTCAGCCAGGATATATCAGCCAGTTCACACAGGCAGGAGATTGGCAGACAACATAGTGTGGAATTTTCTTCTACCAAGTCACAAGGCAAGCAAGGCTCAGACATTAAGAGAACATTCACTAAAATAAAAGCAAAGAATGAGCCAATAAGGATTCAACTCTATAATCACTTGCTAAGGATGGCCCCCACAAATCAACAGAGGCTAATGTGAACATATGACATGATGATCCTGAGTCACTTCAAGCCCAAAATGCTACACCCACAGACAGTTGCTGATTACATCAGGACCAATCTAGAAGTATTAGCCAAGGATATCCAGCCAATGGACCAAATTGAATTACATAAGCAAACAGGTGAAATGGCATACTCCACATTGGCAAATAAGGCATTGTTGGCCCATAAATTGCAAAATTCTTTAAATAATACTTCTGCCCAATTGGAATTGGAAAAGGCTTCCTCTTTGGCTAAGGATAACAGAATTAAATCCTTAGAAGAAATTATCATAGAGCTGGGACATGATCCCAAGGATCCCAAAGGCATCCAAGAATTAATAAGAAAGAAAGAAGAATACATTGCAACTCTTAGGAAACAACTCAAGCTGCCCATTACCATGCATCCCAAAACTACAGAGGTTGTTGAACAAAAATCACAGGAATATGCAATGGAACTGCTGATAAAAATGAATGAAAGATTGGCAGAAATAGAGAAGGCATTGGAGGAAGCACTACAAGGAAAACAGGGAGAGTTGGCCTCTCAGCCATCACAAATAGCTTCAATAGTTACAATTGCTCCTTCTACAATCACAATAGCAGTCCCTCCTACTATCCTAACATCAACAACACCAAGCACTTCAACAACAACAACAACAGGCAGCAGCACTACCATGACTACTGAAGAACTGATAAAGGCCATGGAGGATCTAAACCTCCAGGTGTCAGAGTTAAAAGGTGCCAAAGAGCAATTGGAAAAATTGGAAGTAAGTTATGATAAATCCAAGATGACTGTAGAAAAAAAAAGAAGGGAGGTGAAAGCATTGGAAAAAAAAATAAAGGCACTGGAAAAAGACCTCTTATTGGACAAACCCCTGGCAGAAATCAGGAGCATTATGTGGACTAACATTAGCCAATCCATCACTGATATGTAGAAATCAATACAGATAATTCATGAGCAAATTGATTTGGTAGCAACAGCTCAAGAAGAAATGCAAAAGGCCAAGGATGCATTGAGAAACATGCCCAAACAGGCCAATAGGCTAATATATTTCATGAACACCCACACCAAAGAAGATCTGGCAAAATTAGATATCAAGGACAGGACAAGCACTATTTTAATAATTAAAAGGGTCCTAACCATGAGGAATTTCATACAAAATCTAGAAAGGAAGTGCCAGGAAATGCAAATGGAGATAAATGCTTTCACACAAAAGTTTAGAGTCTTGGAGGAAAAGGGTCTGCCCAGTTTGTTAACTGATGACTACAGGCTAATGTCACATGCAGCCTATGTACACAGATTAAATACATGTGTGGATACTCAGGCCACAACATCATCAAGTTCTACAGGAGAGAAGGCACTCCCATCTGGACAGAGCCTATATGACAATTTGGAGACTTTGTTTTTTATTGAACATGAAGTCAGGCATCTTTTCACAGTCCAACCCACTTTTTTTAGGTACACAGATGCAGATGAAACTCTAATTAAAATGCGCAGGCACCAATTACTAGATAATGAATGGTGGCAGAGTATGCTGGAGATTTTGTAGGTAGATATGAAAGTTTTGTTCATATTCCTAGAACGCTACAGATGTTATAAAGTGAAGGAAAGAGCAGATAAAACATCGCGCTGGACAACAGTTAATGGAAGCGCAGAAAAAAGCACCCAGGAAAGCAATGCCAGCAGCGCAGAATTTCACTAATATCCATCGGCCGACTTACTGGGCAAACAATCAATGAATCTCACCAAGAAAACGGCCAGCACAACATTTCTTATTTCTGCATTCATTTCTCTCTGTTCCCAAGAGCATTTACTCCTTCTGTAGAGTAGGTGAAAGAAGTTATGACAAGATATTATCTCCTTTGAGATATTTTGTAAAATTTTGTACAAATACCTCCCCAATCTAAGTATTAGGGGTTGGTGAATATCATTCTGGACCTGCGCTATAAATTTGAGAACTCTTATGAATAAATATTTCTAGAATGCTTTGCTGATAAACTCTCTAGTTATGGAATTGATGGCAGAAGCCCATGTTGTAGAATTCTTGGATTATCTCATTGATCAATAAGTATTTTTAACTCTTGTTTCACTATTTATGTGTTTTATATATCATCTATATATCATGTTCTAAATTGCAGGAAGAAAGAATAGCCCAGAATTTACTTAACTGTACTCTGTGTTCAATTCTTGTCATTTTTATGTTTTCTCCAGGACTAGCATAGGCATGAATTCTTAACTGCTCCTATCTCCCTGGTTCTTACACCCTGGATATAATTAAGGAATTCTTAACTGCTCCTTGGTAATATTTACCCACCTTCCCTCTGTTAGCATGGTGAAAGATTCTTAATTGCCTTTCATCCCCTGACTCCATTTCACCTTATTCCAGCTTGAAAATTGTTCCATGACTAATTATCTTGCTCTGTAGTTCCTCCTTTTGCCAAAGAAACCATACCCAGAATTTTATTTTCATTGACTCCATTAACCCAATGGTTTGAACTTCTCATATTTTGCAGCCCTATTTTATTGAATGTCACCATCCAAAACTTAAACAAATACTTGTACTTCATAACTAGCCTAGCATATAGCAAAACAAAGCTAAATCATAAAGAGAGAGCCCTCTCTGGCTGCAGATTGGCTAGAATCTGCATCTAAAAGATTGGTTAGTGGTTACCTCGGCCGTATTCCCTTTTCTCACTGCTTTTGGGGAACAACCTGAATGATAACATGTCCTACCTTCCTCTGTTATCAGGTTTATCCCTAAAGCTTGGCAATTAGATTCTGATAAAACCTTGGCCAACCCCTGGCCTTTTATGAGCTTAGTAGGCTTTATGTACAACTCATATTCCTCTATATTTTCTATCCACCTATCCCTTTTTCCTTCACTGTCTCCTTGCTCAAGGATGTTCTTGACTGCTGTCCTTGGGACAAATGTTGTGATTTCTGATTGTGGCACAGACATTCGAAATACCTTCAAAGCCTTGACTAGTGCATAGGCTTGTTTCTCCAAGATGTTATATTTCAACTCAGCATCCCTCAAGACTTGGCTGAAGAAGGCACTGGGCTATTCATAACCATCTTTATTCTTTTATAGCAGAACATCGGCAATAGTATGCCGAGAAGAAAAGGAAAAGATATAGAAAGGCGATGAGTAGTCAGGGCTGACTAGTACCGGAGCTTCAACCAAATCTTATTTAATTCTAGTAAAAGAATCTTGGGGGGCGGGGCTCCACTTGACTTTGTTTTCCTTTTTTAGCATATCTATAATACCCTTTACTATTTCTGCATAGTTGGGTATGAACCTCCTCAAGAAATTGATTCTCCCGAAAATAGCTTGGACCTCTTTCTTATTTCTGGGTAGAGGAATATGATTGATAACTTCGACTCACTTAGGATCAATTTTCACTCCTTCTTGTGCTTCTATGTGTCCTAGTAGCTTCCCCTTACTCAGGGTGAACTGTGATTTCTTGGGATTCAAAGAAACACCATACCTCCTACATTTCTCAAAGGTGAGCTTCAAGTGGAGGATGTGTTGTTCATTGGTCTTAGAGAAGACTGTGATATCATCCAAATATACCACTACTAACTTGTCTTGCTCCCCTACAAAATCTATATCCATAGCTTGCTGAAACATGGCCCCTGCATTGATAAGACTGAAAGGCATGCGAGCGTACATGAATGTTCCCCACAGGGTGGTGAAAGAAGTGTTCTTCTGATCATTAGGGTGAACTGCCACTTGGTTGTAACCAGAGAACCCATCCATCATGGACATTTTGACTGACCCAACCACCTTCTGCAATAAGTAATCCATCTTAGGCAGCGGGTAGTTGTCTTTCAACGATGCCTTGTTAAGGTTCTGAAAATCTACACATAGCCTTACTTCTCCATTCTTTTTCTGGATTGAGACTAATTTGGCCACCCCCTCCGAGTACCTTAAAGGAACTATGATTTTATCCTGTAGAATTTTCCTCACTTCTTTTTTAATGGACGTGAGTAAAAGTGGATTAATTTTCCTGAGCTTCTACTTGCATGGTTTTATACTACTCTTTAAAGGTATCTTATGCTGTATGATGTTAGTATCAAATGCTTTTAAATCCTCATAAGACCAATAAAAAACATCCTTATAGATTTTGAAGAGATTTAAATACCTTTGTTTATATTGTGAGGCGATTCCTTTTGATAGTCTGACCATCTAGGGTTCATCCTCTGAGCCAATATTGCAATCTTCTACTTGTTCATCCATCTCTGAAGCCATTAGTTTGGAGGTTACGTCATCCTTGTTAAATAATCTTTTCAACAGGAATAGCCCACGAGGAATAGTATTCCCTTTCAGTTGTAGAATTTTATGTCCAAACACGGTGTCTTCCCACGAAGTGGGTTCTTGATCTTCCTCTTTTTCCTCTCCTTGGTCATTGGTTGAGTTAGCGAACTCCTCAACAACTTCTATAAATAATTTCACCTGCTCATCATCCTCAAATACCTGCCAGTGCTTGAAATTTTCTGGCATAGAGGGTTTGTATCTAACCTCCACCTCGTACCTGAGAAGCAGATTTTGAGGGGGTTCAAAACTGCTTGTTGCTACAACAAGGGAATCATCCATTCTGTTTCCTTCTCTGGGAAAAAATTGGATATTAAAGGCTAGGAATAAGTGTTATAGACATGTCTGAGAATTTCAACCCCAATCTTATATGTCAATAAACTAGGGCTCTTTAACCACTAAAAGTGTTGTTTCATACCCTAAAAGATCATAGTCAACTGATTACATCATTCCCAAAAAGTTCCACCTGAAAAACCATCTAGAACTGGCCTAAACTAGACCATACTGAAAGCTCCACTGTTAGGGTGTGATGCATACTGACTTCTACACTAGCCAGGTGCGATTCATACTAAAGAGGCCTTCTGTGCGGTACGATGAGTGAGAATGGACAAATGTCCGAGACAGTTTGCTAAGTGGATGCTCATGGAATCTTCTAGAAACTTCTCCTATGACACTTGCCTCTCTAAATTCGCCCAAGGATGAGTAAGAGATCCAAGAAATCTCCAAGTGGAACCAAAAACAACAAGTGCAATGACACTAATAAAAAACCCGGAGATGACTCAAACCCTTGCATAAATCTATAAATGGATCCCTCATCTGAGAGATTTGGAGGCTGGAATTTTGTAATTTGTAAGGAAGCGCTGATAGTTTGTGTCTGAGAAAGAGCATTGTATTGTTGGGTGATCTTTCTTTTCATGAGATGAAGAGGGCGTTGATGCTGGGAGGATGATGCTGGATCAAACAGCTGGGTTGTAATTCTCCCTTCTATTTTAATAAATATCTTTGAGTTTTCCTCCATACAATTGTGTATTTGTGAATGCCATTGTATGTTCATTTTATTTCTGATTCTACAATGCTTATGATATAATAGATCAAGATGCTTTGATGGTGTTTTGTTACTTTGTTTCTATAGGTATTCTCTAAGCGAGATAAGTAGGAGAGGAGGTGCAAGCTCTGTCAAGGGGGAGAGAGATCAAGCAAGGAGTTAAGCGGAAGATCTAGGTTGGTTCCTTTGCCTCTCTCTTATCTGTTATACATAGAGGAAATCACAAATTGCTTTAAACTGTTTATTTCTAGGGTAGTTGCCAATCCTAGAGGGCTAGTCGATCGAAAAGACACTAGTTTTCCCAGAAACAAATTTTATTAAATTCGGAATAACATCCCTGTTCCTTCGTTGGTCTTAGGTTGAGATAATGGAGTCCACCAATCAAGTAATCCCACTTGAGGGGAATCCTAGTCCTTTTACTTCTTGGGGAAATATTGGTGCTCCTCATATGGCCACTTTCTCCCTTCCGGGACTTACTATTTGCCTATCAGTATGGCTATTCTCAACCTCTGTGGTTCAAAATAACATGATTCCTCAGCAATCGAATCAACATCCAATTGATACTAAAGTTGACCCCTCGCCTTCTTCTTCATTTGTTTCTCCCTCCCCTTCTTCCTCTTCACTTGGTGAAAGTAGTGATGCTAATAACCAGTGGCTAAGAAGAAGAATAAAGGTAAGGAGAAGAAGAAGAAGCCAATTTAGCAAGGGGGCAACCAAGCAACCATAGATTTGGATGCATCAGCTGGTGAAAATCCGCACATTAAAGCTCCTAAACCCAGATTTCCATGCATAATCTGTAGAGGAGACCATTTTCATCGAGATTGTCCGTGCCTCCCTCGAATCTTGAGAGAATGGTCCCCCTGTTTGCACAACCAGGTGTCATCAACCTCTGTTGATCATGTTGATAATACACCATCAACTAGTGATAGTGAAGTCCACGGAAAGAAAGGAAAGGTCAAAGTACCATGAGTTATGTGAAGGAAACCATACCCTTCCCCGCAGTCCTTTTTCAGTGAGGCCAAAAGAGTCTTGCATAACCATCCTGCTTCACCGCAGCGACTTCCAGCTGGATTCAGGAGACTCTCTCCAAGTAATCCGACCGACTTAACTGAACCATCGGTCGAAACACCTATCGTTGAAAGTAAATCTTCTGAGTCCATACTAGACCAAAGTCAACAAGTTGAGATGGAAGTCAACCCATTTTTACCTTTAGAAGATCATATCCTTCCCGAAGAGAGTGAGAATGATACTGTTCAAATTCTTTTTGTTACTTCAGAGTCCGATGAACTTGGGGGCAATCTGCCCATTCCTTCACTGATCCGGACTTAAACAGGAACGCAACAAATTATAGAGATAACCATAAACATAGATATGCAGCGGAAATAATAATTCATTTCATTAATGTAAAATACTGAAATAGGCTTACAAACAGTAATGGAAATAAACTAGCTAGGGTGATGGTAGCTTATCTCTGAGAAGAGATGTGGTGGCTACATGCCTCTGAACTGTGTTACAATGAGGCTCGAAGGCCTATTTATTGTTGAGAAACAATGGAAAACCCTTAACATTCCAAAACCTAACCCTAGAAGATGAAACGCCAAACTGTGGGCCCCGTTTGGGTAAATTTGTACACCAACTTCCCGGGGTTGTAACTTTGGCATACGATCTCCGTTTGATGCGTACAATAGCTCGTTAGAAAGATCTATCCAGGCACTACCACTTTGGGAGGCAACGTCGGTCCATGGACCCATGTTGCCCTAGATTTCCCAAAAAACGTTGTTTAGGGCCTCAAAACAGCTCCGGAAGTTCAGGACCCGAAAAACTGCTAAAAATAGTAAGTTGTGCTACAATTAAGGAAACTGAAAATGTTGAGAGAAACAATGGTGGGGGTCTAGGTGGACTTGGCAGGTGGCCACCAGTATCCACCTGGATCATTCCTCCCCCCTTAGGAAGCAATGGTCCCCATTGCGTTGAGTTCCTCCATGAGATGGGGAAACTTTTGCTGAACTTGTTCCCTGGTGAGCCAGTTGCCCTGGTGAAGGAGTTGGCCTGCTTTGAAAACTCGATACAGTTGGATATTCTATTGGCAAGTGTTCTTGATCTGTGTGTCCATGATCTGATCAGTTGCAGCTTGTTCCATGCAATCTAGATTTAATTCTGTGGGTGTGAGCTGTTCTGCAATGTCGGATGTGTCTAGCAATGGTGGAAAGTATGGCCGAAGGTGGTCCACATTGAACACTGGGTGCAAGCCAAGGAATGGGGGAATGCTGAGCTCAAATGCATTGTCTCCCATAGCCTTAATAATGGTGTAAGGACCATATTGGAGTGGTCTCAGTTTCCGATAAGCTCCAGTAAGGCGTTCCTTTTGCAAATGCAACTAGACTTTGTCGCCCACCTGAAACTTGTGTGGCACCCGATGTTGATCATATCGCTGCTTGTACTTGGCATTCAATTTCTCCAGAATGTCATGGACCTACTGGCGAATATGTTGGATGCGCTCAATGAAGCTGGTGGCCTTATCTGTTTCAGACTGGACATGAGCTGAATTTATGTGAGTAGCTGTAAGTGGCATGGCCACATCAATGGGGCATAGTGGCTGGAATCCCAAACCCACCTAAAAAGGGCTATGGCCAGTGGAGCTGTGAAGAGCTCAGTTGTAGCTGTGCTGAACATAGGGGAGGCTCTCGTCCCATGTGCGTGGATGCTTTGAGTTATACATGCACAGAATGTGCACAATCATCCTATTGACAACCTCTGTCTAGCCATTAGTTTGAGGATGGAAGGCTGTGGACTTCGTGAGTTTTGTGTCCGGCATTGACCAGAGACTGGACCAAAATGTGCTGAGGAACCGACTGTCCCGATCTGAGATGATAGACTGTGGGATCCCAGCAGCCCGACTGTAGTGTGCTTCCCAAATCATATTGGCACGCTCGCTTGAAGGAGCACAAAGGTGACCCAGGTGGCATAACAGGGCATCCTGGAGGTGAAAATCTGGAACATGCCGACCCTCCAAGAGTGTCTGGTATGTGTGGCCGAATTCTGGGTCACTTTTGTAGAGAAGTGGCCAATCCGAAGTCTCGTGCCCACAAGAGTTGAGCACGGTGGTTAATGCCATGATCGGTGGTCGACTGAGGCAATCTGCAATATTATTGGTGCTGCCCTTCTTATACTTGATATTCAAGTGGAACTGTTGCAGGTATGTAGACCACTTCTGATGGCGATCATTCTGCAATTTCCCTTGGGTCTGTATGAACTGCAGGAGTCGGTGGTCTGTGTGGATGACCGTTTCCTTCCCCAAAATGTAATGCTTCCATTGTCGGAAGGCCTGCACAATGGAATACATCTCTTTATCATAAGTGGGGTACTTCCGGACTGTGTTTGAAAGTGTTTCACTGTGATATGCCACTAGATGTCCATGTTGAGTAAGGACTGCCCCAATAGCATAGTCAGAGGCATCTGTCTCGACCTCAAATGGTTGTTGTAAATCTGGTAACGCGAGCACTGGTGCCGTGTAGAGGCGATCCTTCAACTCTATGAATGCCTTCTATTGAGATTCAGACCAAAAGAATTTTTCTTTTGCCCCTCCCTTGGTGACTTGACTCAAGGGCCAAGTAATATGAGAAAACCCCAACACGAACCTGCGGTAGAAGTTTGCAAGACCTAGAAAGCTGCGGAGCTCTGTTAGAGTGGTTGGAGATGGCCAATCCCGAATGACTTGGATCTTGGCTAGATCCACATGCACCCCCTGTTCATCAATGATGTATCCCAGATACTAAACCTGGGTCATGCCAAAAGTGCATTTCTCCAAATTGGCACATAGCTTGTGTTGCTGCAGTGTTTGGAGAACCTGTCGGATGTGGTGGAGGTGCTCTTCCCAACTCTAGTTGAAGATCAGGATGTCATCCAAGTATACCACTATGAATGAGTTGGTGAATGGCCACAAGATGTCATCCATTAGCCTCATGAAGGTTGTAGGAGCATTCGTCAATCCGAAAGGCATAACCAACCATTCGAAAAGGCCCTCCTTGGCTTTGAAGGCAATCTTCCACACATCAGAGGGTTCGATTAGTACCTGGTGATATCCTAACTTCAGATCGATCTTGCTGAAATATTTTACCGCCTTTAGTTGGTCAGTGAGGTCATCAATCTGCGGGATTGGGTACCTATTATGAACAGTGATCTTGTTCAGCGCCCGATAGTCAATACAGAGTCTCCAAGTCCCATCCTTCTTTTGTGCCAACATGATCGGGCTCCCATAGGGTGATGAACTCAAATGGATGTGACCTTTCTGTAGCAGCTCCTGAATCTACCTCTTGATTTCATCATTCTTAGTAGTAGAGCACTAATAGATTGGTCCATTGGGCAGCGATGCACCTGGGGTCAGATCGATGGAGTGCTTGACCTGACAGTGCAGGTGAACCCCTGCGGGGGAGGTGAAGATGTCCTCGTACTCCTCCACGACCTTGTCCATCTGTAGTTTTCATGTGGAGGGGCCCTGTCTGGAGGCTGCAGCCATCATCTTCTTCTTTCCTTGAGGGCGTATCATCAGGAAAGCAAATTTCCCGGTTTTGGAAATGAGCTTACTGCATTGTTTTGCAGTAATCAAAGAGATGGCGGTAGGTGGTGCTACCTCTGGTATCCTGTACAACTTATTTCCCAATGTAATAATAACAGCACGGGGCCTTGATTCATACATAGCATGTCGCTTCCACAAGTATGGCTATCCTAATAATACATCACAAACTTCAAGGGGAGCAATGTCACACAATACCTCATCCGTGAAGGGCTTGATGTTGTATGGAAGGCGACACTGCTGGCTCACGTGAAGATCTCGTCCTTGGTGAAGCCACCCGATGGTGTACGGTTGTGGATGTGTTGTGGTCGGTAAGCCCAATCACTTCACGACCTCTACCAAAATGAGGTTCTTTTGGCTCTCGCTATCAACAATGAACTGTATGGGGGAGCCCTTTACCCAAATCTGGGAGTGGAAGAGACACTCCTCCTCCTCTGGATCTTCAGGTTCATTTTTTTGGATCTTGGCGGTAGCAACAGTGGCGTTGGGATCCGCATCAATGATCTGCTTCCCTTTGTCATTCCCCTTGTCGAGTTCTGACTCAGAGTCAGAACATGCATCTGATTCTGAAACCTTTAGCTCAGCCACCAGTGACTGCTTGGCCCGACATTCACTTGTGTTGTGAGTGGAACTCTTATGGAACTCACACCATTTTCTCGTGTCCTTTTTCAGCTTCGTGGCACTGTTCTTTGCTTGTAGCTTCAGTGGGTTGTCTTGGGCTGCCCCGCCTTGGCTTTGTCCTTTGTTATGTGGTTTAGGGGCACCTTTCCCCTGCTTTGGATTTGTAGATCCAAAGTCTCACTTCTTTTGTTTAAACTTCTGCTCGACCTTGATGGCATATCAGTATGTCGTGCCGAGCGAGGAGATGTTTAGGAATTGTATTTCTTCCTGGATGTACTTGTGCAGGCAGCTGTGGTATTTGAGTATCAAATGCTACTCCGAATCCTTGATACCCAACTTTGTGCGAAGGGTATGGAAAATATTGGTGAACTCCGACACGTCTTGGTCCCTTCCCTGCTGCAGCGTGGTCCACTTTATGTATTCATCCTCATAGCTTCTGACAGGGTAGTACTGCTCCTTGATGGCATCCTGGAATGAATTCCAGGTGGGTGCGGCTGAAAATAGTGAGCCAGTACTTTCATCCTTCTGCTCGCAGTAGGTTTCCCACTAGTACTTGACATGGGGGGCTGCTTTGAGAAGAGCGAAGACAATCTTTTCCCGACTCGAAAATTCATGAACAGAAAAATAACCCTCTAGCAGATTTAACCATTTATCTACGGCATCTGTGTCTATCTGACCCTCAAATATGGGGATTTCAAAATTAACTTGTACCTTAAAGGGCGTGGGACACTTTCACTCCATCACCATGATTGAGTCGAGTTTGGTTATTCCGTTCACCGGTCATTGCACCATTGGTCTTTCACACCATCCATTTTGGGATTAATGCTACCAATACATCTCAGTGTTGCCAATATGTTGAAGAGAAGTCATTCAGCTGAGAATTCACCATCCAGTTAATGCCTCATCCACTGCAATACCTTTAACCTCCATTTTTCATGACTGCCATTCCTGAACCTTGTGTCATCGATCATTTTCACCTCTAGAAAATCATTTGCTTCATTTCGTGTCGTAGATGTGGGATACATTAAGGCCCTCCTACAACGAGTCACTTCTTGTTGAAATCAGCTCATTATCTAAGAAGTTGACTTAGAAACAACCCTTTCAGTACTCTGAAGCTTGCATGCCTAATTAGCAGTTTCTCACTTCCGGCGACAGGTTGACATCAATGGCCTTCGACTGAAAGGTTTTACGTGGTGTTTGACATTGGATCATATATTCACACCACGTGAATTGTACTATAGTTCCTTGAGGGTCATTATCATTATCGGTGATTCCTCCCGCGTCTGTTAACAGCTCACATTATTGGCTGGTAATCAAGTGACCTCTTTCCATGTTCGACTTTAGAACATCTTTTCACATGGATCGACTTGTACATCGGGCAAAGATTGAATGAGTTTAAAGACCCCAAATCTAGTTTCATCCATTCGGGCTGCGATATATTCAGGAATATAAAGACATCAAATGTACACAGAAGCTGCACAAATGGTCATCCACACTAGGGACATGACCCTACATATGAAGAATCACCAGTCTGTGACTGTAGACAATTATTTGTTCTATGTACATGAAATGAATTTATAAAGCTGAGCATGGGAATGCCCGCCTCAGCTAGATCATGAAAAATTATATTATGATGATGTATTGTATTGTATCTTATAGAGGTCACCTTCCAGTTTTGAAACCTCGAATCCTCATGTTAAAGCATTTCATCTGACATCAAAGATTTACGACTTCATGCTTTAGGGGGAAAATGTTATAGACATATTTGGGCATTGTTGTGCTGTGCAACAAACCCCCATTTCTAAAATCTTTACATAAAATTTTGATAAGAAATGGGGCCCTTTTAAAAATCAACTTAGTTAAGATTTGTGTGTCCACAAATAAAATATTGGTATTAACCCATCATAAGAAAAAATCCTTATTAAAAGGCTTGATGTAAATGAATCATTTTATAAAGCCTTTTAAATAAAAATAAAGTGTTCCTTTAGTAAATGTTATAAAACCATTCTTTATTGCGATAAAGCGATCAGACATCGCATATCACAATAACAAAAGAAGCACACACAAAAGAAAAAACCTCACCCAATTCTCTGATTCGAAAAGGTAATTGCAATTGGGAAATCGAAGGAAGCAAATGCCAAAGGTATAATAAAACAGAGCCCCTCAACTCCTCTGATGCGATAAAGAAAATCGAAATCAGCGGTGTCAATGATAAAGGAACATATGAAAAGGCCTACTCAAAACCCCTAATGCGATAAAGCAAATCGCAATCGGCAATCGGCAGAGTCGCATGACAAAATGATAAAGCTCAAGCCCAAGTCCTAACTGCGATCTATTAATTAGGTGCACATCTCGAAAAATAAAAAATACATTTAAAAGGTTTGCATGCATTATATCACCTTTCGGTAATCAGAGATATTTACAGCAAGTGTTAAAGCCCTTCCCCTCGACACTCCCGATCGCCGATTTGCGATTTATCACCGATCATCGATCAATGAAATCTAAAGCATGCTTGAAATAATCATTCGGCATATGAGTGACATGATGGGCATTTATGATGTTATTTACCACGATTGATAGGTTAAATAGCTATTCAATAATGCAGTTAAGGGTAGATCTTTAATACTATTTTATCTATGGTAATCTTTAACTATATTTCATTTATCATATGCCAATTGACGTAATTCTATCTTATTGTCATATTGGCTTGTAGTAGCACTTCTCTGTATCACGGTTTGCAACTGTTTGTGTAGAATTCCTCCGAAAACCAGAAATCTGGAGAAAATGGGGAAGAAATCAAAGAAGCCTACAACAGCAGCTCCTGCAGTCAAAGATCCAGGACCAAGAAAAAAAGGATTAATCTTAGATATGACATGTCTTGGTCTGGGAAACACTAGCTAGGAGAGTATTTATAATCTGATTGAAGCAGAGGAGCCTGAAGAGTTATCAGAGGAGGCCACAGCCAATTCAACTAACAAGTCAGAAGGAACTCTTAAAGAATTGGCTTGTTCCTATCTTCACAGGATAGCAGCACGAGCTAAAATCCTGCCATATACTGATGTGGTAAGATGGGTGGTAGAGAAAATTCCAGTTTCGGACAGAACCTTTTGCACAACTGATGGGAGGATATTCGGCTCATTTCAACCTGAGGATCTTAGGAAAATGTATCACTTACCTCAACCTGAGAAGCAATACAACAAGGCGTTCCTAGAAGCATTTGCAAAGGAAAACGACTCAGAGTCAGCCCCGATAAAGCAGTGGAGGCATTTCCCAGAAAAGCACAAGCACGAGTCATTAGGTAAGTACTCTGTCGACACATTGGCTTCCCCTTACTACTATGCTGAAGCTATGATGTGTAGGATTTGGGAATACATGATTTTACTAAATTCACTATAGAAATGGTCCCTCTAGTGGAAGCTGCAAGCAATGGTTATGTGATTGATTGGGCGAATATTTTTTCTGATAAACTAGCCACAACAATTCTAGAGTACAGAAAAAATGCACATCAAACTACCAGGACCATTCCCCCATTCTATTACAGTGCATACATTATGGATACTATTTGTTTCAATTCTGAATTTCCATTACTCGGATGGAGATGGACTCCCCAAGACCCTAAACCAATCCATATTTATCATGAGCAGTTATGGAAGGCTCACTACAAAAATCATCTGTATAAAATTTGCAATGGTTTTATTTTACCTGTATATTACTCTATTTTTAATAAGCCTGCTCCCAGGATATCCCAGGAAGCAGAGACAGACTTGACAGCAGTAGGTAGTTGGTTTGGGGAGGAAAAATTTACTTATATAAGGCTTTTTGGTAGCCTCACTAAACCCCATGTCCTTCCCCTGTATGTGCCTGATAAATTGCTAGCTCGGGAATTGGCTTATCAAATAACAGTAGAAGGGACATCAAAAACCCTTAGAAATTCTAAGAAATAGGTATGGCCTATATTCCCTTTACGATGCGGCATTTTCACTCTTCATGATTACAAGCACGCAGAGAAGGAGACAGAAAAGATACAAATGTTGAATCTTGCCACAATTCCTAACAGGCAATATGATCCAAGAAAGGTTGCCTATAATGTTCTTGAACAAGCCAAACTTGCTAAATTTGATCATGAAGTAGATGACTTCGATGATCTATTTGCCTCAACTGAATCATTATTTCAAGTTAAAGGATTGGCTAGAATTAGGTATCAAGATGGAGGGCTACAAACGTTTAATATGCTTAGAGAACAGAGGTTGCAAACTCTACCTTTAGACCTATTAGCCACAATCCCTACAGTTCAACCATCTAGTCAAACTGAACAAACAATTACTAATAAGACCCCTGATGTGGAAAAGGTCTCCGAGAAAGAAAAAATGCCAGAACAGGAATAGGAATAGGGAAAAGGTAGTGAACTCATGGATACAGACATTCACATTGATCCCAAACTACTCAAAGAATGGCAACAGTTTGACTCAATCATAAGCAATACTGATAGCCTACAGGGATTTAGCACCCCTGAAGTGACGAATACTCAAAAGACAACAACTAATATGGTTCCAACTGAAGGAAACAGTGGCCCACCTATGACTCAAAGGGATATAGAGATGATTCCAGAAAACCCATCCAATGAAATCGTTCTACATGTATAAGAAATACCACCTTTGGATGTCTTCTACAACCCTAAGCATAGGGTTGTAATAAAGAGACAAAGGAAAAAGAGAAAACTTGATCAATCTTCTCTTTTGCCTGCATAGATGGAAATAACTAATGTGGTATGGAGAGAGGAAGTCAATCCTTCTGAAGACCTTACTAAACTCTCTTAGTATGTTGGGGCATACTCGGCAGCTACTATGGACAAGGCATCGGAAGTCAGCAATTTGCTTAAAGAAAAGGATCAGACAATTGTTTCACTGGAGGCATAGGTATCTGAAAAGTAGTAGAGGATAGAGTAGTTAGAACAACAGTTGGCAACACAGTAGCATTCAAACAACCAATTAAACGAGCAATTGCTCAAAGAGAAGCAGAGAATAGATCAAAATGTAGTTTAGAAACAAAAGGAACTATCCCAAGCATTGGCCAAGCTGAAGACAATGAATGAACAGTTGAGCAAAACAAAAGATGAACAAATCGCTCAATTGTCACTGCAAATAGAAAGGTTCAAAGGATTTCCTCAAGTAGGAGAATTCAAATTAGAAGCTCTCTAGATTAATAAGGCATTATCTAATCAATTGAACTTGCTATGTCATAATATCTCTCTTGCTCTACCCCTATGTGAAATTTCCTCATCAATGATTGATAAGTCAGTCGATGCAAGATAGAAATTGGAGCAATTCGATGAAACACTAACAGAGTTTCTCTCTTGGCAAGAAACCGAGGAAGGAAAAGCTGCAAATCTGCCTCAAATTCTGGAATCACATAAGGAAATCATGTTCCTAGAATGGCAATCTCAACTAATGAAAGCGGAGAGGGCGACTTCAAGATGCAGATCGGCAACTGGTAATTTGATTGAATTAATTAATGATACTCTTTATTTTTCCAATTTAATTTAAGAATGCACTCTAGGGAAACTACCATCAGCCAAAGCATTGGAGCAGATGTGGAAACAGGAACTAGAAAAGAGGGAGAGATTGATCACAGGCATTCAAACTTTAACATGGGACACCTTTTGGTTCTTCCTTGTTAAACCACATAGTCAAAAGGCAGCAATGAAATGTCTAACCGATGCAATCGGTTACATGATTCCTGAAATTACTGATGCCACATATTCTGCCCAACTACATTCACGTATGAGTCACCCTCCAGAACTGCAACCAATGCTTGCCATATGCCAGCTCAAGCCAAAGGATAGTTAGCTGAAACAATGAATCATTCTTACCGACTGCAAGCATGTCTATTTCGGGGAGATTTTCATATATTTATGATTTGGTTATACCAGCTCACAACATTTTTATTTCATAGTTAGTTAGTTTAGAAAGTATTTATAGACCCTTTCATGTTTTTGGAAAGGGTCCTCAAATTTTGTATTAAAACTTGGATTGGGAGTCCTTGGATCGGGAGTTGCACTATTGTGCTTCCAATATATATATATTTTATGAAGACTAGACCTGAATTCTAAATTTTAATGAAGAGTACTTTGATGGGATATGCACTATTGCTTTTTGTGAGAGTATTTCTAAGTTGAAAGACAGGATTTGAATGCGATTGATATCGAAGGGGATTCAAATTACATATGGTACTATTATCTATGTCTTTGCTTCATTCTTTTATATGAATTAGCATTTATTAATTTTCACTATCATTGATATATATATATATATATATATATATATATATATATATATATATATATATATATATATATATATATCTGTGTGTGTGTGTGATTTCATAACAGTCCTTTAGCTTATCACTAGGGAATGTTTAAGGATTGTTACTTTTTCAGTCGTATTTATGTCAATGGTATATAAAGAATAGTGTAATAATGTTTTAATTATTACTTTGTTTAGCTACCTGAACAAAGTAATTATCATATGAATGAATATTTTTGTTTAAAAGTAGAGTCATCTACATGCCTACTTTTCAATAAGAACCACCAAGAATTACACTAAAACAGAGATTTCCCGGGATAGATTAGTTGTTTATATTTTTGCATATTAGAATAAATCATCCATCATTACCATTAGATAATATAAAATCAATCACTTATCCATCCTATTTACAAATCATTGGGAAACTGGTCCCATTATATCTAGTCGGAGCCACCACACCAAACGGAAAAGGAGCTGCCTTTAAGGTCCGAACCGGGTGGTTTTCCCCGATGTCGATGTAGCGATTTTCAAGGCATCAATAGGTACTTCAACCCCAATCTTATATGTCAATAAACTAGGGCTCTTTAACCCCTAAAAGTGTTGTTTCATACCCTAAAAGATCATAGTCAACTGATTACATCATTCCCCAAAAGTTCCAGCTGAAAAACCATCCAGAACTGGCCTAAACTGGACCATACTAAAAGCTCCACTGTCAGGGTGTGATGCATACTGACTTCTACACTAGCCAGGTGTGATGCATACTGAAGAGGCCTTCTGTGGAGTGTGATGAGTGAGAATGGAAAAATGTCCGAGACAGTTTGCTAAGTGGATGCTCATGGAATCTTCTAGAAACTTCTCCTATGACACTTGCCTCTCTGAATTCACCCAGGGATGAGTAAGAGATCCAAGAAATCTCCAAATGGAACCAAAAACAACAAGTGGAATGACACTAATCAAAAACCCAGTGATGACTCAAACCCTTGCATACATCTATAAATGGATCCCTCATTTGAGAGATCTGGAGGCTGGAATTTTGTAATTTGTAAGGAAGTGCTGATAGTTTGTGTCTGAAAAAGAGCATTGTATTGTTGGGTTATCTTTCTTTTCATGAGGTGAAGAGGACTTTGATGCTAGGAGGATGATGCTAGATCAGACAGCTAGGTTGTAATTCTCCCTTCTATTTTAATAAATTTCTTTGAGTTTTCCTCCATACAATTGTGTATTTGTGAATGTTGTTATTTGTGAATGCCATTGTATGTTCATTGTATTTCTGATTCTACAATGCTTATGATATAATAGATCAATATGCTTTGATGGTGTTTTTTTACTTTGTTTCTACAGGTATTCTCTAAGTGGGATAAGTAGGATATGAGGTGCAAGCTTTGTCAAGGGGGAGAGAGATCAAGCAAGGAGTTAAGAAGAAGATCCAAGTTGGTTCCTTTGCCTCTCTCTTATCTATTATACATAGAGGAAATCACAAATTGCTTTAAACTATTTGTTTCTAGGGTAGTTGCCAATCCTAGAGGGCTAGTCGATCAAAAAGACACTAGTTTTCCTAGAAACAATAATTTATCAATCAAATCCAACATTTCATTCCAATAAGTCCTCAATCTGGGGTGTTTAGCCTAGCATTGATTTCAGATCTGCTTCACAATTAGCTCGGAGTCTCCATGCATAGTTAAGAATTCAATATTCACATTCCCTATTGTTTGTAGCCCAAGGAGAAATGCTTCATACTCAGCCATGTTGTTGGTTGCCTCAAACTCCAACTTGAATTAGAGGGGTATCAAGCTACCCTCACGACTTACCAACAATACTCCTACTCCATTTCCCTCTTTGGAATTCACACTATCAAAGTATAATTTCCATACTTTTCTTTTATCTGTGTTTTGGTCGTCTAATGACATCATTATATGTACTTGCGTTTCTTCTAAGATGGTCTCATCTTCCTCTAGGAATAGGTAGGAGAGGTCACTTTCTCTTCCATACACTGGATAATTTTTAGAACCTTTAGCTGGGGTCACAATGTTTACAAATCTAGACTCTCTATAAAACCTCCTTTCTTCGCCTCCAAAAGTGGGAATAATGGAATAACTTATATCTAATTTGATGGAACCCCCTACCTTGGAACCCAAATACCTAGATAGGAGCATATGTAATTGAGGGGGAATATCTACCATTGCTATGTCCATCACTACACTCTTAACAGGGATCTAAGTGAGGTTTACCACCAGATCTTTTATCATTCCCAAGCATTTGACCCTCTTAGATTCAATAGAATATAGGTCCTTGTAGGGCCTGGTGATCTTCAAGCCAAGTTGTTCCATCATGGTTAAGGGCATGAGGTTATGCGAGGCTCCAGAGTCCAATGTGCTTTTATGCAATAAGAGGTTATGAATTACCAGGGTCACATAAAAGGGTGCATTGGAAGCATCAAGTTCTACAACATGAGGCCCAAAAACAATCATTGGTCTTTCTTCTTGAAGGTTTAAATAGTCCTGGGTAGGTATTGAGGTGGATTGAAGCATGAATTGAGAGACTTGAGCTTTATAAGTGGGCTAATTTAGAAGTTCAATAAGAGGAATATGAATATTTACCTTTTTGAGTTCCTTCTGAAGATTGAATCCAGGTTGGCCTTTTTATGCACCTCCTATATCTCCTTCCCTTTCCTTATCATTGGTACTTTTTATCAAAATAGGTTCCTTCTTTTCTGTGTGCTCCTCGGAGCTATTGCATTCTTTATTTGAGGAGACATTTACCTTGGATGCATCAAAACTTAGCTTACCTTTCCCTTTATTTGGAACTGGGGGAATATCTTGGGGATAATTTCCCTCTTGTTGTTCCAGTTCCCACAACCGATTTCTTGAAGATCTTAGATCATACCTTCGATGTAGTTGTGCTTGCATGAAATCCACAAACTATTTACAATAATCACCTATGTCCTCATTTTTTGCTGCTTCTCTATCCTGACTTGTCTCCTGGTGAGCCATATTTTCATGTTCTTCTTCAGAGAAAGAGGAATACAAGTTTCCCTGCATCCCATGTGTATTTGATGATTGTTCATTGGGATCATCTTCTAAATATAGAGGAGGAGGGATCTGATCAAGTTGGTCCTTTCTTTCCCTTGAAATAATCTTCAATGGTGGCCTTCGGTACTATGGATTATAACCTCGGTTGTTACCTTGAGCATTTGGTTTTGGGAGACTCTTGTTCTCCAACTCAAGTTTCACCACCTTATGTGATAAACTCCTGATGAGTTTATCTATTTCTTCCCACTTTAGATCTAGTGATTCTTTAGCTTGACCAGAGGAGGATGTTTCTTCTTTCCCCCTTTTCTTCTCAGTAGGTTCATCCTTACCTCTTGAATTCCTTGCCGAGGTGAAATTTGCTTCTACCTCAAGAGCATCAACTTGGAGTTGATCCAAAGTGCGAGACTTCCTTTCTCTTAGGGTAAAACCAAAGTTGGATTCAAAGGCTCCCACAAAAACTATGAGAGAAACAACTTGAGGAGGCTTTATCTCACCAGACAGGCTATATTACTACTTATTGAACCTTTTTACAAATTTTGAAATATCCTCTTCTGGATGCTTCCTTATAGAATAGAACTCTATGAGGACATACTCATGATTTCTATTTTCACCCCACTTTTGTGTGAAAGAGTTTTCGAGTTCCTCCCAGGTAGTGATGGAGGAATCAGGTAGGGCTTTAAACCATTTTATGGCTTCTCAATCAAGGAATTATACAAAGAGTCTCAGGACCACATCCAGTTGTTCTACATTTAGATTCTCAGCAAAAGCATAGAAAGTTTCAATTTGCCTCTTTGCAGTTTTTTCATCCTCCCCATTGAACCTAGGTAAAAGCTTTAGGTATTCCTAGGGCATAGCACTTAGTGGTTGAGGTAAATCAAGAGGTGAATATTTATTCTGTAAGAAACCCAAAACATCCATTTGAATTAATGGAGGGTGATTGAGATTTTCCAGACGAGCTTGGGCGAAAACCACAACGGTTGAAGTGGCTAGACTGAGAGCAGCGAATGATAGTGGGTTTTGAGCTGGATGAGGAGGCTTCAAAAATGGTGAGACAATAGCATAGGTAGTAGGCATTTTCTCCTTCCAAACTCTCCTAAAAATTCATTTCTCTGGGTCAGATACAGATGGGGTTTTCTGCTAAGAGGTATTTGAGAGAGTGTGAGGCTTTCAAAAAGTCAGGATGATAAATGATAATGGGGTTTGTGAAGCTGATGAGGATGCAATCAGAATGTCTTTTCTCACCTACACAAAGAGTGATTAACTTTTCATATCCCAGGGGAAAACTCCTTCAATACGTTCCCCGACAATGGTGCTAGAAGATGTTGTCGCTTCTAGAGACAACTTCAGATTGCTTACAAGACCAGTGCCTAGAACATCTAGATTTTGTATGTCTCATATGATTCTCAAGAAAATGGAGACGTCACATATATTTTTGTATATATATATATATTCATATATATAATAAACATCTTAGGTTGGTTCATACATCTAAAGGCGTAAACCATGCATTTCTGGTACTTCTTCACATATACGACTCACATAAATATATGATAAGTCGAGTAGTTCAAGGACCTACAATTTAATAAGCTTTGAAAGAGCAATGATAGAGGATAAGAAGATAGAGTAACTCATCAAATAGAGCTTGAAGCATAAGGAATTCTACACTTATCGCATAGAGCTTGAAGCCTCCAAAATTCTACACTTTTGAGCTAAAGGTAGACATAATGGATGAAAGAGGATGGGAGTGATGATTCATGGAGCGCAATTTTAAAGATATAATATCAAATATCCATACAGGCACATGTATTAAAGAATCAATACAAATGAATCTGTAAGAACATATGAAGCCTTTCTAGCAGCTACAGTTACATGAATTCAGAGAGGAAACATGAACATAATGGAATTTAATAAAAGGATAACATATTGTAGTACTCGAAGGAGGAATCACCACCATTTTCTTAATATTCTGAAAAAAGCATATCATAAAATCATACAGTCTTGAAAATAACATGTATTTCTTTCTTTAGAATTCTAAACCTCTATGAAGTGTTGCTTCCCCTTATTTATCTAGAGAGGGGAGCATTGAACAATGATTACAACAAAATATCTTAGTTGAGCCTTAATTATTAGATCAACTAGCTGTCTCGGCCTGAGATGGTTTTGTGGCCCAAAAATGACTACAAAAGTTAATTGCATCAATAAATGGCGACACATCACAAGAAAAAAACAAGTCAATCGATCGGATGAACATGCCAACAAAATATCTTCATGCCCATCCCTCTAATCGCCTTTGCTTTAGGTTGTTGCTTGCCCATGGTCTGGTCACAAGTGTCACTCATTTGGTTCCCATCGCTTCTGCCTCTACTACTCGGATCGTTCGTTCTTCAAAATTGGGAGTGGTCAACTATCAGTTTAATGCCATATTATAGAAGCCGAATGTTGGCATTATGATACAAGTGTTGTCCTTGATGACAACTTACTCAGATGAAAGATCATAGTACAGCAGGTTAACAGAAAAGAATGAAGAAAGAGAGGTATACGTAGGTTCACCTTGACCAAGGTGTGTATACACATAGGTTCACTAAACACAAGTTGCGTATACGTACACATGTACTTTCACAGAAGGAAAAGCGCGTATATCTTGGAAAACTAAGTTTTTGGTCCAAGGTATTTGGTCCATGGTATTTTGATCCATGGTATTGGTCCAAGGTATCTAGTCCGATGTATTGACCCTAGGTATTTGGTCCAAGGTATTGGTCCTAAGTGGTTTTCGTCCATGGTATTGAGAAAGGCCTAAAACTATAAAAGGAGGAAAAGATCATTAGGCCAGGTGTGCAAGTATCGAATATCCGATGAAGTGTGAGATCTAGTATGCAGGTTATTGGCTTATGGTGTTGTGCTTGATCTGAACCAGGGATGAACCTTAGTGGTTGATGGAGGATACGATCTAATGATGGATCAGGATCTTAAGGATTGAAATGAATTATCTTTATATGGTTTGATCATGTTTATTCTAGATCTGAATATTGACACATATTTTGTTCTATAAAATTATGATCTGGGTATAACTGAAGTCTGGAATAGCTGCAGAATTATGAATTAATATTTACAGATGTATACGCTAGTTGGCTTTGAGAAAAGTGCGTATACACACAAGTTTGGCACATGGAAGTAGCGTATACCTTAAAAATTATGTTTCAGTTGTTTCTGTTTGTTGTTGCAGAGTTCTGGGTTCTGGTTACTGTATTCTGGTGACAATATTCTGAATGATCAGATTGATGGGTTGTCAAAATGATTGATTAATTCGGTTGTGATTGGTTCAAAAAGTGATTGGTTGATGCAGATGTGTTTGATGATTGAATTAAAGTTATGATGTTATTTATGCATCCAATCTGAAATATTATGAAACGTGGTCCTTGAAGGAAGAAAGAAGGTCGTAGCCTTCTGTAGGTCACAGCCTACATACTAGTAAACATATTGGCTAGTACAAGAGTTAGGGGGTTGTAGCTCCCTTCCAGTAGAAGCTGAAGAATGAGAGAAGGTTGTAACCTTCTGGAGGTAGAAGCCTACGTACAGGTATAAGTCTACACCAGTACAAAATTGTAAACAGATTTTCTTATTATTTAAAGAAGACAGAGACGACAGCAGCAGGTGGTTTTCACCCACATTGGGTTTCCACCTTATATCTTGGTGTTCATGTGTGTTTCTTATGTGTGATGCTTTATTCTACTTTTACTACACTGTCTAATAAATCTCTGATATACTATTTAAAGTTCAATGCATGATAAATTGGGTAAATCAAAAGTTTTCTGCATATACACTGGTTGCTTTAAGTACAGTCGCGTACAAACGCTAGTTCACTTAGCTGAAGTAGCGTATACAAATATGTTTGGAAAATTAAATTATTCATCTAATAATACTGATTCACCCCCCTCTCAGTATTATTTCCAACAATTGGTATCAAAGCAGGTCCTTCAGAAGAAGCTTGATCACTTGAAGGGAGATCCATCATCATGAGTAATAAAGAAAGCATGGGATCCATCAGACCGCCAATCTTTGATGGGAGAAATTTTTTTTATTGGAAGATAAGAACCACAACCTATCTACAATCACTTGGAACAGATGTCTGGGAAATCATGGAAGGAGGATATACATTTCCATCAGCAATTCCTCTAGATACCACAGGTAAAAATCAATATGAAACCAATGCCAGGGCTTTCAATACATTATTGGGAAGTCTGTAACAATCAGATTTTTTCAAGGTTATGAAGCTCAAATCAGCCAAAGAAATATGGGACACATCTTCACGAAATCTTAACTACCTTTGAGATGAGAAAAGGAGTCCCATCAGATATGAGAGAAGCCGCATTTAAAGCTTTAGAAAAAGGAAAGGAAGAACTCAATGAATCAGGACATCTTTCAGAAGAAGAAGATGAAGTAAACTTTGTCAAGAAGCTTCAACGGGGTTCCAGAAGATTTAGAGGTAAACTACCTTTCAAATGTTTTACCTGTGGTAGAGTCAGTCATTACGCTGCCAAATTTCCTCATAAAGATAAATATGATAAAGGGAAGGAATCTACAAAATGGAATAGAAACCAAAGTGTAAGTTAAAAGAGTTACTATACTCATGAAGATAGCGATGGTTTATCAAATAGTGATGAAGATGAAAATAGTAATGACTATAGACTTCTAATGGCTTATGAAGATGATAATTTTTGGGATGCTCTACAAGAAGATGACCTTCATGAAGAAATGTCTAAACTCAAAATCTATTTAGAAGAAAAGAATATGATTATAGATGCCTTGACATACCAACTTGCTGAAAGAGAAAAACACAATGAAAATCTAGAATGTGAAATTGTGGGTCTAAGAAAGGATCTTGAGAAAACCAAATCTCTCAATCTTAGATTTGCTAAAGGATCAGAAACCTTAAATGAAATTATCAAAGTGCAGTGTTCTCCTCTGATAAATATAGGTCTTGGATATACTGAAGAAGCATCTCAATCACAAAAGCCATTAACCTCTAAAAGCTATCTTGATGCAGCAAAGAATAGTGAACAGTATGACAATCGTCAGCAAATGCATAAAGCAGATCACCAGGTAAATCAGGCTCAATTTTCTTCAAGGATGAACAGAAGCCACAACTAACCTCAGTTAAATCCCACTCAATTTTCTTCAAAGATAAATATCAATACAAACTACAATCACCAAGTCAATAGATTTGATAATTGCAGGAACTTCTTTAATGGTCAATGTTTCTCATGTCACAATTTTGGACACAAAGCTGCTCAATGTGTTGCTTACAAAACCATCATGACTAGAGAAGCACGAAATCAAAGGAATGTGATAGGGATCAAGAAAAGTTCCTATAATAACTTTTCTCTTCTTGAAAATCAAATAGAATTCTCAATCTGTAATAACTTTGGCCATGAAGAATCTGAATGCAAGAGTAAATTTCGGCAAATATCTCAAAAGGAGAAAACGCCATTAAATCCCAAAATATGGAGAAGGAAATAACCTCAAACAAAAGGATGTGGTATAGCCTTGTATGCAGAAGGACAAGAAAATCAGTGGTACATCGACAGTGGATGCTCTAAACACATGACAGGTGACAAAGAAAAACTTCACTCATATAATGCCTTAGAAAAAGAAAATAATGTCTCATTTGGAAACGACACTCCTGATGTCATAAAAAGTAAAGGCTCTATTTTCTTGAACGAAAAGGTTAAAGCTAGGAATGTTATGTATGTAGATGGTCTAAAGCATAACCTGTTGAGTGTCAGTCAAATGTGTGATCAAGGAAATGAAGTGGTGTTTTGATCAAATGGATGTGTTGTTCATGAGCTTGGTATAGGAGAAACCATGATCAAAGGTACAAGAACTCAAAACAACTTGTACATACTCAAGGGAGGACAACAACAGTGCAATCTAAGCAAAAATGATGAAAACTGGCTATGGCACAGAAGATTGGGACATCTAAGCTTTTCTCAAATAAGAAAAGCATGCAGATTATAGGTTGTTTGTGATCTTCCAGATATCAGCATTCCTGAAAATACAATATGCAAACCATGTCAATTCGGTAAGCAAACCAGATCTCACTTCATTGAAAAAGAAGGGTTAGCTAGTAAGCCTCTTGAACTTGTTCATACTGATTTATGTGGGCCATCAAGGAAAAAGTCACCTCGTGGAGAAGAATACTTTATATTGTTCATTGATGATTTTTCCAGAATGTGTTCGATAGGTCTTCTAAAGCATAAAGATGAAGCATTTGAAAAGTTCAAAGCCTTCAAAGCTTTGGTTGAAAATGAATCAGATCGCAAAATCAAATGCCTCATATCTAATCAAGGAGGGGAATTTACCTCGGATGAATTCTTTGAGTTTTGTGAACAACATGGAATAAAAAGGTAGTTCTCCACTGCAAGGACTCCTCGACAAAATGGAGTGGTAGAAAGAATGAACAGAACTGTTCAACAAATGGCTCAAACTACACTAGATGAATCTAGAACTCCTCCAACCTTCCGGGGTGAAGCTGCATTCACCGTCGTAACTATTCTCAACCAAGCAAATGTTTGGGTAAACAACACTCAAACTCCACATGAACTTTGGTATGGTAAGACTCCTACGGTAAAATATTTTAAAGTTTTTGGAAGCAAATGCTATATCAAAAGGACTGATGAAAAACTTGGTAAGTTTGAGCCCAGAGCAGATGAAGGTATTCTTCTTGGTTACTCTTCCCGAAGTAAAGGATATAAATGTTATAATAAAAGACTTGGGAAAATTGTTGAAAGTATTGATGTTGTAGTTGATGAAGCATGCAAAAATCCAAAATAGATAAAAATAGAAGATTATGACAATGAAGAAGATGGGGATTATTTTCCCACATCAAATCACAATGATTCTAAAGAAGAAACCAATGAAGCACTAGAAGAAGAGATAATGGTAGAAGAAAAGACTCCATCCAGGTATGTTCAGAAAAATCATCCAGAAACTCAAATTTTAGGGGAAAAAGAGGCAGGTGTACAGACAAGAAGAACTATTACAGAAACCTCAAGCCATCTAACATTACTATCCTCCACCGAACCTCAAAATATAAATGAAGCATGCAAATATGAATGTTGGGTCAAGGCCATGAATGAAGAACTTGGGAAAATTGAAAATAATAATACTTGGGAATTAGTTCCTAGACCTCATGTTTTAAGGGAATAAGTCCCCTAGGGCTTTGGGTCAGAACCCTATCAAAGTAGGAGTAATCTACAACAAGAAACACGCATACAACTCAGGAAACTTGCTTAAATAAACTAACTATGCGAGGATGAACATATCTGGATTTCCTTCGTTTGGGTAGTTCCAGCCAGGGTTCAAACCATCTGCAACTCCTAATGATATTCAAACCTGAGTCTTCCACTTCCGGCTCCAAGCGGAACTGTCCTCCAGGTCTGTCCAGTCCCAGTCTTCAACATCGTCCTTCCATAACCAATACCATGATATCTTCAACAAGTGAAAGAATATCAACACTCAAGGAAACAAGGGTTTGCTGAATTTGGGGAAGTGCTTGAAGCATATGGATACTTCAGACTTGATCAAGGGATAATCTCAGTATAGTAATTCTATCATTTCTCTCCTCCTTAAGGCCTTCCCATTGAAGTCTTTTTATACTTCTCCCAAATTAGTTTTTTAGTTGGGAAACAGTTGGGAAAAGTTGGGCCATGGGAACTAGGAGGTAATCAATAGGTAAAACCCGTGATCTCTTCCCATAATTAAGGAAATTTAATTTTTTTAAGTGTTTTAACTCATATACACTGGGTTGGGTATAGACTGACCTTCGTGTACATGCTTTTATCATAGGGAAAAGTAGCGTACAAGGAGTAAAACACTATTTTTAAAATATTTGGACCAAGTCTGGAAGGAGGGGTTGCCCTAGGCCATAAACCAAGCATCACAAATACCAAGGGTGATATTTGGAGATATAACATCATGATAAGAATATCATAGGAACTAAATGGATATTCAAAAACAAGCTGAATGAAAATGGAGAAGTTATTAGAAACAAGGCCAGACTTGTTTGTAAAGGATATGCTCAACAAGAAGGTATAGATTTTGAAGAAAATTTTGCACCTGTTGCTAGAATTGAAGCCATAAGGATGTTTCTTGCTCTTTCTAGTTTTCAGAAATTCAAAGTATACCAAATGGATGTAAAATCTGCCTTAATGGAGACTTAGAAGAAGAAGTCTATATTGAACAACCAGAATGATTCATTCTTGGAAATGATGCAAAACTTGTATGAAAACTTAGAAAGGCTCTCTATTGTCTAAAATAGGCTCCAAGGGCCTGGTATTACCGTCTTGACAAATATCTCCACCAAAAGGGTTTTTCAAAAGGGTCAGCAGATAGCAATCTATATACAAAGATTGACACTGATAAATTGCTAATAATTGTTGTTTATGTTGATGATATCATTTCTGGTAGCAATGAAGAATCCATGAGTCAGAATTTTGCTTCAGTAATGCAACAAGAATTTGAAATGTCCTTGATTGGTGAGCTTACCTATTTTCTTGGCCTACAAGTTCAACAAAATAAAGATGGTATTTTTCTTTCACAAACCAAATATCTCAAATAGATCTTGAAAAAGTAAAGCATGGAAGATTCTAAACTAGTATGTACCCCAATGGTAACATGATGCAGTCTCAGCTCAAATGATGAATCAGAAGTAGTACATCAACCAACTTATAGATCCATGATTGGCAGTCTGCTTTATCGAATAGGTACCTGACCTGATATCATGCATGCAGTAGGAATAGTTGGAAGATTCCAAGCAAATCCAAAGGATTCACACCTTCAGGTAATCAAAAGGATTTTCAAATATCTTCAAGGAATAAAGAACTTTGGTTTATGGTATCCTAGAGATATAGATATTACTCTTCATGCATATATAGATGCAAATTGGGCAGGAAGTGTTAATGACATAAACAACACTAGTGGTGGTGCATTCTATATGGGTTCTAGGTTATTGTCTTGGTTCAGCAAGAAACAAAGTTCAATTGCATTATCTACAACTGAAGCAGAATATGTGGCTATTTCATCTTGATGCACACAACTACTTTGGATGATACAAACCTTGCAAGACATTCAGATCACATGTACTCCACCCAGCTCCATTCTATGTGATAATACAAGTGCCATCAGTATTTCAAAGAAGTCAATCATGCACTCCAAGACCAAGCACATACCCATCAAATATCATTTTTTACGTGAACAAGTGCTTGAACAAAAGGTCAAATTGGAGTATGTTCCCTCCAAAGAATAGGTTGTTGATATTTCACTAAACCACTGCCCAGAGAGACATTTGAATATCTCAGACAAAAGCTGGGAGTAGTTGATGCATCATCCTACTGTTAAATCCTATTTTTCAGAACAAAGGTTGTTATACGTGAGTTTCATGAAGTGTAGTCGCGTACATATGTGGGTTTCTATGGGCACAGTTGTGTATATGTTGGTTTGAAGAAAAGCAGTGGGCCAGACTCAAGAAAAAGGGGTCTGATATGGTTCTATCAATTATCTACTCTATTTGATGATGGTTACAATCTAGTGATATCATGTGGAAATATGTTCAGGGGGAGCATATGCTTCTAATAATTCATTGTTGGCATTATCTTAGAAGATCTTGGTACAGATCCGCATAATTGTTTTGATTCAGGTGACTCTTTTGATGATGGAAATATACAAGTTGTTGATCCTGATGTTGGTGCATATCATATATGGTGTATGATAGTTGGTGATGACTATCGTGGTCTTGTTTAGATTGGTTGTCCTTACTATAAATGTCATGTATATCATTTAATGTAAAGGTCATGAAAAGACCTAATTTGTAACCCCACTATGCATGGGATGGATGATGTAATATTTCGTTTTTTTTACATGTATAAACAAATGGTATATCCCCACTTGGTTGGGAGATGGATGTATGAGTCATTGGTGATAGGAAGGTCATCCTCACATAGTTGATTTATAGAGTCATGTTATTCTTTTAGAAAATCTTCTTGTAAACTTTGCTAGTGCTCAGGGGGAGCATGGACTAAATCATGGGAGCTCAATCAATGCATTTTAGTATATCAAAGAATTTAGCATGTACTCAAGGGGAGAATGACCCTTTGCCCTTGATGTCAAAGGGGGAGAGTGACTAGGTGTTGTTGTTGCCATCAAGTCCAAAGAGGGAGATTGTTGGCATTATGATACAAATATTGTCCTTGATCGCAACTCACTCAGATGAAAGATCACAGTACAGCAGGTTAACAGCAAAGAATGAAGAAAGAGAGGTATACGCAGGTTCACCTTGACCAAGGTGCGTATACATACAGGTTCACTGAACACAAGTTGCGTATACGTACACACGCACTTTCACAGAAGGAAAAGCATGTATATCTTGGAAAACTAAGTTTTTCGTCCAAGGTATTTGGTCCATGGTATTTTGATCCATGGTATTGGTCCAAGGTATCTGGTCCGAGGTATTGACCCTAGGTATTTGGTCCTAAGTGGTTTTAGTCCATGGTATTGAGAAAGGCATAAAACTATAAAAGGACGAGAAGATCATTAGGCCAGGTGTGCAAGTATCGAATATCCGATGAAGTGTGAGATCTAGTATGTAGGTTATTGGCTTATGGTGCTGTGCTTGATTTGAACCAAGGATGAACCTTAGCGGTTGATGGAGGATACGATCTAATGATGGATCGGGATCTTAACGCTTGAAATGAATTATCTATATATGTTTTGATCATGTTTATTCTAGATCTAAATATTGACGCATTTGTTGTTTTGTAAATATTATGATCTGGGTATAACTGAAGTCTGGAATAGCTGCAGAATTATGAATTAGTATTTACAAATGTATATGCTAGTTGGCTTGAGAAAAGTGCGTATACACGTAGGTTCGGCACATGGAAGTAGCGTATACCTTATAAAGTATGTTTCAGTTATTTCTGTTTGCTGTTGTAGAGTTCTAGGTTCTGGTTTGGGTTCTAGTTACTGTATTCTGGTGACAGTATTCTAAATGATCAGATTGATGGGTTGTCAAAGTGATTGATTGATTCAGTTGTGATTGGTTGAAAAAGTGATTGGTTGATGCAGATGTATTTTATGATTGAATTACAATTATGATGTTATTGATGGATCCAGTCTGAAAATTTATGAAACGTGGTCCTTGGAGGAAGAAAGAAGGTCGTAGCCTTCTGTAGGTCATAGCCTACATACTAGTAAACATATCGGCTAGTACAAGAGTTAGGGGGTTGTAGCTCCCTTCCAGTAGAAGCTGGAGAATGAGAGAAGGTTGTAACCTTCTGCAGGTAGAAGCCTACATATTGGTATAAGTCTACACCAATACAAAATTGTAAACAGATTTTCTTATTATTAAAAGAAGACAGAGATGACAGCAGTGGGTGGTTTTCACCGACATTGGGTTTCCACCTTATATCTTGGTGTTCATGTGTGTTTCTTATGTGTGATGCTTTATTCTGCTTTTACTGCATTGTCTAATAAATCTCTGATATACTAATTAAAGTTCAATGCATGATAAATTGGGTAAATCAAAAGTTTTCTGGATATACGTTGGTTGCTTTAAGTACAGTCGCGTATACACGCTAGTTCACTTAGCTGAAGTAGCGTATACAAATCTGTTTGGAAAATTAAATTATTGATCTAATAATACTGATTCAGCCCTCCTCTCAGTATTATTTCCAACACAGAGGTCACCTGGGCAGTACTTCGTCTTCCCTCTGCATAAAGCACCATGCTAGATCAACAAGTCCTCCTAACCTTCCATGTCTTCATTTACTCTCTATTCATCAATGCTAGTTTCGTGTCACAAGGGGCCTTTCTAGGTAAACCCATGTTGATTTTCAATGCTGCACCTCCTTTCTTAAATGTCTCGGCTGCTGACCCACCATGTCTTTAGATCTTTGCATTACTTCATCGCAAAACTATCACACTGGGGTTTTCCATTAAAGGTCCTTAAGGGACAGGAGTGACTCCCCTTAAAAATTACGATCACCGATATGTGGGATTGGGCCCATCTGGGATATCGCAATCGGCCATTACATAGTATTACCTCTATTTTCCCTCTTTGGTGGCTGTGTTGTTGGATATATTCCGAAAAAAATACCCTCACCATCCCACTAAGCAGAAGCGAAGTAGATGTCTTAATGATTGTTGACCTGGGCCGTTGATCCAAGCTGATTCAATCTGGGCCATTGATTTGGGTTGTTGATCTAGAAATCGCAATACAGGAGAGGGCCCCTTTACCACATTTCATAGTGATCGCCGATTGTCCAAACGTGAAACTTCAATAAGGCATGATACATAAAATATCGCATATGAGAGGGTTCTCTCACATCGCAACCACAAGCTATAAGGGACTTCAGTGGAGGAGGGACTTTGACTTGTGTGATCCCCGATTGCGATATCACAATCGAGGGGATAATTATCGCAATTAGTGAGGAGTAGTGACGTGCAAATATGGAAATCGGCAGGGAAACACTGTGATATGCGATATCGACGGAGGAGGGATTCCATCGTAATCAGCGAGAAGGTGTGGTGACAGGTGGATATGGAAATCAACAGGAAAACATTACGATATTCAATATCGGCAGAGGAGGGATTCCATCACAATCGGTGAGAAGGAGTGGTGACGGGTAGATATGTATCACAAAAAAAAGGGAAGGGGCCGATAGTGATTATGGTTTGTGGGTCTTGATGCTTAAAAAGTGTTTCGACATGATTTTCTTAGTGTTTTTAGAACATTTGAAAGGGGAATGGGAAACATGACTAGAGTTGGGTATACAAAGGGCTTCCAGCTAGAGTTTAAAAAACAAAGGAAATATCTTCTAGAGAATATGGAAATTTCTCTGAAACAATTTAAACTGGACCTGTTCTTCCTCCTTTAATCTCCAATTTGCAAAGCACAATGACCTCTTTGTACAACTGGAACTCTCTTTTCAAAATGTGACAACACAACCCATAGTCCATGAGGAAATTATTTTCTCTCTATTTTGGCACTCGCTTTTCCTCATTTCGACTCTACATTCATCAACTTCGCCCTCTAATCCCTTCAACAACCTTCACTCCTACATGTTATCACCAAAAAATGATCACCTAGCCATTTCTAACTAGGCAGATCGAAATACACCATGTAGGATTAATTTTACCATAGTAAAATAACTTTCACCATGGGAAATAATTTAGTAAACCATTTTTATTAAATTATTTTTTATTAAAAAAAAAAAAATAAAAAAAAAAAAAAAAAAAAAAAAAAACATGAGAATAATTGAATAAATCATTATTTATTTAATTTTCTCGAGGAAAAATTATTAAATCATTATTTGATAATTATTCCTTGTCACATTTGACTAAATCACCTAAGAATAATTAAATAAATCACTATTTATTTATTATTCGTTAATTCTATTATTGGAATAATTGTTAAATCACTATTCAATAATTATTTCAATTTTACACCATTCTTAATCCTCACGAAATAATTAATAAATCATTTTATTTGTTAATCGTTTCTAAATAAAGATATTTGACCATTTTACATATCTTTTCCCTCTCCAAAAAATATAATAAATTATTCCTAACAGTTAGATCTTGATGTGGTCAATATTATTTTATTATTCTTCATTTTCAAGATCAACCTAATACTTTGTTATAAATAAGATGGTTTTCCTTTCATTCTTCACCATGATCCTTATCATCGTCACCAGTATCATCTTCTCCCATTTGAGCTCCCAGTTGAGTTCTACACACTATTTTGGATTTTTAACATATTGAGAGAGATAACCGATCACTGAAGCATCAAGGACATCAAAGGACCCATCCAACAGAGGGGGATTCGTAGACCCTTTTAGAGATCTCCTTCACCAGGTGTTATCAATAAATATTATTATTCATTTAAAAGTCTTTCCATATTGGGTTATTACATTGGATTTCTATTGTTGTTTTCTATTTTGGATCGCATGTATCTTTTTCTTGTGGGTTTTTTTTCGTTTTATTATTGCATTTCTAAAGCGTAAGTAGCCACAAATTGTTGTTAGGGTCACTTATCACTAGTGACTAGTGAAGTGTTTTTGGTACACCTCCCAAGAAATTTCATACTAACGAATGGCGACTCCATTGGGGTTTTTGCTACATTTGTCATCAACAAGTAGCGACTCCATTGGTGTAGTAATTTAGATCTTTGGTGACTGTCATTTCAAGAATTTTAAGTATTTTTTTAGCTATTTTTAGCCTCAATTTCTATTTATAGTTCTCTTTCCTTTTTCTATCAAATTTTCAGATTCTGGTGGCTTTTTGGTTCTTTCCATAGGTCATAGGTACCAGTCGAGCACGAGATGAAAAAATTTGTGTGAGATCTACCAATCGAGAGTCCTGGGAGAAAAATACACTTTTAAGCCCCAGATCTGCATTCCAGAGTGCACATTTTGGCCATATACCTACATTTTCCACTGTTTCTAGGCCAGTACTTGTGTTTTGGATTTTTTTCCGAGAATTTTTCAAAATTTTTCCAGGTTTGCTAAGAGTGTTGTGTGTAGACTAGGAAGGGTTTCTTATCTTTGTTTCAGTCTCCCATAGGCCTAGATTCTCATAGTTGTTCTCTTTAAGGAAGTAAAAATCCCCCTAGGGTTTACAGTTTACCTCCACCATTTTAAGAAGAGATTGGTTGGGTGAGGTGTCTAGGTTTTCAACATTTTAGCCACTAGTTTTTAGGGTCTCATACATTATTTTACAACATTTTTGGATAAATTTATTTCACCTTTTCTCCTTTTAGAGTTTGGGTTTTTCCTTTCCCCCTTAGGATCCCCTTGAGTATCTTAGGTTTTGGAGCTTCATACCTATCCTTTACAACATTTTTAACCTCTAATTTTTGTTGTGTGTCTGCACCATCTACAATAGATTAGTGCCTCTAGACCTCAGCCCCTTTGACATTATATATTTTAGGCCTTTTATGTGTCTTTTAATAACTTATTTGCATCCTCTTTCTTAGCTACTTGATATCCTTTTTGGGTGGGGTTTTGTGTGCTTGATTTGTTGTTTATTTTGTTGTCCTCTTTAGCATTATTTATAGTATTTCAGTATTTTATTTTTAGCAGTACATGGCATCACAAAACATGCTCAATTAACTCATCCACTTGACACATCATTTTCACACACTCACACCCTAAGACAATTTTAGCTTGGTTAACCCCGCCAATCCTAGACTTGAAACACTACACCTTAATAATTTAACACACATAGATTAAGCCCACTTGGGAACCATGGCCAAACAATCTGTGTAGTTTAGGTGTAAGATCGGTGGGATAGGCTTCCAATAACACCCATCGATTGCTTACATTGAGACATATAAGTTGAAATATTCAGAAGCTTAAAATCCTTCACCATCCCACAGTCCAAATCTAGAGTGCATCAGAAACCTGATTTAGAGGGGGTTAGGCTAGGTCATTGTGTGGGCAGTTTCCTCAGGGTTACCCAACCAGTGGCAGAGAATCCTATGCAATGGCTTATCACCAAGAATCTCAATACTTGACCACCCCCATGGGACAAAGGTAAACGTAGTAACCAATATTATGAAAACACCCTATAGGACTGGTTGTGGCAAGCAGTTGATGCTCTAGCCTACCTTTCTATGGACAACTCTGCTTGTGGGGATCTTATTGCGTCAAGTAAGAAGTTCTTTGGAAGGTCATCTAAAACAATAGATTTAGGATTTTTTTAGGATTTAGACCACCTATAGGCTAGAGGTAGTTTTATTTGATAGTCCATGCTTGCTTGTATTAAATTAGCATCATTAATATAGTTAGTTTACACTTGGCACCACTGCACTAGATGTTTTCTTATTGTTTGTTACTCGTTATCTCCTATCACCCTTGAGTCCTTAGAGTTGTCATTGTCTTGACATCATTGTGTCCCTCAAGAATTTGTCGTGGTGAATTAGAGGCCTTTGTCCTCAGTTTTTGTTAGGAGATATTACTCCTCCCTGTCAAGTTAGAGCTCATCCTCCCAATCCTCCATTGAGTCCTCATTCTGACTCTAGTTCTACTGATTCTTCCAGTTTTTCCTTTGATTATGTGTCTTCTCAACCCTGTACCATCACCATGTCAAGCACCAACATGGGTGCAACAAACCAAGGTGGTAACCTAGGTACTAACCAGGGTAACACAACAAGCGAAACCTCCACTGGTATGGTCACTCCTACTCCATTGTTGCCTTTTATGGCTGGTTTGAGCCTCCCTGATTTCATCCAGCTCATCAACAACCCTCTTCTCCATGACACCAATTGGCCATTTAGGTGTACCAAGCTTCCTTCCGACATCCCCAAGTTCGAAGGTAATCCTGGAGAAGGTCCCATGAATCATATTCGCTCATTTCATATGTGGTGTTCATTTAATTCTATCACTGAAGACTCCATCCATTTTCACATTTTCCAACACACTATTACTAGAGTTTCTTCTAAGCAGTATGTTGATCAACCTAGGACTACTCATTCCACTTTCACGTCTCTTTCCAAATCATTTCTATTCTATTTGCAGTTACCTCTCTATTATGACACTGGTACCAAACTATTGTCTTCTTTCTGTCAAACTTCTGCCACTTTCATATCTAACCATGTTCAAGAATGGTGTAAAAGGAGGAGCATATGTAAAGCTCCTAAATCCAAAGAATATCTCTATATGGATTGGTTCCTTAGATCACTTTTGACCCCCATTTCTGAAGATGTCACTTCTCACTTCCCCCAATCTGAGGAAGATGCACTCCAAGTAGCCTTGAAATTTGACTTGATCTACACCTAATCGGGATATGTTTATGTTTTCATTCCCGATTTTCCTCAGCCTGGCACTACTAATGAACCAGGGGAATCTCATGCTACTGATGGTATCGTTGGATCCATTTCAAACACTCAACTTCAACCATATTCTCTCCCTTCGATGAGTTATGGTCAACCCCAGGGGGGGACCAGTTCCTCTTATACCTATCCCCCCCCCCAAATCTTTCACATGGAAACTCTTATCTAGGTCACAACATGTCATATGCATATCCCCATTTACATTAGCAGATGTCAAGGCCACATGTTTCTCCACTTGTCTATCATAATGTTTCCCCATCTCCTTACTATTTATATGCACTGCCTAACACTTCATCCTCGCCGACACCAGCGCCCTAGCCCCCCATAACTCCTCCACCTTTGCCATAGTAACAACCACCCCCACATGGTCAAGTGTATGATCAATAGAGCGCAACCAATCCCCCCGACCCTAATAAACAAAATAAGGGGAAAGGTAACTGGAACCAACAATCTCAAGGTAATCAGGGTAACTAGGGTCCACCACATAATGCACCTCAGAGAAACTAACCTAATCTCGCAACCCAACAATAAGGCGGACAAACCCAAAAAAACAAGGCTCTTTGTACTAAAAAGTCTTGCTCCTATTGTGGGATATATGGCCATTATGCTCATGAGTGTCCCCTTTTACCACAAATGCATCAAGTATGGGAAGCTCAAGAAACTACTTCTAGAGGACAATAACCCATATGTCCAACTCCTCCTCCTCTTGCTTCATCTTAACCAACTCTTATTACCAATACTTTTCCCCACTAAGGATATCTCGCTACCCAACCTACACAAGGCCATGTAGCTCCCAAACCCCCACCATCTGGTCACAATGATTATTAGATTATTATGATGAATTCTGACAAAGTCAATACCGAACAAGTCAACCTTCAGAATCGATCGAGCCAATATGATAAGCAACCTATTAAGTCAACGATTGAGTCCTAACCCCAAGTTTCCACTGATCCTTTGTTGTCATCAAATGGTACCTTACAGATCCCTCTGCCTAAGGTAGATGTTATCCCCAAGATCCCCAAATGTTCATTACATCAAAACTTTTCTTCTGTAAAAGCTACCCATACCTATAACATAGTAGATGACTTGGAGCAGTCCCTTATTTCCATGTCAACACTGGATGTCCTCCAGACATTCCCATCCCAACGGAAATCTATACTCTTTGTTTTGCGTGTTGTGGATCCTTCTGATGATTGTATGATTATATTTGGCATTGATAAATCAGAACATCCCCCCCTCCTTCATTTGGTGCATTTCAAATACTAGCCTCTATAAGAAATACCATTGTTTAATGGTGTATCATAGACGAAGGTGCTTCCATATGTGTGATGGCCACTAGTGTTTGGAAGCAACTTGGTTCACCTGACATGTTCGCATCCACCATCACTCTCCGTGCTTGGGACATTCATCCCTCACAACCCCTTGGCTTATATTGCAACTGTCTCACTATTATTGATGGTAAGACTATTTTCATTAACATTGAGGTCATTGATTCCCCATTTTATTATAACATCCTATTAGGTCATAGTTACACCTATGTTATGTCAACTGTCACATCTGTAGTTTTCTGTAAGTTGTGATTCCCTCACAATGGAAAGATTGTCACTATTGATCAACTAACGTACTATGATTCTAAGTCTCAGAATTCACCTCAATCCACTATCTCATTAATGATTGGCAATAAGACTGCCTCATCCCTCAACAATGTATCTCCTAGAGTCTACAAAGATTCCACCTTGCTTGGTGCTTGTTATGGTCCACCACCTACCCCTTCTAAGCCTAGCTTGTCCAGTGTTTGCATGGTTCAAGCATCACAAGCTATTGACAAGCAGTCTGGTACGCCTTTGCAATAGTCAGCACCTCCAGAACCTGTAGTTCCCAACTCAACACAACCTTTAGGTATTACTCCTCAAGGTCTTGTTCCTTTTGCTAGTATCTCTTCTAGTCCTTTCCAGCCCAGAACTATTCCCCCAGGTCTTAACCATCTCGAAGTAGTTCCCTGAGGTCATTACCCTTTTGGTCAGATACCATTCTTATTCCCGCCCCCTGGTGTTCATTCTACACCTATCATGGCTACATTTAGTTTACCTAACATTACCTCAGGGATCTCATTTTGATGCATTGATCCTCCCACAAACACTCCCCCTGATCAACTCAAACCTTACACAACTTTGGCCCCTGTTCAACCTGTCATTACAACCCCTTCCTTTGGTTCAGTTCCTCAACAACCTCAATAGGAACCTACTCCTGTTTTGAAATCATATGGTGAGGGGAGCAGAACCCATAAAAAGGGAACCAAATACAAGGCACCCCAATCAACTCAAGCTCCCCCCAAGCCGCCAAAGCCTACTCCTCCATGTGCTTTGTGTGATGTTGTTAGTCATGCCACAAATAATTATCCTAAAATCCCTCATATCAACAATGTAGTCTCTAATACCTTTCCTGATTCTAACATTCCTGAGGTCCATGTCACCTTACTCGAGTTAGCTAAGAAGAACAAATCATTATGCATGAATCACCCATGTGCTTTGTGTGATAATTTTAGCCATTATTCTCATCAATGTCCCTGTCTCAAAGACTTTCGTGATACACTTCAAGTACTTAACGAATTATAGGATGCTCGTAGTGATTCCACCTCAACTCTACCTAAGGGTTCTGGTCCCACTCCTATTCCAGAGTAAGAGGTCTCTCAACCACCCATCGTGTCCCTCCCCCTGATGTTGAGATGACAGATACCACTCCTATTCTCTACCTGTCATCACCCATGAGATCAATATATTGGGACTCTCTGTATTTCTCCTATTATGATTATGTTGAACCTTCTTTGACAAACACTTCGGTCTCAACATCAGTGGATGACACATCTACAATCCATCTATCTCCTAGCATTGACGATGTGTATGTGAACCTTGTCTCTCATGAAGATGCCTCAGGTAGCTCCTCTTCATCATGTGGTCTCTCTTCCTCTAGTCCATTTTTATGAAGACATCATGGAAGCCATGACCACCCCTGATTATCCTTGGGTTGATATGCACCATCATGTGTACTTCCTTTCGCAACAAACCCACAACCAATATGTTGTGGAGTCTAAAGACTTCATTCATGGTGAATTCGATTGGTTTAAACATCCCATTCCTGCATCAAATGCTTTCAAAGAAGGAAATATGGCTAACATATCCCCTACCATCAAAATCAACATTTCGAATAAACCAAGGGTCAAAGAAATATCATCTTGGGGGCACAATGCACCCTAGAAGAAATTGATGCTTACACTAAGTTATTTAAAGAATTCAGTGATGTTTTTTCCTGGTCTTATTTTGAAATTCCCAGACTCGATCCTACCATTTTTGAACATCACATTGTCACTTGGCCTGATGCCATCCCTGTCCGCCAAAAGGAAAGGTCTATCCATCCTTCCAAACATGAAGCAATCAAGGCTGAAATCTATAAGCTCAAGTATACTAGTTTCATCTATCCTGTCGAATACAACACATGGGTGTCCAATCCTATTCCCGTTCTAAAGAAAAAAGGTACCATTCTTGTCTACAAAGACTTTCACAATCTGAACAAATCTTGTCCCAAAGAATTCCACACACCATTCATAAACCAAATCATTAATGAGTGTGTGGGGCATGACGTTCTTTCCTTTATGGATGGATTCTCTAGGCATAACTAGATACATATCCATTATGCCGATCAGCTTAAAACCGCCTCCGCTAGTGTCACACGGAATCTGTCAAGGGTGCGGACACGACTGACCTTCCTAGAAGTCTAAGACATTCTAATGACAAACAAGACAAAATGGAGTGATCTTTCTCTAAATACACCTTTTACAACATGAAAACTACAAGTGTTTAGGCTTACCTTATTCCAAAACGCTGTTGTTGAAGTCCGTTCTTGACGATCCGGATGAGCTCCTCCTTCAAGTCAATTCCTGCAACCACAAACAATCAAACAATTACCAAGCACTTGCATTTCATATAATAAAACATATATTCAACATGCAGACCAAGGAACACATGAAATAACTCATTAACACAAGCTATTGAGAAAAATAAACCAGTTTGTATTAATAACGAAACAAAGAAACTCTTACAACCTGGCCTTGGTGTTGTGCAAGTTCCTCCCAGGGTCCATCAAGGGTTTTCCTCTACTTTGACAAAGCTCACCCTCTCCCAAGTAGAATCAAGTGAAGACAATCTCTCCTCACAAAGGCTCTAATGGAAGACCTAAATCCTGCAGCATTTACCCAAAGAAAATGTATAGCTCCAACCTCTTCTCCTTCTGGCTCAATGCCTTTATTTATAGTGCTGTAAAGAGGTTATTCAGGTCCACTATCAATGGGATCATCCCCCTCTATGGGTGGGATAGCTCCCTTATTGATGGGATAAGTTCCCCCTTAATAGAGATACATGAACCAACTGGAGGCGCATCCATTTCATCAAACCGACCTCTAGAATGTTCTAGAAGTAACCACAAGTAACTTTTTCAAGATAAAACTCGCGCATTTTGCCTTTTACAGAGGGACGCACCTGTCCCTTAACATACAGAGCGTCCATGGACGCATATTTTGTGAACAAGGTCAGCGTCCCCGCAGGTAAGGCTAGAGAGAACCTGCGACCCCAGAGATAAACATAGTTTTTACAAGACTTTCTCTCTTCTTTGAGTTTGAGATGGATAACAGAGGCATGAGACTTGCCTAAGAGGGTAGCATGACTGTTGATTTGAGTCATACTAACTGTAAGTAGTCAAGGTGACATTTTTTAGTGTAACAGATTGCCCCCTAAAGTGCGAAGCCTGGAATAGAATAGGGTTTTGTAATTCTAGGAAGGGTGAAGCGCTTTATCATTTCAAGGATTGCCTTGTGGATGGCCTAGTTGGAACCTGCAATTTTCAACACAAAATACATGGATAAGATTATATCATCACTGAGGTAGGCATTCCCATACTCAGATTCAAAACTTTAACTAATGGACTAACTATTCTGATACAGGAATGATCTTGCAATACATCATTTTTATAGACTTTTGTAGACACAGTATGGACGCAGCCATCTGTTTATGATTAGTCTACATAGATAATGAATACAAAACTCCTCGCAGCCTGGATGGTAGAAACTAGATCCAGGGTCTTCACTTCTACTTCCCGAATTGGTACGATTCTAGCCATGTGATTAAATGATTCGATGTCGAACATGGTAGAAACCACTTGATTACCAGTCAATGATGTAAATTGTTAACAAGCGTGAGAGAAACCACCAGTAATGTCAATGGTTCTCAAAGTACCAAGCACAACCCGTGAAATGTGAATAGATGTTTTGATGTCGAACACTTCACGGAATCCTCTGATCGAAAGTCAATGATGTAAACTGACGTCAAAGGCGAGAAACCTGCCATTGATGCATGCAGACTTCAAGGTACTGTCGATTCCTAAGTCATCTTTCTAGATAATGTGTCGATGTCGATAGAAAGCGACCCGTTGCAGGCAAGCCCGCAACACGAAATCATTGTTCAAGTTGAAGAAATGTTGCTGTAAGGACTGACTCAGGGATGGTCAAATGGATGACAAGTATTTTGCAGATGAAAGTTTTTGCTTGCAGACCTCTTGAACACATAACGACACAACAGATGGCTTGGTGACGAATAACTCAAAGTTAATCCCGGAACCCGGTTAAAGACTTTCAAAGTGATTTGGTCAACTGTGAGGTAAAAGATTTCCCAACCCAGGTGAATGAAAAGTGTCGTGTTCAAGAGTGGTAATAAAGTTTCTTCTGAGACAAAAGGTGACAAACAGGTTCATTCTTCTCTCTTTTCCCCCACCATTTCTGGCAAGTACCTCTTTATTTTTAACAAGCTTGAGGAGGATAACATATGCTTGATTATAAGCTCATCCTTCGGACGAGTCCAACCTAGTTTAAATTCGAACCCTAGGAAGGAGTGGTTCGTTCCTGTTTGTAATTGAACAGGTCCTCTACTGTAAAAGTTTAACGAGCCCAGTATAGGAGAAACTCGGCGTTTTTCAATTTTAGAGAGTCTGAAAAAACTAAAGGAGACTCCACGTTGAACTTTTTCGTATATTTGTGTCCCTCAAGCCCGAAAAAGTATAAAATAATACCTGGGGGAACCGCTTGATCTTGCGACCAAGGAGTACTTTCATAATAGTGTCGTTAACCTGAAAAGTAAAAAGCGATCAAGGACACGTCGTTTTATTTCCTTATCGAGTTCGAAACGACAAAAACCCGGCAATCTTTTCCTGATTTTGCGGTCAGAAAAGAGCTAAAAGGGGACCGTCTTTTAATTCCGTTTTAACGAGTGAAAAAGAAACACTCGGCGATCTTTTCATGTTTTAGGAGTCAGAAAAGGGCTTAAAAGATGACTCTGATATTTTTGTTTGTGAAAAATTACAATTTCCCTCGAAATCCCTTTGTCCTGCACAAAAGCAACACATTACTCATACCTGTTTAAAATAGGCAAAAATACATTCAAAAACATCTTTTCATGGTAAAAAATGAACTAATTCATCCAAAAAACCTATAAAAAGACCTTTTACCATGTCATTTTTACCGTTTCACTGTTGAGGTTGAAAAAGGAGCTTTTGACAAGAAACTTCCCGTGGTCGCTGCGGAAAATCTGACCGTCGGAATCGAACGCCGTCTCATCCAGGTATTTTACACATCCTACTCTGCATTTCTATCCGTTTAGAATCAATTTTTAGGTTTTAGTTTCATTTTTTGGGGGGTTTTGGTTTTGGAATGCGCCTCTCGGCGGACGCAGGTGCCCTTCGGGTGACCTGCGTCCCCCGACTTTTTCTCATACGGGAAAACGGTCGGAAGACGCAGCCCGCCTTCAGGCCAGCTGCGTCCGGGCGCCCTGTGCTACAAAGCCGGGGTGCGTCCTCCGAGAAACGCGCATTTCAAAACCCCAACTCTTCAAAAAACCACCAAAAATTCCCAAATCAATTTCTAATTGCTATTTTTGATATGCAGGGCATTAATCATGTTAGACTGGAGAGAAAGAGAGCATGTAGAGGAAGATGAAGCTGCAATAAATCATCAACCTTCCCTGGATGCCCTAAGAGCATGCGGATTATACAAATATTGGACCATACCGGGCATGAGGGGCCAGGTAAGATTCTTGGAATGGCTGGTTGAGCGATGGAACGTACAAGAACAATGCTTTTACATAGGAGGGCACCAGCTCGAGATAGAGCCCTCGGATGTATACTTTCTCACTGGCTTGCCAAACAGAGGTGAGCAACTCAGTCTTGCGGGGACTAGGCCGGGTGGCCAATCCCTTGATAGTCTCCGCGAGAATTGGTGCACACCTGGGGCTCACCATTCAAAAGGCATAGAGATAAAACACATCACTCTACCGGAACTCAAAGTCATAGCGTTCACGGTTACCAGAATTTGCGGCGCGGCCGCTTTACACATTGCTTCCGGATCCCAAATGCGGATGGCAATTGACTGTTACCAAGGCACCATTTTCAACTGGTGTGAAGCTGTGTCGGCTCATATGAAGAGCCAACTGACCAAGGCAAAGAACGGACGACTAAAGACTTTTGGATATGGGCCTATAGTCGTGAGCTTTGCCTTGGAGAGAATTCCAATGCTGATCCCTCAGCAACTCACTGTTGATATCTTGGGTCCCCAGCAGCCAAAGCTGATACGATGGGTTGCGGTGATGGCCCGGCATCCTGACGAGGGCGCGACAGTAGTTCGATTCTCAGATAGTTATTTTGACTGGTTAGAGGGCCAGCTTTTTGTGATACAGGACTTTCCGTATGCCGGAATGGATTTCAGAGGTGATCCGGACATGGTTCTTCCACAGGGAGAACAATGGGACGACAGAGGTACTTTTTATTTTCACAAGTTTTCTAGTTATGTATTTTTTGTATTTTTTATATATATCGTCTCAAAACTAATAGTAAACTTTTTCAAAATGCAGATGTTGGTCCACAGCGTCCAGCCAACCTCCGGCCTTATGATAGACTACATCCAGCTGCACCGGTACCGGCCCCACAGGACGCGACAGCAGAAGTACTAGCTGAGTTGGAGCATGATCTAGAGCGTCTCACGGCAGATATACCTGAGACTACTATGGACGACATTCCTATCAGGCTTCAGCGCTTCGTAGTCGCGGTCCCTGGACCGTTTAGGAGATTTTTGCGTAAGGTAGCCCGCGCAGTGGTGTCGTACAGAGAGCACCACCAGTGATTGACTAGTCACTTTTGTAGTCACATGTGACATTTTTGACTTTTTGTACTATCATTTTGCCGATCATAAGGTGTTTTAAACCTATGATCGAAGACGATGTATATATTTTTTGACACACTTCTATCTATATATATCACTATTACCGGCTTATCTTGTTTAACATATGTGATGAAATGTTTTTAAATTTACTTGCATGATTATCGTAAATGTCTGTCCAACATTCGAGAAGCAATTGCATCTGCTAATGTATTCAAAGACCTTGGAATATGTTGATATTCAATGTAATCAAATTCACGTTCCAAGAGACGCACTCTCAAAAACAACCTTAATAACACAGGATTTCTAATGGCATAAACTCTATTAAGCTGTAATACAACAAGTTCAGAATCTAACCTCACTATCAAACGTCGAATTCCAAATGAAATAGATTCGGATAATAATTCAACCACTGCACTGTATTCTGCAATGTTATTCGTTGTTTGACCGAGGCTTACCCCATGCATAGAAACTAACTCGTCAGAGGGCGAATAGATAACCCAAGCTGCGGAAGAGATATTCCGTGTATTACGACAAGCACCATCAGCAAATCCAATGTATGTTTGGAGAGGCGTCGACATCTACAATATCAAGAGTAAAACCAAGATAAGCCAGAATAATGACGAAAAACCACACTCGCTAAGCTAAGCACACTGACTAAACTAACACACTTGCTAGCTAGAAAGAAAATCTAACCTATCTAAAAATTTCTCCATACCCATCATTTTAAGCATAATACCTCTTTAGGTAAAGTCCATTTCTGGGTTTACCCAAAGAGTCCCCATCAAAATCAACTAACTCATAAGCCCCTTTTGCTAGCTTTCGCTTTACAATGTAGGGCCCATGCCACATGGGAACGAATTTTCCGGCACCTAGCTTATCGTTAGCTTGATCATATAATAGTACTAGGTCTCCTTCCGAAAAACTTCGAGGGGTTACATTTTTATCGTACTGAGCTTTCATTCGTTTCGCGTGAGTCTCGATAGCTAAAGTAGCGTCACGTCGAGTCTCATCTAATTTAGCCAAGTATAATAACCGTTTCTCCTCTTCGGAAGTAGCTGGAAGTAATTCGACAGCCATTTGAAGTGATGGGATTTCGCATTCAATAGGTAACACAGCTTCTAAGCCATAAACTAGCTGGAAAGGGGTGAAACCTGTTGAATTTTTCACTGAAGTTCGATATGCCCATAGCGCCGAAAATAACATGTTATGCCAATTCGTTCGATGGATACCAATGATCCGTCGAATCATGATGACTAGAACTTTGTTGATTGACTCAACCAAACCGTTGGCTTGCGGATAATAAGGAGTAGAGCTATCGTGGCGCAAACCAAGCTGGCTTGTAAGCTCAGTCATCATGACGTTTCGAAAATGGCTCCCATGGTCAGTAATGATTGCTTGTGGGACACCAAACCTAGTTATGATATGATTGAATACGAAAACTGCAGCTGTCTTGCCGCTTGCGTCGAATGTAGGCATCGCCTCGGCCCATTTTGTAAAATAATCAACCGCGAGGATGATATACGCATGCCCCCCGGCCGAGTGAGGGTTACAAGTAATAAAGTCAATGCCCCATTTGGCGAATGGACCAGCGGCAATTATAGGGTGGAGAGGAGCAGGTGGAGCGCGCATCTTTCGATCAAACACTTGACAGTTGTGGCATGTTCTGACAGCAAGGATACAATCTTTAAACATAGACGGCCAGAAATAGCCAGCGCGCAACACCTTCTGAGCTGTGGCATACCCAGACATATGACCGCCACATGCTCCAGAGTGACAATCATTCAAAACTCTCTCAGCCTCTTCGTGAGTTAAACAACGTCGAAAAACTAAGTCTGCCCCCCGGCGATAAAGTGTATCTCCAATAATTCTGTATTGCTGGGATCGAAACCGAATTTTTCGACGGTCTTCCTTGGAAGCTTCAGGCCGAAAGGTTTGGGTTTGGAGATAGATGATTATATCCCCATACCACGGATCTAAAGTGCTAATAAGAAACAAAGATTCGTCCACAATGGACTCCTCTGCCACAGTCTCTGTGTCAGCACTCGGGAAATCACACATCAATTCCGCAAAAACTAAAGATTTCTTAGACTTGGACTTCTCGAACTCCAAGTCGAACTCTTGCAGGATAACAATCCATTTAGAGTACTTGCCCCCTAGCAGTTGTTTTGTCAAAATATAAATCATAGGGTTGCAATCCGAAATAACTGTAGTCTTGCGGAGAAGAATGTAGTGACGAAAACGCTGGACAGCTTGAACGGCTGCCAGGGCCAATTTCTCCACATGCGAATATTTTAACTCAGTGGGATTTAAGGTTCTACTAAGATAATATATCACATGCTCTGCTTTGAATTCATCTTCTTGAACTAACACCATTCCAATGGTGGAATGCGAAGCTGCGAGGTATAAGAAGTAGTCCTGGTTGTAGTTGGGAGGATGCAATAACGGTGCATGGGTCAACGCGTGTTTCAGTGCATCAAAAGATTGTTGGGCAATCTCGTCCCAAAAGAATTGTGCGTTCTGTTTCAACAACCGTGTAAAACCTTTAGTGACCTCGGCGTAGTTTGGGATGAATCGGCGTAAAAAGTTCGCTTTCCCTTGCAAACTTTGGAGTTGGCGCAAACTCGAAGGAGGAGGCAATTTGATGATAGCCTCGACTTTCGAGGGATCGACGCGAATGCCGGCTTTTGAAACAACAAATCCCAGCAATCGACCTGTTTCTATACAGAAAACACACTTGTGGGGATTCAACCGAATTCGATAATGCCTACACCTCATAAAGATTGCTCGTAGGTGGACAAGGTGATCAGCTCGTTGTAAAGAATGAGCAGGCAAATCATCGAGATAGGGTTGCACAATGTGCTTGATGTCATGAAATGCATAAGACATTGCCCGTTGAAAAGTAGCGCCGGCATTCTTAAGCCCAAAAGGTAATTTGCAATAAGCAAATGTCCCCCATGGACAAATGAATGCCGTTTTTGGTTGATCGGCAGGTAGAATATTGATTTGATTATAGCCTGAGAAACCATCCATGAAGGAAAACATCTCACTTCCGGCACAATCATCAATAATTTGATCGATATAAGGCGTAGGATAGTTGTCTTTTGGACAAGCTCGATTGATATCCCTATAGTCGATACAGATTCTTATTGTTCCTTGTTTTTTATTGACGGGAACAATATTCGATACCCAATCCGTTAACGGGATCGGATAAATGAAACCTGCTTTCAACAGCTTTTCGACTTCTGCTTTAATCGCAGCCGCTTTTCGAGGGTGAATCTGACGCAACCGTTGCCGAATGGGTTTAGCATCCGGGTAGGTTTTGATTTCATGAACAACAATGGCAGGATCAATTCCCGGCATTTCCTCGTAAGACCAGGCAAACACGTCGCGGAATTCTTGGAATAGGGCCTTGTAAGTTTGGATTTCTTCTTCAGTACATGCGGCACCTATATGAATGTTCTCCTCGATTCCGGGCTTCACTGAAATATCAATGGGAATAGTACGAGAAATATTCCCTAAATTCAGCTCTGAATCAGAATGTTTCGTTGGATCCTGAGCGTCTTTGACATATTCAGCGGTAAAGATAGATGAAAAATCATTTTCAAATGCATCATCCTTAGGTAAAAACGAAGATCTGTGATGGAGATCTTCCCATGGTAGATCATCTACACTTAGGATTTCGCGAAGTTGTTCGTCAGATGACACTTCTTCGGGAAACGTTATCCGTTCTAAGGGTGAGGTGAAAAGTGACTCTTCACTGACCACATTCATTTGGTCGGTTTCGGTTGAATGAAAGTCGGTAAAAGACATAAGAGCTTCATAAGCAATCTCATACGGACTCAACGGCATAACATCACCGAGTGAGTCTAGCTCAGAGTCAGAGGGAACATACCAAGGATCATCATAAATAATGTTTTCTGACGTGATCATATGAATTGTTGCAAACGAAGGGTCTGCATTGAGTGGAGGGAGAGGAAAAGTTCCCAGTAAACCGGAATCCTTAACTAAACCTACACCAATGTCCCTATAAGGGATTGTCGTTTTACCAACATGCTGGATAGTTTCTAAAGAGGTTGGGTCGGATGAAAAGTATGTCAGCTGATCAATAGTCACGATCTTACCGTTATGTGGAAACTTAATGACTCTGAAGACCGATGAAACGACCGCTGTCATAGCATATGACCAACTTCGACCCAAAAGAAGGTTGTAGTCTAGAGGGGCATCAACCACTTCCACATCCAGACTAACGGTTTTACCTTCGACCCCTATAGGCAATTCTTGTAGAATACCAAACGGACGGAACCCACGGCCATCAAAGGCCTTAAGGATGGTGGGGGATTGGTTCAACGAAGGAGAACCAAGCGATCTCCAACATTGAATCGACATAATACACGTAGAAGCTCCCTCATCAATCACAGTCCGATGAATAGGCCTGTTTTTGACTATCACTGGAATTTGGAAAGCCATTTGATGGGGGAGACGCGGTGTACTACTTTCTAGATCAAAGATCATTAGGTTCGGGTCCTGAACATCGACAGCTCCAATAGCCGACAAAAGCAATTTTCGTTGCGCTGGACATGATTGCAGCACTTCGAGTGCCGACATTGCTGAAGGTGAAACAGCTAAGTCTTCAACAATGTTGTAATTCTGGGCTGCTCTCGCATGTGGATTGAAAGCAGACCTTCGAAGTACACCCTTGGCGGGCGGCTTAATCACTAAGTCTGGGTTAGGTTTTTCGATCTGTAGTGGATCGGAACCAGGAGCTGAGGTTGATGGGTTAGAGTGAGAAGATTCTGCTTCCTTACCATCAACAGGAGCCTTACTACCATAATCTTGCGATCGAGTCGCAATCCTGACATGAGACATCATCAAAATGGGTTCTTCACTGGCATTCGAAGAAGAACCTATCATCTTATTCTCCTGCTCTGGAAATGGATTTTTTAACACAGCAGGAGTGGGAGAACCTTTGACTATTTTCACTACCTCGGCCCGATGAGGGCAGTCTCTCGTAAAATGATCTTCTTCACAAATAAGACAAGGATATCGAGGTTTGCGTTTTTCGTCATTGGTTTCCGACTTTTCCGTTTTCTCCTTTGGAGCCTTGTCTGCTTTAGCCTTCTTCTTTCCTTTCTTCTTTCCACCGTTTTTGGATTTGGCCGTAGATGACTCTACAGCGTGAATGTCGGCGGTAAGTTCAGGAGGAGAAGACTCTCCTGTCGGAGAATCAGGCAAAGTGATAATTGGAGTATTGGAGGTCTTGGAAGACTTCTTCTTACTCTTCGTAGTCACGATACCAATCATACCATCAGCGGCATGAGATCCCGAAGGAGCAGCAGCGATTTGGTTTGACTTTGGAAGATCCGGAATTTTCTCGTGTAACGTACCCGACTGAGTGTAAACTAAGTCAAGGTATTGTGCCTGAGCAATGACTTGCTCCTCAGTAACTACTCCGGCCTTAGCTACATCTTCAGTAATTCTTGGTAATAATGATTTGACAAACCATTCAGCTAAGATTTGGTCCGGGATAAAAACTTTCACTAATCTTCTTCGACGTCTCCACTCATGGATGTGATCAGAAATGTACGTGGATGTCGATTGTTTTAGCGAAGTTAATAATTCTGTACCATTATCGTATCTGACTGGTAACTGAAAATGAGTTAAGAACGAGGTAGCTAACTGGCTAAAGTTGTAAAAAGAGGCCCGTGGTAACTCAATGTACCACTTGGCTGCGAGACCAATGAGTGTACGCTGGAAAAGACGTAAGCGGATGGAATCATCTGAGATGGAATTTGATGCACACCAGAGGTGGTAAGTCATCACGTGATTAGACGGATCCTCTCCAGACTTACCTTCGAACTTGGGTATATCGCTGGGCAACTTATTTGGCATTGGCGGCCAGAACTGAAGATATTGAATTGGATCGTTCGTTAGGCGCGTCAAGTCGGGTAAATCTAAAGTCGCAATAAACGGTAACTGCCGGTTAGGATCTCTAAAACTCTGAGTCACAATACCAGCCCCAGGAGGAGGATATCCAGGATAACTAGGAACAGGAGTCGCATTGGGATATTATATCCTCCTGGAAAACCAGGATTAACCGGACCGTACTGGGGTTGCTGAGGTGGTTGATAAGTGTACCCAGGATACGGTTGATACTGGTAAACCGGTTGTTGGGCAGCTTGCCCAGGTTGATACTGTCCCTGGTACGGAGGTTGAACAAACTGAGGTTGAGTAGTAACAACCGTACTTGTACCAGGTTGCTTACAGGCATCTGGACTGTGGTTTGAACCGTGGGTCCAGACAACGGTACAGATGTCTGAGGAGTGGTTACAGGGACAGTAGAAACCGGAGCTGCCGATACTCCAGAAGTAAGCATGGTAGATGAAGCGGTAGTTGCTGCAGCCGTGTGAGGTGGAGTACCAGGTGCAATTGGCGGCTGAGTAACTACAGAAGTTACAGGGGTCTGAACACTTGACTGGACAGGTTGCGGTTGCTGGGGTGGACCAGGAACTGCAGGTTGTCCTGCTTGAGGTACCGACTGTATACTTGGTTGCGACATCTGTTGACCCTGTGACGGATCCCATGTTAACATTCCAGGGTATTGACTCGTAACAGGTTGAGGATACTGAGATCCATAGCCGTATTGAGGATAGGGTTGATAACTGTAAGGTGCAGTCCCATATGATTGCCCTTGAGGTGGTTGATAACCTTGACCAGGGTATTGACCCGTAGGTTGATAACCTTGAGGTAAATACGAATACTGGGGTTGACCTTGACCTTGAGGTTGGTATCCTTGAGGTTGATACCCTTGGGGTTGATACCCTTGGGGTTGCCATCCTTGAGGTTGATATTGATACTGAGGTTGACTTTGGGGTACATATTGAGGCTGGGGTTGATACCCTTGAGGTTGCCCCCCAGTCACGAATGAAGTACCTTGAGGTTGCCCCCCAGGCATTAACGAAGGTTGCCCCCCAGGCGGTAATTGGCCACCTTGAGGTTGGTTAATGGGAGTTGAACCTGACATCATATAAACGTCACCTATACTCAATGGTACATTACCACTGTTTCCAACTAATAACCCATGATCAATGGGTTGAGGAGATGCTCCCGCAAAGGTACCAGAAAGTGATTGATACCCAGTAGGAACAGAAGGACCGCCATGTAAAAATGATTCAGGACTTTGTGAAAACACAGATGACTGACCAGACATATTTACAGGAGAATGAATTCCTCTAGGTGGAACCGGAGTACGAGGTGTAGAAAAACCTACTGAGTTGTCTAAAAAATTGGTTAATGCAAGGTACCAAGATTCACTTCTAGGAGGACTGTAAAAGATGGATTCACGCTCCCTTAGATCAAGGGTAATTAGATCTTCAGAATCAGAAACGCCTATTTCTTCCTCTGGAACAAGTTCTTCTATAGCAATTAATCCAACAGGAAGATTTTCGGTGATAATTCTTTCTATTCTTGGTGAATCAGGAACACTAGGAGTTGGAGTAACAGGTTCGGAAATTTCAGGTTCTTCGCCTGTTTCACTGGCAGATGAAAAACTACCAGCAAGCTCGGAAACTGTAACAGCTTCGGGATTGTAACCTGTTTCTAAACTTTGGTAATCTGGATGGACTACCAAGGAAAATTCTCCTTCTTCAGGTGATCCTACTCTACTGCCACTAGGAGGAGTTACAAGGACCTTTAACCCTTCTAAATGACCCGGAATGTCTTCAGGAGATTCACCCCGCGATTTACGGAGTTTTCTTAACAAATCTATTCCGGTAACAATCTCAGGAGACTTGCCCCGAAGTCTACGGGACTGTCTCGGTAATTCCGCCACAATTAAAGATTTTAACTACAACACACGAAAACAAAGTAAAAAATTTCAAATCAAACCACCTAAAGTCTTCTAAAGAAGCAAACAAATTTGAAGCACACGCCTAAATAATCTAGAGCGTCAAACCACACACAAACAGTAGTCTTCCGGACCAAAAGCGCTAGTTGGTGATTAGGCCCAACCTCGCAGGATTCAGTACAGAAATGGTGGGTGGAACAGTTACCCCGGCAACCTGCTTAATGAATAGACTGGACCAAGTTCCTCCACTTTAACCGTCTCGAAGTGAAGCGAACCCCCCAGAAAATCCAAGTGAGTATAACCGACGTCTGCTCCAGGTACAGTGGGACCTTCCCTCCACCGTCACCTTGGGTAGAATCCTAGATATTATGGCCACTAAGGTTACCAATCACAACAATTACACCTGGGGGAACAGTCTAAACTCCGACAGCACGCAAGGGCAGAGTAGCAAGCTCCAATCCCCTTACCGGCTCCTTGACAACAATCCAAGGTTTACCGATAAGTGACCCCTGGCTCCTCGACAATGGTTAATCCGAGGTTTACCGTTTGTAATACGTACTGCCTGGCGTCGTTCCCAACGAGGGAGGAATGATCCCCTCACTGGTTCGGACACGAGCTCGTGCTTCTCCTTTAAGAGGAGCTTTCCCAGAATGTAACTGAAACAATTGGATTTGTTCTACTCAAGATAGACTATCTGTTTGGTTTTGTAGTCTTGGAGAGTTAAGTACTCACCTACTCCAAGACCCTAGCCTAAGCTATGTTGGTGCTTCAGAGCCCTAGAAAAATAAAGATTACTAGATTGATTTTAATTTAAGCGTTACTTTTAAGGTTGTTTCTTAAGTCAAAAGGTGATGGAAGTGAAACTAGTGGTGTGTTGACTCGACTCGAAACCACTACAAAATGCACCTAGAATGATTTATCCACTACTTTACTTTTTCGATGAATTGCTTAACTAAAAAGTTGAGAGAATGCAATCTTTATAAAAGCAACTTCTTAATTGAAGACAATCAAAGAAACAATTCGTTTGTCTTTTCCAAGCATAAAAACATAACCTCTCTTTACATGCACGAAAAAACTCTTTTCTTCTTTCGAAAACAAAAAGCTACTTGAAACAAGACTTTTTAAGAAGATGTTTTTGTATTTTTCTTTTAATAAAACAAATAAATCTAATATAACCAAAAATCAATCTTAACAACTCTTAAAATCTATGAAAATGCACTCATAAGCAAACTAAAGGCAAATTTACTCTAAGCAATCTTAACGAGGCCAAAACTAACAATGATTATTTCTAAGGTGTTTTACTTGATCACAATCAAATCAAGGACTAGCTTATTGCAGAATCAAAAACTAGCCAAAACAAAACTCTAATCTTTTTGTTCTTTTTGTAAAATGGAAATCAATACTTTATAAACAAGTAATTCGAAATTTGACCCAAAACAACTCAAATGGCAAGTTGCTCACAAAAGGAGACTTTACGACAGGCCCGACTTCTAAGAAGGTTGACTAACCAAGAGATCTAAGGCTGGACAACTTTCTACTATCAAAGTCACTACAAAGCCTTTCCAAAAATCAAACCCTAGGTCTAAACTTCGTTGAAAACCACTAAAACACTCAAAGCTCACAAAACTAGTTCAGGTGAAAATTCTTGACAGGGTACTAAAGGATCTGGGCAGAAAACACTAAGGAAAAAACAAAATCTAAAAGCAATTTAAAGCAAAAATGGAATTTTCTTAACTTTTACAGGAAGACGCAGGCAACCCGTTGTCACAGGTGCGGCCCCGCTCTGTGCAGACGGCAACAGCGCGTCCAAAGACGCACTGTGCAGTACTAAGAGGGTGCGTCCTTCTGGAAAAATGAAGAAAAACCAAATCTAACTAAATCTAAAGCTAAGCCACCCAAATACTAATTCTCACAGTCAAAAACCAGAAAATAAAAATGATTTTCTCAAAGCAAAGTTCATATAAAGGAAAAGACTCTCTCATTAATGGATTCCCCAGCGGAGTCGCCAATTTGTCACACGGAATCTGTCAAGGGTGCGGACACGACTGACCTTCCTAGAAGTCTAAGACATTCTAATGACAAACAAGACAAAATGGAGTGATCTTTCTCTAAATACACCTTTTACAACATGAAAACTACAAGTGTTTAGGCTTACCTTATTCCAAAACGCTGTTGTTGAAGTCCGTTCTTGACGATCCGGATGAGCTCCTCCTTCAAGTCAATTCCTGCAACCACAAACAATCAAACAATTACCAAGCACTTGCATTTCATATAATAAAACATATATTCAACATGCAGACCAAGGAACACATGAAATAACTCATTAACACAAGCTATTGAGAAAAATAAACCAGTTTGTATTAATAACGAAACAAAGAAACTCTTACAACCTGGCCTTGGTGTTGTGCAAGTTCCTCCCAGGGTCCATCAAGGGTTTTCCTCTACTTTGACAAAGCTCACCCTCTCCCAAGTAGAATCAAGTGAAGACAATCTCTCCTCACAAAGGCTCTAATGGAAGACCTAAATCCTGCAGCATTTACCCAAAGAAAATGTATAGCTCCAACCTCTTCTCCTTCTGGCTCAATGCCTTTATTTATAGTGTTGTAAAGAGGTTATTCAGGTCCACTATCAATGGGATCATCCCCCTCTATGGGTGGGATAGCTCCCTTATTGATGGGATAAGTTCCCCCTTAATAGAGATACATGAACCAACTGGAGGCACATCCATTTCATCAAACCGACCTCTAGAATGTTCTAGAAGTAACCACAAGTAACTTTTTCAAGATAAAACTCGCGCATTTTGCCTTTACAGAGGGACGCACCTGTCCCTTAACATACAGAGCATCCATGGACGCATATTTTGTGAACAAGGTCAGCGTCCCCACAGGTAAGGCTAGAGAGAACCTGCGACCCCAGAGATAAACATAGTTTTTACAAGACTTTCTCTCTTCTTTGAGTTTGAGATGGATAACAGAGGCATGAGACTTGCCTAAGAGGGTAGCATGACTGTTGATTTGAGTCATACTAACTGTAAGTAGTCAAGGTGACATTTTTTAGTGTAACAGCTAGTCTATGGGAAACTTTCGCTTACAGGGTCATGCCTATTAGTTTAAGGAATTATAGGGCCGCTTTTCGGCATGCCATGTCTTACTATTTCCACAACCTAGCTCATATTATCCTTGCATATCTAGACGATCTTACCACTCGTTCCAAGCTCCAGTCTCAACACCTTCACGATTTTTTTACCATCTTCCTTCGATGTTGCAAGTATAACATTTGCCTCAACCCCCTTAAGTCCGAATTTTGGGCTTCATTGTGTCCAAATATGGTATCACTCTTCACCCTCTCAAATTTCAAGCCAGTCTCAAACTTCCTCCTCCTCATACCCTTCCCCAGTTGAAAAGCCTCCAAGCCAAAGGAAACTTTCTTTGTAGGTTTGTCCCTGATTATGCCACCACTGCACATGGGTTTCTTAAACTCCTTCGATCTAAAATTCCATTCATTAGGGATGACCAAGCACAAAAATCTTTCAATTCCCTCAAACATGCTCTCACTTATGCTCGCTTGATCAGTCCACCTAAATTTGAGAAGGATTTCATCTTGTATATTTCTACATCTGCCTATTTGGTCGTTGGGGTCCTAATCCAAGAAGATGGTACTGTGAATGAGAATTTCATCTATTATTTTAGTAAGAACCTTCATGGTCCCCCTTTGTCCTATTCAAATGAAGAAAATTTGGGGCTAGCTATTGTTTTCTTTGTTCAAAAGCTTCGTCATTATATCCTTATGTGTACCACCAAAGTTGTGACCAATTCCAACCCCATGGACTTCCTATTGAGTTGATGGATCATTAACAGGAACTACGTCTGTTGGATCATTATCCTTCAATAATTCAATCTCAAATTTGTCACACCCAAGAGTAAGAAAGGTTTAGTCCTTTCATTTCTGAATTCCCACAGGTGCGCTTGATCTGCCGATAAATGATGACCTTCCATATGAACACTTGTTCTCCATTACATTATATGATCCTTAGTGTGGCGACATCATTTCCTATCTGTGAACCTAGAAATTCACCCCCCATCTCACTCATGATGATCAACGATGTATTCGACATCAAGCCCCTCACTATCTTCTCATCGGTCAATCTTTATCATCACGGTATCAACACTATCCTCGGTCATTGTCTCACCCATGCTGAAGTTGAGCAAGTGCTCAATTCTTTCCACAATGGAGCTTCTGGTGGTCACCTCTCTAGAATGGCCACTACCCAGAAAATCATGCGTGCTGGTTAGTTTTGGCCTTCTCTCTTTAGCGATTGCATTGAGGTAATCAAATTCTATCCCAATTTTCAATTATATGCCCCTAAGGCGTGAGCTCCACTTGCTCCCCTCTATCTTTTCATCGTAGTCGGCCCTTTCTGTAAATGGGATATTCACTTTATGGAATGTTGACCCCCATCTTCTAATAACTATAAGTATATTATTGTGGTCGTTGACTATTTCACCAAATGGGCTAAATCCATGCCAATGTTTAATAAAACTGCAGATACTGCAAACCTCTTTTTATCTAACCATGTTATCACTCGATTTGGGGTTCTAAAACAATTTGTCTCAAACCATGGCTAACACTTTGAAGATGAGATCTAGAATGAGCTATCCACTCTGTTGGTCTTCAAACACCAATATTCATCATCTTACTACCCCCAAGGAAATGGCCAAGTTGAAGTTGTCAACAAAAACCTCAAAACTATGCTTCAGCAGATGGTGAATAAACACAATACCAACTCACATCTTATGCTCTTCCCTACATTGTCGGCCTATAGAACCTCTTTCAAAACTACCACTAGGTTCACTCCTTTCCACCTCGTTTTTGGATAGGATGAAGCCTTACCAATCGAATATGAAATTCCCGCCCTCCTCCTTGCTATCTGTTAGGGTCCTATAATAATAGGATTCATAATTTTGAATTGACTATGGTGAGTATTGTAATATTGTACATACCTTTGCTTTGTATATACCGATCCTATGCGCTTGTGTTGCTCTGCGCAGCCATCTAACCTTCACGTAGCTCTGTAACGAGCGCGAAGAGGCACTATCTAGATCCCTTGTCCTTACTATGTTATTATTATAGATCTAACTTAATTTTGTGGGCCCAGTGTTCTCATCAATCATTCATTATTCATAACAAGTACACGCAATCATAAACTGTAAAGAGATGAATAAAAATATAATAGAAGAATGAACACCCATATCTATGAGCAGATGCACAATATTTCAGAATCAACTTATCTTTTATTAAACCTCTGTTCAGTTACAATCCCAACTCTGCCTTGCGCACTCAGCTACAAGGGTCTGCACACACAGTTGTGGACTCTACAAGGCCTCTGCCCACACAGCTACAGAGCCTCTCCTTACTACTACAACCCAAGACTCGGACTTACAGACTCGGAACGAAATCCTTATTCAAAAACCCATAATACTAATGATTAAGACTACCAAAAACTGACTTCTACACTTAGAGCCTCGCTCTATTTATACATTCCCATGGTCCACGAACCATGGCTGGGCCGACACATTCTATATTAAATTACAATATTTTAGGGTAGATAACCCTATACTCTCATGTTCCGCACTCACATTTTGCGAGGTCTTTACATTATATTGATCAAGACTCGGCTTTAAGCCCCAAAAATCCGCTATGGGGGGATTCGCTTCCCAACAGGCCCCCAATACAATCATCGTGACTCGTCCCGAGTCACTTGGCTAGTGTGGTGAGCTTTGCAAGAATTCCATCCAACTATGCCTGTGTATCATGAAGTTCCACAACTCCCCATGCTACGCTTTCTGGATCTGCTCCATTTCTACTTCTGTTTCTGACTTGATTCTCCACTTCGATGTCGACTTCTAATAGCTGTGTTTATAGTCCCGCACCTTTGTCCGGCTTATCGGGTCGCGAAGATTATGCTTTGGTCGGTTAGTCAGATAGTCGGCCCACCCATGTAGGGCTTCAGGGGACAGCCATTTACTCTTCCTGGGAAGGGCTATCCATGAAGTTTGGCTAGCTGGACCGCACCTCCGTCCGTGACCTCGTTTACCACATATGGGCCCAACCAGTGCATTCTGAATTTTCTAGGAAGTGTTTCAAACTTGTTGTCATACAGCAACATTAAATTGTTTACCTTGAATGTGCGCAACTTGATATAGCGATCGTGCCAAGCTTTCTTGCGCTGTTTCTGTACCTACTGATGGAATCTCGCTAGAAATCATTCTTCCTCAAGTTCTTCCAGTTGCGCGAGCCTCTCTTCCAATGCTTTGCAGTCTGACATGCCTGTCATTGCTGCTATTTGCAAACTGGGTGTGATGTATTCCATTGGCATGACTGCTTCTGTGCCATAGACTAACCTAAAAGGTGTCTGACCCGTCAATTTCTTGCATGTGGTTATGTATGCCCATAATACGACAGGTATGTGGAAGTCCTAGTCATTTCATTGCGCGTTACATACTTTGGTCAGTGCAGTCTCTAGAATCTTGTTAAATGCTTCTACCATCCCATTAGCTTGCAGATGGTACGACGTACTTTGTTGATGATACACTTGGAACTCCTCGGTGAGTGCGCTAATAGTTTCATTTAGGAAGTGCATTCCGTGGTCACTCATTAAAATTTTTAGGCATACAAACCGTGTTAACATGTTGTCGAACAAAAATTTCACAGCTGTGGTGGCCGTGTAGTCCTTAACCGGTTGTTCTTCCACCCATCGAGTTAGGTACTCTGTCACGGTGATGATATAACGCGCACCCATCTTCCCCTGCGGTTTGATTGGCCCCACAAAGTCTATTACCCATTTTTTGAATGGCTGCAGTGTCATCTGTGGATTGAGTGGCATCTCATCCCTTCATGATGGTTTCCCCGTTCATTGACATACGTCGCAAGCCTGACATTATGCTTTCAAATCTTGATGTAGGGTTGGCCACCATAGCCCAGCGCGAAGAATCTTCTATGTTGTCGCCCGTCCTGCATAGTATCCTCCTATAGCCCCCCCATGTGCTTCTGCAAGGATCTGTCCTCGTTCAAATTTAGGTACATATCTTCATAATATCTCATCGTTTCCCATTTTATAGAGGTGCCCCATGATGACAGAAAAGACCGTCGCGTGTACCACCAATTCCTTCTTCTACTAGACTGAATATTCCTACGGCGCATTCCCTATGGTAAAGAAATGGATTATATCTTCGAAGTGGCCATCCACGACGCGCACTGCAAAGAGTTGGGCATCAAGTAGTCCTTCCTCCAAATTTGTTGGCTCCTCCCCGGTTTCAATTTGTGATAGGTGATTTGGTCCTGCATTTAGGTGTCTCGGCTTTACGATGACCTCAAAGTCATATTCTTGAAACAGTAATAGCCATATACATATGTGCCCCCCCAACACAGGCTTGTTCACCAGGTATTTCAACGCGGAATGATTGGTATACATCTTGAAGTGCCCACCAAGTAGATAGTGGCAGTATTTCTAGAGTGTGTATACCATTGTCAATCCTTCACGCTCAGTAGTAGAATAGTTCTTTTAAGCTTTTGACTGCTGCCAACTCGTGAACGCGATTAGATGATCCATGCCTTCCATGCCTTCCTACGTAAGTACAGCGCCCAGTGCGATACACGACGCATCAACATGTACATGAAATTCTATGTCCCATTTTGGGAAGACCAAAATGGGAGCGGATGCCATTTTTTCCTTGAGAACATCCAAAATTTCTTACAATCATCATTCCAACAATATGTAGTGTCCCTTTTCAATAACTGTGCCACCGGTGTTGTGATTTGTGCATAGCTCTTAATAAAATTTCTATAGTAACCAGTGTGTCCCAATGTGGCGCATAGTTGTTTGACACTTTGCGGTGCTTCCAGATTGAGAATAACGACAATATTTGCAGGGTCCACCATCAGGCCTTGTTTGCAAACCACATGGCTGAGCAGATTTCCAAAGGGGACTAGGAAGGTGCACTTCTTAAGATTCAACGCAATCTGGTGTCATCGGCAAGTATCTAGCATCAACCATAAGCTTGTTATATGGTGTTTAACTAACTTGAATACAGTCCAATCATCTAGATAGACCTCCAAGAACTTGTGGATGTATTCCTTGACGCAGCCACCACTACGCGTGAAAATATCGCTGGTGCATTCTTGAGTCCAAAGGGCATAACGGTGTATTGAAAACAACCCCATTCGGTTGCAAAGGGTGTCTTGCTCCTATCTTCTGGCGTGATCTTGACCTGATGGCACCCTGAGAAGCCATCCGTGAATGAGTAAGCTTCCTTTCTACCAACATTCTCCAATACTTCATTTGTAAACAGTGTCGGGAATGGATCGTGAACACAGGCAATGTTAAGATTTATGAGGTCCACGCAGATTCTAATTTCACCCTTCTGTTTTTTCTCCTGTACTACCATAGGACTCACCTATTCGGATTCCTCCACTGGTTCAATAATTCTGGCTGCAAACATTTTGTCTAATTCTTCGCAGACCTTTTCTTTATACTTCGGATTCAAATGGTAAGGTCGCTCCTTAACTGGCTTCGCGTCTGGTTTCAGAGTGATCTTCATCATCCCTAAATCACCAATGATCCCTTTTAAGTCCATGATTTTTGTCGGGAACAAATATTGATATTCGCGAAGTAACTCGACAACCTTATCTACTGTAGCATCGTCCCAGTAGTCCCCAAGCATCGCGTACTTCGGCTCCACGTCTGTACCAATGTTTACCTACTTTTTTTTTAGTGGCACAGTGATGTTGGGGTCTTCAATTGAGGGTCCTTGAACCTTGCGACACCCTTCAGTTTCTAGAATATTAATGTTTCAGGGGTCGTCATCAACCTCTTCTACTTGTACGTTATAACATTCTAGGGCACGACTTAACTGGGTTGCCCATGCTGGTTGAACTACCTCTTGTGTTTCCTGTGGTATTTTGAAGATGGCAGCTTTCACGACTTGTAGAGCGTCGTCAATAGTATCCGACCATCGGTCTTCAAATGTGAATGTTAACAAAAATCCCTCGCGCAAGACATCCCATTTTCCCATACCATGTCGGAGTTCCATCTCGGTATACCAATTCATGGGTATGACATCCAGGGTATGATAGAAGTGTACCCATTTAGGCTGAGGTTCTTCTCCATAGGCCTTGGTCCATTTTGCAAGGTGCGTGCGCGAGTCATCGCATCCATCGTATTTATCTACTAGCCGTAGTTCTGGTTTCCCATATCGTAGCCGCATCATCCTCCTACAGTTGCACCAATTTTCAAAATTTCCTTGATGTGTTCCCCACCAACTCGCAGGTGTCACATGCAGCACCCACTTCAATGCATCGAACCGTTGTTGTTCCGGTACTGCGCTCTCAAACTTTCTCAAGAATTCATCCACCATTTTCAATCCATCATATGTTGGTAGATCTCTGATCCAAATTTAAATAGGAACACAACAAATTACAGAGATAACCATAAGAACAGATATGTAGTGGAAATAATACTTCATTTCATTAATGTAAAATACCGAAATATGCTTACAAAAAGAAAAAGTTGAGAGAAATAATGGTGGGGGTCCAAGTGGATTTGGCAGGTGGCCACCAATATCCACCTGGATCATTCCTCCCGCCTTAGGAAGCGATGGTCCCCATTGCATTGAGTTCCTCCATGACATGAAGAAACTTTTGTTGAACTTGGTCCCTGGTGAGCCACTTACCTTGGTGAAGGAGTTGGACTACTTTGACAACTCGATACAGTTGGATATTCTGTTGGCGAGGGTGCTTGATCTGTGTGTCCATGATCTGATCAGTTGCAGCTTGTTCCATGCAATCTAGATTTAATTCTGTGGGTGTGAGCTATTCTACAATGTCGGATGTTTCTAGTAATGGTGGAAAGTATGGCCAAAGGTGGTCCACATTGAAAACTGGGTGCAGGCCAAGGAATGTTGAGCTCAAATGCATTGTCTCCCATAGCCTTGGCAATGGTGTAAGGACCATATCGGAGTGGTATCAGTTTCCGATAGGTGTCGGTAAGGCGTTCCTTTTGCAAATGCAACCAGAGTTTGTCGCCCACTTGAAACTTGTGTGGCACCCAATGTTGATCATGTCACTGCTTGTTCTTGGCATTTGATTTCTCCAGAATGTCATGGACCTACTGGCAAATATGTTGGATGTGCTCCATGAAGCTGGCTGCCTTATCTATTTCAGACTGGACATGAGCCAAATCTGGGTGAGTAGCTGCAAATGGCATGGCCACATTAATGGGACATAGTGGCTGGAATCCCAAGCTCACCTGAAAAGGGCTGTGGCTAGTCGAGCTGTGAAGAGCTCGATTGTACCTGTGCTAAACATAGGGGAGGCTCTCATCCCATGTGTGTGGATGCTTTGAGTTGTACATTCGCAGAATGTGTACAATCATCCTATTAACAACCACTGTCTGGCCATCAGTTTGAGGATGGAAGGTTGTGGACTTAGTGAGTTTGGTGTCCAGCATCGACCAGAGACTGGACCAAAATGCACTGAGGAACCGACTGTCCTGATCTAAAATGATAGACTGTGGGATCCCAAAGTGCATCCACACTCGTTCAAAGAAGAGTTTAGCAGTGGCTTCTACTGTGATATTCTTCTTGCAGGCTGCCATAATGGCCATCTTCGAGAACCTATCAATGACCACAAAAACACAGTCATTTCCATGCTTAGTGGAAGGAAGGCCTGACATGTAATCCATGGAGATAGATTCCCAAGGTCAACTAGGGCTAGGCAATGGGGTATAGAGGCCTTTCTTCTTGATGGTCAGTTTGGCAATGGCGCAGGCAGTGCATGATCTGATGTACTTCCCGACATCCTGTCGAAGATTCGGCCAATAGAAATACTTTTGCAGTACTGCCACCATTTTCTCGACCCCAAAATTCCTAGCAGCCCAACTATAGTGTGCTTCCCAAATCATCTTGGCACGTTCGCTTGAAGGAACACAAAGGTGACCCAGCTGGCATAACAGGGCATCCTGGAGGTGAAAACCTGGAACATGCTAACTCTCCAAGAGTGTCTGGTATGTGTGGCTGAATTCTGGGTCACTTTTATAGAGAAGTGGCCAATCAAAAGTCTCATGCCCACAAGAGTTGAGCACGGTGGTTAACGCCATGATCGGTGGTCGACTAAGGCAATCTACAACATTATTGGTGCTACCCTTCTTATACTTGATATTCAAATGGAACTGTTGCAGGTATGTAGACCACTTCTGATGGCGATCATTCTGCAATTTCCCTTGGGTTTGTATGAACTGCAAGGGTCGGTGGTCTGTGTGGATGACCGTTTCCTTCCCCAAAATGTAATGCTTCCATTGTCGGCAAGCCTACACAATGGAATACATTTCTTTGTCATAAGTGGGAAACTTCCAGATTATGTCTAAAAGTGTCACACTGTGATATGCCACTGGATGCCTGTGTTGAGTAAGGACTACCCCAATAGCATAGTCAGAGGCATCTGTCTCGACCTCAAATGGTTGTTGCAAATCTGGTAACGCGAGCACTGGTGTCGTGCATAGGTGATATTTCAACTTTGTGAATTCCTTCTATTTAGATTCAGACCAAAAGAATATTTCTTTCACTCCTCCCTTGGTGACTTGACTCAAGGGCGAAGTGATATGAGAAAACCCCAACACAAACATGCAGTAGAAGTTGGCAAGACCTAGAAAGCTGCGGAGCTCTGTCAGAGTGGTTGGAGATGGCCAATCTCGAATGACTTGGATCTTGGCTAGATCCACATACACCCCCATGTTTATCAATAATGTATCCCAGATACTGAACCTGGGTCATGCCAAAAGTGCATTTCGCCAAATTGGCACATATCTTGTGTTGCCGCAGTGCTTAGAGAACCTGTCGGATGTGGTGGAGGTGTTATTCCCAACTCTGGCTAAAGATCAGGATGTCATCCAAGTATACCACTATGAATGAGTTGGTGAATGGCCACAAGATGTCATCCATTAGCCTCATGAAGGTTGTAGGAGCATTCATCAATCCGAAAGGCATAACCAACCATTCGAAAAGGCCCTCCTTGGCTTTGAAGGAAATCTTCCACACATCAGAGGGTTCAATTAGTACCTGGTGATATCCTAACTTCAGATTGATCTTGCTGAAATATTTTACCCCCTTTAGTTGGTCCATGAGGTCATCAATCCGCGGGATCGGGTACCTATTATGAACAGTGATCTTGTTCAGTGCCCGATAGTCAATACAGAGTCTCCAAGTCCCATCCTTCTTTTGTACCAACACGATCGGGCTCCCATAGGGTGATGAACTTGAATGGATGTGACCTTTCTGTAGCAGCTCCTGAATCTACCTCTTGATTTCATCATTCTTCGTAATAGAGCACCGATAGATTGGTCCATTGGGCAGCGATGCACCTAGGGTCAGATCGATGGAGTGCTTGACCTGACAGTGCAGAGGAACCCCTATGGGGGAGGTGAAGATGTCCTCGTACTCCTCCACAACCTTGTCCATCTGTAGTTGTCGTGCAGAGGGGCCCTGTCTGGAGGTCATGGCCACTGTCTTCTTCTTTCCTTGAGGGCATATCACCAGGAAAACAAATTTCCTAGTTTTGGAAATGTGCTTACTACATTTTTTTGTGGTAACCAAAGAGATGGCGATAGGTGGTGCTACCTCCGGTATCCTGTACAACTTATTTCCCACTGTAACAATAACAACACGGGGCCTTGATTCATACACAGCATGTCACTTCCACAAGTATGGTTGTCCTAATAATACATCACAAACTTCGAGGGGAGCAATGTCACACAATACCTCATACATGAAGGGCTTGATGTTGTATGGAAGGCGACTCTACTGGCTCACGCGAAGATCCCATCCTTTGTGAAGCCACCTGATGGTGTACGGTTGTGGATGTGCTGTGGTTGGTAAGCCCAACCGCTTCATGATCTCTGCCAAAATGAGGTTCTTTTGGATCCCGCTGTCGATAATGAACTGTAGCGGGAAGCCCTTTACCCACATCTGAGAGTGGAAGAGACGCTCCTCCTCCTCTGGATCTTTGGGTTCCTCCTTTTTTATCTTTGTGGTGGCAACGGTGGCGTTGGGCTCCACATCAATAATCTTCTTCCCTTTGTCATTCCCCTTGTCAGTTTCTGACTCAGAGTCAGAACATGCATCTGACTCTGAAATCTTTAGCTCAGCCACTAGTGATTGCTTGGCCCGACACTCACTTGTGTTGTGAGTGGAGCTCTTATGGAACTCACACCACTTTCCCGTGTCCTTTTTCGGCTTCACGGTGCTATTCTTTGCTTGCAGCTTTGGCAGGTTGTCTTGGGCCATCCCGCCTTGGCTTTGTCCTTTATTCTGCAGTTTGGGGACACCTTTCCCTTGCTTCGAATTCGCAGATCCAAAGTCTCGCTTCTTCTGTTTAAACTTTTGCTCGACCTTGATGGCATATTGGTATGCCGTGCCAAGTGAGGGGATGTTCAGGAATTCTATTTCTTCCTAGATGTATTTGTGTAGGTAGCCGCGGTATTTTAGTACCAAATGCTGCTCCGAATCTTTGATACCCAACTTTCTGCGAAGGGTATGGAAAATATTGGTAAACTCTAGTACGTCTTGGTCTCTTCCTTGCCACAGCATGGTCCACTTTATGTATTGATCGTCATAGCTTCCAACAGGGTAGTATTGATCCTTGATGGCATCTCAAAATGAATCGCAAGTGGGTGCGGATGAAAATAGTGAGCCTGTGCTTTCATCCTTCAACTCGCAGTAGGTTTCCCATCAGTCCTTGACATGCGGGGCTGCTTTGAGAAGAGCGAAAATAATCTTTTCTCGATTGGAAAAATCATGAATAGAAAAATAACCCTCTAGCAGATTTAACCATTTATCTACAGCATCTGCATCTATTTGACCCTCAAAGATGGGGATTTCCAAATTAACTTGTACCTTAAAGGGCATGGAATTTCCAGAGGAGCTGCTGGAAGCCGATGCGTTGCCTCTGGGTAGCTGCTGAAGGATCTGGGCAAAACTGTCCATCATCGCGTTCCTTTGTCACTCGAGGGCTTCTTCGAGCAAGATTTTGATAGGATCTCTTGCCCCATCATTTTTGTTTTCATTCTCCATGGGATGCCGTCGGGCTTTGCGGGGCTGGTCTTGCAAAGGGTCGACTAGTTCAATCCCTAAGTCCTTATATCCCGACCTCGTTGGGGACATGCAAAGAAAAACAAAGAAGAAAAGTAGACTGCTCTGATACCACTGATCCAAATTTAAACAAGAATGCAACAAATTATAGAGATAACCATAAAGACAGAGATGTAGTAGAAATAATACTTCATTTCATTAATGTAAAATACTGAAATATGCTTACAAACAAAAATGTGAATAAACTAGCTAGGGCGATGGTAGCTTGTCTCTGAGAAGAGATGTGGCAGCTACATGCCTCTGAACTATGTTACAATGATGCTTGAAGGCCTATTTATTGTTGTGAAACAATGGAAAACCCTAAACATCTAGAAACCTAAACCTAGAAGATGAAACGCCAAACTGTGGGCCCCATTTGGGTAAATTGGTACATCAATTTCCCGGGGTCGTAACTTTGGCATATGATCTCTGTTTGATGTGCACAATATCTTGTTAGAAATATCTATTCGAGAACTACAACCTTGGGAAGAGAAACATCAATCCATGGACCCATGTTGCTCCCAGTTCTCCCAAAAATGTCATTTAGGGCCTCAAAACGGCTCCAAAAGTTTAGGACCCAAAAAACTGCTAAAAATAGTAAGTTGTGCTACAATTAAGGAAACTGAAAAAGCTGAGAGAAACAATGGTGGGGGTCCAAGTGGATTTGGCAGGTGGCCACCAATATCCACCGGGATCAATCTCGGGCCTCTGTTGTTACGCAACATAGTGATCTAGTCATCATGTTGCAATTCAACATTGTTACTTCGTTCAACTGATTGTGCCAGCGTTCGTCTTCTTCATTTGAATCCGAGGTGAAAGAACCTATGCACTCCCACGAGATCCTTCCATCTGCAGTCGGATTCACCCAATCCTGATATCATGTAGTTATCTTGTAGATACAGTCTACCTCATCATCACTTCCATTGTCGCGCACGGGTTCAATTGATCCAAATGGATCCAAGAACACTCTCTAAGTCTTGAAATCTCTCAAAAACATTCCAAAAATCAAAACCATCGCATGCAAAGAGCCCTTATAATGGCTGAAAAACACTATCGAGAGGTAAAAACTAGAGAAAACCGTGAATAAAACAGAGTCTGGAGGCATGGAAGAATGGATGCACAGCAGCCGTCAGATCTGGCCAATCAATGGTCAAAATCTAATCGGCAATCACAATCGGCATAGGTAGATAGCGGGTATCAGTGCAGACCACATGACACTTCCGACGGTGATTAGCAGAGTTAATATGGACCGTCGATCAAGTGCGCAGATCGACGGCCCATATTACATCGCAGGATTGCTATCGGGGGTTGCAAGAGCGCTTACAACGGCCTGGGGGTTATTTCGATGAGCGATTGCGATATTGCAATCAGAGCAACCATTATGTGTGATTCGATGAACCGAACTCGACGGGTTTATCGGTAATATTTCATAAGATTTGAGGTCTGCAGAAAAGCTAGTTTTAATGTATTTTCATAGTTTCGGTTATTAAATGAAATGTGAAGAATGAAATTTGATGCGATAAGTGGACCTGAAAGGGTCCCTTAAGGCTATTATATATTGTTTCAAGTCTGGAGAAAGGGCCATTTTAATGCATTTTCGTCATTTTTAACATATTTCAAAAATACAAAGGGGGACTTGGAGCAAGGCTGAAGTGACTTGCGATAGTGATGGAGGGTGGACCCGATAGAGGAATAAACCATGGTTAAGGACTTTTGAAGTCTGAAATGAATTATATTTGGCAGCTTTTCACAGTTGCATTTTCCTATGTTAAGCAGAAAACGACCACTTTCAGGATTTTGAAGGATTTCAAGGGCCGAGGCACTCTTATGTTGTGAATAGGTGGCCACCTCCCCTTTAGGCATTATGCCATGATTATGTAATGCTAAAAGAGGGATTTGAATGGATAGAGGCTCGGGAGACAGAAAGCCGAGCAAGAGAAACAAACAGGCATCATTATTTTGGCTTTAAAGCCATAGCAAACAGAAGAGAGAGCGGGCAGTGCCGAGAGAAAGTTGAGACAGAGACAGAGAGTGATTTGGAGAGTCTGTGTACTCAAAGAAAACTTGAGAGGTTCAAGCAAAATCTTACTATTCCATCTATTGTGTATTGAGTCTCAAACTGAGCTCATACTATTGTAAAAACTTTGCTTGAACACATAATAGAGAGGCCACCACTGAAGGCTGGACCAGGAGATGTAGCCCAGGAGTATTGGGTGAACTCCTTATTAAATTTGTCGTGTTATGTGTTGTCTATTATGTTTTGTTTATTGCTTCATTGTCTGTGTGTTTCGCAATCTTATTGATCCATTGCATAAAATAACATAGACAAATCCATGCACATGAGTCTGTAAAACCTTATTAATTGTCTTAGATCTCATTAACAGATCAAGTGGTATCAGAGCTTTAGGTTTACTAAGGTTAGACAAGCTTGTGCTGGATTGGTGAATGATAACTAGGTCAAAGCTCAAATTAGGAGAAGGAGAACTGGTTGAAACTAACCCAGAAATTGGTAGAGTCTATCCTAGGAGGGAAATGGCAGAAGAAAACCCCTTGGAATCACACTCTCGATTCATGGACAGTTTCATGACCATTTGAGCCATGGTAGAAGAAATGTATCAAGAATTTAAGAAAGGTCAAAGTGAAGACTCTTCAACCTTCAAACAAGACAAAGGAACATAAGAATCTCTTATATATGGCCATGCTGAAGGCAAAGGGAAAGGAAAAGAGGTTCCTCTATCCACACCTCCTGACAGCCCTGAAAATAAAAAGAAGAAAACATCTATGATTAAATTAGATGTTAAATTTGATTTGCCAATATATGATGGAGAATTAAATGTAGAGAAGCTAGATAATTGGATTAGATAGGTTGATGTGTATTGTAGGGTGCAGAGCATTCATTCAGACAAGAGTAAAATTCAGTTGGACAGCCTATGCCTTGGAGGAACTACCTTGGTATGGTGGGAAGGTAGGACACAAGATGACTTGAAGAAGCATGGTAAAATTCTTTCTGTCTGGAGTGAATTTGTTTCTGCAATTAAAAAACAATTTTATTCACTAGCTTATATGCAGCAAACTATGATGAGTTGGCAAACCCTTCGCCAACTAAAGGGGCAAAGTGTACAAAGCTACACCCAAGAATTTAGAAAAAGAGCTTTGATTCTAGGAATTTCTTTAGACTCACCTGAAACTTTGCTAAAGTATATAGGTTGTCTACATATTTATTTGAGGCACACCATTCTCATGTTTAACCCTACTAGCATATATGAGGTATCTGTTCAGGCTACCCATCTAGATTCTAGAGGCAAGAATGTGAACCCAGAGATTGGGGGATCATCAAAACCCACTGCAAGAAAGAACAAGGAGAAGAGGAAGTAGAAATGGAAAGAGAGGAAGGCAAATGCTGTACAAAAGGCCAAACCTTCATGCACTCACTACAAGAAGGATGGACATGATGATGAACATTGTTGGTCCCTGCATCTGGAGCTGAAACCCAAGAAGTTCGATGGAAAGAAGAAGAAGATTGTTGCTGCTATACAAAAGGATTTGGGGTTAGACTCAGGTGACGAAACAACAATCGCAGCCACAAGTATAAAAGTTAAAAATTCTGAAGCATCTACTAGTAATTCTGCACAAACTATTGATAGTGAAGAAAATGAGAGGAAAAGACATGAGCTTTTTCATATTAGAGTTATTTCCAATCATCAAAAGATTGATACTTTGTTTGATAGTGGCTCACAAGTAAACTTAATTTCTGAAGCAATTGTAAAGAAGCCGGGATTGCTAACCACACCTCACAAGAAGCCATATCCATTAGGTTGGGTATGTGATAAAGCAAAGCTACAAGTGACTAGACAATGTAAACTTAGGTTTTCTTTTGGGTCAGCATTTGTAGATGAGGTTGAGTTAGATATTGTTCCTTTGGATATATGTGGAATTGTTTTAGGAATTCCTTACTTGTATGATAGAAAAGCCATTTTATATAGAGCTGAAAATAAGTATCAACTCGTTAAAGATGGAATTGAATATATTATAAGAGCTCATAAACTCAAGAATAATTATACTCTCATAAACTCAGAGCAGATGAAAAGAATTGTAAATTCATGCAAGCAATTTTTACTGATGGTTGTAAAGGAAAAGGAACCTGATAAAACCAATCTATTTGAAGGTTGTAATGCTAAACAGCAAGCTGATTTAGAAAACGTTGATTCAGAATATGATATCCTATTTCAAGAACCTAAAGGTCTGCCACCCAAAAGGGAAATTGTTACACATTAATTTGTCACCATTGGTCACCGTCCCTATCGCCCCGTTTCCATACATTGGAGGACGCATTCCGGGACCTGTGAGCAGTGACATAAACCAACAACACTTGCATTATGTTCCCCTGAGTATGTACTTCATGTTCCCTGAAGACACCTTCTGCAAATTATCCCTGGAAAGTACTCTTTTTCCATTGCCGCAGGTCCACAGTATCTTACCCGCGCCAATCACTGAGATCCTCAAAAGAGGGCGCGACCATTGGCGCTCTGTCACAGAACAACACCCGCGCCAGCCCAGTTTGGTAATGATTTTTGACAAACGCACGCCCATCTGCTTTTTCCTTTCAGATCACGAAGTCTTTTGAGGGTAAAATCCATCTGATAGAGGTTGAGAGTCATCATCTATCCTTGACATCTATCCACAGTGGCTTTTCAGAGATAATGCCAATCCACAATGAGTGTCCTGGTTCATCGAATCTTTCTCCCTTGTCCATCTATAAATATCTGTCCTCATGCATTAGACAAGCTAGTTGTTGAGTTCTAAAGTTTTTGAAGGAATGCTAGTTGTGGTTACGCTTGTCGTGAGTGATAGTGAAGCATAGAGAGGTTATGCTGCCGGAGAGGAGGTACATTGCAAGACACATATAGTTGCTCGCCCAGCCAGAGGAGAGGTTCAACGTCAGAACCTTGGTTGTAACTTTTCCTGTCTATTATTCATTAATGAACGACTGCTATTATAGTTCCAATCTCATTGTCTATTATAGTGATGTTTGATTTATTTCCTTTCTGACTGAAATATAGTTGTGCCTTGGTGGATTTTATGCTTGTATCTGTTTCTTCCTTTGCATGTGCAGGTGTCCGTTTGCAAGGATTGCAAGGATTGTGACCTGCCGGAGCGAGGGAGCGGGAATACCAACTCTGCTTCAACTATAGCGTTGGATTCCAGGTTGGTCTTCTTAATTCACCTTTAATGTACAACTAGGAACTTGCGTGGCAGCGTGAATTGACTGTGGCTAGTTCTGTTTTAGGCTAGTGGGATCGCCTCTGTCCGCAGAGGGGATTTACCTATCCAACAATTTGGTGACTCCGCTGGGGAAAAGCTATTTGGAGTTTGTCTTGCATGTCAATTTTCTATTGCTTGCTTGAGTGAATGAGCTTTCTGGGTCAGTTTCGAGATTGTTATTTACTGTTTGATCCATCTGAACACTGTCGGCCCGACCTGGGGTCGTGTTATTTATTTATTTTTTAAGCCAGCAAGCTTTGTTGGCGCGGTTTTTTATCTGACAGTCGCGCCAGTTGGCGTGTGTTGCCTGATAGACGCTCGCGCCAGTCGACTGTTAGCGCAAGTTTCAGGCTGACAGTCGCGCCAACCCTGTGAACTTGTTCATTTTGCTTGTTTACAGCCTCCCAAGCTTGGGTTTCCTGTTTTGCTCAAACATCTGAATGTATCAGAGTCTTTTTTGACTGGTTTTGAGTCTTTTTCTGGCAAATTATTAATTTGATTTCCTTTGATCATTACTTGGAGGAACTCTCACCCATTTTCTTGGTTTGCACTTGATTGGTTCTTAGATTACATTAGAATCATCGTGTGTTTGAGAATTCTCTTGCATAGATCACACTTGCATAATTAGAATTCTCATTTTCAGGATATGAATGAAAAGTGTGCATAGATTACATTTGCATACTTTGGGTGTTTGCCAGTTTCTGTTTTGGTCTTCTCTTAACCCAGTCAACTTTTTGGATACTCTTTTGCATTTGTTTGGTGGTTGTTAAAGCTTGGTATTCCATTCTTCGAGTGATTCACTTCTAGCTTGTTTGAATTTTGCTTGACTTCATTTGAACTTAGATCACATGGTTCATTGAAAGTCTTTGTGTTTTTCCTTGCTTGGACAGTTCATCTTGGTGTTTCAGAATTGGTTCTATTTCCATTGAGTGAATTTTGTTTGTTTATTCTTGTGAATATCTCTTAAGATTTGTTTAAATGCATCATGCCATCTTAAAAGAAAAAAAAACAAAAGATCTTTTTGCATCATATTAGTTAGCATTTATTGTTATTTGTTGCTTTTAAAAAGAAAAGAAAAAATTTTATTTCTTGTTATTAGCTACATTGGGATCTTTGTTGATTGCTTTTTGATCATTTTGTTTGTGTAAAAATCTCAACCTTCCCGTAGATAGAATTCATTGAATGAAATGATATAGTTTTGGCATATAGTTTGCATTTAGGAAGCTTTGAGATATCACATGCGGTTGGACCAAAAACTGAAACATAATTGAAGATAAACTTTAAAATCAACTGAATGAACATAACAACGCATTGGAACCTAACGCAAACATTCTAGAGGTCTAGGTTAGAGACGTGTTCTGGCGTCTTTAAACCTGGTATCTTACGGTCGAGTGGTTGGGTGATTCCTCCACGGTGAAACGATAGGTGCCAGTATGGATTGTGCTCCCACGTACCGTCGCGTATACATTGGGAGACCCCTATAGGATTAAAACCTTTTATCCATAGGAAGCTGAGTCTACCGCCTTACAAGCTGTAATGCACTGAACACAGCGTTCGGGAAGATTGACTGTCGTACGGGAAGTCCTTGGTTTTCATCTGATTGCCAAGGTGTATAAGCAGTTTTACGGATTGTTTGGTAAACCTCTTGCCTAGTTCTCCAGAGTAGTCACTTTTGATCCTTTTCGGACTCTCTAAAAGAAAAGGTGCCAGTGAGCTTCTTGTCACTTCGTGCTCATTAAACATTCGAAGGAGACTAGAGTCATCTTTTGTCCTTTTCTCGACTCTTAAAACATGAAAAGGTCAAGTCGTGTCTTTGCGTCTTAAAATTTATTTGGCCACGATAAAATTTACCCAATTAGATTTTGTTTGCGTTAGCTTGAGTAGGATTCTTTCTCGCTCAATGGCACCCTTCCCTGAGTCCACCGGCCAAGGTGTTCCCCTTGATGGAAACCCTAGTCCATTTCCTTCTGTTGGAAATGTCGGTGTTCAGTATATCGCAACTTTGTCTTTGCCTGGGTTAACCATCGGTTTGCCCGTATGGTTGTTTTCAACCTCGGTGGTCCCGAGTGGGATGAATCATGTTCCACCATCTCCTCCACCCGAAAAACATCATGTTGATTCCAAGGTGGACCTCTCCCCTTCTTCGCCTATTTCTGCGTCCTCATCTTCTACTTCGCCTGGCAAAAGTCTGGATTCAAGTAACCAGGTGGCTAAGAAGAAGAAGAAGAAGACGAAGAAGAAGTCTCCTAAACAAGAGGTTAAAAGTATAACTCAAGTCGAGCCACCTTGTGCTCCTCCGCGGAAGGTCAAATTTCCTTGTAAATTGTGCAAGGAAGACCATCTTCTTCGCGATTGTCCTGGCATTCCCAGGGTTCTAGAAGTATGGTCTCACGATCCGGATCGCCCTGCATCGTCCTCTGGAGATCATGGAAATGTTACCTTATCACCTGTAAGTGTTAAGGGAAAAGGGAAGATTCGATTCCCCTGTAAACTTTGTGAAGGCAATCATCCCCTTCACCTTTGTCCATTCATGGATAGAGCCTCCATTGTCTTGGGAAGTCTTACAGCTCCCCCACCCCAGGTTCCTGTTGGTTATCAACGTCTTTCTACACCCGCAGAACGTTCCCCTGCTGACAAAGAAATCAACCAAGGTTCCTCTCTTGTCCAGCCTCCTCTTCCTGAATCTGGCTCTGCCAAGCCTGTTCCAGACCAATCATTGGTTGGAAAGAGTGTCGACTCGAGTTCACCACCCGCCGACCACTCTATTTCGGAAGAGCATCATTCTCATGTTCTTCTCGTCTCCTCAGATTCTCCTACGTCTGGAAATACCCCTACACCTGAGAGTCCTACTACGCTCTCTACCGAGCAGGGGGGCAATCATACGATTCCCCCACCAAGTAGTTCAGTCGCTTCCTTCGACTGGAGATGTTTGACTACCTTCCGCCTCCCATCTCATGTGCCTTTTTGGGTCACGGTACACGCCTATGACAAGGCAATACCTGGCACTGTTTTGGATGAGGGTGCATCTGTTAGTCTTATGTCTGCCACTACTTGGCAAGCTTTGGGTTCCCCACAGCTTGTGCCCGTAGCATCGAATCTGACTGCTTTTGACGGAGGAACTAGCCCACCGTTAGGGATCCTTCCAAAGTTACCTCTTACTTTGGGAGGTAAAACCGTCTATATAGACGTAATGGTTACCCAAGGTGATTTAGATTTCAGTCTTCTCCTTGGCCGCGACTATGTTTATGCCATGGGGGCCCTTATTTCTTCACTTTTCCATGTGGTTTGCTTTCCACACGATGGAAGAATTGTGACTATCGATCAATTATTGTTCGTTCGTCCATGGGTCCCCCCTACGCAGTCGTCATCCCCTCTTGGTTTACATCCACCAGTTGCATCTGCCCCACCGCAGGTCAACTATGTGGGCACCCATCCCGTGCCTGTAACCAGCGATGCCATCGTCGTGCATAGTGTCCTGGGCACGTTGGGCGCTGATTTCCAAGATGTTGGCCTTCCCTCCGGAGCGACACTCTTGGAAGTCCCGACTTCCTGTTCATTATGATGAAGGTCGGGCGGAGCATAGTTCCTTTCTTGTGTCAAGCTCCTTAAAAAATGAAACTAGGTGCCCGAGGATAGTTTTGATTTGTGGCGACCTCGTTAAAAAATGAAACAAGGGTTATGAATGCAATGAAGCTTGGGGGGCATGCACCTCGATTTGCGTCATTATGCTAGGGGCATGCGAGCTTATAACAAGCATAGTTTTTCGTTTCAAGCTTGTGTAAACATGAAACCGAATCCAAGCAGAGTTCTCCATGGTTCAAGCTTGTGTAAAAATGAACCCATACCTGATTTACATCTCGTGATTGCCTTTTATCTGCTAAATTCTGCTAGATGAGCCTTGGTTGTTTCATTCCATCGCCTCCATCTCTTTGGCCGATCATATGCTTTCACTTGGTTGTTTTCCTTTCCTGAGGAACCGCAGCGATGAGTGGTTTGTATTAGCCAGCCTCTTGACCATTACGTGTTTTGAGCAGTTCCACCATTACCGGAACCAGTTGCTACCCTTTATACCACTCGTTCCTCTAGGACGAGTCACCTTTAAGCTCTTTTCTAACTCGTAAAATATGAAAAGATTGCCGAGTATTTTTTCCTTTTTGACTCGTTAAAGAGAATAAAAATGGAGGTCCGCTTTCAGCTCTTTTTCTGACCATTTAAAGAGGAAAAGATTGCCGAGTCGCTCCTCTTGACTCGTTAAACGTTAATAAGGGGCGGTCGTTTTAAGTTCTTTTTTTCGACCATTAAAACATAAAAAGATTACCGGGTTTTTGTCGTTTCAAACTCGTTAATGGTTACGAAACGACGTGATTTTGATCGCTTTTTTACTTTTTCAGGTCGAAATCACTATTTATGAAAAGTACTCCTCGATCGTAATGGTCGGGCGGTTCTTTCGGGCATTATTTTATACTTTTTCGGGCCCGAGAGACACAACTTTACGAAAAAGGACACCCCTGGAGTTTCCTTTTCTGCTGTCTTTTCAAACTCTCTAAACATGAAAAGACGCCGAGTTCTTCCTTTGTCAGACTCGTTAAAACCTGATGACATCGGATTTTGTCGAAATGAAACACCACAAGCATATTCTATCCCCATCAAGCTTGTTAAAAATAACTGGGGTACTCACCAGAAATGGTGGGGGAAAAGAAAATTTTGGAACCATAATTATTATCGTGTCGGCAGTATGTCGCTCTTGAACATGGCATTTTTCTGCTTTCGTGTCCAGGGTGGGGATATCTCATCTCATATTTTTCACTTGCTTCCATGGACTTGGGTACCCTATTTGACCTCTCATCTACTCATTGCCTCGTCATCATGACCTTTGATACATTGATGTTAAATACTGCCAATTCCATTAATGTGCCGCTGATATGTTCAAGAGAAGTTGACCTCTAAAAAGAAACAACCTCCATCTGATAGTTCACATAATCTTGATTCACGACAATATCTCTCTGTCTCGTGTCAATGATGTGGGAAACATTATGGCCCACCTTCGATCAAGGTCACTTCCTGTCGACTTCAGCTCATTATCCAGGAAGCTGATCTAGAGACTCCCTTCCGGTGGCTTGGAGCCTGCATGCCTCAATGGCAGGTTCTTCGCGTTCGACGTGAGGTTTTCATCATTGGCCTCCGATCGAATGATTCTACGGGTGTTCGATGCCAGCTCATTAATTCGCACGCCGTAGATTGTACCTATAGTACCTTGAGGGCCATTGTCATTATTGGTGGTACCTCTCGCGTCTGTTAACAGTTTCCACTATTGACTGGTAATCAGACGATGTTCATGCATGTTTGACTTCAGCTCATATATTCGCATGCTTGAACTTGTACTCTTGTTCGGGCTGAGATGGAGCGCAAGACCCTGGATTGTGTCTGTTGTAATCCAGGCGTGATTCTTGATACATGACTCATTCACTGGATGGCTGCGACCATGCCTGAGTCTAGTCATTGATCCTAACTAGATGGCTGCGTCCATACTATGGATCTCGATTATTTATGTACTCTCTTATGGATGGCTGCGACCATACCACTTACATCATGTAATTGAACTATCAGTCGTGTCTCTCAATGCAGATCCTCGGCGGCAGCTATATGTGTGTTCTTGTGTGTTCCTATAAAGAATTTCACCCCTCTCTCTCCCTCTCGGACTTCATGCTTTAGGGGGCATCTGTTACACAGTAATTTGTCACCATTGGTCACCGTCCCTATCGCCCCGTTTCCATACATTGGAGGACGCATTCCGGGACCTGTGAGCAGTGACATAACCCAACAGCACTTGCATTATGTTCCCCTGAGTATGTACTTCATGTTCCCTGAAGACACCTTCTGCAAATTATCCCTGGAAAGTACTCTTTTTCCATTGGCACAGGTCCACAGTATCTTACCCACGCCAATCACTGAGATCCTCAAAAGAGGGCGCGACCATTGGCGCTCTGTCATAGAACAACACCCGCGCCAGCCCAGTTTGGTAATGATTTTTGACAAACGCACGCCCATCTGCTTTTTCCTTTCAGATCACGAAGTCTTTTGAGGGTAAAATCCATCTGATAGAGGTCGAGAGTCATCATCTATCCTTGACATCTATCCACAGTGGCTTTTCAGAGATAATGCCAATCCACAATGGGTGTCCTCGTTCATCGAATCTTTCTCCCTTGTCCATCTATAAATATCTGTCCTCATGCATTAGACAAGCTAGTTGTTGAGTTCTAAAGTTTTTGAAGGAATGCTAGTTGTGGTTACACTTGTCGTGAGTGATAGTGAAGCATAGAGAGGTTATGCTGCCGGAGACGAGGTACATTGCAAGACACATATAGTTGCTCGCCCAGCCAGAGGAGAGGTTCAACGTCAGAACCTTGGTTGTAACTTTTCTTGTCTATTATTCATTAATGAACGACTGCTATTATAGTTCCAATCTCATTGTCTATTATAGTGATGTTTGATTTATTTCCTTTCTGACTGAAATGTAGTTGTGCTTTGGTGGATTTTATGCTTGTATCTGTTTCTTCCTTTGCATGTGCAGGTGTCCGTTTGCAAGGATTGAAAGGATTGTGACCTGCCGGAGCGAGGGAGTGGGAATACCAACTCTGCTTCAACTATAGCGTTGGATTCCAGGTTGGTCTTCTTAATTCACCTTTAATGTACAACTAGGAACTTGCGTGGCAGCGTGAATTGATTGTGGCTAGTTCTGTTTTAGGCTAGTGGGATCGCCTCTATCCGCAGAGGGGATTTACCTATCCAACAACGGGTTATCCGCTTTAGAGAATGCAGAGATCAAGAAGCAGGTACAAGAGCTGCTCGAGAAAGGGTTCATAAGACCAAGAACATCACCATGTGGATCTCCAATCGTGTTAGTGAGGAAGAAAGATGGTTCATGGAGGATGTGCATTGATTATAGAGCACTGAATAAAATAATGATCAAGAATCATTATCCCCTTCCTCGCATTGATGATCTATTAGATTAGCTGAAAGAAGTTGTTTACTTTTCCAAGTTGGACATGCGTAGTGGTTACCACCAGGTCAGAGTAGCAGAGCAAGATGCATGGAAGTCTGCTTTCAAAACAAAGCAAGGGTTGTATGAAAGGCTAGTTATTCCTTTTGGCTTAACTAATTCTCCTGCCACTTTCATGAGAGTTATGAATGATGTACTCAGGCCTTCTATTGATGATTTTGTAATTGTATATTTGGATGACATTCTTGTTTTCAATAAAACATGGGAAGAACATTTGAAGCATGTAAAGCAGACTCTAGATGTTTTGAAGAAAGAAAATATCTATGTTAAATTATCAAAATGTGAATTTGGTAAAACATCTTTGAATTATTTGGGCCATATTGTAGGGGGTGGTGAATTGAAGATAGATCCCTCTAAGGTTGCAGTCATTGTAAACCAGCCTAAACCCAAATCTGCTGCAAAAGTTAGAAGCTTCTTAGGAGCAACATAGTATTGGAGAAAATTTATTGCTAACTTTTCCTTAATTGCAACTCCCTTACATGCTTTAACAGGATTGAACAAGGTGTTTCAGTGGGGAGGCAAATAGCAGAAAGCCTTCAACACCTTGAAAGAAAAAATTAGTACAACACCAGTACTAGCATTACCAAATCTTCAACAACCATTTGAGATCGAAACCAATGCCAGTGACTATGCCATGGGAGCAGTGTTGATGCAACATGGTAAACCCATATGCTACCATTCTGAGACTTTTAATTCTGCAGTAGTTAATTATCCTACATATGATAAACATCTGTATGCATTAGTCCAGAGTGTGAAAAAGTGGAAACATTACTTAATGGGCAAAGAAACAATTATACATACTAATCATCAGCCACTTCAGTATTTTCACTCACAAACTAAATTGCAGCAATCAAGACACTATAGGTGGATGGGTTTCCTACAGCAGTTTCATTTAGTCATTAGATATAAAAAGGGCATACATAATAAAGTTGCAGATATGTTGTCCAAAGCAATCATAAATCCATCTACTATACTTAAGCATAACTCAGTCATGCATGAAAGCTACATTGAACAATATGCTCAAGATATAGACTTTAAAGATGTATATGCAGCTTTAAGTAATGGCAGAAAGATAGAAGAATTGGATTACTATGTTAAATACCAACTCTTGTATCATTTGGGAAAGCTATGCATTCCCCAAACTAAAAGAGTCAACATAATTAGGGAAGCACATACTTCTTTGATATCAGGTCATTTTGGTGTAAGTAAAACAGTTGCACAGCTGCAAAGATACTGCTATTGGCCAAGGATGCATTAAACAGTTTCTAGATATGTAAGAGGGTGTACCATGTGTGCTAAAAGTAAGCCAAGCAATAGAAAACTAGGCTTGTACACTCCATTACTAGTTCCTTCCCGTCCTTGGGAAAGTGTTTCCATGGACTTTGATGGGGGATTGCCAAAATACAGAAAGGGACATCACTATTTATATGTTATTGTGGACAAGTTCAGCAAAATGTGTATTTTAATACCTTGTAATAAGCAGATTACAGCTGAACAAATAACGAAGTTGTTCTTTCAGCATGTGTTGGGTGCATTTTGGATTACCCACTTCCATAGTATCTGATCGAGACTCCCAATTTGTTGGGAAGTTTTGGTCAAGTCTGTGGGAATTGATGGACACCAGACTGAAGAAGAGCACAACCTTTCACCCACAAACCGATAGCCAAATAGAGGTAGTCAACAGGACAGTGATCCAGTTGCTTAGGGGTTATTGTAGCAAGCATCCCAAGCTTTGGGATGAACATTTATGTTATGTGCAGCATGATTACAATTGTGCTAAACATTCTTCTACACAGAGATCTCCTTTTGAGACCTGTTTTGGTTTTATACAAAGGTCTCCCTTGGATTTTGTCTTTGAAAAAGAAATAGCAGTTGCTGGACACAGTGATGTGGGCAAAGCAACTAGATTCATTGAACAGATCCAATAAATTCACCAGGCAGTGTAGGAACAGTTGGAAAAGAGCCAAGCCAAATACAAGGCAAGGCATGATAAACATCAGGTGGAGCACAGCTTCCAAGTTGGTGATCAAGTCTGGCTGTATATCAGCAAGGACAAAATGCAAGGTGAGAGAAAGAAACTGAAGACAATAAGGTATGGGTCTTTTAAGGTACTCGAGAAAATTGGTGAGAATGCTTTCCACCTTGATTTGCCAGCATACATGCACATCTATTTAGTAGTAAATGTATAAAATTTAAGCCTGTTTGAACCTTCATTAATTGAAGATCCCGAAGAGCAAAGTCAATTGCCTTCTATTGATGATATGTTGCCTGAATATCTCAATGAGTTGCAAGAAGATAGAGTTCTGGACAGGAAGGTGAGAACTACGCGCAGAGGGAATGCTGAGTACCTAAGAATTGGACTCAAAGGTTCAAAACCCAGCAGTGCAAAATGGATAGAGATTGGGCACGTGAGGTAGTTGTATCCTCACTTAAGCAATGCTTGAAAACCAACTTTTTGTGGTCCAAAATCCTTTTTTAGAGGGAAGGCGTGATCCAAATGGATCCAAGAACACTCTCTAAGTCTTGAAATCTCTGAAAAACATGCCAAAGATCAAAACCATCGCATGCCAAGAGCCCTTCGAATGGCTGAAAAACACTATTGGGAGGTAAAAACCAGAGAAAACCATGAATAAAATAGAGTTTGGAGGCGTAGAACAATGGATGCACAACAGCCATCAGATCTGGCCGATCAACAGTCCAAATCTGATCGGCAATCACAGTTGGCATAGGCAGACAGTGGGTATCGTCATAGACCACATGACACTTGTGACGGCGATTGGTGGAGTTAATTTGGACCGTCGATCAAGCGCGCAGATCGATGGCCCATATTACATCGTAGGATCACTATCAGGGGTTGCAAGAGTGCTTACAACGTCTCGGGGGTTATTGCGATAAGTGATTGCAATATCGCAATCAAAGCAACCATTATGTGCGATCCGATGAACCGGACCTGACGAGTTTATCAGTAATATTTCATAAGATTTGAGGTCCATGGAAAAGCCAGTTTTAATGTATTTTCGCAGTTTCGGTTATTAAATGAAATGCGAAGGATGAAGGTCGATGCAATAAGCAGACCCGAAAGGGTCCCTTAAGGCTATTATATATTGTTTCAAGTCTAGAGAAAGGCCATTTTAATGCATTTTCACGATTTTTAACATATTTCAAAAATACAAAGGGGAACCTTGGAGCAAGGCCGAAGCGACTTGCGATAGCGATGGAGGGCGGACCCGATAGGGGAATAGACCATGTTTAAGGACTTTTGAAGTCCGAAATGAATTATGTTTGGTGGCATTTCACAGTTATGCATGCATTTTCCTATGTTAAGTAGAAAATGACCGCGTTCGGGATTCTGAAGGATTTTAAGGGCCGAGGCACTCTTATGTTGCGAATAGGTGGCCACCTCCCCTTTAGGCATTATGCCATGATTATGTAATGCTAAAAGAGGGATTTGAATGGACAGAGGTCTGGGAGACAGAAAGCCAAGAAGGAGAAACGAACAGGAAGCTCTATTTTGGCTTTAAAGCCATAGCAAACAAAAGAGAGGGTAGGCAGTGCCGAGAGAGAGTTGACACAGAGACAAAGAGTGATTTGGAGAGTCTGTGTACTCAGAGAAAACTTGAGAGGTTCAAGCAAACTCTTACTATTCCATCTGTTGTGTATTGAGTCTCAAACTAAGCTCGTAGTATTGTAAAAACTTTGGTTGAAGACATAATAGAGAGGCCACCACTGAAGGATGGACCAGGAGACGTAGCCCAGGAGTATTGGGTGAACTCCTTATTAAATTTGTCGTGTTATGCATTGTCTATTATGTTTTGTTTATTGCTTCATTGTCTGTGTTTTTCGCAATCTTATCGATCCATTGCATAAAATAACATAGACAAATCCATGCACATGAGTCTGTGAAACCTTATTAATTGTCTTAGATCTCATTAACAGATCAAGTGTAGCACACTCGTTCGGCTGGGTCTAGCGGAACTACTACGCGTAGGGACTTTTTCTCGAATATCATCTTCCGCTTCTTCAGGTTGATCACTCCATTCATATCACTGGCCCAGTCTATTCCTAGCAACACGAGATAAGGATTGTTGTCATCAACAATCTCTATCACTTCAAAGTCTGTCTGTGTGCTCGTGCCTTCGATATCAACTATTACCCCTTGCAACCTCCCCATGGGAAAAATCTTCTGTTGGTTTGCCATTCGTAACTGGATAGGGGACCATTACAATGCGGGCCTGCCCATGCGTTCCCATGTCTGCTTTATTAACACATTCACGTTTGAACCCAGGCCTAGGATTACCTGATCCATTTCATATTCGCCATTCTACGTCGTCAATCTCATTTCCCTCCCGTTGTGCAATGCATGCTTTCCCAGTTTTCGGACTAGGTGCGGTTCCCCTATTCCTGCGCACCTAGTTATCAACTCTTGTAGTCCTTTAACAACCCTATTGTTGCGCAGTGATTTCATGCAAGTCTCTAAAAAGGTAGTTAGCATAGAAGGATCCATTCCTGGCTTTGGTTGATCCTTACTACCTGAAGTAGAGGCCTCCATGAAGCTCTTCTTAGATTCCATAAATGTCTCCTTTGTGCATTCCAAGTCAAACTCAGGTTCCTTTGTAGGAGCCTTGCGAACCCATGTATCTTCCTCAGGCTGCTTCCCCTTATCTTCCCCTGTGGTTGCGCCACTTCTGAGCATCATGTTCACGTTGGGGTCTTCTTCGCGCAGTTCAGACCTCATCATTTGGATATTCTGAGTCAGAGTAGGCTGTAGTACCCCTTTCTCATGCATCTGTGCGATCAATGTAGGACAATCTATCCTTTCGTGATCAATTTGAGAACAATACGAACAAGATATTCTTGTTTGGTTGGTACAATTGCAAGCGTAGTGCCCCGGTCCTCCGCAATTGTAACAGATTAACTAACCTCGGCCCCTTCCTAGCCCCATTCCTCCCCGTCCTCGACCTCAGCCCTGAAATCTAGCATGCGCCATCCCAACAGCTGGGTCAAGGCCTTGCATTTCTATCTGCATTCTATATGCTAGGGTCTGCTCCATCATTAACTTGTAGCTGTGACAAGTACGCTCGTTGTGGCCCACCGATCTACAAAAATTGCAAAACAGTTGTTGGGGAGTCTGTGTATACTTCTACAACAAATGACAATTATCCTTCATGTGCTTTCCTCCTATCTGATAGATCGCGCACCATAGCGTGGGCGCCGCACTTGGCCCTGCCTGTGCCTCTAGTCTCAACAGCATTAGCCCCCCTCTTGCCAAGTAGTTCGCGAATACTGGACAGTGGTCTTTGTCATGGCCCTCGCCTTTTCATTTTATGCACCACACTTCTTTGCATGCCTCTGGCCGTGGCGCCCTATCCTGCTTCAAACTCTGCATCTCCAAGCATAGATTCTGCAATTGTGCGTGGATCTGTTGGACTCCCAATCACGGATCCTGTATCGGTGCTTCATGAAACCTCATCGCCATTTCCAATGCTTCAGCCTGGGTTGAAAGCTTCTGTTGTGATAATGTCATTCTCAGGGGTGGTGTTAAAGATGCCACAAACCATGCGCGGTGTTGTGCATCCATTAGTGTCATATTAGCCTCGTGGATCGTACTCTTCAGCCTCTGATCCAGGTCCCAGGGGGTCTTGCCTCGAAGCATCACGATTTTCTTAAATGTGATGATGGACTGTGTCTCTGATTTTGGCCGGCCAAATTCTCTATTCAGCGTATTTTTGATCTCTGCTATTCCTGCATTTGGGTGATCATTAGAGTGCTTGATATACCATGTTAGCATACGATCCTGCAATGCGCTTACCAATGTGACCTTCTTAATGTTGTCATCCATGACCCCTTGTGCTTCCCACACTACTCTTACCACAAATGAGAATTGGTCCGGATCCTCATTCCCTACTCCTCTAACTACGGGCAGCTTGATTGCGCTTGCCATGCTGAACTGTGGGGGTGGTGGAGGTGGGGTGGGTGAAGATGGAGGTGAAGGAGGTGAAGTGGGTGATGGCATAAGTGGAGGTGATAACTGTGGAATGTGCTGCCTTATCAAATTGACCATACTTCTCAGAGAAACCCGAGCGCTCTCTTCCTCGCTCTCTCACGAAGGTGAAATTAAAGGACTACTCCCTAATCCCTCGGTGCCTTTGTAGATCTTTCCGCTCCGCATCATTTTGAACATTAATGTATTTGCATCACCCATTTTTCACATAACGACATCTTAATCCAGGTATTCAGGGATTTAATGTACCTGCCTCTTGGTCCCTTGAGAAAACGTCTCTCTGCTTCACTATAGCTCATTGTCGCGTCTACCACGAACTCAGTGATAAATCCCCCTATTATCCAGTTGAGCCAATGGTCCATGGCCTGTGTGATCTTATCTTCTGATGCCTCTAGTTTGCGCACTAACTCTGGAGTCCACACTAATGGTTGATCGAGCTTGTACCTTCCCTGGCTATCGGCTAACCTCGCGATCCACTCATACAGTTCAAAAGAGAAGGACACGAAGAAGATCTCGTGGATTTCCATATATATGTAGCGATTCAGCCACCTTTTCTCAGATATCTACAGAGTTCTATTTTCCTATGTCACGAACTCATGAAGCTTATGATCCAACCAATCTTCAGTTTCCTTCTTCGTAGGATTCCAGTGTTTTGACATCAAACATCCCTTAGGCAGATCCCAGTCTCGGCAACTGAACCATTCGTTGGCTTGTTGGGGCCTGACCTAGGTTCAAAAGTGATTTAGCCAAACAAATCCCGAAACTACTGGCCCTTTCAGCAACAGTCCACGATGCTGGACTGAGGTCTCACCTGAGGTAGTATGGGAGGGTGCTGGAACCAAGTTTCCGCACCCTAGGGATGTCTTGATGAAGGCTGGGAAGTTCGCAAACCAATCATGCGCACTTGTGCTACTCCGTGCAGCTGTCGAACCTTCAAGTAGCTCTGTAATGAGCGCGAAGAGGCATTGTCTAGATCCCTTGTCCTTACTGTGTTATTATTATAGATCTGACTTAATTTTGTGGGCCCAGTATTCTCATCAATCATTCATTATTCATAACAAGTACGCGCAATCATAAACTGTAAATAGATGAATAAAAATATTACAGAAGCATAAACACCCAGATCTACGAGCAGATGCCCAATATTTCAGAATCAACTTATCTTTTATTAAACCTCTGTTCAGTTACAATCCCAACTCTACCCTTCGCACTCAATTGCAGGGGTCCACGCACACAACTGCGGACTCTACCAGGCCTCTGTGCACACAGCTACAGAGCCTCTCCTTACTACTACAACCCAAGACTCATACTTACAGACTCAGAACGAAATCCTTATTCAAAAACCCATAATACTAATGATCAATACTACCAAAAACTTACTTCTACACTTAGAGCCTCGCTCTATTTATACATTCCCATGGTCCGCGGACCATGGGTAGGCTGACACATTCTATATTAAATTACAACATGTTAGGGCAGACAAGCCTAGACTCTCATGCTTCGCGCCTGCATTTTGTGGGGTCTTTACATTATATTGACCAAAACTCGACTTTAAACCCCAAAAACCCACTATGGGGGGATCCGCTACCTAACATCAACACCATCTCATTATCACATGATTGAGAATCATACACTTGATGGTCCAGTGATCCAGATGATTGTGCCAGTGATTCCTGGGTGTGTGTGAGATGTTCTAGACCTCATGAGGAGGTGTCGCTTCAGGCAACCTCCCACATGCTCAGATGTCTGCAAATGTTGATCCAACCTCAAATGCAGTTTCACAGATTTGATGGGTTTGGTTTCATTCTCTTGCAGCACCCACAACATGCATGTCTCATTTAGATGATCCATTCAGATCTTCAGAGCCCCTTCATGTTCAACAATGCTTCTTTGGTTGTGATCCCCCCCTTGCATGTCAGCTTGAGGGGCATTTTGTCTCATGTACTAAGATATTATTGTATAAAGTCTTGGCCTCTCTTTTTCCAGGCACATTATGTATATGGGATTCATTATATTATCTTTTGGCCCATTAATACCAACGTATGATGTATCATGTACTTTGTATATCAGTCCCACATTGTTGGGTTCACCATTATTCTTTGTACTTAGTTATCTTGGCAGGTATGGGTATGCATCCCCCACCTCATTTGAGATTATGTACTCCAAAATAAAAAAAGTCTTATATCAGTTTAGTAGCTCTCGCCCCCTTCATTTTGTCCTTCCTTGCATTACTTCAACTGTATCTCTCTCTCTCTCTCTCTCTCTCTCTCTCTCTCACTCTCTCTCTGACTCCCCTTTGGTGTCTCATGGAAGTGTAAACTACAACGTATTTCGGTCATATGATTTTCTCTAACACTCATACATTAAGGGGAAATCTCTTATCACCAAAAAATGATCACCTAGCCATTTCTAACTAGGTGGATCGAAATACACCATGTAGGATTAATTTTACCATAGTAAAATTATTTTCACCATGGGAAATAATTTAATAAACCATTTTTATTAAATGATTTCTGATTAAAATTAGAAAACCCCATGGGAGTAATTGAATAAATCATTATTTATTTAATTTTATCTAGGAATAATTATTAAATCATTATTTGATAATTATTCCTTGTCACATTTGACTAAATCAACTAGGAATAATTAAATAAATCATTATTTATTTATTATTCCTTAATTCTCTTATTGGAATAATTGTTAAATTATTATTTAATAATTATTTCAATTTCACACAATTCTTGATCCTCGTGAAATAATTAATAAATCATTTTATTTGTTAATTATTTCTAAATAAAGATATTTGACCATTTTAAATATATTTTCCCTCTCCAAAAAATATAATAAAGTATTCCTAAAGGTTAGATCTTGATGTGGTCAATATTATTTTATTATTCTTTGTTTTCGAGATCAAGCTAATACTTTGTTATAAATAAGAGGGTTTTCCATTCATTCTTCACCATGATCATTATCATAGTCACCACTATCATCTTCTTGCATTTGAGCTCCCACTTGAATTTTTCTCAATGTTTCTAATTTTTCACATATTGAGAGAGAGAACTGATCACTTAAGCGTCAAGGACATCAAAGGACCCATCCTACGGAGGGGGATTTGTTGAGATATTTAATAGGTGTATTAATTCTCCCACATCTATATGTCAATCCGGGCTCGTAAACACGAGTTGTACTGCACTTTCTAAATTTAGTTCTTGGTCAGAGTTCTAATGGTTTCCTTTATGAAATGATTTAACTGAATCTAACACACAATTAATCAAACCCTAGCTAGCAGAATCAATAATCAAATTCTAACATGAAACTCTTAATGAATCTATACTTAAATGAAATCCCAACCTGAATCACAAGACATATGCTAAGCGAAAACTTCCAATTAAAACACTTTATCGAATAACTCAAATCCCATTAAAACCCTAACAAACCCTAATTCTATTACCTATGCTACTCTTAAATGAAAAGTTGCAAATTCTAATCTATTTCAAGCATGTTTAGAAGGCAAGTAAACTTGAAACTAAACTTTCCAAAGGTAAGTTCAAATCTGTGGTAAGCTTCACTCTTGGACACAACTCAGAAGAATCTCTGACTAAAAACCTATTCAATCCTCTTGCTTGTTTAACTAAGTACAAATCTAAATCCTCTAATTGAAATTAAAATAAACAATTACTTCAAATCAAAATACAATCTTCTAGCATTCAATCATTATGAAAGGAAAACTTAACTCAATGAACTACCAACTCTCCTTGTCAAACCAATGAAAGCTTGTCTGTAAACTGATAAACTTAAACCTATACTCTATTTCACACCCTTAACCAGGCAACTTGATCTCTCACACTAATACATATTCCTAATCTATCATAACCTTAAGAACAAACTTCAAGCCTTAACTCTATTCTTAAGAATGACAACAAATAAAACAACTATAAATTGGTATCAGGCACACAAAACTGTACTCAGGAAACTATCCTACAGTTGCATAAATCTCAAGCAAACTTATTCAAAATCTCAGCAAACCAACACTCTGCAACCTAACTTCAAAATCAAATCAAGCACACCTTTGATGGAAACTACCTTAGGCTGGAAGCTCAACACTCAAAACGAAGGGAAATCACACTGGAAACTAAAACTAAATCGTTTACCAAAATCGATCTTTGATTTTATTAAGGAACTGAGAATCTATTTGAGAAACAAGACAAAATCAAACGATGTTAAGCTAACTTAATTAATCAATCTGGAAAGCAATATTTCTATGGCACATGCATCTATGAAAATAATCTAGCAAGAAACCAACCAATTTGATCACTGAAAGAAATAAGCAGATGTGATTTATTTGGAATCAAATGAAATCCACTTCAATGCATAACTAAACTCAAACCATACCAATCCTAATTACTTAATGGGTTATCTCGACTTCAGCATCTAAGGATTGTTCTACGTTTCCAATGGATTTATAATGTGATTAAGACAAATTTTTATATAACTATGACAGCACAATTAGGGCAATACGGTTTGTGGCTCTAGAGCACATAATATGACTCTTCCTTAGAAGTAGGAGCGCCAATCACATGAGAACCATACATTCAAATTGCTGAAGTAAAGGATCTGAAAATGCATCACATAGTCGGCATACCAAAATCATTTCAAATTCAATAGAAACCTCACACAACATATAAACAGTTGAAAAACCAAAGATAAACAAAAAGCAGTTATGACTATCACATAGCTATGTTCCTAAGAAATGATACAAAGTTGATCCCAGAAAGTGGTGGGCCCAGCCACACCTAGGGAGATACTCACCTCCAAGAAATGAAAAGTTTCAATCACAGCTAATTCATGAATTCATAGTGAACCATCCAACAAATTGATCTAAACTCAATACATTGCCATCATAATAGTCTTTTAATCAAGAATATATGTCTAGAGATAAAGGATACAAATGGTAGTATATCCCTCTATTCCCTACCTTCCTAATTATTATAGAGCAACCTTTATAGGCATCGACTTGGTTAAAAACAAACTGAACCATACATAGCAAATTTAACAGCTTGGCTAAATCGATCTTCCAGATTAGATTGCTGGAACAACTTGTTCTATTTAGCATGAAAAATCCTCAACTAATCCCAACATAGGACAAGAACCTTATCAAACCATAACTGTGGCACAAAAATAGGCATATCCGAATTTGATTGTTAAGTACAAATCTGACTATTTTATATAAACTGGCCTTAGATAACTCCACATATCTTCCAAACCGTAAGGAATTTTAGAAAATTGTTTCACGGTTAGTAAAATGGATATATGGGGACCAAAACCCATGTGCCATATTTTCTTCATTCACATTCACCTACACGGAAATTGAACTGGAAGTGGGAAGTTCGAAAATTATTGCAGATTTGGGCAAATTTGTGAATTTCCTTCTATAGACCCATATGAGTGACCTGGGTGCAATCCAAGTTATGGAAAGGTATTAAAAAATTATTTCTGACAGTAACCTCTCTCGGTTTCTCCAGATGCATGCTGAAAGTGTCAAAGCCCCAAATTGGTCATTTTCGTACTGTACTGGATTGTGAAGAAACTCGACGCTAGAACCTTGTGAAAATGAGCTTAGCAAAACCGTTGTTAGTAAATCATGGCATCATAGAAAATATAATAAAACTAATGATAATAAACCATGAGGCATAAGATGTGATATGGCGATAAATGATGGAATTATGATGTGAAATGAGTATGCTGGTGTCGAAATTTAGGTTATAAATGGCGGTTTTGTATGATGGAAAAATGAGCATATTCGAGACCCAACACCCCCCCATGCCTGAGAGTTTTCATGTCCTCATATAAACAAATCTGTTTCTCTTTGATAGGTTCTTGTGGGACAACATTACTTGGATATTTGAAGGTGCTAGTTCTTATTGAGCAGCACTTACTTGAATGTTTGGAGGTGTTGGTTCTTGTGGTGCAACACTCTTCATACTTAATAGGTCACACTAATTTACTGAGCAATATAAATTGAGGAAAAGAAAGGGATGATTGAAGGAGATATGAGTGATGGAGATGGTGAAAGGGCAATTGATACTTCGTCTGTGTAAGACCAGTGTTTATAGGCAATTTCCTTTATCATTTCATGGTAGTAATGACTTCATCTAATGTTTTTCATCATGGAAGGAGAAGACATCACAGAGGCTACTTTATCAATTCACCATAAGGTTTTTTCTCTTAACATGTTCTTGTAATCAGAGTATATGCGGAGTTTGTTATCACCTGGATTAAACCTCAGGCTAAAGGAAGGAAATGCCACGGTAACCACAAACCACGCTTAGCCAAGTGCTAGCCCTACTAGGTCGGGAGAGGGCTCTCTCCGTAAGGATCTTAGCCAAGATGACTGGATTAGGAAAAGGATTTTAGGCTAGGTACAGTAGCACAAAGTTTTGATTGGATTTTGAAGGGGTTTTGCTGGATCGGGAGGAGCTCGACAGTTTAGGGCTAGGGAATTAGGTCAAAATTGCAGGGTGTTCAACGGGGCAAGATAGGCATAAGTCTTAGCACTCTATGGCTTGATGGGTGAGGTGTTTTAAGACTGGTGAGAGGCTAGGAAGAGCATGTGATTACCATGGATCCTTCCCAAACTGTAGAAAACATATAATGGTGAATATTTCCCCAAAGCAGAGTAGTGATGTAATGAATTCTGCCTATCAACTTGAAAACATTCACTTAGAAGCAATGAAATGATTAACAAAATACTAAAAACATACTAACATATTATCGCAAGAGAAGAAACTATACTAAAACTCCATACCACATGGATCCTAGAAAAATAGCTACAATTCTTATTAATCTCCTGCTAAACTGCTACAAAATGATGTACAATCAAGGTATGAGCATCCAGCTGAGTCCAACCCTCTACAATGAGAAAGAAGAAGAAGATATAGGCATTGTTTCAACCTCCTCCCATCCTCAAGGGTCAAATCCCTAAGATGAGGAGCTAATCTAACGAACACCAAACAAGAAACAGGAATATAGGCATCTTAACAACTTGCCTCTAAAAGTGAAAAACTGATTCATTTGAGCTCAAATTGATTTTGAATGTAATGAATCTACCCTCTACTACTAATTACCTATCATATTTACAAGCCAAGTGATCATTTACATCAGTAAAACATCCTCCATGAGATAAAATCCACGAACACAGTCAAAACATAGAAAAATAGCCATCCTGTGCAAAATTTGCCCTACATGCAGTGCCACTAGCCCAATGCGTAGTGCCACTTTCAGGTCCTTTTTGAAAACCTTCCCAGCATCCAAATTGAGCTCCTAATAGCTCATTGGAAATTTCTTCAAGTCTAGTTTCCAAAACAACTAGAATTTCTTCATTTGAAGCTCATTTTACCCCTCAAAAGTTGATTCTCCCAAGACTGCTTTTGTGTGTCCAAAAAGTGGCAGAAAGGTCATTTTTAGGGTGTTGTTTGACCTTTTGGTGGACCAGTTCTGCCCCAAAAACTTAGCAAATCCATAGGATGCATGTACTCATCGCTCTGAATCCAAAAATTCAAGCCATTTTTCCATTAGATGCCCCTAGGAAAAGCGCAGTGCCAGTGGCACTGTGCGTTGAGCTAAATTTTCTGTGTGTGCAATTTCCAAAATTTGCAAAAAGAAAAATCTCCTCCAAACCTAACCAAAATTGGTGAGCAGCACCACCATCAAGCATCTTGATGAGCCAAGGAAGCTTCAGCAAGAAAACTAAGCCTATCCTCCTCTTTTTTTCCCTTTAGAGCCCGCCTTAGCCTAGCTTTCATCTTTTTGACCCTCATGTTGCAAATTTTGTTTCGGGTCCTATAATGGTAGGCTATGTGCCTGATCATCTGATTGTCCATATTGGCCTTTTGCAACAACTTTTCTAGGTGAAAATTGACTCCCGCAATCCAAGTCTCTCTATCATCCTCAATTTCCTTCTCAATAGGAAACAAAGTGATGATGCCTCCTTGTCATTTTGTCGTTTTACCTTGAGAAGTTCCAGCTCCATGAAGACCTATTTGTCATTCAACTGATTGTTCTCTTGTTCCAAATATGTGATGACATACTTGGCTCTCTCCAAATTTTCCATTAATTCTTGGACTTGAGCCTCCTTTTCCCATATGATGATGTCTTTTATTGTTTCTTTATCCTGAGCCTCTAAGTCAATTGTTTGAGTATAATGCTGCTCCAGCTCATCGTGCTCTGTCAAAACAAAGTCTCTCTCTTCCTCCTCATCATCAAAACTTTCCTCTGGCATCTTTTCTTTCCCTTTTTGCAGTTGCTGCACCTAGTGCTGTGTTGACGAAGAAGGCAAAGCCCCTTCCACATCCTGTGGAGCTAGCATTTGCCTATGAGTTGATGAAGAAGGCAAGGTCCCTTCCACATCCTGTGGAGAAAACACTTGCCTATCAGCTGCAAACAATCTCCTTGTGCCCCTCTAATATGTCATGTAGGTCTTGGGCACCTCAATAGCTCTAGTCTCTTTGGCTTTCTCAGTTGTCTTCACCTGAGAACTGCTAGAAGGTCCCCCTGATTCTTGAGACACTGGTGGAGGAATTTGAGGACCCCTGAAGATGTCATGAGCAATAAATGTCTCCCAAGAGATGTTGAGGAGGCTAAGATGATGAAGCACAATCATCTTGATCAGGGAATAATGATAGAGACTGCTCATCTACTGAGGGTATGGCTTTTTTTGCACAAAATGGGCCATCTTCTCAATATTCTTGAATAAGAAATAAGGGAGGTTTAACATCCTCACCCTGGTAAAATGCATGAGAAGCTTGATGTGATACGTGTACAACCTGGAAAATTTGCCCTCACAAGTAAAATATTTCATGATGATTTTCATCATGGGGGCATACTTGTCCTCAAGGAATCTGAAAGGAAAAAGTATTTTCGCCTCATTTCTGTACTTGGGTTTGATATAAGGCTCATAATAATGTTCATCTAGGTCCTGTGCCTTGTACCATTTCTCCCCTACATCCAGAATCCTGGTTGCATCTGCAATAATGGAGGGTGAGACTGTGAATGTCACCCCAGCAAGAGTCACCCTGTTGTCCTGAAGATTGGCTACAAAGAGCCTGGTGAGCTCAGGATGGTGTTGAACTCTCTCTACCTGCTCACAGAACTCATAGCACCCTAGATGTCTGAAACAAGTGACAGTTAACTAAGAGGCCTGCAATTCTCTGAGGTTTGATGGCTCTTCCCTAATAATTCTACCTCCATTGTGTGGTTTTCTCTGATGCCGAGGTCTATTTGTTGAACTGTCACTGCTTGTTTTTTCCTCCTCCTCATAGTATCAGTCTTCTCTATCCATTTTTGCAAGATTTGAGGCTTTACACTCCAAGAAGAGGGATAAAGGGAATGAGTAAGAGTGATTTAGGAGTGAGGGAATGGGAGATGACCTTGTGAGGTATTTTGGTAGGCTAGAAAATGAAGGGAAGGATATGAATTATGAAAGTGAGGGAGAGGGGTTTGAGCCCTTTTTGAAATATAACTTGTGGGATGAAGGATGAGGGGATATAGATGTTATGGAGTGATGTAGGGAATGCGTTTAGGGTTTAGTGATAGGTGGTGGGAAAAATAGAGGGGATTAGGGTTTCTAGAATGTCATTGAGGGAAAAACTAGGGTTTTACATTTGTCATGGTAAATTCCTTCAAAGCCTGCAACTGCAAATTTAATGATGAGGTAGAGGGAGTTCACTTACTTGTTTAAGAGATGAGACAGTTGTTTGGAAGCTTTTACGAAGTTTGGACGCTTTCTAGTCTTTCTGCTCAACACGCAACGCCAACCATAGATGCGCATCACCACCTCTCAATGCACAACGCAAACCTCCAAATGTGTAGCGCTGAGCTCATATGCACAGCGCCACCTCTCAACGCGCAACACCAACTCTCTTGCCTGAAATGCATAGCGCCAGACTGTAGAAGTGCAACGTCACTTCACCACTGCTCCAAACGTGCAACGCCAACCTCCAAAAGTGTAGCGCCACTTCTCCTTTGCCCAAAGCTCACTCAACCTTTCCTCTTTTCCTCACTTTTTGACTCCTTCTTTGCCAAATGAGAATGATGAACTTGAAAATGAAATGTGACACCTTATATAGGAGTAGATTTTGATTTTTCACTAGAAAAACCCACTTTCTAATGTTTCTTGACCTTTTTCAAAACTCTATTTTTAATGCCTTTCCTTCTTTGTTTCTTTTCAGGTGGATAATGCTCAACTTGAACTGATTTTTGTAGTGTTTCTTTGTCTTGCGGCAAGGAGAGATGCATTTTTGTAGCTGGGATCATTTATTACATAAAGTGACTTAAAATTACATAATAAATACAAATTAACTCAAAATACTCTGTTTTCACCTCAAAAACAAGTTTTTTGAGGTGAAAATTACATTAGTTTAAAAGATAATTATATAATGACTATGACTTATTAGCCATCATGCTTGACTTATTTATCATCCTCATACCCTTGCTGCCCTCTATTTACACTTTTAAATCATGCTATTGACCTTGGAAATGAAACCCTAAGACCTAATGAAACATGCCCTATGACCTAAGGAAAGCATGATTGCAAATTGACCGTGAAACCATAACTGAAGACAACCTGAAGAAGGGTCAGCAAGTACACTCTATGAGGGAGAAATTAGATTTTTTGAAGAGAATACAACCATAAGTGGATCAGTTTGACATTACCTAATGAAATGATGTAAAAATTCCAGTATGGGACGCCTAAAATTAAAATGCAAAGAGAAAATTTGATCCCTGATGGAAGTATGCAAATATTGACACTAACAGAGTGAATGGAAGGATAATAAAAGGATGATGGTTTATGAAAGATGAAATGCATGGAAGGAGAGGTGGTGAATCATTAAGTTTCTTTAACCTTCTAATGAATGAGAGAATCATAAGCCAAATTTACCTCAAGTTTTACCTTTATCACTGATGTGCCCAGTGTTGCAAGATGAAGTGGAAGATGAATCGAAACATGACTGAAATTTGGAGTTGGAATGACTGTTGCTGATGTGTATATGGATCTGCTAAAGAAGGTTGAACTAGAGATAGTAAAGGAGGCTAAAAAATGAAGGTCCCCTTCTCCCCCATGCTTGAGGAGTTTTATGTCCCCAAACAAAGAAGGAATATGACTGTTGAAAATGATGCTCAAGCTGCTATATGGCAACCTTTATTTCAACAAGATGACTACTACAGGAAAAGGAAATGCTACTACAAATGTCCATACTACTGCAAATCTATGCTGAGATCACAAAACCATATAGTCTTCAACTGCTACACACTGTGTGTAATCCTGCTTATGTGAATAAACGGTGTCGATCTTGAACATAAGCAAGAATCATTGGATTACCGACCATTGACGAGATCGTTAACCAATGTGAGATATCCCACCTTTGATGTTAATGGGAATCAAGGCACCAGGTACATTCTACTAGCCATGAATGAATTTGTCGAAGTCGAATGGACTGCAGAATTCATCCACCAAGAAACATTGATGTATTTCCTTAGTAGAGGACAAGGATACCTGCCATTAAGGCATGCAGGCTCCTAGGTACCTTATCTAACCCTAACCTTGGTCCCAGATGATGTGCTGATGTCGATGGGACAAGGCTCATTGGTAGGTGGGCCTTAAGGAATCCCACATCAACTAACTCGAGTACAAACATAATGACTTGAAAGATACATGATTTAAAGAACTCATACAAATTTACAAACTTTATTTGGAACTTTGCCTGCCAGTTACTTGGTTTTCAAGCAAAGTCTCTGTCCAATTGCTCCAGACACGTAGGTTTTCACAAAAGGACTTATTTTTCTCTTTACTATTTTCATTTGTTTATTTACAATACTAACTTTACTACTATATTGCATAGAATATGTCTTCCTTCAAGTGAAAGAGAACTTCCAATGAAGCCATGTGCAGATCAAGTACAAAGATATAATCATGCCCAGATTTAACATATAAACTCTAGATGGTACATGAGCATGAACAATCAGCAGCTTTGAAAGATATGATGCAAAGAGTATTTGAAGATGAGAGTGGTACTTTGACTGAATTGTAACTTGGAACCAATGCTCGATGTAATCCTGGTGGTATTGGCTCATTTCTTCATTTGGACCACTCTGAAAGTCCTCCTCAGTTGTGCCAGGAAAACTTGAATAATTGGTCTCTGGAATGCATACAAGGCTTGTTGCTGGACATGGTGAAAGTTCTTCGATCTCAGGTTTAGCTAGATGCTCCCCATCATATTTGGTATATGATTCATTGATCTCCTTGGTAGATAGGCAAGAGGAATCAAGGGAGGCTTCCAAATCATTTTCTGGTTGTGGAGAGGTAGATAATTTCTTGAATGTGGTGAAGATGAACTCTTCCTGAGAGGTAGATATCCCAGCTACTGCTAGGATTTGAGAAATTATTTCGAGGGACATTCATCAAGTTCTTAGTCATTCTTGAACTTCTCCTGTTGGTTGATGATCCCTATCTCACAACATGGATTAGTAAAAAAAAAGGGGGGGGTTCTTACAGCACCCCAAAAATGTTTTGTCATTCAAAGCTTGAATTAAAAACTGCTAATTGCAAGAAAACTAGCACTAGAAATGAACCTACCTTTACTATTCCTGGGTCTACCTTTGCATAAAGAAAAAGGAAATAAAAACTCAAGAACAAGTAGTAATAGGTTAGACTTTGGAGCAACCCCACAAAAGTGGATGCATGGCTCTTCACTCACGTCTTACCTTACACTCCCTGCCCTCTGACAGCCCTGGATGATCCTTAAACTCTGATAATAGTTACCTGAATAAAAAATTACAACTCCCTGGCAACGACGCCAAAATGTTCAGAGATTTAGTAGGTGTATTAAATCTCCTTCATCTATATGTCAATCTGGGCACATAAACACAAGTTGTACTACACTTTCTAATATCAGTTCTTGTTCAGAGTTCTAATGGTTTCCTTTATGAAATGAGTTAGTTGAATCTAGCACACAATTCATCAAACCCTAGCTAGCAGAACAATAATCAAATTCTAACTTGAAACTCTTAATGAATCTATACTTAAATGAAATCCCAATCTAAATCACAACACATATGCTAAGCAAAAACTTGCAATTAAAGCACCTTATCGAATAACTCAAATCTCATGAAAACCTTAAGAAACCCTAATTCTGTTACCTATGCTACTCTTGAATGAAAAATTGCAAATTCTAATATATTTCAAGCATGTTTGGAAGGCAAGTAAACTTGAAACTAAACTTTCCAAAAGTAACTTCAAATTTGTGATAAGCTTCATTCTTGGACACAACTCGAAAGAATCTCTGACTAAAAACCTATTCAATCCTCTTGCTTGTTTAACTAAGTACAAATCTAAACCCTGTACCTGAAATTAAAAGACACAATAACTTCAAATCAAATACAACCTTCTAGCATTCAATCATTATGAAAGGAAAACTTAACTCAATGAAATACCAATTGTCCTTGTCATACCAATGAAAGCTTGTCTGTAAACTGATAAACTTAAACCTATACTCTATTTTACAGCCTTAACCCGGCAACTTGATTTCTCACACTAATACATATTCCTACTCTATCATAGTCTTAAGAACAAACTTCAAGCCTTAATTCTATTCTTAAGAATGACAACAAATAAAACAACTATAAGTTGGTATTAGGCACACAAAATCGTACTCAAGAAACTTATCCTACATTTGCATAAATCTCAAGCAAACTTTTAAAAATCTCAGCAAACCAACACTCTACAACCTAACTTCAAAACCAAATCAAGCACACCTTTGATGGAAACTAACTTAGGCTGGAAGCTCAGCACTCAAAATGAAGTAAGGGAAATCACACTGGAAACTAAAACTTAATTGTTTACCAAAATCAATATTTGATTTTATTAAGGAACTGAGAATCTATTTGAGAAACAAGAAAAAATAAAATGATGTCAAGTTGACTTAATCAATCAATCTTGAAAGAAATATTTCTATGGCACACACATCTATGAAAATAATCTAGAAAGAAACCAACCAATTTGATCACTGAAAGAAATAAGAAAATGCGATTTATTCAGAATTAAATGAAATCCACTTCAATGCATAATTAAACTCAAACCATACCAATCCTAATTGCTCAATGGGTTATCTTGACTTCGACATCCGAGGATTGTTCTGTGTTTCCAATGGATTTATAATGTGATTAAGACAAGTTTTTATATAACTACGACAACACAATCAGGGAAATATGGTTTGTGGCTCTATAGAATAGAGTATGACTCTACCTTAGAAGTAGGAGTGCCAATCACACGAGAACCATACATTCGAATTGCTGAAGTAAAGGATCTGAAAACGCATCACATAGTCAGCATACCAAAATCATTTCAAATTCAATAGAAACCTCACACAACATATAAACAATTGAAAAACCAGAGATAAATGAAAAGAAGTTATGACTATCACACAACTATGTTCCTAAGAAATGATACAAAGCTGATCCCAGATAGTGGTGGGCCCGGCCACACCTGGGGAGCTTACTTACCTACAAGAAACGAAAAGCTTCAATCACAGCTAATTCATGAATTCACAGTGAACCATCCAACAAATTGATCTAAACTCAATACATCGCCATCATAACAGTATTTTAATTAAAAATATATGTCTGGAGATAAAAGATACAAATGACAGTATATCCCTTTATTCGCTACCTTCCTAGTTATTACAAAGAAGCCTTTATAAGCATCGACTTGGTTAAAAACAAACTAAACCATACATAGCAAATTTAATAGCTTGGCTAAATCAATCTTCCAGATTGGATTGCTGGAACAACTTATTCTATTTAGCATAAAAAATCATCAACTAATCCCAACATAGGATAAGAATGTATCAAACCGTAACTGTGGCGTAAAAATAGGCAGATCTGAATTTCACTGTTAAGTACAAATTTGGCTATTTTATATAAACTAGCCTCAGGGAACTCCGCAGATCTTCCACACCATAAGGAATTTTAGAAAACTCTTTTAGGGTTAGTAAATTAGATATATTGGGACCAAAACCCATGTGCAATATTTTCTTCATTTTCCTTCACTTGCACGGAAATTGAGGCAGAAGTGGGCGGTTTGAAAATTATTGTAGATTTGGGCAAATTTGTGAATTTCCTTCTAGAGACACAAATGAGTGACCTGGGTGCAATCCAGGTTATGGAAAGGTATTAAAACATTATTTTTGACAATAACCTCTCTCGGTTTCTCCGGAAGCATGTCGAAAGTGTCAAAGCCCCAAATTGGTCATTTCCGTACTCTACTGGCTTGTGAAGAAACTCGGCGATGGAACCCTGTGAAAATGAGCTTAGCGAAACCGTCATTAGTAAATCATGACATAATCATCTTTAATCATATAAAATCTAATAAAACTAACAATAATCAACCACAAGGCATAGGATGTGATTTGGCAATAAATGATGGAATTATGACGTGAAATGAGTATGCTGGTGTCGAAATTTTGGTTATAAATGGTGGTTTTGTATGATGGAAAAATGGGCATATTCGTGGCCCAACAGGATTTGTAGACCCTTTTGTAGATATCCTTCATTAGGTGTTATCAATAAATATTATTATTCATTTAAAAGTCTTTCCATATTGGGTTATTACATTAGATTTCTATTGTTGTTTGCTCTTTTGGATCACATATATCTTTTTATCGCAAATTTTTCTCGTTTTATTATTGCAGATATGAAGTGTAAGCAGGGACAAACTGTTGTTAGGGTCACTTTTCATGAGTGACTTAAGTGAAGTATTTTTGGTACACCTTCAAAGAAATTTCATACCAACAATACATATCCCGAACAGTCATCTACTCTCTGCTCATTCTTCTTAATCTTCAACAATACTCCACTCAACACTCTTCCCACTATTTCTCTCATAGCCACACTCAGCAATTCATACTCACTACAACATACACAACACTTGGCTCTCGATCCTCATACAATCTATATATCATCTTTTGGCCTTGGTTGTTCCACAAGCTCCCTTGACCTCTCTCAGCAATTATCTACATCACACTTGTTGAACACTTTGTTGCATTCCCACTTTGCACTACTACAATCCATGGTTTTGTTCATCTGCTACACAAATAATGATGTTCGAACTTATGAACATCACTCTTTGCGAGTTTGCTCTCACCATGGCTCACCATTATGTTGATATGTACTGTTTCTTAGCCACTACAGGTAAATTAAATCAAAGAATGGGCTTCAAAGTGTTTTCTGATGCTGAGAGATAAATCTTCTTCCACCTTCACACTCAAGGAGTATGACCATTAAATTCACCCCATTTAATCATAAAACATCTGTATGAATCAACATTGCTGCTCTTTAAGGCACCTAGGTCTCAAAATGTACTCTAGCATGGATCATTGAGCTTTAGTCTCATCACAATACTCCTAGGACCATTTTCTGATTTATCTCTTTGTGACATGAGGAGCACTTAGGTTTGACTTGTTCAATTTGATCCTCGTAATCCATTAATTCTATTTGTAAATCACAGTCCTTCATGTTGGTCTAGAAATAACCACTGAGACATTTTTCCTATTTTAGTTGTTGGATTTGGAACTTGATTATCTTCCTGATTCAAAGGTCTTATTTTAGCCATGTTTAGATCCATATCCCCGAAAAGGGGGGGGGAGGAGTGTGGGAGGGCTTCCCTCCCCCACCCCCCCCCATTGTTGCCTAGGGGTCCCCGGGGGGTTCGGGGGGCAATTGCATGTTTGGAGCCCCCCCCTAGTGGGGGTTTAGGGGAAGCGCCCCCGAAGCTAAAAATAGATGAAAAGTTGCCTTGTAAAATATTGTAATTTCGTGATCAATATAGGTCATTCATTAGGTGGAAGATCTGACGGTAGAAGTTATGTTTAATTTAGGTTTTTTTCCCTAGAAGGAAACCCTTTAGTTTATATGAGGGAATTGTATTGCATATGTGGATTATTATTTTGAGAGAGAAAGAGAGAAGAGACTATGTGAGAGTGAAGAGGAAATTACAGGCGATCTATTATAAGTTATATCTCTTCATTTTGTTGGTTAATATAAAGGGAAGGATTGGTTGTTTCTCTATGGACATAGCCAAAATTAGGTGAACCACGTATATCTGTGTCTCTCTTATTCTAGGCATTTTTGTATTTGTGGTTCCGTAATATTTTGTGTATTTCATTGCTCCGTTAATTAATTTCTAACATTAGCAATTCAAACATGCTACAGGATTTAGAGGAGGCTCTATATTTAACTTGTTGATGAATTTGGAGAAATCCCTCAAATATGGCTCCTACACTAAAACTATTGTCAACCCATTCATTCTCCTTTTAACTCCAAGGATGGTGGAAAACCAATTTTGGCATAGCTACCAAATATGCCACATAGTTCTAAAGTAGTAGTCGATCTGTTCATTCCTCATTAAACATAAGCCCATAAGCCTAAGCTGTCTACAAATATTTGCCTACAATGCCTTTTTGAATGACTCTTCTATATAATAACCTAAAGGCCCTTAGTTACTTAACACATAAAAAATTTTCAAACGAAACTCTTGGGCACGCCTACTAATACCTTATAGAACTTTAATGGATGGGAAATTATCTATCTCTTTCCCATCTCACTAGAGATTTCCAATGGAGCACCTTAAAAACATTTTAGGGTATAACCACCAGGGTGATGTGTCAAGGTGGGAACTCTATTGGAAGCACTGAGGTGATGTGTCCTATGGGGTCCCACCTACAAAATTCCTCCTAAACTTTTACACTACACCACATGTATGTTGGTGGGTCCTAGATGGCATCGTGCTTGTCACCATGTCCCACTGCTCCATCACCCCATAAATTCAAACTTGAGTTGCAATGGAAAATGTCAAGGGATAAATATCGAGGTGATGTGTCCCATGAGACCATGAGGAATTTGACATGCACCAATCACCTATTGTCGACCTTTTCCATAGTGTGCCACCTCATCCCCCCGGAGATTTAGGCTTGAGTCCCCTTGGGAACTTTCAAGAAAATATTAGCTAGTGATGTGTCCCATGGGGTCTAGCCACTACAAGCATGTGCCAACCAAAAAAATCGTCGGGGTGACTATACATGCTACCATGTCTACCGATTATGCACAATTGTCTACAACTAGTTCCTACTGCATTGTCTCACTTTGTAGGTGGTCCACATCACCTCGATATTTTGTACTACTGATTCCATCCCAAGCCCTTTCAACTACTTATGTCACAGCTACGTCACCATGCTGACTAAGCATGCAAATTGTCTACCACCTGTACCAACTGTCATTTGTCAAGCTCTGAGTCATGCCACATGTCACCTATTTTCGCCTCACTTGGCCACCTGAAAACCCCAAATATGCATGCCACATGTCTTCATCCTTTCATATGCTGACATCATGTTGCCAATGTATTCTATCAGCCAATAAAAGTGCACCATGTGGCCTTACGCCATGTCACCAATACAAAGCAGGAGGGGGTTTGAGCCTTTCTTTTCATGATTTTTTTGTTATAATTTTTTGTCCGAGATGAGAAATCCGTCTGGAAATATATAGGGATTTTCCTATTTCTCTGAAGTCGTCTCCTTAGAACATTTCACATGAGCTTCCTTTGAAATCGTTGAGGCAAAGATTACAGGGTGATGTGTCCCTATGGGACCACCTGCACCATCTCTCCTGAGCTTTGATTGGTCCAACTCTATGCCACCTGTATGCTGAAAATCCTACGAGGTCCATCCACCAACTTTAGGGAAACTCTAAACTAATTCCAGTTTTGGAGACCACCAAAACTATCACCAAACTTGACTTGAACCTTTGACCCTTTTCGTATGCAAACTTTGAATGGAAATAAATTTTGATCCAGGGGGGGCTTTTCCAAACTTCAACATACCATTGAAAAGATCTTTTAGATCACTATCCAACTATTCCATTTATAGAAGCATTTGAGCTAATCTCCTAAGGCACACATTCCCTCAATTCCTGGGCCATTTAACCACCATAGTTATAATAATTATAACTTCTTCACTTAACATGCTACTATGATGGTTCTTTATTAAAGATTGAAGCTACCAGAGCACTCCCCCCTATTATCCTAGCACTAGTTGACAGGCTACAAGTCCAACTAAAATAGGAAACAAGCCTCATCAATGCCCCATCACCATGACATAGCCATCTCATCCATGCACTAGGGCTGCACTCAGGTTGTCATCAATGCCTATCACACCAATGCATCAAGTTGGCATCAATGCCAACATACTGATGCCAACACACTGATACCATATTCCATCCTAACAAAGACAATAGTTCAAGATGGGGTATGAAGCCTTATCTGTTAATGATGGCTTATTAGGCTAAAATCAAATTTAAATTTTCCATGCATATCAATACAAAAATTTCTTCACTACTCCCTGGGGTATATTCATGTATAGAGTAGTGCCTTTTGGCCTTAAAAATTATGGCAACAATGTCAATTAATCCATGAATTATATTGTTATTGATCTATGTCATATTATTATCACCTATTTCAATGACCTCACATCTTGTTCCAAACAACAATCTCAACACCTCGAGGATCTCCACACTGTATTCCAGTGGTATCAATAGCACAAAATCCACTTGAACCCTCTCAAGTGCATATTTCGTGTCTTTGCTAGATGCTTGCTTGGATTCATCGTTTCCTAGAAAGGAATTATGATGGACCCCTTTAAGGTCCAAACCATCTAGGAGATCCCCCCACCGAAAAATATACACTAATTACATAGTCTTCAAGGAAAGGCCAACTTCTTACATTGCTTCATCACAAACTATGCTACTTGTGCTCATGGGTTCCTTCTTCTTCTTTGTCAAGATATCCCTTTTCAATGAGATGACTAAGTGCAACAAGATTTTGATGCTTTGAAGGATGCCTTATCAAACAAACCATTTATCAGTCCTTCTGATTACCACAAAGAATACACCCTCTACTTATCATCTTTTGGGGTAGCCATTGTTGAGGTGCTAGTCCAACATGAAGATGACAAACGAGAACACATGATCTATTACATAATTTTTTTTATTGGGGCTTTCTCTTAATTATGAGTGAGAGGGAAGAAAAAGTCCCTTGCATTAGTGCATGCAGTACAAATATTATAGCATTATATCATCCTCAAGACTACAAAAGTAGTTGCAAGTTCAAACCCCATGTGGTACTTGCTCACTTATAGGATGAAAAATCATAAGTTTTCTCAATGGATAGTCATTCTCTAGGAGTTCGACCTTGAGTCTGCTTCACCCAAAGCAAGAAGGCCCTAATACTTATATATTTCATTGTTGACCTACCATAAGCTACCAAAGATACAATATTATAACACTTTCAATATTTTCCATTTTTGTGCTACTTTCACTTAGGGTTTCCAGCCCATGGTTTCAAGATACATCTTCAACCTGTCACAACTCCTCGAATACAAGGCAACAAACTCACACTTAAGGTATCATTTTTTTAACTAGAATGATATATTCTCCCTCCGAGATATTTGCATAAACCAATTCACTACCCTTTATCTCACCATAAGAACCCCATATCATGACCATGTTCATCCACACCTTCCTCTTGTAATAGGTGAATGTTCACACATGGTCGGTAGTTCTTTCATCCTCATGGATTTCCCCACATAGTAGTATCCTTTGCATTACTGACATCCATGCTATCATACCTCACTCAATAATCACATGTTTTATGACTTGAACCATGGCCCCATTCCCCTTTCTTGGCTCATTGCTTATTAACCCTCTACACTCTCATATACCCATCATTTTGATTATTATTAGTGTTCCACCAAATTTACATTTGGCCTATTACACCTCCACAATGTAGTAAATCATTTGCATATCACCATCCACTCATTCCACCCACACCAAGGCCAGCTAATGGGACCCCCACTCTTTGTAGTTATTCCCCTGCACCATCACACATGTTATCGCACATTGGGGCACCCATCTCTATGTTTGTACATCCCAAACCATTATCACATTCTTTTGGAAAGTGTACAATGATTCTTCTTAGAAGCAAAAAAATCACTCATTTTCTATAACTACTACTTGGAAATAATCCCATGTTGATCTTGATTGGAGCACACATTTTACATCATGTCTACTTAGTATTGGCTTCATGTGGTGACCCTATGCCACTTCTAGCTAGCATATCGTATTATTGCAAACCCAATCCACCTAGTCAAAGCAACCATTTGCCACTCCCTCGAATGTCCTCCCTGCCCCAGGGTCTTTCCTACCTTAGGTTGTTTTTCCTGTTGCCACTAGCATCATGCTCCAACCTCAAGAATTATATAATATACATATCATTATGTTGACCTCACTCATCATGCATTTTTTCATTATTCCATGGTTTTTTATCTATATTAGCTTCAAGTGGATTTCTTGGGGAACCTCCTTTTCTGGACAATCGTGTCTTCCTTCCTGTAGACGTCAACTTTCATTTTACAGGAAAGAAGAAGTATCTTGGTTCTCATTCCCATTTAATGTGGACGTCAGATGCAACAATGGATTCATCATTTCCCATTTATTTCATTGACACCCCCACCCACCATTCAATGTCAACATTGTTTCACATTGGGAAATGGCATACTTTGTTACAGTTGTACTTTTGCATTTTGGTCAAAGACTCATTTACCGAGCCACACCTCCACTAGTTGTATCATCATCACTTATCATACCTAGTACATTTGGGCATGTGCATTGGCCATACTACCTTCTATTAGAGATGCTCCCAAGGGCGAAGCAGTCATACACTTTAGCAGCAACAATTGTGTTACTAGCATTCTTGAAAATATTCTTCTTCGTACCAATATAACCATCTTTGTCAAAGTCACAACCACGAGCATGGGACATGCTCGACTTGTATGTTTATTGTAAATAATTCCTATCAATAGTGGATTCTATTGTCTCCCATTCAAGCCCCCCTCTACTCTCCCCTATCAATATATCTCTCCCAAGAAGTACGAAAGACTCATCATCAAGTAGAAAATCATGATGTACTTCATCTATGCAGTTTCTCCTAACCTCACACATCAGGGGGCAACTTTGATCATGGAAAAATCATGCACCTAAATGCACTAGCCAGGGCACTCAATACTGAAGAATGGGTTATGCAAATGCACTAGTGATTGTTGGAAAACATAAAAAATCAAGAAAAAAAATTAAAGATTCATAAGGTTTCCATTTAAAAAATCAAACTGCACAAAGTCACCAAAATAGTTTTGCATGGATCACCACGATTGTTTCTTTGATAGCCGTGAAGATCCATAGAAGTGACATCTCAGTAGTCTATGAGCTAAAACAACTTAAATGTGAAACCACAAAGGGAAGGGATACGGTCAAGGATCCCAGTCTTAAGCCACTACACCATTGAATTTGAGTTAAGGAACCTCCAAAGGACTCCTTTTGTCTCCCACAGATTCACTAAAAAATCAAATCTCATTAATGAGCCAAGGGGAGGCAATGCATGAGCTTGCACTTATAAATACCATTGCATTTGGTACCATTAGAAAAAGGAAGTTTAAAGAAAGGCTATGTTTCCAAATTGTCTCATAATTGACACAACTTTGTGTTCTTAGAGTTTGCCATTAGAGAGCTATCAAAGGACTTTCTAAAGAGAAATCATTCTTGCAAAGAAAGGGGGAAAGGGACCCCTTTAGGAGAGTCATAGGGTTAATGTCCCTATCAATTCCATTTAGTGTTTCTAAGAAAATATTATAACTCTTTTCATCAAGCAATACAAAAATTTCTTGCTTTTGAAACCCATTACTTGTTTTCTTTGTTTTACAGAGAAAACTTATAATCTTGTTTAAATAAAATTACATTCATTTATTTATAGATGGTATAATTAGATTTAAAGACCAGAAGCAGAAAGTATAAAAAGATTTGACATATACCCGGAAAAATTAGATAGCATTCAATTAATAGCAAAATGTCCAAGCGCTGAGTTAAAACATTCCTTTTCAAATTTTAAATGTTGTAAGCAGAACTTCGGCGAAAATCACATGAGGAAAGACCTTTGTCGACGCGTTTCGAACCAACCAGTGTGGTTCATCGTCAGGACAACTTGTCCTGACGATGAACCACACTGGTTGGTTCGAAACGCGTCGACAAAGGTCTTTCCTCATGTGATTTTCGCCGAAGTTCTGCTTACAACTATTATGGATCACAGAAGCCTCAATTCAATAATTTTAAATGTTATCATGGTTTGCATTTTTCTTTTTCGGTGAATGGCAAAAAAAATAAAATGTATGTTTCCATGATAATTTTATGGTGGTTTCTATAATTGTTTATTTATTAATAAAATAATCCCGATATAAACATAATAAAATGTATAATTTTAAATTTAAGTGAATTTAGGACATGGTTATGAAAATGGCTTTACTTTAATAAGTTTTTCTTAATATTATATTTTAAGATAAATGTATGAACTATATTAGCATGTTGGAAAATAATTTTCGGAATAATTTTAAGTTGTTTTAAAACTTTGATAAAATTTATTTATTATTTTAATTTTAATTTTAATTTTAATTTATAGTTTTAAATAAAAAGGTATATTTTTATTATTTTTTATATTAAGAAAATGGATTTTCAAATATTATTTAGCTTAGTAATATAAATTTAATGGTTAATAAATGTTGATAAATATCAATCCATAATAAATATCAAAATATTTACTATATTATATATTTCATGTTCTTAAAGTAAAATAAAAAAATCATAAAAAACTAATTAATTTATAGCTTTTATTATTATTATTATGCATGGTATTACACATTCAGTTTTTCCTTCACTGCCTATTAGTTTGTCTTTGACCAAAAAATTATGCCACTTATTCATAGTTTAACCTTGGGAATTCATTTTCTGTTATTTTTTATTATTATTTAAATTGATTTATTTATAAGGTGATTGGTTGAGGCCTTATTATGGACTTTTTAGTAACTTCCATTTCTATTAGTTACTGTTTTTTATGTCTTTTTTATTTAACCTTTTAGATTTATTATTTTTTATTATTTCCATTTTCAGGAATTATAGTTTTTTCTCCACATTTTCAATTTAAAATAACAAATTTTAAAAAGGAAAAAATAATTTAAAAAATCCAATAATTATTTTTTAAGTATATTGTTTTTTTTTTAATCTTTTTTATGTTTTTGTTTTAAGATGACAAATTTTAAAGACAAAAAAATAACTAAATAGAATTTTCTAATTTCTATGTTTTTTAAGTTTTGTTACTTTTTAATTTGACTTATACTAATTTGTGTCATTTTCTATTTTTTTCTTCTCTATTTTTAATTCCAATTACATTAATTGTAATTTTCTTTTCTTGTTTACACATAGCCTTTATAATTAATAAGTATTATGATAATTAGTCATTAGTTTTTAGAATTGTGCACATTTCTTTCCTAATTTTTTTAAGAAAGTTTTATTGATGTATAGTTACTAATTTTTAGGATCTAGTGAGCACTTTTTTCCTAACTTTGTTGAATTTGTTTTATTTACGCATAGTTTTTATAATTCCTGCCTCCAAGCATATCTAGAATTCACGAAATTGATTTTATAACAAGAAATTGTTGGAAATAATACTGAGAGGGGGGGGGGGGGGGTGAATCAGTATTATCTAATTCTTTTGATCAATCTTCCTTATTTGTTCTTTGAATTATTTTTGCATGTCAGTACCATAAAATAATGAGCATGAACAAAGAAAAAACAGATAGTCACACCAAAGAACACAAGATGTAAGGTGGAAACCCAATGTGGGTGAAAACCACCTGCTGCAATATGTCTCTATCTTCTTTCAACTTAGAAACTTCTTTTACAATGGTTTTGTACTGGTGCAGTCCTTTACCAATACGCAGGCTGCAACCTGCAGAGAGCTACAACTCTCTCTCTCTCTCGTTTTCCAGTCTCTCCTAGAAGGAAGCTACAACCCCCTACTTCTTTTCATAAAGCATCAAATGATCATCAAGTACATAAAGGTTACAGTCCACTACAGTTATCAGATCAGCAATAACAGAACTAACCCAGAACACTTTATCAACAGAAAATTTCAGTCAACAGAACATTTTAATACAAATACGCAGTTTTCCCTTCTCTGGCCTGTGTCGCTACGCTGTTCACCTTCTGCTTTCCTGCGTATACCCGCAGGAATCCTTCTGCCGAACTGCGTGCCCACGCACTGTACCTTGAACCGCGCTGCGTATTATTACTGCAGGGACGCACCCAGAGACATTATCGCGCCGCGTACTGTTACTGCAGGGACGCACCCAAAAATACTATCACGCCGCGTACGGACGCACCTGGAAATACTATCGCATTGCGTACTTTTACTGCACGGACGCACCTGAACCTTAGTCAATCTGCGTACCCACACAGGTCTCCTTCTTCTGCTCTACGTACCGACGTAGGTCTCTTGTTTCTGCTCTGCGTCCCCACGTAGATCTCCTGTTTCTGAACTGCGTACCCACGCAGCTCTTCTGTTAAACACCTGCGTCCTTCTGATTAGGGCCGAATAGGCAGTCCACCAGAGTGGCACAGTTGCTCAGATCTGATCATGCGCTCGAGAGATCATCCTTCACAGATTCGCCTTCAACTTCCCTTTCATATAGATCAAACTTTTAAGACCATAACCCAATATTTCAGATCTAAAGATATTCAATTGCAAAGATGCTTAGCCAAGTGATCTCCTTTGCTTTATATAGGCAAGCTCCTCCTCAAATCATGGAACAATACCACAAGCCGACACCATAATAACACAATATCGTCGGCTAGATACCAAGAGTAAAACATAAGAAACCCCCACGTGTGCTTTTCTCTGCCTTGAAATGTGTGCACTGGGGGTACGCACCTCCTGAACGGCTGGCCTGCGTATCTGGACGCGGTCCCTGCATGGTGTACCTGCGTGTACGCACCTTTTGAACTGCTTTCCTGCGTACTTCTTAATTTTCAACAAATTGAGAGCCTTGCCACAGGAGTTGCCATCAAGTACAACATCTGTAACATATAGCCATACCAGAAACATAATGCCAACAATCTCCCCCTTTGGACTTGATGGCAACCTCACAAACTTCAGCTTCATTCTCCCCCTTTGACATCAAGGGCAAAGGGGTATGCTCCCCCTGAAAAATGAACCAGATCTGCAACAAAGAACCATAATCCACCATGAAAGAGATAGAGACATATTGCAGCTATTTCCAAGATCTCCTTCTGACCATCCTCCATAATGCCAACAATGCATTATATGCTCCCCCTGAACCTGTACCATCAATCAGAAAAGGTTCAACAATAAGATGATGCATCAACAACTCCCAGCTTTTGCCTGAGGTATTCAAAAGTGTCCCTGGGCAATGGTTTGGTGAGAATATCAGCAACTTGTTCCTTAGAAGGAACATACTCCAACTTGACCTTCTGTTCAAGTACTTGTTCCCGGAGAAAATGGTACTTGATTGGTATGTGCTTGGTTTTTGAATGCATAACCGGATTCTTTGAGATGCTGATTGCACTTGTGTTATCACATAAGATGGGGATAGGTGGAGTACAAGTGATTTGAAAATCCTGCAAAGTCTGCATCATCCAAAGGAGTTGAGTGCAACAAGATGCAGCAGCAACATATTCCGCTTCAGCTGTAGACAAGGCAATCGAACTCTGTTTCTTGCTGAACCAAGATACCAGTCTGGAACCCATAAAGAACGCACCACCACTTGTGCTTTTCCTGTCATCCACGCTTCCGGCCCAATCTGCATCTGTATAAGCATGAAGTGTAAGATCTGTATCTCTAGGATACCATAAGCCATAATTTTGAGTCCCTTGAAGATATTTGAAAATTCTCTTCACTGCCTGAAGATGAGTCTCCTTCGGATTTGCCTGAAATCTTCCAACTATTCCAACTGCATGCATGATGTTCGGTCGGGTACCTGTCAAATAAAGTAAGCTTCCAATCATAGATCTGTAGGTTGGTTGATGTACTGCTGCAGATTCATCATTTGCACTGAGGCTACATCCTGTGACCATGGGTGTACATACTGGTTTTGCATCTTCCATACCATATTTCTTCAAAATCTGTTTGAGATACTTGGTTTGAGATAAAAAGATTCCTCCTTCTTTTTGTTGGATTTGCAAACCAAGGAAATATGTCAGTTCTCCTAGCAAAGACATTTCAAATTCTTTCTGCATTACCGAGGCAAAGCTTTGACTCATAACTTCTTCATTGCTCCCAAAAATAATGTCATCTACATACACAACCAGTATTAGCAATTTGTCATTTTCAACTTTTATATAAAGATTGCTATCCGTTGATCCTTTTGAAAAACCTTGTTGATGAAGATATTTGTCCAAACGGTAGTACCAAGCTCTTGGAGCTTGTTTGAGACCATAGAGAGCCTTTTTCAATCTGCATACAAGATTTGGATCATTTCCAAGAATGAACCCATCTGGCTGTTCAATGTATACTTCTTCTTCCAGGTCTCCATTCAGAAAGGCTGATTTCACGTCCATTTGAAATACTTTGAAGTTTTGAAAACTTGAGAGAGCAAGGAACATTCGGATGGCCTCAAGTCTTGCAACCGGAGCAAAGGTTTCTTCAAAGTCTATTCCTTCTTGCTGCGCATACCCTTTACAAACAAGTCTGGCTTTGTTTCTAATTACTTCTCCATTTTCATTCAATTTGTTTTTGAAGACCCATTTTGTTCCGATAACATTCTTATCCTTTGGTCTAGGAACCAGCTCCCAAGTGTTATTCTTTTCGATTTGCTCAAGTTCTTCATCCATTGCTTTCACCCAACATTCATCTTTGCATGCCTCTTTCACACTTTGTGGTTCAGTAGAGGAGAGTAATGCCAAATAGCTTGAAGCTTCTGCAACTGTTCTTCTTGTTTGTACACCTGCTTCTTTCTGCCCCATAATCTGAGATTCTGGATGATTCTTCTGAACATATCTGGATGGAGTCTTTTCTTCTATTCTTGTCTGCTCCTCTGGTTCTTCTTGAGGTTCTTCTTGAGGTTCTTCTTCTTCATCATTCTGTCTTTGAGGGTAGCCTTCATCTTCTTCGATGTCTTCATGATGTACTTGCCTGGGAATGTATCCTTTCTCATCAACCACTACGTCAATACTGTCAACAATTCTGCCAAGTCTTTTATTGTAGCATTTGTATACTTTGCTATGTGAAGAGTAACCAAGAAGAATGCCTTCATCTGCTCTAGGTTCAAGTTTGCCAAGCTGCTCATCAGTATTCTTGATATAGCATTTGCTCCCAAAGATTTTGAAGTGCTTTACCGAAGGAATCTTACCACTCCAGAGCTCATGAGGAGTTTGAGTGCTGTTCACCCGGACATTTGTTTTGTTAAGAATAACAACTGCAGCATGTGCAGCGTCACCCCAGAAAGTTGCGGGAGTTCCTGATTCATCAAGCATAGCACAAGCCATTTGTTGGACTGTTCTGTTCATTCTTTCCACAACTCAATTTTGCTGAGGAGTTCTAGCTGTAGAGAATTCTCTTCTTATCCCATGTTCTTCACAGAAATCGAAAAATTCATTTGAGGTAAACTCCCCACCTCTGTCGGATCTGAGGCACTTAATTTTGTGACCTGATTCATTTTCAACCAAGGCTTTGAAGGACTTGAATTTTTCGAATGCTTCATCTTTGTGCTTCATAAGTCCTAGCCAGACAAACCTGGAGAAATCGTCAATGAATAGTATCAAGTATTCTTCTCCTCTAGGTGTTCTTTTCCTGAATGGACCGCATGTATCTGTATGTACTAGCTCGAGAGGCATGCTAGCTGATCCTTCCTTCTCTGGAAAGTTAGTTCTGGTTTGTTTTCCAAACTGACATGATTTGCATATGGTGTTGTCAGGAATTTTGATATCTGGAAGATCGTGAACTGCCTGATATTTGCATGCTTTCCTTATTTGTGAAAAGCTTAGATGCCCCAACCTCTGATGCCATAACTAGTGCTCATCATCCTTGCTCAGATAGCATTGTTGTTGTCCTTCTTCAAATATGTACAGATTATTTGGAGTTCTTTTGCCTTTGATCACTGTTTTACCTGTATCAAGATCACGAACAAGACATCCATTTGATCTGAATATAACCTCGGTTCTTTGATCACACATCTGGCTGACACTTAGAAGATTATGCTTCAATCCATCAACATACAAAACATTTCCAGCCTTGACTTTTTCTTTTAACTGAGCAATGCCCTTTCCTTTTATAATTGTAGGAGTATCATTTCCAAAAGAGACTTTCTTTCCCTTTTCTAGAGCAGAATAAGACTCTAGTTTTTCTTTATCACCTGTCATATGCTTCGAACATCCACTGTCAATGTACCATAGATTTTCCTGTCCCTCTGCATAAAATGCTATCCCACATCTTTCTGTTTGAGGTTCCTTTATTCTCCATGTTTTGGTGCTTGAGGCTTGTTCCTTTTTCTGCTGAAACCTGCTCCTGCATTCAGAGTCTTCATGACCAAAGTTATTGCAAATAGAACATTCAACTTCATTTTCAAGAACCGAAAAGTTGTTATAGGTCCCTTTTGTAATCCCTGTCATACTTCTTTGTTTTTGAGCTTCCCTAGTCATGATCGTTTTATATGCAACACATTGAGCTGCTTTGTGACCAAAGTTATGGCAAGAAAAACATTGTCCATTGAAGAAACTTCTTCGGTTATTGAATCTACCAGCCAACTGATTGTAATTTCTATTTTCATCTATTCTTGAACCAAATTGAGAAGATTTTACCTGTGGCTGGTTGTAGCTTTTGTTCACCCTTAAGATGGATTGCCCTTGATAGTTTCTGTTTGTAATTCGTTCCTGCTTTACCTGTTGATCTTCATTGTTCTTTTGCTCATTTCTTCTTGCTGCATCAAGATAACTTTTTGAGGTGGATGCTTGAGAAGTTTCTCCATTATAGCCCAGACCTGTCTTGTTTAGAGGAGACCGCTGCACATTGATAATCTCATCCAAAGTTTCAGATCCTTTGACAAACTTGAGATTAATAGCTTTTGTTTTCTCAATCTCTTTTCTAAGACCAACAATTTCACCTTCTAATTTTTCAAGATGTTTTTCCTTTTCATCAATTTGAAATTGTAGAGTATCAATGATCATGTTCTTTTCTTCTATACATCTCTTGAGTCTAGTAATTTCATCATAAAGGTTATCCACATCTACAGCATCCATATAATCATCATCTTCAAATGCCATTAACAACTTATATTCATTACCTTGTTCATCTTCATCACTGTTTGATAAACCATCACTATCTTCATGAGTGTAGTAGCTTTTCTTATTTGCGTTCTGTTTCTTGTTCCAACTAGCAGGTTCCTTTCCTTTATCCTTATAAGGACATTTTGCAGCATAATGACCTACTCTTCCACAAGCAAAGCATTTAAAAGGTAACTTACCTCTGAACCTTCCAGAACCCCTTTGAAGATTTCTGACAAAATTTGATTCTTCTTCCTCTTCTTCTGGGACGTGGCTTGCTTCATAATAATCTCCTTTGCTTGATGCCTTGAAAGCAGCTTCTCTTCTGTCTGATGGACCTCCCTTTCTCATTTCATAAGCAGTTAGAATTCCATGTAGCTGAGACATAGTAAGAATTCGTAGATTTTCCTTTTCTTCTATTGCAGATACTTTAGATTCAAACTTGGGGGACAATGATCTTAGAACCTTTTCAACCACAATAGCCTCTTTTATTTCTTCACCCAAATTTTTCATACAATTAACAACCTCATCTACCCGAAGAAAATAGTTAGCCACACTTTCATCATTATACATTTTGAGAGTCTCATACTGAATTCTGAGAGTTTGAAGTTTAGCACGCTTTACCTGTTCATCTCCTTCATAGCTCGTGACAATTTTGTCCCATATCTCTTTTGCGGATTTATAGTGCATTACCTTCATGAATTCTGATTGAGATATACATCCTAATAGAGTACTGACTGCTTTCGCATTTGTTTCATACTTCTTTTTCTCGGCTGCATCTGTAGGAGTAGCTGAAGGAAAAGCATAGCCTGTCTCTACGATGTCCCAAACTTCTGTACCAAGAGATTGAAGATAGGCAGTAACTCTTACCTTCCAATAATTGAAGTTTGTCCCATCAAAAACCGGTGGCCTGATTGATGCTTCTCTCTCGTAGTTGCTCATGATGAACGATCTACCTTCAAGCGATCAAGCTTCTCTGAAGGACCTGCTTTGATACCAATTGTTGGAAATAATACTGAGAGGGGGGGGTGAATCAGTATTATCTAATTCTTTTGATCAATCTTCCTTATTTGTTCTTTGAATTATTTTTGCATGTCAGTACCATAAAATAATGAGCATGAACAAAGAAAAAACAGATAGTCACACCAAAGAACACAAGATGTAAGGTGGAAACCCAATGTGGGTGAAAACCACCTGCTGCAATATGTCTCTATCTTCTTTCAACTTAGAAACTTCTTTTACAATGGTTTTGTACTGGTGCAGTCCTTTACCAGTACGCAGGCTGCAACCTGCAGAGAGCTACAACTCTCTCTCTCTCGTTTTCCAGTCTCTCCTGGAAGGGAGCTACAACCCCCTACTTCTTTTCATAAAGCATCAAATCATCATCAAGTACATAAAGGTTACAGTCCACTACAGTTATCAGATCAGCAATAACAGAACTAACCCAGAACACTTTATCAACAGATAATTTCAGTCAACATAACATTTTAATACAAATACGCAATTTTCCCTTCTGTGGCCTGCGTCGCTACGCTGTTCACCTTCTGCTTTCCTGCGTATACCCGCAGGAATCCTTCTACCGAACTACGTGCCCACGCACTGTACCTTGAACCGCGCTGCGTATTATTACTGCAGGGACGCACCTAGAGACATTATCGTGCCGCGTACTGTTACTGCAGGGACGCACCCAAAAATACTATCGCGCCGCATACGGACGCACCTGGAAATACTATCGCGCCGCGTACTTTTACTGCACGGACGCACCTGAACCTTAGTCGCTCTGCGTACCCACGCAGGTCTCCTTCTTCTGCTCTGCGTACCGACGCAGGTCTCCTGTTTCTGCTCTGCGTCCCCACGCAGATCTCCTGTTTCTGAACTGCGTACCCACGCAGCTCTTTTGTTAAACACCTGCGTCCTTCTGATTAGGGCCGAATAGGCAGTCCACTAGAGTGGCACAGTTGCTCAGATCTGATCATGCGCTCGAGAGATCATCCTTCACAGATTCGCCTTCAACTTCCCTTTCATATAGATCAAACTTTTAATACCATAACCAAATATTTCAGATCTAAAGATATTCAATTGCAAAGATGCTTAGCCAAGTGATCTCCTTTGCTTTATATAGGCAAGCTCCTCCTCAAATCATGGAACAATACCACGAGCCGACACCATAATAACACAATACCGTCGGCTAGATACCAAGAGTAAAACATAAGAAACCCCCACGTGTGCTTTTCTCTGCCTTGAAATGTGTGCACTGGGGGTACGCACCTCCTGAACGGCTGGCCTGCGTATCTGGACGCGGTCCCTGCATGGTGTACCTGCGTGTACGCACCTTTTGAACTGCTTTCCTCCGTACTTCTTAATTTTCAACAAATTGAGAGCCTTGCCACGGGAGTTGCCATCAAGTACAACATCTGTAACATATAGCCATACCAGAAACATAATGCCAACAGAAATTGAATTCAAGAATTCAAGAAATTGATCTTGTTGAATTCAAGAATTCATTTTTTTAAATCACTTTGTGTGTCTATGTTTAATGATTAATGTATGTTGTTCTGGCATGTTAAATGATTTGTTTGAAGTTATGGGACATTAGCCTTCAATTTCTCATCTGTTTCAATTGGCTTTTTAAAGTTGTTTTATCTCTTTCTTTGAACCAAACATAGAAGATTGGTCTCAGTTACCATGCAAAAAGTTAATGTGTGAATTTTGTTAAAGCACTTTATTCTTGGCTTTATTCAAAGTGACTGTGTCAAATTCATCCATTTTAATACTAAATCACAAATCATAGACAAAAGTATAATATTTAGAAAATATTTGAAAATGGCTATATCTATATATATATATATATATATATATATAATATATATATATATATTATTTTATAATTTTTTTCACTATACAAAATGTTTTAGGAACTAAGTATTTTGATTAGAAATTAAGTGTTTTGATATATGTCTATAGTTACTAGTGATTTAATTTATACAACTATGCTAGTCATAATTTAGTTGTTAAATTAATAGTAAAACAATTGTTATTACGAATTATTGATAAATATCAATTAACTTGTTTTTACAATTTAATTTAAAAATTTATTTAATACTAAATCATAAATAATAGATCATCCTAACTTCGAAGAAAGTCATGTTTACAACGGGATGTCATTTGAGAGATAACATTAAAAGTTTTGTTCCATATTCCCATGCCTTCACTGCCACAAACACAATTGCATTCAACTCTATATCAATCATGTACAACATGAACTTTGTAGGAGACAATTGGTTGTACAAAATAAGTTTCTTGGAATTGACATCTCATTGAGTTGAAACTAAATTTCTCCATATCAATTTGAACCAAACACTACCAAAGAAATAAAGTTATAAAGCTTCATTACAACCAATGAAGTAGAGCGCTCACCAAAAAACAACATTTTAGCACAACATTTTCACTTTCATTTCTATTTTTTTATGAAGGCTTTAATTGATCATCTCACATCATGTCAGCAGTTCATACTCCAATTAGCTATATTTAAACTAAGCGGCAGGTACTAGCTACTACGTAACACTTGTTATTATAAAAAAATCAATATATATAAGCTAAACATTTATACATTTAAAAAACATGGAACAAGATTCTTAATCAAGGAAATCTATCCCCACTTTATTATGGAGATTTTTAATCTGTAAATAGGTTTTGTTACAATACTATGGGTCAATACCATGGCTTATCAATAACACATGCCCAAAAAATCATAGCTCACTTCAATGACACTTGATCATGTGAGATTTTTTTGTTAATTGATCAATTTAATTAAAAAAAGACATAACTACTTTGATGATAAATCTAGTGAAGATTAAATCCCTACTATTCCTCTAATAAATATTAATATTTAAATTAAAATTCTAAAAATCCTATTTCAAAATAGATAACCCTATTAGTATAACTAACTTACTTCTCTAAAATCTATATTTATTTTTCCACATTTACCTAATAAAAAATAAATTTAATAATATTTATTTTTTATAAATTTATTTTATTTTTTAATTAATTATTTAAAGTGCAAAATTCTATAAAATTTAGATATTTCCCTCTCAAATCTTTTTCCTACCATTTAAAAATAATACTTTATAAAAACTAAATTCCACACAAATCAATAATATAAAAACTAAATTCCACACAAATCAATAAAATATTATCTTATGTATAAATCTATTATCGACTTAATAATATATTAAACTAATCAACTTTATTTTCCTAAGACAATCTAACAATGTGAAAGGCTACCAACTCCATTTCTATTCATATCTGTTGATAAACTTTTTACTGTACTTCATATCTGTTGACGAATCTTTCACTGTACTTCATGTGTAAAGTTCGCTTTGGGATTTGTAAGCATCTGTGGACCCTTAAAAAATTGTACACCCTACTGTTAAAATACATTAATTTGTAACATTTTAAATGATGTCTGTTTCTAAGAGTGTTTGATATTTGTCTTTTCAAGAGGAGTTTATTTATTTATATTTTTTTGAAGGTTTTTGTGAAGCCAGTAATATTTGATTTAATATTTTTCATTTTATTACATTATGTTTTTGAGTACAATTTTTTTTATTTTATTTTATTTTTTTTTTATTTTTTTATTTTTTTTTCCGAAGGTGGCAAAACCTATCAAACTCAGGTGTCAAACCAACAGTGAGGACAGCCATCTCTGGCTGCTATCCGCGAATGTCGGTTTGACTCATCACTGTTATCAAGGAAAACCACGCCACCTGTAATAACCCGCTGGTGGTCCGTAAGGGAGCAGGCTTTCACTCCTGCCAGATGCCTCTGGGTCTTGGGCCGTTAACCTGTTTCCTTATGTCCGAGGAAGACGAGCTCTTAGCCAAGCAGAAGCAGTTTTACGGCATACTCTAGGCCGGATTTTTGAGTACAATTTTGTTTATTAAAATGTTTATTGAAAAATATAATAGGATAAAATAAAAAAACATTAAATCAAAAAAAAATATTTCACAATCAAATTCATTTATATATTTATACACATCAAAATTATATAAAAATATAATAATAATTGATCTATACATTATTTTTATAAATTATTATATATATATATATATATACATATAATTGTTGTAATTATTATTATATATTTAATGTTATTGTTTTTAAGATATAAAATTATTATAGAGAAATATTTTTTTATAAAGTGTTTTGATGGAATTGTGTGATTTATTTTATGATATTTTTAATAATTAACATAGATTTATCTTAATATTAGATTTAGCAAGAAATTAAGGGGATCAAATGCTTTCACTTTGAGAGATTTGATTCCTCTGATTGTTTGATAGATCCTTAGTTAAAATAAATGTATGCTTATTGTTAATAATGTTATTTAAATTATATAAATTTCACATCTCTCTATATAAAATTATTATCATTTTTACTTTTATTAAGACCTTGATTTAATCTCTATGGAATATCGAAAGGTTAAAGGGTTTAATATATCTCAAAGTAATTATAACATTTTTGTTTTTACAATTAATGTAACATACCAAAGTCACACACACCAAGGTTAAAAAGAATGGATCATTTTTTTTAAACTTCATAATTAATAACCTTCCCAAACATATGACTCACTCATCACCCTTGTGGTGACATTATTTATGATTAAACAAATTTAACTGCATTGACGACATTTTCTTACCCATTTATTGCTCGTTGAATATGGTTATGATTTATTGAGGGTTTCTTTTATGTTAACAAACTTTGGCGTATAGTTGTTATGAATGGCTTTACTATAACTCACATTGCAATCGGGAGCTCCTCTACCTGAGTCGACTGAATCTTCTAGATATGGGCTAATCACTTGCCAAGTGGCATGGTTTCTCCTCGGGATTACCATAGTTAGGAATCTATAGCTACCTAAGTACAAGGTTTGATCGATGACTAAGAGAAGAGATGGTAGGGTAACCTCTCTCCCCTTTGGTGCTAGGCAGGAGTGTCTCATTCTATTGGGTTTCTCTACGACTGGGGAGGGTTCTTCCACATTGGCGACTAAGGTTTTACCTGTTAGATGATACATCTATATCTGGGTAAAGTAAACTCTGGTCTAAAACCCTCCTTATTCAGCTTATTTACTGGTATGAAATACTACACTTTCATCAATTGGAAACTCATTGTGTTTTGGTAAGCCTTCCAGAGGATACGACTACAATCAGGTCTTCAATGAGTTCATCGTGCCACTCTCATCATAGTTTTCACTGGAGACTTATTTCACTTGGCTCGCTGCACAATCCAGTAAGAATCTAGCCTTTCTGGTAGACTAATTCTAGATTCTGTTAAGGTTCCTTTCTTTTTAGCTTTTAAACATGAAAGGTTTTGGTTGCATGATACAGATGTCGAAATAAGATCTAAGGGTTCTCGTTGATGAGCCCTAGTATTGCACCAAGAGTGTTACAACTGCTAGAGGCTCCTCAACTCTATTTATCAACTTGGGGTTCGTACAAACTTCAAGGTGACAGTGTTGCATAAACAGTAGATGGAATTCTACTCATGCCACCCTCAACTAGGTCATTTGATCATTAGGGTTCCAAGACCATTCTTCTACTAAATTAGGGGGAATTAACTACTGAAAGTGCAATTCAAAAGCTATCCCTAGTGTAGAAAAAGTAAATGCTTTTCAAATCCAACTTGTAAAAGCTATCCACTTGTAAATGTTATTGAAACAATTCATGAAAAAAACACAAGAGTTATGCTACCTATAAAAAGGAAAGTACACTAATTGCAATCAACCATCTAGCTATCAAATTCACTTGAAAGCAAAAGATTATTATTATTATTCTATCAACTCACAACTCAAGATTTCATGCATCATTTATCTAATTCACACTTGCATATTAAGTAATGTCCTATTTGCCAAATTTGTGATGAAGAAACTAATGTTATTTTCTCTTGCAGTGAAGGAAAAGGAATGGAGGGAATGGCCTAGGTGGTACCTCTAATCATGGAGTCCAAGATGGGGGGTCAACCCACTCCTAAGATAAGCTACACTGGCATTATAGGTCAAAACAAGGGAAAAATAGGCTGCTACAAGCATGATATAAGAAGCTGCTACATGATTCTTGTATTGCTACAAGAAGTCTTGTAATGCTACATGAAGTTTTCCGAGAGGATTTAGAGGGTAAGGATGATGGGATAAAATGATGGCAAGATGGATGAAGCTTTTGGTGGATGGATGGAAGGTGACCAACACCTTCAACCAAGCTCAACACTTCAGGAAGGGAAGCTTTGGACTAAGAGGGTTGCTCATGGTGACCAAAAACTAGAGATCAAGAAAATTGTTGGGATTCATCAAAAGAGAGTGGAGAAGTCCTAAATGGAGATGGTGAAAAGGTCCCTTGCCTACAAGTCCAATAGTCCCGCAACATCACATGCACCTATTCTTCTTTTCATTTGCAAAATATTATAACCAATGGTGGAAAAGATGAGTTGAATTCAGAAACTATCTAATTGATGCTAAAAAAATCTGATTTATGCAATTAATTAACCTCTAAGCTACAACAAGATAACTAATGTAGATCTTTTCCAAGAAATCATAAGAAATAAATCATCACATGATGTTTTTCGGTTGTGATTATGGATTCCTCTAGTGAGGCTCCCATGAGAGAGATGAGATAGAGGCACAATCACAAGCTTTTTGAGGAATTATATTCTACTAAAATGCAACAACTAATAAACATTCTAAGCTAAAGAAGAATATCAATACACAAGAGGGACCTAAGCTATTGGGGTTGGGCCCAAACCCAAGAGCCTCAGCCCTATGAACTAACTCAATGATGGATCAATAAGAAACTTCTCATTATCATTACAGAAATGTCAAATACATCACATAATAAGTCAAAAATAGTAGTCACAAGTGCTTGATCTCAATAGCTTCTTAGCTGCAAACAAAATTCGAATCCTAATGAGTTCCATGACATGTTAATTTATACAAAAGGGTAGCTACCAAAAACTCCCTATAAAATAGAGATGTCTGTCTCCCAAAACTTGAGAAAGGTAGATCTAGATCTTCCTTGAACTGCACTAGCTTGGCTACGAATGACCTCGTCCTGCTTTGCTGCCAATGAATCCGAGTTGATGAGAGACAAAGTGGTGATCTTGGCTAATTGAAGGAGTTAAGGAGGTAGATAACCTCCTAGAATATCTCCATGTTGTCTACTCCAAGCTCCTGTATTGAAATTATCTCAAAATTGTCCCAATTCTTGCATTTAAACTATGTTAGGCCACATATCATAGCAACACATATTTTATCCTCCTTAGTAAGCATAATATAGAAAAAATTGTAAATAAATGTGAGAAAGAGATTGTTCTAAATCTGGAGGATGAAATTAAGACCCTTGTGATATACCTATTGATGAGCCTAATCAACACCCCCTACTGAAGTTGTTGCTCATCCTATGAGAAACTAAGTCATCTATGTCCATGTCTTTCATGGCCTTGGTGGCCTCTCTAACATCCCAAGGATCTTCAGATGGTGTGCCTTCTTGAGAATAGGAGCATGCATCCTTTTCTATGTATGTCCACTTATTCCTCTCCTCTTCCTCATCCCTTCCTTCCTGTAGGCCTAACAACAAAGGTGGATTGAGCTTGAGTCTAATCCAGTTGATTTTTAAACTTTGCATGATTATTTTGTACAGGGGTGTCCTTTAAAATGTATTCCTCAACCTTTCAGGAGAGTGATACTCCCTGATATGGAGACTGTGGGATAAGGAATTCCATCTTCTTTGGTATGCTTGCTAGTTTTTTGTCCCTAACAGTCTGAGTGTGTCTTCAAAATGTGAGATGGCATGCTCTTGGGTGGCAAGGTATTTGGGTGCTAGATTAGCATAATTGGAGATGATGCTATGATTACTAATGACAACCACTAGGCTTATCTACTCTGCCCTAATATATAGTGGTTATTTTTCTTCCTTTGCCATTACTTCCTTTACCTCATCGTCTATGACCTATTCATGAGTCATCCAAGATGCTAGGGCCATCAGTTGCATGTTCCCCAACTTTGCATTGGGGTCCCAAACATTCATATCAATTAAGGTGAGGTTATGCATCTAGAACTCAACCAATTTCTCTTTGTCTTCTATGCTACTTTGGTCATAAAATTCAGTGAATTGTTTGTAGTCTTGAAATGGCATGGATCCATGTTGTGCTAGGGTCTTGATTTTGAATTGCATCCATTTCTCTTTGAGAAAGAGTGCATAAGACTTGGATGGTTGTCTGCACTGTAATGCCTCCATGGGGAGGCTTGCCATTGTGGCTAGTTGGGTTTCCTTCTCCTATATCTTCTCCCTCAACCATCTGTTCTCTGCCTATAGTTATTCCCTCATTGTGGTCTCTCTCTCTCCTAGATCACTCAACTCTTTGCCCATTTCAAGGACCTTATCTTCCATGAGGCCCACATCTTCCACCTTTTTGGACTTAGTGATTGACATCCATTTGTTGGTTCTTCCTCTTTCTGCTTCAAGTTCAAAGAAAAGTGGGATTGCAAATTTTTGGGGAATAACTCTCCCTCCTTCAACTAATTTATAATAAGAGCTCAAATTAGGTTGTGGACTAGGCTCTTATAGCTCTGGGAAGTCCTTCTCAAATGTTTTTGGGGAAGTTTCCCCCTCCTATAGCACCTTCTGTTTTTCCTGTAGCACCTTTTGTTCTTCTTGTGGCACACATTAGTTTTCCTGTAGCACACTCTATTTTTCCTATAGCATGCTCTATTTTTCCTATAGCTTATGCTTTCCTTTTTGTTCAAGGGTGGTAGGTGTCTTAGGTTCTTTAGAGGAGGTTGATCTAGTGGTGGGCCTCCTTAAATATGCTATCGGAGTCTTTGAGATGTTTTCTGGAGAGGTGACCTCCTCAACTTTCCTTTCAGTGGGCCCTACCTCCTCCTTTTTACTTGGGGACTCTTCAATTGTGATAGGGGCCTTTGTGGGAGTTTGAAGCCTTCCTTGCTTAATCCTAGTGCTTTTCCTCATCTTAAATTAGAGGGCATCTTGCATTTTCCTTTTAGTTTTTGGTTTGACTGGAGTGCTCGAGGTGGCTAAGGTGGAAGCTACCTCTATTTCACTAGACCCTGGAGATAGAATAGTTTGCTCTGGGGATAACCCTTCTTCTCTATATTTAGCTATTTTCTGAGGGCTTGGTTTTTCCTGTTGCTTCCACTCTTCCTATTCATCTTGCTCTTCCTCTACTTCTTCCTCTGGTTCTTCCTCTGTCTTCTTTTCCTTTGTCTCCCTTTCCTCTTTCGCATCTGCCTCTCCTTCACAGGAGATGTATTTTATGATATGGTAGGCCACCTCATTCTAGGGATAGGGTAGGCTTTCCCTCCTAACTCCATTCTTATCTTCAATAAATTTTTCAGTGGCAATGAAGAATTTATTTTTAGCAATGGCACTGGTGGTTTTCTCTTCTCCTTTCCATTGGACCCCTAGGGGAAGGGTTGTCACCCTGCTAATTAACTCAATATTGATTGAAATAGCTAATCCCTTCACTATAGTGGTGCCACTGACTTTTGTCTGAGAGATTAGGGCCATGGAAAATTCATATGCAATGTCATCATCATATCCCCTTAACAGTTCAAAGAATCCTAGCCACTGATGTCTTCTAAAAATGTCTAATATAGGAGGGTGAAGATGAATTATTTTAGTGTCTGAGGGTTCCCTTCTATTGAATCCTCCCCCCATCTCTTTTCTCTATTTTCAACTAAGTGAAGGAGGGATTCTTCCTGTAATAGCTCTGATGTGTAATTCAGTGGAAGTAGAGGGTTGAAATCTCTAGTTGATGACAATTTTCTATATTCCCTCTAATCTATAGCCATAAAAGTTCTTGCAATCCACAATTTGACTGATATTTCCTATAGACTTTAGGGTGCACTAGCATACAAGTTATGGACAAATGAGGGAGAGGATGCACTTACTTTTACCACATGGCCTGGGATAAATATGAAAAATTGGAGATCAATTCGACCCTTGGTGGTGTTCTTTCACTCTTTCAAGCTTCCTGTAGCAGTTCCTCAAGCTTCCTGTAGCTTTTGCAGGCTTCCTGTAACTTTTTGTAGCTTCATGTAGCTTCCTCCTATAGAAATGTCAGAGCGGGGTTTGATTCTCCTTGATGGCTCCCTAAGCTCATCCTCACATTAACTATTTTTTAAATGAGTGTAAATGTAAGAGAATTCGAGCCCCGGTACAATATATGCCATTTTTGGCTTGGGCTTGGAGCATTGTGATGACATGGTAGAGGCACGAGGTTTCTTCTTTTGTACCATTGTCCCCACCTGAAATAATCATTCCCTCATACCTCGTAACCAATACCCACTCTCTGTGATCATATCTTGACTGATGTGACACACCCACATTGGATGAGGGATCATAATCAATTATTGTTTACTGATCGAGGGTGGCCAAGTTAATTGGCCACCTCCAACTTATAAAATACCTCCTCTCGACATTCATACATTTTTCATTATTTACACTTAGGGAGGATATGAGAGGTTGCCATACCTGTGCCTACCTCGTGATCAACTGATGCATGGATGTGCATGCTGGAGTGCTGAACCTTTGTATTATCACCAAGGGAGTTGTATTGTTGTGTTTTTCCTATTCCTGTGTATATCTTCTCTGCCCCTCATGGTATTTGACTGTTGTTGCTATGTGTTCAAGTCCTTTGTTGATGCCCAAGGTGGTGTTGTTGTTGGTGGAGAGTCCTACTTGGAGTGATAGAGTGCCTCATGAGTTGGTATCATACCCTATACTTGATAGGCAAGGGAAAAAAATAGGATTATGGCTTTCTGTAATGGTTTCATAGGCTCCTACAGGATGATGTTTTCTTCCTGTAGTAGTCTTTTCCTTCTCTTTTAGGGTATTTTAGCTGCATGGGAGTGATGAGAAAGGATGTAGAGGGTTTGGAGGATGATGCTAGGGCTATGAGGGAGTAGTGTAGGTTTTTGAAAATGGATAGGATGTGCTATTTGTGTTTTTAAAGAAATTTTTAAGGGTGAGACAAAGTGGAGGGTTTGTTATTGAAAAATATTAATTTTTATTGTGAACTAGGATGGATGAATGATGGATAGAAGGTGGACCATGGTGTGATAACCTTATTTACCTTTGTTTTGATGGTGTTGGACCCACCAACATTCAGGGGATCACCCCGATATGAAGTCCCAACTAGACCTCACACTATTTGGTGTGGGAGTCCCATCTGGTATGATGGCCCGGTTTCCATTGTCTTAAGTATTTGCCTCAACTCTTGCTTATCAGCACAGTAGAGTGGTTTGCTTTGTCTTCAAGAAGTGACGTTCACATGCTTGGTGAGTGTAAGTGTCACTTGTGTCAATGGTTCTTTCACTGTCTAGGGAGAGGGTAAGAGTGAGTTCCAGGTCGATTGGGAGCAGTCCCAACAATGTTGGGAACACACAACACAATAGGACATGCATAGCTTCCGAAGGAGCAGTCCAAATGGACGTGGCAGTCACAACATACAAGGTAAGATAACATGTAAAACACTCAATGGATCAGTCTGAACAGGTGTAATGGTTGTTACAACAAGCTTCATGTGAAAGGTTTGTCTGATGTCCGGGAGAGCTGTCTACATGGGCGAGACAACATTAATAGCATATAAAATAAATTTCCATTAATAGATTATGAATTACAACAAATGAAGTAGTTCATATGTAGAATACAGGTTAAAGCAACATGCATTACAAGTGCTAAAGATCAGTCTTACAACAGATACAATACATGTGTGAAAACATGTTGTCTTGTTAGCAGGATTTTGAATTAAGCAAAAGTTCCAAGACACATCGTTACACCATACATCACTAACCTCGAGTGTGGGGTGTTGGAGCCACTACTTACTCCTCAAAGAAAAGGTTACATACTCTCTTGACTATATGGGAGGAGTTGAGGTGAAAAGTCCATGTACAAATGAGGGGGTATTTATAGCCAAGGGTGAAATTGACCCCTGTGGCTATTCAACTACCCTCATGAACATTTTACTTCCATGACGTTTCGACTTACATGACTCTTTATTCAACAAGTGGGTCTCTTGGACTTCCATGTTACATCACATTGATTGACAACAAGCCCATAGCGGAGATGTGGGTGACATGACTCATAATGTGACTCGACATGACTTGACATGACAGTGCTGGTACATTCGTGTTGCTGCTATAGTGCATGTCGAGCTATAGTGATGCTAGGTGATGGATGTCTTCATGGTGTATCATAGCTTCACCTCTGCATGGCGAATTGCGTGGAGTCTTTGATGGTACTTGGTTTGCTTGATGAAGCTTTAACATGTTGTTCCTTGCTTGCATGATGGAAGGTTTGACAGGCTCATCTTTTTGCAAAGGTGCATGTTCATCGCATTCGTCCATTTCGCATGCATCATTCGTTCATCTATTGGTGAACCTGTCTTTCTTCATGTGCTCCCTTCGTTCATCCCATTCGTTTTCTTGCCATGTTTGTTGGTGTACCTATACCTGTTGTCACTCATGACGAGATAACATCAAATCCAAAACCTCCTAGTCTACTATGACACATGATTATTTCGGATGCAGGTGACCAGGAGAGGCAGCAAGGTTGTGAAGCGAGATGATGGCTCTAGGCACCGCTGATGAAAACTGTGCAAGAGTCATTGAGTGATGGAGATGGAGAGTTTGAGTCGACAGTGACTGTCTGCGAGGTCTGGCTTGGCTGGGAGGAAAAACTGCACAAATTTTGGGAGGGACAGTCCGAGCTACTAGAAGGAAAGGTAGGCATGCTTTGTGCATTTTTTAGAATGAATGGGCAATGGGGGCTGGAAAAACCAAATTTGCACAATTTTCCAGAGGAACAGCTCAAGCTACATGAAGGGTTAGCAGGCAGGGATTGCACATTTTTTGGGGGAACTGCCCAAGAGATTGGCAGCCAAAACTGTGCAATTCCTAGAGGGAATTGGTAGCTGGCTGCTAGGATCACTGGCAGCCAAAATTGCACAATTCCAAGAGGGAACTGCCAGTTCGCTGTTGGAGACACTAGTAGCAGAAACTGTGCAGTTCCTGGAGGGAACTGGAAATTTGCTGCTAAGGGTTGCTGGCAAGGGAAATTGAACTGAGGCTGGGAGGTTGGCCTGTTGATCATCTCTACACAATTTCTTAGCTAAGTTGACTGATGGTCAGCAGAAGGCTTGGTCATGAACATTGCACAATTTCCGAGATGAACAGTCGGTCGACTGTTGGGATGATTGACTGGGGAAACTACACAATTTTCTGAGGGAGACAGGGATGGGCACTTCATGTTTGTCTGTCTTGTTTGCACAATTTTCTCAGTTAGTTGAACGAGTAAGGTCAGTGGCCTCTATGCAATTTTTGAGGGTAGTAAGTCCTGGGGTGACTGTCAGGTCAGACTGTCCAGGTGGTCAGCATGGAAGTTGATTTGATTTCTTGTAGGTAGCACATCTTGAAAAGACTAACTTAGCGCTTCTGCGTTGTTCTGGTTGACAGTCAATCGAGTCGAAAGTGGGGTGAGGGTCTTGTTAGCCTTGCTGGCGAAAGGCCCACAAATGGATCCATATAGGCTCTTAGAGTCTCCAAATTTGCTTAAAATCATGCCAATGGATCCATTAATGCTCTTGAAATCTTCAATTTTTTCTTAAAGATCATCCAATGATCAAAATTCGCGCAAGAGGAGAGCCCTTGGAAGGGCGGAAATACACTATTGGGAGGCAAAAATTCTTAAAAAACCATGAAAAACCCACAAACGTAGGCTTAAACAGTGAAATAACAGTTGTCGTTAGATCTGGCCAATCAACGGCCCAGATCTAAGCAGCTAATCGCATCGGCAGTGGCCATCGGAGGTAGTTGGAGCAAATTCGTAATGATATCAAGCCGAGCGATATGTCGATCATTGATATCGGTGATATCACTATTGGCAGGGAGCATGTGACATGTATTATGAAGGCCCGGGCATTGAGCGATTAGTGAATGCAATTTATTACATCGCTAATATCGCATCGGCGCTATACCAAGGGGCGAGTCCTATGCACATACATATGGGCGACACGATAGCCGGACCCGACGGCATTATAGTTGGGAATTCATAAATTTTGAGATCCGCACCCAAGAAATTTTCAACGTTTTCTGTGTATTTTTGGTGTTTCAACGAAATACAAAGGGAATGGGGGACAGTGCTGATGCGATAAAACCCAGGATCGAAAGGGTTTCAAAATAAAAATATATATATTTTGAAGTCCGCAAAAGCCCATTTTTAATGTATTTCACGTATTTTTGTTGTTTTAACGAAATACAAAGGGAATCAAGGAACAAGCCGAATGCGACTTGCGACGGTGACAAGGGTAGACCCGATGGGTTTCAAAATGAAATTGTATACATTTTCAAATCTGAAGAAAGCCATTTTTAATGTTTTTTGGTGTTTTTCACGTATTTCATAAATACAAAGAAATACACAGGGCCAGGCCAAATGCGACTTATGATAGCAACGAGGGCGGACCTGATGGATAATTAAACCATATTTTAGGACTTTTGAAGTCAAAAATACATAGAGAAGGATAGATTTATCAGTAATGGCTATGTTTTCTGTTTAAAATAGAAATATACATTGTTTTCAATAGAGGTCCACCATAGGGTAGCACTATTCTGCTATAACAGAGGCATGCATTGTTAAATCATTGAAAGGGCCATAGCACACTTAGCTCCTCCCCAAATCGACATAGAGGCTGAGAAGAAGCACAACGCATCAATAGCCTAGCACATATCATCAAAAAAACATCATGGAGCATCTCTGGCACAAGAGAACTCCCAGACAGTGCAACAAGCTACCAAAAATATCTGAAAGCAGTTACTCTGATGTCAAAAGAAGAAAACTTTGATCCCATGCTTGCCTAGAGGGCATCAAATTAGTTAACAATGCATATCAGGCAAATTAAGACTTCGAGCCCCTTAGAGCTCAGGAGCATTGTAAATAGGTTATAAATAGCTGAAAGTAAGATGTAATAGAGGTTCAACTTCTGGATATTATTCCTCCTCTATTCCTTCAAGCTTCTCATCTTCATTCTAGAAATATAAGCTTCTTTTGCCATTATATGTTCAATGTCCATTCTCTTTGCTGTTTTATGCTTGTAGTTGAACAATTTGTTCATGTTTTCTTCATGTCTAAGGCTAGATAACTATCATCTTATCTCTGCTTTGATAAATTATATTTGCAAGCTTCTTTGCTGCCTGTAGCTAGCCATCCATATGTGGTCATATATGCATCTTCCAGTACAGTTAATATTCTCTTTTGCTTCTTGTAGCTAGCCATTGACTTATGTTTATGTATGCAATCTGCTGGTATAGTCAGTATTCTCCATCTATCCACTGAATTTGTAACTTATTGAGCATTAGTGGTCTAAATCCTTGTATTGGTGAGAGCGTTCATGCATGCCTTGAGTGAAAACAAAGCTGAAATGGTTATCTAAATTGATCCAAACCATCATTTATTCCAATAGTTTAGAGAACAATATTGAAGATTATATGTTACCAGGCATCTTCGAACTACAACCTAGGAGAGTTTCCTGGAGTGATAACATAATTGGCGCCATTTCCAAGGACAAGAAACTAAAGCTCAGCTTCCCTGGGAAACGACACAGATCCAACTTTGATGATAGACAATGTCTAGGCACATTTTTGGTTGTAATCATCTATCTAGCGACTCTACTGGAGGCCAAACCTCTTAGTGACTCCACTTCATAGTTCTGGCTCAGTTTGTGAGGCATACTTGGAGAAATCCTCAAAAGTCAGAAGCTGACCCAATACTTGACCCTGAAAAGATCATCAAAGAAAGAAAGGTATTGCAGAAAGGAGCATCAGGTTCAGGTAAACCTAAACAATCTTCTATATCTCTTCAAGAAAGGCTTGTAATAGAAAAAATACATGTTGAGAGTATAGCATCTAATACTAGCAGTGAAGAACAACTCTCAGAGATTCATAAAGCTCCTTATTCTTTAGGTTATCCTTTTGATGTAAGCCCAAAGGAAACCTCACCTCCTATCCATCATAATCCTTTAGTCTTATCAATCACTCCTTAGCCCTCTATCATTTATACTGCCAGTGCTTTTTTAGCCACCACAACTATGGCAGGCCCACAAGCACCAACCAAAATGGAAAGAATCATAGTTGCTAGGTATGGACCTCTAATACTACCCACTTCTATGAATGCCATGCCTACTGGAGAATATCAGAAATATAGGCCTAAGTTCACTAGGACTGAAGGTGTTAATACTGAAGAACATCTTAAGTCATTTATAGCTATGCTGATAATCTGGACATTAGTGAAGATGATGTGTGGATGAGAGTATTTGTCCAAAGCCTAGATGGAGGGGCTAGAAAATGGTTCAGAGAACTAACCCCAAGATCTATAACAGATATTGAAGCTTTAGATGATGCATTCCTAAAGCATTGGGGGGGTAATAAGGATCTTCTCTACTACCATACTGAGTTTGGGAACTTAAAGAGGGAAAATGGTGAGTTGCTGTCTGATTTTAATAAGAGGTTTAACCATATGTACAACAAGATACCAGCTGAAGTAAAACTCACTACTACCTCTGCTAAACTCACTTATGCCAGTGATTTTGATTCTGACTTCTTCCTACTGTTGAAAGAGAGGCGATGTGCTACTTTGGCTAACATGTAGGATGCAGCCTTGGAAGTGGAATCAAACATCATGGCTGTAGAGAAGCTCAAGGGAAATGTTGATAGAAGAAGACAAAGGGGCAAGTCTTCATCATCCTCTGATCCTAAGATAGATAAAATGACCAAAATGATCGAGTCATTAGCCTCTGAAATCTCTAAATTGAAGGTTGAGCAACACTCGGGGAAAGGAAGAGTGCCTAATACCTTTGCTCCTAGAAATCCAAATCCAAATCCATATAGAAGAACAAATGAGCAGTTGCAGATTTTGCAAAGAAACAAAGATGCTAATGAAGACCAAAGGTTGAAGGCTCCTTTTCAAAATACAGTCATGGAAGAAGAGTGGTTTGAAGAAGATGATGAGATCCATTGTTTGGAAGACAAAGGCAATGCTTCCTTTTTAACCTCAACTGCCTATGAAAAGTCATTATGCAATGACCAGATCAGCCAAGAATGGGATGATGAAGTTATTCTACAAACTGTAGATCAACAAAGATATAATTTGAGGTCAAAGATAAATAATTCCAAGGAAACTCCTATTCAAAGAGTTGTTGTCCCTGCAGTATAGCAAGCTAATAAGCAAAAACAACTAGTAGTTGATCCCATCATCCTCAAAGCTCTAGCTCATGAGGTAAGAGGCTTTGATAAGTCTCCTTCTCCTTTCAGTTTTCAATCAGAAATTCAGAAGCTAAGAATACCTATGCCTCTGATTGAACTAGTGAAGAATGAGTCCTTCAAAAGATCCATCCTCGAGGCCATTGAGCCTAAATCCATCCAAGCCTCCACTGACTATGTAAATCTACAAAATGACAAGCTAGTTGTTATTCTTAGCCCAATGATTGAAAATTGTGAAGACAACTCCCCATCATTCTATGTCTCTCTGACTATTCATGAAAAAATCCTGCACAACTGCCTTTTGGACACTGGATCCAGCCATAATCTAATGCCCAAGGCTGTCATGGATGAGTTGGGTCTTGACATCACTAAGCCTTATCATGACCTGTTTTCTTTTGACTCTAGAAAAGTGAAATGTCTAGGATTAATCAAGGACCTAGCCATCACTTTGTCTGAGCTGCCTATGAAAAGCATGATCATGGATATTGTGGTAGCTGATGTACCCCCCAAGTTTGGCATGTTACATTCCAGAGGTTGGATCAAGAGATTAGGTGTATCATTACAAAATGATTTGTCCTATGCTATTGTCCTAGTTTTCAGAGGTGAGAGCAAGAGATTATACAGAGAGGTGCAGTTGGATTATATCATCAGCGATGAGAAGAAACCTATTAATCATCCCATCTATGCTGCTGACATTGATTTTGGAGCATGTATTCTTCATATTGAAGAATCCCAGTTGGCCTCGACACAGTTTAAAAATCCAGTTTGCCAAATCGTTAAAGAAGAAGGCCCACAGATTTGGGACATGTTCTTCGATGGAGCTTGTTCTAAAGAAGCTATAGGGGCAGGTGTATTCCTTGTGTCCCCAGCACAGGAATATATTCATTTATCTTTCAAATTAACCTTTCAGGTCACAAACAACATAGCAGAGTACGAAGCTTTGATTCTGGGCTTAAACACTGCTAAAGAAATGAGTATCAAAGGCCTGAAAGTGTTTGGTGATGCAAACCTCATTATTCAACAGGTCAATAAAACTTTCCAAGCTAAGCATCCAAGGCTGAAAGCATACAGAGATGAGGTATGGAGGCTTAAGGATTCTTTTAATGATTTCAACATTTCTTATATTCCAAGAATGAAGAATCAGCTTGCTGACTCCCTTGTTGTGTCTGCTAGCATGTTTATTCCTCCCTTGCCTCCTAAATTGACATATGAAGTTTAGGTAAAAAACAAATCATCTCTGCCTGACAATGTCAAATATTGGAGAGTTTTTGAAGATGATGAGGAAATTTACAGGTTTTTGCAAGTCATTGAGGAATTTTCTGAAACGCACATAGATCAGGAAAATGAAGCCATGGGAGAATGCAACCAGCCCAAGTTAAAAAACAAGATTGGCTGAGGAAGCATCGTCCAGCTGCCTAGTAACCATATACCAAAGGGATTAGTGCCTCTAGAGAAGCTGTTCGACCAAATCGATGTGCCATATAAGCCCGTCGAAACAGAAAATGAGTCTATTGTTCGTAAACACAATATAGGGAGCCCAACCCATTCGAAATACATAAATCTGTCCACTCAATTGTCCTCTGCCTAGAATTCCGAGTATTGCACCTTCATGAAGCAATTCACTGATATTTTTTCCTGGGAATATAGTGATCTCAAAACCACCCCTTTTAAGCAGAAATTAAGACCTATCAGCCCTCTCTTATTGCCTTTTATTGAGAAAGAAATCAAGAAGCTGTTGGATGCCAAAATCATAGTTCCCCTAAGGTATTCAAAGTGGATAGCTAACATCGTGGTAGTAAGAAAGAAAAATGGAGAAATTAGGCTTTGTGTTGACTTCAAAAATCTGAACAAGTTCTCTAAAAAAGAGAACTATCCCCTACCTAAGATGGAACACTTGCTGCAAAGAGTTTCAGGGGCTAGAGTAATGTCTTTCTTAGATGTATTTTTAGGTTACAATCAAATTGTTGTACATCCTGAAGATTAGGAAATGACTGCCTTCACTACTCCTTGGGGCACTTTCATTTACTCCAAGATGCCTTTCGGACTGATGAATGTTGGGGCTACTTTTCAGAGGGCCATGGACATAGCCTTCATGGGAGAGAAGGAAAAGTTTGTCCTTATTTATCTTGATGACATAACAGTCTTCTCTAGCAGCTACAAAGACCATTTATAACATTTGAAAAAGGTCTTCCTAAAGTGCAGATAGTTTGGAATTTCAGTGAAACTGTTGCACTAAAAATTGTCACCTTGACATTCTGCAATATGTGTGAGTCCATTATCACTCATACTTTCCTCCTTTACAAGTCTAAAGCCTTAGTTCTTCATATCAGGCCTTGAAAGTAAGAGAAAAGCCCTAAAAGTCTCTAAAACTCTGGTCCTGCACTTTCTCTTTGTATTACTTGCGGTCCCGCACCTAATGGTCATGTCCCCCGTGCACCTGACCGCTCTGTCTCTGTGTTATGGGTGCAGACCCCTATAAAAGTTAAAAAGGCATGAGTTTATTCTGAAAAACTCACTTTCAGTCATTTCTAGAAGCTTCAGGAAGGAATCTTGAGGTGGCAAGTTTGCTCTCTTAAGGTTCATGCATCCCATACCTTAAGGAGCTAACCCCTTGATGTAAGGAGCTTATCCCTTTGAAGGAGGATTCTATCCCTTCATAGATGGACCTGTAACCTCCTCCTCTGCATTATAAAATGAAGCATTGCGCTGGTTACTAAGGAGGTTGAAAGCTAAATATTTTTGAGGTGAAATGTTGCTGGAACTTAGTCTTCTTAGTTGAGCTTTTATGAGGAGAGATTACATACCTCTAAGATCTCGTTTGGAAGAGTGCAAGGCTTGTCAAAGTAAAGGAAATTCCTGTTTCGGACCCCAGGAAGAGCTTGTTCAACATCAAGGCTGAAAAGGTTGTAAGCTTCTTCTACTTCAAAGTTAATACAAATAAGTTTGTTTTTCTCAATAAGCTATTCATTTATGGTTTATATTATGGATTCCTTGATCACCATAATAGACATGATTTATGATATTTGCTATGCAGGTGCTATTTGATGTTTGCTTGTTTATGATTGCAGGTCTTAAAAGATAACTCTTTCGGACGATTGAGGGATGACTACAACGAAAAAGCGTTGGATCTAAGGTAGGATCGTAATGCCTCTATAGTCTTTATTTGTAAATTGTATATGTCTAGAGAAAGATAGATTCATTTGTCTATTTGTTGCTAGATTATCTTGTGATACTATGGAGATCGGTCTTGTCCACAAGAATGATTTATCCAGCCAACAAATTGGCGACTCCGCTGGGGAATAGATTTGGTGTTTGGTTTTCCATTGTTTTGACTTGAGAAAAGTGTTTTCATTTCTAGTTTTTGATTGATGTATACTGGCTTGGGTAGTTTTTACATCTGGGAGTATTTTTTTTTTTCGAAGTTTTCAAGGGATCGCACTTTCTCTTCACAGATAGTGTAGGCATCTCCACACTTTTCCTTTAGTAAACAAAGCAGGACTGCATCTATTATTTCTAGAGCCTGCGTACCTTGTGAAATTTTTTGAAAAAGCTAAAATACCTTTTTCCATTTAGGTTTAGGTTTGATTTATAAGCTTTAGGGTCTACCCAGATTTATGTTTTCCCTGTCAAAAACCTCTTGTGAGTGAGTTCCGATAGTATTTTTGTTTTGGATGATTTTCTAAGAAGTTTGCATGCTTGGAATGGTTTTCACTTGGTCTCTATAGTGACTCAAAGATCAGAAGCCTGAGAAACCTTAAATCACCCTGGTGTCTTTCTGTCTTCTTGATGAGTCTAACTTGGTTGTGAAATCTATCCTTTGTGAGAAATAGATTCAATTTTCTCATTGCAAATCTTTGAACAAACTTTTTCATAAGTTTTGAATTTCATTTTTACAAAAGAAAACATATCTAGATGTTTTTAGGTTGATTTGTTATTCTAAAAAAATGAATCCTTAGTTTGCTGAACAACTAATTAAAACGTCCTCAAAAAGACTTGAAGCTTTCATTTATTTAGATTTTAAATTTTTTAGATCTCAAAATTTGTTTTTGTAGTTTTGAGTGCTTTTCTAGAACTTATAGATCTCTTTTGAAAGGAAAATTGTTTTTCTTGTAGTTTCGAGTTTTGAAAAAGTGAAAGGGATTTATTGTGAGCATTAATTATTAGTCTCATTTTGAGTTCTTATTGAAAAATACAAAAATATTTTCTTTTCATTCTCATGTTGAAAGAAAGATTTGTTTCTTAAAGAATTGCATTCTCGAACTCTTTCTTTTAGCTAGAATTTCATTGAAAGAAAAATGAATTGCTTATCATTTTAGGTGCATCTTTTATTGTTTGGAGTCGAGTCTTCACACCATCAAAGTTTCATTTCCATACCTATTGACTTAAGGAACAACACTTAAAAGCAACGCTTAACTAAAATTGATCTAGCAATCCTTTTTATTTCTAGGGCTCTTATCACCAATATAGCTTAGGCTAGTATCTTGGAGTAGGGAGTAATTAACTCTCCAAGATAGTTAAAACAAACAAGTAGATATATCTTGTGGTAGGAAATAAATCCAATTGTAATTGATACATTCTGGGAAGCTTCTCTTAAAGGAGTTAATCATGAGATCATGTCCGAACCATTGAGACAATCAAGTCTGTTTCATTGGGAAAGATAGAAGATTTGCGCGTATTATAAACGGTAAACCTTGGATTAACCATTGTCAAGGAGCCTGGGGTCACTTGTTGGTAAACCTTGGATTGATCATGTCGAGGAGCCTTCAAGGGGATTGAGCTTTGTTACTCTACCCTTGCACGTAGATCGTATCGTCGACTATTCCCCCAGTTGTATTTGTTGTTGTTGGTAACCTTAGTGTCCATAAAATTAAGATTATTTCCTAAGGTGACGGTGAAGGACGGGTCTCACTGTACCTGGAGTAGACGTAGACTAGACTCACTTGGACTCTCTGGGGGGTTCTCTTCACTCGAGATGGTTTTGTGAAGAAACTTATGCCAGTCTATTTCATTAAGCAGGTTGTTGGGGTAACTGTTCCAACTGCCCTTTCTGTATTAAACTTCTACTACATTGGATTTCATCACCAACTAGTGTTTTTAGTACAGGAAGTTACTGTTTGTGTGTGGTTTGAACTCTTAGATTTTTTAGGCGTGTGATTCATTTGTTTGTTTCTTTAGAGACTTTGGGTGGTTTTATTGAAATTTTCTTTGGTTGCATGTGAGTAATTAATATTTAATCGTGGCTGAATTACTGAGACAATCTCGTAGACTTCAGGGGAAGCCTCCTGAATATTCACCAAGCCAGCTTGAAGGGCTACGAGCTCTTGTATCACCTAGTGACAGTAGGGTTGGATCACTAGAAGCCAGAGAGTCATCTTTAATTGTTCATCCTGATTACCAAATACAAGCAACAGAGTATATTCAAGAGCCAATTTCATTTTCCAAAGTTACTGGTAGTATTTCTCCTTCTAGTGAATTAGCTGAATAACCTGAAATTTCTGAGCCTGACACTGAACTTGCTGTTACTCCAACTTTAGGATTTGCTTCTCCAGCCTCTAGTAATCCTGGTTCACCTAGGGTAAGCAATATCATTACTCAAAATCTTCCTTCTAGCCTCATTTCTATTGAAGAACTTGTTAATCCAGAAGAAGACGTAACTTTTCCCGCAAACCAACAGATTTTAAATCTTAGGGAGTGTGAATCAATATTCTATAGTCCTTTTAGGAGTGATGCTTGGTATGTTTCATTGACAATTTTTTTAGAAAACTCGGGTCTTATTTTTCACCACCTCAAATTCCTTTTCATCCTACACCAAGAGGTTATTATCCATCATCCATTATGTCAAGACAGTCATCCATGTTTTCCCAAACACCGGAGACATTTTTATCTAGTGGTCCTTCTGTTCCTACGAGGTACCAGTCACTCTCTGGTACTTCTTCAGGAGCATCTCCTCGACCGATTAAACAAGTGTTATCATCTGGAAATAATGGAACTCAACCATTGAACGCAGAACAAATTGTTATGATGTCTAGTAGTATTCCAAATCCTCAACCTCAAGGTAGTTAGTTACCGCTTGGGGGACAACCTCAAGGTAGTCAGTTACTGCTTGGGGGGCAACCCCAAGGTAGTCAGTTACCACCTAGGGGGAAACCCCAAGGTAGTTAGTTATCGCCTGAAGGGCTACCTCAAGGTTTTCAACCTTCAGGACAGTACATACCCCAAGGTCAACCTCAGACTCAATACATACCCCAATGTCAACCCCAGTTTCAATACATACCTCAAGGTCAACCCCAGTTTCAGTACGTGCCTCAAGGTTATCAACCCCAAGGTGAGTACCCAACTCAAGGTTTCCAACCGCCTTTTGGTCAACATTTTTTTCAAGGAGCTGGAAATTTACCGCCTAATTATCAACCTTACGTTCAACCAGGTTATGGTCCTCCATATGCACAACCTTTTGTGGGTCCATACTCCGGAATGAACATGGTGTGGGATCCATCTCAAACTCAACAGACTTTGCAACCTAATGTGTAGTTAGTTAATCAACCTGGGCAACCTTTGGTTTTTGGTCCAACCCAGCAACCTGTCCAACCTACTATTCAAACCCCTGCATCTGGTACAATTCAGCAACTTGGTCCTAGTTCACCTCGTACTCCACCCCAAACTGCTACAACTACTGCAACCTCTGTTCAACCTACAACACCTGTTTCTGGAGTATCAGCAGCTCTGGTTTCTACTACTCCTGCATCAGTGCAAATTCCTCAAGTCTCTGTGCCTCAGTCAGGACCTACGGTTTAGACTTCGGTCCAAATGCCTGCGGGACAAGCTAGTACGATTGCTACAATTGCCACAAGTCAACCACAATTTACGTATCAACCGTACTAGTGACAGTATCAATTCGGTCCTACTGTAAAAAATCCAGTTTATCAGTATCAATTGTACCCTGGCTATACTTATCAACAGCCTCAATAACCCCAGTGTGGTCTAGTTAATCATGATTTCCTAGGAGGTTATAACATTCCTAATGCAAATCTGATTCCAGGTTATCCTGGATATCCTTCTCTTGGAACTGGTCTCACTACTCAAGGTTTTCGCGACCCTAACCATTAATTACCATTTATTGCAACTTTGGATTTACCTGATTTGTCGTGCCTTACAAACAACTTGATTTATTATATTCCGTATTGGCCGCCAATGCCTAATAAGTTGCCTAGTGATATCCCGAAATTCGAAGGTAAGTCAGGAGAGGATTCATCAAATCATGTTATGACTTATCACCTCTGGTGTGCATCTAATTCCATCATTGATGATTCAATTCGATTGCATCTTTTTCAACGAACTCTTATTGGTCTTGCTGCCAAATGGTACATTTAGTTACCATGAGCCTCTTTTTATAATTTCAATCAGTTAGCCACTGCTTTCTTAACTCATTTTTAGTTTCATGTTAGATATGATAATGGCACAAAACTGTTAACTTCACTAAAACAATCCATGTCTGTTGGAAATAATACTGAGAGGGGGGGGTGAATCAGTATTATCACATTAATAAAACTTTTTCATTTCCATAATCAGATTCATATATGCTACTTCCACAACTTCTTATGATTAAGTTAATTGATCTTCAATGAGTGCATTAGAACATTATCAACCATATTATCAGTTAACAGATGCAGTAACATAGAATAGATCATCACACATAAGGCACACACATGAACACCATGATATAAGGTGGAAACCCAATGCGGGAGAAAACAACCTGCTGCAAGTCATCTCAATCTTCTTCTTAATAAGAAAATCCTTTTACAATATTTGTACTGGTGCAGTATTATACCAGTACGGGAGCTACAACCCCCTTTGCTCTTGTACTAGCCGATCCATTTACTAGTACGCAGGCTACTACCTGCTACAATGCTCCAAAGATTTCCTTTAGCTCTTGTACTAGCTTAGATACTAGTACGTAGGTGCTGACCTACAATCTTCTCTCCTCCAGGTACCACGTTTCATCAATTTTCAGACTGGATACACTGAAGCACAACACATAATCTGAAAGGCCACTTTTCATCCAATTTTCATACTGGACCCAACAACATTGAAGCTCATAATCAAACAACCTTCTGAATTACCCAAGCACTAGATCAATACATATACAAGTGAGTCATCAATCAGATCTAGTCCATTAGATCACATAGAATGAGTCAATAAGAACCTGATCCATTCATCCATCAATGTATAAACATTTAATCAATCACTGCTGTTATCAGAACTTAATACCAGAAACCAGACATCACTTCAAAACCCAGAACACAGCAATGATAAATATGGACAGCTAAGTAGATTTCATGAGAAGTACGCAGCTTCACCCATATAACACCTGCGTAGAAGTACGCACTGCTTCCAACTGAGTTCCTGCGTACCCACGCGCTCTGTCTGACAGACTTCCTACGTACCTGCGTTCTGTGTCCAATGAACTGCCTGCGCCCTCCGCACCTGCAGCGCTTCTGAGCCTGCGTATCTGCGCACCTGCAGCGCTTCTGCGCCTGCGTATCTCCGCACTTTTCTTTCACTGTACTTGCATACCTGCAGGTATAGATAATTTCAAGACTTCAAGATTAACCCAAACTGTCAGATCTACAGATCTGAACATGCGCCGAGGAGATATCAACCCATTAGTAGATCCAACTTGTAGTTCTCATGTTTCTCCTGATTTAGATCTAGCTTTCTCTCATGAACCCATCACTAGAATTTCAGATCTAGCTTCTCTTAAGATCTTCTTATTTCTCACAAGTGTCTAGCCAAATGATCTCCTTTGCTTTATATAGGCAAGCTCTTCCTAAAATCATGGATCAATAGGGGCTCAATAATAATAATATAATAATATAAAACAATACCACGGGCCAAAACCATAGAATCAAGATCGGCGGGCTAAATACGACAGGCCAAACATAAGAAACCCCACGTGAGCGTACTTCTCTGCCTTGAAGTAAGTGAACTGGGGGTACGCACCTCTTACACGGGATGCCTGCATGTATGTACGCACCTTATGTATGACATGCCTGCGTGTACGCACCTTTTGAAAGGTGTACCTGTGTACCTCTTGTTTTCTTCATTATTTGTGAGCTAATCATCAATCTCTGCTACTGACCTGTTGGACAGTGATCCATCACTTGTATGAGTTGCCATCAAGGACAACACTTTAGCCATAATGCCAACAATCTCCCCCTTTGAACTTGATGGCAAAGCTTACTAAGAACTTGCCATTTGATTCCTTTGAACTGTCCTGCATCTATGTATTATGTCACATCTGATATCTCTTCTGTAGATTCATCTGAATGTATATAAGTGAGATGATCTTCTATGAGAGGGTTGCCATCAAGTACAACACATGCATCATAATGCCAACAATGTCCACATATATTTCTCATCATATTCATGAATGGCGACGTAGAAGGTGTTTAGTGAAATTTTTCATTCTAGATCAAATTTTAGTGGAATGGTTCATTAAATCATTATTACCCAAAATAACCGAAGATGTAGCTAAGGGAGGAGTTTTTATTGAAGAGCAAGTAATTGCTCAAGCCCAGTACCTTGACTTCGCCTATACGCAGTGAGGTACTTTACATGAAAAAATTCCTGATCTTCCAAAACACGATCAAATAACTGCAACTCCTTCAGGGTCTCATGCCGTTGGTGGTATGATTGGTACAGTTAGCACTAAAAGTAAGAAGAAATATTCAAATAATTCTTCTCCTATAATAACTTTACCTGATTCCCTGACAGGAGAATCTTCCGCTGAAATTTCTGCCGACATTCATATCGTAGAATCATCTATGGCCAAATCAAAATTCGGTAGTAAAAATAAGGGGAAGAAGAAAAGTAAACAAAATTCAAAAGATGAAACAGATAAAAATGAATCTACTGATGAAAAACGAAAACCTCGTTATCCTTGTTTCATTTGCGACGAGGATAATTTTACCAAAGACTGCCCACATCGAGTAGAGGTTTCAAAAATCGTTAAAGGTTCTCAAACGCCTACTGTCTTAAAGGATCCTTTTCCTACTCAAGATAGTAAGATGATTGGTTCTTCCTCGAATGCTTCAGAAGAACCCATTATGATGATGTCTCATGTCAGGATTGCGACGCGATTGCAAGATTATGGTAGTAAAAATCCTGTTGGTGGTAAAGAAGAAGAATCTTCTAATTCAAACACATCAACTACATCTCCTTCTGGTTCTGGTCCATTACAGATCGAGAAACCAAACCCTGACTTAGTAATCAAACCGCCTGCTAAAGGTATACTTCGGAAATCAGCTTTCAATCCACATGCGAGAGCTACTCAGAATTATAGCATTGTTGAATACTTAGCTATTTCCCCTTCAGTAATGTCAACTTTGGAAGTGTTGTAATTGTGCCCAACACAGCGTAAATTGCTATTGTATGCTATAGGAGCTATTGATATTCAGGATTCGAACCTAATAATCTTTGATTTAGAGAATAGTACACCTCGTCTCCCTCATCAAATGGCTTTCTAGATTCCAATGTTAGTAAAAAACAAACCTTGTTTTAGGACTGTGATTGATGAAGGGGCTTCTACGTGTATTATGTCGATCTAGTGTTGGAAATCACTTGGTTCTCCCACACTCAATCAGTCTCCGACAATTCTAAAGGCTTTTGATGGCCGCGGGTTCCATCCTTTTGGCATTTTGCAGGATTTACCTATAGGGGTCGAAGGAAAAACCATAAATCTAGATGTGGAGGTGGTTGATGCCCCTCTAGATTACAACCTTCTCCTGGGTCACAGTTGGTCTTATGCTATGATTGCTATTGTTTCATCGGTCTTTCGGCTTATCAAGTTTCCTCATAACGGAAAGATCGTTACAATAGACCAACTGACTTATTTCTCATTTGACCCAGCCTCTACAGATAGTATTCGACACATTGGTAAAACGACTATCCCTTACAAGGATGTTGGTGTAGGTTTGATCAAATATTCTAGTTTATTAGGAACTTTTTCCTTCCCTCCTCCTAACATATCGCCTCCTATTGCAACTATTCATATGATTTCATCGAATACTCTTACTTTTGATGATCCTTGGATCGTACCTTCCGATTCTGAGGTGGATTCATTTGGTGGCGCGAAGCCTCTGAGTCCCTTTGAAATTGCATATCAGGTTGTACAGTCGTTTTCTGATCCCTATTCAACCGAAATTGATCCAATGAATGTGGTCCAAGGGGAATCACTTTCAATATTGAACTCAGCTTTATCAACACTTTCTAATTCTATTCATTTTGAAGAGCAGATTCGTGAACTATTGTCTGTTGATGATTTACCATGGGAAGAACTACATCACCAATCTTCGTTTTTACCTGAGCTTGATCATTTTGAAAATGATTTTTCTTCTATTTTTATGACTGACTATGTCAAAGAACCGTAGAATCCATTACAACATTCTGATTCTAAGTTAAATTCGGAAAATATTTCTCAAATGGTTCCTATTCACATTTTAGTTAAGCCTGGACTTATTGAAAACATTCATATAGGTTCTTGTTGTACAGATGATGAAATCCAAACTTATAAAGCCCTATTTCAACAATTCCGTGAAGTGTTTGCCTGGTCATACGAAGAAATGTCGGGAATTGATCTGTCAATTGTTGTCCATGAAATTAAAACATACCCGGATGCTAAGCCTGTCCAACAATGCTTATGTCAGATACATCCGTGAAAAGTTGCTGCTATCAAAGCCGAAATTGAGAAATTACTTCGCGCGGGTTTCATTTATCCAATTCCTTTAACTGATTGGGTATCGAATATTGTTCCTGTCAACAAAAAACAAGGAACAATAAGAGTATGTATTGATTATAGGGATATTAAACGAGCTTGTCCTAAAGACAATTATCCAACCCCCTATATCGATCAAATTATTGATGATTGTGCCAGCAGTGAAATGTTCTCCTTTATGGATGGTTTTTCTGGTTACAATCAAATAAACATACTCCCTTCTGATCAAGCTAAAAAAACTTTCATTTGTCCATGGGGGACATTTTCTTATTTCAAATTACCTTTTGGATTGAAGAACACTGGAGCAACTTTTCAACTGGCTATGTCTTATGCATTTCATGACATCAAGCACATTGTGCAGCCTTATCTCAATGATTTACCTGCCCATTCATTACGTAGAGCTAATCAACTCATTCATTTACGAGCTATCTTTATGAGATGTAAGCATTATCGAATTCGGTTGAATCCACACAAATGTTTATTTTGTGTAGAAATGGGTCGCTTACTAGGATTTATCGTATCAAAGGCAAGCATTCATGTCGACCCTCGAAGGTGGAAGCTATCGTCAATCTACCTCCTCCTTCGACTCTTCGCCAACTCCAAAGTTTGCAAGGGAAAGAAAATTTTTTATGTCGTTTCATTCCTAACTATGCTGAGATAATGAAAGGTTTCACCAGGTTGTTAAAACAAAACATTCCATTCTTTTGGGATGAGATCACTGATCAATCCTTGTATGCACTCAAACACGTGTTGACCCATGCACCGTTACTGCATCCTCCCAATTACAACCAGGATTACTTTTTGTACCTCATCGCTTCTCATTCCACCATTGGCATGGTTTTAGTTCAGGAAGATGAATTCAACAGTGAACATGTGATTTACTATCTTAGTCGAACTTTGTATCCCACTGAGATTAAATATTCGCATGTGGAGAAATTGGCCTTGGCAGCTGTTCAAGCTGTCCAAATATTTTGTCACTACATCTTATTACACAAAACCACGGTAATTTTTGACTGTAACCCTATGATGTATATCTTGACCAAAAAATTGCTTAGGGGCAAGTATTCCAAATGGATAGTTATCCTGTAGGAATTTGACTTGGAATTTGAAAAATCCAAGGTAAAGAAATCTTTGGTTTTTGCTGAACTAATGTGCGATTTCCCACGTACTGATACTGAAACTTTGTCAGAAGAGCCCATTGTGGATGAATCCTTGTTTCTTATCAGTACTCTTGATCCATGGTAGAGAGATATAATTGTTTATCTCCAAACCCAATATTTTCGGCCTAAAATCTCACGATCTCAACGACGGAAAATACGTTTCCAATCCCAACAATACAATATTATTGGTGATACACTTTATTGTCGTTGAGAAGATTCTGTTTTCCGATGTTATTTAACTCATGAAGAAACTGAAAAGGTTCAGAATGACTGTCACTCTGGAGCATGTGGCAGTCATCTGTCTAGGTATGCCACAGTCCAAAAGATATTGCACGTTGGTTATTTTTGGCCATCCTTATTCAAATATTGTATCTATGCAGTCTGGAAATGCCACAATTGTCAAATTTTTGATCGTAAGATGCGTGCTCCACCCACTCCTCTTCACCCTATAATTGTTGTCGGTCCTTTCGCAAAGTGGGGCATTGACTTTATTACATGTAACCCTCACTTGGCCAGGGGGCATGCGTATATTATCCTAGCGGTAGATTATTTTACTAAGTGGGCCGAGGCGATGCCTACATTTTTGGCAGACGGCAAAACTGCTGCAACTTTCGTATTCAATCATATAATTGCTAGATTCGGTGTTCCTCAAGCTATTATTACTGATCATGGAAGTCACTTTCGAAACATCATGATGACTGAACTGACAGATCAACTTGGCCTGTGCCATGATAGTTCTACTCTATATTACCCACAGGCTAATGGTCTGGTTGAAGCTATCAATAAAGTTTTAGTCACTATGATCAGATGAATCATTGGTATTCATACGTTGAATTGGCATACCATGTTATTTTTAGCGCTTTGGGCATATCAGACCTCAGTAAAGACATCAATTGGTTTCCCTCCTTTTCAACTGGTCTATGGCTTGGAAGCAGTGTTACCTATTGAATGCAAAATTCCGTTATTGCAATTAGCCATAGAATTACTCCTAGCTACTTCTGAAGAGGAAAAACAATTTTTGTACTTAGCTCAGCTAGATGATAATCAATGCACTGCTGCAATAGCAAATGAGACTCATCTGAAATGAGTGAAAGCTCAGTACGATAGAAATGTTACACCTCGCAATTTTTCGGAAGGAGACCTAGTCTTACTATATGATCAAGAAAACGATAAGCTAGGGGCTGAAAAATTTGTACCTATGTGGCATGGTCCTTACATTGTTAAGCGAAAGCTGGCAAAAGGGGCTTATGAATTGATATATTTTGATGGTGTCTCTTTGGGTAAACCCAGAAATGGACTTTATCTGAAGAGATATTATGCTTAAATTTGGTGTGGATATTTTTTTGTTAGATTAGCTTCTTTACTGCTGGTGTGTTTTAGATTAAAAAAGTGTGCCTAGTTTAGAGAGTGCTCTTATCATTATTCCTGCTTATCTTGATTTTACTCTTGATATTGCAGATATCGACGTCTCTTCAAACATACATTGGTTTTGTTGATGGTGCTTGTTGTAATACACAGAACATTTCTTCCGCAACTTGGGTTATCTACTCACCCTTTGATGAGTTAGTATCTATGCATGGGGTAAGCTTGGTCAAATAACAAATAACATTGTAGAGTATAGTGCAGTGATTGAGTTATTATCTGAATCTATTTCATTTAGGATTTGGAGTTTGATTGTTAGGTTGGATTTTGAACTCGTTGTGTTACAGCTTAATAGGATTTATGCCATTAGAAATCCAATGTTATTAAGGTTATTTTTGAGAGTTCATCTCTTGGAACGTGAATTTGACTACATTGAATATCAACATATTCCATGACATTTAAATACATTAGTAGATGTAATTGCTTCTAGTATGATAAATAGACATTTGCGATAATCAAAACAATAAATTTAAAAACATTCGATAACATGTTACATGAGATAGCCAGTAATAATGATATATCATAGCATAGAAGTAGTGTTTCAAAATATACATCGTCTTCGATCATAGGTTGAAAAACACCTTATGATCGGCAAAAATGATAATACAAAAGTAAAAAATGTCATGAGTCTATAAAGTCAATCATCCTATCCCTGGCGATGATCACGATAAGAAACCATTACTCGGGCCACCCTACATAGGAACCTCCTAAAAGGTCTTGGGACCCCAATCACATATCTCTGTAACCTAAGTGGAATATCATCTATGTAGGAATTTACAGGGTAAGTTCCTCAGAAAGAATACCAAAAGGACACCGCTCACAACCAGATCACAGATCAATACACCAGTATTTTTGACGTGGTTAAAACCTTCAAAGAGGGAAACAGTCCACGGCCTGTCCCAACGTGGGTACTACAGGCAATTTATTAATCAAAGAATGAAAATTTACATAAGCTTCTCTCATGCACGGATTACCCGAACAATGACCCTCCATGCGCTTTAAATAGAACTCATGGACCAATCGGGTGTCAAGCCACGGATCAAGTGTCGGTAATACCGAGGAGAGAATGAACCGTCGGATCACTACATATCGTGACCGTCGGATTGTAAGTTACAAAATGTACAACGGTAAAACACACTTTACCTAACTCTATACCTAACTCTACTCTAGACCAAGTTGAACTTAACTATATCCTATGTGTCGGAATATCCTAACATCCCCCCTTAAGAATAACTTGGGATAGGATTGAAGGATTTACAAATATGACACAATAGGAGAAGGAAGGAGGCACTAGAGCCTATCCCCCCTTAGTGACAACTTCCTGAACTCCAAGCATATATCGAAGTTTAGTGAACTTCGCCTCTGTGAGAGCCTTTGTGAAGATGTCTGCAACCTGATCATCTGTTGGACAATATTGCACTTCAAGAACATGGTCATGAATGAGCTTTCTGATGAAGTGCATGTGTAGTTCAATGTGTTTGCTGCGCTGATGCTGGATTGGATCTTTGCATAGCTGAATGGCACTTTGATTATCACACCAAAGTGTGGTTGGATGCTGCTGCTCAAAGCCAAACTCTGATAGGATCTGACGAAGCCACAAGGCTTCCTTACTAGCTTCCACGGCACCACGATACTCTGCTTTTGCTGAAGAAAGAGAAATGGTAGCCTGTTTCTTACAAGCCCATGTAATAGGTCCTGAACCAAGAGTGAAGACATAACCGGCAGTAGACTTCCGATCATCAGGGTCACCAGCCCAATCAGAATCAGTGAAACCAACTAACAGAGGAGCTGCTTTGGCACTGTAATGAATCCCAAACTGTACTGTACCTCGAACATAACGAAGTATTCTTTTAGCTGCTTTCCAATGACTTTCACGGGGGTTTTGCATAAAACGAGCAACAAGGCCAACAGCAAAGGAAATATCAGGACGAGTATGGGTTAAATACAAGAGTTTTCCTACAAGTTGACGGTATAAGGTAGCATCAACTTCAGGAGAAGTACAAGAGACTGAAAGTTTGACTCCAGACTGAAAGGGAGAAGGGGCTGGCTTACAGTCTTCCATGTGAAAATGACGAAGAATATCACAAGCATAGTTGGACTGGGAAAGGAAAATACCCTCCTTGGATTGCAAGACTTGAAGACCGAGAAAATAGTGTAAGTGTCCTAAGTCTGTCATTTCAAATTTCTTTTTAAGGCTGGACTTCACATGGTTTATAAGGTTGGGATCACTACCAGTAAGAATAAGATCATCAACATAAAGAACAAGGATGATAAGAGAGTTGCCCACTTTCTTGGTGTAGACAGTATTGTCAGAATGACACCTAGAAAAGCCAGATTCTAAAAGAAAGCTATCCATTTTGGCATACCAAGCCCGAGGAGCTTGCTTGAGGCCATAAAGGGATTTCTTAAGTCGATAAACAAGGCTGGAGTCTGTTTGTATGAAGCCAATGGGTTGTTCCATATAGATTTCTTCCTGCAAGTCCCCATGCAAGAAGGCAGATTTAACATCCATCTGATGGACTTCCCATTTTAAAGAGGCAGCAAGGGAAAGAACAAGGCGGATAGAGTTCATTTTGGCAACAGGGGAGAAGGTTTCAGTGTAGTCAATGCCTTTAACCTGTGAAAAGCCCTTAGCAACAAGACGAGCTTTATGTTTATCAACTTTCCCATCTGGTCCATACTTTGTTCTGTAAACCCATTTACATCTAACAAGTTTGCGTCCCTTTGGTAGAGGAACAAGATCCCATGTATCATTTGTCATCAATGAATGATATTATTCATTCATAGCTGCTTCCCAATGTGGATGGCCTGAAGCTTCTGCAAAAGTGTCAGGATCATGATTTACTGGAGCTTGAGCCAGTAAAGAAGAGGCTCTTTCAAACTGAGAACGTGTACGTCGCTGATCTGTAGGATCACCGGCAAGATCACCTGCTGCATCCCGAGTAGCACGGACCCATCTTGGAAGTTGAGGATCCTGAGAAGGTGGGGGAGGATTATCATCCTCGCTTTCATCATCTGAAGAAGAAATGTTTTCAAAAGTAGAAGAGATGGGAAGAGGTGGCACATCCGCCGGACTAGGCTCGCAGGCCGATTTATTTTCATCAAATTTTACATCTCTTCTAATGATAACATTTTTGGACTTAAATGGAATAAGTCTATAACCTTTTACATCTTCAGAATATCCAACAAAAGTACATTTCTCACTCTTAGGTTCTAAAGCTTTATGCTTTTCATCTGGAATATGGGCCCATGCTTCACTTCCAAACACACGAAAGTGACTTACATCTGGTTTAATGGAACTCCAAGCTTCTTCTGGAGTGATATTCTCTAGAACCTTAGTAGGAGTGCGATTTATTATATAATTTGCACAATTAATTGCTTCGGCCCAAAAACTAAGACTGAGTCCTTTAGATTGCAGCATACAATTAGCCATTTCCTTTAAGGTGCGATTTTTCCTTTCAGCTACACCATTTTGTTGTGGAGTGTATGGAACAGTATGTTGCATTTGAATTCCATTTTCGGTGCAAAAGTTGATGAATGTGTTTTTAACATATTCTCCACCATTATCAGTTCTTAGCTTAAGAATTTGATGTCCAGATTGTTTTTCAACAAAGGCTTTGAAGGCCAAAAATGTGTTAAATACTTCGCTCTTGAGTTTTAAGAAGTATACCCAAGTGCGTCTGGAGAAATCATCAATGAAAGTTAAGAAGTACTTGCAGCCAGAGAATGAAGCAACAGGAAGAGGACCACATAAATCACTGTGCACAAGCTGTAAAGGGGCTGAGGCATGCCAAGAGGCACGTTTGTCAAAACTGTCCCGATGATGTTTTCCGAGTACACATCCGGAACAAACACCATCTCTGCAAGATACCATAAGAAGACCTGTCGCCATATTTTCTTTACATAGATGCTGAAGGGAGCGATAGTTTAAGTGACCAAATCGCTCATGCCAAAGTTTGCTCACTTCATCATTATGAGCAACAAATACTGAGGGAAGATTTGATGACCCAAAGTTGTGAAACTTATACAACCTTGTGGAATCATCAGCAAGACCAGTAGCTAGAATCTGTTTAGGATCTTTTAGATCCTTGATTACAACATCATGAGGTGAAAATTCAACAATTTTACCTTCACCTGAATGAGTTATCTGATAGACAGATAGAAGGTTGCAGGATAAGGTTGGAACACATAATACATCATTAAACTGACCATTGTCTAGATGAACAGTTCCAGTCCCTACAACATTAAGAGATCTATCATCACCAACATATATATTTTTGGTGTTACAATCATTTAAAGAAGAAAACATGGCTTGGTTTTTGGCCATGTGATAAGAGGCTCCAGAATCAATGAGCCACTCATGAGAATGAGAAGAAGAAGAAGATACATTTAATGCATAACCAGACTGAGATGATTGACAACGACATGCAGAAAGTGCCATTCCGGAAGTTGAAGTTGAAGTAGGCTCCACATGGATGTTATGTTTCTTCATTGCGGCTTCCATCTTCTTAAAGCATTTAGATTCTAAGTGGCCATCTCAATTACAAAAGTTACAATGTCTATCAGTCTTCTTCCATTTGTTTTTATTGGTCTTATCATTTTGCTGAAATGATCTTTCATTTTGAGGCTGAGTTGGTTTAGGACCATTCTTTTGAGGATATGACTTCTTAGGATTCTTTGAATTTGGTTGCTGCTGGGCGGCTAACGCTTTCGTGGAAGAGTTTCCAAGATTAAGAAGACCAAGGTGTAAGAGTTTTTCTTGTTCTCTTATTAAGGAATCACAAAAGGAGTCAAAGGAAGGGGCCTTGTAGTCTTTTCCTTGACAAATGAAAGCTTCCCTTGTAGAATGGAAAGTGGAAACAAATACAGAGTAGGCTGGTCCCAACTTAGTAAGGATGGAATAAATAAGGTTACCATCTTCTTTCTTAACTTTAACACCTTCCAAGAGATATCTAAGGGTCTTGAATTTGGACAAGAAATCTTCAATGCAAGAAAAATTATTAGGATCCAAAGTAAGTAACTCATTTTCAAGTTGATGGGCTCTAATTTCATTTTTAATCCTAAAAACTTTAGCGAGTTTTTCTAATGCTTCATGAGGAGTCTCAAGTTCTGCAATGTGGAATCTAAGATCAGGAGAAATAGACATCCCTATCAAACCACGTGCTTGATCTTGTCTATTTTCCCATTTTGCAGCCTTGTCTTCATCTTTTGGTTTCTTCTCTTGGTCTGTGGCTATTCTGAAGAGACCTTTACTTCTAAGTAAATATTCCATGTAGGCTACCCATTGGAAGTAGTTAGTGCTGTCAAGAATGACTTGGCATGGACTTTCCATTTTTTAAAAAAAAAACTGAAGTTGAAGATGCTGAAAGTAAGTGTTCCAATGGATAGATCTCGAAAAAATAGGCGGTTTTAAAAAAAACGGCTCTGAAAAAGGCTTCCGGATGAAGAAGTTATGGCTTTTTGAAAAAAAATTGTTGACGTTGCCGGCAAAGTGCGCAAATGTGCGGGAATGAAAAAAAAATCGGCCCCCACAAAATGGAGACTTGAACCCAAGACCTCTACTCTCTTAAAATAGCTTTGAACCAATTGATCTATACAAAAAATTTGAGAGAGAGAGAGAGAGAGAGAGAGAGAGAGAGAGAGGGGGGGAGCCTTGGTTTGCGTGCTTGCCTTGAGAAAGCTCTTTTTCCCTACAAAACACAACACACAAAACCCAACACGAATATGCAAAGAAAAACGAACCTTGCAGCTCGAAGTTAGCTTTAGCCAAAAAACTAGAAATTTAAAAAAAAATCTCAAAGTTAGCTTTAGCCGAAAAACTAAATATTTTTCTCAATGTTTCTGATTTTCCGAGATCACACTAAGGTGCAGGGAAAAGAGCATACACATGAGAAAAATCCTTCCTTTCTGTTTCTAATTTGCCCAGATAGCACAGAGTCACAGGGCAAAGAGCATACGCAGAAATGAAAGGTATAGATCCGGTTAAAAAAAAGGCTAAATAAACCGAAACCGAAATAAGCAGAGAGAAAATAACAGTAAACTGCAAAAAACACTGTATACCTCCCGATCTGAAAAATGACGCAGCTAGGGCTACCGGAAACCTTTTCGCGTGAAACGAAAGGGGTTTCTCACTGGAACAGATGCTCCGAATGCAACAGAGCAGTCCTCTCGGCCCGAAAGCAGTCAGAAACAGCAGATCTAGGAAACGACAGCCGCATGCAGTTCTACCGGCTTCAGATTTGGATCACCAACGGACGCGGCCCTCAAATAGCTCTGATACCATGTAGGAATTTACAGGGTAAGTTCCTCAGAAAGAATACCAAAAGGACACCGCTCACAACCAGATCACAGATCAATACACCAGTGTTTTTGACGTGGTTAAAACCCTCAAAGAGGGAAACAGTCCATGGCCTGTCCCAACGTGGGTACTACAGGCAATTTATTAATCAAAGAATGAAAATTTACATAAGCTTCTCTCATGCACGGATTACCCGAACAATGACCCTCCATGCGCTTTAAATAGAACTCATGGACCAATCGGGTGTCAAGCCACGGATCAAGTGTCGGTAATACCGAGGAGAGAATGAACCGTCGGATCACTACATATCGTGACCGTCGGATTGTAAGTTACAAAATGTACAACGGTAAAACACACTTTACCTAACTCTATACCTAACTCTACTCTAGACCAAGTTGAACTTAACTATATCCTATGTGTCGGAATATCCTAACAATCTATGCCAGTCTCTGGAATATCTACTGTCAAGTGCTCTAGATGATGCTCCAAGTCAGCCAGGATCTCTGTTGATTGGTCATGTGGGGCTAGTGCTGCTACAGCTGGGTGTCTCCTCTCGAAAGGCTGGAGAGTGGCTGGTCGTCGTGGACCCACATCTACATTTAAACTTTTGATTATCAGTTTTGGACGATTTAAAAATAAAAAAAATTAGAACTTAGAAAGTGTTGAAAATGATTTTACTTGAATCATCCCATTGTTCTCCTAGTGGGAGAATCATGTCTGGGTCACCACGATAATCCATCCCAGCATATTGAAAATCCTGAATCGCAAAATGTTGGTTGTTCAACCAACGAAAGTACTCGGGCAGAAATCGAACAACCTCTATACCCTCCTCAGGGTGGCGGGCCATCAAAGCAACCCAGCGAACTATCCTAGGTTCTCGAGGAAGACCAGCATCAACAGGAAGATGTTGCGGGGCTAGCATGGGGATCCTCTCTAGAGCAAAGCTGACCACGATGAATCCATATCCAAAATTTTTCAGCTATCCGTTCTTTGCTCTGGTTAGTTGGCCTTTCACATTTGCCAACACAACCTCGCACCAGTTGAATATTCTCCCTTGAAAATCGTCTACTGCCATCTACATTTGGGATCCTGTAGCCACATGCAATGCTGCACTCCCGCATAACCTGGTAACAGTGAACGCAATGACGTTGAGCTTAGGACTGTTGATAGTTTTAATGTCAATCCGTTTGTCCTTCGTTTGATCATCGCAAAACTCTAATCGGAGACTAGCAACAGACTGGCCACCTGGCCTAGTCCTGAAAAGAGATAATTTTTCACCCCTCTTGGACAAACCAGTCAAAAAATAGATGTCCTTTAGCTCTATTTCAAGCCGGTGGCCACCAATGATGAAACACTGGGCCTTTATGTTCCAACTGTCTACCAACCATTGCAAGAGGTCTACTTGGGCCCGCATACCCTGTATGCCCCAGAACTTTAGGAATCCGCATGCTTTCAATGCTTGCATTGTGGGCATATGATTTAATGCGGAAAAATCTACATCCTCATGCTCGCAATGTTGCCAAATAAACATTTTGAATGTCCTGCAATGCATAAAAGACATATTAGAACCAGCCAGTTCAAAAAATTTTGGGCAAAAGTGGAGAAAAATTGATTTTAAAATTAGTTTTCGCGGGGTTCGCACCCATCAGTTACAGACAGTGCATAGGTCTGCACGAGCTATGAACAACAGGTGCAGACCCATGACTTTTTTCTTTGTAGAAAAAATTCGGGGTCCGTAGGGTCCGCATGTTGCGCTTGCGGACCCCCGTGAGCAAATTTTTAAACCAAATTTTCCCTTCAAATTTAAATCTAAAGCCTAAAATCAAAATGTAAATGGATAGAATGCAAGATAAGGAGGTCATGGATTACTTGGAGCTAACAATTTTCGATTTCGACGGACGGATTTTCCAGAATCTTCATAGGAACTTTCTTACCCAAAAGCTCTCACTTTTCACTCTGAACTCAAATGGTAAAAATGAAGTTAGAAATCCCCTTTTTATAATTTTTTTCGAATAAATGAATTTTTAATTTATTTATTTTTCTCTTTAAAAAGGTAATTTTTAAAATCATTTTTATTTATCTTAAACAGGTATGTGTAATGTTTTGAGTTTTTGTGCAAAATATTGGATTTTTCAGGAAAATTGTTCATTTTTCAACAAAGAGCATACTTTTATCACTTTTTCGGACTCTTTCAAAAATTTACGAAAAAGAGAAACATTGGAGTCCTCTTTAAGCTCTTTTCAGACTCTCGAAAATTGAAAAGATTGCCGAGCACTTTATTGTTCAAACTCGTTAAAATAAATGAATAATCGTCCCTTCAGTATAAGTTTACCCTTTTACGCACTGTAATGGACTATTTACGAAAAAGGTACACATTGACTAATTACGGTCAATACAAGTCCTCTTTAAACCCTTTTCAGGCTCATTAAATATGAAAATATTGTCGAGTGCTTGTCTTTTTCAAGTCGTTAAAGTATCGAAAAGTCATCCCTTTTGTATTATTTTATCCTTTTTTGGGCCTAAGGGATTATTTTATGAAAAAGTACCCCTATGGAGTTTTCTTAAGTTTTTCTTCTAACTCCCTAAAATTGAAAAACACCGAGTTTTTCCTATACTGGACTCGTTAAAATTTAACAATAAAGGACTTGTTCAATTTCAAACAGGAACGAACCACTCCTTCTTAGGGTTCGAATTTTAAACTAAGTTGCACTCATCCGAAGGATGAACTTATAAACAAGAAAATGTTATCCTCCTCAAGCTTGTCAAAAATAAAGAGGTACTTTCCAGAAATGGTGGGGGAAAAGAGAGAAAAATGAACCTGTTTGTTACACTTTGTTTTATAAAAAACCCGTCAACCACTCTTGAACACGACACTTTTTGTTCACCTAGGTTGGGAAAATCCTTTGCCTAACAGTTAATCAAACCACATTGAAAGTCTTCAGCCGGTTTTTGGGTATTAGCTTTGGGTCAATTGTCACCAAACCATCTGCAGTGTCATTATGTGTTCAAGAGAATAGTTCAAACAAACCATTCATCTGAAAAATATCTGTCATCTATTTTGATCATCCCTGAGTCAGTCTTTGCAAATATATTTTTTCAAAACTTGATCTATGATTTCGTGTTGTGGGCTTGCCTACGATGGATCACTTTCTATCGACTTCAACTCATTATCTGGGAAGTTGATCTAGAAATTGTCAGTACCTTGAAAGTTGCATGCCCTAATGGCAGTTTTATCACCTTCAACGATAGGTTGCATCATTGACATTTGATTGAATAATTCCGTGAAATGTTTGACTTCGACTCATTTATTCACATTTCATGGATTGTACTAGATAGTTTGAGGGCCGTTGACATTACTGGTGATTTCTCTCACACTTGTTAACAGTTCACATCATTGACTGGTAATCGAGTGGTTTCTACCATGTTCGACTTCAACACATTCATTGACATGGATAGAATCGTACTAGTTCGGGAAGTGGAAATCAAGACCCTGGATCTAGTTTCTACCATCCAAGTTGCGAGGAATTTTGTTATTCATTATGCAGTGGACTATTCATAAATAGATGGCTGCATCCATACTGTGTCTACACATGTCTATACTCTTGATGTATTACAAAAATCATTCCTGTATCAGAACAGTTTAGTCAGTTTTCTAGTCAGTTTTGATCTGAGTATGGGAATGCCTACCTCAGTGATGATATGTCTATATATATATATTTTGCATTGAATGTTTTTACAGGTTCCGACTGGGGTGTCCACAGGATGATCCTTGAAATGATAAAGTACTTCACTCTTCATACATGAAAGACTTCATCTTCATCTATTACAGACTTTGCACTTTAGGGGGCAATCTGTTGCACTAAAAATTGTCACGTTGACATTCTGCAATCTGTGTGAGTCCATTATCACTCATACTTTCCTCCTTTGCAAGTCTAAATCCTTAGTTCTTCATATTAGGCCTTGAAAGTAAGAGGAAAGCCCTAAAAGTCTCTAAAACTCTGGTTCCACACTTTCTCTTTGTATTACCTATAGTCCCACACCTAATGGTAATGTCCCCCGTGCACCTGACCGCTATGTCTCCGTGTTATGGGTGCAGACCCCTATAAAAGTTAAAAAGGCACGAGTTTATTCTAAAAAACTCACTTTTAGTCATTTCTAGAAGCTTCTGGAAGGAATCTTGAGGTGGCAAGTTCGCTCTCTTAAGGTTCATACATCCCATACCTTAAGGATCTAACCCCTTGATGTGAGGAGCTTATCCCTTTGAAGGAGGATTATATCCCTTCATAGATGGACCTGTAACCTCCTTCTCTGCACTATAAAATGAAGCATTGGGATGGTTACTAAGGAGGTTGAAAGCTGAATATTTTTGAGGTGAAATGCTGTTGGAACTTAGTCTTCTTAGTTGAGCTTTTATGAGGAGAGATTACATACCTCTAAGATCTCATTTGGAAGAGTGCAAGGCTTGTCAAAGTAAAGGAAATTCCTGTTTCGGACCCCAGGAAGAGCTTGTTCAACATCAAGGCTGAAAAGGTTGTAAGCTTCTTCTACTTCAAAGTTAATACAAATAAGTTTGTTTTTCTCAATAAGCTATTCATTTATGGTTTATTTTATGGATTCCTTGATCACCATAATAGACATGATTTATGATATTGCTATGTAGGTGCTATTTGATGTTTGCTTGTTTGTAATTGCAAGTCTTAAAAGATAAATCTTTTGGACGATCGAGGGATGACTACAATGAACAAGCGTTGGATATAAGGTAGGATCGTAACACCTCTATAGCCTTTATTTGTAAATTGTATATGTCTAGAGGAAGATAGATTCATTTGTCTATTTGTTGCTAGATTATCTTGTGATACTAGGGAGATCGGTCTTGTCCACAAGAATGATTTATCCGGCCAACAGAACCCAAAGAAGTCACAGTTTGCTCTAGAAGAAGGCAAACTTCTGGGACATATTGAAGATTGATCCAGCAAGAGTTCAAGCCATTCCGACATTGTCCATCCCAGTGTCAAAAAGGGACATTCAATCCTTCTTGGCTAAGATTAACTTCGTAAGGAGGTTCATTCAAAACTTTTCAGAGCTTGTAAAGCACATCACTTCCATGCTGAAGAAATGATCAAAAATAAAATGGATAGATGCTTCAAGAAGCTCTTTTGAAGCCATTAATCAAGCTATCATGGAAGTGCCCACTCTAATCAGGCCAGATTACACTAAGGAGTTTTGTATCTTCTCTTTTGCCTCTTATGATACACTTGCAATAGTTCTGTTGCAGAAAAATGATGAAGGCATAGAGCACCCCATGGCCTTTTTCAGCAAAACTTTAAGGGATGTTGAACTAAGGTATGACCTTATTGAAAAACAAACTTATTCTCTCATAAAGTATTTAAAGGCATTCAGAATTTATATTCTCTATTCCAAAGTAGTTGCATATGTACCTTCAGCCTCAGTAAAAGATGTCTTAACTCAACCAGATATCGATGGGAAGAGAGCTAAATGGATTGCAAAATTCATAGAGTTTAACATATAGGTGAAGCCTACTAAGCTCATTAAAGGCTAGGGCTTGGCTAAACTTATGGCTGAATAAAATTGCAGCTTGTTAGACCTAAATTCTATGGGTCTAAATTCGCATGATGAGCAGACAAAGGGAGCAGCAGAAGAGCAAAAGAAGAATCAGTCTTTGGCTGAAAATCTAGCCACATGTGAATTGTATTTTAGCATAGTTCATTTTTGCAAAAGCTAGAAGTCCCTCCAAGGCTTAGCTCAAGTCAAGCTCATGCCATTAAACTCAGATCAACCAAATTCTACATTAATAAAAATATGCTTTATTGGAAAGACCCAATAGGAATCCCCTTGAGGTGTCTAGATAAAGAACAATCTGTGGAAGTCATACACCAATTCCATTCTAGCATCTGTGGAGGGCATCATTATTGGAAAACCACAGCTCACAAAATCTTGAGGGCTGGATATTATTGGCCTATTCTGTTCTCTGATGTGTTTTCTTTTGTAAAAGCTTGTGACAAGTGTCAGAGGTTTGCAGGAAGACAATAGCTAAAATCTCTGCCCTTGAAGCCAATACATGTCAATGGTCCCTTCGAGCAGTGGGGCTTGGACTTTATAGGTGAGATCAACCCACATTCCAGTGGCCAACACAAATGGATCTTGGTAGCCACTAATTATTTCACCAAGTGGATCGAGGCTATACCCACTAAGAATGCCAATCATGATTCATCAAGTTGTCATAAAGTTCTTGAATGAGAATATTTTCACTAGATTTGGTTTCCCAACCAAACTAGTCACTGATAATGCAACAGCTTTCAAGGCAAAAGAATTGATGGACATGACTAAATCCATGGGCATTCAATTGGTGCATTCTACCTCATATTATCCTCAAGGCAATGGCCTAGCAGAATCATCTAACAAGAGTCTGGTAAGCATAATAAAAAAACTATTAGAGGACAATAAACAGAGCAAGGATTCCAAGTTGAAGTTTGCACTATGGGCTGATAGAGTTACCATCAAAAAGTCCATAGGGAATTCTCCATTCAAACTGGTTTATGGCACTGATGTTGTTTTCCCCATCTAGCTGATTCTCCCTGTGGCTAAGTTCTTGCAAGAAGAATAAGATGAAGAGAATGATATGGTAAGAAGAATGAATAACCTCATTGAACTACAACAGATCAGAGAGAAGCTGGTTAAGAAGTCAAAATCTCATCAGAAGAAAATCAAAGAAACCTTTTACAGGAAGGAAAAAGTGGACAATTTCCAAGTTGGTGACTGGGTGCTTAAATGGGATGCATTTAAGGAAAAGAAAGGTAATCATGGCAAGTTTGAATCCTTATGGATATGTCCGTTTGTCATTGCTTAAATTCAACAGAACAATACATTCATTCTGCACAATCTGGAAGGAGGAGTTACTCTTGGTAGCCCAATAAATGGGCGGTTCTTGAAACTTTATTTCATTTAAGGCTTTAAAGCCTTCTAATTGTAAATATGTTTTTCCAGTTTCTATTTTCATTACAAAATAGACTCCATGCCCAATGGAACACTAGAAGGAAGATTTGGCTTTGTTTTCTTAGGAAAGGCATTGATTTGTGATCCTTGAAACCTCACAGGGAGGATTTCATCCCCAGAAGGAGCCATTGTTAGCCTTGCTGGCAAAAGGCCCACAAATGGATCCATATAGGCTCTTAGAGTCTCCATTTTTTCTTAAAATCTTGCCAATGGATCCATTAGTGCTCTTGAAATCTTCAATTTTTTCTTAAAGATCATCCAATGATCAAAATCCGCGCAAGAGGAGAGCCCTTGGAAGGGCCGAAATACACTATCGAGAGGCAAAAATGCTTAAAAAACCATGAAAAACCCACAAACACAAGCTTAAACAGTGAAAGAACAGTCGTTGTTAGATCTGGTCAATCAACAACCCAGATCTAAGCGGCTAATCGCATCGGCCATGGCCATCAGAGGCAGTCGGAGTAGAGTCATGATGATATCGGGCCGAGTGATATGTCGATCGCCGATATCGACGATATCACTATTGGCAGGGAGCATGTGCCATGTATTATGAAAGGCTCGGGCATTAAGCGATTAGCGATTGCGATTTAACGCATCGCTAATATCACATCGACGCTATACTAAGGGGCGGGACCTATGCACATACATATGGACGACCCGATAGCCGGACCCAACGACATTATAGTTGGGAATTCATAAATTTTGAGATTTGCGCCCAAGCAATTTTCAATGTTTTTAGTGTATTTTCGTTGTTTCAACGAAATACAAAGGGAACAGAGGACAATGCCGATGCGATAAAACCCAGACCCGAAAGGGCTTCAGAATAAAAGTATATATATTTTCAAGTCCGCAAAAGCCCATTTTTAATGTATTTCATGTATTTTCGTTGTTTTAATGAAATACAAAGGGAAGCAGGGAACATGCCGAATGTGACTTGCGGCAGTGACAAGGGCAGACCCAATGGGTTTCAAAATGTAATTGTATACATTTTAAAATCTGAAGAAAGCCATTTTTAATGTTTTTTGGTGTTTTTCATGTATTTCAGAAATATAAAGAAATACACAGGGCCAGGCCAAATGTGACTTGCGATAGCGATGAGGGCGGACTTGATGGATAATTAAATCATATTTTAGGACTTTTGAAGTCCAAAATACACAGAGAAGGTTGGATTTATCAGTGATGGCTGTGTTTTCTGTTTAAAATAGAAATATACATTGTTTCCTTAACAGAGGTCCACCATAGGGTAATGTTGTTTTGCTATAACAGAGGCATGCATCGTTAAATCATTGAAAGGGCCATAGCACACGCAGCTCCTCCCCAAACTGACATAGAGGCCGAGAAGAAGCATAGCGCATCAATATCCTAGTGCAACTCATCAAACAAACATCATGGAGCATCTCTAGCACAGGAGAACTCCCAGACAGTGCAACATGCTACCAAAAATATCTGAAAGCAGTTACTTTGTTGTCAAAAGCGGAAAACTCTGATCCCATGCTTGCCTAGAGAGCATCAAATTAGTTAACAATGCATATCAGGAAAATTAAGTCTCTAAGCCTCTTAGAGCTCAGGAGCATTATAAACAAGCTACAAATAGATGAAAGTAAGATGTAATAGAGGTTCAACTTCTGGAGATTATTCCTCCTCTGTTCCTTCAAGCTTCTCATATTCATTCTAGCAATATAAGCTTATTTTTCCATTATATGTTCAATGTCCATTCTCTTTGTTGTTCTATGCTTGCACTTGAATAGTTTGTTCATTTTTTCTTCATGTCTAAGGCCAGATAACTATCATCTTATCTCTGCTTTGATAAATTAGATTTGCAAGCTTGTTATCAGGAAAACTAGTGTCCATTCAGAGTTGCTAGTCCCACTAAGATGGGTAGCTATCTTAGAAACAAACAAACTAAAGTTACTTGTGTTTTCCTTTATGAGAGATAGATGAGAGAGAAGCAGAGACTACCAACCTCAGTCTTTCGCTAGTCTCCTTGCTTGTTTCCTCTCTCCTTTGATAGAGCTTTCACCATGCCTTTCTCACTTGTCCCGCTTCAAAGAACACCTGTAAAGTCAAGGTAGAAAAATACCATCAAAGCATAGAGATCTATAACCATAAACAATGTAGGATCAGATGTACATTAACCATATAAATGCATATACAAATACAAGATTCATAGATATACAAACATATGGAGGAAAACTCAAATAGCTTTATTGATAGAAGTAGTAGAAGAGAGGATTACAACCAAGCTGTCTAATCCAGCATCATCCTCCCAGCATGAAAGCCCTCTTCACCTCATACAAAGCAATATCACCCAACAATGTCTTCAAAGAGAAACCAACAACACTTCCTTGCAAATTACAAAATTCCAGCCTTTGGATCTCTTGGATGAGGGATCCATATATAGATGTTTATAGGAGAGTGAGTCAGCTTCTAAGATTTTGATTAGTTTCATTTCACTGATAGTTCTTGGTTCCACTTGGAGATTTTAGATCTCTTACTCATCCCTGGGCGAATTCAGAGAGGCAAGTGTCATATGAGCAGTTTCTAGAAGATTCTCTGGGTTTCCACCTAGCAAACTGCTTCTGCCATTTGTCTGCTCTTGCTCATTGCAACCTACAGAAGGGCTTTCTAATATGCATCACACCCCCCATGTGTAATAGGTGAGATGCATCGCACCCTATGTATGGAGCAGTCTGTATGGTCCAGTTTTGACCAGTTCTAAGTAGTTTTTCATGGAGAACTTCTGGGAGATGATGTAATCAGCTGACCTTGTTCCTTTAGGGTATGAAACAATACTTTTAGGGGTTTAGAAGCCTTTGGTTTATGGACATATGTGATTGGGGTTGCAGTGCCCAAATATGTCTATAACAATTGCCCCGTAAAGCATGAGGTCGTAAATCTTTTGATGTCGGGTGAAATGCTTTATAATGAGGATCCGAGGTTTTTCAAACTGTTAGGTGACCTGTAATAAGATACAATACAATACATTATCTTCACAATATTTTCATGATCTAACTGAGGTGGGAATTCCCATGCTCAACTTTATAAATTCATATTCATGTACATAAGACAGACAATCGTCTATGTGGTAGACTGATGATTCTGGTAGAGCCATCATCCTTTAGTTTGGATGATTATCTGTGCAACAATGATGTACCTTTGATGCCTTTATTTTCCTGAATATATCACAGTCTGGATGGATGAAACTAGATCTGGGGTCTTCAAACTCGTTCAATCTTCGCTCGAAGTACAAGTCGATCCATGTGAGAAGATGTTCTGATGTTGAACATGGAAAGACATCGCCTGATTACCAGCCAATGATGTAAGCTATTAATAGGCACGAGAAGAATCACTGATAATGATAATGACCCTCAAGGTACTACAGTACAATTCACGTGGTGTGAATACATGAGTTGATGTTGAACACCACGCAAAATCTTTTGGTCAAAGGCCATTGATGTAAACCTATCACCGGAAGTGAGAAACTTGCCATTGAGGCATGCAAGCTTCAAAGTACTAAAAGGGTTGTTCCTAAGTCAACTTCTTGGATAATGAGCTGATGTCGACAAGAAGTGACCCGTCATCGGAAGACCTTAATGAATCCCACATCTACGACACAGAACGAAGCAAATGATTTTGTGGAGGTGAAAATGATCTGTTGATACAAGGTTCAGGGTGGTGCTCATGAAAAATGGAGAGTGAAGGTATTGCAGCAGATGAAGCGTTAGCTAGGTTGGTGAATTCTCTGAGCGACTTCTCTTGAATATACTGGTGACATTGAAATGGATTGGTAGCGTTAACCCCAAGGTGGATGGTACGTGGACCAATGGTGATATGATCGGTGAACGAAATAACCCAACCTGACTCAATCATGGTGACGGAGTGAAAGTGTCATGTTCAAGAGCAACCTGCTACCAATGAAGCTATTCAAGTTTTCTTCCCTTTTTCCCCAGTCATTGCTGACCAGTACCTCTTTATTTTTGTCAAGCTTGAGGAGGATAACATATGCTTGTTCTATAATTTTCCCTTCGGGCAAACCTGTCGCTATGTTTTAACGAGCCTAGCGACAGTGAAACTCGCTCTTTTCTGCATGGACAAGTTTGTCGCTATTGTTTTAACGAGTTTAACGACAAAGATAACTCAGTCCTTTTCAATTTTAGAGAGTCTAAAAAGGGATGGAAAGGAAACTCTAGTGGTCCTTTTTCATAATGTAATCCCTTAAGTCTGAAAAAGTGTAAAACAATACGAAAGGGATGACTTTTCGATAGTTTTAACGAGCCGAACAAGACAAGCGCTCGATCTTTTTGTGTAATAATCCCTTAGGTCCAAAAAGATTAAAATCTAGAGGAGGGATGGCACTTCCGATCACTTTAACGAGCTGGAGAGGCCAATTGCTCGGAAATATTTTCATATTTTATGAGTCAGATGAAAAGAGCTTAAAGGAGACTCATTTTTTGAGGAATGAGTGATGTTTTTGGATAGCAACTGGTTCCAGGTAAGGTTTGGAACTTTTCAATCACAGTAGTGTAAAGTAGGTGGCTAATAGAATCACTCATCGCAATTGTTCCTCAAAAGGGTAAACAATCAAATGGAGGCGTATGATCGGCTAAAAAAGAGTGGAGGTGATGGTAAGAACACGACCAAGGTTCAAAAGCTGATAATTACGTGATTGTAATGGTTATTTACCAAAGGTGGGGTTCATTTTTTAATGAGCTTAAACTCTATGGGAACACTTTCTCATTGCTAGGTTTATTTTTTAACAAGCTTGAACTTTGCATAAAACTGCTCATGGTGAGGTTTATTTTTTAACGAGCTTGAACTTTGTGTAAAACTGCTCGTGGCGAGGTTTATTTTTTAACGAGCTTGAACTTTGCGTAAAACTACTCATGGCAAGGTTTATTTTTTAACGAGCTTGAACTTTGTGTAAAACTACTCGTGCCAGTAGTATAATAAGGATGTCTCATCAGTAGGTTCATTTTTTAGGGAGCTTGCCCCATGCGCAACTTTGCTCCGAAGCCTTTCGTTATGTAAGCTAGGAATGACCAACCTACGAGTTTAAAGGGTTAAGAGCCTACAAACTAAGAAAATAAATGGTCACTTTTCACTTGCATGCCAAAAGGTTTGCATGCCCCCAGGTATAAAGTAGAGTTTCCAGGTCACCATATGGAAGTTCTTGTATTAACAAGGTTGTTCCATCTGCGTTGCAGACGAAACACGTCCTTGGCAATGTCCATCGAAATGGACAAAGGTGACTGTTGTTAGTCCTAATCACATAACCTTTGACGAGGGAATCTTTTTCCAGTCCAAATCCATTTTGCTAAATGGACAGGGTTATCAGACTAGTCATATTCCTACACGGAAACCTACCTTATATCTGGGGTTTTCCTGCTAAAGCAGACCAGGGCGCATGCCTCCTGGGTTTCAGTCACAATCACCGAATCACTCGTGATCATCAGGTGGACAAACTAGAGATTGATTAGACATTCCTTATGCAAAAAGACTAGTTAGGGATGGTATTTGACTAATAGTTGTGTTTGAACAGGGAATGAAAGTTGATCAACTAGGTGGACCACTTTTCCTTCATGTGGAAAACACATCACTCAGAAGAGTGAGGAAACGATAGCTCCCATGCTATAAATGTAGTCATGCCCAAGGAGTAGATTGTAATATAGAGGTCCTTAGACTACCATCACGTTTAGATGAACAGTTTTCCTTCTCAAAGTTATAGGCAAATTTGGAAGGATCCCTAATGGTCGATTGGTTCCTTTATTGAAGCCTGTCAGATTTTGAATCTCAGGCAAAAGCGATGGTGAACCAAGCGCTTTCCAAGTAGTTGAGGAAAGCATGCTCACAGAAGCCCTTCATCTATAATAGTACCAACCATGATCATTCTGTAAGCTTGTACTATGGTTCAGAATGGTACATTAGATGGTAGGCGAGGTCTGCCTAGTAGATTCGAATCGAAGGAAACGACTAGATTGCTTGGAGGTGGGACCGAATAAACGACCAGATAAATCTCTGAAAAAATTCCTTCCTATGGTAAAGGAATGGGTATATTGCCCCCATGTTCATCGGAGTCTGTGTTTACGAAGAGTTTTTGAACGGTGTCATTCTCATTCTCTTTGGTGACAGTATCATCTGAAGGTGGACCCTCTTAAGACAAGATTGGGTCCACTACCATCTCGACTTGTTGACTTTGGTCTGGTGTGGACTCATAGGGTTTATCTTCAATGATAGGTGCTTCAACCAACAACAAAGGTGTGTCAGTTGGATTTTCAACTAGCGATGGACTCGGCAAGAGTTTCTTGTATCCGGGAGGAAGTCACTACGTTGAAGTAGGACGGTTATCCAAGACTTTCTTAGCTTCATCTAGGAAGGGACAACGGTGGAGGGCATGATCGCCCTCACACGGTCTATAAGGAAATTTGGATTTTCCTTTTTGTCCATTGACTTCGTTTTCACTAGTTGATGGTGTGCTCTCAACATGATCGTTAGCGGTTGAAGACACTAGATTGTGCAAGTGGGGAGACCAGTCCCTCAAGATCCATGGGATGTAGGGACAATCTCGATGATAGCGGTCTCCCTTGCAAATGACACATGGAGATTTAGGTTTGGAAGCTAGAGTGTGTGGATTTTCACCAGATGATGCACAGTTGCCCCCTCTTGCTGTTGCATTCTTCTTCTTCTTCTCCTTCCCTTTCTTCTTCTTCTTAGTTACTTGGTTTTTAGCGTTGCTAGCTTCACCAAGTGAAGAGGAAGAAGGAGAGGGAGAAACAAACGAAGTAGAAGGTTTGGGAGAAACTTCATCTAGTTGTTGATCGGATTGCTGAGGAATTACAGTGTTTTGAACAATAAAGGTCGAGAAAAGCCAAACTAGCAGGCCAATTGTGAGTCCTGGAAGGGACATGTAGCCATATGTGTAGCACCAACATCTCCCCAAGAAGAGAAGGGACTAGGATTTCCCCCAAAGGGAAATCCTTTATTGGTAGACTCCATTTCTCAACCTAAAGACCATGAGGGAACAGTGAAGTTATTCTGATTAAAATAAATTTTATGATGCTTTGACACAACTTGCTTTTTCAATTTTTAAGAGTCAAGAAAAAGCTAAAGATGACTCTAGTTGCCTTCGATTTTTAATGAGCCTGAAGTGACAAGTGCTCATATGGACCTTTTCTTTTAAGGAGTCTGAAAAGGAATGAAAGTGACTACTCTGGAAATCTAGATAGAGGGGATTACCAAACCAATCGCAAAACTGCAGAATACTTTTTATGGTACGACAGTCAGTCTTTCCGAATGTTGTGTTCAGTGCATTGCGATTGATAGGGCGGTAGACACGGCTTCCTAAGGATAAAGGATGTAGCCTATTGTGGTCTCCCAATATATACTCGACGGTACGTGGGAGCACAAGTCTGTACTGGCACTTGTCGTCTCAAAGAGGAGGAATCACCCAACCTATGATGAAAGCGATAGTTACCAGGCTTTACGATGCCGGAATACGTCTCTAGCCTAGACTTCTAAATGTTGTGCGTTAGGTTCCAAACCGTTTTTATGTTCGTTGAAGTTTATTTTACAGTTGATATTTCTTAAGAAGTTTTCCTTTAAGGTTCACCATGTGATGTAGATATACAACTCCTAAATATGCAATCTAAGATGATAAACAATCATTTATTTTCTTTTTGCAATGAGAATCCTAGCTACTAAGGAAAGAGAAATGAAATTCTTTCAACATAGAGCAGAGAGCACACACTAGATGCACTTTTCCTAAATCAACTTCAGCATGTAGTCTTAATGCAAATGCACATGCATGTATTGTTTTTTAGTTTCCTTAATGTGAGAATGACAAAAAGAAAACAAAGTATAGATCTGAACTATCTTCTTTCAAAGCGATAGAACTAACAATTTTATTTTCAAAAAACAAAAGTAAAGCCAAGACAACACTTTGTGATTTCGAATTTAAAATTGCTTTCGACACTTGAAATACTAATGATTCAAATCAGATACAATGGTAAAAGTGTAATCGACTATCTAAAAGAGGAATGCTTTGTGACACTCTTTTTCTTGACTGAAAACAACACTTATGACACTTTCAAATCAAAGGACCATAGTTCGATTAAGCTACTATTTGCAAAGGAGAACTGTAAATAATGAAAAATACATAAAAAACATTCACAATTCCTTCTGCTAGAGGCTAAACAATGCAAATGAAGATGGTTTCAACAGAGATATACTGATCATAGACAACAAAACTACTAAATAAAGCTGAAGACAATGAAGAAAAAACCAAAATTTGGAGGCAGAAACAGTCTCATTCAATCATCGCACCTATAACATAGGGAAACAGGGATGCATCTCACCTGCAACACACGAGAGATGTGATGCATCCAAGTTGCCAAGAAGAGACAATGCGATGGTCCAGGGACGAGACTGTGCTTGGTTTTCACTCACAATTTTCATCTAATTTCAGGGATTTAGGCTGACCTAATGATTGTCAGTAAACACAAAGTATAGGAGTTGATCTAATGAGGTTATTTGAGCTACCACCAAGGCACTTAGGATGTTTTCAAGCTAGATGTTTAGTTCATAAACCAACCCAGAGATTGACTGAAGCAGCATTGATCTACTTTGTAGTTGCATAACAAAAGTAGTTCGAAGGCTAGTTGGCTTAACTTCAGGCTTCGTTTGTGGTTTATAAAGCAAACAATAGTAACAAAACAAACAAACTATTCACTCCCCAGTGGAGTCTCCATTTTGTTATCGGGAAAAATAGTGTCCATTCAGAGCTGCTAGTCCCACTAAGATGGGTAGCTATCTTAGAAACAAACAAACTAAAGTTACCTATGTTTTCCTTTATGAGAGATAGATGAGATAGAAGCAGAGAGTACCAACCTCAGTCTTTCGCTAGTCTCTTTTCTTGTTCCCTCTCTCCTTTGATAGAGCTTTTGCCACTCCTTTCTCACTTGTCCCACTTCAAAGAACACCTCTAAAGTAAAGGCAGCAAAATACCATCAAAGCATAGAATTCTATAACCATAAACAATGTAGGATCAGATGTACATTAACCATATAAATGCATATACAAATACAAGATTCAGAGATATACAAGCATATGGAGGAAAACTCAAATAGCTTTATTGATAGAAGTAGTAGAAGAGAGGATTACAACCAAGCTGTCTGATCCAGCATCATCCTTCCAGCATGAAAGCCCTTTTCACCTCATACAAACCAAGATCACCCAACAATGTCTTCAAAGAGAAACCAATAGCACTTCCTTGCAAATTACAAAATTCCAGCCTTTGGATATCTTGGATGAGGGATCCATATATAGATGTTTACAGGAGAGTAAGTCAGCTTCTGGCATTTTGATTAGTGTCATTTCACTGATAGTTCTTGGTTCCACTTGGAGATTTCAAATCTCTTACTCATCCCTGGGCGAATTTAGAGAGGCAAGTGTCATATGAGCAATTTCTAGAAGATTCTCTGGGTTTCCACCTAGCAAACTACTTCTTCCATTTGTCTTCTCTCGCTCATCGCACCCTACAAAAGGGCTTTCCAGTATGCATCACACCCCCTGTGTGTAAAAGGTGAGATGCATCACACCCTATGTATGGAGCAGTCTGTATGGTCTAGTTTTGACCAGTTCTAAGTAGTTTTTCATGGAGAACTTCTGGGAGATGATGTAATCAGCCGACCTTGTTCCTTTAGGGTATGAAACAATACTTTTAGGGGTTTAGAAGCCCTTGGTTTATGGACATATTTGATTGGGGTTGCAGTGCCCAAATATGTCTATAACAAAGCTTCTTTGCTGCTTGTAGCTAGCCATCCATATGTGGTCATATATGCATCTACCAGTGTAGTCAATATTCTCTTTTACTACCTATATCTTGCCATTGATTTATGTTTATGTATGCAATCTGTTGGTATAGTCAGTATTCTCCATCTATCCATTGAATTTGTAACTTATTGAGCATTAGTGGTCTAAAGCCTTGTATTGGTGAGAGCGTTCATGCATGCGTTGAGTGAAAACAGAGATGAAATGGTTATCTAACTTGATCCAAACCATCATTTATTCCAATAGTTCAGAGAAAAATATTGAAGATTGTTAGAGCCTAGGTTTACCTCAGGCTGAAAAGGTAGGATCCAGGACCAACATCAAACCATGCTCAGCCTCGTAGCTAGCCCTACGAGGACAGGAGAGGGCTCTCTCCGGGTCAATCTCAGCAAATGATGATCGATTAGGGCTTGAGATGACTAAAATATCTTCTGATGTTAGGCTAGGTATGAAGTGCAAGGATTTGATTTGATTTTTTGGGAGTTTTGTTGGAATCAAGGGAAAGACAATTTTGGGTCCGGGGATGAAGGCCAGTTTTGTAGAATTATGATTGGGGCAAGAAAGGCAATCACTTTGATGCTTTGATTTGTAAAGGTGGAGGGTTCAGACCAGTGAGAAGCTAAAGAGGGCAAGAGGGTACCAAGAATCCTCTTCAAACAGAAGAAAACATTGAAAATTAAACAAAACCAACAGGCAGAGCACAACAAGCTAATGAATTCTACCTTTTGTCACTCATTTGTTTAATTTCAGAAGCAAAAGAGAAAAGGAAATGATGCACATAAATGTCAGTGAACTCACAAATTACATAGAGAGGAACACCATCAAAACACAGAGCCACAGGAATCCCAAAAAGTGCTACAAAACCTTGGTCTTTCCTTTGCCAAAAATGCAGAAATCAGATGTACAATGGAGTGCCCAGCAATCCCAAGTGTCCAACCCTGAAAATGACTGAGAAATTACATGATATAGAAAAAATTAACTTCTTCCCATGCCTTTAGGGGTCGAGCTCATTATTCTAGGAGTTGTTTCAACCATATCTAAACAAGGAACTGAAAAGTAGGCAATGAAACAACTTGCCTCTAAATAAAAGGAAACTGATTCATTCACTATCTTTTCACCTTTTAGTGAATGAATCTACATGGATGAGTATCAATGTTCCAAAATTACATCAAATTCATGAATTTACATCAAGATAAGTCAAAAGTTACATGAAAAAGTGAAACTAGTCAAAACTGGGTGAAATTCTGAGCTGCTAAGTGAAAAATAGGCCAAATTCCCCTATGCGTCGCGCCTGAAACCTGTATGCATAACACAACTTTGAGGCTGATTTTGAGGGTTTTCCCGAAGTCCAAATTGAGCTAAAGATAGCTTGCTAGAAAGCCCTGCCCGTCTACTTTCCAACCCCAATGGAATTTCTGGATTTGGTGTCCATTTTCCCCTCCAAAAATCCAATCTCCCAACACTGCTTCCTGTGGGTGCAAAAGGTGGCAGAGAGGTCATTTTTTGTGTGTTTTTGACCCTTTAGGCAACCCAGAACTTGATGAAATCATTAGGTAATTCATGAGCATGCATAAATTTTCATAAAAAATCCAAAAATATAAATTTTTCCTCCAGAGGATCTCCCAATTACAAGCGCGCGCCAAGTGGCGCTATGCGTTGGGTAAGAAAATCTGTTTTGAAGCCAAAAAATTCAAAATTGACAAAATTTTCTCCAAATTTGTTGAAATTTGGACTGAAGGTCCATCATCAAGTATCATGCTCAGCCAAAGAAGCTTCAGCCAAGATTTGGAGCCTATCATGCCTTTTGCGTCGTTTTAGTGCCCTCCTTAGTCTTGCCTTCAAGATTTTGATCCTTGCTTTGCAAACATGAGTTCATGCCCGATAATGATTTTTATGTGCCTGAGCATGCTCTTGTCTTTGTTTGCCTTCACCAATAGCTTCTCAAGATGAATATTGACCCTCTCAAGCCAAGTCTCTCGATCAACCTCTATCTCCTGCTCCAATGAAGTGAACTCTATCCTCCTCCTTTGGGCAGCTTGGCGGTTTTGCCGAATGTTTTGTAACTCCATCACTGTATGTTGATCCTCCACTTGTTTTTTTTGCTACTCCAAATAGTTTATGACCCATTGAGCTCTCTGTAACTTGTTGGTCAATGCATCTATCTCAAATTTTTGCTCCTGAATGACCTCCCTCAGCTTTGAGCTAGGAGATCTCACATCATCATCGATGAGTATGAAATCAGTGTCTAGGCCTCCTGAAGGGCCCTCATGCTGCATAGGCTTCCTTCCTCTGTCTAGTACCTGTACTACTGATGACGACAACGAGACCCCTTCCACCCTAGGTGGAGATAGTACTCGTCGGGCTGCTGCAAACAATCCTCTCATGCCTCTCTCATAGGTGACATATGTTGGCACACTAGTAGTCTCTGCCTCCCAACCTCCATGCTGATGTGAAGGTTCATCTGCATGATGGACAACCTCCTGATAAGCTGCTGAAGCTGTGAAAACTCACAGGAAATGAAGTCTTCCCATGTGATACCCTACAAGCTAAGTTGATATACAACAATGATCTTGATGAGTGCATAATGGTAAATGATATTGTACTGCTGTTCAGGAGTCTTCTTTTTCACAAGAGTAGTCATCCTCTCGATGTTTCGGCACATGAAATATGGAATGTTCATCATCTTCACTCTCATGAAATGCATCAAGAATTTGATATGGTATGCATAGAGGCATGAGAAGCAGCCCTCACAACTGAAGTATCTAATAATGAGTCTCATCAACGGTGCATAGGATTCTTTCAAAAACCGGAATGGGAACACCCTGCTGAGCTGTTTCACATAGCTGGGCCTGATGTATGGTTCATAATGTACTTTTTCTACCTGCATTCTTTTGTTCCACTCCTCACCTACATTCGGTATTCCTGTTTCTTGAGAAATGGTCTCTGGTGTCAAGGTGAAATTTACACCAGCAAGAGTTACCTGACCATCATGCAAATGCAAAACAAATAACCGAGCCAACTCCTGATGATGCTGAATCTGAGCAATCATTTCGCAATACTGAAAGCATGACTGTTGTTGGAAACATGCCATGGCAAGTGGGTAGGCTTGCAGTTCAGTCAAAGAGGTGGGCTCTTCTCTAACATGTTTGCCTCCTTTACGAGGCCTTCTCGGTGCATGAAGCTCTGTGGTAGAATCACTATCTTGTTCATATGATGAATCAGTGTCCATTTCCATAATGTTTCAAGCAAGTTGTATGTTTGTTTTGTTGAGAATGACTAATTGGTGACTTTGTTTTCAATGCCAAATGTGCCAAAGGGAAATGAGGGACTGTGAGGAATATGAAACAGTGGGAAAAGTGGAGTTTGTCAAGTGAAATTAAGGTGTGCAATAACAATCACTTGACTGTCGGGAATTGGGGATTTAGGGATTTTGCAAATGATATGGGGAAAGGGATAATGATAAGAAATGGTGGTGTTTAGGGATAGGAAAAAAAAAACAAAATGGGGACAAATGATATGAATGATTTTAGAATATAGGGGAGAAGGTGAGGGACTGTATAATGACGTGACAGTGAGGGGAAAGGAATTACAGGTAGGAAATGATAGTAAGACAATGAGTATTCAGCATGAAAATGACTTTTTAAAACACCATTTGAAACCCTAAGGAGTAGCTTCAACAAAAGGATAGGGTTTATGTTTTCACCATTCAAACCTTATATTCTTCTCTTTAAATCACAATAAACACCATTTAATAGCAATGGCAAAGGGTCACACACTTACTTGGATCATAGAAGACTGAGTCGATTTGAATAAATTTGGAAGCAGTGATGAAATTTCAGTTGGCAGCTCTGTGCGCCGCGCGCACAACCCAGTGCGTTGTGACAGTTATAAATTACACAGTGAAAAACCTCTGTATGTGCCACACTGTCTATGTGCACTGCGCCTTCCTCCCAATGTGTCGTGCAAGCAATTCAACACATAATTAGCCTTCAAAATCACAATTCCACCCTTCCACAATCTAACTTGACTTCTTGCTGTCTCCTTGTGTGCAAATGAATTGTTTGGACACCAAAATATCTTGTATAACCATTGGACTTAAATTTTTGATCTCAATAACCCACTTTCTAATGTTTCCACTTTGGCACTTTTCACTTTCTAATACAAACTCTGTTTTTTTGTTGTTTCCTTTGACTTTTGACAGAAATGATGAAAGTCTTGGCAATTTTTTGCAGGGATGATGGCCTTGGATTTTGGCAAAGGATGATCAGGGCTACACTGAAGAACTGTAGAACTTGAAAAACTTTAAAAATTACATATTTATTACAAAAAATAAATTTAACTATTTCTTCTTCAAAACAGAGTTTTGAAGAAGAATCATTCTTAAGGATTATTGATAATGAAAATTTTGGAATGACAACTTATTAGGGACATCCTCATGTGCCTGCTAGCATTATTGGACACTTTGAAGACAAAATTTGCGAAACCCTAGACCTAATGACTGAAATGACTCTTCGCTGACCAAAAGACCATCCATAATGACTGTAAAATTGATTTGATGAACTTTGATGATCAGACACAAACTAGCAGGTACATGACATGAGGGAAGTATGGAGACAAGACCCTTCCGTCAGAATATCGATGCTCCTAATGGAATGCAGATGATCGAGCTGAATGAGACACCTAAAATGAAATGCAATAAAAGAGGTTTTGATCTCTGATGGAGGGCTCAACAGACTGACTCTAACAATGATTATATGTTACCAGGCATCTCTAAGCTACAATCTAGGAGAGTTTCTTGGAGTGATAACAGGTCTGGCTATCAGAGGGGAGTCTGGTAGTCAGAACTTCAACAAAAATGACTAAGTTTGTGAACGATTGAAAGATGCATAGGTGATCATGCAAACACACACTCACATGACTCAACAATGAAACGACTCAAACCATCCAAACACACATGTTCAACATGACTGACTGATGGTGCAAGTGAGAAGTATGACACTCTTGATTGACCATTCGTTGATAGAGATGATGCTTGCATGACAATGAATGGGACTCTGTGTGTGAGTGCAATAGATTCTTTCATAGCGAACACAACAAGCACATACGAAGCGAAGACTTTGAGCATAACCAGAACATGGTCGCAAGCATGACTTAGACACCAACATGCAGAAACTTGAATGAAATGAACAAGCAAGGTGGATGCGAGGAATCACATGCGCTCACGGAGTGAACCTGTGTTTGTGTAGTCATCAAGTGAAACTCTCAAGGGAGGCTTCGAAATTGGTGCAGGACAAAATTTTGGAGGGTGGTTGTAGTTGCTACAACACTTGGTGACACACTGGTAGAACTCCAGCTTCTCTGTTTTGGTTCATTGCTAGCACAAGACCTTGGTCTTTTTGGGAATATTGAATCATTGTGTGGGTACTTTAGCTTTTGTGCTTACCCCATGGTCATACATAGTTCACCCTTTTCCAACTCAGTCAAACACAATCAAACATTCAACGTAGATCTCAGTGTTTCAAATTCAGGAAGGGTTGTTAAGCTCACGCGTTGAAGATTTTTAGAGTATAAGTTTTCATCTCTGGTGTTGCTCCACTGCCAGTCGGCCTGGACAGTACCTCGGCGGAGTCACACAAGAACACACACAATCCTCCACTACCAGCGAGCCTGGTTAGTACCCCGATGGAGTTGCATGCTTCACCTCTCTGTGCAGGAAGCCTTTCTCTTCTTTCGCCTTTGTATTTTTCAAGAGGACTGTGCATAGGCACTTATTTATTTTTGGGGTGGAAGAGGGATCCCAACTTATTGAGAGCAGAAGAGGTTGTTCCTTTAGAGAAGCATGTAAGACCTTTGACATAGGCATTTAGATTTTCCCCTTCTCTGTTTCTACTAGTTGGATGAGCTTAAACACACAAAGCAGAAGGTTCGGTACAGGCATGGGGCTTCCCAGTGTGGACATAGGTTCACGGTTGGACTGAGACTTCCCTTGCAGATGGTTCTTATTTTTTGTTAGGACTTCATCGGCTGAAGGTTACAACCAAGCATAGAGAAGGTGGACACAAAACTGGCCAAGTTCTACAGTGTCACAAGTTTTCCTCAAATTTGGTCACTAGGCATTAGGTCTAGGGTTTGCTTTTACTCCTATCAAAGTTGTCCAAATGTCGATCCATGTCACCATTCAGCCGAGTGTACCATCATTCAGAGGGTTGTCATCATCATGTCAGGTTCCAATGGGTCATTTTACACCTTGTTCATGCTTCAGTTGCGCCTAGCTACGGTCATTTCCCTCTCCTAGGGTTTTGAAGGCAATTTCTCTTGGACGGTCAAATCATTAGCAAACCTTGTATCCTGATGTTCATACACCTTCCCCAATCCTTAATATACCTTATTAAACACTTCCCATCACTGAGATCCCCCAAATTCCTCATTTTCGCACAAACCCTAGTTTCTTGCTACAAACTCTATTTTCAAGGCTAGGCCTGTGTTTTTCCCTTTTGGACCCCTTCCCCTCACTCAATTTCAGAGATTACACTTTCTCCTACTTCCTAACATCCCTCCCCACTTCCAAAAATTTTCTCAAGAATTTAGAAGTTTCCTATCCCCTTCATTTCGCTTCATTTCGACAAATCTCTTGTTCCACACATCGGGGTAGGTTTTACTAAAATGATGTTTCTGAGCAATAAAAGAAGAATTTGGAAAAATTGAGAATTTTTTTTTTCCACAATAGGCCAAGGAAGAAAAACCTCCTTCACTTTTTACACAGGTGTCATGGTTTTAGATAAATTTCAAAAATACAATTGCCTCGGGAGAATTGATGCACCTCTAAAGTGACCTTGGGAAAATCAAGTTTTCTCCTAGCTTCGTTGGCCAAATGACTTGGATGATGAGTCCAATGATAACTAGATACAAATAGCTTTCCAATGAGCTATCCTAAGCTCAATTTGGAGTTGAGGAAGACATTTAAAAGTTTACTGCAACAACACTCTGCCTTGAGGCAGCCTCATTTGGCACATTTTGACCAGTCTTGGGAGATTCGATTTTTGATAGGGCAAATGAACTCCAAATTGGAAAATTATAGTTGGGTTGGAAAGTAGACTCAAATAAATTTCCAACGAGCTATATTACGCCCAATTTGGACACCGGGAAGGCCTCCAAAAGGCTCCTGCAAAAAGGCATGGCGTACTGGGGAGGCGCGGCGCACTGGGAGAAATTTTCCAGTGTAAATTTACATTGGCGCGGCGCACTGGGGAGGCACGGCGCATTGGGCTAAAAGGCATAAAATTCATTAAAATATTCCTCCAAATTGAAAATTATTCATTCCACAAGTAGGTAGAGCCTCCATTTTTGTGTTTCATCCATTCTTGTGCTGAGTGATGGTGGTTTATGGATGCTAATGATTGAAACAAAAATTCAAACCCTTTCATTTTGAATTCCTCACATGCAAGCTGCTGCCTAGGGTTTCAAAACTTCATTGCCACCAAAGTTACTCTTTTCCATTATTTATCTTGTCCTTAATTCCCTTTTTTCCTTGACTCTATTATTTCCCATCCCCTAAAGTTACTAAACCCCTATCCTAAATTCCCTTTCCCAAAACTTTCAAAGGTGAAACCCTAAACCCTATCCCACACATAAAACCCCTCAAACCCTCCTACATTTCCCTAATAAAATTTGTCCCAATAGTCCCTAATCCCTCACTATTTTTCCCTCCCCTTACTGTCCCTCATGTCATTGTTTTCTCTTGGTGACAAAGGTCAAGCACATCATCAAAGGCATTACAAGACAGTGTGACATATCAACACCTATTTGTCCAAGACAGTTTGTCCACTAGCAGACATGACATCTGATCCATCATATGATCATGAAGAAGAGACACAGAGATTCACCACTAGAGGCACATGCACCCAGGAGGCCTCATAGAGGTGGCAAAACATCCGTGAAGACCAGCAGGCTGCCCAACGAAGCCTAAATGAGAGGACACCCATTCAGCAAGAGATAGAGGCTGATCGGGACGCTTGGCTCGAGAGAGTCAACATTCACTTGGAGGGACTGCTGGACAAGGCCGATAAGGACCTTGCATTGCTGAGACACATGGCTTTTCACTACATAGCACGGAATAAGGTATGCAAGGCATGAATCAGGAATTTAAAGGCAAAATTGAGGAAGGCAATAAGGAAGCAAAAGAGGCAAAGGGAGCTTGATCGTCTTCAGATATTGACCGAAGCCTCTTTAGCCCGGCATAACACTTAATGAAGAAGCTCCAGATTTTTTACATTTTGACAAATTTTGGTACAAAAAACAGGGTTTTTCTCCTTGTGCGCCTCGCCACCAGTCACGCGCTTTTGATAGGAAGCTCCAAACTGTAAAAAGTTTATATTTTTGGATTTTTCAAGAAAAATTATGATTTCTGGTGCATGGCCAAGAAGTTTTGGCAAGTTTTGAGTCCCCAGGAGGTCAAAAAAACTCAAAAAATGACCTTTCTACCCCTATTTTGACACACAGGAAGTAGTCTTGGGAGATTGAAGTTTTGGAGGGAAAAATGAGCACCAAATTCAGAAATTCAACTTGGGTGGAAAGTAGACAGGTAGGGCTTTCCATAAAGCACACTTGAGCTCAATTTGGACTTCAGGAAGTCCCTCAAACTCAGCCTCAAAGTGGCACAATGCACAGAGAAATTAGCGCGGCGCACAGAGGATTTTTGCTCAATTTTTCACCTTCCAGCTCAGAAATTCGGCTAGTTTGACTAATTTTGCTTCTTGATGTAATTTTTGATCTATCTTGATGTAATTGGATAAACATGATATAATTTTGGCACTTATTTACTTGTTCTAGAGGATTCATTCACTAAAAAGTGAAAATTTAATGAATGAATCAGTTTCCTACCTTATAGAGGCAAGTTGTTTTGATTGCCTAGATTTTAGTGCTTTGTTTAGAATTGTTTGAAACAACTTAGAATGATGAGCTCGACCCATAAAGGCAAGGAAATAGGTTTGGCTTTCCTATATCATGTAATTCCTAAGTCATTTTCAGTGTTGGACACTAGGGATTTCTTTGGCATATCATTGTATATTCTATCTCTGCATTTTTGGCTAAGGAAAAACCAGGGTTTTGCAACACTGTTTGGGATCCATGTGGCTTTATGTTTTGATGGTGTGCTTCTATAAGTAATTGTAAGTTCATTAGTGTTATTTGTATCATTTTCCTATCTTTTCTTCTGAATTTGAACAAATGAGTGATTAAGGTGGAATCCATTAACTGTTATGCTCTGCCTTTGAATTTGTTTAAATTTCCATGTTTTCATCTGTTTAAGGAGAATTCTTGAGACTCTCTTGCTCTCCTTAGCTCCTCTCCAGTACGATCTATTCATTCACTCAAATTAAAGCATCAAAACGATTGCCTTCCTTGCCCCAATCAGAACTCTACAGAAATTGTGCCTCATCCCCGAGCCCAATTTACCTTTCCCTGTTTCCAACACAAAACCCCCAAAAAAATCAAATCAAACCCTTATACTTCATACCTAGCCTAAGATTAGCTTTTATTATAGTCATCTCGAGCCCCATCGATTATCTTTTGCCAAGATTGACCCGGAGAGAGCCCTCTCCTGTCCTCGTAGGGCTAGCTACGAGGCTGAGCATGGTTTGATGTGGACCTAGAACCTTGTCTTTTCAGCCTGAGACAAATCTAGGCTCTAACATAGTGGCGACCGTACTGGGGAAGAAAACGGTTTTCTTGTTGATGTCATTTGTTTTATAGCTATAGACGGAGCCTGAAGTTATGCCAGGTAGCCTTCGAAACGCTTTTGCTTTGCATTAGCAGAAGTAGATAAACGTCGCTTCAGTCAATCTCCAGTCTAGCTTGTAAACGTGACATCTAACTTGTTAATTTGCCTAGTACATGTATCAAGTTCAGATCTGATTGTTGATGGTGGACAAAGATTAGACACTAGAAAGCCTGAAATCATTCACCTGGCGATTCCAAATCATTTTCGATATCAGATCCAAAGACTCCACTGGATGATGAACCTGGAAAGCAGAAACATGAAAAGACAATATGGACAGATTAGGTATTCAAGTTGGAGTTTCATCCAAGACATTTTGTTCTTTGTTCTAAATTATTTCTTCTCTTTTCCTGAGAATGTTAACAAGGCTTTGCAAAGTATACTATGCTTGAGAAAAGATCCCAGGCCTGCATTTGATCCCTTCCCTTTGAAGATGGTAAATACCAAAGATTTGCATGCCTTTGAGCTTGATCAAGACCCTTCTTCTGAATCTTGTGATGACCCTCTTCAGAGTGATGAACCTAAAGAAAACAAAACTAATCCTATAGCACTTGTATATACTCCTACACCTTTTATAATCCCAGATAGGTATAAACCTCTTGTTTTACCTTATGTTCTTCATGCTTTCCCCAAAAACTATGATCTATACTTGACAAGGTTTGATGGTGAATGTAAGAATGTCAACGCTAAGCAACATGTGCAGAATGTTGAGAATTTTCTAGATCTTTTTGAAGTTGATGAAGAAGATGTCAGTATTAGGCTTTTTGCTCTTTCTTTGCAAGGCAAAGTCAAGAGTTGGTTCAAAACCCTGCCTGATGCAAGCATCTCAGATTTCCAGCAGCTCGTCAAAGTTTTCCTCGAGAGGTGGATGATCAGAAAGAACCTTTTCTTGATTATGGAAGAGTATAACCATCTGAAAAGATTGCCAGGGGAGATAGTACAACAGTTTTCAGCCATATTTAATCAAGTTTATTATTCAATTCCAGTTGATATAAGACCTCCTCCTAGATCTGCTCTCTTGCACTATCCGGGTGCCTTTGATCAGGAAATGGAGTTTCAACTGAGAGAACAGAATCTTGCAACACTTGAGGAAATGCAGAAAAGTGCAGTAAATGTAGAGGCTCATCTGCTGATCCGAAGGGCAAGGTTGAAAGAAGAAGAGATTAAAAATATAGATCTGGAGGAATCGACATCTCTAGAGGTAAAGCTTGACATTTGGTAAGTGCAGTGGAAGGGATGATGCAAAGGATCACCACAAGGAATGAGAATAATGTTTAAGCCCATGGCTCGTTGATTGAAGAAGAACAAGTTGCTGATTCAAAACATTTTCTTTCTTATCCCAGTTGTTACAGATCTAATAATGATTGTCTTATAGATCATCTTGGAGAAGAGAGATCTGTTGATATGACATGTATGCTTGATGATGTCTTTTATAGTGATGATTTGCCTCAGTTTGATCAGTATGATGATGATTATGTCCTCCAAACAGAAGATAATCTTGCAGACAAATTAGCAGCTAGTTTGTGGGAGGAGGAGGTTCACTTACAACAACTCGAATACAATGTTTAGCCGATGCATATCAGTTATGACAATGACGAGGAAAGTGCAGCAAATTTTAAAGTAAGTGAAGGATCTTTGCCTTTTTGTTTTGCTTCGTTTCAGTTCATCAGAGACAACATTCATGCACTCAGAAATCAATTGTCCACAAGTCTTGATCTGGACCACCTTGAGAGTAATGAAAACCTTGTTCAAGGCTTCTCATATTCAGATATCCAGCCCCCAAATGCCATTGATTGTCAAGTTGCACATGAAGACTTGGAAGCTGGAACATATGCTCAGATGATGCAATATGATTCCATACCATTTTGTTTCAAATCATTTTAGTTTTTGAAGGGTAAATTGCACAGTAAATCTTCGAAAGAGCAGCCTGTAGGAAATCAACAATCTCTCAGCTTTAATGTTGAGGATAAAGGTCAGATTACAGATGAAGTTGTGGTAGCTAAAATACATTATCTAATGATGCAAGAGGATTCTGTACCCTTTTGTTTCGAAACATTTCAGTTTATAAGGCAGAATCTTCGTAATATCTCTCAAGAAAATGATGAACAACCAATAGGATGTCATACAGTTTTAATGGACACATTGCAGCAGTCTTTTCAAGTTTTTGATGATCCTATTGCTCATGTGTTGGATGATGTTTGTTGTAAAAGTTCTTCTCCATTAGCTAACCATGTGACAGAAGAGAATGTTGATAATAATCTAATTCAAAAGTCGCCTTCATTGTATTGTTTGACAAATTTTTCATTACAAAGCTCAGATCAAAGTTTGCAGTCATATGAGGAGATTGATAAAGGAGACTTTTGTTTTGTTTGGAATCAGCAACAGAGTTTGGTTATTCACGAAATTCAGGATCCTTTTATCAGTTTGTTGCAATCATCAGAGAAAGATAGTATAGATGTGAGGAAAAGTTTAATATCCAGCTATGAAGATTACTTGGACTAGAGCAGTAATGTGTTATTGGAAATCAATAGTGATGCTTATGAAGATCCTTTCGCAGTATTCTTAAAGTCATCCAGTCAATTCATGCTTTGCAAGTTTATCAGCAGCCAACTTGATTCCGACTTTCCATGGGAGTTGCTGTTCAGTAGTTTTATCTTGTTTTTCCTAAGCGAGCACTTGCAGAGAATTCAAATAACAGCCAAGATGTTAACATGGTTGCATTGGCTATTTCATTTCACTTGATCTGGCAGTGAAATAGAACTGTTAGAGTAGGTTTGATGAATAAGCTCAACCTTGAGCATCATTTCCAGTTTGTCGGTTGTGTTTAAGTATCGAGTCAGCTTTTAGTTGAGTGAGAGTCAATTTTTGTTGTCAACTCGTCAGTTTTCAGTCATGCATTTCAGCTTGAGTTTTTGACTCCATTGCCCAATGGATGAAGGCACTTGTCTGCTCTTCCAAAGATCTGTAGTTCTTGGCACCTCCAAGGAGCTACCATCCCCATTTAGGCCAATGTTAGTGTCAGTATTTGCAACCTTCCTCCAGTGATCAAACATGCTCTTACAAAATGATTTTAAGGTGTCAAGGTCAAATTTTGTCATTTCAGTGAGTCTTCAAGCAAAATTTGGTCACTAGGCATTAGGTCTAGGGTTTTCTTTTAAAGGAAAAATTGAGGAAGGAAATAAGGAAGCAAAAGAGGCAAAGAGCCCAGCATAACACTTAATGATGAAGCTCTAGCCCAAATTTCAAGAAATTTGGGACATTTTTTTCATTTTGACAAATTTTGGTACAAAAAACAGGGTTTTTCTCCCTGTGCGTCGCGCCACCTGGCGCGCGCTTTTGATAGGAAGCTCCAAATTGCAAAAAGTTTATATTTTTGGATTTTTCATGAAAAATTATGACTGCTGGTGCATGGCCAAGAAGTTTGGGCAAGTTTTGTGTTATATACCTAGGGGGGATAATATGGGGTACCAAGGGAGGTACCCAAGGTAATAATGTAATAATGGGATGGGCCATAGTAATAAATAAGGTGGTTAACCCATATCATGTAAGGGACCACAATTAGTTAATAATAATGTAATGGGCCCATGGTATTAGTTGATGGTATGAGGGAACCATGGTAATGACCCATGGTATTGTATGTATGAGGCCTATATAGAGGCTAGAGACTCCATGTCAAGGAATATTGTGTCAAGGATTATTGTATGAACAGGCATATGTCTTGTGGAGTGCTCTCCTTCCTTAAGGAGTGAATGTATGGTGTTGCCCTACCTTAAGGGTTTGATCAATAAAGTGAATCATTTCTATCTATTTTGATCTTGTTATTCTTGGGTTATTCTCCATTCTCATATATTTTTGGATTAGATCTATAACAAGTGGTATCAGAGCTATAACAATCCCTATTATGACCTATTTTCGGAAATGGAACAACCGTTCTGCATCTGCCCATGTGATAGAAGTCTTGATCCAGACACTGGAATTTCAGATCTGCGCTGCTACTCTCCCACCGTCACCACAATTTCTGCAAAAAAGAACTGATTTTAAATCAGCGATATCTCCCTCATCCGGACTCTGATTCGACCGATTTTTTTTTTGAAATCGGGTATTTTTTCACATAGAATCCAGATCTACAATTAGATTTTGCAGATCTTGCACCTAGATGTCCAGATCTGTGCCACAAATTCGCTGCCCCGAAAAATTGTCTGCAACACCCTGATTTTTAGATCAGTGATATCTCCTTCATCCGGACTCCGATTCAGCTGCTTTTTTTTTGAAATCGAGTATTTTTTCACCAAGAATCCAGATCTACAATTATATTTTGCAGATCTTGTACTAGGATGTCTAGATCTGCATCGCAAACTCGCTGCTCTGAAAAATTGTCTGCAACCCCACTGATTTTTAGATCAGCAATATCTCCTTCATCCGGATTCCGATTCAACCAATTTTTTTTTGAAATCAGCGATTTTTTCACAAAAGATCCAGATCTACAATTAGATTTTGTAGATCTTGCACCAAAACATATAGATCTGATCTGCAAACTCACCACCCCCGAAATCCTGCAAAAAATAAAAAAAATTTCCCCACTTTTGCCCAAGAAAGTGCTCTAATACCACTTGTTATAGCTCTGATACCACTTGTTATAGATCTAATCCAAAAATATATGAGAATAGAGAATAACCCAACAATAACAAGATCAAAATAGATAGAAATGATTCACTTTATTGATCAAACCCTTAAGGTAGGGCAACACCATACATTCACTCCTTAAGGAAGGAGAGCACTCCACAAGCCATATGCCTATTCATACAATAATCCTTGACACAATATTCCTTGACATGGAGTCTCTAGCCTCTATATAAGCCTCATACATACAATACCATGGGTCATTACCATGGTTCCCTCATACCATCAACTAATACCATGGGCCCATTACATTATTATTAACTACTTGTGGTCCCTTACATGATATGGGTTAACCACCTTATTTATTACTATGGCTCATCCCATTATTACATTATTACCTTGGGTACCTCCCTTGGTACCCCATATTATCCCCCCTAGGTATATAACATTTTGAGTCCCCAAGAGGTCAAAAGCACTCAAAAAATGACCTTTCTGCCCCTATTTTGACACATAGGAAGCAGTCTTAGGAGATTGAAGTTTTGGAGGGGCAAATGAGCACCAAATTCATAAATTCCACTTAGGTTGGAAAGTAGACAGGAAAGGATTTCCAACAAGCACACTTTCGCTCAATTTGGACTTTAGGAAGTGCCTCAAACTTAGCCTCAAAGTGGTGCGACACACAGAGAAATTGGCGCGGCGCACAGAGGATTTTTGCTCAATTTTTCACCTTCCAGCTTAGAAATTTGGCCAGTTTGACTAGTTTTGCTTCTTTATGTAATTGGATAAACATGACATAATTTTGGCACTTATTTACTTGTTCTAGAGGATTCATTCACTAAAAAGTGAAAATTTAATGAATGAATCAGTTTCCTACCATATAGAGGTAAGTTGTTTTGATTGCCTAGATTTTAGTGCTTTGTTTAGAATTAGTTGAAACAGCTCCTAGAATGATGAGCTCGACCCCTAGAGGCAAGGAAATAGGTTTGGCTTTCCTATATCATGTAATTCCTAAGTCATTTTTAGTGTTGGACACTAGGGATTGCTTTGGCATATCATTGTACATTCTATCTCTGCATTTTTGGCTAAGGAAAGACCAGGGTTTTGCAGCACTGTTTGGGATCCATGTGGCTTTATGTTTTGATGGTGTGCTTCTATAAGTAATTGTAATTTCATTAGTGTTATGTGTATCATTTTCCTATCTTTTCTTCTGAATTTGAAGAAATGAGTGATTAAGGTGGAATCCATTAACTGTTATGCTCTGCCTTTGAATTTGTTTAAATTTCCATGTTTTCATCTGTTTAAGGAGAATTCTTGAGACTCTTGCTCTCTTTAGCTTCTCACCAGTCTGATCTATTCATTCACTCAATTTAAAGCATCAAAATGATTGCCTTCCTTGCCCCAATCAGAACTCTGCAGAAACTGTGCCTCATCCTTGAGCCCAATTTACCTTTCCCTGTTTCCAACACAAAACCCCCAAAAAACTCAAATCAAACCCTTATACTTCATACCTAGCCTAATATTAGCTTTTATTATAGTCATCTTGAGCCCCATCGATTATCTTTTGCCAAGATTGACCCAGAGAGAGCCCTCTCCTGTCCTCGTAGAGCTAGCTATGAGGCTGAGCGTGGTTTGATGTGGACCTAGAACCTTGTCTTTTCAGCCTGAGACAAATCTAGGCTCTAAAACAACCTTAGGACAGCGAGGGCCTAACATAACCATCAGCTCGGGTTGAAGTGCCTCGACAGTCTGGGAGGTTTTGACCTCATTGACAGATAGATCATCGTAGACCAGTGCCTTGGATAGATTAACAACGGTTGGATCAATATCGTGATCGGATGAGGAAGTGAATAGATCACGAAAACCAAGATCAAAATATTCAGGATGTTTGTTGGCATCCTCATGATTTGATGAATCAGGCATAGGGGTAGATGAGAAGCAAAGATGTTCACCCTCTGTGTTTTCAAGAAAGATAAACGACAGATTGAATGGATTTTCCAAGGAAGATGTGTCCTCTCCGCATTGTAATGACAGACTAACATCTGAGATGTCTTGTGAATGATTGGAAGTAGAAACATCCAGAAATGGGTTTTCACAGGAGAAATTAGCAATTGCAGAATCACAAGAGATGTCAGGATGAAGCGGATGAGGCATGGCTAGAGGGGAGTTGTCCTTCACCGTGGGCTCTTCTTTAGATTCCCGTACACACTCATCATGAATGATGGCATAGGTTGGTTGCATAACACCAACTCTATCGACATCTTGATCCTCGTTCACAAAAGGTGAGGAGTCCAGCATGGGAGAACACATGACAGTGCATTCCGGAGGATCAACAGAATGCGAGGACAGAGGTCGAGGGAATGAGTCCACTTGACAACCAATAGGTTTGCAATCCAAATATGCACAAATCTTAGGAGCAGGTGGGGTGGGAGGATGTGACAGTCCAATAGAGGTGTGTGCATGATCTCCCACATCACTCTGCGGTGGTGGAGCTATTTGATGAGGTGAAGGTGGACAGTGACTTGTGACAACAACTATGGCTGCCTGTGATTGTACAGCTCCATCACCAAAGTTTGTTGATTCATCGAGTGCTTTCTGTAATTTTAGAATTTCTTTGTTGAGTGCTAGACGGTCAAAGTGATTGAAAGCATGGTCTATCTCTGTGACTAGATGATCAAGAGAATTAACAGATTTTTCAGGCAGCGTGGCACACCAGTGCATTGGGTGCCTTGAAGCATGTAGACGAACAACGCACAACTCATGTATTCTTCAAAGAATCCATGTCTTTCACATGAGCCTACAATGTTGACCATGTGCCTAACCAAGGCTACGTAGCCTCCACCATCAAATGTTTTATGGGACAAGTTATCTAGAGCTTTTCCGAGATGATGAAATCTTTTCCATAAGACATACATTCCAGGAGAGCAACTTGGTAGTTAGCCATGATAGATGTGTAGAGATTCAAAACAGATGTGAGGACTCAACTTGTCATCTGGCCCTCCTTCTAGTGCTAGAAATGTTGACATTGCTGGACCCGCCGACATTCAGGGGATCACCCTGGTATGAAGTCCCAACTAGACCTCACACCGTTTGGTGTGGGAGTCCCATCTGGTATGATGGTCCGGTTTCCATTGTCTTAAGGATCTGCCTCAACTCTTTCTTTTCAGCACAGGAGAGTGGTTTTCTTTGTCTTTGAGAAGTGAGGTTCACGTGCCTGGTGAGTGTAAGTGTCACTTGTGTCAATGGTTCTTTAATTGTTGAGGGAGATGGTGAGAGTGAGTTCTAGGTTGATTGGGGGCAGTCCCAACACTACTAGGAACACACAACACAGCATGACATGCACAGCTTCTGGAGGAGCAGTCCACATGGATGTGGCAGTCACAACATAGAAGGCAAGATAACACGTACAACACTCAATGGATCAGTCCGAATGAGTGCAATAGTTGTTATAGCAAGCTTCATGTGAAAGGTTTGTCTGATGTCCGGGAGAGAGGTCTACACAGGCGAGACAGTGTTAACAACATATACGACACATTTCCATTAATAGATTATGCATTACAACAAATGGAGCAGTTCAGATGTAGAAAATAGGTTAAACCAACATGCATTACAAGTGTTAAAGACCAGTATTACAGCAGGTACAATACATGTGTGAAAACGTGTTGTCTTGTTAGTAGGCTTCTGAATTAAGTGAAAGTTCCAAGACACATCGTTACACCATACATCACTAACCTTGAGTGCGGGGTGTTGGAGCCACTACTTACTCCTCAAAGAAAAGGTTACAAAATCTCTTGGCTATATGGGAGGAGCTGAGGTGAAAAGTCCTTTACATGCACAAATGAGGGGGTATTTATAGCCGAGGGTGAAACTGACCCTTGTGGTTGTTTGACTACCCTCATGACCGTTTGACTTCCATGACTTTTTGACTTACATGATTCTTTGTTCAACATGTGGGTCTCTTGGACTTCCACGTTACATCACATTGATTGACAACAAGCCCATATTGGAGATGTGGGCGACACGACTCATGACGCGATTTGACATGACTTGACATGACATTGCTGGTACATTCATGCTGCTGCTGGAGTGCATGTTGAGCTACAATGTTGTTGGATGATGGATGTCTTCATAGTGTATCATAGCTTCACCTCCGCATTGCAAAGTGTGCGAAGTCTTTGATGGTCCTTGGTTCACTTGATGAAGCTTTAACATGTTGTTCCTTGCTTGCATGATGGAAGGCTTAACAGGCTCATTTGTTCGTGAAGGTGCATGTTCGTCTCGTTTTTCCATTTCGCATGCATCATTCCTTCATCCGTTGGTGAACCTATCTTTCTGCATGTGCTCCCTTCGTTCATCCCATTCATCTTCTTGCCATGTTTGTTTGTGTACCTGTACCTGTAGTCACTCATGACGAGATGGCATTAAATCCAAAACCTCCTAGTCTACCATGACACAAGATTATTTTGGATGCAGGTGACCAGGAGAGGTAGCAAGGTTGTGAAGTAGGATGATGGCTCTAGGCACTGCTGATGAAAACTACACAAGAGTCACTGAGTGATGGAGACGGGAAACCTGAGTTGACAGTGACTGTGTGTGAGGTCTGGCTCAACTCTGAGGTAAAATTGCGCAAATTTTGGGAGGGGGACTCTGGGCTACTGGAAGGGAAGGCAGGCATGCTCTACGAATTTTTCAAAATGAACAGGTAGTGGGGGTTGGACAACCATATTTGCACAATTTTCCAGAAGATCAGGTCGGGCTGCATGAAGGGTCAACAGGCAGAGATTGCACAACTTTTTGGGGGAACTGCCCAGGAGGCTGGTAGCCAAAACTACACAATTCCTAGAGGGAACTGGCAGCTAGCTGTTGGGATCATTGGTAGACAAAACTGTGTAATTCCCAGAGGAAACTACCAGTTGGCTTCTGGAGACACTGGCAGTAGAAACTGCACAATTCTTGGAGGGAACTAGCAGTCTGTTACTAGGGGTTGTTGGCAAGGGAAACTACACTGAGGCCAAGAGGCCGCCCTGCTGATCATCTATGCACAATTTCTATGCTGAGCTGACCAATGGGCAGTTGAAGGCCTGCTCATGAACACTGTGCAATTTCTGAGATGAACAGTTGGGATGACTGACTAGGAAAACTATGTAATTTTCTGAGGGAGATAGGGATGGGCACTTGGTGTCTGTCCGGCCTGTCTGCGCAATTTCTTCAGTCAGTTGAGCGAGTAAGGTTAGTGGCCTCTACACAATTTTTGAGGGGATTTAATCCCAGGGTGATTGTCGGGTCAGACTGTCTGGGTGGTTAGCATGGAAGTTTTTTTTCTTGTAGGCAGTGCAACTTGAAAAGACTAGCTTAGTGCTTTTGCGCTGTTTTGGTTGACAGTCGATCGAGTCAAAGGCGGGGTGAGGGTCCAGCTGTCAGAGGGGAGTATTTTCATCAGAACTTTAGCAAAAATGACTAAGTGTTTGAACGATCAAAAGATGCATAGGTGATCATGCAAACACACACTCACATGACTCGACAATGAAATGACTCAAACCATCTAGACACACATGTTCAACATCACTGACTGATAGTGCAAGTGACAAGCATGACACTCGTGATTGACCATTCATTGATTGAGATGACACTTGCACGATAGTGAATGGGACTTTGTGTGTGAGTGCGACAGATGCTTTCATAGTGAACACAACAAGCACATACGAAGCGAAGACTCTGAGAATAACCAGAACATGGTCACAAACATGACTTAGACACTAGCATGCAGAAACTTGAATGAAATGAACAAGAAAGGTGGATGAGAGGACTCACACAAGCTCACAAAGTGAACCCGCGTGTGTGCAGTCATCAGGTGAAACTCTCAATGGAGGCTCCGAAATTGGTGCAGGCCAAAATTTTGGAGGGTGGTTTTAGCCACTACTACAATTTGGCAAGGTCATGTTGGGTGGTCTTTTCATTCCTATTTTCTTCATGTAGCTTTTTGGAGCCCTCCTATAGTGCTACAAGATCTTCTTGTAGCAATTATAGTCTTCCTGTAATAATCCAGAGAGGGGTTGAAATTTGTTTTTTTAGCTACTAAGATGATGAAGAGTGGTGAGCACATGAGTTTGGATGGTGGATATGAAGTGGATGCAGGGAGAGGTGAAGAGAATATTGAGTATGTCAACCCTGTAGTTTTGGAATCCGCCATTGCCTTCAAACCTGCAAAATGACAAAAGAAATTAACAAACATTCTATGGATCCATGTCCTAGGCTTTCTCTTTGTTTCCTTCATTGTTTTTTTTTGAGACACACAAGCTGCCTCACGAGAGGTTTTCAACCTGTGTGCCTACCCTTAGTGCCTCAAGAGAGGTTTTCACCCAGGGACATTTTTTCTTTTCCTTTACTCACGGGCTACCTCAAGGAGGTTTTTAACCCAAGATTTGGCCTTAGATGCCTCATCAAGGTTTTCATCCATACCTTTTATTATTTTTCCCTCTCTCTTTTTTTTTAACAGTATCTAGGAATGTTGTGACCTAGAATCTAAGACAATTCCAATCACATTAACCTCTTTGTTGATGGTGCTAATGAATTCTTCCTTAGACATAGGCTTCAAATATACCTTCAATCTGTAGCCATTGATAAGAAAGGGAATCCCTTCCTCATCAATGGTCATGATTTGAACAACTCCATTTTCATGACATTTCTCTATCAGGTATGGTCCTAACCATCTTGTCATCAATTTTCCCTTGAAATCCTTGAACCTAGAGTCATATAGTAAGGCCCAACCCCCTTCCTTAAATTCTTTGTCCTTGATATGCCTATCACACTAGACCTTGCTTTGTAATTTTATAACTTCAGTGTGTAGGAGGGCCTGCATTCTGAACTCATCCAATCCATTTAACTGGAGCAACCTCTCCTATTGTGCTTGTGTGACATCTAAATCCAATTGGGATGCCATTCTAAAAGTATTATACTCAAACTCAATAGAAAGCAAAGCTTTCTTTCCATAAACCAGATCATATGGAGTAAAACTAGTAGTTGTTTTCCAAGTTGTCTTATAGGCCCAATTTGCTTCAACTAATCTGTCTACCGAATCCCTCCTGTTGTTGCTCAAAACCTTGGTGAGGATGCCTTCTAATGCTATATTTCTAACCTCTACTTGTGCATTGGCCTGAGGGTGATAGGAAGTAGATTTTATGTGTTTGATATGATGTTTCCTTAATAGATTCTTGATCAGATGTGATGTGAATTGAGCTCCTATATATGGTGTTGGACCCGCCAACATGTCAAGGGGATCTCCCTAGTAAGGGGTCCCAATTAGACCTCAGACCGTTTGGTGTAGGAGTCCGAGCAGTGGGTTGTAAGGTAATGCCTTGACAGCGATGTCGCACAAAGGTAAGTAAGATAACTCTGTCACTAGTGAGGGTGTGACTACTGAGTGAGTCAAGGAAGGTAAATGAGAGGTTCTAACACATGGGGGGTGAGATGAGTGCACCTCTTGGCAACTTGTAGCATTACTCAGCTGAGAAAGGAACACACGAGTGAAGATGCATCACAAGATGGAAGGCATATCATTTAGCAATCCAAAGTGATGGTTAAACCAATAGAACATCTGCAACAAGATTTATATAATCGCATACGAAGCAGTTCATACACAACTACGTAAGTTAAACAACATATATTGCTAAGAAACCAGAGCATTCCAACTACAATAACAACATATGCATGAAAATGTGTTGGCTCTTATTATGTAAAGAATTATAATTCCCAATCATACAATACATCCATGTAAACATGCTAGCCCCAACAGTGGAATGTTACAGCCACATCCACCTGCTCCTCCAAAGAGATGAACTAGCTCCGTGCAGTGGAGAAGCTAATGCTCATTACAATATTGTCCAAGATTTCTCCAACATAGTCTTATCAGAAGTTTGGCTGACCAAAATCCTCTACAATGAGTTATAAGAGACTATTTATAGCAAAGGGTGGGATGGCCCTTGACATTCCCCTTTGTGATTGTTCAACTACCCTCATGACTCTTTGCCTACTCTATGACTGTTACATCCACTATTGACACTTGAATTACACTTGACATGACTCAACATTACAATGCACATGTACCCATGTGAACACAATGGCTTGAGTAAGCCAAACTAGACATCACTCTGACCTAGACAACTATAGAAGTCCAACTGCTCAACATCTTCATGTTGATCAATAGTAACATATTGATGCCAAGCTCTCTAGTCTCTAATAGTGTCCGTGTGCTCCGCGTTGACATCCATCTGAAACTTGACCTTCACCTCCATAGCATATGAGTACACTACTCAGGCTCCTCTGTCCAACTCATCTAAAAGCCTGCGAATCATTGTCTTCAATGCGGCTGGACCAACAACATACTTGTGCATGATGTCTGCACTGATAGGCAAGTCTGGGCCAGTGGCGATGCACATCAACTCGTCAAAGTATGAGTCAAGCTCTAGTCAGACCTGCTTCTTGGTCTTCACCTGGGTGAGAGTCCCAAGTGATGGGATTGCATGTTTGCGCACCACAACATCCATGGTCTTGAATACTCATACATGGGAAGCCTGTATTCTAGTGATGAGTTGCAGGAGGTCCTCATAGTTCCAGATCCGACTCCGGTTACATGCTTTCAGCTCGACCACATTTGGCCCCATCATCTTTGGCAAGTGAAGTGGCGTTCCCTTGTCCTTCATCGTCCACGTTTGCATGTCATCAACAACAACATGTATGTTTGTCATGATGCGTGCTCTCCTAGCACATCGCTGATACCATCCATTGAGATGAACGACTGCCTTGTGCATGGTACCAAACTCAAAGTACAATGCTCGCATAATTGTGTCAAGGGACAATACTTCATCTAGTATTGCCTTCTTTAGTTCAGCTTGGGCGGACATTGTCACCAAGTCTCCTCCTTTCTTGGCCACCTGTAGTTCCTTCACTATTCACTCATTCTCAGCTATAATAAAATGAACACTTGAGCTAGTGGCTTCGGCATACACTCTGGTTACATCAGCCAAGGCAGCTGGATGTTTGTGCACATCAGTCATGATCACTCATTCTTCAACTTGCGTAGGAGATGCTTGATCCTCCGGAGTTGACAATCTGTGAGACTGCACAACTCTATGTTGGGATTCATCAAATATTATGTTGTGTATCTCTTCTTCTGGCTAATCACTAAGGATCTCAGTGCCTCCTTGGTCATCTAAGACTTTCTCTTCTTCTGGATGCATTGAAGCGGGTGAGTCGACCTCTTTGTGGTGAGGCATGAGATTGGTGTCCTATTCCAATTCTTACTGCTCCATGTCTGCATCCAACTGTTGAAGTGCCTGTTCTATCTCATGAGAAAAGTCTTGCCCCTACGATGGTTCACCATGTTCACCTGATGCTCATTGTTCAGATGAATCAACTACTTGTATGGGCACTGCTTTGTCTGTTTGCACATGATGCGCTCCATGCTGTATCTGTTGTTGTTGTGCTTCCCTCTCATGTTTGCACAGCTCTTGTTCCCTTTGGAGTTGCTCTTTCATCTCATGCAACTCCTTCTTTGCTTCTTCCATTCTCTTCTTCTCCTTCTGCCTGCACACGATTTGATTTTCATGTTGCTGCCTCTTTGCCTCTATAGCCATAGTTGCTTTCTCTACAAGTGGATCTGCTCGAAACTTGCAGCTTTGCTCCTCCTCCATGCGATCGACAATCTTCCTCTTCCCTTTGTCACGCACTAGTATGCTCGGCTCTGCTGCCACTGCTGCTACTACTGGTGCTCTCCATGATGCTGCTTCATGTTGCTTCACTAATCACTCCACAACGAATCTGACTGGTTCATTAGGTCTGGAGAAACTATAACAATATCTCCATGGGTCCTCCTCGGTCCAATGAAATGCCCCGTAGATCCATTTGAACTGAACTCTTGTGCAGTGATCCTTCATAATGAAATGTGGGTCATACGGATTGTAGCTTCGGAGGTCGAACAAGTACTTCTTCATTTGTTCTACTTCAACATCCGCTTGCTTGATACTCCGGATCTCATGCAACCAAATCTGCAATAGAAGAGTGGGCCAAGGTGCCTTCTTCTTCCGCTGCAATCTAGCTATTAATCTTGCCAAGATGTGATAGGCTACTTCTTGTATGATAAATATGTCTAAGGCAAACTTTGGCAGAACATGCAGAGGCTTCTCCGCACTGAACATTTCGATGAAAGTGCTGGATGGTGAGACATACCAATCTGCAATGCCTATCAATGCCTCCAACAATTCCTTTGACATGGAGGGTGGATCTTTCTCAAATATAATATTGTACAAAGGGACAACAAAATGATCGGAAAAACCATGTGATTACTCCTTTGAAGCTACATTCGAACAACAACCTGAAATATGTCTTCACAGTAGTCTCTGCCGATGACCGTGCCCACTCCAAGCCTGGGAAATCATGTTGGGCATAGACTGCATCCAGGATGTAGGGAAACATGTAAATCTCTGCATACATACCTCTGGGTCACTATCGAGCCTTCGTGACTTGCTCCTTCAGCTGATGAGCCAGTATGCCGAACCAGTTACATGGTTTTCCTTCTCTAGCTACTTGGTCCAGTGTAACCACCCAACTATGTGGGAAGGTTTTTGTGCTTGCTTGGCCATACAGTTGAAAAGAAAATATGATCAAGTATTGGTACGCGTTCCTCAGTATCTTTGTCTTGTAGACTTGGTTGGGTGTCATCCCGAAACGAGCTCGCTCCTTTACCCAATCCTTCAAAATGTATCTAGAGTTAGCACTGCTGTTGGGTAAGCTGAATGGAGTCTCCATGATAGTCACGGGCTTTGAAATCTAATAAATTTGATCATAATCATGTTCCCAGAAGGTCGCAAACTTCATCCCACTGACACTGCTCAAGGTCATCATCTCGGGATTAGTGTGAGACACGATCCAGTGTATCATGTCTGTGCAAGGGAACACATGATATTTGCATGCAATCTGGTATAAGGACTTGTGAATATACACATACACTTGAAGGTCTTCGAGGTGTTCCCCAAAAGTTCCTACCAATGTTTCATTGACTTCTTTCCACTTTAGCTTGATGTCCTTGTCTAGATACATATTTGTATCTTCATAGATCGATAAACTAGAGGACACTTGTTCAACTACCGCTCCAGCTACATTTCCATCAGTGTCCTGAGATCCTATTCTCTTGGAATCCATTGAGATAGATGAACACCTGAAATATTTGGAGAAAACCACAATGCATGGCAAGAAATCTGTTAGTGAAAACAAAGAAAATTCAGGGGAATGACACAACACATACCTGGGAAACTGATGGGCAAGATTGTGCAATTTATTCTAAGAGGCTAGGTGACTGGCTGCCAAAACTGTGGAAAAGGTAGTTTGGGTTGTCTAGGAGGCAAGACTGGTTGTTGGATCTGTGCAATGTGCAATCCAGACTGGCTGCTAGCTGTTGGGATTGTGTAACGCGCAATTTTCGCTGGGAAGGACTATAGGCCCAAGGACTGAATTACACAATTTCCTGGGCCAGTAGTCACTATCCTCCAGAAATGTGAAAAACAACCCTAGAGGCTATTCCTTGGCAAAAATGTGCATTTCTAGAGAGGAAGACAAAGCCTTCCTTCACAAGATTTCACAATGAAGTCTCAGTGAGGGCAGAGTCTAGGCCAAGGTTGGCTTAACTCGCTGATGGGCAACTGAAAGAAAATAAGACAGTGAATGCATGGTGACACTAAGTGATAGCAGAAGTGATTGAAAGTGCATGAAAAAAATGAATGAAAGATTCAACAGACATATCAACATGCATGTGGGTGAAGCAGTTCGCTGGTTGGGCGAAGATTCGTTCAAAACAGTTTCATGCATTCAACAACAGTGAGATAGCAACGAAAATTGAAACAGAGCTAGGAAAAGCTAGTATACATATAAACGATAGGAAGCATTCAAAGAAATCAAGAGAACAACGCTCACACAAGCGAATACACAAAAAGTGACAGAAATGCTGAAAAATACAAGTTGAGACCACTTACTCGTGAATAGCTGAGTCGAATGTGTTGAATAGTCTTGGATGTTCTATGGGATGTCAGAGCTCCAAGATTGATGTGAATGAATGAGCTCTGATGTTTTGAATAAATAAGTTTGGGCTCACGACGTGCATGCCACAAATCTAGGAAAAAGTGACACTTGGAGAGAAACTTCTAAAACAACTTTGCATGTAACCTCCGGCTACTAAAAATAGCTCCCTGAATCATGGGATGCATTTTACATGTTACCTTTTGGTATTCTAGGAAGAGCAAGTCATGCATGCATGCAAGTCAAGCATGCATGCAAGTCAAGTTTCCTTGGTCTCGAGTAGAACTGGTCAACCAGACTGCTCATGCATGTAGCTTCTTAACTGCTTGAGAAAAATGCACATTTCTGGCTAGGAGTTGGGCTGACTGCCCAGGAGTTTGCGCAATTTGTGGGTAGAGAAGTTGACTTCTACCCAGATTTGTGAAAATTTTGGGCTGAGTAGCCCTGCTAGGGAAATTTGTGCAATTTCTGCTGGGAGTGTTGGCTGGAAGAATTGCGCAATTTTGGAGCCCAGCAGGCTGCCAAATAGAATTGCACAATTTCTGGAGGGAAGATTGGTTACCCTCCAAAAATGAACAATTTCTTGGGGAAGCTACTCAGCCTGTAGCTGGACCAAGTCTGGATGAACAACCTGTGAGGGAAGGGATCAAGCTATGATCAACAGGCTACCTTTGTGCATGGAAAACACTAAAGCTTGTGTACTTGATGAAGCAAGACAAAGTGCTATGAAAGGTTGGTAGGGAGTCTCCAAAACAGGCTAAGGAAGTTGTAGCCGCTACAACACCTGGTGACGCACTTGTAGAACTCCATCTCTCTGAATGGGCCTTGTTCGTGAAAAGCAAGTGTAACACCTCTGGAAGTATTGTTCAGTTCTCAGCTCATCTTGATTTCACATTGGCTTGGTTGTAAGATGTAGCATCTGCCAAGCTCTTGGTCAATTCACACGCATTCCAAGCCAAGGAAACATAGTTGTTTCGATTGGGGTTGAGGGGTATATTGATGCACAAGCAGTATAGTCATCAGAGTCATAGTTTTATCTTTGGTGTTGCTCCACTACCAGCAGGCATGGACAGTACCCTAGTGGAGTCACATAGGAACAAAAGCATGGCTCCACTAGCAGCAAGCCTGGTTAGTACCTCGACGAAGTTACTTGCATTACCTCCCTGTGCAGGAAGCCTTTCTCCTCTTTTACCTTATTCATTTTTCATTTTTCATTTTTTCAACTGTGCATAGTAGTTATTCATTTTAGAGGTGGAAGAGGGATCCCAACTTATTGAGAGCAGAAGAGGTTGTTCTAGTAGGGAAGTATTTCATTATATCTCTGACATGCCTTTTAAGGTTTTCCCCCTCACATTACTCTACTTGACTGAGCTGATAAGAGTTAACCCAAAAACAACCAACTAGAGAAGGTGACACTAATTAGCATGCAAGCATTGTGTTTTCACCAAGGTTCACTTCGAACAGTACGTATTTTCCTTCGACATATCACAGACTAAAAGTAACAAGCTCTTCATACATAGGCAAGATGACAGATAGCCAAGTAGTGATAGTTGTACAAGCCCTCTTATACTTCACCCAGATCGTTTCAAGAGTCAACATGGTTTCATGCAACACTAACCTACGAACAAAACAAACGAACTACAAAGATCAAAGCAAAGCAAAAGTAGAAGCAAAAGTGAAAGCAAAGAAAGTAAGCAGAAAATCAACCAAACAAACATGCAAGCAAACTGACTGAAAGAAAACACTACTCCTACTCCTACACTAACGGTGCATGGGCCTGATCACGTGAAGTGATATTTCCACTTCAGCTATTGGTGCATTGGTAGACCCATGTTGGTGAAGACTTGGTCCGCGAGCAACCCAGTTGTGCGAACCAGAAAGAAAGAAAGATATAACAATGAAGACAACCACTCTTTGTGTCTAATAGTGCCCACAGGACATAAGTGAGTGCAAGTGCATGACAAGCAGTTCATGGACTTATCATGGTGTTGTGTGACACTATGTGCAACTTTGAAGTACAAGCACACTCTTGACTGAGACATATAAGAAAACGAAAGAAACAAAGATAACTTGTGTCGTACACGTGTGCTTGCAATATAAGATTCCTCTAATGCATGAGTGATGGGATCGTGTAGTTTGAGTGGAGGAAGTGTGATATGTGTGTGAGATGGATCTTCAATGCATACAGATGAGTGATGAGGAGCCTTGGGTGATTGAACAATTTCCTGATCAGAAGTGAGACTAACCCCAAGAGAGCGAGGGCCTGATATAACCATCAACTCGGGCTGAACAACCTTGATAGTCTTGGGTGTTTCAACTTCATCATTAGGTAGATCATCATAAATCAGTGGCTTCGAAAGATCAACTGTGATAGAATCATGATCGTGATCAAATATAGAAACAAATGGATCGCGACTACCACGATCAGAGAAATAAATGGTTTCATTGGCATCCTCATGATCAGATGAATCAAACAGAGGGGTAGATGAAAAGTGAACAAATGCATCCTTTGTGTTTTCAAAAAAGACAGATGAAAGATCAAGTGGATTTTCAATGAATAGCTTATCCTCTCCATTGTCGAATGGTGGAAAATCATCCGGTGAGTCCTGCGAGTGATCAACAATGGGTGCATTCTTGGATGAAGACATACATGCAAAATCATGGATGGTAGGTTCACCAAAGATGTTAGGAAGGAATGGAGGGGGCTCAGATGGAAGGGAGTCATCCTTCCCCAAGTGTTGATGCTCAAGCTCCCACTCATACTCTTCATGAATGACAATGCATGTTGGTTGTGCAACACCACTCCATCAATGGGTTGTTCCTTGTTGACAACAAGTGAAGAGTTTGAAATGGATGAACACAAGACAACATCATCTGGATGAACACCCGAGTGTGAAGATGGAGGTTTGTAGAATAGAATGCATATGAGAACTCAAAGGACTTACAACCAAATCTACACGAAAATTGAGTGAAGTGATGTTGGGAGAATGTGAAAGCTGAACAGGCGTGTGAGCATGATATTTAGCATCACTTGGTAGTGGTGGAGCTGTTGAATGAGAGGAAGGCAGATAATCAGTAGAGACAGTGACTACATCCACATAATATTGCATAGCTCCATCAATGAAGAATGTTGAGTGAGGCTTGATTTCAAACTTCTTCTTGGGATGGGCAGATTTCTTAAGGCAATACTCGAACCAGTCCTAAAGACAAGAAAATTTCATCCAGCTCCTCAAAGGTTGAAATTGCAAGTCACGGAAGCGCTGCCAAAAATCAATAACGGATTCATGCAGAGCCTTCCATTGCTGTAACAATTTTCGGTCAATATGGTCTGGATCAAAATGATAGAAAGTGTCTTCAATAAGATCACAGAAGTGCTCAAGTGAGTGCACGCTGTCAGTTGGTAGGCTGAGAAGCCATCTACATGGAGATTCACGAAGTGTGTGTGCAAGCCAAAAGTTGTCATGTTCGTTAGAACACCCATCTTCCCCATGAAGCATGGAAAGAAAGTCATGTAAGTACTCAGGCCAGGCCACTTCACCTTCACCATCATACGTGAAAGTGGACAAGAGATCGAAAAACTCCCCCGTGATGGAGACATCTTGACGATTCAAAAAAAATCACAGGGGGAGAAGAGTGCAAGAATCCATGAAAGGTATGTAGAGGTTCAAAGTTAGATGAGAGGACATAGCTTGTCATTTGGCCCTCCTTCTAGCACTAGAAATGTTGACGGTGTTGGACCCGCCAACATGTCATGGGGATCTCCCTGGTAAGAAGTCCAAATTAGACCTCAGACCATTTGGTGTAGGAGTCCCAACAATGGGTCATAAGGTAATGCCTTGACCACGATGTCACACAGAGGAAAGTAAGATAGCTTTTTTAGTAGTGAGGGTGTGACCATTGTAGTGAGTCAAGGAAGGTGAATGAGAGGTTCTAACACATGGGGGGTGAGATGAGTGTGCCCCTTGGAAACCTGTAGTAGTACTCAGCTAAGAAGGGAACACACGAGCGAAGATGCATCGAAAGCTGGAAAGAATATCAGTCAGCAATCCAAAGTGATGGTTAAACCAAGAACACATCTGCAAAAAGATTCATATAATCGCATATGAAGTAGTTCATACACAACTACGTAAGTTAAACAACATATATTGTTAAGAAACCAGAGCATTCCAACTACAATAACAACATATGCATGACAATGTGTTGGTTCTTATTATATAAAGAAGTGTAAGTCCCAATCATACAATACGTCCATGTAAACCTGCTCGCCCCAACAGTGGAACGTTATAGCCACATAAGCCCGCTCCTCCAAAGAGATGAACTAGCTTCATGCAGTGGAGAAGCCAAGGCACGCTACAATATTGTCCAAGCCTTCTCCAAGATAGTCTTATCAGAAGCTTGGCTGAACAAAAGCCTCTACAATGAGTTATGAGGGGCTATTTATAGCAAAGGGTGGGGTGTGTTAGGGTCCTATAATAATAGGATTCATAATTTTTGAATTGGCTATGATTAGTCTTGTAATATTGTACATACTTTTGCTTTCTGTAAAATGTTTTCCCATATTAAAAATAAAAAATGTAAAGAGGGTAAGTCCTAAAAGAAAAATAAAAGGACTAAAAGAAAAGGATCAAAAAAGAAAATAAGATATGAACCCCACCAAAAAGAGATAAAAAATAGATTCTGAAAGTGATGCAAATTCAAATGCCACTACTTTTTACTTTGCCTTGCAAAAATAAGATTGTGTGCAGCTTGTCAAAAATGCCACAATCCATGATGGTCAAATAGTTTAATCTTGATTCATTCATGCTTTAAATTTCATGTTGATAGATAGAGAAGAAAGATCTAGCCAAACTGTTTAATCTTGGCAGATCAATAGTTAGGTAGAGAATAATAAGGAGCTCATTAGTTTAATATGAGCCCTTGGAAGTTATAAGGTTAGAATTAGATAGTTTGCTTATCAAAGAAAAAGAAATCAAGGGTCAGCAAGCTCAAATGCACCCAATAAATGAAGAGAAAATGCTAGGGTAAATAAAGGGTAGGTAGAAGAGGTTTTGAAATACACAAGGTTGCTAGCTCAAATGCACCTTCATCATGCTTAAATCCTATGTTTCATGTGCAGGAGGAACTATCAAAGGAAAGAGGACATTCACAAAAATTGTGTATTACTTGGGGTATTTACCCTAAAAAGTTCTATATGATTTTAGGCCTAAATACTAAAGCTCATTCACTAATTTCCCCTCATTTCACTCAAACCCTTACATGTCTAAATTTCCCTCCATTACCCCTTCATTACTTTTCATTCACTAATTTCCCCTTCTTGATTCCAAAGGACCCTTCCCTTTCACTTCCTCTTATTTTAACACATTCCCATTGTAAAAACCCTTTCCCTTCATTTTAACCCTTTTTCCCCTTGATTTCACACTTTTCCCTAGACATTACCCTTTAAAAATAATTTTCCCCTTATTAATTTCCCTTTTTCCATTAAAAACCCACTAAACCCCCTTATCCTAAGTTATTCCTAACCTATATTCCAACTTTATGTATATTAACCCCCCACTATATAAATACCCAACATTCACTAAACCTTTGATTATATGTAACCCGCCGCATTATTTATCCTCGGGCCCCGCCAACCACACCCCGACTCTGCCCTCACAACTCCACTACGCGATAGCCCTCTAATCGCTCACCTCCAGATCCGATGGCCCATACTCATATCGTGCACTCCCATTGTTTGACAGTTAAAATCCCAAATGCACACGAGATTTGTGGTTTTGCCTGAGCGCCCTTTTGCTACATGGTAGCCCCACGTTATATCGCATGCTCTCAAAAAACACTGCCCTCCACTCAAAGGTGGTGCGATATGCGATAAAACCACCTCCCTGTGTAAAATAAAATCGTCCACTGTGCGTTTATTAATCCCACGCCCAAATTTAACCACTGTTGGTTAAAAACAAAAAAAGCCACCTTTTCACTTTTTTCACTGATATTTCGTTACAAACACCTCTGTCAACCAATTCTAACACCAAGGAACCCTGCTCAACCATTTTTTACCCATTTACAACATGAAGACCCTACAGACTCCAAATTGAAGTAGCAAACAGACAATTGAAGCCTCAGAAGCCTCCGCTGCTACCATAGAACCCTGTCTGCACACCAAATCTCTATTTTTCCAAGTTTTCTTAAAGAACCAAATCGGCCCTCTACTTGAGCTTTGCACAGTAATTATAAAAGGTTAATTAATTGAATTAACTGAAAACCTTGCCAAGCTGAAGAAACCCTCTGTGCATTCGAAGAAATCATTTTCTACAGACTATATTCACCCTTCCCACCTTTCCTGAAGTCCTAAGCTTACTCCTTAAGCTAGATAAACAATAATTCAATAGGATTAACCAAATTATGGCTTCCCAAAGAATTCTAAATGAGAAACCCCTGCAAACCCCCCACCTGGATGTTGACCATCTCCCATTGGCTGACAGAGATTTCCAAATCAAAGACATAGTTTCCCCTAGCCATCTATTGAAACTCCACTGCTGGAGTAAAGATAGATTCCTGAACCAAAATGATGGCATTCATCTATGGGAATCAAATTTTCCAAAGTACTTGTTCCCACAGGTATATCAACTCCCTGAAATCAACCATCTATGCCAAAAATTCTATATCCCAAGCCAAAGAGCCATAGTCTCTCCCAACCAGTAGATTTTGTTTACAATCATGACATAGTCAATAAACCAAATGCTGCAAATCCAGCCAAACCCAAATGAAACCCCATTTTCCATTGAAAACCTACTTGAACTCTACTTGAAGCTGGACCTTCCCAAGAGGACTCAAATCTTTCAGAATTTCATCCTAGAAGAGTCTCATACTCCTACAGACAATCCTCCATACTTTGCCACCATTTTCTTTGAGAGGGCTAGAAAAATTGTAACCATGCTCTCTTGTATTCTAGGATACACCACTGATGAGCATGTGGATGAGCCTATACTTTCTTTCCTCTCTATTTTTTGCCCAGGCAAGCCTCCAGCTGCAATTTTCAATTTTGCCTAGTTCGTGGTAGACAGAATCCATGATCAATTGATCAGATTGCCAAATGAAAGAGCATTCAAATAATCTTCTGTATTGTTCCACATGTTCCTATATTTCTAGTCAGACAAGTTTCCAGTAAATATCCAAAATCTTGACACTAAGGGCCATCCCAAATCAGTCATCTTTTAGACACCCTTAATCCAAAAGTATTCCACTATTTTTAGTTACAAAGAGTTCATTGATTCCTTTGTTCATCCAGTTGTAAATATGCTAACCAGTAGAAATCGACCTAGGATCAATGAGGAGATAAAGAGAGTTTTACATCTGTCTAAAAAGAGTAGAAATGGAGACTGGTATCTATACTAGGACTACACTGAAATTATAATATATGGATGCCATATCACTCCTATAAGCTGCCCAAATATCTTCCCATGAGGATATTTGCATTAGAATATATAGGCAAATTATAAACTAAGATGATGTGAATTTCCTATCAACTAGGAAGAAAACCCAGTTCAAGATAAAAAACCAGCTTGGTCCTTTTATCTGTAATAATAGGGAGGTTGGAGAATAAGTAGAGAAGTGTTTACAGGAAATGAAGTTTAGTAGTAGTTTTAAATGGCAGTATGACCCTTTAGGAGTCATAAACAAACTAAGGCTCAAATTCAAATTGAGCCCTTTTATGCATGAGTCCAGGGTAGACATTGAAAAATATGCCAACCAATCAGAGTGGTTGGAAAATACCTTGATAGATATGGAGAAACAGATGGATACTAGTTCCATTCTACATACTCCAGCCCTGCAAGACAAAAGTACAAAAAGGACCAGGGAAGAGTGTTATTGGGAAATCTAGTGTCTATGGAGAGCTCCTAGTCCCACTAAGGCTAGTAGCTACCTTAGAAACAAATAAACTAAAACCACTTTCATTTTCCTTTATGAGAAGTAGATAAGAGGGGAAAGAAGGAGACCAACCTCTGTCTTGTGCTTGGTTCCTTGCTTGATTCCTCTCCCTTTTGATGGATCTTTGCCACTTGCTTCCGCTTCTACCCAGCTTCAAAGAGCACCTGTAGAATCAAAGCAGCATAACACTATCCAAGAACAAAGATCTACTATCATAAACAATATAGGACCTAATATATATTGACCACAAAAATATATATATCATCAATCATACAAGAATGTGGAGGAAAACTTGAATAGATTTATTAATAATCAAGAAAAGCAAAGAGGATTACAACCAATTGTTCTAACCCAGCATCATCCTCCTAGCAAGAGAGCCCTTCTTCACCTCATGAAAAGCTTAGATCACCCAACACTATGATGTTACACCAAGAAACCAGTAGCACTTCCTTACAAGATACAAAATTCCAGCCTCTGGATCTCTCGGATGAGGGATCCATATATAGATGTTTGCAAGGGGGGTGAGTCAGCTTTTGAGTTTTGATTAGTGTCCTCTCTCTGATAGTTCTTGATTCCACTTGGATATTGATGATCTCTTACTCATCCCTGGGCGAATGCAGAGAGGCAAGTGTCATAGGAGAAGTTTCTGGAAGATTCCATGATCCTCCACCTTGTAGATTGACCCTGCCATTTGTCCACTCTCACCAATCGCACCCCATAGAAGGGCTTTTCAAGATGCATCTCACCTCCCGTGTGTATTTAGGTGGGGTGCAGCGCACTTTGACCATGGAGCAGGTGAGATGGTCCAGTTTTGACCAGTTCTGAGTAGTTTTTCATGGAGAACTTTTGGGAGAAGATGTAATCAGTTGACCTTGTTCTTTTGGGGGTTGGAACAACACTTTTAGGGACTTAAGAGCCCTTGGTTTATGGACATTTATGATTGGGGTTATAGTGCCCAAAAATGTCTATAATAGTTGCCCCCTAAAGCATGAGGTCGTTAATCTTTTTTGATGTCAGGTGAAATGCTTTATCATGAGGATCCGAAGTTTTTTCAAGCTAGAAGGCGACCTGTAATAAGATACAATACAATACATTATCTTCATAATATTTTCATGATCTAGCTGAGGTGGGCATTCCCATGCTCAGCTTTATAAATTCATTTTCATGTACATAAGACAAACAATCGTCTGAGTGTAGACTGATGATTCTGGTAGAGCCATCATCCCTTGGATTGGATGATTATCTGTGCAGCAATGATGTACATTTGATGTCTTTATATTCCTGAATGTATATCGTAGCCTGGATAGATGAAACTAGATCCGGGGTCTTCAATCTTGTTCGATCTTCACTCAAAGTACAAGTCGATCCATGTGAGAGATGTTCTGGAGTTGAACATGGAAAGACATCACCTGATTACCAGCCAATGATGTAAGCTGTTAACAGGTGCGAGAGGAATCCCCAATAATGATGATGACCCTCAAGGTACTACAGTACAATTCACATGGTGTGAATAAGGGACTTGGCGTCAAACATCGCGCAAAATCTTTCGGTCGAAGGCCATTGATGTAAACCTGTCATCGGAAGTGAGAAACTTGCCATTGAGGCATGCAAGCTTCAAAGTACTGAAAGGGTTGTTCCTAGATCGACTTCTTGGATAATGAGCTGATGTCGACAAGAAGCGATCCATCATAGGAGGGCCTTAGTGAATCCCACATCAATGACATGGAACAGAGAAAATGATGTTAATGGAGGTGAAAACGATCTGATGACACAAGGTTCAGGATGGCAGTCATGAAAGAATGGAGCGTAAATGTATTGCAGTGGATGAGACACAGGTGAATTCTCTGAGTGACTTCTCTTGAACATACCGACGACACTGACATGATGGATTGGTAGCATTAACCCCAAATATGGATGGTGTGATAGAACCATGGTGATATGACCAGTGAATGGAACAATTCAACTTGACTCGGATGCAGAGTGAAAGTGTCATGTTCAAGAGCGACTTGCTACCAATAAAGTTTCTTCAAGTTTTCTTCCCAATTTTTCCCCAGTCATTGCTGACCAGTACCTCTTTATTTTTTTCAATCTTGAGGAGGATAACATATGCTTGTTCTATAATTTTCCCTTCGGGAAAACCCATCGCTATGTTTTAACGAGCCTAGCGATAGTGAAACTCGTTCTTGTCTGTATGGACAAGTTTGTCGCTATTCGGTTTTAACGAGTTTAACGACAAGGATAACTCGGTCCTTTTCAATTTTAGAGAGTCTGAAAAAGGGACGTAAAGAAAACTCCAACAATCCTTTTTCGTCATATAATTCCTTGAGTCCAAAAAAGTATGAAATAATACAAAAGGGATGAAATTTCGGTATTTTTAACGAGTCGAAAAAACAAGCGCTCGATCTTTTTGTGTAATAATCCCTCAGGTCCAGAAAGATTAAAATCTAAAGGAGGGATAGCACTTCTGGTCACTTTAACAAGCTGGAGAGGCCAATCGCTCAGCAATCTTTTCATATTTTACGAGTCAGTTGAAAAGAGCTTAAAGGAGACTTGTTTTTTGAGGAACGAGTGATAAATTTGGGTAGCAGCTAATTCTAGGTAAGGTTTGGAATTTTCCAATCACGGTAGTGTCACAAGGATGGCTAACAGGATCAATCTTCGCAAATTTTCCTCAAAAGGGTAAACAATCAAATGGAGGCGAATGATCAGCCAATATAGAGTGGAGGTGATGATGAGAACACGACCAAGGCTTCAAAGGCTAATGATAATACATTCACGATGGTTATTTACCGGAAATTGGTTCATTTTTTAATGAGCTTAAACTCTGGGGAAACATTTGCTCATTGCTCATGTTTATTTTTTAACAAGCTTGAATTCCGCGTTAAAACTGCTCGATCCAGTCGTATAATAAGGATGTCTCATATAAAAATGGCATTTTTTCAAAGCTTTGCCCCGCATCCTTTCTTTATGCAAGTTAGGAAACGACCAATCCTACAAGTTTAAGGGTTAGAGGACCTACAAATTTAAAAAATAAATGGTCGCTCTTCGCTTGCATGCCAAAAGGTTTGCATGCCCCCAGGCATAGTGAAGTAGAGTTCCTAGGTTACCCCTCAATTTGCAGACAAAACATTTGTTTTATCGGGAAAGGCCTACCTTATAACAGAGGTATCTTATTTCGGTCTAACCCCATTTCCCTAAATGGACGGGTGTATCAGCCAGTCATATATCCTTTGCGGAAACCTACCGTATACCCAAGGTTTTCCTGTCGAAACAGGCTAGGGTGCATTCCCCCTAGGTTTCAGTCATATCGTCCGAATCACTCGCGCTCATCAGGAGGATGGACTGGGGATTGATGAGACATTCCTTGCGTGAAAAGACCATTCAGGGTTGGTATATGACTATTTGCTATGTGTGAACTGGGGAATGAAAGTTGGTCTACGAGCTTGACCACTCTTCCTTCATGTGGAAAACACATTACTCTAAAGAGTGAGGAGACAACGGCTCCCATGCAATAAATATAGTCGCGTCCAAGGAGTAGATTATAATCCAGGGGTCCTTGGACTACCATTACGTTCATGTGAACGGTTTTCCTTCTCAATGTTATCGGCACATTGGGAAGGATACCTAACAGTCAAATGGTTCCTTTGTCAAAGGCTGTTAGATTTCTCATTTCAGGCAAAAGCGATGGCAAACCAAGCGCTTTCCAAGCGGTTGAGGAAAGGATACTCACAGAAGCCCCTTCATCTATGATGGTACTGGCCATGACCATTCTGTATATTTGAGCAATGATTCGAAATGGTACACTAGCCAGTAAGCGGGGTTTGCCTAGTAGATTCCAATCGAAGGAAACAACTAGGTTGCTTGGAGGTGGGACCGAATAGACGGCCAAATATGACTCTGACGAACTTCTTTCCTGCGGTAAAGGAACGGGTATACTGCCCCCATGTTCATTGGAGTCTGTGCTTACGAAGAGAATTTGAACGGTGTCATTTTTGTTCTCTTCGGTGACTGTATCATCTGAAGATGGATCCTCTGAAGGCAAGACCGGGTCAACTGCCGCCTCGACCTTTTGACTTTCGTGTGGTGTGGATTCAAATGGTTTATCTTCAATGATAGACACTTCGGCTGACCACAATGGCGTGTCAGCCGAATTCTCAACTAGTGATGGACTCAGCAAGAGTTTCTTATATGCAGGAGGAAACCGTAACGGTGAAACCGGACGGTCGTCCAAAACTCTTTTAGCCTCGTCTAAGAAGGGACAACGGTGGACGGCGTGATCGCCTTCACACAGTTTACAAGGAAATTTGCATTTTCCTTTTTGTCCAGGGGCTTCACTTTCACTAGTTGACAGTGTATTTTCAACATGATCATCAGAGGTTGGTAACACCGGATTGTGCAAACGAGGAGACCAGCCCCTTAAGATCCGAGGGATGCAAGGATAATCTTGATGATAGTGGTCTCCTTTGCAAATGACACATGGCGATTTATGCCTGGACGGGTGTGTGGATTTTCACTAGATGATGCTTGGTTGCCCCTTTTCACCTTTGGCTCCTTCTTCTTCTTTTATTTCTTCTTCTTCTCCTTCTTCTTCTCGGTTACTTGATTTTTGGCTTTACCACCTTCATCAAGCGAAGAGGAAGGAGGAGAGGAAGAATCAGACGAAGTAGAAGGTTTGGGGGTAACTCTGGTATCGTTTAGCTACTGACTTGATTGTTCAGGAATCACGGTGTTCTGAATGATAGAGGTTGATAAGAGCCATACGGGCAAGCCGATTTTCAATCCAGGAAGTGACAATGTGGCCATATGGGGTGCACCAACATCTCCCCAAGAGGAGAAAGGACCAGGATTTCCCCCAAGGGGAACTCCTTGGTTAGTGGACTCCATTTTTCTCAACCTAAGACCAATGTATGAAAGGTGATGTTTATTCCGATTAAAATAAATTTTAGATGCTTTAACACAACTTGTTTTTTCAATTTTTAAGAGTCGAGAAAAAACAAAAGATGACTCTAGTCGCCTTTGATTTTTAATGAGCCTGAAGTGACAAGTGCTCAGATGGACCTTTTCCTTTAAGGAGTCTGAAAAAGAATGAAAGAGACTACTCTAGAAATCTAGACAGAGGGATTACCAAACCAATCGCAAAACTGCAGAATACTTTTTACAGTATGGCAGTCAATCTTCCCGAATGCTGTGTTCAGTGCATTGCGATTGATAGGGCGACAGACATGGGTTCCTATGGATAAAGGATAAAGCCTATTGTGGTCTCCCAATATATACTCGACGGTACGTGGGAGCACAAGTCCGTACTGGCACTTATCGTCTCAAAGTGGAGGAATCACCTAACCAGTAATGAAAACAACAGTTACCAGGCTTTACGACACTGGAATATGTCTCTAGCCTAGACTTCTAAATGTTGTGCGTTAGGTTCCAAAGAATTTTTAGATTCATTAAATTTATTTTACAGTTGATCTTGTTTAAGAAATTTGTCTTTCAGGTTCACTGTGTGATGTAGATGTACAATTCCTAAAATGCAATCTAAGATGATAAACAATCGTTTAATCTTCTTTTTGCAATGAAAATCCTAGCTACTAAGGAAAGAGAGATGATATTCTTTCAACATAGAGCAGAGAGCACACACTATATGCACTGTCCTAAATCAAACCAACAAACAGTCTAAATGCAAATGCACATGCATGTATTTGTTTTCAACCTTCTTAATGTGTGAATGGTAAAAAGAAAGCTAAGTGCAAATTTGAATTATTTTTCAAAGTGACATTACTCACAAGTTTCTTTTCAAGACAAAATGAAGACAATGACGACACTTTGCGATTTGGAATTGAAAACTTGCTTTCGACACTTGAAAAACTACTAATTCAAATCAAATACAAGAGTAACAGGGTAATTGACTATCAAGAACAATCGGATTCTCTTCTATGACTGAAAACGACACTTGCGACACTTTCAAATCAAGAAACGACAGTTCAATTACGCTACTTCTTTGTAAAAGAGAATTGAAAATGGCTCAAAATACATAAAAAATTTACAGTTCTTTGCACAATAGAGGTGAAATAATGGCAAGGAAGGGGGTTTCAACAGAGGTATACTGACTACAGACAACAAAACACCTGAATAGAGCTGAAAAGAGTGAACACAAAAACAAAAAACTAAGAGCAAGAGAGGCCTTGTCTAATCAGCGCACCTGTAACACAGGGTAAGCGAGATGCAGCGCACCTACCACACTTGGGAAGTGCAATGCATCCAGATTCCAGAGAAGAGACAGTGTGATGATCTAGGGACGAGACTTCAACTGGGTTCCGGGTGACTGTTTGCAGCTCAGTTCAGGGATTTAGGCCGAGCAAGTGGTAATCAGTAAATAAATCACAGGGGTATATCTAAGGAGGTTACTAGAGCCACCAAAAGGGCAATTAGAGAGCTTGTAAATCAATTGTTTAGTTTATAAACAAAACCTGGAGATAGACTAAAGCAGTGTTGATTTACTTTGCACTTTCATAGCAAATGCAGTTCGAAGGCTAGCTGGCTTGACTTCAGGCTCCGTCTGTAAGTTTATAAAGCAAACAAATATAGACAAACAAACAATCTATTCGCTCCCCAGTGGAGTCGCCATTTTTTTATCAGGAAATCTAGTTTCTATGCAGAGCTGCTAGTCCCACTAAGGCTGGTAGCTACCTTAGAAACAAACAAACTAAAACCACTTTCGTTTTCCTTTATGAGAAGTAGATAAGAGGGGAAAGAAGGAGACCAACCTCTGTCTTGTGCTTGGTTCCTTTCTTGATTCCTCTCCCTTCTGATGGATCTTTTCCCCTTGCTTCCTCTTCTACCAAGCTTCAAAGAGAACCTGTAGAATCAAAGCAGCATAACACTATCCAAGAACAAAGATCTACTATCATAAACAATATAGGACCAGATATATATTGACCACAAAAATGCATATATCATCAATCATACAAGAATGTGGAGGAAAACGTGAATAGCTTTATTAATAATCAAGAAAATAAAAGAGGATTACAACCAATTGTTCTAACCCAGCTTCATCCTCCCAGCAAGAGAGCCCTTCTTCACCTCATGAAAAGCTTAGATCACCCAACACTATGATGTTACACCAAGAAACCAGCAGCACTTCCTTACAAGATACAAAATTCCAGCCTCTGGATCTCTGGGATGAGGGATCCATATATAGATGTTTGCAAGGGGGGTGAGTCAGCTTTTGAGATTTGATTAGTGTCCTCTCTCTGATAGTTCTTGATTCCACTTGGAGATTGATGATCTCTTACTCATCCCTGGGCGAAGGTAGAGAGGCAAGTGTCACAAGATAAGTTTCTAGAAGATTCCATGATCCTCCACCTTGCAGATTGACCTTGCCATTTGTCCACTCTCGCCCATCAGACCCCATAGAAGGGCTTTTCAAGATGCATCGCACCTCCCGTGTGTATTTAGGTGGGATGTAGTGCACTTTGACCATGGAGCAGGTGAGATGGTCCAGTTTTGACTAGTTCTGAGTAGTTTTTCATGGAGAACTTCTGGGAGAAGATGTAATCAGTTGACCTTGTTCTTTTGGGGGTTGGAACAACACTTTTAGGGACTTAAGAGCCCTTGGTTTATGGACATTTATGATTGGGGTTGTAGTGCCCAAAAATGTCTATAACAAAGAGGGTTCTTGCTCATGTATAGATACAACACATGGCAGATTTGAAATCATGTACAAGAAGAAGCCCAAGCTAAATCCTGTCAATGAGAAAGAAGAGCAAGCAGAGATAGTTGGGATAGTTGAGACACTTCAAATCATTGATAGAGAAACAGTAATCAAAGAAAATACGACTCCATTGGTTTAAGAGGAAACTCATCAACCTTCCACCTCTAATACTCAGAGCATTCAGAAACATCTTAGCATTGAGGTCTCATCATCAAGAAAACCAGTGGATAAGGAAAAAGACATAAAGGAGAAGTATAAAGAGATAAAATTAAGAAATGAGGCATTAAAAGCTGAAACATATGCCCAATATTTCAAATAGACTCCTAGCAATCAGAATAGGTTAATGTCATCTTTTGACATTAAAACTAGCAAAATGCAAATGACCTTTTTGCAGCCGACAATCTAGCAGCCTAAGTCATCAGCAGATTACAAGAAAACAAAATTTGAATTTTTGGTTAGGGATGTTCACCCTATTGATTAAATTCAATTTCATAACCAGGTAGGAGAGATGATCAACTCAACGATGACCAACAAGGCCATGAGTGTTTAGAAACTTCAAAATTCTCTAGACAACATCACAACATAGTTTAAGCTAGAGAAAGCATCATCACAGGCAAAAGATAATAGAATCAAGTCACTGGAAGACTTGGTTATTGAGATTGGATATAGTCCAAATGATACCAAGGCTGCAAAAAAGCTCATAAAGAAGAAAAATGAAGACATTGATGCACTAAAGAAGCAACTGAAGTTGCCTCCTTCTGAACATCCATAGACCAAGGAGGATATAGAAAGCCAAAGCCAGAAAGATGAAATGATGGACCTCGTTCTCTAGCTAAATTCTCAATTAAAATAAATGGAGAATGAATTGGAAAATTTAATACAGATGAAACAGGTCAGCATTGGGACAGCTACTTCCACTGAAATTCCTACAGTTACTACAGTAGCTCCTTCAACTTTGGCAGCTTCATTGGCCCCAACAGCTCTGGTAGCTACAACACTTCTAGCTGCAACAACAACTACATCAGCAACAGGTTCAACAACAGCAATACCTCTATTAGGTCCCTATACTACTAGTGTAACCACTTATTGTTATTAGTACAACCCCCTTATTATATTGTTGTGCCCATGTAGTCCCCATATTGTTATTATTGTGCCCCATAGAAGCCCACTACTATTATTATTGTGCCCTTACATTATTATTGTTATGTCGGCGCTGATTATATTATGACCCCTTAAACTCCTATATATAGAAAGGAAGTCTTTTCAATTGTATCATCTAAGAATTGTTCATTTGTGTAATGTAAAGAGGGTTTCCCCCTAGAAGAGGCTTATTTCTAAGGCATTCATCTGTATTTTCTATCTTTTTGTGAGCTAGTTTCATAACATTTGGTATCAGAGCTTTGGATTCTAGGGTTTCACTGCTCTAAACAGGTAATTGTGGAATATTTGCTATAACCTTCTTTCTGTGACGTTTTAGAAGCTAAAAAAAAACTCATTTGAGACGAAATCACGTTGAACCTCCGGTCCGAATTTCAAATCTCGTATCGCTATATGTTACGAGATATAATCTGAGGAAGTTGGGATTTGTGTAGACCCCCGAATTACATTCCAAACAGGTCACCTTGGGAAAATCATCATAACGTTCTCTCTGAGCATAAGATTGAAATTTCGTAAGAAGTTAGAGAAAGAGGATAGACTTTATTTTGTTTTGGCACAATTTTTAAAACCTAAGGTTGAAACAGTGACACGTGGCATGTCGTACAAGTTCACTCTACTGAACTAGTCTATGATTAGGTCATCGCAGGAGATTAGGAATAGATATTTCTTCAGGAATCCAATTGTGATCAAAATTGTGGAGATAGAAAGAGGACTCAGAGGGATATTATAGACCTAAATTTCAAAACATAAAGATCCGAAAGTAAAGAGTTATAGTCGTTTCAAGATCGAGTTCCTAAAATCAAGAAAAAGCGAGATGAGGAAGTTTGATGGCAAGGATCCAGTAAATTGGATTCTACAGATGGAGAAATATTTTGATCTACATGGTGTACCACTATTACAAAAGGTACGTTTTTCATCTAATTATTTAGAACCAAATCAATTTTTATGGTATAAAGGGCTTTGTTCTCATAAACCACTTGTCACGTGGTCTATTTTCACGGAGGAAATGATAGCACATTATGAGGATACAAAGAGAAACACCTTCTTTAGCCAATTGATAAATCTCAAACAAAAAGGTTCAATGGTGTTAGAGTCGGTCTGTTTAGCCCTCGGTCAGAGATCAAAACCTCTTTGTTGCATTTCATTTTAGGTGTGTCATTCAACTCGATCATCTACATTCCATTAGGAGCATCGATCTTCTGATGAAAGGGTCTTGTCTCCATACTTTCCTCATGTCATGTACCTGTTGGTTTGTGTCTGATCATAAAAGTTCATCAAATCAATTTTACAGTCATTATGGATGGTCTTTTGGTCAGCCAAGAGTCATTTCAGTCATTAGGTCTAGGGTTTCACAAATTTTGTCTTCAAAGTGTCCAATAATGCCAACAAGCTCATGAGGATGTCTCTAATAAGTTTTTCATTCTGAAATTTTCATTATCAATAATGCTTGAGAATGATTCTTCTTCAAAACTCTGTTTTGAAGAAGAAATTGTCAAATGTATTTTTTGTAATAAATATGTAATTTTTAAGTTTTTTCAAAGTTCTACAGTTCTTCAGTGCAGCGCTGGTCATCCTTTGCTGAAATCCAAAGCCATCATCCCTGCAAAAATTTGCCAAAAGTTTCATCATTTCAGTCAAAAACTCAAAATGGGAACCAAAACAGAGTTTGTATTAAAAAGTGGAAAGTGCCAAATTCCAAACATAAGAAAGTGGGTTTTTTCAAAATAAAATTCAAATCCATGACTGTACAAGATATTTTCACCATTCAAATTTCATTTGCACACAAGAGGTTGTCAAAGACCCAAAGGAAAATCGTGGAGGAGCGAATTTTGTGTTTGAAGTCGAGACTGTGTGTTGGAATGTTGCGCGACACATTGGGAGGTAGTCGTGGCGCATAGAGCCTCCATTCACAGTGCAAATTTGAACATGCACGACGCACTCACCTGGCATGGCACACTGGGTTGTGTGCGCGGTGCATAGGGCCGATACTCCAATTTTTTCACTGCCTTCAACGAAATCCCAAATTTCTTGGTTCTTCTGCTCCAAGTAAGTAAAATTGTCTTGTAAGTTGCCATTGATCAGTTTTGGGTGTGGTTTCAAAGATTGGTTGAAGATCTTGAATGCTAAACTACAAACCCTATCCTCTTATTTAAGCTGCTCCTTAGGGTTTTACAATTGGTGGTTTAAAAACAATTTTGTGCCAAGAATTTCATTACTCACTGGATTCTCCCTCACTGTTATACTATCATCATACAGTCCCTTCCCTTATTCCCTCACATCCCAAATCATTTATTCCTATCCTTATTCCTAAACCCTACAATATCCCATCCCTATCACTTTCCATGTCATTTGCAAAAAATCCCTAAATCCCAATTTCCAAACACAGTCAAGTGACTATCCTCACCTTCACTTGATTGAACCATACTTTTCCCACAGTCCACTATACCCACTGTCCCTATTTATCACAGTCTGTCATTTCCCTTTGGCACATTTGGCATTGAAAACAAAACACTCATTTATCATTTTCAAACCAAACCAAACACATACTTGACATACACCCTTGCAGCACCATGACAGACACTGATTCATCATATGAACAAGACAGTGATTCTACCACAGAGCTTCATGCACCGAGGGGGCCTCGTAAGGGTTGCAGACATCTAAGAGAAGAGTCCACCTCTTTGACTGAACTGCAAGCCTGCCCATTTGCCATGGCATGTTTCCAACAACAGTCATGCTTTCACTATTGCGAAATGGTTGCTCAAATTCAACATCATCAGGAGTTGGCTTAGTTATTTGTTTTGCATTTGCATGATGGTCAGGTAACTCTTGCTGGTGTAAATTTCACCTTGACACCAGAGACCATTTCTTAAGCAATAGGAATATCGAATGTAGGTGAGGAGTGGAACAAAAGAATGCAGGTAGAAAGAGTACATTATGAGCCATATATCAGGCCTAGCTATGTGAGATAGATCAACAGGGTGTTCCCTTTCCAGGTTTTGAAAGAATCCTATGCACCGTTGATGAGACTCATTATCAGATATTTTAGTTGTGAATGCCGCTTCTCATGCCTCTATGCATACCATATTAGGTTATTAATGCATTTCACGAGAGTGAAGATGATGAACATTCCATATTTCATGTGCCAAAATATTGAAAGGATGACTACTCTTGTGCAAAAGAAGACTCCTGAACAGCAGTACAACAACACTTATCACTACGCGCTCATGAAGATCATTGTTGTGCATCAAATTGGTTTGCAGGGTATCACATGGGAAGAATTCATTTCTCGTGAGTTCTTCACAGCTTCAACAACTCATCAGGAGGTTGTCCATCATATAGGTGAACCTTCATATCAGCATGGAGGTCGGGAGGCAAAGACTACTAGTGTGCCGACATATGTCACCTATCAGAGAGGCATGAGAGGATTGTTTGCAGCAGCTCGACAGGTACTATCTCCACCTTGGGTGGATGGGGTCTCATTGCCATTATCAGCAGCACAGGTATAGGTATAGGATAGAGGCAAGAGGCCTATGAAGGATGAGGGCCCTTTAGTAGGCCTAGACACTGATTTTATACTCATCGATGATGATGTGAGCTCTCCTAGCTCAAAGCTGAGGGAGGTAATTTAGGAGTAGAAAGCTGAGATAGATGCATTGACCAACAAGTTGCAGAGAGCTCAATGGGTCATAAACTATTTGGAGAAATGAAACAAACCACTAGAGGATTAGCATACAGTCATGGAGTTACAAAACATTCGGCAAAACCGCCAAGCTGCCCAAAGGAGGAGAATAGAGTTCACTTCATTGGAGCAAGAGATAGAGGCTGATCGAGAGACTTGGCTCAAGAGGGTCAACATTCATCTTGAGAAGCTGTTGGAGAAGGAAAAAAAAGACAAGGACATGCTCAAGAACATGAAAAATCAGTATTGGGCACGAACTCATGTTTGCAACGCAAGGATCAAAATCCTGAAGGTAAGACTAAGGAGGGCACTAAAACGACGCAAAAGGCATGATAGGCTCCAAATATTAGCTGAAGATTCTTTGGCTGAGAATGATACTTGATGATGGACCTTCAGTCCAAGTTTCAACAAATTTGGAGAAAATTTTGTCAATTTTGAATTTTTTGGCTTCAAAACAGATTTTCCTACCCAACGCGTAGCGCCACTTGGCGCGCGCTTATAATTGGGAGATCCTCTGGAGGAAAACTTTACATTTTTAGATTTTTCATCAAAATTTATGCATGCTCATGGATTACCTAAGGATTTCATCAAGTTCTGGGTTGCCTAAAGGGTCAAAAACACCCTAAAAATGACCTCTCTGCCGCCTTTTGCACCCATAGGAAGCCGTCCTGGGAGATTGAATTTTTGGAGGGGCAAATGACATCCAAATCTAGAAATTCCACTTAGGTTGGAAAGTAGACGGGTAGGGATTTCCAACGAGCTATCATGTGCTCAATTTGGACTTCGGGAAGTGCCTCAAAATCAGCTTCAAATTTGTGCTATGCATACAGGTTTTGGGCACGGCGCATAGAGAATTTTGGCCTATTTTTCACTCAGCAGCTCAGAATTTCGCCCAGTGTTGAATAGTTTCACTTTTTCATGTAACTCTTGATCTGCCTTGATGTAATTTCATGAACATGATGTAATTTTGGCACACATTTACTTGTTTTAGTAGATTCATTCACTAAAAAGTGAAAAACAACTGAATGAATTAGTTTCCTAACATATAGAGGCAAGTTGTTTCATTGCCTATTTTTCAGTTCCTTGTTTAGATATGGTTGAAACAGCTCCTAGAATGATGAGCTCGACCACTAGAGGCATGGGAATGAGTTAAGCTTGCCTATATCATGTTATTTCTCAGTCATTTTTAGGGTTGGACACTTGGGATTGCTTGGCACTCCATTGTACATCTCATTTCTGCATTTTTGGCAAAGGAAAGACTAGGGTTTTGCAGCACTCTTTGGGATTCTTGTGGCTCTGTGTTTTGTGGTGTTCCTCTATATGTAATTTGTGAGTTCACTGATATTTATGTGCATCATTTCCTTTTCTCTTTTCTTCTAAAATTAAACAAATGAGTGATAAAGCTAGAATTCATTAGCTTATTGTGCTCTGCCTGTTAGTTTTGTTTAATTTTCAATGTTTTCTTCAGTTTGAAGAGGATTCTTGGTACCCTCTCGCCCTCTTCAGCTTCTCACTGGTTTGAGCCCTCCATATTTACAAATCAAAGCATCAAAATGTTTGCCTTTCTTGCCCCAATCAGAACTCTGCAAAACTGGCCTTCATCCCCGGACCCAAATTTTCCTTTCCCTTGATTCCAACAAAACTCCCAAAAAATCAAATCAAATCCTTGCACTTCATACCTAGCCTAAAATCAGCTTTTATTTTAGTAATCTCAAGCCCCATAGATCATCATTTGCTGAGATTGACCCGGAGAGAGCCCTCTCCTGTCCTCGTAGGGCTAGCTACGAGGCTGAGCGTGGTTTGATGTTGGCCATGGATCCTACCTTTTCAACCTGAGGTAAATCTAGGCACTAACATAGTGGTGACCATACTGGGGAATAAATTATTTGTTTGTTGGTATTCTTCATTTTATAAACTACATATGGAGCCTGAAGATTAGCCAAGTAGCCTTCGAAACGCTTTTGCTTTGCATTAGCGCAATTAGATAAACACTACTTCAGTCAATCTCTGGTCTAGTCTTATAAACGAAGTATCTAACTTGCAGATCACCCCAGTACATCTGAGAATTCTAAGCTTTTGGATGATAAGTTTAGAATTTGATAAGCTGAACGAGTTGTTAATTTCCATTTGATTTCTTGAAATAATAACACACTGGGTTGCAGAAGACATACCAGATAAAATCCGGATCCTGATCCTCCTCCTGTCTACAAAAATACCAATATTATTCGAAGAATCGTCCACCAAGGAAGCTCTATCATTCCCGTGTTCAAAGCTCAATCGTGTCCTGTTGGTTTTGAGTATCTTGAGGATCAAGAATTTGATGAGTAGTTTGAGTTGTCTTTGTTTGAAACCAAATCTGAAAGCACTGTCACTTCCACTGTCTTAAATCCTGAGTTTGTTTGAAACCTTGAAACTGAAAGGGCCAATAAATCCATTAATGATTATATCCTAAATCGGCTCCAAAATTCCATTGTGGCTTCTAATATCTCTCATTTTTTAGAGACTGCTTTTGCAACCCTTGGGTCCTCCGTAATTGCATCTAGTTCAATAATTCCCACCAAACCTACTTTCATTCCTACCCTTCCCCCGCAGCCTTCTATCTCTGATCAAAAATCTGCAGTCGTATCACCTCCATCTACTCCTTCTACTCCTAAAATAGCCAATATTGCTTCACCCCCACATACACCTCATACTCCCCATACATCAGCTCCACCTACTCTCCCAACATCACCAAGACTGATTACAAATCCACCAAGAGCAATGGCTGCTCATTTTGCACGTCTTGTACTGCCTCAAAATTTGGATGATATTCCCGCCGACTACCAAAGCAAAATTCCTTTGTTTGATGGCACTCCTCATGGCATCACAGCTCAGCAACATGTGGACAGAATGATGGATTTCTTCGATCTTCATGAGATTGATGCAGAAAATGTAACCATGAGACTGTTTGTACAAACATTTTGGGGTGAAGTAAGGAAATGGTTCAGGGCCTTGCCGGCTGCAAGCGTCACTACATTGGCCGATCTGCAGAGATAGTTTTTGAACTGCTAGGAAGTGAAGAAAAATCCTTTGCAGATCCTTTCTGAGTATGAGCACATCAAGTGGAACGCTGGTGAGTCTGTTCAAGATTATTGCATAAGATTCAATTCAGTTTATAATGCAATCCCTAATCACTAAAGCCACCCATGGGGCTAGCCTTGATAAAGTTTCCGGATGGTTTTGACACTGATATGGCTTACCAATTAAGAGAAAGAGATCTAGCTACTTTAGAAGACATGTAGAAAATCGCGGTTAGCGTGGAAGCTAATCTGCTGGCCAAAAGAGCTAGAGCAAGAGCTGAAAAGAGAGTCACAATAAAAGAAGAATCTTCCTCATCAGATCAAGTGCTTCGAAAGGTGGAACATATGTTAAATAGACTGAAACTTGACAAGCCTGAACCGCAGATCAGAAATCCTAACTTTCGTGGCCAACAACAGCCCTAATACAGGATCAAACAAAGAGAGCAACGAGCCCAAGATCAAACAGCGCAGCAGCAAGTGCAGACACCTCTCTAACAAAATGTTGTACTTGGTCCGGAATCAGAAGAGGAGGAGAATGTGATTGGAGAAGAAAATCATTTCTTTACACCCAATGACATGCCAATTTACATCACTGAAGATGAGGAGTATTCCGAGAATCCAGCTGAACGAAGGGATGAAAATTTTATTTTGGCAAATGAGACAGTGCTTGAGGAAGAGTTCGATGATTACCAAAGAGGATACATGAATGCTTTGTCAGCTCATCAGTGGCAATATTCACTTCGAAACAGAGATGTGCCTATAAATCCAATTCAGAAAAGGAAGGAAAGAGCAGCTTCAAAGAATGATCCTCCTAATGTGTAGAAAAAGGGAAAAGAGATAACTGATCCTAGCAGCAGCAAATCGACATCAGTAAGTGAAAGACCAAATCAGTCCAATGTGTCAAAGGAGAAAGTAGAAAAGAAAAATGTTCCAGCAAAAGTGGTAGATAAAGTTTCAGTGTTTAATTTAGAAAATGAAATTTCTAAGTTGAAAATATCCATTCCTTTGATCGAGCTGATGAAGAACAACAATTATAAAAGTCAGGTGTCTAAAATTTTGAGCTTAGATCCATCATCAGACATGGTAAATGTGGAGGATGATAGTCCCGAGTTGATCTTTGGGCCAGCGTTGGAAGGTCAGTCCCAAGATAGTGATGTTGCTCCTTTCTATATCAGTCTCAGGGTGCATGACTTTGTTTTACATAATGCTATGTTTGATTCCGGAGCTTCTCATAATCTTATGCCGAAAGCCATCATGGAGAAATTGGGATTGGACATCACTAGAAAATACCATGACCTTTACTCTTTTGATTCCGGTAGAGTAAGGTGCATCGGGCTTATCAAATATTTGGTGGTCAGTTTGGATCAGATTCCGGCTAAAAATGTTTTGATGGACGTGGTGGTGGCAGATATACCTCCTAGATTTGGCATGCTTCTTTCCAGATCTTGGGGAGAAAAGATTAAAGGGAGAATGCAACTTGACTTCTCCTATGTTATGATTCCCGTGTTCGGTCAGATGAGGAAATTATACTGGGAGCAGAAAATGAAGTACATGATCACTAGCAAGGAGAAACCTGTAAATCATCCGATCAACTATGTACATACTGATCTAGAGTCATTTGTTTTGTATTCAGATAGTTTTATTGATGTAAATATCCAATTAGTGTAAGTAGAAGACATTCCTGAGATTACTGAAAATTTTAGAGAATTTTTGAGAAAAGAACGACAAAGACTTGATGGCACCGATGAAAAATCAGTAGTCCGACAGCAGCAACATATTGCTGGACAGCAAGGGAAAGAAAAAGAGTTTCAGCATTTGGAAGAGGATGAAACAGGCCTATGGAGTATGGAATTTGATGGCGCTATAGGAAGGGAAGGTGCTGGAATTGGCATTTGGATACACAGCCCGGTTTTCATCTCAAACAAAGTGCCGAGTAATGTAAGGGTCTGCTATTATAAATTAGCTTTTGATTGTTCAAACAATGAGGCTGAATATGAAGCTTTGATTGCTGGCTTGAAAGTTCTTAGAAAATTGAATGCTAAAAGGATTTCAGTGTATGGCGACTCTGAGTTAGTCATCAAGCAGGTGAAAGGCAAGTACCAAGGAAAGAATCCTCGAATGCGGGCCTATCGCAATGCAGTGTTGGATATCTTGAAGGTGTTTTCTGATTATACTATCACTTGTGTGCCCCGTGCTCAGATTGTCATTGCAGACTCACTTGCAACAGCAGCAAGCAACTTTAAGATTCCTATGAACTCAAACAATAAGTTCGAGATTCACATGAAGCATCACCCAGCTATGCCTGACAATCAAAGGTATTGGCAAGTGTTCCAAGATGATGATGAGATCGATGAATTTCTACAAAACAAAGGTAAATTCAAGGACATTTCTATTGATATGGAGTATGATGATGGTGATGAGAATATAGAAGTCAATTAGATGGAAGTTTTGCAGCTCAAAGACAACATCAATCCAAAAGGTCTAATAGCTTTAGAGGAGCTCTTTGATCAAGACGATGTGGCTAGAAAACCAACCTTGCTACCAACTGAAAAAGGATTTGAGGAAGTGAACATTGGATCAGCTGAAAATCCCAAGATGGTGAAATTATCAAAGGCACTTCCCCCACAGGTGAGAGAAAATTTTATCAGTTTGTTGTCCTCTTTTACTGATGTATTCGCTTGGGATTATTCAGATTTGAAGGCTTATGACACAAGCATAATTCAACATGTGATCTCGATCAAGCCAAATCAAAAAACTTTCCACCAAAAGATAAGAAGAATCAATCCAAAGCTACTGCCCTCAATCGAAAAGGAGGTGAACAGGTTGTATAAAGCTGGTATCATAGTCCCTATCCGATTTTCAGATTGGATATCAAACTTGGTTCCCATCCGCAAGAAGACAGGTGAGATTCGGTTATGCATTGATTTTAGAAATCTGAACAAAGTCTCCTTGAAAGACAATTATCCATTGCCCAAGATGGATCACATACTTCAGCGAGTAGTTGGAGCATCATGGATGTCACTACTTGATGGTTATTCAGGTTATAACCAAATTTTGGTCCATGAGGATGATCGTGACAAGACAGTGTTCACCACTCCGTGGGGCACTTTTCATTATGCAAAGATGCTGTTTGGATTGAAAAATGTTGGTGCAACCTTTCAGCGGGCGATGGATATAGCATTTGCCAATGAAAAAGATGTTTTTCTTGTTGTTTATCTTGATGACTTAACAGTTTTCTCCAATACAGATGAAGAGCACCTCTATCATTTGAAGATTGTCTTTCAGCGGTGTAGGAAGTATGGCATCTCGCTCAATCCAAAGAAAAGCTTGTTTGCCATGGATGAAGGCAAGCTTCTCAAGCATATAATCTCAAAGGAGGGCATCCGAATCGATCCAGCTCAGGTGGAGGCCATTCAAAAGATTGATCTCCCACGAAGTAAGAAAGAAATCCAATCCTTCAATGGTAAGATAAATTTCCTACGTCGTTTTGTTCCCAATCTTGTAGAACACTTAAGAGAGATCACAAATATGCTGAAAAAGGATAGTGCAGTAAGATGGACAGAGGAAGTGGTTAAGTCTTTTAACTTGGTGAAATTATCTCTTTCTTCAGCTCCGGTTTTGATCAGCTCGGACTATACTCAGGATTTTATTTTGTTTTCCTTTGCCTCAGATCATACTTTGGCAGCGGTCTTGATGCAGAAAAGAGACCAGCTTGAAAAACCAATTGCATTCTTCAGTAGAACCATAAGGGATGCGGCATTGAAGTATAATACTATTGAAAAATAGGCCCTTACATTGGTAAAAGCATTGAAAGATTTTTGGGTTTATATTTTGCATTCTCACATCCTTGCCTATGTTCCTAATGCTGCTGTAAAAAATGTCCTAGTGCAAACAGATCCAGAGGGAAGGAGAGGGAAATGGATTGCTGCCTTGCTGGAATATAATGTAGAAATCAAACCGACAAAGCTCATTAAAGGATAGGGGCTGGCAAAACTTATGGCTGAGTCAAACCTCCACGCCTTGGACATTAATTTAATTGCTGCTATGTCTGAGGAAGATGAAGAAAATCTGCCCACTCAGGTCTCAAAAATTTTCCTCCTTTCTCCTTGGTATTCAACATTGTTTTTGTGCTTCACAATTTGTCATCACCTCCCGGAATGGCCAAGAAAAAAAGTAGAACATTGAAGTTGAAAGCTGCTAAGTTTTGTATTTTGAATTCTACACTTTATTGGAAAGATCCTGGTGGTGTTTTGTTGAATTGTTTGGTGGAAGAAGAAGCTAATCAGGTCATGGAGGATTTCCATAAAGGAGATTGTGGGGGTCACCATTTTTGGAAAACAACGGCCAACAAGATTTTGAGAGCTGGATACTATTGGCCGACACTTTTTGCTGATGTGTATAAGATTGTCAAGAGCTGTCATAAATGTCAGATTTTTGAAGGAAGATAGAAATTACAGCCTTTGCCACTTAAACCTATTGAGGTAAGCGCCCCTTTTCAGCAGTGGGGTTTGGATTTCATTGGTGAGATCCATCCTCCTTCCTCAGCTTAGCACAGGTGGATCCTCATAGTGACTGATTATTTCATGAAATGGATCGAAGCAATTCCCACCAGGCAGGCTACGGATGTGGTAATAATTTCATTCCTTGAGAATAACATTTTGTCTCGTTTTGGTTGCCTGAATAAGTTAATCACTGATAATGTAGCAGCTTTCAAATCAAAAAGGATGGTTGATTTTTGTCATAAGTATCACATCACTTTGGGACACTCAACCGCTTATCATCCACAAGGCAATGGATTGGTGGAGTCTTCCAACAAATCTTTGGTTAACATCATTAAAAAGTTGCTGGAAATAAATAAGAAAGGTTGGCATAAGAAATTAGTTAATGCACTTTGGGCAGACCGAGTGAGTCAGAAGAAATCCATTGGTATGTCCCCCTTTGAGTTAGTATATGGAGTTGACACAATGTTCCCTACCTCTCTCGCAGCTCCGGTAGTCAAACTTCTTCAGGAAGCTGGCAGTGAAGAAGATCATATGCAGTGGAGATTAAATCAAATGATTCATTTGCAGCAAATGAGAGAAGAGGTTTTCCAAAACACATTCAAGCTACAGGAGAGAATTAAGAAAATCTATGACAAAAAAGCAAAGGCGGACAAGTTCCAATTGGAGGACGTGGTGCTGAAATGGGATGCAAGGAATGAGGAAAAGGGTAAGCACGGTAAGTTCGAGAATCTCTGGAAAGGTCCCTTCAAAATTGCTACATATCGGGGTCAGAATGCTTTTCTTCTGAAGGAGATGAACGGGGAAGACTATCCAGGAGGGCCGGTCAATGGTCGGCTGCTCAAGCGGTATAATTTTTGAGATGTTTTCTGCTGATTACATTGTCATTGTATATACCATTTTATTTCAGTTTCATTGCAAGAGTGTGCTGTGATATTTTCTTTAGTTTGGGGCCCAAAGTGAAGGCTATAATTTTGAAGAATGATTTCAGCTTTGGTTTGAGTGTGTCGAGTCATGTGTTTAAGTAATTTTGGTTTCAAAAGTCAGTTTGAGTCAAATTTTAGTCAATAAATGAGTCAAAGGTCTTCTATCAGTTTGTTAAGTTATCGACTCCATAGCCCAATGGACGAAGGAACTGTCTATCTCTCCCAGAGATCTGTAGTTCTTGGCACCTCCAAGGAGCTACCATCCCCATTGGAGCCACTATTAGAGTCGGTCTGTTCAGCCCTCCGTTAGAGATCAAAACCTCTTTGTTGCATTTCATTTTAGGTGTCTCATTCAATTCGATTATCTGCATTCCATTAGGAGCATTGAACTTCTAACGAAAGGGTCTTGTCTCCATACTTCCCTCATGTCATGTACATGCTGGTTTGTGTCTGATCATCAAAGTTCATCAAATCAATTTTATAGTCATTATGGATGGTCTTTCGGTCAGCCAAGAGTCATTTCAGTCATTAGGTCTAGGGTTTCACAAATTTTGTCTTCAAAGTGGCCAATAATGCCAGCAGGCTCATGAGGATGTCTCTAATCAGTTTTTCATTCCGAAATTTTCATTATCAATAATGCTTGAGAATGATTCTTCTTCAAAACTCTGTTTTGAAGAAGAAATCGTCAAATGCATTTTTTGTAATAAATATGTAATTTTTAAGGTTTTTCAAAGTTCTACAGTTCTTCAGTGCAGCCCTGGTCATCCTTTGCCAAAATCCAAAGCCATCATCCATGCAAAAAATTGCCAAGAGTTTCATCATTTCAATCAAAAACTCAAAATGGGAACCAAAACAGAGTTTGTATTAAAAAGTGGAAAGTGCCAAATTCCAAACATAAGAAAGTGGGTTTTTGCAAAATAAAAATCAAATCCATGACTGTACAAGATATTTTCACCGTTCAAATGTCATTTGCACACAAGAGGTTGTCAAAGACACAAAGGAAAATCATGGAGGAGAGAATTTTGTGTTTGAAGTCGAGACTGTGTGTTGGAATGTTGCGCGGCGCATTGGGAGGTAGTTGTGGCACACCGGGAGGCCATGGTGCATAGAGTCACTGTTCACAGTGCAAATTTGAACGTGCATGGTGCACTCACCAGGCGCAACGCACTGGGTTGCGGCGCACAGGGCCGATACTCCAATTTTTTCACTGCCTTCAACGAAATCCCAAATTTCTTGGCTCTTCTGCTCCAAGTAAGTTGAATTGTCTTGTAAGTTGCCATTGATCAGTTTTGGGTGTGGTTTCAAAGATTGGTTGAAGATATTGAATGCTAAACTACAAACCCTATCCTCTTATTTAAGCTGCTTCTTAGGGTTTTACAATTGGTGGTTTAAAAAACAATTTTCTGCCAAGAATTTCATTACTCACTAGATTCTCCCTCGCTGTTATACTATCATCATACAATCCCTTCCCTTATTCCCTCACATTGTTGTTGGGAAAAGTATCCAATACGGAATGACCCTATCCCACTCTAAGGGTGATAGTACCTCAGCAACAACCGAAGCAAAGCTATCTAAGATTTCTTCTTTATGAAAGTAAAATAGGGGAGAAAGAGATCCACTAACCGATGTCTTTCGCTAATGGTTGATCCAATCTTCTCTCCTTGCTAGTTGCTCCCAGCTCTTTGCTCTTTCGCTGGCCCAGCTACACCAAGATCCTGCAAAATTGCAAGAGAGGGAAACTACAAGAAGCATACATTCATAATTGATTCAAGGATTAGAATAAATCAAATACACAAGTATGACAATACATCATTGAGACACATGCATATAGAAGAACCTCAAATGCTTTATTAATGGAAGAAGTAAAGTTCAGGAAGTGATACAACCATAAGAGGCCCAATCCAGCATCACCTTCCCAGCAGAAAGAAATCTCCTCTTCACCTCCTTCAAAGCAAATCACCCAATAGTTCTAAACTCAAACCAACAACACTTCCTTACATTCACAAGATTTCAGCCTCTGGATCTCATAGGGTAGAGATCCTTATATAGAGTTTTGGAGAGAGCATGAGTCAGCTTGATGTGTGACTAGTGTCCTCTCTAACTCCAGTTATTCTTCAGTTCTTGAGTCCACTTGGAGGTTCTTGCTTCCACTTGGAGATCTAGACCCTCTTACTCATCACCAGGCGAATTCCTTGATCCAAGTGTCATTTTGGAAGCTTCCTGGGTGCTGACACCTTGAGGAATGACTGTGCCACTTGTCCAAGTACGCTCAGCGCAGGTGGCCTTCTTTGCAGTTGACATTCAGCGCAGGTACAGAGTGGAGCACTTGACATTCAGCACAGATGCTCAGTGGAGCAGTTGACATGATCCAGAATTTGCTTGTTTCTGAGTGTTTTCAGGTGGAGAACTGTTATTCAGTGCTGTGGTTTGCTGACCTTGTTCCTCTAGGGGTAGGAACAACATGTTTAGGGACTTTGGATCCCTTAGATTATGGACATTTCATGCTTCATGCTGTAAGGCACAAAAATGTCTATAACAGTTGCCCCCTAAAGTATGAGGTCGTTTATCGGGTGAAATGATTTATCAGGAGGATCCGAAGTTCATTCAATCGCTGAGAGGTGACCTGTAATAAAATACAATACAATACATTATTTTTCATTCTGCTTTCATGATCTAGCTGAGGCGGGCATTCCCATGCTCAGCTTTATAAATTCATTTTGGTACATAGAACAGACGATCGTCTGATGGTAGACTGATAATTCTCTGCTGAAATTATCATCCTTTGAGTAGGATGATCATCTGCTGCAATGATGTACATGTCAAATGTCTTTATATTTCCTGAATATATATCGCAGCCCGGATGGATGAAACTAGATCCGGGGTCTTCAAACTCGTTCGATCTTCACTCTAAGTACAAGTCGATCCATGTGAGAATTGCGCTAAAGTCGAACATGGAAAGACATCGCTTGATTACCGGTCAATGATGTAAACCGTTAACAAGCGCGAGAGGAATCACCGATAATGATAATGACCCTCAAGGTACTGCAGTACAATTCACGTGGTGTGAATAAAGGACTTGGCGTCGAACACCACATAAAATCTTTCGGTCGAAGGTCATTGATGTATACCTGTCGCCGGAAGTGAGAAACTTGCCATTGAGGCATGCAAGCTTCAAAGTACTGGGGGTTTTGTTCCTAGATCAACTCCTTGGATAATGAGCTGAAGTCGACAAGAAGCGATCCATCAAAGGAGGGCCTTAATGAATCCCACATCAGTGACACGGAACGAAGCTAATGATTTTAGTGGAGGTGAAAACAATCTGTGACATATGATTCAGGGAGGCGGTCATGAATGGATGAAGGATAATGTATGGCAGTGGATGGGACACGGTTGACTCTTTCTGAACGACATCTCTTGAACATATAACGACACTGATGCAATGGATCAGTAGCATTACCCCAAATGTGGATGGTTTGGCGAGACCATGGTGATGAGATCGGTGAATGAAACAACCCAACCCGATGTAGTACGGAGGAAAAGTGTCATGTTCAAGAGCGACTTGCTACCATTAAAGCTTTGAGGTTCTCCCAATTTTTCCCCAGTCATTTCTGACCAGTACCTCTTTATTTTTGTCAAGCTTGAGGAGGATAACATATGCTTGTTCTATAACCTGCCCTTCGGGCAAGCCCATCGCTATGTTTTAACGAGCCTAGCGATAGGGAAACTCGTTCTCGTCTAAAGACAAGTTTGTCGCTATTTAATCATTTTAACGAGTCTAACGACAAGGAAAACTCGGTCCTTTTCATTTTTAGAGAGTCTGAAAAGGTACAGAAAGTTAACTCCGAAATTCCTTTTTCATCATCTAATCCCTTAAGTCCGAAAAAGTGTCAAACAATACAGAAGGGATGAGTTTTCGATAACTTTAACGAGCCGAATAAAACAAGCGCTCGACCTTTTTATGCAATAATCCCTCAGGTCCAAAAAGATTAAAATCTAGAGGAGGGATAGCTCTTCCGGTCACTTTAACGAGCTGGAAGGCCAAAACTCGGCAAACTTTTCATATTTTACGAGTCAGATGAAAAGAGCTTAAAGAAGACTCGTCTTTTGAGGGACGAGTGATAAACAACTGATTCCAGGTACAGGTTGGAATTTTCCAATCACGGCAGTGTCACAGGGATGGCTAGGTGAAATCACTCTTCGCAGCTGTTCCTCAAAATGGGTAAACAATCATATGGAGGTGAACGATCGGCCAAATGACGGTGGAGGTGGCAGGTGCAAACACGACCAAGGCTTTTATGGTTGATCAGGTTACATACTCAATAGTTATTTACCGGTATGGGTTCATTTTTTAACGAGCTTGAATGCGCCAAAACACTGCTCAACCTTATGTTTATTTTTTAACGAGCATGAACTATGTGCTAAAACTGCTCGGATCTTGCGTTTATTTTTTAACGAGCATGAACTTTATGCTAAAACTGCTCGATTATACCAGTCATAAGATAAGAATGTCTACTGTGAGATAGCTATTTTTTATGGAGCTTTATCTCACGAAGCTATGCTACTCATCCTTTCTTTATGCAAGTTCGGAAACGGCTAATCCAAGAAAAAGATAAATAACCGCTCTTTTATTGCACTCCAAAAGGTTTGCATGCCCCCAGGTATAAAATACAATTTCAAGGCTGCCCCTCCTCCTTCCCACCCCTGTTTTTCTTTGGGTGTTCACAGCTACTTGTCATCTTTCCAGTCTAATGTTAACGATACTTGTCTTCTCGTTATTTTTAACGGGTCTTACGCGATACTTGTCTTCTCGTCAGCCCAACTTTTAACAGATCTTTTGCAAGATCGCAAGAGAACAGCTACTTGCGACAAGAGAGCAACTACTTACGACAAGAGAAGAACACTACTCAAAGACAAAACATTTGTGTTATTGAGGGAGGCTTACCTCTTTCTAGTTACCCAAAGATTGTCTCGTTAATATTTCAAACAAAACACTTCCTCGGCAATGTCTACCGAAATAGACAAAGGTGAGAGACTCCGTCTGTCAACTCACATAACTTTGACAAAAGAATCTTATTCCAGAACAACCCCTCTTCCATCCACGGATGGGGTACGGACTAGTCATATTCCCTCGCGGAAATTCTACCTTATACCCAGGGTTTTTTCTGCCTGAAGCAGACCAGGATGCATGCCCCCTGGGTTCCAGTCCCATCTTTCCGAATCACTCGCACTCATCGGGAAGGAGGACTGGGGGTGGAGACATTTCTTGATTGAATAGACCATTCAGGGTTGGTATGTGAGTATTTGCGATGCGTGATCCCGAAATGAAAGTTGGTCTACGAGCTTGACCATTCTTCCTTCGTGTGGAAAACACATTACTCTAAAGAGTGAGGAGACTATTGCTCCCATGCAATATATATAGTCTCGTCCAAGGAGTAGGTTATAATCCAAGGGTCCTTGAACGACCATCACGTTCATTTGAACGGCCTTCCCTTTCAATGTAATGGGCACATTAGGGAGGATCCCTAATGGTCGACTGGTTCCTTTATTGAAACCCGAGAGATTTCTTATCTTAGGCAAAAGCGCCGGGGAACCCAGTGCTTTCCAAGCAACAGAGGAAAGGATACTCACAGATGCCCCTTCATCAATGATTGTGCCAGCCATTACCATTCTGTATATTTGGACTATGATTCTGAATGGTATACTGGCTGGCAACCGGGGTCTGCCTAGTTGGTTCCAATCAAAGGACACAACCAGGTTGCTTGGTGGTGGGACCGAATACACGGCCGGATATGACCTTGACGATGTTCCTTCCTGCGATAAAGGAATGGGCGCATTGCCCTGATGCTCATCAGAGTCTGTGTTGATGAAAAGAATCTGGATGGTGTCATCCTTATTCTCTTCAGTGAGGGTGTCATTTGAAGATGAGTCTTCAGTGACGGTGTCATTTGAAGATGAAACTTTTGAAGGGAGAACTGAGTCAACTGCCGTTTCGACCTTTGGACTTTCGTCCGGTCTGGATTCAGTAGGTTCATTTTCAGTGACTGACGCTTCAGCCGACCACTTGAGCGGGCCAGCTGTATTCTCAACCAACGAAGGACTTGGCACAAGTTTTTTGTATCCAGGAGGAAGTCTCAACGGTGAAACCGGATGATCTTCCAAAACTCTCTTCGCTTCGTCTAAGAAGGGACAACGGTGGATGGCGTGATCGCCCTCACACAGTCTGCAGGGGGATCTTACTCCCCCTCTTTGTCTTGAACCTTCACTTTCGCTGGTTGACGGTAAGCATTCAACATGGCTATCAGAGGTTGATGCTCCCGAATTGTGCAAACGTGGGGACCAGTCCCTTAGTATCCGGGGAATACAGGGACAATCTCTATGGAAGTGGTCTCCTCTACATATGACACATGGCGATTTAGGCCCGGTCTGTGCTGTGTGTGGATTTTTGTCAGATGTCTTTTGCTTGCCCCCAGTCGCCTTAGGCTCCTTCTTCTTCTTCTCTCTCTTCTTCTTCTCTTTCTTCTCCATGGGAGCTTGGCTTTTGTCGGCTCTACCTTGCGAAGATGAGGGATTGGAGGAAGAATTATAGGAAGTAGAAGGTTGGTGGGCAGCTCTAGACTGATCTAACTGTTGACTCGACTGTTCAGGAACCATGGTGTTCTGAACTACATTGGTTGAGAATAGCCAAATTGGCAGGCCAATTGTCAGTCCTGGAAGCGACAATGTGGCCATGTGGGGCGCACCAACTTCTCCCCAAGAGGAGAAAGGACTAGGATTTCCATTATGGGGAATTCCTTGGTTGGGGCGTTCCATGTTCTCAACCTACAGATCAACGCAGGAATAGGAGGTGATTATGTTCTGTTTAAAATAAATTTTATAACGACGCTTTAGACACAACTTGCTTTTTCACTTTTTAAGAGTCGAGAAAAAGCTAAAGATGACTCTAGTCTCCTTCGATGTTTTAACGAGCCCGAAGTGACAAATGCTCCGATGGACTTTTTCAGTTATAGAGTTTGAAAAAGGCCAAAAGAAACTGCTCTGGAGATCTAGGCAGAGGGTGTGCCAAACCTTTCGCAAAACCACAGAATACGTTTTACGGTATGAGTGGTCGATCTTCGTGAATGCTGTGTTCACTGCATTGCGATCAGTAGGGCGGCCGACACGGCTTCCTATGGATAAAGGCTTTGTTCTTATAGGGGTCTCCCAATATATACGCGACGGTACGTGGGAGCACAAGTCCGTATTGATACTTATCGCTTCACCGTGGAGGAATCACCCAACCACTCAACGCTAAGATATCACGTTTAACGATGCCGGAACACGTCTCTAGCTTAGACCTCTATGTGTTTGCGTTATGTTTCAAAGCATTGTTATGTAAATTCAATTCATTTTAAGTTGATCTTGTTTAGCAGTTTGCCTTTATGGATCACCACGAGATGTATAATACAACTTCCTAAATGCAGTCTAAGATGATAAGCAAGCTTTTCAATCTTTCAACTTTGAAAATCTTAACTACTGAGGGAAAAGAAAGACATCATCTTTTCACACAGATCATAGAGCACACACTAATGCACTTTTCCCTAAATTAACATACAAATTGTCAAAATGCACATGCACAATGCAGGTATTTCTTTTCTCTTTCTTAATGTTGATGTATTACAAAAAGAAAGCTGTTGTATAATTTTGAATTCAATTTCAAGTGAAAGCAAACAAGCTTTGTCCAAAATCAAAAGACACCTTAAGATTTACTTGTTTCAACACTAGAAATACATAAATTCAAACCATATGACGAAAGCAAAAGCTCAATCAGCTATGAACAGCAAATAAACTAACTCTTAAGATCAATACGACACTTATCACAGGTCTAGATCTAAGAGGCCACAGCAAGACTAGTTCACTTTTCGTTATGGGAAACTGCAAATGATATAAGAAATACAAAGAACAAATACAGTTTCTTTATACAACCGAGGCGGAATAGTGGCAAGGAAAGATGGTTTCAGATAGGTACATTGACTGATAACAGGCTGCAAAAACAAGGATGAAAACAGGGCAATAAACAGCAGGGAACCCCAGTTGCACAAGGCAAAACTGGTTCAGCGCAGGTAGTACACTGTCAGTTTGACATTCAGTGCAGGTAGCCCCTTCGGGACCTACGATGAAATGTAGACTGCCTTCACAGTGCCTGCAATGAAGAGAGAAACTCTCGTTTCTCTTGGTTTCCGGGTCACAGATTGCTCAAAAATTCACAGTTTTTGGCCAAATCAAAAGCTATCAATCAAGTACACACTAAAGGGTAATTAGGAGGATGAAAAGCTATCACTAAGAGCTGTTCAGAGTCCTTGTGGATCAGCTCTTCAAATCATAAACATGCCCAGAAACTGAGCTAGAGTAGCTACCCTCTACTTTGCATTTGAAAGATCCAAATGCAGTTCGATTCGGTACTCCCTGTGTTTATGAAATGAATAGCAAAAACACGAACAACCAACAAGATACGTTCCCCAGTGGAGTCGCCAATTTGTTGTTGGGAAAAGTATCCAATACGGAATGACCCTATCCCACTCTAAGGGTGATAGTACCTCAGCAACAACTGAAGCAAAGCTATCTAAGATTTCTTCTTTATGAAAGTAAAATAGGGGAGAAAGAGATCCACTAACCGATGTCTTTCGCTAATGGTTGATCCAATCTTCTCTCCTTGCTGCTTGCTCCCAGCTCTTTGCTCTTTCGCTGGCCCAGCTACACCAAGATCCTGCAAAATGGCAAGAGAGGGAAACTACAAGAAGCATACATTCATAATTGATTCAAGGATTAGAATAAATCAAATACACAAGTATGACAATACATCATTGAGACACATGCATATAGAAGAACCTCAAATGCTTTATTAATGGAAGAAGTAAAGTTAAAGAAGTGATACAACCATAAGAGGCCCAATCCAGCATCACCTTCCCAGTAGAAAGAAATCTCCTCTTCACCTCCTTCAAAGCAAATCACCCAATAGTTCTAAACTCAAACCAACAGCACTTCCTTACATTCACAAGATTCCAGCCTCTGGATCTCATAGGGTAGAGATCCTTATATAGAGTTTTGGAGAGAGCATGAGTCAGCTTGATGTGTGACTAGTGTCCTCTCTAACTCCAGTTATTCTTCAGTTCTTGAGTCCACTTGGAGGTTCTTGCTTCCACTTGGAGATCTAGACCCTCTTACTCATCACCAGGTGAATTCCTTGATCCAAGTGTCATTTTGGAAGCTTCCTGCGCGCTGACACCTTGAGGAATGACTGTGCCACTTGTCCAAGTACGCTCAGCGCAGGTGGCCTTCTTTGCAGTTGACATTCAGCGTAGGTACAGAGTGGAGCACTTGACATTCAGCGCAGATGCTCAGTGGAGCAGTTGACATGATCCAGAATTTGCTTGTTTCTGAGTGTTTTCAGGTGGAGAACTGTTATTCAGTGCTGTGGTTTGCTGACCTTGTTCCTCTAGGGATAGGAACAACATGTTTAGGGACTTTGGATCCCTTAGATTATGGACATTTCATGCTTCATGCTGTAAGGCACAAAAATGTCTATAACACACATCCCAAATCATTTATTCCTATCCTTATTCCTAAACCCTACAATATCCCATCCCTATCACTTTCCATGTCATTTGCAAAAAATCCCTAAATCCCAATTTCCAAACACAGTCAAGTGATTGTCCTCACCTTTAGTTGATTGAACCATATTTCTCCCATAGTCCACTATACCCATTGTCCCTATTTATCACAGCCCCTCATTTCCCTTTGGCACATTTGGCATTGAAAACAAAACACTCATTTATCATTTTCAAACCAAACCAAACACATACTTGACATACACCCTTGCAGCACCATGACAGACACTGATTCATCATATGAACAAGACAATGATTCTACCACAGAGCTTCATGCACTGAGGAGGCCTCGTAAGGGTGGCAGACATGTTAGAGAAGAGCCCACCTCTTTGACTGAACTGCAAGCCTGCCCATTTGCCATGGCATTTTTCCAACAATAGTCATGCTTTCAGTATTGCGAAATGATTGCTCAGATTCAGCATCATCAGGAGTTGGCTCAGTTATTTGTTTTGCATTTGCATGATGGTCAAGTAACTCTTGCTGGTGTAAATTTCACCTTGACACCAGAGACCATTTCTCAAGCAACAGAAATACCAAATGTAGGTGAGGAGTGGAACAAAAGAATGCAGGTAGAAAGAGTACATTATGAACCATATATCAGGCCTAGCTATGTGAGACAGCTCAGTAGGGTGTTCCCTTTCCGGTTTTTGAAAGAATCCTATGCGCCGTAGATGAGACTCATTATCAGATATTTCAGTTGTGAAGGCCGCTTCTCATGACTCTATGCATACCATATCAGGTTATTGATGCATTTCACAAGAGTGAAGATGATGAACATTCCATATTTCATGTGCCGAAACATTGAAAGGATGACTACTCTTGTGCAAAAGAAGACTCCTGAATAGCAGTACAACAACATTTATCACTACGCGCTCATCAAGATCATTGTTGTGCATCAGCTTGGTTTGCAGGGTATCACATGGGAAGATTTCATTTCCCGTGAGTTCTTCACAGCTTCAGCAACTCATGAGGAGGTTGTCCATCATACAGGTGAACCTTCATATTAGCATGGAGGTCGGGAGGCAGAGACTACTAGTGTGCCGACATATCTCACCTATCAGAGAGGCATGAGAGGATTGTTTGCAGTAGCCCGACAGGTACTATCTCCACCTGGGATGGAAGGGGTCTCGTTGCCATCATCAGCAGCACAGGTACAGGTACAGGATAGAGGCAAGAGGCCTGTGTAGGATGAGGGCCCTTCAGGAGGCCTAGACACTGATTTTATACTCATCGATGATAATGTGAGCTCTCCTAGGTCAAAGTTGAGGGAGGTCATTCAGGAGCAGAAAGCCAAGATAGATGAATTGAAAAACAAGTTGCAGAGAGCTCAATGGGTCATAAACAATTTGGAGCAAAGAAACAAACAACTAGAGGATCAACGTACAGTCATGGAGTTACAAAACATTCGGCAAAACTGTCAAGCTGCCCAAAGGAGGAGAATAGAGTTCACTTCATTAGAGTAGGAGATAGAGGCTGATCGAGAGACTTGGCTCGAGAGGGTCAACATCCATATTGAGAAGTTGTTGGCAAAGGAAAACAAAGACAAGGACATGCTCAAGCACATGAAAAATCATTATTGGGCACGAACTCATGTTTGCAACGCAAGGATCAAAATCCTGAAGGCAATACTAAGGAGGGCACTAAAATGACGCAAAAGGCATGATAGGCTCCAAATCTTGGCTGAAGCTTCTTTGGCTAAGAATGATACTTGATGATGGACCTTCAGTCCAAGTTTCAACAAATTTGGAGAAAATTTTGTCAATTTTGAATTTTTTGGCTTCAAAACAGATTTTCCTGCCCAACGCATAGTGCCACTTGGCGTGGGCTTATAATTGGGAGATCCTCTGGAGGAAAACTTTAAATTTTTGGATTTTTCATCAAAATTTATGCATGCTCATGGATTACCTAAGGATTTCATCAAGTTCTGGGTTGCCTAAAGGGTCAAAAACACCCTAAAAATGACCTCTCTGCCACCTTTTGCACCCACAGGAAGCAGTCTTGGGAGATTGAAGTTTTGGAGGGGAAAATGACATCCAAATCTAGAAATTCCACTTGGGTTGGAAAGTAGACAGGCAGGGCTTTCCAACGAGCTATCATGTGCTCAATTTGGACTTCGAGAAGTGCCTCCAAATCAGCTCCAAAGTTGTGCTACGCATACATGTTTTGGGCACGGCGCATAGAGAATTTTGGCCTATTTTTCACTCAGCAGCTCAGAATTTCGTCCAGTTTTGACTAGTTTCACTTTTTCATGTAACTCTTGATCTACATTGATGTAATTTAATGAAAATTATGTAATTTTGGCACATATTTACATGTTTTAGTAGATTCATTCACTAAAAAGTGAAAAACAACTGAATGAATCAATTTCCTAACATATAGAGGCAAGTTGTTTCATTGCCTATTTTTCAGTTCCTTGTTTAGATATGGTTGAAACAGCTCCTAGAATGATGAGCTCGACCCCTAGAGGCATGGGAATGAGTTAAGCTTGCCTATATCATGTAATTTATCAGTCATTTTCAGGGTTGGACACTTGGGATTTCTTGGCACTCCATTATATATCTCATTTCTGCATTTTTGGCAAAGGAAAGACTAGGGTTTTGCAGCACTCTTTGGGATTCCTGTGGCTCTGTGTTTTGATGGTGTTCCTCTCTATGTAATTTTTGAGTTCACTGATATTTATGTGCATCATTTCCTTTTCTCTTTGCTTCTGAAATTAAACAAATGAGTGATAAAGCTAGAATTCATTAGCTTGTGCTCTGCCTGTTAGTTTTGTTTAATTTTCAATGTTTTCTTCAGTTTGAAGAGGATTCTTGGTACCCTCTCGCCCTCTTTACCTTCTCACCAGTCTGAGCCCTCCATCTTTACAAATCAAAGCATCAAAATGATTGCCTTTCTTGCCCCAATTAGAACTCTGCAAAACTAACCTTCATCCCCGGACCCAAATTTGCCTTTCCCTTGATTCCAACAAAACTCCCAAAAAATCAAATCAAATCCTTGCACTTCATACCTAACCTAAAATCAACTTTTATTTCAGTCATCTCAAGCCCCATAGATCATCATTTGCTTAGATCGACCTGGAGAGAGCCCTCTCCTATCCTCGTAGGGCTAGCTACGAGGCTGAGCATGGTTTGATGTTGGCCCTGGATCCTACCTTTTCAGCGTGAGGTAAATCTAGGCACTAACAAATGGCAGAGAACATTGAGGACTTCCAAAAATTGAATATAAGGGTAAATGATATTGCAGAGAAGAAAATGGTTGATGTCTTCATAGGGACTTTAAAGCATAACATTCAACATGAGGTCCGTCTTTGGGAACTTGATTCATTGGAGAAGGCATTCAGGTGGGCAAGAAAAATTGAAAGTGAAATTATGGAAACAAGGCCCACCACTCACAACTATAATTATGGAAGTGTTTTTTTCTCCTAGCCTTCCACAACCTACAAGGTTTACACCACAACAATTGGAAGAAAAAAGATAAAAAAGGGATTTGTTACAATTGTGATAACAAATACACTAAAGGTCATGAATGTGCTGAGAAGAAATTATTTTACATAGATTATGAAGAGGAGGAAGAAAAGGATCAAGAAGCATCAAAAGAAGAGGATATACACCAGGAACCCACCCCAGATAAAGAAGAAATGAATCTGACCATATCTTGTAAAGCATTGGAAAGAATTACCACTCCTCAAACTCTCAAGATAGAAGGACATATCAAGAAGAAAAAGGTTCAAGAAGTGAAAGATCACATCGAGAAAGAAGAAATGAATCTGAGCATATCTTGTAATGCATTGGTTGGAATTACACTCCTCAAACTATCAATAAAGAAGGACATATCAAGAAGAAAAATGCTCAAGAATTGAAAGATCACATCGAGCATTAAGAAATGAATCTGACCATATCTTGTAATACATTGGAACAAATTACCACTCCTCAAACTATCAAGATAGAAGGACATATCAAGAAGAAAAAGGCAATAGTGTTGATTGATTCGGGCAGTACCCATAATTTTATTCATTGTAAGATAGCCAAGGAATTGAATTGCTTCCTATATCCAGCACTAGAGTGTCAAGTGATGGTTGCAAGTGGAGGAACCATAAATTTCTCTAGAAAGTGCCATAATATCAAGCTATCCATGGGAGAATATGTATTGAATAGCCCAATGCTTTCCATTCCAATGGGTGGTGCTGATATTTTACTAGGCGTCCAATGGCTGCAATCTTTGGGTATGATAGCTTTTAATTTTCAAGAACTTTTCTTGAGATTTGTTTGGGAAGGAAAGGAAGTTGAATTGAGGGGTATCGAAGGGAAACCTAGAAAGATAATCAACTCTAACAACATGATAAATCTTATCAATAAAGAAAAACGTGGCATAATTGCACAATTATGTTCACTAGAGGATCCCACATCGAAATCATGTATTTCTCCATATCTCCAAAACGTTTTGTACAATCATTCCAAGGTATCTGAGACTCCCAAAGGCCTCCCACCGATTCTTGATCACACTCATGCTATTCATTTGATTCTAGGAAGTGTTCCTCCAAACATTAGGCCTTACAGATATCCATATGCCAAAAGGAGTGGGAACTCATTCAAAAGTTGCAGAAGATCCTAGTTTAAACAGTATTGTGAGAACTTGACAATTAAGGAAAAATAATATTGGAACCTGAAGCAATCACAGAACCGAGAAATTGACAGCTACAAAATAGATCAATTTCATAGTATCTCATCAAGTGGAAGAACTTACCCATTGAAGATTCCACATGGGAGGACAAGAATTTATACATAAGCATCAAGAACTACTCAAGCATTGAGGACAACACTTTTTGAAGGAGAGGGGCATGTTAGGTCCCTATACTACTAGTCTAACCCCTTATTGTTATTAGTACAACCCCCTTATTATATTATTGTGCCCATGTAGTCCCCATATTGTTATTATTGTGCCCCATAGAAGCCCACTATTGTTATTATTGTGCCCTTACATTATTATTGCTATGTCGACTTTGATTATATTATGACCCCTTAGACTCCTATATATAGAAAGGAGGTCTTGTCATTTGTATCATCCAAGAATTGTTCATTTGTGTAATGTAAAGGAGGTTGCCCCCTCGAAGAGGCTTATTTATAAGGCATTCATCTATCTTTTCTATCTTTTTGTGAGTTGGTTTCATAACAAGCTCATCCTAGTGACGAAGTAACTAAACTGGTCAAAGCCATGGAAGATATGTCCATCCAAACCACTGAAATAAATAGACTTAAGGAACAAATAAAAAGTCTAGAGGATGAGAAGAAACTAGCTCAAATTATGCATAAGAATGAAGTTCAGAAGACAAACAGGTTGAATGAAAGGTTACAGAACTTAGAGAAAGAATTGACACTCAAAGAGCCACTAGCCCAATCAAAACAAATTTTATGGGCCAATATCATTGACTCAGTCTATGATATTTGGCCATCTATATAGGTGATATTTGAGCAAAATGACTTGGTCAAAGAGGCTGGTGAGGAAATTCAAAGGGTTAGCGCTGAACTTGGAAATATGCCAGAAGAAGCCTCAAGAATAATCCAATTCCTTAACTCAAAGAACAAATATGAATTGCAAGAGCTTGGAATAGCTAACAGAACTGGGACCATACTAGAAGTGAAGAAGGTAATCACCAAGAGGAACCTGATGACACAACTTGAGGATAAATGCCATACAATGGAGCAATCAATAGCCAAGTTCAGGTCATATTTGATACTTTGAGGTAGAAAGGTCTACCTAATCCACTGGGGATTAATGACAGATTAATGCCACATGAAGACTATGATAAGAGAATCAGAGAAGTGGCAAAGGAGTAAGCCAATGTTTCCTCCATGAAAGGGATGCCTACAGGAAAAGTCCTTTACCAGACTTTTGAGAACCTCTTTTACCTCCAGCATGAGGTAAAACATCTTTTTGTAAACAAGCCTACCTTTGCAAAATACATAGAAACAAATGAAGTCTACAGAAGAATGGTAAAAATTATGTTACCAGATATAGAGACTTGGGAAAAGTTGAATGATTTCTGTGAAAATGCAAGGTAAATAGTGAATATAGAGCAGTGAAAGAAAAGTAGCATATCAACTAAGTCAAAGAGTATCAGTCAAAAGGAAAAGTAAAAGAATAGCCAGCGTAGAGCAAAAACAAAGGAGAGAAAGCAGCAAAAGATCAAAGAACAAAACAACAAAATCAGTAAAAGAAGGGACAACTAGCCTGTTAGTTTCCTAGGTGTCTCTATCTTCTTGCATGAAGATATTTATTTTCCTTGAATAATTCCTAAAATAGTTTAGGATATTTTGTAACTATTTTTTTTTTTATAAATATTTCATAATTCGAAGTATAGAGTGTGGATTGCTAAACATTTCTATAGTTACATTGATATGAAAACCTGAGGGTTTATTGTAAACATTTTCAAGTCAGTAAACTGGACTGAGTAATAAAGGCATTGCATTACAAGATTCATGTGTTGGGTCACTTCAGTGAAGTATCTTTCATTTGTCAAATTGTTATTTTCTTAAGTATTTCACAAACATACATGTGTTTCCAATTTGAATGAAATAACTGGAATTTTACTTCAGAATTTTTCTAAGTACACTCTGTCTTGAATAGTTATTCATTTTAATGTTTTCTTTTGATATCCAAATTAGGGAATTATTCATTGCTCCCTAGTTTCAATTGACCTCTTCCATTTCCTTCATTATCTGGTTTGAGGAATCCTCGATTGCTCCTTGACCCTGATTGAAAAACCACTTCACCATCCAGCCTAAAAGATCTGAAATTACTCAGCTACCTTGCCCTGTGAACACTATCTTTAGAACTTGATTCAGTTTAGTTTTCTTGACATTTGGACTCCATGGCTCAATGGTAAAAATACATCTATCTATCCATCTAAATTAGTGATTCCACCACCAAATCAAATCAAAAACCAACCAAGATTAAAGAACTATCCTAAAATCAATTAACTCAACAAAGTTAAATCATTAATAGAGAGCCCTCTCTGAGCATTAGGAAGGCTAGATCCTGATCTCGAAAGTAGGTTTGTGGTTACCTCTATTATTTCTTTCATGAAATCCCTAGGGAAATTTTAGAGTGATAACATAGTGGTGACCATATTGGGGAATCAGTCCTCGGTTTAATAAACCTTAAAGGAAATCCTAAATCTCATCTTTTCACCTTAAGGCCATTTTAGGCTTGTTAAAAGGTTTCATTAAAAACTTAAAATTCTGGCTTCCAAAAGAACATACTATACCAGGGTACACCCAAATCCAAACCCTGCTATAATTGTTGATAATCCAGACAAAATCTTAAGAAAAGACAATAAAGTAGAAATTCAAGAGAGCATTAGTCAGCTAAGCAAAGAAATATCACTTCCTAAAGAGTTATCAAACTTAGAGGATCTTCCATTTGATTTATCATTTGAGCATTCATTGTTTCGTACCAAATCTAAAACTTCATTCCATGATACTGTAATAGACCCTACTTTTATTCAATTTATTTAATCAAAGAAGACTACTATACATCCTAATTTAGATCAACATATTCTAGACACTTTTGACAAACTTGATGCTTTAACCTCAAATTTGATAAGACACATAGATGAAGCATATTTTCAACAGTCTGCTGAATTAGCTACCCTAATTGCTGCTACTCCTAAACCTTCTACCATTCCTTCAGAGTCTGTAAATTCATCTTTATTTAGTACCACCTCATCTATTATTTCCACTACACCTCATTCCACATAATCATTCATCCCCAAGCTTCTTCTTCAGCCTAGAGTTTTATTTCCATCAGTAAGCCCTTCAAGTTCATCTTCAAGCATTACCAATTTACCTCCTAGCCAAGCTAGAATCTTAGCCATGGCTGCTAGATATGCTCCTTTGACCTTACCAACTCAAGTACATGCCATGCCCCAAGACTATCAGAGTAAAATCTTTCAGTTTGATGGTACAGGTCAATATACTGCACAACAACATGTAAATAAAATGAATGATTACATTGAATTACATGAAATTGATGAAGAATATGTACAAATGAGATTATTTGCACAAACACTAGCAGGAGATGTCAAGAAATGATTTAAAGGTTTACCTACTAGTCATATTGTTGATTTACCTGCTTTCCATAGACTGTTTATCAATAGATGGGAAAGAAAGAAAAATCCTTTACAAATATTATCTGAATATGAAAACATTAGAAGAGCTCCTAATGAATCTGTTCAGGACTATTGTACTAGGTTTAACAATATTTATAATGCAATCCTTGCAAATATCAAACCTCCACAGACTTGGCACTATTCAAATTCCCTGATGGTTTTGACACTGATATGTCTTGCCAATTGAGAGAAAGAAACCCTCCAACTCTAGAACAAATGCAACGTGATGCAGTTAGTGTAGAAGCTAACTTGTTGGCTAAAAGAGCTAGGATGATAAATGAAAGTAGAGTTACCATTAAGGAGGAACCATCCACTTCAGATGTTAAGATAGATACTTTGGCTAAAAATTTAGAAAATTTAGTGGATAGATTATAAATTATGGAAAGAAAACTAGAATGGGATAATCAACAACAAGGCCCTCAAATAAGAAATCCAAACTTTAAGAAGAATCCCAATACTGGTAAGCCTAGGTAAGGGCCACCTGATCAACAGATTAGACCACCTTTCCAAAAAAACTATGCTAAAAGGTCTCACCAAAATGAAGAAGATCAAGACACTCAGATTAATCTAATGGGAATAAATGATGGTAATACTATTTTTCTTACCCAAGAAGAATAGGAATTATGCATGTTACAACAATTACGGTTACAATCTAGAGAGTCTTTTAATTATAAACAAGGTTATGAGTTTGCCATTAATGAAGTTCGTAAGCAATATAACCTTAGGAGTATGAAAAACATAGAAGCCCCTACTAATAAAACTATCCAAAATTAGACCAAGAAAACAGTGGGAGCTCCTGCAACCAATGTGCTGCAAATTCTCTCTAGGGAAACCCAAAAAACTTTCACTCCAAAGATTGCAGCCAGTCCAAAAATTGTAGACATCATAGATACTACTGTCAAAACTTCAGCTGATATTCAAAAATCGGTTGCTGTGAAAACTTCAAAGGATGACCAAAAATCAACTGATCCTCAAGCTTCAAAAGCTATTCAGATTTCAACTGCTTCCCAAACTATTCCAAATCAAAGAATTGAAAATAGTAAAGTAGTAGACACCCAAACAAAAACTGAATTACCAATTGAAAATAAGAAAGAAAAAACTACACAAACTCCAATTGCCAAGGAAGAAGTCATTCAATTAGGCAAAACACAGACTCCATTTAATATCCAAAATGAAATTGCCAAATTAAAAATATCAGTTCCTTTAACAGAATTGATAAGAAATGATTCCTACAAAGCCCAAATCACTGAAACACTAAATATAGATGAAGGAGAAGACTCTGTTAATCTAAATGATGACCAACTAGAGTTAATATTTGGTCCTAAGGTAAATGGAAAACATGAACAAAGTGGTATTCCTCCATTCTACATTAGCTTGACTATTCATGATCAAATCTTACACAATGCTATGTTAGATTCAGGAGCATCTCACAATTTAATGCCAAAAGCAATCATGGAGACATTGGATTTAGATATAACCAAACCATACAAAGATCTTTTCTCTTTTGATTCTAGTAAAGTCAAATGCCTGGGCCTAATAAAAGACTTGTGTGTTACTCTAGTTCAATACCCAGGTAAGAGTATAATCATGGATATTGTAGTTGCTGACATCCCTCCAAATTATGGAATGCTATTATTTCGCTCATGGGGAGAAAAATTGCAGGGATATCTACAATTATACATGTCTTATAACACAATTTCGGTATTTGGCCAACCCAAAAAGCTTTATAGAGAAACTTTAATGAAATACATGGTCAGTAGTACAAATAAACCACAAAACTATCCTATTTATTATGTACATTCTGATATGGATTCTTTCATTTTATGTAATTTAGACACTGAAAAGGACAATAACACAGTTGTCAAACAAGAACATAAAGAACCTGACAGTGAAAATATATTTCATGAATCTAGGTGGCACTTAGACTTTGATGGTTCAGTGAACAGATTAGGAGTAGGTGCAGGAGTTTGGATTCATAACATGGAAAATAATCATTCTGAAGGTCATGCCTTTAGATTAAACTTTAAATGCACAAACAACATGGCAGAATATGAAGCTTTGATCTTAGGATTGCAAATTGTAAGAAACCTTGGAGCCAAGAGAGTTTCTATCATGGGAGACTTTGAATTGATCATAAAACAAATTAGAGGAGAGTATTTTGTGAATAATCCAAGACTTAGCCAATACAGAGAAACTGTTCTAGATCTGATTAAAGAACTTCTTGAAATTGATTTTGTTGTTATTCCTAGGAAACAGAACATGCAAGCTCATAGTTTGGCCACTTTTTCTAGCACTTGCAGATTGCCTTTTCAGCCCAATCACCAGTACACTGCAAATGTAAGACACGGGCCTATTATACTTGATAATTTGAAATATTGGTAGATTTTTTCACAAGATTCTCAAATCTATGATTTCATGAATGCTGAAGGAAAATTCCAAAACTGTAACATAGATACTGACTGTACAATAGATGACACTATGGATAGTGAAATAGATATAAATTCTTTAGATGTAAATAAACCCACTAAATTCACTAAAGCAGAAATAGATAACTTAGATAAAGTAGAAATAGATAACTTAGAAAAAGTAGAAATAGAAGAATTAGTTAATGATAATTATGAGATTTTAAACCTTAAAAATAACTTTTTGCCTAAGGGATTAGTCCCATTAGAAGATCTATTTGATTCAAATGATGTAGCTAGGAAACCAAAGATGGAGCATTTAAGATCAGACATAGAAGAATGCAACCTAGGAACAGAAGAAAAACATAAGCTTCTTAAGTTATCCAAAGCATTACCTCCAACTGAAAAGCTAAAATACATAAGTCTGTTTAAAGAATTTCAAGATGTATTTGTCTGGAGTTATGAAGACCTTAAGTCTTATGACTCCAGCATTATTCAACATAAGACACCCATAAAAGAAGATTAGAAACCCTTTAAAAAAAAGCTTAGGAGAATTAATCCAGTTCTTATGCCATTAATTGAAAAATAAGTAAAAAGGATGTATGAGGCACAAATCATAGCACCTATTAGATATTCAGATTGGGTCTCTAATTTAGTCACTACAAGAAAGAAAATGGGAGAAATCAGACTCTGTGTTGATTTCAGAAACTTAAACAAAATATCACTAAAGGATAACTATCCCCTCCCTAAAATGGACCATATTCTCCAGAGGGTAGTAGGGTCATCTAGAATTTCATTACTTGATGGATTCTCTGGATACAACCAAATCCTTGTTCAGCCAGAGGATCAAGCAAAGACTGCATTTACCACTCCCTGGGGTACTTTCATGTATTTGAAAATGCCTTTTGGATTGATGAATGCTGGAGCAACATTCTAAAGAGTAATGGACATAGATTTTGCAAAAGAAATCCTTGACTTTCTAGTTGTTTACCAAGATGATATCACAATCTTTTCCAAATCAGATAATGAACATCTAGATCACCTAAGAACAATATTCATAAAATGTAGAAAATTTGGTATTTCTTTGAATCCCAAGAAGACACTCTTTGGTTTAGAAGAAGGTAAACTATTAGGACACATAATTTCAAAAGAGGGCATTAGAATTGATCCAGCTAGAATAGAGGCAATCCTAAACATTAGTCACCCTAGAAACATTAAAGACTTGCAATCATTCTTAGGAAAAATAATTTTTCTTAGAAGATTCATTTCTAACTTAGCAGAACTAATCAGAGAATTGAATAACATGTTAAAGAAAGACTCAACACTTAAGTGGATAGTAGAGGCTAAGCAGTCTTTTGAGGCAATCAAAGAAGCCCTTACTAAAACACCTATCCTCATAAGTCCTGATTTCAAAAAATATTTTATAATTTTTTCCTTTGCTTCAGAACACACTATTGCAGCAGTCTTGTTGCAAAAGAATGATCAGGGTTATGAGCAGCCTATTGCATTTTTCAGCAAATCTTTAAGAGATGCTACACTAAAGTATAATATAATGGAAAAAAAAGCACTTGCTTTAGTGAAGGCTATTAAAGATTTTAGAGTGTACATTTTATACTCACACATCACTGCATATGTTCCAAATTCAGTGGTAAAGGACATTCTAACATAGAATCGACCTGAAGGAAAGAAAGGCAAATGGATTGGCACTATTTTGGAATATGATATTGAAATAAACCCCACAAAACTAATCAAAGGCCAAGGTTTAGCCAAACTCATGGCTGAATCAAACTGTCAGGCCTTAGATATAAATTTCATTGGTGCTCTAGATGATCAAGCAGAGATGGTGACTCAACAGATTAGTGAATCTTTTTTAGATTCACCTTGCTATACAAATATCATATTTGTTTTACTAAATTTACAAGCTCCTCTTAGTTTATCTAGAACTAAAGGTAGATTCTTGAAAATGAAATCAATGAAATATTGTATCATAGACAATGCTTTATTTTGGAAATATAATGGTGGCATTTTGTTGAATTGTTTATTATAGGATGAAGCTGACAAAATTATGCAAGAATTTCATGCAGGAGATTGTGGAGGACACCTATACTGGAAAACAATTGCTGATAAGATTTTAAGGGCAGGTTTTTACTAGCCCACCCTTTTTGCAGATGTCAAGAAATATGTGACCTCCTGTCATAAAAGCCAAATATTTGAAGGCAAGAAGAAACTCTTACCTTTACCCCTCAAACACATCTCCACTGAGATCCCATTTTAGCAATGAGGTCTAGACTTCATTGGTGAAATTCACCCATCCTCATCAGCCCAACATAAATGGATTTTGAAAACCACTTACTAAATGGATAGAAGCCATCCCTTCTAGACAAGATACTAATTCTGACATCATCTCATTCCTTGAAAACAATATCCTTTCAAGATTTGGATGCCCACAAAAGCTCATTATTGATAATGCAATTGCCTTCAAATCCAAGAAAATGGTAGACTTTTGTAACCGATACCACATTACCCTTGGCCATTCCACAGCCTATTACCCTCAAGGTAATGGACTTGCAGAATCCTCAAACAAAAGCCTTGTTAATATCATCAAGAAATTGTTAGAAGACAACAAGAAGACCTGGAACAAAAAGTTGGTTAATGCCTTATGGGCAGACATAATCACTACAAAAAGGTCCATTGATACATCTCCTTATCAACTAGTATATGGAATGGATACTATTTTTCCATCCTCTTTAGGAGTGCTAGCAATGAAAATGATTCAAGAACTACAAGTGGAATCAAATGATATCCAAAGGAGGATAAATCAGATAATACATTTGAAACAAAGCAGGGAAGAAGTCTATGTCAAATCCCAAGTGATCCAAGATAAAATAAAAAATATTTTTGAGAAGAAAACCAAAGCTAATGAATTTTACATAGGTGACAAAGTACTAAAATGGAAGAGAAGAAAAGCGTTAACATGGGAAATTTGATTTCCTATGGTAAGGTCCTTATATCATTTATTGTTATAAAGGTAACAATGCATTTTTCTTGAAGCAGTTAGATGGAACAAATCTACCAGGTGGACCAATTAATGGTAGAATGTTGGAGCATTAATTATCCCTAGATTAACATTAGTTCAGTTGTTTACTTTGCTCATTGTACATAACATTGCAAAGTTTACATTGGATTGGATGATTATCTTTTGAAGTTGAAGCCCGAAGAGAAGGCCCTAAGCTTTGAAAGGTGTATCATCATATGTATGAATAAAGCAGATCACAAAGAAGCAGTTACTAGGCAACCATAGTCAAAGTTTCAATGGCTACTGATCTTAAAATTCTTGACATTTCACCTGGAAATTCCATCCCCATGTGGAGCCACTGTTAGGGTCCTATAATAATAGGATTCATAATTTTTGAATTGGCTATGATTAGTCTTGTAATATGGTACATACTTTTTCTTTCTACAAAATGTTTTCCCCAATACTTTTCATTCACTAATTTCCCTTTCTTGATTCCAAAGGCCCCTTCCCTTTCACTTCCTCCTATTTTAACACATTCCCATTATAAAAACCCTTTCCCTTCATTTTAACCCTTTTTCCCCTTGATTTCAAACTTTTCCCTAGACATTACCCTTTAAAAATCATTTTCCCCTTATTAATTTCCTTTTTTCCCTTAAAAACCCACTAAACCCCCTTATCCTAAGTTATTTCCTAACCTATAGTCCCACTTTATGTATATTAACCCCCCATTATATAAATCCCTAACCTTCACTAAACCTTTGATTATATGTAACCCGCCGCATTATTTATCCCCACACCCTGCCAACCACACCTCGACTCCACCTTCACAACTCCGCTGCACGATAGCCCTCTGATCACTCACCTACAGATCTGATGGCCCATACTCATATCATGCTCTCCCATAATCCAACAATTAAAATACCAAAAGCACGCGAGATTCGTGGTTTTGCCCGAGCGCCCTTTTTCTATGTGGCAGCCCCACATTATATCGCGTGCTCTCAAAAAATACCGCCCTCCACTCAAAGGCAGTGTGATATTCCATAAAACTCCCTCCCCATGTAAAATAAAACCATCCACTGTTCATTTATTAATCCCGCGCCCAAATTTAACCACTGTTGGTTATAAACCAAGAAAGCTCCCTTTTCACTCTCTTCACTGACATTTCGTTGCAAACACCTTTGTCAACCAATTCTAACGCCCGGGAACCCTGCTCAACCGGTTTTTACCCATTTACAACCTGAAGACCCTATAGACTCCAAATTGAAGCAACAAACAAACAATTGAAGCCTCAGAAAGCTCCGTTGTTACCAGTCTGCACACCAAATCTCCATTTTTCCAAGTATTCTTGAAAGAACTAGAATGACCCTCTACTTAAGATTTTCATAGTAATTATAAAAGCTTAATTAATTGAATTAACTAAAAACCTTTCCAAAGTGAAGAAACCCTCTGTGCATCCGAAGAAACCCTTTTCTGCAGACTATATTCACCCTTCCCACTTTTACAGAAGTCCTGAGCTTACTCCTTAAGCCAGATAAACGATAATTCAATAGGATTAACCAAATTATTACTTCCCAAAGCATTCTAAATGAGAAACCCTTGCGAACCCCTCACCTGGATGTTGACCATCTCCCATTGGCCAACAGATATTTCCAAATCAAAGACACAGTTTCCCCTAGCCATCTATTGAAACTCCACTGCTAGAGTAAAGATAAATTCCTGAACCAAAATGATGACATTCATCTATGGGAATCAAATTTTCCCAAGTACTTGTTCCCACAGGTATATCGGTTCCCTAAAATCATCCATCTATGCAAAACCTGCTATATCCCAAGCCAAAGAGCCATAGTCTCTCCCACCTAGTAGATTTTGTTCACAATCACAGTAGATTCAATAAACCAAATGCTGCAAATCCAGCTAAAGCCAAACGAAACCCCATTTTCCATTGAAAACCTACTTGAACTCTACTTGAAGCTAGACCTTCCTAAGTGGACTCAAATCTTTTATAATCTCATCCTAGAAGAGTATCAAACTCCTACAAACAGTCCTCCATACTCTGCCACCATTTTCTCTGAGAGGGCTAGACAAATTGTAACTATGCTCTCTTGTATTCTAGGATACAACACTGATGAGCATGTGGATGAGCTTATACTTGCTTTCCTCTATATTTTTTTTCCGAGGCAAGCCTCCAACTGCAATTTTCAATTTTGCCTAGTTCTTGGCAGACAGAATCCATGATCAATTGATCAGATTGCCAACTGAAAGAGTATTCAGATACTCTTCTGTATTGTTCCACATGTTCCTATATTTCTAGTCAGACAAGTTTCCAGTCAATATCCAAAAGCTGGACACTAAGGGCCATCCTAGATCAGTCATCTTTTGGACACCCTTAATCCAAAAGTATTCCACTATTTTCAGTTACAAAGAGTTCATTGATTCCTTTGTTCATCTAGTTGTAAATATTCTAACCAGTAGGAATCAACCTAGGATCAATGAGTATATAAAGAGAGTTTTACAACTATCTAAAAACAATAGAATAGGAGACTGGTATCTATACCAGGACCACACTGAAATTAGAATATATGGATGCCAGCTCACTCCCTATAAGCTGCCCAAATATCTTCCCATGAGGATATTTGCATTAGAATATATCAAGCAGATTATAAACTCAGATGATGTGAATTTCCTATCAGCTAGGAAGAAAACACAGTTCAAGATAAAAAACCAGCTTGGTCCTTTTATCTGTAATAATAGGGAGGCTGGAGAAGAAGAAGAGAAGTGTTTACAGGAAATGAAGTTTAGTAGCAGTTTTAAATGGCAGTATGACCCTTTAGGAGTCATAAACAAACTAAGGCTCAAATTCAAATTGAGCCCTTTTATGCATGAGTCCAAGGTAGACATTGAAAAATATGCCAACCAGTTAGAGTGGTTGGAAAATACCTTGATAGATATGGAGAAACAGATGGATACTAGTTCCATTCTACATACTCCAGCCCTGCAGGACAAAAGTACAAAAAGGACCAGGGAAGAGGGTTCTTGCTCAAGCATAGATACAACACATGACAGATTTGAAATCATGTACAGGAAGAAGCCCAAGCTAAATCTTGTCAATGAGCAAGAAGAGCAAGAAGAGATAGTTGGGACAATTGAGACACTTCAAATCATTGATAGAGAAACAATGGTCAGAGAAAATACAACTCCATTAGTTTCAGAGGAAACTCATCAACCTTCCACCTCTAATACTCAGAGCATTCAGAAACAGCTTAGCATTGAGGTCTCATCATCAAGAAAACTAGTGGATAAGGAAAAAGACATAAAGGAGAAGTATAAAGAGATAAAACTAAGAAATGAGGCATTAAAAGTTGAAACATATGCCTAGCATTTCAAATAGACTCCTAGCAATCAGAATAGGTTAATGTCAACTTTTGACATTAAAAATGGAAAAATGCAAATGACCTTTTTATCATCCTATAGTCCAGTAGCCTAAGTCATCAGCAGATTACAAGAAAACAAAATTTGAAGTTTTGGCCAGGGATGTTCACCCTATTGATAAAATTGAATTTCATAAGTAGGTAGGAGAGATGATCTACTCAACAATGACCAACAGGGCCATGAGTGTTCAGAAACTTCAAAATTCTCTAGACAACATCACAACACAATTTAAGCTAGAGAAAGCATCCTCATAGGTAAAAGATAATAGAATCAAGTCACTGGAAGACTTGGTTATTAAGATTGGATATAATCCAAATCATATCAAGGCCGCAGAAAAGCTCATAAAGAATAAAATTGAAGACATTGATGCACTAAAGAAGCAACTGAAGTTGCATCCTTGTGAATATCCATAGACCAAGGAGGTTTTAGAAAGCCAAAGCCAGAAACATTTGACCCCGATTGACAAACCACTTCACCATCCAGCCTAAAAGATATGAAATTACTCAGCTACCTTGGCCTGTGAACACTAGCTTTAGAACTTGATTCAGTCATGTTTTCTTGACATTTGGACTCCATGTTCCAATGGTAAAAAGGAATCTATCTATCCATCTAAATCAGTGATTCCACCACCAAGTCAAATAAAAAACAACCAAGCTTAAATAACTATCCTAAAATCAATTAACTCAACAAAGTTAAATCATTAAGAGAGAGCCCTCTCTAAGCATTAGGAAGGCTAGATCCTGATCTCAAAAGTAGCTTTGTGGTTACCTCTATTATTTCTTTCATGACAACCCTAGGGAAATTTTAGCATGATAACATGGTGGCCCTTGACATTCCCTTTTGTGACTGTCAACTACCCTCACGACTCTTTGCCTACTCTATGACTGTTACATCCACTATGGACACTTGACTTACACTTGACATGACTCAACATTACAATGCACATGTACCCATGTGAACACAATGACTTGAGTAAGCCAAACTAGACGTCACTCTGACTTAGACAACTATAGAATTCCAACTCCTCAACATCCTCATGTTGATCAACAGTAACATCTTGATGCCAAGCTCTGTAGTCTCTGATAGTGTCCATGTGCTCCATGGTGACATCCATTTGAAACCTCAGCTTCACCTCCATAGAATCCAGGTACACTTCTCGGGCTCCTCTGTCCAAATCGTCTGAAGGCATGCACATCATTGTCTTTAATGTGGCCAAACCAGCAACATACTTATGCATGATGTTTGCACTGATAGGTGAGTCTGGGTTGGTGGTGATGCACATCAACTTGTCGAAGTATGACTCAAGCTCTAGTCAGACCTGCTTCTTGGTCCTCACCTCGGTGAGAGTCCCAAGTCATGGGATCACATGTGTGAGCACCACAACATCCATGCTCTTGAATACTCATGAATGGTAAGCCTGTATGCTAGTGATGAGTTGCGGGAGGTCCTCATAGTTCCAGATCTGACTCCAGATACGTGCCTTCAGCTCAACCACATTTGGTCTCATCATCTTTGGCAAGTGAAGTGGGGTTCCCTTGTCCTTCATCATCCACGTTTGCATGTCATCAACAACAACATGTATGTTTGTCAAGATGCATGCTCTCCTAACACATCGCTGCTGCCATCCATTAAGATGGATGACCGCCTTATGCATGGTACCAAACATGGAGTACAGTGCTCACATAGCTGTGTCAGAGGACAATACTTCATCTAGTATTGCCTTCTTCAGTTCAGCTCAAGTGGACATTATCACCAAGTCTCCTCCTTGCTTGGCCACCTGTAGTTCCTTTGCCATTCACTCATTCTCAGCTATAGTAAAATGAACACTTGAGATAGTGGCTTCAGCATACACTCTGGAAGCATCAGCCAAGGCAGCTGCATGTTTGCACACATCAGTCATGATCACTTGTTATTCAACTTATGTAGGAGATGTTTTATCCTCTGAAGTTGACACTCTACAAGACTACACAAATCTATGTTTGGATTCATCAAATGAGATGTTGTGCATCTCTTATTTTGTCTGATCACCAAGGATCTCAGTGCCTCCTTGGTCATCCAAGAATTTCTCTTCTTCTAGATGCATTGAAGCAGGTGATTCGACCTCTTTGTGGTGAGGCATGAGGTCGGTGTCCTATTCCAAATCCTGTTGCTTCATGTGTGCATCCAACTATTGAAGTGCCTATTCTATCTCATGAGAAAAGTATTTCCCTTGCAATGGTTCACCCTGTTTGCCTGATGCCAGATGTTTAGATGAATCAACTACTTATACAGGTGCTGCTTCATCTGTTTTCACATGATGTGCCCCTTGCTATATCTGTTGCTGCTATGCTTCCCTCTCCTGTTTATGCAGCTCTTGTTCCCTTTGAAGTTGCTCTCTTAGCTCATGCAAATCCTTCTTTGATTCTTCCATTCTCTTCTTCTCCTTCTGCCTGCATGAGATTCGATTGTCGCACTGATGCCTCTTTGCCTCTATAGCCATAACTGCTTTCTCTAGAAGTGGATCTGCTCGAAACTTGCAGCTTTGCTCCTCCTCCATGCGATTGACAATCTTCCTCTTCCCTTTATCACGCACTGGTATGGTTGGCTCTAATGCCACTACTACTACTGCTGGTGCTCTCCGTGATGCTGCTTCACGCTCCTTCGCTAACCACTCCACAACGAATCTGACTGGTTCATTGGGTCTAGAGAAACTACAACAATATCTCCATGGGTCCTCCTCGGCCCAATGAAATTCCTTGTAGATCTAGTTGAAATGAACTCTCGTGCAGTGATCCTTCACAATGTAATGTGGGTCATACAGATTTTAGCTTCGGAGGTCGAATGGGTACTTCTTCATCTATTCTTCTTCGACATCTGCCTGCTTGATACTCCGTATTTCATATAACCCAATCTGCAACGGAAGAGTGGGCCAAGGTGCCTTCTTCTTCCACTGTAGTCTAGTTATTAATCATGTCAAGATGTGATAGGCTACTTCCTACACGACAAGTACGTCCAAGGCAAACTTTAACAGAACATATGAAGGCTTCTCGGCACTGAACATTTATATGAAAGTGTCGGATGGTGAGGCATACCAATCTGCAATGCCTATCAATTCCTCCATCACTTTAACATGGAGGGTGGATCTTGTTCGAATCTCATCTTGTACAAAGGGATGAAAAAATGATCAGACAGTTGTTTGATTACTCCTTTGAAGCTACATTCAGACAACAACTTGAAATATGTGTTCACAACAGTGTTTGCCAGTGACCATGCCCACTCGAAGCTTGGGAACTCGTGTAGGAAACACACTGCATCTAGGATGTAGGCAGACATACATCTCTGCATGCATACCTTCGAGCGACTATCGAGCCTTTGTGACTTGCTCCTTCAGCTGATGAGCCAGTATGCCAGATCAGTTACATGGTTTTCCTTCTCTAGACACTTGGTAGTGAAATCACCCAACTCTGTGGGAAGGTTTCCATGCTTGCTTGGCCATACAGTCGACAAGAAAATATGATCAAGTATTTGTATGCCTTCCACAGTATCTTTGTCTTGTAGACCTGGTCGGGTGTCATCCTGAAACAAGATGGCTCCTTTACCCAATCCTTCAGAATGTCTTTGGAGTTAGCACTGCTGTTGGGTAAGCTAAATGGAGTCTCCATGACAATCATGGGCTTTGACACCTGATACATCTCATCATAATCCTATTCCCAGAAGGTCACAAGCTTCATCCCACTGACATTGCTCAAGGTCATCGTCTCGAGATTAGTGTGAGAGACAATCCAATGTATCATGTTTGTGGATGGGAACAAAGGATATCTGCATGCAATTTGGTATAAGCTGGAGTTGTGAATGTTCACGTACACCTGATAATCCTCGAGGTGTTCCCCAAGAGTTCCTAAAAATGTTTCATTGGCTTCTTGCCACTTCAGCTTGATCTCCTTGTCTAGATAAAACTTTGTATCTTCATAGATCAACAAACTAGAGGACACTTGCTCAACTGCTGCTCCAGCTACATTTCCATCAGTGTCCTGTGATCCTTTTCTCTTGGAATCCATTGAGATAGATGACCACCTGAAAGATCTGGAGACAAGAAACATGCATGGCAAGAAATCTGTCAGCGAAAACAAATCAAATTCCGGGGAATGACACAACACATACCTGGGAAACTGATGGGCAAGATCGCGTAATTTCTTCTAGAAGGCTGGGTGACTGGCTACCATAACTATGAAAAAGGAAGTTTGGGCTATATGGGAGGTAGGACTGGCTGCTGGATCTGCGTAATGCGCAATGAAGACTGGTTGTTGGCTGCTGGAAGTAGGCAATGCGTAATTCCAGCTGGGAAGGACTACAGGCCCAGGGACTGAATTGCACAATTTCCTGGGCCAGCAGTCACTAAAATTTAGAACTGTGCTAAACAACCTTGGAGCTGAGTGTTAGTAAAAAATGCACATTTCTAGAGAGGAAGGTAGAGCCTTCCTTCACCAGATTACACAATGCAATTTCAATGAGGGCAGAGTCTGGGCAAAGGTTGGCTCGACTTGCCGATGGGAAACTAAAAGAAAATAAGACAGTGAATTCATGGTGACACTAAGTGATAATAGAAGTGATTGATAGTGCATGCAAAACATGGATGAAAGATTCAACAAACAGATCAACATGCATGTGGGTGAAGCGGTTCACCAGTTGGGCGACCGTTCGTGTAAAACAGTTTCATGCATGCGACAACGGCGAGATAACAACAAAAATTGAAACAAAGCTAGGAATAGCTAGTATACATGTAAATGATAGCAAGCGTTCAAAGAAATAAAGAAAATAACACTCACGCAAGCGAATACACAAAAAAGCGACAAAAATGCTAAAAAAGACAAGTTGAGACCACTTACCCGTGAATAGCTAAGCCAAATGTGTCGAAAATTCCTAGATGTGCTATGGGATGTCAGAGCTCCAAGATCGATATGAAAGAATGACCTCTGATGCATCAAATAGATAAGTTTGGGCTCATGACGCGCATGCCACAAATCTAGGAAAAAGCGACACTTGGAGGGAAACTTCTAAAACAACTTTGCATGTAACCTCCTGCTGCTAAAAATAGCTTCTTGAATCATGGGATGCCTTTTTCATGTTGTCTTTTGCTATTCTAGGAAGAGCAAGTCATGCATGCATGCAAGTCAAGTTTCCTTAGTCCCGGGTGGAACTAGTTAACTAGACTGCTCATGCATGCAGCTGCTCAACTGCTTGAGAAAAAAGCGCATTTCTGGCTGGGAGCTGGGCTAACTGCCCAGGATTTTTGCGCAATTTCTGGGAAGAGAAGCTAACTACCACCTAGATGTGTGCAAATTATGGGCTGAGTAGCCTTGCCATGGAAATTTGTGCAATTTCTGCTGGGAGTGTTGGCTAGTAGAATTGCACAATTCTAGAGCCCAGCAGGCTGTTAGACAGAATTGCGCAATTTCTAGAGGTAAGGCTGGTTTCCCTCCAGAAATGCGCAATTTCTTGGGGAAGCTACTCAGCCTACATCTAGACCAAGTCAAGGTGAATAGCCTATGATGGAAGGGATCAAGATGTGATTGACAAGCTACCTTTGTGCATGAAAAATGCTGAAGCTTGTGTACTATGAAGCAAGACAAAGTGTTGTGAAAGGTTGGTAGGGAGGCTCCAAAATGGGCTAAGGAAAATTTTTGGAGGGTGGTTGTAGCCGCTACAACAACTCCCTAATTAGCAACTATCTCTCTGGGGTAAACAAATTTGTAGAACACTTTCTCCCTTAAGAACTCAACCACTTTATCCTATGTTGCTACCTTGACAACGTTTGTCTCAACCCACTTTGTCAAATAATTAGTGCACATAATTATGTACCTTTTTTGCCCTTATGGTGGATCAATTGGATCAACGAAATCCATGCCTCACATGTAAAATGACTCCAAATCCACCTAGGGTTGTAGGGGAACTTCATCCTTGGGTGTGGGTTTCCCCATCCTCTAGCACTGATCAGATTTGCTGGTATACCTTCTTGCATCTTGGTGGAGAGTGGGTGAATAATAAACAGCTTGTAGAGCTTTGAAAGTTTCTCTCTTGGCAGAAAAATGACCTCCACAAGGCCCATCATGATAGGTTGAGAGGATTTCACATACTTCCTCTTCCCTTACACACCTCCTTAAAATCTTATCTAGTCCCAACTTGAAGAGATTACCCCCTAATCCAAGTGAAAGGGGTCCTCTTCCTTACAATTCTTCTCTTCTCCCTAGATGATATATTTGGAGAAAATCTTGCAGCTGCTAGGTATTTTTCTATGTCAGAAAACCATGGGGAGGGCACTGAGATAGCAAATAAGTGCTCATCTGGAATCTGATCATCGACCATCCCTTCATCACCTGCAGGCAAAGCAAGTCTAGACAGAAAATTTGCAACTACATTTTCTTTTCCTGGCTTGTCAATGGTAGTTAAATCAAATTGTTGTAACAATAGCAACCATCTAATGATTCTAGCATTCACATCAGGCTTGTTCATCAAGTATTTGATAGCTACATGGTCAATATGCACAAAATTTTTGTATCTAGTGATGTAGTGTCCGAATTTGTTCAAAGAGTGTACAACAACTAGGAGTTCTTTCTTAGTTATAGTGTAGTTCAATTCATCCTTACACATATTCTTACTAATGAGGTAAACGACATAAGGTAAATTACCATCTATTTTTCCTAAAGCTTCCCCCACACCTTTGTTGGATGCATCAGCATGGATATGGAAAGGCAGAGCCCGATTTGGGCCTATAAGTATGGGTGCAATGGTTGATTTCTATTTCAAGATGTCAATGGCCTCTTGGCATTTATCTATCCAATAGAATTCAGAGCCCTTGGCCATGGTGAATCCACTTCGCTGAAGTCCTTGATAAACATCCTATAGTATCTAGCTCGGCCCAAGAAACTCCTAACATCCCTCTTCTTTTGGCGTGTAGGGACCTATTGACGGTGCTGGACCCGCCAACATGTCAAGGGATCTCCTTCGTAAGAAGTCCCACCTAGACCTCAGACCGTTTAGAGTAGGAGTCCCAGCAGTGGGTAGTATAGTATCACCTTGACTGTGATTGCGCACAAAGGTAAGTAAGATGTCCTTGTTGGAAGCAAGGGTGTGACCTTGCAACAAGTTAGGGAAGATGCATGGAAAGGTTATAACACACAAAAGGGGAGAGGAGTTGTTACACAGTAATTTGTCACCGTTGGTCACCGTCCCTATCGCCCCGTTTCCATACATTGGAGGACGCATTCCGGGACCTGTGAGCAGTGACATAACCCAAAAACACTTGCATTATGTTCCCCTGAGTATGTACTTCATATTCCCTGAAGACACCTTCTGCAAATTATCCCTGGAAAGTACCCTTTTTCCATTGGCGCAGGTCCACAGTATCTTACCCGCGCCAATCACTGAGATCCTCAAAAGAGGGCGCGACCATTGGCGCTCTGTCACAGAACAACACCCGCGCCAGCCCAGTTTGTTAATGATTTTTGACAAACGCACGCCCATCTGCTTTTTCCTTTCAGATCACGAAGTCTTTTGAGGGTAAAATCCATCTGATAGAGGTCGAGAGTCATCATCTATCCTTGACATCTATCCATAGTGGCTTTTCAGAGATAATGCCAATCCACAATGAGTGTCCTGGTTCATCGAATCTTTCTCCCTTGTCCATCTATAAATATCTGTCCTCATGCATTAGACAAGCTAGTTGTTGAGTTCTAAAGTTTTTGGAGGAATGCTAGTTGTGATTACGCTTGTCGTGAGTGATAGTGAAGCATAGAGAGGTTATGCTGCTGGAGAGGAGGTACATTGCAAGACACATATAGTTGCTCGCCCAGCCAGAGGAGAGGTTCAACGTCAGAACCTTGGTTGTAACTTTTCCTGTCTATTATTTATTAATGAACGACTGCTATTATAGTTCCAATCTCATTGTCTATTATAGTGATGTTTGATTTATTTCCTTTCTGACTGAAATATAGTTGTGCCTTGGTGGATTTTATGCTTGTATTTGTTTCTTCCTTTGCATGTGTAGGTGTCCGTTTGCAAGGATTGCAAGGATTGTGACCTGCCGGAGCGAGGGAGCGGGAATACCAACTCTGCTTCAACTATAGCGTTGGATTCCAGGTTGGTCTTCTTAATTCACCTTTAATGTACAACTAGGAACTTGCGTGGCAGCGTGAATTGATTGTGGCTAGTTCTGTTTTAGGCTAGTGGGATGGCCTCTGTCCGCAGAGGGGATTTACCTATCCAACAATGTGGCGACTCCACTGGGGAAAAGCTATTTGGAGTTTGTCTTGCATGTCAATTTTCTCTTTCTTGCTTGAGTGAATGAGCTTTCTGGGTCAGTTTCGAGATTGTTATTTACTATTTGATCCATCTGAACACTGTCGGCCCGACCTGGGGTCGTGTTATTTTTTTTTTTTTAAGCCGGCAAGCTTTGTTGGCGCGGTTTTTTATCTGACAGTCGCGCCAGTTGGCGCGTGTTGCCTGATAGACGCTCGCGCCAGTCGACTGTTAGGGCAAGTTTCAGGCTGACAGTCGTGCCAACCCTGTGAACTTGTTCATTTTGCTTGTTTACAGCCTCCCAAGCTTGGGTTTCCTGTTTTGCTCAAACATCTGAATGTATCAGAGTCTTTTTTGACTGGTTTTGAGTCTTTTTCTGGAAAATTATTAATTTGATTTCCTTTGATCATTACTTGGAGGTTTGTCTCGATCTTTGCACAATTTTGCATCTTTTTGCTTTTGTTTTTGCAAAAAAATTTCCCCCTCATTCGCCGGGGGGGGGCTAAATTGTGTATGAGTGTTAATCGCCTTTGAGTGTTTTTAGTTTATGATCTTTGGAACTCTCACCCATTTTCTTGGTTTGCACTTGATTGGTTCCTAGATTACATTAGAATCATCGTGTGTTTGAGAATTCTCTTGCATAGATCACACTTGCATAATTAGAATTCTCATTTTCAGGATATGAATGGAAAGTGTGCATAGATTACATTTGCATACTTTGGGTGTTTGCCAGTTTCTGTTTTGGTCTTCTCTTAACCCAGTCAACTTTTTGGATACTCTTTTGCATTTGTTTGGTGGTTGTTAAAGCTTGGTATTCTATGCTTCGAGTGATTCACTTCTAGCTTGTTTGAATTTTGCTTGACTTCATTTGAACTTAGATCACATGGTTCATTGAAAGTCTTTATGTTTTTCCTTGCTTGGACAGTTCATCCTGGTGTTTCAGAATTGGTTCTATTTCCATTGAGTGAATTTTGTTTGTTTATTCTTGTGAATATCTCTTAAGATTTGTTTAAATGCATCATGCCATCTTAAAAGAAAAAAAAACAAAAGATCTTTTTGCATCATATTAGTTAGCATTTATTGTTATTTGTTGCTTTTAAAAAGAAAAGAAAAAATTTATTTCTTGTTATTAGCTGCATTGGGATCTTTGTTGATTGCTTTTTGATCATTTTGTTTGTGTAAAAATCTCAACCTTCCCGTAGATAGAATTCATTGAATGAAATGATATAGTTTTGGCATATAGTTTGCATTTAGGAAGCTTTGAGATATCACATGCGGTAGGACCAAAAACTGAAACATAATTGAAGATAAACTTTAAAATCAACTGAATGAACATAACAATGCATTGGAACCTAACGCAAACATTCTAGAGGTCTAGGTTAGAGACGTGTTCCGGCGTCTTTAAACCTGGTAGCTTACCGCCGAGTGGTTGGGTGATTCCTCCACGGTGAAACGATAGGTGCCAGTACAGATTGTGCTCCCACGTACCGTCGTGTATACATTGGGAGACCCCTATAGGATTAAAACCTTTTATCCATAGGAAGCCGAGTCTGCCGCCTTACAAGCCGTAATGCACTGAACACAGCATTCGGGAAGATTGACTGCCGTACGGGAAGTCCTTGGTTTTCATCTGATTGCCAAGGTGTATAAGCAGTTTTACAGATTGTTTGGTAAACCTCTTGCCTAGTTCTCCAGAGTAGTCACTTTTGATCCTTTTCGGACTCTCTAAAAGAAAAGGTGCCAGTGAGCTTCTTGTCACTTCGTGCTCATTAAACATTCGAAGGAGACTAGAGTCATCTTTTGTCATTTTCTGGACTCTTAAAACATGAAAAGGTCAAGTCGTGTCTTTGCGTCTTAAAATTTATTTGGTCACGATAACATTTACCCAATTAGATTTTGTTTGCGTTAGCTTGAGTAGGATTCTTTCTCGCTCAATGGCACCCTTCCCTGAGTCCACCGGCCAAGGTGTTCCCCCTGATGGAAACCCTAGTCCATTTCCTTCTGTTGGAAATGTCGGTGTTCAGTATATCGCAACTTTGTCTTTGCCTGGGTTAACCATCGGTTTGCCCGTATGGTTGTTTTCAACCTCGGTGGTCCCGAGTGTGATGACTCATGTTCCACCATCTCCTCCGCCTGAACAACATCATGTTGATTCCAAGGTGGACCTCTCCCCTTCTTCGCCTGTTTCTGCGTCCTCATCTTCTACTTCACCTGGCAAAAGTCTGGATTCAAGTAACCAGGTGGCTAAGAAGAAGAAGAAGAAGACGAAGAAGAAGAAGTCTCCTAAACAAGAGGTTAAAAGTATAACTCAAGTCGAGCCACCTTGTGCTCCTCCGCGGACGGTCAAATTTCCTTGTAAATTGTGCAAGGAAGACCATCTTCTTCGCGATTGTCCTGGCATTCCCAGGGTTCTAGAAGTATGGTCTCACGATCCGGATCGCCCTACATCGTCCTCTGGAGATCATGGCAATGTTACCTTATCACCTGTAAGTGTTAAGGGAAAAGGGAAGATTCGATTCCCCTGTAAACTTTGTGAAGGCAATCATCCCCTTCACCTTTTTCCATTCATGGATAGAGCCTCCATTGTCTTGGGAAGTCTTACAGCTCCCCCACCCCAGGTTCCTGTTGGTTATCAACGTCTTTCTGCACCCGCAGAACGTTCCCCTGCTGACAAAGAAATCAACCAAGGTTCCTCTCTTGTCCAGCCTCCTCTTCCTGAATCTGGCTCTGCCAAGCCTGTTCCAGACCAATCATTGGTCGGAAAGAGTGTCGACTCGAGTTCACCACCCGCCGACCACTCTATTTCAGAAGAGCATCATTCTCATGTTCTTCTCGTCTCCTCAGATTCTCCTACGTCTGGAAATACCCCTACACCTGAGAGTCCTACTACGCTCTCTACCGAGCAGGGGGGCAATCATACGATTCCCCCATCAAGTAGTTCAGTCGCTTCCTTCGACTGGAGACGTTTGACTACCTTCCGCCTCCCATCTCATGTGCCTTTTTGGGTCACGGTACACGCCTATGACAAGGCAATACCTGGCACTGTTTTGGATGAGGGTGCATCTATTAGTCTTATGTCTGCCACTACTTGGCAAGATTTGGGTTCCCCACAGCTTGTGCCCATAGCATCGAATCTGACTGCTTTTGACGGAGGAACTAGCCCACCATTAGGGCTCCTTCCAAAGTTACCTCTTACTTTGGGAGGTAAAACCATCTATATAGACGTAATGGTTACCCAAGGTGCTTTAGATTTCAGTCTTCTCCTTGGCTGCGACTATGTTTATGCCATGGGGGCCCTTATTTCTTCACTTTTCCGTGTGGTTTGCTTTCCACACGATGGAAGAATTGTGACTATCGATCAATTATCGTTCGTTCGTCCACGGGTCCCCCCTGCGCAGTCGTCATCCCCTCTTGGTTTACATCCACCAGTTGCATCTGCCCCACCGCAAGTCAACTATGTGGGCACCCATCCCGTGCCTGTAACCAGCGATGCCACCGTCGTGCATAGTGTCCTGGGCGCATTGGGCGCTGATTTCCAAGATGTTGGCCTTCCCTCCAGAGCGACACTCTTGGAAGTCCCGACTTCCTATTCATTATGATGAAGGTCGGGCGGAGCATAGTTCCTTTCTTGTGTCAAGCTCCTTAAAAAATGAAACTAGGTGCCCGAGGATAGTTTTGATTTGTGGCGACCTCGTTAAAAAATGAAACAAGGGTTATGAGGATAGTTCTTTTACTGCGTCAACCTCATTAAAAAATGAAACAACTCCCTTTCCAAATCGAGTTTTTTGCTTAAGATCTCGTAAAATACAAGTCGAGTCTTTCATCGATCTCGAGAGTGAACCTTCATTCCATCCACTTTGTTGAATGCAATGAAGCTTGGGGGGCATGCACCTCGATTTGCGTCATTATGCTGGGGGCATGCGAGCTTATAACAAGCATAGTTTTTCGTTTCAAGCTTGTGTAAACATGAAACCGAATCCAAGCAGAGTTCTCCATGGTTCAAGCTTGTGTAAAAATGAACCCATACCTAATTTACATCTCGTGATTGCCTTTTATCTGCTAAATTCTGCTAGATGAGCCTTGGTTGTTTCATTCCATCACCTCCATCTCTTTGGCCGATCATATGCTTTCACTTGGTTGTTTTCCTTTCCTGAGGAACCGCAGCGATGAGTGGTTTCTATTAACCAGCCTCTGGACCATTACGTGTTTTGAGCAGTTCCACCATTACCGGAACCAGTTGCTACCCTTTATACCACTCGTTCCTCTAGGACGAGTCACCTTTAAGCTCTTTTCTAACTCGTAAAATATGAAAAGATTGCCGAGTATTTTTTCCTTTTTGACTCGTTAAAGAGAATAAAAATGGAGGTCCGCTTTCAGCTCTTTTTCTGACCATTTAAAGAGGAAAAGATTGCCGAGTCGCTCCTCTTGACTCGTTAAACGTTAATAAGGGGCGGTCGTTTTAAGTTCTTTTTGTCGACCGTTAAAACATAAAAAGATTACCAGGTTTTTGTCGTTTCAAACTCGTTAATGGTTATGGAACGACGTGATTTTGATCACTTTTTTACTTTTTCAGGTCGAAATTACTATTCATGAAAAGTACTCCTCGATCGTAATGGTCGGGCGGTTCTTTCGAGCATTATTTTATACTTTTTCGGGCCCGAGAGACACAACTTTACTAAAAAGGACACCCCTCGAGTTTCCTTTTCTGCTGTCTTTTCAATCTCTCTAAACATGAAAAGACGCCGAGTTCTTCCTTTTTCAGACTCGTTAAAACCTGATGACATTGGATTTTGTTGAAATGATGCACCACAAGCATATGCTATCCCCATCAAGCTTGTTAAAAATAACTGGGGTACTCGCCAGAAATGGTGGGGGAAAAGAAAATTTTGGAACCATAATTATTATCGTGTCGGCAGTATGTCGCTCTTGAACATGGCACTTCTTTGCTTTCGTGTCTGGGTGGGGATATCTCATCTCATTTTTCACTGGCCTCCATGGATTGGGTAATCCTATTTGACCTCTCATCTACTCATTGCCTCGTCATCATGACCTTTGATACATTGATGTCAAATACTGCCAATTCCATTAATGTGCCGCCGATATGTTCAAGAGAAGTTGACCTCTGAAAAGAAACAACCTCCATCTGATAGTTCACATGATCTTGATTCACAACATTATCTCTCTGTCTCGTGTCGATGATGTGGGAAACATTATGGCCCACCTTCGATCAAGGTCACTTCCTGTCGACTTCAGCTCATTATCCAAGAAGTTGATCTAGAGACTCCCTTCTGGTGCCTTAGAGCCTGCATGCCTTAATGGCAGGTTCTTCGTGTTCGACGTGAGGTTTTCATCATTGGCCTCCGATCGAATGATTCTACAGGTGTTCGACTTCAAATCACTAATTCACACACCGTAGATTGTACCTATAGTACCTTGAGGGCCATTGTCATTATTGATGGTACCTCTCGCGTCTGTTAACAGTTTCCAATATTGACTGGTAATCAGACAATGTTCATGCATGTTCGACTTCAGCTTACATGTTCACATGCTTGAACTTGTACTTCTGTTCGGGTCGAGATGGAGCGCAAGACCCTGGATTGTGTCTGTTGTAATCCAGGCGTGATTCTTGATATATGACTCATTCACTGGATGGCTGCGACCATGCCTGAGTCTACTCATTGATCCTAACCAGATGGTTGCGTCCATACTATGGATCTAGATTATTTATGTACTCTCTTATGGATGGCTGCGACCATACCACGTACATCATGTAATTGAACTATCAGTCGTGTCTCTCAATGCAGATCCTCGGTGGTAGCTATGTGTGTTCTTGTAAAGCATTTCACCCCTCTCTCTCCCTCTCGGACTTCATGCTTTAGGGGGCATCTGTTACACAGTAATTTGTCACCGTTGGTCACTGTCCCTATCGCCCCGTTTCCATACATTGGAGGACATATTCCGGGACCTGTGAGCAGTGACATAACCCAAAAACACTTGCATTATGTTCCCCTGATTATGTACTTCATATTCCCTGAAGACACCTTCTGCAAATTATCCCTGGAAAGTACTCTTTTTCCATTGGCGCAAGTCCACAGTATCTTACCCGCGCCAATCACTGAGATCCTCAAAAGAGGGCGCGACCATTGGCGCTCTGTCACAGAACAACACCCGCGCCAGCCCAGTTTGGTAATGATTTTTGACAAACGCACGCCCATCTGCTTTTTCCTTTCAGATCACGAAGTCTTTTGAGGGTAAAATCCATCTGATAGAGGTCGAGAGTCATCATCTATCCTTGACATCTATCCACAGTGGCTTTTCAGAGATAATGCCAATCCACAATGAGTGTCTTGGTTCATCGAATCTTTCTCCCTTGTCCATCTATAAATATCTGTCCTCATGCATTAGACAAGCTAGTTGTTGAGTTCTAAAGTTTTTGGAGGAATGCTAGTTGTGATTACGCTTGTCGTGAGTGATAGTGAAGCATAGAGAGGTTATGATGCTGGAGAGGAGGTACATTGCAAGACACATATAGTTGCTCGCCCAGCCAGAGGAGAGGTTCAACGTCAGAACCTTGGTTGTAACTTTTCCTGTCTATTATTTATTAATGAACGACTTCTATTATAGTTCCAATCTCATTGTCTATTATAGTGATGTTTGATTTATTTCCTTTCTGACTGAAATATAGTTGTGCCTTGGTGGATTTTATGCTTGTATTTGTTTCTTCCTTTGCATGTGTAGGTGTCCGTTTGCAAGGATTGTGACCTGCCGGAGCGAGGGAGCGGGAATACCAACTCTGCTTCAACTATAGCGTTGGATTCCAGGTTGGTCTTCTTAATTCACCTTTAATGTACAACTAGGAACTTGCGTGGCAGCGTGAATTGATTGTGGCTAGTTCTGTTTTAGGCTAGTGGGATCGCCTCTGTCCGCAGAGGGGATTTACCTATCCAACAGGAGTGCACCCCTCAGAAGCCTATAATAGTATGCAACTTGAAAGGGAACACATGAGCTAAAAGACATCACAACATGGAAAGTAGAATAGTCGACAATCCAAAGTGATGAGTTAAACCAACAACATGCTTTGATAAGATTCATACAAACACATATGGAATAGTCCATACATACATGCATAAGTTACAACTACATACATTGTTAGAGTAACCAGAATAGTTGAACTACAATAACAATACATGCATGAAACATGTTCGTTCTGTTATATTAAAAGAGTGAAAGATCCAATCATACATACAACCACAACAACCACTAGTCCCAATAGTGGAATGTTACAGTCGATGTTGCTTGCTCCTCCAAAGAGATGTACTCACTCTACACTATGGAGAATCCAAGGCTCATTACAATACACTCCAAGATTTCTCTATGTTTAGACCTATCAAAATCTTGGCTCCCAAAATCCTGTATAATGAGTTATGAGGTTCTATATATAGCAAAGGGTGAGGTGACCCTTGACATTCCTCTTTGTGACTCTTCAACTACCCTCATGACTCTTCAAATTACACATGAATGTTTACATTCTACTATTGACACATGGTCTTTCACTTTACAACATGTTTACAATACATTCTGCACATGTACCCATGTGAGACAAAAATGGGCTTGAGTAAGCCATGCAAGATGTCACTGAGACTCAGATAGTTGTGGGAAGACTAACTTGTTGAGATCCTCTTGGTGATTGATGGTGGTGAACTGATGCCAAGCTTGGTAGTCTACTATGGTGTCCGTGTGCTCCGTGGTGACATCCTTCTAAAAGAAAACTCTTGCCTTTGTTGCATACGGGTACACTAACTTGGTACCTTTGTCCAACTCGTCATATAGCATGTGCATCATGTTCTTGAGTGCAGCCACACCAAGTACATACTGTTGCATAGTGTCTACACTTATCTGGAAATCTACGTTGGTGGCTATGCACATCAATTGCTCGAAGTACATGTCTAGCTCCAGTTGGACTTGGTTCTTTTTTTTTTTCTTAGGTGAGTATGCCAATGGATGGGATCAAATTCGTGTGCACAACAATATCCATGCTCCTGAACACTTGTGCATGTGAAGCCTGTAAGATGGTGATGAGCTGTGGGGGTTCCCCATAGTTCCGTATCTGACTCCAGATGTGTGCCTTCAACTCCACTGTCTTTGGCTTCATCATCTTTAGCAAGTACAATGGGGCTCCCTTGTACCTCATTGTCCATATTTGCATGTGATCGAAAATAGTGTGTATGTCTATTAAGATGTGTGCTCTCCTAGCACACCATTGATTCCAACCATTAAGATGGAAAACTAACTTATGCACAGTGACGAACCTGAATTACAACTTCCTCATGATTGTCTCGAGAGATGATACTTCATTAAGTATCGCTTTCTTCAACCCTACTCTGGTGGATGTTGTAGCTTGCTCTTCTCTATGCTTGCCCACTTGAAATTCCTTAGCCATGCGCTTGTTCTCAACTATCTAGAATCTCACACTTGAGCTAGTGGCCTCGGCATATGCCTTTGTACCATCTGTTATCACTCAGGTTGTCCTTAAGCTCCGGAAAAGGATATGGCCGAGGTAACCACAAACCAACTTTGGACTACAGGTTCTAGCCCACCTGCAGTCAGAGAGGGCTCTCTCTTTTTGATTTAGCTTTGTTGATAATGATTTTAGGCTAGCTATTGAGATCAGGGGTTTTGTTTATGCTTTGGTGGGAAGGAGAATGTACTCAAAGTAGGGAGGCAAAGTATAGTCTGGTAAGTTTCAAACCATTGGGCGTGGAGTCATGGAGTAAGACTGTAGGTGCGTTTTCTTGGTCACAAGACAAACATGGAGCCAGATAGCAGCATATGGAACAATCTTTCAAACTAAAGGATGGAGTGAAAGCTAAGGCATGTGAGGCAATGAAGAATCTCTCAAACATATTTAGCAGAGGGAAGATGAATGAGCTCTGCCTAGGAGCAATTAAGAATTCCTAGTTAACAGTCATTCATATGTGAAATAGGTTAAACATGAGCCATAAAGGAATTCATATTCATGCCTGAATCAAGAGGAAAACATTAAGAAACCACAGAAACTGAGCATAGAGTGCAGATATGCAAATTCTAAACCAACCTTTATTTCTGTGATTTGAGCATATATGTAGATGAAGTAACAGAGATATAGAACACTTATTGTTTCATATAGCCACGCAAGAATTCCACATTCAATCCTTCAGAAACCAGTAATAACAAATCATAGTCATTTATCCAAGCTTGTAAGCAGTCTCTGATTATAGAAAAGTATCAGACATACAGTGCGAGTCTCTCTTGCGATACATAAGCCGACCAACCCTTTAAACAATGCAGAGGGCGGTATTTATACAAAATTGAACACAAAAAATATCTAGACGAGAAGTTAATAGCTGATAACTTCTCTACCAACTCTTAAGGAGTGGTTGATGAAAAGTAAATGCTGAAATAAATACAAGTGCAACAGCTGTTCTCTTCTGGCAGTAAATGTTGACTTTTGAGTCGGCTGGGCTGCGTTCTTAGAAATCCACGCTCTTAGGTTCGCCATCTCAACGCTTTTGCTTTGTGACTGCCTCAACCGGTTCTGCGTGCTCTGTAACTGCTCTGTCCGGTGCATTCTGCGCCTTATCCTATGCTTCTTGCTGACTTGTACCTGACATAGATTTTGAAATGAACAAAAAGAGGCAAAAACTGAAATCACCTGGGCAATACGGCTAGCATTGCCTGCCACCAATTCTCAAAAGGCCACTGATGTCTTTGTATTTTGACAAGTGTTTCATCAGCCTCTGTGTACTTGTAATAACTAGGTGGCATCTCAAACAAATGATTGACCTCATGCTCTAGGTAAAATAGGCTTTCCAGTTTGTCGTAGAGCGTCTGTCCTGTAGGCGGCCCTGCCTCTGCTGTAGAACTTGATGCAGCAGTAAGCTGATTAGTGACAAAATTATTGAGCCTGGTAGAATACTGGTCACATGTCAATAGTTTTCCAGCACTGGTCAACAGGCTGGGCAATCCTCTAATTTGTAGTGCTGCAAGCTTTACGTCAAAATTGTCCACATCCCTTTGTATATCCCGGCATCTTGCCTCCAAAGTCTGCACAAAGCTTCTCAATGTAAGCACACTTTTTGCTGTCAGTATGGCATCTGTTTTGTTCATGATATGGAGTGCTGCCAGCTCTTCCCTAGTCTGATGATTCAGAAAATTGATCATTCTGTTGGCCTGGTCAGGCATATTTCCTAATGCTGCCTTGGCTCTATGAGTTTCAAACTTAGCACGGCCAAGCAGTTCCACCTGTTCATATATTGCCTGAATTGACCTCCATTGGCCAGTGATTGACTGATTTATTTTGGCCCACAGAATTCTCTTTATTTCAGTCAAGGTCTTGTCCAATGCCAGCTCTTTCTCCAATGTTTTAATTTTGTCCTTCAGGGTCTTGATTTCCCTTGATTGCTCACCCACTGTCATTTTGGACTTGTCATATTTTTCTTCCAATTTGGCCAGCGTTTCTTTGGCCTCTTTTATTTCTGTTGCCTGAAGTTTAAGTTTATTGACAGCTTCTGTCAAATCATCCACGCTCATGCTTGCTTCAGGGGCTGCTGCTGTTGATTTTGTAGCTTCCGTGGCTGTAGTGGTTGCTGGAATAATTGGGGGTGGCACTGCTACTTGTATAGGTGGAATAGTGGCAACAGTTGGAGCTGTTTGGGGTGGCTGGGAGGTCGACTCTCCCTGCCTACCCTGCAGTGCTTTCTCCAATTCTCCCTCCAAATCAATTACCCTCTGGTTTAATTTCATCAACAAGTCCAATTGATCTTCAGCTTCTTTTTCTTTCTGCAGTTCTCCTGTTTGAGGATGCTCAGTAGGAAGCAACCTCAATCTCTTCTTTAATGCAGCAATGTCATCGTCTTTCTTTTTCATAAGGGTCCTCACACCCTTAGGATCTTTAGGATCATGACCTAAGTCCACAATAATCTCCTCCAGTGTTTTAATTCTATTATCTTTGGCCGTGGAGGACAGTCTTTCAAAATCCAGCTGAGTGTTGGTATTCTTCAATGATTCTTTTAACTCATGGGCCAATGTGGCCTTTTCAGCAAGTGTAGCATAAAGCATTTCAGCCGTTTGCTTGTGTAATTCTATTTGATCCATTGGGTGGATGTCTTTGGATAGGACCTCCAACCTCGTTTTAACAAAATCTGCAGCCGACTGTGGCTGCTGAACCTTGGGCTTGAAGTGGGTCAGAAACATCTTTTCTTGCTTTATATAAAATGCTGCCATCAGTCTTTCCTGTTTGGCAGGTGTTGCCATCAGGAAATTCTCATACAATTGCACTCTTAGAAGCTCATTTTGAGCTTTGATTTCTTTGAAGCTGGCCTTGGTGCTCGCTGGTTTCTTGCCTTTTTGTGTGGAGGAAGACACCTCCATGCCTTGTTGTCTATCTTGCTCTTGCTGTCTCTGTTGCTCTTGCTGAAAAGAGCTTGTTGGTGTATGCAGGCTTGCTTCCCTTCTTGGGCTTTCTATAACTTCTTCACTGACCTCCTCCTCAATTGGAGAGTCCCCTCTTTGCCTTTTTGACTCAGGCTGCTGTGTAGACCCACTGGCAGGTGTGGAGTCTTCCCGGTCTCTTTTCCTGCCTCTCTCTTCATGGGCAGGAGTCTGCAAAATTGGTATTTGGGCTGCCTCTGTTTGTTGTGGAAGGGCTTGCCCTTGAGTTTGTTCCATTGAGGTGACCGACTGTTCTGTAACTATCTCTTGCTCTGTCTCCATCGGCTCCTTTCCCTTGGCTGTTCCTGCTTCTAATGTAGATGTCCGCTGGGTAGCTTGTGAAGATGCAGTTGTAGATGGGCCCTCTTCCACTTGGTAAGGCAGCTTGAAATTTACCTGGTCATCAGAATCCAAGTCAAGAGTTTTTTCAAGATCTCTAGCAGTTTGTTCCAAAATTTCCTCTTGAGTTAATTCTTCAACCAAAGTTCCTTGTGCCCATGCATCTTGATTAGCATATGGTTCAACTTGAGGGTTTTTGCAGTGGTCATATGGTGTCAATCTATACTTGACCCTTCTGGCATTAATAAAACCAAGCGGGTCATAAGGGACCCACCAGAAACTCCTCTTCAACTTAAATTGATCTTTGAGTATCAGGTCAGCATCTTGCCAACCATCCTTCTTATTCATGATGAAGGGGCCTAGGCGGTCTCTGAATTTCAGTTGTGCCCTTTTCTTAGTGCTGTGGAAGTGAGTCAAATATGAATTTATAAGTTGCCTGTAGTATTCTAATGCAAACAACCTCATTGGCACATATCTCGGAAGCCTGTAAGGACACAGCTCACAACCATAAATTCTGATGACAGTATGGTTTTGATATAGGTACCAATCACCTAATTTGAAATTCTTAGACAGCTGTAATATTTTTTGCATCTCATAGGTTATTCTGGGGGGAGGAACCTTCATCAAGAGGCAAGACACAGGATATACAAACTAGTCAATGAACTCACAGTATGAATAAGGAGAGTGCTGGACTTGATGAAACACGGACGACCAAAAGACGACAGACCTCCTTTTTCCCTTTGAATCCAGTTTCTTGATAGGGCATTGGAAGATCTCAGATTGATAAAACATGAACAAATGATAGATGTAGGAGGAATATTTGAAAATTCCATGCCTATCTAATCTTGTGAGCTGGTCATGGAGTTTGTCTGATATGAACCTGGCATAATTATACTTGATAGCAGGAGGCTGTCCTTGGCTGAAAGAAGACAATATAACCAGCACTGTCTCGTCTACAAGTTTAGTTGATGTGAATCCCAACACATAGGATATCATATCTACCAGTAATTTGCCCACCTCATTGAAATGGTCATAAGGAAATGGAGGTGGTTCCTTTGGTTGGCAATCTGCCCTCATAAATGTCTCAGCAATCATTTCAATCTTGGTTCCAGGGAACCAAGAGGCCTCTTCCAGCAAATTATTTATGGAGAAGGGCAAAAGTGTCTCAGTCTTTTTGAAGTTCAACATCTGGTTGATGGAGTCGGGAGTGGTGTAGAAAAGTATGCTTCCAGATGAAGACTTGACAGCCCTCTGACTTGGTTCATAATTTGCAGCACAGAGATGAATAATCTCAGGAAAAATATTCACAGAAGGGAGGAAATAATGGGGCAGATTGGACTCCCATATGCAATACTTGTCAGTTTTGTCTATGAAACAGTTTCTCAGCTGGCAGTAGGTGCGTAGATGATTCCTTTTGGCAACAAAGTCTTGAATCAGATAATCTGTATCGGCCAAGGGCATGGACTCAAGCTCTTTACTTGGCGGGTCGATGGGGGTAATGTTCAGAGCAGACGGAGTGGCCATTATGCAACTTTGGATGTTTAAACTGAAAGGAGGCCAACGCAACAATGGGCTATCAATCTTGCTGGGAATAATCAGCAAATAGCGGGCAAACTGAACTCGAATGTAACCGCAACTAGACAGTTTTAGAGCTTATGCTGTAAGGGACCAATTTTACGGAGCCTTGGGTCAACTTCCCCTTTTTTCAGTGAATTTTCTGGAGCTTAGAGACAGTGAGGACCAATGCAGAGGAGCAGATGACAAATGTGGTTTCAGTGGATGGATTTAAATTAGCGGAATAGGGAAAAATAGGGAGATACCGTGCTACTGGGAAATTTTTGCTGGGGCCGAGCTTTGAACAGAATTTGCCAGTAAAATTGCAAATGGGCACAAGGTTTCCAAGGCTTTTCTGAAGTGAAGGGTTTCCAGTAGGCTTAATGGAGTCTCAGGCGCAGCACAACTACGAATTGGGGAACTTCACGGGTTTACAGTGAGTGCAGTGGATAAAATGAATGAATAGGAGTGAAAAAGAGGAAGATATGACAAATACCTGGTTTAACAGCGCCGAGAATGGCCGAACTGGTGCGCAGGTAGGCAATGAAGTCGAAACGCAGGCCGCAGCAGCTTAGTTGCTCACTCTGAAGCTTTGGGAGTGAGAAAATGGATGAAATAGGGGACCAGAGCGTTCAAATGAACCAATAAAATGAAATGTAACAGTCATTAGCATGCTTCTTTTAAGCAAAAATGGACATTTTGGCATTTTTGACGCTTTTTTTTGGATGACGTCAGCATGACGTCATCGGCGGGTCTCGGGGTACGGATGGATGATGTGGCGGGATGACGTCATTATGTACGGATGAGTGACGTGGCAGTGCGGTGGCAGGGACACGCTGGCAGTGCCACGGTGGCAGGGCGCAGGTTCAAAAGGGAGGAGGTGGCAACGACGTGGCACGGCAGCGGAACGCGGAAGGTGATGTCATAGGGGAGGACGTGGTGCTGACGTCACAGAGGCAAGGGTGGTAAATGGTTTTGGGCGCACCGCCTTAGCGCCTGGGCGGTTTTGGAGGGAGGAGCTCCGCCACACCCGAGAGCTTGACGCGTGGCGGGAGTACGACGACAAAACCGCCGAAATCCCGGACGCCAAGCCTCGGGCAGTTGGCATGTGAAAAGGCCCGCCCACCGTAGATCTGGGGCGGGCCAGATCTAACGGCTGGCGGGGAGGGTAAGGTGATGGAGGGTTATGAACGGGCCCCGCGCGTTATTATATTTGATTATTGATACGGCGGGGGGGGGGGGGGGGGTGGTAAACATTAATAAAATGGGTTTTTTTGGTTTTATACAGCGCGCGGGGTTTAAACGGTGATTTTAATGCCTTAACAAAGGATTTAGACATTTAACCTTTGGAAATAATGACTGCGGAGGGGAATGAAATGGTTATCAGTTCGCCAGAGGTTAACTGATCCCAGGGGAAACGAAGAAAGGCTAAATATAAGTCCCAGATGGACTTAATATTTCCCTAAATTTAGAACATATGGCTATAATGCCTAGGGAAGGGGGATATTAATTCTTCTTTGGGATTTTTATATAGTTTTTTGCAGTAAATAGGGATAGGGGAATGATTTAGGGAGCTACATAGTAAAATTAGGAGTTAATATGGATTGTGAGGTGAAAGAAGATCAAAGGGCTAAGTTTCAACAGTAAAACTTAGATATAGGGGCAATGAAAGTGAAAAAGTGATTTTTAGACAAGAAATGTGGCTTCTTTTCATTTAAGAAATCCCACTTTACCTTGATGCTTCACAGAAATGGAGTGGAACCAGGATTTTTTGGGCGAATCCCAAGGTCCTTTAAGGGGATGTTAGTAAGGAACTTTGAGGGGGAGTGAAGGGAAATTAGACATATACCCAGATTCCTGTCATTACAACACTGCTTTGGTACCTCTGCCACTGATAGGATGATCTTTCTTTGTCGAAGCTAAAACTGCAGGTGATCCTGCTTCTGCAACTCCAAGCTACCTACCCAGCCTAATATATCTAGCATTTTTTGTTACTTCAGGAAGGGTGCACTTAGACTTGCAAACCCTGATTACTCTTTTCTTTTAAACTACCTTCCTAACTAAAAACTACCCTTATTTCTGCCACGGGCTCAGCTTAAACTGTTGAGCTCCCAAGATTCTCTACCTATCTGCACATCTGCCAAGCTTGAACTGTTTGGACAGATATTATTCTCTATATTCTAAGACAAGCAATTTAAACCTAGGGAAACCAAGCTTAGGCTGTTTGGCTTTCCTTTAACTGAGCAATCTTTCAAAAATGGAACTTTTGCAGTGTGGAAAAGATGAACATTTTTGGTACTTCCACTGTCAATCATGAAATATGAAACCTGTTGCAATAGGAGGCTAACACCATCGACCAATGAAGCTAGATGTCTGCGTACATTAGCCATGATCACTTGTTCTCGAACTTGCATAGGATATGCACGGTCATCCAGAGTGGGAACTCTGCGCAACTTCACAGCTCTGTGTTGTGACTCATCAAAGGATATGTTGTGCACATCTGCTTTCGGATTGTCCTCAAGGATTTTAGTGTCTCCTTGATCACTTGGAACTTTCTCTGCTCCTAGATCTGGTGAAGCCAGTGGAGTGACCTCTGGGCTTTTGGGCATGAGATATGTATCTTGATCCTGCACTGGATGAACCACATCAGTGTCCATCTGCTCCAACACCAGTTTAATCTCTTGAGAAAAGCCCTACTCCTACGACTGCTCATCCTGTTTTCTAACTACCATATATTCTAATTCAATAACCTGTATTTGCACAGTTTCATCAATGTGTACACACTGCACTTCCTACTACGTTTCCTTATCCTTTTTGCGCAACTCTCGTTCTTCCCTTAGTTGTTGCTTCACCTCCTGTAACTTATTCTCTGCCTCTTCCAGCTTCTACTTCTCCCTCTATCTTTGTACAATCCTTCTGTTGTGTTGTTGCTTCTTTGCTTCAATCTCCAAAGATGCTCTTAACACAAGTGGATCTGCCTTGAACTTGCAGCTTTTCTCTACCTTTGCACTGTCGGAAGCCTTCCTCTTGCCTTTTTCATGTGTAGATATGCTACCCTCTATTGTTGTTGATGTTGTTGCCCTGTCAAGTGATGTTTCCTTGTGCGCTGCTAACCATTCTACAACCACTCTTACTAGTTCATTAAGCCTTGAGTAGTTGTAGCAATATCTCCATGGGTCTTCCTCAGGCCAATGACATGCCTCGTGGATCCAAGGATGATACACTCTCACACAATGGTCCTTCACTAAGTAGTTCGGGTCGTATGGATTGAAACTGCTGGTGCCGAAGGTGAACATCTTGAATTCCTCCATCTTGGCCTCCACATGCTTGAGATTATGGATCTCATACAACCCGATCCACAAAGGAGGAGTGGGCCAAGGTGCCTTCTTTTTCTTGTGTAGTCTCACTGAAAACCCTATCGAGATGTAGTATGCAACCTCTTGCAAGACCAACTTTTCCATGGAAAAATTAGGTAACACATGCAGAGGCTTTTCCACGATGTAAATCCGGATGAAAGTGCCAAGGGGTGAGGCATACCAACCTGCTATGTTAACTAATGCCTCCATCATTTCCTACGACATGCAAGGTAGATCCTACTCAAAGATCGTCCTGTACACCAGGGTGACGAAGTGGTGTAATAACTATAGTATAACTCCACTGAAGTTGCACTCAGAGAACAACCTGCAATAGATATGCACATAGGTTTCTGAAGGTGTCCATGCCCAACCCAAGCTAGGGAACTATTCGCAGGCACAGATTACATCAAGAATGTAGGTGGAAATGAATAGATTTTCTTGTTGGCCCTTGGGTGGATGAAGGGAATTTGTTACTTAACCCTTCAGCTAGAGAGACAACATGTCATACCAATTGAAAGATCTTCCTTTGTTCACTAGCTGATCCAACATAATCACCCAACTCTGCGGGAAGGTTCTTTTACTCTCCTGACCATACAAGCAGCATGTGAAGATGACCAAGAACTAATAAGCCTTCCGTAGTGTCTTTGTCTTGTATACCTGGTTGGGTGTTGTATTGAACTTAAATGGCTATCTCACCCATCTCTTCAAGATGTCTCTTGATTTTGCACTATTGTTGGGATGGGTGAAAAGTGAATCCATTTTGTTTACTGGATGCGGTAAGTAATGCATCTCCTGAAATTAATTTGCCATGAAGGTAGCAAGTTATGTTCCACTGACACTGCTCAACATTATTGTCTCTGGATTAGTATGTGAGACAATTCAGTGGATCATGTTTGCACATGGAAATGTGGGATACCTGCATGCAACCCAGTACAAGCTAGACTTGCGTATGTTGACATAGACTTTGCGGTCCTCCAGATTCTCCTCAAAGGTGCCTGAGAAGATGTCATTGATGTCCTACCATGTGATCTTGATCTCCTTATCTATAAAAACCTTGGTATCTTCATAAATGGGCAATATCATAGACACTTTCTCGACCACATCTCCATTTGTTCTCTCAATGGTGTCCTTCGACCCTACTCTCTTAGAAGCCATTGTACCGATACTGTTGAGAGACTAATGAACACCTATGATACCTAGAGGCATAGCAACACTCATGGCAAGAAAAATGTCAGTTGAAAACCAAAAGAAACTTGAGGACTAACATGCAACACACCTGATTGATTAACTGGGAAAATTGCCCAGTTTTCTTTGGGAGAGGCTGGGAGACTGACTACTGACACTGCAAAGAGCACAGTCGAGGCTTCAAGTGAGCTAACTAATTACTGAAAATACGCAGAGCACTATCCAACTTAGCCTGTTGAGGATCAGAACTATGCAATGCATAGTTTCAATCAGCGTGACTGCAACCTAGGAAATTGTACTGCGCAATCCTGGGTGCCAACTAAGGCACTGCCACTCAAAATTGTGTAGAGCATATCTTGGGAGGCCAGTATGGGGCAACCTCTATGCAATTCCTGGGAGCAAGGCAAGCCCTTCAATCCCATAAATGTGCAGTGTAAGCTAGGTAAGTAAAGGTTCGGGCCAAGGCAGCTCAGACCTGCCGATGGGCGACTAAAAATAGTAAGGAATGAATGCATGTGTAGATATGGTGCAGACATAAGTGAATGAACATGCATGTGATTACAATCAGTGCAGGATTCAAAAAAAGGGAAAACAATGGAGTGTGTGAAGTGAGTCGCCATAATAGTGACTGTTAGTCTAAAAACAGTGTCATGCATGCGATAGTAAGGAAATGCAAAGAAAAACTTGAAACAATGCTTCTACAAGCTAACACACATTGAAATGATAGCAAGCATTCAATAAAACCAAGAAAAAAACATTCACACAAACTGAAATATGAAAAGTGACAGAAAAGAAACAAAGGACATGAGAAGCGGACTTACCAAGAAAACATTGTGATGAGCATGACGAAAGTTCCTAGATGTGTTGGGAATGAAAAAGCTCCAATATTGAAAGTGAGGAATGAGCTCTAAGGCGTCGAATAAATAATTTTGACAAGATCGAGGCTTATGACGTGCATACCACAAATCTACGAAAAAGCAACACTTGGCGGGAGGTTTCTAAAACGACTTTTGCATGTAACCCCTAGCTTCTAAAAATAGATTCCTAAAATCTAGGTATGTTTTTTGTTTTTTTTCTTTTTCCTTTTTCGAGAAAAGTTTCCCATGCATGCAAGGCAAGATTGCATAGTCCTGGAGGGAACCTGTCAACTTGTGAGCACATGCAATGGTTAGCAAGCCTTGGGATGACTTCTGTGTAGTTTCTGGGTTGAGTAGCTTTGGCTGCCCCTCAAGCTCTGTGCAATTTCTAAACTGAAGCTAAGGCTTCTAGCCAGAACTACACAAATTCTGAGAGGAAGCCCGATAATGGGCTACTCTACGTAGTTTTCTTGGCAAAGGTAGCCTGCCTACTCTGCACAATTCTGGAGAGCACTGTTGGCTGCCAGGATGCACTGCAAAATTCCAAAGAGCAAGGCTGGTTGCCCTCCATTGTTGTGTAGTTTTCCAATTCAGCACAAGAACCAGTTTGAGACCAAGTAATGGGAGGTCAGCTTGTAGGTGAAAGCCAAATAGGTTAGCAAACCCAAGCTATTTTACCAAAGAAACTCAGCTGAAAGCATAAGTACCTAGGTAGTGCAAGACATGCTGCTATGGATGGTTGGTAGGGAGGCTCTAAAATGAAGCTAAGGAAAAATTTTGGAGTATGTTTGTAGCCGCTACAACATTTGCGACAGACTGGTAGGATTCCAACTCTGTAAATGGACCTTGTTTCATGAAAAGAAAGTCTAACTCGTTTGAAAGTATTGCTCAATTCTTCGATCATCATGTTTTCCACACTAGCTTGAGTGAAAGATGTAGCACCTGCCATTTTCTTGATTAGCCAGCACACATTCCAAGCCAAGTCAACTTAGTTGTTTCAATTGGGGATGAAGGGTATATTGGTGCACAATTAATATGACTGTCATAGTTTAAGTTTCATCTCTAGTGTTGCCCCACTGCCAGCAGGCCTGGACAGTACCCCGACAAAGTCACGCAAGAACACAAGCATCGCTCTGCTGCCAGCGAGCCTAGTCAATACCCTGATGGAGTTACTTGCATCACCTCTCTGTGTAGGATTCATTTCTCTTCTTTCAGCTTATTCATTTTTCATTTTTTTATTTTTTCCATTTTCAAAAACCTTGTGCATAGGCACTTATTTATTTCATAGGAAAAAGAGGGATCCCAACTTATTGAGAGAAGAAGAGGTTGTTCCTTCAGAGAAGTATGTTATATATACCTCTGGCATACTTGCTAATGTTTTCCCCCTTACCTTACCCTACTTAACTGAGATGACAAGGATTAACCCCAAAACGACTGACTAGAGTAGGTGGTACTAGTTAGAATGCAAGTGTTGTGTTTTCACCAAGATTCACTTCGAACATAACATATTTTCCATTAGTGTATCATTGACTAAAGACAACAAGTTCTACATAAAGAGAGAGGACAACAGATAACCAAGTGTTGATAGTTGTACAAGTCCTCTTTCACTTTACCTTGCTTGTCTTAAGAGTCGCACACGGTTTCATGCGAAACTAACCTATGTACGTAAAAAAGAAAACAAAACAAAAAAGAAAAGAGTAGAAGCAAATGAAAAAGAGAAGCAAGTATGAAATGCAAGAAAGCAAGAAAACAAACAAATTAAAAAATCAAACATGCATGCAAGCAAACAAGACACAAAGAAAACACTACTCCTACTCCTAAGCTCACAATGCATGGGCTTGGTCATGTTAAGTGATATTTCCAATGCTGCCACTGGCACATTGGTTGACCCATGTTGGTGAAGGCATGGTTCATGAAAAGGATAGTCATACGAACCAACAAACATGAAATATATAACAATGAATACCAACACACTCTAATTTTGAATGCATCCACAGAAAAGAAAAGAGTGAAAGCGCATGACAAGAATTTTGCGGACTTAACATGGTGGTGTGATACACTACGTGCAGATGGTAAGCATGCACACTCTCTTGACTATGATAAACAAGAAAACATGAAAAAGAGAGAAAAATTATGCCTTTTAAGTGTGCTTGCTATGTATGAGTCCTCCAATGCATGAACGATGGGATCATGTGATTATAGTGAAGGAAGCAAAATCTGTGTATTGGATTTATCTTTAATGCATATAGATGAGTGATGAGGAGCCTTGGGTGTTTCAAAAATTTCCTGATCATAAGTGAAACTAACCTCAGGACAATGAGGGCTTGACATAACCATCAGCTAGGGCTGAAGTGCCTCGATAGCCTGGGGGGTTTTGACTTCATCGACAGATAGATCATCATAAACATGTGGACTTGAAAGATCAACAACGATTGAATCAACTTCGTAATCGAACATAGGAGTAAAGAGATCATGACAACTATGATCCAAAAAATCAATGAGTTCATTGACATCCTCATGGTATGATGAATCATATAGAGGGGTAGATGAGAAGAAAGAATGTTCACTGTCTGCGTTTCCGGAAAATGTAGATGCAAAATCGAGTGGATTCTCAATGAAAAATTTGTCCTCTCTACTATCGAATGATGGAATGACATAGGGTGTAATCTGAGAATGATCAGAAGTAGATGCATCCATGGATGGATTTACACAAGGAAAATCAGAGATAGCAGAATCACCAAAGATGTGAGGAAAAAGCAAAGGAGGCGCAGACAGAAGGAGATCATCCTTCACCGCAGGTTCATGTTCATATTCCCAGTCATACTCATCGTAAATGACAACGCAAGTTGGTTGTGCAACATAAACTACGTCGATAGCTTGATCCTCGTTCACAATAAGTGTGGAGTCCAGAATGGAAGAACATAAGAAATTGCAATTCAGACGATCAATAGAATGTGGGGACAGAGGTTGAGGTAAAAAGTGCATATGACAACCCATGGACTTCCCAACCAAATATGCACAAAAATTGAGATTAGTGGGCATGGGGGGATGTGATAGTTGAACAAACATATGTGCACTCTCTCCCACATCACTCTTATGGGGTGGACATGTTTGATGAGGGGAAGGTAGACAGTTACTTGTGACAGTAACTGTGTCCACTTGTGATTGCGTAGCTCCATCACCAAAGTATATTGAGTGGGGTTTGAGCGTTTTCTTCACTTTTGGATAAAGTGATTTGATACAGACATGCTGATATCTTTCAAAAAGATATTGGAACTTCATCTTACTTTTCGGAGCTTCAAAAGAGAGAAGACAAAAGTGCTCCCAAAATTCCAATAGAGATTCATGCAGGGCCTTCTGTTGTTGTAACATTTTCTTATCAAGTGCTTCAGGATCAAAATGTTGAAAAAAATATTCTATTAGATCACTGAACGATTTGAATGAGTGCACAAAGTTATGAGGAAGCATGGCACAACATAGCAATGGGTAGTCACAAAGTGTGTGTGCAAGCAGTATACAGGCATGTGTTTTAGTGGGACCTTCCAACCTCCATGAGTGCATGGAAGTCATCTAAGTGGTCATGCCAGGCTACCTCACCTTCACCATCATACGTGGTTTCTGACCAGTTATTCCAGAACTCACTCTCGACTTCAAAGATACGTTTGTTGGAAAAACATTTCCAAGGGTGAACTGTAACAAACTCCATGATAGATGTGCGAATATTCAAAAAATATTGTGAGGACTCATATTTTCAACTAGCCCTCCTTCTAGCACCATCAATGTTGACGGTGTTGGACTTGCCAACATGTCAGGGGATCTCCCTGGTAAGAAGTCCCAACTAGACCTCAGATTGTTTGGAGTAGGAGTCCCAACAATGGGTAGTACAATATTGCCTTGACCGCGGTTGCATGTAGAGGTAAGTAAGATGTCCTTGTTGGAAGCAAGGGTGTGACCTTGCAGCAAGTTAGGGAAGATGCATGGAAAGGCTCTAATTCACAGAAGGGGAGAGCATTGTGCCCCTTAGAATCCCGTAATAGTACACAACTTGAAAGGGAACACACATGCTGAAAGACATCACAAGATGGAAAGCATAATAGTCAACAATCCAAAGTGATGAGTTAAACCAACAACACGCTTCGATAAGATTCATACAAACACATAAGGAATAGTCCATACATACATGCATAAGTTACAACTACATACATTGTTAGAGTAACCTAAATAGTCGAACTACAATAACAGTACATGCATGAAACGTGTTGGCGCTGGTATATTAAAAGAGTGAAATATCCAATCATACATACAACCATGACAACCACTAGCCCCAATAGTGGAATGTTATAGTCACTGCCGCCTTCTCCTCCAAAGAGATGTATTCGATCTGCACTGTAGGAGAAGCTAAGGCTCATTACAATACACTCCAAGCTTTCTTTAAGTTTACACCTATCAGAAGCTTGGCTCCTAAAGCTTGTATAATGAGTTATGAGGTTTTATATATAGCAAAGGGTGGGGTGACCCTTGACATTCCACTTTGTGACTCTTGAGATACCCTCATGACTCTTCAACTTACACATGACTATTTACATTCTCCTATTGACACTTGGTCTTTCACTTACAACATGTTTATAATACATTCTACACATGTATCTTTTAGCCTTGCTGGCACTAGGCCCACAAAGGGATCCATATAGGCTCTTTAAGTCTCTAAATTTGCTTAGAAGCATGCCATTGGATCCATTAATGGGCTTGAAATCTTCAATTTTTTCTCAAAGATCATCCAATGATCAAAATCCGCACAAGAGGAGAGCCCTTGGAAGGGAAGAAATTCACTATTGGGAGGCTAAAATGCTTAAAAACCCATGAAAAACCCACAAACACAGGCTTAAATAGTGAATGAATAACCACCGTTAGATCTGGCCGATCAATGGCCCAGATCTAGGTGGATAATCGCAATCAGCTGAGAAGAGGGGACAGTCTAAAGGCGCGAGCATGACACTATTGATTAGCGATCTCCGATGATTGGATCGGCGGGTTGCATCGGTGGGGGGGCATAGGTTATGTTATATAAAGGACCCGAGCACTGGCTAGTAGCAATTGCGATTTATCGAATTGTCGATATCGCATCAGCGCTATATCGAGGGTTGGGGCCTATGCACATACATATTTGCGATGCGATAACTAGACCCGACAGTTGTGTAATACAATATTTGATAATATTTGAAGTCTGCGCCCAGGCCATTTTTAATGTATTTTCCTGTGTATTTCGTTATGTAATGAAATACAAAGGGAAACAGGGACAACGCTGATGTGATAAAACCCGGACCCGAAAGGGTTTCGAGAAGCAAAATGGATATATTTTCAAGTCCGTGGAAGGCCCATTTTTAATGTATTTCATGTATTTTCGTTGTATAACAAAAATATGAAGGGAGCATTGGCCAGTGCAATTGCGATGAGCCCCAGACCCGAAAGGGTCTGGGAAGTGGAATATATGATATTTGAAATCCGCCAGGGCCATTTTTCATAAATTTTCAATGTTTCGACATATTTCCAATATGAAGGAAAAATCACAAAATAGGCAGGATTTCGGGTGGGCCATGGGCGGTAAGTGGTTTAGGCCGAGCTCCGCCCGATGCCATACAGCTACTGCCATGTGTCTAAGACGAGGAGATAGAAAACTACCCTCATCAGGTGGTTAACTCCAGTACAAAAGAGGCACCCGAAATGGATCATCACCATTGGATCTGGGACTCCCAGATCAATGGTGGATATGTGTTGTCACTGCAAAGGCGGACCCAGGAGGAGAATAAGCCATTTCTTAGGATTTCTTAAGTCTGAAAAGGATAAAGGTGGGCGAGATTTCCACAGTGTCACTTCGTTTTTTGTTTAAAACAGAAAATAGTCATGTATTAGCAGAAAGGGGCCATTTAAAGGGATTATAAGGGCCCGAAGACCCATTCCACCATATAACAGAGCCCGAGAGACATATTGCCAGGAAACAGGAGCTCGGAAAGGGAAAGAGAAGGGCCACAACATGCTGCAACCCGAATCAAACAAGATCAGGGAGCATCAATAGTGCAACATAGCCAAATCAAACAAGATCAGGGAGCATCAATAGCTCAACACAACCAAATCAAAGAAGATCAAGGAGCATCAACAACATAGGCAGTGCAATAGCCACACCCAAAAACGTTATGGAGCATCTTTGGCATAGGATAACTCCCAGATAGTGCAACAAGCCACCAAAAACATCTAAAAGCGGTTACTCTGTTGTCAAAAGTAGAAAACTCCGATCCCATGCTTGCCTAGAGGGCATCAAATTAGTTAACAATGCATATTAGGTAGATTAAGGCTCCGAGCCTTCTAGAGAGCTCAGGAGCATTGTAAACAGGCTATAAATAGCTGAAAGTGATATGTAATAAAGGTTCAACTTTTGGAGATTATTCCTCCTCTGTTCATTCAAGCTTCTCATCTTTACTCTAGCAATATAAGCTTCTTTTGCCATTATATGTTCAATGTCCATTCTCTTTGTTGTTCTATGCTTGCACTTGAATAGTTTGTTCATGTTTTCTGTGTGTCTAAGCCTAGATAACTGTCATCTTATCTCTGCTTTGATAAAATAGATTTGCAAGCTTCTTTGTTGCCTGTAGCTAGCCATTCATATGTGGTCATATATGCATCTGCCGTTATAGTCAGTTCTCTTTTGCTGCCTGTAGCTAGCCATTCATTTATGTTTATGTATGCAATCTACTTGTACAGTCAGTATTCTCTATCTACCCATTGAATCTATAAATTATTAAGCATTAGTGGTCTAAAACCTTGTATTGTTGAGAGTGTTCATGCATGTCTTGAGTGAGAATAGAGTTGAAATGGTTATCTAACTTGATCCAAACCATCATTTATTCCAATAGTTCAGAGAACAATATTGAAGATTATATGTTACCAGGCATCTCCGAGCTACAACCTAGGAGAGTTTCTTGGAGTGATAACATAGTTGGCGCCGCTACCAGGGAGAGGAAACTAAAGCTCAGCTTCCCTAGGAAATGACATAGATCCATCTTTGATGATAGACAAAGTCTAGGCACCTTTTTAGTTGTAATCATCTATCTGGCAACTCTACTTGAGGCCGAACCTCTTGGCAACTCCACTTCATAGTTTTGGCTCAGTTTGTGAGGCATACTCGGAGAAATCCTCAAAAGCTACAAGCTAGCCCAGTACCTAACCCTGAAAAAATCATCAAAGAGAGAAAGGTATTTCAGAAAGGAACATTAGGTTCAGGTAAACCTAAACAATCTCCTATATCTCTTCAAGAAAGGCTTGTAATAGAACAAATACATGTTGAAAGTATAGAATCTAATACTAGCAGTGAAGAAAAACTCTAAGAGATTCATAAAGCTCCTTATTCTTTTTGTTCTCCTTTTGCTTTAAGCCCAAAGGAAACCTCACTTCCTACCCACCATACTCCTTTAGTCCTGTCAGTCAGTCCTTAGCCATCTATCATTCAGACTGCCAGCACTCTTTTAGCCATCACAGCTATGGCAGGTCCACAAGCACCTACCAAAATGGAAAGAATCATAGCTGCTAGGTATGGACCTCTAATACTGCCCACTCCTTTGAATGCCATTCCTACTGGAGAATATCAAAAATATATGCCTAAGTTCACTGGAACTGAAGGTGTTTCAGCTGGAGAACATCTTGAGTCATTCTATAGCTATGCTAATAACCTGGACATTAGTGAAGATGATGTCTAGATGAGAGTCTTTGTCCAAAGCCTAGATGGAGAGGTTAGAAAATGGTTCAGGGAATTGACCCCAGCATCTATAGCAAATATTGAGGCCTTAGATGGTGCATTCCTAAAGCATTGGGGGGATAAGAAGGATCTCCTTTACTACCACACTGAGTTTGGGAACTTACAGAGGGAAAATGGTGAGCTGCTATCTAATTTCAATAAGATATTTAACCGCATGTAGAACAAGATACTAGCTCAAGTAAAACCCACCACTACCTCTGCTAGACTCATCTATGCCAATGCCTTTGATTCTAACTTCTGTTTGCTGTTGAGGGAGAGGCAATGTGCTTCTTTGGCTGATATGAAAGATGTAGCCCTAGAAGTAGAATCAAACATCATGGCTACAGAAAAGCTCAATGGTAATGTTGATAGAAGAAGACAGAGGGGCGAGCCTTCATCATCTTCAGATCCTAAGATAGATAAAATGACCAAAATGATTGAGTCATTAGCCTCTGAAATATCTAAATTGAAGTTTGAGCAGCACCTAGGGAAAGGAAGAATGCCTAATACCTTTGCCCCAAGAAATCTAATTCCAAATCCATATAGAAGAACAAATGAGCAGTTGTAGATTTTGCAAAGAAACAAAGATGCAAATGAATACCAAAGGGTGAAGGCTCCTTTTTAGAATGCATTCGTGGAAGAAGAGCAGTTTGAAGAAGATGATGAGATCCATTGTCTAGAAGACAAAGGCAATGCTTCCTTTTTGACCTCAGCTACCTATGAAAAGTCATTATGCAATGACCAAATCAAACAGGAATGGGATGGTGAAGCTATTCTACACACTGTATATTAGCAAAGATATAATTTGAGGTAAAAGATAAATAATTCCAAGGAAACTCCTATTCAAAGACTGGTTGTCCCTTCAATACAGCAAGCTAATAAATAAAAACAATTGGCAGTTGATCCCATCATCCTCAAAGCTCCAGCTCATGAGGTAAGAGGCCTTGACAAGTCTCCTTCTCCTTTCATTTTTTAATAAAAAATTCAGAAGCTAAGAATACCTATGCCTCTGATTGAACTAGTGAAGAATGAGTCCTTCAAAAGATCCATCCTCGAGGCCCTTGAGCCTAAAACCATCCAAGCTTCCACTGACTATGTAAATTTGCAAGATGACCAACCAACTGTTATTCTCAACCCAATGATTGAAAATTGTGAAGATAGCTCCCCATCATTCTATGTTTCTCTATCTATTCATGATGAAATCCTTCATAATTGTCTTCTAGACACTAGAGGAAGCCATAATCCAATGCCCAAGGCTATCATGGATAAGCTCGTTCTTGACATTACCAAGCTTGATAAGTTGGTCTCTACACAACTTAAAAAGCTAGTTTGCCAAATCACAGAGGAAGAAGGCCCACAGATTTGGGACATGATCCTTGATGGGGCTTGCTCTAAGGAAACTGTAGGAATAGGTGAAGTCCTTGTGTCCCCCATAGAGGAATACATTGATTCATCTTTTATATTAACTTTTTAGGTTCACAAATGACACACTCTAGTATAAAGCAGACTTTATCATTTAGTGGGTGTACAAAACCTTGCAAGCAAAACATACAAGGCTGAAAGCATACAGAGATGAAGTGAAATATAGACCATCTTTGCCTGATAATGTCAAATGCTGGAAAGTTTTTGAAGGAGAGGATAAAATCAATAGGCTTTTGCAAGTCTTTGAAGAATTGGCTGATATGCACATTGACCAAGAGAAAGAAACCTTTCATAGAAAGGTAAAAGGGGTCAATTTTAAGTTTGATGGTTGTTTTCTCAAAAGGAATGCATTAAAGGAAGGAGGACATGTTTTTGATGGCCCATTCAATGGGCTGTTCTTCTAACTTTATTTCAATTAAGGCTTTCAAGCCTTGGTATTGTAAATATGTTGTTTCTGAATGTTTATTTCATGCTAAATATACTTCATGCCCAATGCAACACGAGAAGGAAGATCTGACTTTGTTTTTTCAAGAAAGGCATTGATCTGTGATCTGAAACCTCATATGGAGGATTTCATCCCCAGAAGGAGCCAGTGTTAGCCTTGCTGGCACTAGGCCCACAAAGGGATCCATATAGGCTCTTGAAGTCTCCAAATTTACTTAGAAACATGCCAATGGATCCATTAATGGGCTTGAAATCTTCAATTTTTGCTCAAAGATCATCCAATGATCAAAATCCACACAAGAGGAGATCCCTTGGAAGGCAAGAAATGCACTATCGGGAGGCTAAAATGCTTAAAAACCCATGAAAAACCCACAAAAGAATGAACAGCCACCGTTAGATCTGGCAGATCAATAGCCCAGATCTAGATGGCTAATCGCAATTGGCCGAGCAAAGGGGACAGTCTAAAGGTCCAAGCATGACACCACCAATCAGCTATCGTCGATGATCAGATCGGCGGGTCACATTGGGGGGGGGGGGCATAGGTTATGTTATATAAAGAACCCGAGCACTGGCCAGCAGCGATTGCAATTTATCGCATCGCTGATATCGTATCGGCGCTATACCGAGGGTCGGGGCCTATGCACATATGTATTGTGATGAGATAACTGGACCCGACGGTTGTGTAATACAATATTTGATAATATTTGAAGTACGTGCCTAGGCCATTTTTAATTCATTTTCCCGTGTATTTAGTTATGTAATGAAATACAAAGGGAAACAGGGACAGCACCGATGCGATAAAACTCAGACCCGAAAGGGTTTCAGGAAGAAAAATGGATATATTTTCAAGTCCATGGAAGGCCCATTTTTAATGTATTTCATGTATTTTCGTTGTATAACGAAAATATGAAGGGAGCATTGACCTGTGCAATTATGGAATATATGATATTTGAAATCCGCCAGGGCCATTATTCATAAATTTTCAATGTTCCGACATATTTCCAATATGAAGGAAAAATCACAAAACAAGTAGGATTTCAGGCGGGTCGTGGGTGGTAAGTGGTTTAGGCTGAGCTCCACCCGATGCCATACAGCTGCTGCCACGTGTCCAAGATGAGGAGAGAGAAAACTGCCCGAACTCCAGTACAAAAGAGGTGCCTGAAATGGATCATCACCGTTGTATCTGGGACTCCCAGATCAATGGTGGAGATGTGTTGTCACTGTAAAGGCAGACCCAAGAGGAGAATAAGCCATTTCTTAGGATTTCTTAAGTCCGAAAAGGATAGAGGTGGGCAGGATTTTCATAGTGTCACTATGTTTTTTGTTTAAAACAGAAAATAGTCATGTATTAATAGAAAGGGGCCATTTAAAGGGATTATAAGGGCCCGAAGACCCATTCCACCATATAACAGAGCCTAGGAGACATATTGCTAGGAAACATGAGCTCGGAAAGGGAAAGAGAAGGACCACAACATGTTGCAACCCGAATCAAACAAGATCATGGAGCATCAACAACTCAACACAACCAAATCAAGCAAGATCAGGGAGCATCAACAGCACAGACAATGCAACAGCCACACCAACAAACGTTATGGAGCATCTCTGGCACAAGATAACTCCCATACAGTGCAACAAGCCACCAAAAATATCTAAAAGCAGTTACTCTACTGTCAAAAGTAGAAAACTCTGATCCCATGCTTGCCTAGAGGGCATCAAATTAGTTAACAATGCATATCAGGCAGATTAAGGATCCGAGCCTTCTAGAGAGCTCAGGAGCATTGTAAATAGGCTATAAATAGCTGAAAGTGATATGTAAGAAAGGTTCAACTTTTGGAGATTATTCCTCCTTTATTCATTCAAGCTTCTCATCTTCATTCTAGCAATATAAGCTTCTTTTGCCATTATATGTTCAATGTCCATTCTCTTTGCTATTTTATGCTTGCACTTGAACGATTTGTTCATGTTTTCTGTGTGTCTAAAGCCAGATAACTGTCATCTTATCTCTGCTTTGATAAAATAGTTTTACAAGCTTCTTTGTTGCCTGTAGCTAGCCATTCATATGTGGTCATATATGCATCTGCCGGTACAGTCAGTATTCTCTTTTCCTACCTGTAGCTAGCCATTCATTTATGTTTATGTATCCAATCTGCTGGTACGGTCAGTATTCTCCATCTACCCATTGAATCTATAAATTATTGAGCATTAGTGGTCTAAAGCCTTATATTGTTAAGAGTGTTCATGCATGTCTTGAGGGAGAATAGAGCTGAAATGGTTATCTAACTTGATCCAAACCATCATTTATTGCAATAGTTCGGAGAAAAATATTGAAGATTATATGTTACCAAGCATCTCCGAGCTACAACCTAGGATAGTTTCTTAGAGTGATAATAGTACCCATGTGAGACAAAAATGGGCTTGAGTAAGCCATGAAATACATCACTGAGACTCAGAAAACTTGGGGAAGACAACTCGTCGACATCCTCTTGGGGATCGATGGTGGCAAATTGATGCTAAGCTTGGCAGTCTATTATGGTGTCTGCGTACTCCATGGTGACATCCTTCTGAAAGTGAACTCTTACCTTTGTTGCATCTAGGTACACTGATTTTGTATCTATGTGCAACTCATCATATAGCATGTGCATCATTATCTTGAGTGCAGACAGACTAGCTACATACTGGTGCATAGTGTATGTGCTCATCTGCAAATCTGCGTTGGTGGCTATGCACATCAACTGCCCAAAGTACATGTCTAGCTCCAGTCTGACTTGGTTCTTTTCTTTTGGCTCAGTGAGTGTGGCAGTGGATGGGATCACATCCATGCACATAATGATATCCATGCCCTTGAAAACCTGTGCGTGTGAAGCCTGTAAGCTGGTGATGAGTTGTGGGAGTTCCTCGTAGTTCCAGATCTGACTATGGATGTGTGCCTTCAACTCCACTTCCTTTGGCTTCATCATCTTTGGAAAGTAAAATGGGGCTCCCTTGTACCTCATTTTCGATATTTGCATTTGATCGACAAAAGTGTGTATGTCTGTCAAGATGCATGCTCTCCTAGCACATCACTGCCGCCAACCATTAAGATTGACAACTGACTTATGTACAGTGATGAACCTAAAGTACATCTTCTGCATGATTGTCTCGAGAGACGATACTTCATCAAGTATCACTTTCTTAAACTCTTCTCTAGTGGATTTTGTAGCTTTCTCTTCTCTCTTCTTGGCTGCTTGCAATTCCTTAGCCATGCGCTCATTCTCAGCTATCAAGAATCTCACACTTGAGCTGGTGGCTTCGGCATATGATTTTGTAGCATCAGCCAATGTAGCTGGATGTCTACGCACATCGAATACGATCACTCATTCTCGAAACTGTGCAAGAGATGCATGGTCATCTGGAGTGGGAACTCTGTGTGACTGCACAACTCTGTGTTGTGACTCGTCAAAGGATATGTTGTGCACATATGCTTCTAGATTGTCCTTAAGGATTTCATTGTCTCCTTGATCACTTGGGACTTTCTCTGCTCCTATATCTACTGAAGTCGGTGGAGTGACCTCTGGGCCTTTTGGAATGAGATCTATATCCTGATCCTGCTCTGGCTAAAGCACATTCATGTCCATCTACTCCAATACTTGTTCAATCTCTTAAGAAAAGTCCTACTCCTACTCCTGCTCATCCTATTTTCAATCTACCAGCTAGTCTAATTCAATAATTTGTATTTGCATAGTTTCATCATTGTGTACACATTGCGCTTCTTACTATTCATGTTCCTACTGTGCTTCCTTCTCCTTTCTGCGTAGCTCTTGTTCTTCCCTTAGTTTTTGCTTCACCTCCTACAACTTATTCTCTGCCTCCTCCAGTTTCTGCTTCTCCCTTTGTCTTTTCACAATCCTTCTGTTGTGTTGTCACCTCTTTTCTTCAATCTCCAAAGCTTCTCTTAATACAAGTGGATCTTCCTTGAACTTGCAGCTTTTATCTGCCTTTGCATTGTCAGAAACCTTCCTCTTTCCTTTGTCATGCGTAGGTCTATTGCCCTCTACTGCTGCTAATGTTGCTTCCCTGTCAAGTGCTGCTACCTTGTGCGCTGTTAACCATTCTATAGCCACTCTGACTGGTTCATTGAGCCTGGAGGATTTGTAGCAATATCTCCATGGGTCTTCCTCAAGCCAATGACATGCCCCGTGGATCCAAGGATGATACACTCTCGCACATTGGTCCTTCACTAAGTAGTGCAGGTCATATGGATTGAAACTTCTAGTGTCGAAGGGGAACCTCTTGAATTCCCTTGTCTCAACCTCAGCATGCTTGAGATTCTAGATCTCATACAACTCGATTCGCAAAGGAAGAGCAGGCCAAGGGTCTTCTTCTTCCTATGTAGTCTTGCTGAAAACCTTGTCGAGATGTGGTGTGCAACCTCTTGCATGACCAGCTTGTCCATGGAAAACTTTGGTAACACATGCGAATCCTTCTCCATGTTGTACATTCGGATGAAGGTGCCAAGGCGTGAGGCATAACAGTCTACTATGTTAACCAATGCCTCCATCTTTTGCTACGACATGTAAGGCAGATCTTACTAAAAGATCATCCTATACACTAGGGTGACGAAGTGGTCTGATGGTTGTAGTATAACTCCACGGAAGATGCACTCAGAGAACAACCTGCAATAGATATGCACAGAGGTTTCTGAAGGTGTCCATGCCCAACCCAAGCTAGGGAACTATTGATGGGCACAAATTGCATCAAGAATGTAGGTGGACATGAATAGCTTTGCTCAATGACCCTTGGAGGGATGTCAATCATTTGTTACTTGCCCCTTCAGCTGGAGAGCTAACATGTCTGACCAATTGAAAGATCCCCAGGTAGACCCATAAACCAGTGCAAAGCTGCATCGTTAAGGGTAGATGGTAATAACTTCAGCTTCTAGTCATCAAAGGTACAATCATAGGTCCTACAAACAACAACAAACTCAAACATAAAAATATCAGTGTTCTCAGAAGTTAATCCATGGAAGTGAGGAAGAGAAGTAGGGCTTATATTCTTCATTTTGGCCTCTCCATTAGTTTCTTTGATAGGGAAAAACTCCTTATTCCTATTTTTAGACATGGTTTGGGAAGGTGAAATGGGTTCTTGTTCTTCCCCAATAAGTTCTTCAAAAATCTCAGATTGTTCACCTAAGTGGTCTTTTAACTCCCCTGTAGTCAGAGGGGGAAGTTGGCAGTCACCAAAGAAGAGTGAAGGTTGACTGTTTGATGGTGTGGGGGTGTTTGGTAAGAATTTTCCTCGTGTATCTCTACTCCTACGAGGCATGAAAGAAAAATTTTATTTTATGTGATTTTTTCGAAATTGAATGCAATACAGAAAGAAATTCTTAAGAAGAAATAACATCTACCTAGACACCTCCCTGACAACGATGCAAAAAAGTGGTGAGCATTGGTATTGTACCAAGAGTGCTACAACTTCCAGAGGCTCCTCAACTCTATTTATCAACCCAGGATTTGTAAAAACATCGAGGTGACAATTTTGTATACACAGTAGATGGAATTATACTCATGCCACCCTTGACTAGGCAATTTGATCATTATGGTTCCAAGACTATTCTTCTACAGAATTAGGGGGAATTAACTAATGAAAGTGCAATTCAAAAACTAGCCCTAGTGTATAAAAAGTAAATTATTTTCAAATCCAACTTGTAAAAGTTATCCACTTGTAAATGCTACTGAATCAATTCATGAAAAAAGCATAAGAGTTATGCTATCCCCAGAAACGAAACTACACTAATTGCAATCAACCATCTAGCTATCAAATTCACTTGAAAACAAAATATTATTCTACCAACTCACAACTCAATATTTCATGCATCATTTATCTAAGTCACACTTGCATATTAACTAATGTCCTATTTTCCAAATCTATGATGAAGAAACCAATGTTATTTTCTCTTGCAGTGAAGGAAAATGAATGGAGAGAATGGCATAGGACGTACCTCTAATCATGGAGTCCAAGTTGGGGTGTCAACATACTCCTAAACTAATCTACACTGGCATTATAGTTCAAAAAAAGGAAAAATAGGTTGCTACAACCATGCTAAAGGAAGCTGCTACAGAATTCATGTATTGCTACAGGAAGTTTTCCGAGAGGGTTTGGAGGGTAAGGATGATGGGATAAAGTGATGGCAATATGGATGAAGGTTGTGGTGGATGGATGGAAGGTGGCCAACACCCTGAGCTAAGGTCAACACTTCAAGAAGGCTAGCTTTGGACTAAGAGGGTTGTTCATGGTGACAAAAAAATAGAGATCAAGACAATGGTTGGGATTCATCAAAAGAGTGTGGAGAAGTCTTGGATGACATGGTGAAAAGGTCCCTTGTCTACAAGTCCAACAGTCCCACAACATCACATGCACCCATTCTTCTTTTTTTTTGAAAAGTATTATAACCAATGGTGGAAAAGATGAGTTGAATTTGGAAACTATCTAACTGATGCAAAAAATTTTGATCTATGCAATGAATTAACTTCTAAGATACAACAAGATAGCTAATGTAGATTTTTTCCAAGAAATGATAAGAAATAAATCATCACATAATACTTGTGGTCTGTGATTGTGGATTCCTATAGTCAGGCTCCCATGAGAGAGATGAGATAAAGGCATTATCACATGATTTTTGAGGAATTATATTCTACTAAAATGAAGCAACTAATAAACATTCTAAGCTAAAGAAGATTATCAATACACAAGAAGGACCTAAGCTATTGGCGTTGGCCCAAACCCAAAAGCTTCATCCCTCTGAACTAGTTGAGCGATGGATCAATAAGAAACTTCTCATTATCATTACATAAATGTCAAATAAATCACATAATAAGTCAAAAATAGAAGTCACAAGTTCTTGAGCTCAATAGCTTCTTAGCTGGAAACAAAATTCGAATCCTAATGAGTTCCCTGACATGTTTATTTATACAAAAGGGTAGCTACAAACAACTCCCTATAAAATAGAGATGTTTGTCTCCCAAAACTCGAGAAAGGTAGATCTAGATCTTCCTTGAACTGCACTGACTTGGCTGCTAATGACCTCATCCTTCTTGGTTGCCAATGACTACGAGTTGATGAGAGACAAAGTGGTGATCTTGGCTGATTGAAGGAATTAAGGAGGTATACAACCTCCTATAATCTCTCCATATCTACTACTCTTGGCTCTTGCATTGAAATTATCTCAAAATTGCCCCAATTTCTGCATGTAAACCATGTTAGGCCACATTTCATAGCAACACATATTTTATCCTCCTCATTAAGCATAAAATAAAAAAAATTGTAAATAAATGTGAGAAAGAGATAATTCTAAAGTTGGAGGATGGAATTATGACCCTTATGATATACCTATTGATGAGCCTCATCACTCGCCACAGGTAATAATTTTTTTTTTTTTATTCTAAGCATGCTTGGGAATTGCTTTTCCTTTCACCCTCAATCTCTTACTAACTCAAAGAGTTAACTGGGCTAATTCCTATGTAGGTGAGCTAGATTCCTCAATTTATATTATGAAAATATTTAGTCCTCAAGAAGGGAAAACATATTCTTAGTTGATTATATGGTTTATGACTGGCTTCATTCTTACATGTGCTCACCATTAATTCACTGCTTTACTCATGGGGTTTATCCCAAGCTCTTTGTATTAGACTTACAGAAAGGAAAACCTAGTTTTTTCATTAACCCAACCTAGGGTTTTGTTGATGGTGTTGGACCCATCACCATTCAAGAGATCTTCCCAGTATGAAGTCCCAATAAGACCTAACATTATTTGATGTAGGAGTCCCATATGTATAAAGGCCCAGTTGCCAAATCCTTAAATATTTTCCTTGGATATAGCTGTTAGCATGTTAGGCTCCTATACTACTAGTGTAACCCCTTATTGTTATTAGTAAAACCCACTTATTATATTGATGTACCCATGTAGTGCCCATATTGTTACTATTGTTCCACATAGAAACCCACTATTGTTATTACTGTGCCCTTACATTATTATTGTTATGTCGGCTCTGATTATGTTATGACCCCTTAGACTCCTATATATAGAAAGGAGGTCTTTTCATTTGTATCATCCAAGAGTTGTTCATTTATGTAATGTAAATGAGGTTTCCCCCTCGAAGAGGCTGAATTCTAAGGCGTTGATCTATCTTTTCTATCTTTTCTTGAACTGGTTTCATAATATTTTGTATCAGAGCTTTGGATTCTAGGGTTTCGCTGCTCCAAACAGGTCATCGTGGAAGTTTCACTATAACTTTTTTTTTCTGTGATGTTTCAGATGCTATAAAAAAACCCATTTGAGAAGAATTCGCGCTGAATCTCGGGTCCGAATTTTAGAGCTTTTTGCACTATATTTGTGGAGATATGATCTGAGGAAGTTGGTCTTTTTGCAAACTCCTGAATTACATTCCAAACAGGTGACCTGGGGAAAATCGTCATAACTTTCTCTCTGAGAATCGGATTGAAATGTCGTAAGAAGGTACAGAAAGAAGACAGACTGTAGTTTCTTGTATATATTTCTCAAAGCCAAAGGTAAAAAAAGTGACTCGTGGCATGTCGTACAAGTTCGCTCTACTGAACTAGTCTATAATCAGGTCACTGTGGGAGATTTCTCATAGCTCTTCCTTGGAGAACCCAATTTGGATAGACTGGTGGCATTGGAAAGAGGACACAGAGGGCTACTACAGGTCACAGTTTCAGAACTTAAAGATTTGAAAGTACAGAGTTACAGTCGTTTCAAGATTGAGATCCTAAAATCAAGAAAAAGCAAGATGAGGAAGTTTGATGGCAAGGATCCGGTAAATTGGATACTTCAGATGGAGCAATATTTTGATCTACATGGTGTACCACTGTTACAAAAGGTATGTATTGCATCTTCATATTTAGAACTGGATCAATTTTTATGGTATGAAGGGCTTTGTTCTCGTAAACAACTTGTTACGTGGTCAATTTTCACGGAGGAAATGATAGCACATTATGAGGATACAAAGAACAACACCTTCTTTAGAGCAACACCACAATAATTGGAAAGAGTAAAAGGGATTTGTGACATAGTGGAAAGCAAAATTATGGAAGCCAGGAAGCATAGCCCTCACAACTATAAAGATGGAAGTGTTGTTTCTCCCAGCCTTCCACAACCTACAAGGGTTACACCACAACAATTGGAAGAAAAAAGAGAAAAAGGGCTTTGTTAAAATTGTGATAGCAAATGCACTAAAGGTCATAAGTGTGCCGAGAAGAAATTATTTTATATAGAATATGAAGAGGAGGAAGAAAAGGATCAAGAAACATCAAAAGAAGAGGATATACGCCAGGACCCCACCCCAGAGAAAGAAGAAATGAATCAGACCATATCTTGTAAAGCATTGGCAAGAATTACCACTCCTCAAACTCTCAAGATAGAAGGACATATCAAGAAGAAAAAGGTGCAAGAAGTGAAAGATCACATCAAGAAATAAGAAATGAATCCAACCATATCTTGTAATTCATTGGTCGAAATTACCACTCCTCAAACTATCAAGATAGGAGGACATACCAAGAAGAAAAATGTTCAAGAAGTGAAAGATCACATCGAGCATCAAGAAATGAATCCGACCATATCTTGTAAAGGATTGGAAGAAATTACCACTCCTCAAACTCTAGAGATAGAAGGACATATCAAGAAGAAAAAGGTTCAAACAGAGAAATATCACATCGAGCATCAACAACAAGTTCTCCAACTTTTAAAGGATAACGCCACTTCAGCGCAAAATCAAATGAAACAACAGGTGGATCAACATCATAGTGAAAAATGTTTTGATGTAGCTGATTGGGTATTTTTATTGCTACATATCAAGCAAGCTATTTATGAGAATGAAATGTTGGCAATACTACATACACTTAAAAAATGGCGACCTTACTGTTGTGGGGAAAAGTGTCTATTCAGAACGACCCTATCCCACTAAGGTGTGACAGTGCCTTAGCAACAAACAGAGAAAACTACTTTTGTATTCTTCTTTATGAACTATAAACGAAGAGGAATAGGATGAACCAACCTGTGTCTTGCGCTAGTCCTTTGATCCAATCTCTCTTCTCTTTGACAGCTTCCAGCTATCTGCTCCCTTACTTGCCCAGCTTCACCAAGTTCCTGTAAGATCACAGAAGAAGAAAACTACACAAAGACATGGATTTATATTCATAAATAGCTTAGGATCAGATTTAAGCTAAACATACAAATGTAACAAACATCAATGATACGCAAGCATGTAGGAGAAACTCAAATAGTTTTATTGATATAATAAGAAGATCCAGGAGGAGATACAACCAATGATTCCCGATCCAGCATCAACCTCCCAGCAAAGGAATCCCTTCTTCACCTCCAACAAAGCATAAATCACCCAATACTCTGATATCAATCTCAAAACCAACAACAATTCTCTGCAAAATACAAAATTCCAGCCTCTGGATCTCTGGGATGAGGGATCCATTTATAGATGTATGCAAAGAAGATGAGTCAGCTTGTCATCTGACTAGTGTCTTCTCTCTGTCAGTTCTTGCTTCCACTTGGAGACTGAGAGCCTCTTACTCATCCTTGGTCGAACTCAGTGAGGCAAGTGTGATTGGGGAAGATTCTGGAAGCTTCCATTGTCTGTCCACCTCGCAGAATGACACTGCCATTTGTCATTTCCCGCTCAGCGCACCCTGGTAGTGCATTTAGGTGCGTTGCAATGCACCTAGCTAGTGTGCTGGGGTGCTATGCAACGCAGGTAGCTAGTGGAGCAGCTGAAATGATCCTGATTTGACTGATTCTGAGCAGTTTCTGGTGGAGAACTTCTGGGAGAAGCTGTAATTTGTTGACCTTGTTCCTTTAGGGGAAGGAACAACACTTTTAGGGACTTTGGATCCCTTGGTTTATGGACATTTCATGCTTAAAGCTGTAAGGCACAAAAATGTCTATAACAGTTGCCCCCTAAAGTATGAGGCCGTTTATCGGGTGAAATGCTTTATTAGGAGGATCCGAAGTTATTTCAATGCTGGGAGGAGACCTGTAATAAGATACAATACAATACATTATCTTCATACTGTTTTCATGATCTAGCTGAGGCGGGCATTCCCATGCTCAGCTTTATAAATTCATTTTTATGTACACAGGACAGACAATCGTCTGATGGTAGACTAATGATTTTGATGAAGTCATCATCCTTTTGGTAGGATTATTATCTGTGTTGCAATGCTGTACATGTCAATGTCTTTATTTTTCCTGAATATATATCACAGCATGGATGGATGAAACTAGATCCAGGGTCTTCAATCTCGTCCGATATTCACTCGAAGTACAAGTCGATCCATGTGAGAAATGTTTTGAAGTCGAACATGGAAAGACATCGCTTGATTACCAGTCGATGATGTAAATTGTTAACAAGCGCGAGAGGAATCACCGATAATGATGATGACCCTCAAGGTACTGCAGTACAATTCACGTGGTGTGAATAAAGGACTTGGCGTCGAACACCACACAAAATCTTTCGGTCGAAGGTCATTGATGTATACCTGTCGCCGGAAGTGAGAAACTTGCCATTGAGGCATGCAAGCTTCAAAGTACTGAATGGGGTGTTCCTAGATCAACTTCTTGGATAATGAGCTAGTGTCGACAAGAAGCGACCCGTCAAAGGAGGGCCCTAATGAATCCGACATCAATGACATAGAACGGAGCAAATGATTTTGATGGAGGTGAAAACGATCTGATGATATATGGTTCAGGATGGCGGTCATGAAGGAATGAAGTATAATGTATGGTAGTGGATGGAACACGGGTGACTTCTCTGGATGACTTCTCTTGAACATGTCGGCGACACTTATGTGATGGATTGGTAGCATTTACCCCAAATGTGGATGGTATGGCGTGACCATGGTGATGTGACCGGTGAATGAAACAACCCAACCCGACTCAGGCACAGAGTGGAAGTGTCATGTTCAAGAGCGACTTGCTACCAATAAAGATTCTTTGAGTTTTTCCCAATTTTTTCCCAGTCATTGCTAACCAGTACCTCTTTATTTTTGTCAAGCTTGAGGAGGATAACATATGCTTGTTCTACAATTTGCCCTTCGGGCAAACCCATCGCTATGTTTTAACGAGCCTAGCGATAGTGAAACTCGTTCTCGTCTAAAGACAAGTTTGTCGCTATTAATGTTTTTAACGAGTCTAACGACAAAGATAACTCGGTCCTTTTCATTTTTAGAGAGTTTGAAAAGGTACGTAAAGTTAACTCCGGAATTCCTTTTTCGTCATCTAATCCCTTAAGTCCGAAAAAGTATAAAATAATACAGAAGGGATGAATTTTCGATAGTTTTAACGAGCCGAACAAAACAAGCGCTCGATCTTTTTGTGCAATAATCCCTCAGGTCCAAAAAGATTAAAATCTAGAGGAGGGATAGCACTTCCGATCGCTTTTACGAGCTGGAAGGCCAAAACTCGGCAATCTTTTCATATTTTACGAGTCAGATGAAAAGAGCTTAAAGAAGACTCGTCTTTTGAGAAATGAGTGATAAAACGGGTAGCAACTGATTCCAGGTAAGGTTTGGAATTTTCCAATCACGGCAGTGTCACAAGGATGGCTAGTGAAATCACTCTTCGTCGCTGTTCCTCAAAATGGGTAAACAATCAAATGGAGGTGAATGATCGGCCAATGAAAAGTGGAGGTGACGGTGCAAACACGACCAAGGCTTTAATGGCTGATAATGCTACATTCACGGTGGTTATTTACCGGAGGATAGTTCATTTTTTAACGAGCTTAAATGCGGATTGAAACACTTGCTCGGTCTTATGTTTATTTTTTAACGAGCTTGAACTATGTGCTAAAACTGCTCGATTAATTCAGTCATATGATAAGAAAGTCTCATATAAAATGGCAAAATTTAGATTTTTTCCCCACATCCTTCCTTTATGCAAGTTAGGAAACGACTAATCCAAAAAATAGATAAATAACCGCTCTTTGCTTGCACTCCAAAAGGTTTGCATGCCCCTAGGTATAAAATATGGTTTCAAGGTTACCCCTCAATTTGCAGACAAAACATTTGTTCTATCAGGAAAGGCCTACTTTTTACAGGTTACCAAAGATTGTCTCATTCGCGTTATAAATAAAACACTTCCTCGGCGATGTCTACCGAAATAAACAAAGGTGAGCAGAGACGCGCGCCACTCACATAACTTTGACAAAAGAATCTTATTCTAGAATAACCCTCTTCCAGCATGGGTGGGGTACAGACTAGTCATATTCTCCCGTGGAAACCTACCCTATACCCGAAGTTTTCCTGCCGAAGCAGACCAGGACGCATGCCCCCCGGGTTTCAGTCATATCCCTCCGAATTACTCGCGCTCATCGGGAGGATGGACTGGGGGTTGAGACATTTCTTGTGTGAAGAGACCATTTAGGGATGGTATATGACTATTTGCGATGCGTGATCCGGGAAATGAAAGCTGGTCCATGAGCTTGAGCACTCTTCCTTCGTGCGGAAAACACATTACTCTAAAGAGTGAGGAGACGATGGCTCCTATGCAATAAATATAGTCTCGTCCAAGGAGTAGGTTATAATCCAAGGGTCCTTGAACAACCATTACGTTCATTTGAACTGTCTTCCCCCTCAATGTTATGGGCACATTGGGAAGGATCCCTAAAGGTCGACTGGTTCCTTTATCAAAGCTTGTCAGATTTCTCATCTCAGGCAGAAGCGATGGTGAACCAAGCGCTTTCCAAGCAGTAGAGGAAAGGATACTCACAGAAGCCCCCTCATCTATGATGGTACCAGCCATGACCATTCTATATATTTGGACGATAATTCTGAATGGTATGCTTGCTAGTAAACGGGGTCTGCCTAGTTGATTCCAGTCAAAGGAGACAACTAGGTTGCTTGGAGGTGGGACCGAGTAGACGGCCGGGTATGGCTCTGATGAACTTCCCTCCTGCGGTAAGGGAATGGGTAGATTGCCCCCATGTTCGTCAGAGTCTTTGTTGATGAAGAGAATTTGGACAGTGTCATCCTTGTTCTCTTCAGTGACTGTATCATTCGAAGATAAAACCTCTGAAGGCAAGACCGGGTCAACTGCCGCCTCGACCCTTTGACTTTCGTCTGGTATGGATTCAGCTGGTTTATTTTCAATGATAGACACTTCAGCCGACCACTTGAGTGGGCCAGATGGATTCTCAACTAACGATGGACTCGGCAAGAGTTTTTTATATCCAGGAGGAAGTCGTAACGGTGAAACCGGATGATCATCCAAAACTCTTTTAGCTTCGTCTAAGAAGGGACAACGGTGGATGGCATGATCGCCTTCGCACAGTTTACAGGGAGATCTAGCTCTCCCTTTTTGTCCTGGGGCTTCACTTTCGCTAGTTGATGGTGTGCTTTCAACATGATTATCAAAGGTTGACGACACTGGATTGTGCAAATGGGGAGACCAGTCTCTTAGTATCCGGGGGATGCAAGGACAATCTCTGTGAAAGTGGTCTCCCTTGCAAATGACACATGGTGATTTAGGCCTGGTCAGTGCAGTGTGTGGATTTTCGTTAGACGACACTTGTTTTCCCCCATTCGCCTTTGGCTCCTTCTTCTTCTTCTCTTTCTTCTTCTTTCCCTTCTTCTCCTTAGTAACTTGACTTTTGGCTTTGCCAGCCCCATCAAGCAAAGAGGAAGGAGGAGAAGAAGAATTAGAGGAAGTAGAAGGTTGGTGGGTAACTCTGGATTTGTCTAATTGCCGATTCGATTGTTCAGGAATAGTGGTGTTCTAAATGACATTGGTTGAGAAGAGCCATACCGGCAAGCCAATTGTCAGTCCTGGAAGCGACAATGTGGCCATATGGGGTGCACCAACATCTCCCCAAGAGGAGAAGGGACTAGGATTTCCACCAAGGGGAATTCCTTGGTTGGTAGACTCCATTTTCTCAACCTAAAGATCAACGTAGGAAAAGGGTGATGAATATTTCGTTTAAAATAAATTTTTAGACGCTTTAGACACAACTTGTTCTTTCAATTTTAAAGAGTCGAGAAAAAACAAAAGATGACTCTAGTCTCCTTCGATTTTTAATGAGCCTGAAGTGACAAGTGCTCAGATGGACCTTTTCTGTTAAGGAGTCTGAAAAGGAACGAAAGGGACTGCTCTGGAGATCTAGGTAGAGGGAGTACCAAACCAATCACAAAACTGCAGAATATGTTTTACGGTACGACAGTCAATCTTCCCGAATGCTGTGTTCGGTGCATTGCGATCAGTAGGGCGGCCGACATGGCTTCCTATGGATAAAAGGTTTTAAGCCTATAGGGGTCTCCCAATATATACTCGACGGTACGTGGGAGCACAAGTCCGTGCTGGCACTTATTGTCTCACAGTGGAGGAATCACCCAACCATCAGTGAGGACAACAATTACTAGGTTTTACGACGCCGGAACACGTCTCTAGCCTAGACCTCTATGTTGTGCGTTAAGTTACAATGCGTTGTTAGATTCATTCAATTTATTTTAAGTTGATCTTTCTTAGAAGTTTTCCTTTTGGGATCACCACGAGATGTAGATGTAATTCCTAAAATGCAATCTAAAGATGATAAGCAAGCTTTTATCTCTTTTCAGCAATGAAAATCCTAGCTACAAGGGGAAAAGAAAGACACAATCTTTTCTCAAAGAGAAAAGAGCACACTGTAAATGCACTTTTCCTAAATCAAGCCATACAAACTATCAATATGCAAATGCACAAGTGCATGTATTTGTTTTCCACTTTCTTAATATTGATGCCTAAAAAGAAAGTTGATGTGCAAATCTGAATTCGCTTTCAAATGACAAACACAAACAAGCTTCTTTTCGAAATCAAAAGGTATAGATGATTACGACACTTTATGATTTTGAAATAAACACTCGTTTCGACACTAGAAAGTCACAAATTCAAACCAAAGGCAAAAGTAAAAGCATAATCTACTGTCAAAAGCAAATGAACTTTCTCCTAAGATCAAAATCGACACTTACGACAGATCTAAATCCAAGGACGACAGTATGATTATTCTACTCTTTCAATGGAAAACTGTAAATGATGTAACAAACACACAAAGAACATCTACAGTCTTTTTGTACAAAGGAGGCGGAATTAAGGCAAAGAAAAGGAGTTTTCAGACAGGTACACACACTGATCACAGACTGCAAAAATCAGAGACAAAACTGGACAAAATGAAGCAAAGAACCTCAGCTGCATAAGGCAAGGCTGATCAGCGCACCTGTTGCACAGAGAAACTGAATTGCAGCGCAGGTAGCCCTCTCAGGAACTGCGTTGAAATGCAGAACCTCTTCACAGAGCCTGCGCTGGGGCAGAAACGAGACTTCTATCCGGGTTCTGGGTCACGGTTTGCAGTTTAATCTATGGTTTTTGGCCGAGTAAAAGCAATCAGTATGGTACAATCAGAGGGATGATTTAAAGGAGGACTAAGAGCTATCACAAAGGGCAATCAGATCATTTGTGAATCCACTGTTCAAATCATAAACAGATCCAGTGAATGGATTGAAGTAGCAGGTGTCTACTTTGCATTTGTAAATGGCAAATGCAGTTCGATTGCTACTTCTAAGTCTATGAAACAAATAGCAAGAGAAACACAAATAAACTAATTAGACAATCTTCCCCAGTCGAGTCACCATTTTGTTGTGGGGAAAAGTGTCTATTCAGAACGACCCTATCCCACTAAGGTGTGACAGTGCCTTAGCAACAAACAAAGAAAACTACTTTTGTATTCTTCTTTATGAACTATAAACGAAGAGGAATAGGATGAACCAACCTGTGTCTTGCGCTAGTCCTTTGATCCAATCTCTCTTCTCTTTGACAGCTTCCAACTATCTGCTCCCTTACTTGCCCAGCTTCACCAAGTTCCTATAAGATCACAGAAGAAGAAAAATACACAAAGACATGGATTTATATTCATAAATAGCTTAGGATCAGATTTAAGCTAAACATACAAATGTAACAAATATCAATGATACACAAGCATGTAGGAGAAACTCAAATAGTTTTATTGATATAACAAGAAGATCTAGGAGGAGATACAACCAATGATTCCCGATCCAGCATCAACCTCCTAGCAAAGGAATCCATTCTTCACCTCCAACAAAGCATAAATCACCCAATACTCTGATATCAATCTCAAAACCAACAGCAATTCTCTTCAAAATACAAAATTCCAGCCTCTGGATCTCTGGGATGAGGGATCCATATATAGATGTATGCAAAGAAGATGAGTCAGCTTGTCATCTGACTAGTGTCTTCTCTCTGTCGGTTCTTGCTTCCACTTGGAGACTGAGAGCCTCTTACTCATCCTTGGTCGAACTCAGTGAGGCAAGTGTCATTGGGGAAGATTCTGGAAGCTTCCATTGTCTGTCCACCTCGTGGAATGACACTGCCATTTGTCATTTCCCACTCAGCGCACCCTGGTAGTGCATTTAGGTGCGTTGCAACGCACCTAGCTAGTGTGCTGGGGTGCTATGCAACGCAGGTAACTAGTGGAGCAGCTGAAATGATCCTGATTTGACTGATTCTGAGCAGTTTCTGGTGGAGAACTTCTGGGAGAAGCTGTAATTTGTTGACCTTGTTCCTTTAGGGGCAGGAACAACACTTTTAGGGACTTTGGATCCCTTGGTTTATGGACATTTCATGCTTAGAGCTGTAAGGCACAAAAATGTCTATAACACTTACCGAATGGGAAGACTCTTCAAGGATGAGGATGTGGAAGCATTGTTCTGTGCTATTTCTATTATCCAACCAGATTGGATAAATGAATCAAGGGATGAATGGAAGAAGGACGAAGATGTATGGCCACTTATTCAAAAGTTGCAAAAGATCCCAATTCAAACAATATTGCCAGAAATTGAAGAGGAAGGAAAAATCATATTGGAACTGGAGCAGTCACAGAAATAAGAACCCAACAACTATGAAATCGATCAATTTCAGAGTATCTCATCAAGTGGAAGAACTTACCCGCTGAAGATTCCACATGGGAGGACAAGAATTTTATACAGAAGCATCAAGAACTACTCAAGCGTTGAGGACAACGCTTTTTGAAGGAGAGGGGAATGTTAGGCTCCTATACTACTAGTGTAACCCCTTATTGTTATTAGTACAACCCACTTATTATATTGATGTACCCATGTAGTGCCCATATTGTTACTATTGTGCCACATAGAAACCCACTATTGTTATTATTGTGCCCTTACATTATTATTGTTATGTTGGCTCTGATTATGTTATGACCCCTTAGACTCCTATATATAGAAAGGAGGTCTTTTCATTTGTATCATCCAAGAGTTGTTCATTTATGTAATGTAAAGGAGGTTGCCCCCTCGAAGAGGCTGAAATCTAAGGCATTGATCTATCTTTTCTATCTTTTCTTGAGCTGGTTTCATAACACAGCACGAGAGAGGGACACATTGGTATCTTCAAAAACAAGGGAGGTGTGCTTGGTGAGTGTTCAGTTGCAACTGTGTCAAGGTTCTTCTATTGCAAATGGGGGCAGAAATGTGAGCCTATAAGTGAGAGGTAATATTACCATCTAGGAAGAGACACACATGAACTATAAGGATCCATCTAAAATCCAGTGGAATAGTCAGCAATGGATGTGATGGTCATTACAACCAACAAACAGAGAAGGATCTATTTAACATCCAGTGGAATAGTCCACAATGGATGTGACTGGAATTACAACCAAAAAATAGAGAAGGAATTGTCTAATATCCCCTGGAATAGTCCACAAAGATGGGACAACAATAAAAACCATTACAACACATTCTTAATAAGATAAGCACTAAAATAAATTAAATAGTTCAACTATCTTAGCACATGTGAAAGAAAATATGAAATACAAGCGTCAACAGAATATTCTTACAAACATTCATAGTCCATGCATGAAGAACCTGTTGGCCTTAAAGGCTTCTGTTATTAAGAAAAAGTCCCAAGACACGTGTTTATAATGTACATCACTAGCCCCAATAGTGGAACATTGGAGCCACTCCTTGCTCAAAGAACTAGATGATGTCTCTAATGCCTTGTGGGAGGAGCCAAGCTGAAAAGTCTTTTGCTTATACAATGAAGGGGTATATATAACCAAGTGGTGATGCTCCCCCTTTGTGACTCTTTGACTACCCTCATGATTGTCCAACATCCTATGACATTTCAACTTACATGACTCTCCATATTCATGTGTGGACTTTGGAATTCCTTTTACAATACATTTGAATACAATATACAAGGTCCAAAATAGTGATGTCGCATATGACCACTCACGACATGACATGAGATGAAACTGCTAACATGGACTGCTCGGTGATGTGGCAATGTCAAGTCACTATTTTTGTTGAGTGCTAGATTTCTTCCTAGATATGCTTTCTCTTCACCTCCGCATGGCTTGGTGATGCGAAGTCCTCAGTGATCTTCAACCTTGGATGGTAGTTGCAAACTTGTGTCCCTTTGATTTATCTTGATTGATCCACTTGTGAGTTCAACTACATGAAAGTCTTTAGGCATGCTTCCCTCCTTCTTCTCCTTCTTCATCATCTCTCCATGACATGATAGTGTACATGTTCCAGAAATTCACTCATGACAGGACAACATCAATATGAAAACCCCTTAGTCTAAGATGATGCATTCTTATCCATCAACTGAGCCTGGGACAAGTGACATACTGGCAAAGGGGCTCAGTGACTGTGCATTGTGCAATTCCAGCAGTCAGGGGGAGATCTTGGGCTCTGATAATGTGCAATGCACAACTCAAGGAGGCTTGAAGGACATAACTGTGCAGTTTCTAGAGGCAGTGGGGTCTGGCTGAGGGAAAGGATAGTGGGAGAATCATCTACATAGTTTTGGATGCCAAAGGAGGTTGGGATTTTGTGAATTGTGCAGTTCCATCATACAAGGGAAAATATTTAGGGTTTGAGATGTGAAGTGCGCAGTTCAAGGTAGACTCGGAGACACAATTGTGAAATTCTGGGGGTTAAGATTGAGAGCTGTGAACAAGAATTACACAAACAAGTAGCCTTGGGGGATAGGGACTATGAATTGTGTAGTTCCAAGTAGCAAGGTCACAACTTAGAGGGATGAGACTGCACAGTGTACAGTTCAGTTGGGGCCCAGTGAAGCTAAGTTTCTTGGTCGGTAGGAATCTCCAAAAATGGTTAAGTGTGGGATGGGTAATGAACTATGATGAACTTTGACTGTGATCACACACTAGCATACTTTTATGACACAACTGTAGGTTTTAACCCCGTACAGAAATTAACTGCATACGAATTCTAAAACACAGAAAATAAACAATGCAAGAGCATAACACATAAAACACATATACATAGAGATTTTCCCCTGGATCCCAAAACCAGGACTACTAGCTTGATTTTTCATTATATTCCTTTCAATGTTACAATAAATATTTATACATGCTGAAACATCCAATACCATGGACCAAAAAACCATCACATCCAAAACCATGGACCGAAAACCATGTGCGAAAACCATGCACAAAACCATAGGTAGGTCTGCCCAACCTAGTCGTGGAAAGAATGTAACACAATCCAACATTCTCCCACTTATTGTTTTATTTCCACAGGGGACCACAGGAGAGCTTAGTCATTTATCCAACACTGCAATGCCCATTATTTCTCTACACCAAGAGAACACATCAGAGGTCACAAATTTTGTCAATGCATCTACAATATTCTTCAAAGTGTCCACCTTTACCAGCAACACCTTTTTGTCTTCTATCATATCCCTCACAAAGTGATACTGAACATCGATTTTCTTTGTCTTTGAATGGTAAGCAGGGTTCTTTGCCAAGAAAATTGCACTTTGGCTGTCACAGTCTATCCTTATAGTTCCCTATACTAACCCCATACTTGAACACAATCTTTGCAACCAAACTACTTCCTTGCTTGCATGAGTGGCTACCATGTATTCTACCTCTGTAGTTGATAGTGCCACTACAGATTGTTTCTTACTCATCCAACTGACTGCACCTCCAAATAGGTTAAACACATACCCACTCATAGATATTCTCTGATCCAGATCTCCAGCCCAATCCACATCTACAAAGTGACAGATATCCAAAACTCTATCCAATCCTGGTCTTCCTTGGTAGCACAAACCATAATCACTAGTGCCACACAAATACCTAAAAACCCGCTTCACTGTTGTCCAGTGCTCCTTGCCTGGTTTTGACATAAACTTGCTCAATACTATAGAAATTGTGAATAATATGACACATATTCACAGATATTATCCCAATTATACACTATTGCAGAATACATGCATAATACATAACCTCCTCTACGTTGACCATCAATTTAGCAGCATCAAAAACAATGAAACATCAATCGCATGCACACATTAACACAGTATGTAACCCGGGGAAAGCTTACAGCTGAAAACCCCACACTATCTGTATATTAATGATTGAGAACATGTAACATTACATAGTACAATACTCCTCACAAGTATCCAGCACTATCTCCACCTGTTACACATAATACAGCTCAGATCTGATCTCCAAATCTCCTCCGCTGCTTGCCTGCCTCCACTGCATAATCCTGCAAGAGGATGAATGAATCCAAACTCGTTCCAAGTTCTATTTACCTTGGAGAATCACTCACACTGGAAATCACGTGAGCACAGGCTATATCACTGGGCATATGCAATTCTCATGGGCATACTCAATCCTTTGATTGTGCAAGATCTTATGCACAACTATAGTCACAACTGATAGCAATCTCAACCTCTAACACCTGTCTCCACTGAACTATACATGCACTGAGTTAACTAATGTATTCTTCAGTTGCATTATGAGTTAATAATTAGTGAATTAATTAATAACTAATTCACACAACTCATCACTTAGTCTATTGGCCAGTTAGACTAAATACAACTAGTTTAACAAAGTCAAACTGAACACAACTCCATCAACTCAACATCCAACTCCACAGAACTCACATGCATGAGTTCTAACTAATGTCCTGCATGCAATAGCTCAACTGACTCATAAAGAAAGCGTATTTCCTTCTGATAGCTACATGTGCCACATCTGTAGCTCAAACTGAAGTGCTCCAAGAGGATAAGATAAAGTTTATAGTCTAAATATTATTATGAGACAATAATATTTGACTTTTCTATTTTTGACTAGCAATCTAAAAATAGACTCTGATCACTCCTACTGTGATCCAAAAATAGAAGTCCATCTATTTTTCCCAACATGACCAATCATCCATAAACAGAAAACTGCAACTCATAGACCATGATCCATATGTCTAAAAATAGACATAGTCTAAAAATAGACTTTGCGCCAAAACTTGCCTACGGGACCACTTAGTGAAGGCGACTCCTTTCCACTAAGCTCCATCATCTTGTTGCATTCTCAACAAGCATTTCTTGTTGCACACTTTTCAACACTCCCTCTCAACAAGAAAGGCTTCCTCTCAAACCTGATCCTATAACTCTAGAATGTTCTGCATGCAACACATCTGCCCGGTCCAGTTGCTCCAACAATACTTGGAACAAAAACACTCCCAACTGACCACTCTGTTGGGCTAGGAGCATACTCTAATGCTGAGACTCTACCTGCTGCTGACAAGTGCTCCCTCTCTGACATCTATGCTATTGCAACATCTCCATGCATCTCGCATCATTGCACACCTCTCTGTGCCACCTAGCACTATGCAAAACACTTGTGCCTCTCGCATTGCTAAAGCCTGCATGTTATGTGTTGTCCTGGGATTCCTTGCAATTTCGTTCTCTCTGCTGCTCCATCCGCATCTGTCTCTACCCAATCAATCAATTCCTTCTACTCCACATCGAGGCTCCCGTAGCAAGGTCTCATCCAAGAGGTTGGGTACCTCAAGGATCTTGCCCCTCCTCCTTGGGACGATCACTCTATATCACCCCACCTCCTACCTGGAGGTATGGCTGCATGCAATCCCTCAGCCCACCTGGCTCAAAGTTTCCCCCTACTGTAGGTCTCTACATGAGTAGATTTCTCTACTCGATCTCCACTCAGCTTCCCTTGTTGTGGCTGCTCCACAACCTCCTGAAGCTGTTGCACCAATTGTGGCTCCTCCACAATTGTCTGAGACTTCTTCTGGCTCTGCATGTCGAGAGGTAATATATGCTCCCTCTCAACCACCAAGTCTCCATCAGTTGCCTCACTGCTCAAGGCTTTGCATGCATCTTGAACCTCAAGAGCATACAGGTTCTTGACCCGTGAACCAATCTGCTTCACCTGTCTAGTGACGATGTGTCTAAGGAAAACCTTTCCCTTACTGAAGACTACATCATAGCCTCTATCTTACAGCACTGCGATCGACACCAAGTTTCTCTTCAGTCCTGGTACATACTTGACATCGGTCAAGGTAAGGCGAGCTCCATGCTTCCTCTGAAAAATAACCGTGCCTACACCTGAGACACTATACTTCTCATCATTACCCATCGCTATGAATATCTGGAGATCTTTCTCCTCCAAAGTACTGAACAAACTTTTGTCACCGGTCATGTGGAAAGAAGCTCCACTGTCAAGAAACCAACCACTCCCCATCATGGATGAAACCATGCATGCGAAGAGTGTGAAATACAACTCAAATTTTGAAGCAAGTGCCTCACCTTCATATCCTTCCCCGGATCCCTTCTTGGACTTCTTCTTTGGGCAATTAGTAGCATAATGGCCCAACTCATGACAACGAAAGCATCGCACCTTCGACTTGTCAACCTTCTTCCCATCATTGGAAGAACCGGATTTGGAAAGAGAACCCTTCTCCTTCCCCTTCTTCGCCTTAATCGCTAAGGCACATTTCTCCTCATCATGCATAGATGAAGAACTGTCTCTGGTGCGCCGTCTAATCTCCTCTTGCACAAGATCTGACCAAAGTCTCTCCATCCTGGCAATTTCTCCCTTCCATTCACCGAGTCCTGGTAGCTATGCCAACTCTTAGGAAGGCCAAGGAGTTCTAGGCTCACCATATCCTCATCCTCAACAGTTACCCCCACACTTCCCAGCTCATCCCGACATTGGGTGAACTTCGTGAGATACTGGGGCATACTATCTCCATTCTCACACCTAATGTTTCTGAGTTTATCCTTGAGTGCCAACTTCCTCTGGTCGCTCTTGCTTTGGAATAATCTTGTCAATGTTTTCCACATCAAATATGGAGAAGCCTTTCCATGGAGGCTGGACACAATGTGATCCCTCATGCCCTCCAACAAAATCCTTCGACACTTTGCTATCTTCTTTTGCCAATCCCCGACTTGAGTAGCATCAGTAGGTTTTGGGACATCCGCATCTATGAAATCCTTCAACCCATTATCATCTAACACTACCTCCATCCTATCCTTCCATGCAATATAGTTCGAGCTGCCCTCAAGGGCATACTCCAATCGTAATCTGTTGAAAGACATTTCAACTTTGACACCAAGAAAACACTGCTGCAAATTCGAATTCCACCAGCTCAAAAAAAACTCAACCGCTTCTAATCTAAAATTCGTGAGAACAAAGTATTTCTCGTATAGAGATCAACTGTATGGGCATTCACCAGATATCTCACCTTCCAAAAGAAGGATGAATCCAGAGGCTACCTGACCCGATCATAGACTCTGCCTGAAGAAATAAAATGTAAACACTTTATGAATAATAGATCTGATAATCAATACAGCTCTGATACCATGTAGAAATTTTGAATAATATGACACATATTCACAGAGATTATCCTGATTATACACTATTATAGAATACATGCATAATACATAACCTCCTCTACGTTGATCATCAATTTAGCAGCATCAAAAACAATGAAACATCAATCGCATGCACACATTAACACAGTATGTAACCCGGAGAAAGTTTATAGCTAAAAACCCCACACTATCTGTATATTACTGATTGAGAACATGTAACATTACATAATACAACACTCCTCACAAGTATCCAGCACTATCTCCACCTGTTACACACAATACAGCTCAGATTTGATCTCCAAATCTCCTTCGCTGCTTGCCTGCCTCCACTGCACAATCCTGCAAGAGGATGAATGAATCCAAACTCGTTTCAAGTTCTATTTACCTTGGAGAATCACTCACACTAGAAATCACGTGAGCACAGGCTATATCACTGGGCATATGTAATTCTCATGGTCATACTCAATCCTTTGATTGTGCAAGATCTCATGCACAACTGTATTCATAACTGATAGCAAGCTCAACTTCTAACACCTGTCTCCACTAAATTGTACATGCACTGAGTTAACTGATGTATTCTTCAGTTGCATTATGGGTTAATAATTAGTGAATTAATTAATAACTAATTCACACAACTCATCACTTAGTCTATTGGCCAGTTAGACTAAATACAACTAGTTTAACAAAGTCAAACTGAACACAACTCCATCAACTCAACATCCAACTCCACAGAACTCACATGCATGAGTTCTAACTGATGTCCTGCATGCAATAGCTGAACTGACTCATAAAGAAAGCATATTTCCTTTTGACAGCTGCATGTGCCACATCTGTAGCTCAAACTAAAGTGCTCCAAGAGGATAAGATAAAGTTTATAGTCTAAATATTATTATGAGACAATAATATTTGACTTTTCTTTTTTTGACTAGTAGTCTAAAAATAGACTCTGATCACTCCTGCTGTGATCCAAAAATAGAAGTCCATCTATTTTTCCCAACATGACCAATCATCCATAAACAACAAACTGCAACTCATAGACCATGATCCATATGTCTAAAAAAAGACATAGTCTAAAAATAGACTTTGAGCCAAAACTTGCCTACGGGACCACTTAGTGAAGGCGACTCCTTTCCACTAAGCTCCATCATCTTGTTACATTCTCAACAAGAATTTCTTGTTGCACACTTTTCAACAAATACTCCCACTGCATGTGCAATGTCAGGTCTAGTACAGACCATTGCATACATCAGACTACCGACTGCACTTGCATATGGAACATGAGACATCTCCTCTTCCTCTTCTTGTGTCATGGGACACTATTCGACAGATAACTTTACACCTACAGGAATAGGAATCTTCACCGGTTTACTATCCTGCATATTAAACATCTGCAATATTGTCTCAACATAATGCCTCTAGTTTAACCAGAGCTTCCTCTTTTCCCGATCTATTTTAATTTCCATGCCCAAAATATAGTTTACAGCACCAAGATCTTTCATGTTTAATTTGGAGGACAATTCGGTCTTCAAATCCTAGATAATTTCTTTGTCGTTTCCAACCAGCAACATATCATCCACATACAAGACTAGATAAATAACACAGTCACCAATTAATTTAAAATACACACAGTGATATCCTTTTAGTCTGGTGAAGCCAAGTCCCCGTATAAATGTATCAAATTTCTTATACCACATCCTTGGTGACTGTTTTAACCCATACAGATACTTCTTTAACTTGCATACCAGTTCTTTCTTACCCTTCACTGCAAAGCCTTAAGGTTGCTTCATGTAGATCTCCTCTTCCAGATCCCCATGAAGAAATGTTGTCTTGACATCCATCTGTTCTACCTCAAAATCAAAAGTAGCAGCAATAGGAAAAAGTAATCTAATAGAAGCTGCCTTGGTAACAGGAGAAAAAATATCACCAAAATCAATTCCCGGCCCCTAGGAATAACCTTTTTCTACCAATCGAGCTTTGTATTTCTCCACCTTTCCTTCTACATTTGTATTCTTCTTGAACACCCATTTGTTTCCAATGGGTTTCCTTCGAGCCAACAACTCCACTAGATCCCATGCCTCATTTTGTGCAAAGATGCCATTTCTTCAACCATGGTCACTTTCCAGAGTTTTCCATCCTCTGAATCTACTGCTTCCTTCACAGTTCTAGGATCATCATCAGTATTAGATAAAGAAAAATTTGAACAGAAAGCATATGGACTATACCTTTCTGGCTGCTTTCTTTCTTGAACTGATCTTCTCACACCTAGAGTTTGTGGCTCTTCATCTTCTGATTCCTCCTCTACTGTAGAGTCTGATTCTTCCTCCTTAAGCTCAAACTCTATCTTCTCAAGTTCCTTTGGTTGGACTTCATGTTTAATAACATCTTTAACCTCTCTGAACACCACATCTCGGCTATACACAACCTTCCTTGTTACTGGGTTCCAAATCTTATAACCCTTTAAACCATCCTTATACCTAATAAAGATGCACTTTTCAGATTTACTATCCAACTTTGTTCTTTTCTCCTTTGGAACATGTACATATTCATCACATCCAAATATCCTGAGATGTGAATGAGAGGGTTTCTTACCAGTCCATACCTCTTGTGGAGTCTTATCCTCCAACACTGATGAAGGTGACCTTTTGACCAGGTAACATGCAGTCTCCACTGCCTCTGCCTAGAATTCATGTCCTAACCCGACACCACTGAGCATGATTCTTGCCCTTTCCATCAACGTCTTGTTCATTCTTTCTGCAACTTCATTTTGCTGAGGTGTATATGGAGTATTCCTATACCGTGCTATACCACACTTCTAACAGAATTCTTAAAATTACTTACTACAAAACTCTCCACCATTATCTGTCCTCAGCACTTTTATCTTCTTCTCTGTCCGGTTTCCCACCAGAGCCTTAAATTCTTTAAACTTGTCAAAGAATTCTAATTTCTTCTTAAGGAAATATATCCATGTATTCCTTGAGAAGTCATCTATAAATGATACATAGTACATAGACTTACCCAATGATGGAACCTTCATAGGTCCAAACACATCACTATGCACAAGCTCTAATATATGTTTCACCCTCTTACCACCAGGGGGGGAACTCACCCAATTCTACTTCCCATATACACAATTTTCACAGAAATCAAAATCCAAAGAGCTATTACTCATACCTTCTACCATAACTTTACCATGAAGTATTTGAAGGCCCTTCTCTCCAAAATGTCCAAGCCTTTGATGCCACAGCATGGTCTTCTCTCCAGAGACTACTAGATTTTCTACTCCACTTTCAGGAACCACATAATTGTTGCACCCATCAACAACAGTGCTACCTTGCATCTTGTACAGAGTTCCAATCCGAACTCCGTGCATCAATACCAGTGCTCCCTGAACCATCTTGCAGGTATCCTTCTCAAACACTATTTTTACACCTGCATCATCCAGCTTGCTTACAGAAATCAGATTTCTAGCCAATGCAGGAATATGTAGAACACCCAGAAGTGTTCTAACCCTTCCACCTTGCAACATCAACTTGACTTTTCTGCGGCCAACGATTCTAGCCTTCCTATCATCCCCTAAGAAGACATTACCACCATCGTATTTCTCATACTCGCAGAACCACTCTCTATGGGGAGCAAAGTGAAAGGATGCACCTGAGTCAATCAACCATGCCTCATGATCTACATGTGTACTTGAATAAGCCAAGTACACATCCCCACCTTCATCTGAGGTGGTTTTCGCCTCTACAGAAGGAGCATCATCAGATCCCTTTCCTTTTTCAAGAGCTTTAGAATTACAGTCCCTTTTGTAGTGCCCTTCCTTTCCGCATTTCTGGCACACCACCTTTATAGGTTTTCCTAGAGATTTAGATCTCCCTCTAGATTTGGATCTCCCACTCGATGACTTATTTTTGTTTCTGTTCTGGGACCGTCCTCATATAGACAAGGCATCACCATTCTGGCTCTCCATATTTTTCCATCTCATCTCCTCCGTCAGCAAGGATGAGACTATTTCATCAAACTGCAAGGCAGTTGCATTGCTACCTATTGTAATAACCAAACTATTCCACAAATCTGGTAGAGAACACAACAAACTAATGCACTTATCTTCATTTGAAATTTTGATTTCAACAGATGATAACTAACTTACCACAGTATTAAACGCATCAGATGCTCTATCACCGAGTCTCCATCTTTCATCCTCAGGTTATACAACATTTTCCGTAGGAACAGTTTATTCACCAGAGACTTAGATTGGTACAAAGTCCCTAACTTGTCCCACAAAGCCTTCGCCGTAACTTCCCCTGATACATTCAGCAATACTTAATCTGAGACACACAATCGTATTGTGCTCTTTGCCTTCTGATCCAACTTCTTCCATTCTTCATTAGACACTCATGTTGGTTTAGTACCCAGATCTACCGCGATCCACTGATCTTTATCCACCAACAGATCCTCCATCTTGAGTTTCCACAACTCAAAACTCTGACCATTAAATTTCTCGATCTCTATCTTTCCACTGCTCGCCATCTTCTTTCACCACCAGAATCAATCTTGTAGATCTCCCACTGAACAGGGTCTACCATAGGCCCAAGCGAAACCCCTCAGCAATAAAGTCGTCCCCTTGAAGCCAAAACAGCTCTAATACCAAATGCAGGTTTTAACACCATACATAAATTACCTGCATATGAATTCTAAAACACAGAAAATAAATAATGCGAGAGCATAACACATAAAACACATATACACAGAGATTTTCCCCTAGATCCCAAAATCGGGACTACCAGCTTGATTTTTCATTATATTCCTTTCAATGTTACAATACATATCTATACATGTCGAAGCATCCAATACCATGGACCGAAAAACCATCACATCCAAAACCATGGACCGAAAACCATGTGCGAAAACCATGCACAAAACCATAGATAGGTCCGCCCAACCTAATATAGGGTCCAAAAACGTATGCTAGTCATGGAAAGAATATGACACAACCCAACAACAACAATAACATAGATCATCAGAACACAGGAACAAAGGATTTCCCTCTGTTTGATTGCCTCACAAAAAGATACGACAAGTGCGACACTTAAGATAGGATTTAGGACGACCGTGATGACACTTGTGTGACAGTGCTCAAGACTTTTTGTACGAATGTGAAAGATGTTTACATGGTTGGGAAAAATCACATACACAAAGACTGACCTTAGAAACCATCATAAAAATCTTGCATTCATTGTACAACAACCAAACATGCCAAAAGACGACAACCAACCCAACATGCCAAAGGGACCAAAGCACTATAAGAAAGCTCATGAAATGAGCTCTGGTGTTTGCAACAATAATATAAAAGACGAAGGAAGGCTCTGAAATTGAGTGCAAGCCAAAATTTTGGAGGGTGTTGTAGAAATTACAATAGGTTTCTAAAGGATAAGTGGAACAATGTTATTTCTTGTGTAATTACTATGACTCTTCCCTCCTTTGAGTGGTTTTATAGTGAATACTACTACCCATTATCTGGTTGTAACTTGGTGCGTAATAATCGACCAAAATATTGTGGATCTTGAAAGGAAATATTTACCATAATGTTTATGGCTTCTAAATAGTTTGTCAGCAATGACAGTGTTATGATATTTAGACAATAGCGATCATAGGCCCCCTATTATATATGATCACTTTCACTTCATTTTGGTTTCAAGTTATGATATTAATTACATGGTTTAGAATTATGTTTCTCCCTTTCTTCATATGTATCGTTATATTTTAGCATAGGATAATTTTGTTGTTTTCTGTGAATTGTATTTAGTTTTCTGTAATGTTTGATGAAAAATGTCATTGTATGTGCTATTCATGAACTATATTTCAATTTTTTGTATTATAGAATAATAGTAATTTGTTTTTCTCTCTTTTTTTCCTTTTATTTTACTGAAAGGTTTGCCTATGGAAAAAATATTCCTTAACCCGTGGGAGCTGAGGGACTGTCTAGGGCTGCTAAAACTTAGCTTGGCCCCGGACTAACCCCAAGCCTCCCAAGCTTAAGAAAAAACATTTCTTTGATAAATGTTATGGGCAGGGTATACCTCATTTCTTCCAACATGACACTAAGAGGTCAATAGAGTTTGTCATATCTTAGTGTATACTTTTCTTTTTCCTACAGACAGTTCCACACTGCTTGGTTTCTCCAATTTATTTATTTTGGACAGAGGAACTGGCCTTAGATTGTTTGGGGAATTAACCTAGACACTAACTCGAATTCTGAAAGGGAGGCAATCATATTAGACTTATGCCTACACATGTGTATATGTATGACTTATTGTTTATTTCCTTTTTAAAGCACAAAACTCATTAATCTGTAGCGAAAGAAACATTCTACTTTACCAGAGTCCTATCTGAATTAGCCTATCTTATGAGCAAAGACACTGCACTCATCTGTTATCCCTTTAGTACTCATTTGTGGAACCACAAACCCATAAGAAAGCAATGCCCCACCCAACCTCTGAGACCAGTCATTACTGTGTCTCCCCATCAGCCAACTTCATACCTTGTGGTTTGGAAATTTTTTCTCTGCAATTTCAAGACTATCTAGATCTAACCAGACATAGCCTTGCACACTCAATCACGTACCCAGCTGAATTATAATTCCAATAGTTCTTCCAGCTCAAAAAATCATTGTAGGTTTGTACTTCATTCGTTGTTCTTCCCTTAGACAACCTTAAATTCCTTAACCCTCTTGCCCTCTTCCTCCTTTTTTAAAAGAGGTCCCTTTCCCCAGGGAGGTTTGGGCAAGTAACCACCTTTCCCATAAATGTTCCAACTTCCTCTGGTGTGAGCCCTCTAAGCATAGCTTTCACTGTGGATTTTGTGACTTGGCTACATACAATATCACACATATAAAAATAAATATTTCATTAAATAAATATAACCAACCAAATATTTTTCCCTTATCAATAGTAAAAGTAAAAACAAAAGACTTGCCTTGATGTCACAAGCCTCTTCCAATGGTATCCAATCTTCTCCTTAGATGAAAAGCCTTCTAGCAATATTTCAGCAGCATAAGTTAACCTTCAGTAGTCCTCCCTAACCCTCTAGTCTTCGTTTCATTTATAGGCCAAGAGGAGGAGGTTTTAAATCATCTTCTCAAGGGATGAGATTCTCAAAAGGAGGGATTAGGGTTCCACAAAGAGAGGTAATTAGCTCCATGAACAAATGGATTAGGCTCGAGTAAGCATAAGCTCGAAGATTTAATTTTGGAAATATTCACTCAACAAAGCTTCTAGAATTTACTTTTTTATTTTTACTTTCATTTAGTCATGTGTGTAGTTCATAGTGAAAGACAAAGTGCAAATTTGTGTTGGCTTTAATGGTGAAATATGCGTATGCACATAATCTAGCTAGGGAATAGTGCATGTACTCAAAAATAGGTTTTTGGACCATATAATAAAAAATTCTCATTCTCTTTCGGATTGTTTATCTTCTAGCCTTGCAATAGAGTGCTTTGGAACACTTTGATGGATAGCGAAAGATCTGGATTGACATTCATTTGCCTAATGGTGGAAAAAAGACGTGTAGCAAAGAGGGTTCGACATTGTATGTGCAACAAACACCTTCCTCTTCCTAGTATGACTCCCCTTGATGCAAGTGAAAGAAGGAAATTAAACAACTTCAAACTAGAGAAGATCTAAGAAAGTCATCTATCTTAAGTTGTAAAAGGTAAATAACAATAAGAAAACCTATTGTACTTTTGTTGGAAAGTAAATGACAGAAAATAAATCTATTCTATTTGAAAAAAATTAAAACACAATGACAACCAAGGAAATATAATCTATCTTTCAGGAAAGGAAATGGAATTAAAGAAAATCTACTCTATTTTGTAGGAAAGAAAAGTCCTAGATTTCTTTTGCAAGAAGGAAAGCACATTTTGCCGAAAGTAAATTGTGGAAAGGAAATCTAGACTAATTCCATAAATCAACATTCAAGAAGAAAACGATGTAAGAGCTAAATGATGACTTAACCAAGCCTAAGATAAAACAAAGTGGTCTCATAGCATTCATAGGCTATAAATATACTTCTACCATGAATTTAGGGTTAATATGGGCAAGGAATATCTCGAAAACAAATTGCTACAAGATTGCTATAAGATTGTTGTTTCTTGAGTTAACTTGCCAAATGCATAAGAAAATCAAATGAAATTATCTAGGGTAATTTTTCTATTAATTAGGATGTCCTAGGATTCCAATCAGAGTGGAATCACTGAAAAATACAATTGTTAACATGTGTTAAAATTTGGCAGAAAATTACTATTCTAAAAACTAGAAATTCAAGAATTAGTGAGCTAGTTAACCTATCAAATGCCTGACCTGATCAAGTGAAAATGATACAGAGTGAATATTTTTATTAAGTAGGATTTTTTTAGGACTCAATCCAAGTGGAACCAACTCAAAAGAGCTTCGTTAACACATGCTAAAATTCAGCAGAAAATTACTACTAAAAACCAGAAATTTCAGAGCAATGAACTAGTGAGCTTATCTAAGTGCCCAAATGCCTAAGCCAATCAAGTGAAAAATTTGTGGGATAATTTTTGTTATTAATTTGAATTTTTTTAAGCTTAAATCCAAGTGGAATCAACTCAAAATAATATCATTAGCATGTGCTCAACTTTAGCATAAAATCATGACTATTTTGCTACAAGATACTTCTAGGAATTCTAGAATTGTGAACTAGTAAGCCAATCCAAGTAGCTCAATGATGAACAGGACTTTGCAAGGATGATATGAAGATGTATCATACTTGCAACTATATAAATGAATTTAAAAACAACTTATTTCAATCATTTAACCAATCTAACCTACAACAAATGAAACATGAATATTAAGTGCAAAAATAGGAAATGCAAGAAGAAGAAATGCAAGTGAATAAGAAATGCAAAGAAGATAAAGAAATTCTACAGCATGGCTCTAAGGCTCTTTGGATGGCCAAGACCAAGTATACTCAAGGTACTATAAAGGAAACTAATATTTAGAAGCTAAAAATGGCACCAAACTTCATTATTAGAGTCAATCCAAGTACATCCATACTAGAAATGAAAGTAAAGCTGCTAAATGACAAGTTTTCTTCACAAGAAGACTAAGAAAACCATGCCCCCAAAGAAAAATTCGAATTGGTACTTATATAAATTGACAGGGAAGGATCCTCCTTGAAAGGAGGCAAGTTTCCTCTCCAAAGTCCTCAAAAAGTGGATTTGGTTCTCAATAATAGGAATCTGCATTAAATTATAGGGAGCACATTCCTATATTTTCTCAATTATTTGAGCTACAAATTTGTTCAATAATTTCATAATATCATGTTCATTTATTATCCAATCTTGATCCATCCTGTAGAAGGGAGAAATTCCCTATATTATCTCATTCAAAATTTACTCAATATTCTCTCAAAATTTTGCAAAAATAAATAATATTAGGCACATAATATGCAATTATATCCAAACCTTCCTTAAATGTGTTGAAGGATGGTTAAATGGGACTTAAATTATATCTAATTTAGAGTCCCATCAGGCATGATATTGAAACATCCAAGATAAATTGTGTAACATCATGAGATGTTGAATAAGTTATGTTTAAAGCACTAGCTCCTCAAGCTTCCTACAAAGTGTTTTGGCTGTTGACGAACAACACCAAGTGAAAAATGATATGAAGACCAACTGTTAAAGATAAGTCATGCTCTGTTGTCACATCTACCATACCATTGCTAAAAAGAGAAGTCTTCTCAAGAGAACAATCATTCATCCTTCTTATTCACCATGGTATGTCTTTTTATATTCCTTCTTCTGATCTTAATAATCCATCCATGTTGAAGTCCAAATTTTCATTTCTACTACTACCAAAATATGACTTCAACCCATTTTTCCTTTACAATATTTCCATGCCTTCCTTATCCATCCACCACTAACTCATGAATAAAGTTACTTAGTTCACTTACATGCTAAGTCACCTATCTATGCTTTTCGAATGCCAAATAAACTCTTGGTTGATAGTGAACATCTTTCATCTATGGTTCTTCAAATCATTTGGTTCTATGCTCGATTTGGATGATGTGGGATTTCTTAAGGCTCTCTTTCTAACAAATATTGTCCCATTGACATCAAAACATTATCTGGGATCAATATTAGAGATATCTTATAGTACCTTGGGACTTGCATACCTTAATGGTAGGTCTCCTCATTGTCAACAATGTAAATTCATCAATGTCTCATGATTGATAGATTTTGTAGGTGACTCGACTTCAACACATATATTCATATGTGTTAATATGTACTATGGTATATTAATGCTCATTTCCATTAATGGTGATTTATCTCACATTGGTTAACTATATCTATTAGTGATTGGTAATCCAACGAATTCTTCCCGTGTTCGACTTCAGCATATTCATTCACATGGATGGAATTGTACTACATATTTGGATATGATTAAAGAATTTATGGTTTCATATAGCTAAAAATAGTTTGCAACTCTCGTATTATTTTCCAAACAAAATTTCATCTCCAATAGACTAGTTGTGGCAGTAAGAAGATCCATGATCTAGTAGTAACAACCAAAAGATTCATACTTTATCACAAGATCTCTCATACGCATAATTCATGGACTTCTTAGGTAGGTGCAAGTATGTTGTTTTCTAATTTTTAATCAGTAATTTCTTATATTCTCAAAGAAATTCACTTGGAAAATCTCCATGCCTATATGCTCTTTTTGATGTCCCCATATGCCTTTCCCTCTTTGTCAAGTTTTTCTAAGGACAAGAAACACCTTCAATTTGGGGGTTTTGGGGGGTGAGGGAGGGGGAAGGTGTGGAAGGGGAGGAAGGGGTAGTAATCATTAATCATTTCTTTTAAAGACAATTTATTAATGTGCATTCAATGCCTTAACTCCTTGGAGGATTCCCATGTACAATTTTTCTTCCACACATATTTGTTGTTGCTACAGGAAATTTAGCGCCTTATTGGTTTGTATATGAGCATAACTCTAAATTCAAATTTGGTGGTTGGATGTTATTTCACATGACAAATACATAAATTCAAATATTGAAATAAATTCAAACTGGTTGATCAAGGGGAGGCTAGTCAATGTTAATTCAAAAACAAGTCTATAACTACCGAAATTCCTATAGAATAGTCAAGACATTTTTCAAGGCACCTTTTGCACATCATTTGCAAGCATGTAATGTCAAATTAAGAAAATTTGAGACATGGGTTTTGTGCATAATATAACCATTTATGTAAGACTCAATGAAATTCTCAAAAAATGCACTTTTAGGAATATTTGAGTAGGTTTTAAAGAAAACTTCTTGTAACATTCTTGACCCCCAGTCAGGCAACACTACCACACCCACACTGCTTAAATTTGAATAAATTTATTGTAGAAGTGAGAAAAATCTAATAATTACATAATTTCTCTTATACTTGGAAGTTCCAGTTAGCATGAATGTAGTTCTAAATGCCATTACTGTAGTATTCACACATATATTTTATGTACACATGAATGCACAACAAAAAATACAAGCTAATAAAAAACAACGAACATAGAACCATGAAACTAGGGTGTTTCAACATAAATTAAATGTAAAACATAACAAATAAATATAAGTCAATACACATGAATATAGACACTTATCTTGTAAAATAAATCCAACTATTTGTGGTCTCTCCATGTTCCACCCAACCATAGACCACATGGTTCATAAATTTCAACCATTAATCACCCTCGAGTTGGGACTGCAACTCTAGAGGCAACAATTTGTAAACCAAGAATCATATAACATCTATTGGAAAAGGAACGAAACCCAACAACCTTAGTCGTCAGCTAGAAGCTCACATTCCCATCACCTGCACCCAAGTGGCACAACCCGAGTCAACAAACAGTGCCCACCTTTTAGGGTGGCTTACAGTTAGCCAAAAATGGTCTTAGCCTACAACTCTAAGAGATTTGTTTCTCTCTAGGGGTCTAGGATCCCTACAAACAAAACCAAATAACCCTTAATCAGTATCAGAGTCTGAGCCTAGGACTCACCGACTATCTCCAAAATGATTTTCTCCAAAACTCCATGTCTATCCAATCCATAAACTAGAGCCACCAAGCTCTTAGAGCCTCTAGGGCCCACAAACTGGGATGCATCCAATTCAGTGTGATTAACTGAATAACCACACCTTAGTCAGTTGTAAATTCCAACCCCAGGACTCCCTCACTAAACTAATCATCCAACCATGAATGGCTAAATGATTCTCATCACTCCCCTCATAGGAAAAAAATACACTTCTTATAAATGCGTGGCTTTGACTAACCATATGGCACTCAAGAGCCATGTGGGCCCTAGGTGTCTTTTCACCAAAACACCACACAATTATTGTCCTTGTCCATCGAGTGGCACCCGCATACTCTTTTTCGTGGAGTTTACTTTGCAACTAGTCATTATTTTATTAATATATGTATATGTATCATATTTACATCACAATTACATCTATGGGCTCTCCGGTATCACATTTATTAAAGGCATATCTACCTAAGAAAATTGGCCCCAAAACATGTATACATATATACATGGGCATGCAGGCCCCTAAAATAACCATAGCTGAATATCCTCGTAGTCACATCCATATGACTCACAAACCTAATATCATATCCACACATATTTATACTATCATAAATAGATAAGGGTATTACATTCCTCCCCCCCTTATTTAAGAATTGTCCTCAGTGCATCATATATACATGCATATACAACACATTAGTTAAAAAGATGAGGGTATTACTCTCTCATTACATATTCCTTCACTGAGGTCACATCCTGGGGACTGAGGGTGGTCCATTGCACCTTAACATACCAATGGCTCAATTTCAGAGCACTTTGACCTTCCTATCCAAAATCTGCACCAGCTGGACCTAGAAGTCTCCCTCGGGCTCCACCTAAATCATGTGCCAATCAATTACATGATTAGTACGAGGAACATACCTTTTAAGCACAGAAATATGTAATACAAAATGAAAATGAATAGAGGCAAGCAATGCAAACCTATATGAAATTGGTTCAGCTCTCTCTATGATCTCAAATGGCCCATAGTATCTTGTTGTGACCTTGGCACAATTTCCCAATTTCACTGCGCTCTTATTTTCTTTCACTTTTAAGAATACATGGTCCATGATATTGAATTCTCTATTAATTTTGTGCTTATCTGCATAACATTTCTACTTGTCCTAGGTAGCTTTCAAATTCTTCTTATTTTTCATCACCTTCTCTTCCATATCCCTAAGAAATTCTTGATCAACCATCATCATCTCCACCAAATTACTCCAACTCACAGGAGTATTACATCTCCTACCAACAAGGCCTCAAACAAGATATTTTTCAACGATGTTTGATACCTATTGTTATATGTGAACTCTACTGTCGAGCTATAAAAAGGGTCTCTTTCACCTCTAATTACCTCACATTAGTTTGTCAATCCAGGAACGTTTTGTTATTTCAAAGAGTGTCTCAGTCTGAGGCTATCATTTGCCAGAGTAATGGTAGTAGTACAGTGCTCAAAAACACAAGAGTAAATGGATGCCAGCTTACAACAAACTACTTTGAAAGACCAAACCACACATTCAGAAAACTAAGCAATTTATCAGTCAAGGGTTCAGTAGCAGTAACTCATCCCTTTGTAAACTGATGGGGTCAAAGGAAATCAGAGAACAGATCATGGATCTGGGGACCAGAAAGTAAATGTCAACGCCCGCTACAGTCTTAGATCATTCTTCACACCCAAAATAACAATAATGCAAATGACAAGAAATGGAACGACAGATAAGAAATGGAACAACAAATAAGAAATAGAACAACAAACCTGAAATGGAACAACAAACAGGAAACTGTAACAGCAATTGAGTCTAATAAACAACAACACCTTAGTCTACAAGATCAAATGCAATAATCGTGTCCTACAGGAATCAAATGGCAATCCTTCACTTTTAACACGCAAAAATGGAACAACACTAATTAATGATGGATTATAGAACAACGCTCGAAAACCATACATATATGCACACGGCACACCTTAATAGTAACCCGATCTTGGTAAACCAATTATCAATCTCAGTTATAAAGATTACGACTGTATTTCAGAATGGAACAACAATGTCTATAGATTCAAAAATCGCAAAGAACATAATTCCTAAGATGAGTTCAGTAATACCAATGAAATAAATGTATAGCACAGATACTATGTAATTGAACAGCAACAGTATTCTGTAAAGATCAGCAATATCATATCAACACTTAAAGAGACAGTAATACGTTGCAAAGTTAATACAATGGTTCTGTCTTCAGAAACTTTAGTAAATCGAACATAACAGAGGGTGTGATGTAAACTAACAAAACATATCAGATTAACGAATAATGCTGATAAGCAAACCACGCATAAACAAAAAGTAATAGTACATGAGCAAGTGTCGTCTAGGGTTGGGCCCTTAGCCTCCAGGGGTACACTGCTTGAAGTTATTCCAGACTCAGAGATGAAATAGCAACTGAGTTTGTATTAATGCATAAGACAAAATTATAGGAGATCAGTTCTCAATGAGACTCGATGATCAAAGTTTCAATCTTAGGAGAAATTACATAAAACAACATAATAGACTCGACCGACCCCTCGGGCTAACAGTGCTGCCCCTTTTATAATGGTGAAGGCAGAGATGTCTAGGTGCAAAAATAGTTAAAGCAACGATCCCTCAGGATCAAAGGATCCTGAGGGATTCGCCGAACCATTAGTCCTCAGTTATCCCTTTTCTTTCTTGCGCCGAGCCGATATCTCCACTTCCTTTCCAGGGCTGATACGCTTTGATTTGGTTTGCCTTGTTTGCATATGGTTCCCCGTCAAAGGGATAGCGGTTAACCCATCCTTGTCCTTTCCTTTGGAACGACAGTTTTTTGTTTTTCCTTCTTCCTGCATAAGAAAATGACAATTGTCAGCATTTTTGATCTGCACATTAATCTTACAGGTTTTATTACAATTCCTTATCATTTACCTAGTTCATGATGCAAAAGGTTTGTAAGTTCTAATGAAAAGATGCTGAAACAATTACCAAAAATATACCTTCTTTAGTACTCCACACACCCCCTGCTTACCCTTTTTCATGCCCTCATGAAAAAATTGTAGTTGACATGTAAGGCAGTGAGAGAGTAGGCTGGAGATGGAATCTCATGTGGAGGTCTACAGCCATGATACATAACTAGGTGTTCAAAGAAATGGCCTGTTTGACCCTCAGGCATCTCATACAGGGCTTGGTATCTAGGTGCAGGGTGCCAAATGATTGGACTCTGGAACCTATATCCTAACCAGGATGGCCCTGCCCTCAAAATGACTTCGCCATAGAGGTGCAAGCGGTTGGCGGCTAACTTAAAATTTTCATACTTAAATGGTTCCCTAAGTTGGATATTTGGATTAGAGATCTGATATCGAAATTTAGTTGCATCAATGGCAAGGTCTTTAATAGTGAGAAAGTATTCTATTCCTTGTCGATTGAGTGTTGTATGAATGGGTCCTAATGCTTCAAGTACACCTGGAGTCTTCATGAGGTTCTTATGTTCTCTCCACAACTATACTGGATCCCTAGGCTCAGCTCTTACCCACAAATCTAATCCGTTTTCTTGCCTTTGGAAAGCATTATAGGCTTTAAGACATTTAATTTTATTAACCCCAAATGAAATAAATGCCTGTAATTGGATATCCCCAACAAAAGGGCCAGGGTTTAGCTCAGCCTCCTGGTCTAATACAAGGTTATGTGAATAAAACTCACATAGTAGTCTTTGAACTTTTACCCCGTAGTTCTTACAGTAGTTTATAAAATCATCGATGGTATTAATTTGTATAGGAGCACCTGCTTTAACAGCCTTTATTTTCAATTTCAAATATCGTTCCATTAAAAACAAGGCATAATTCTTAGCAGGGGCTCTACATGCTAGGACGTCATTGTACAAAGAACATAAGGTATCCATCTGCTTGATAAATATATCTAACCTACGAGTTACCTTCGTGACTTTTTCTTCTTCCCTTTGCCACCCTTCAAAGGCTTGGCTTTCGGATAGATTGACGTTCCTTAGCTGTTGCTGTAGCTCTTCATACCTTTCTCGAGGGACCGTTTTCTCTATGAGCTTTTCTGCTGCTTGCTGAGCTTGTGTCAAACCCTCTTGTAGGGTTACTATTCTTGGATCACTTTCCCATACGGTGGTGGAGACCAGGAGATTTACCTGAATTTTCCTATTGCGTTGTCTTGCGTTCATGGCCCGTATCACTCCCAAGGGTGGTGCCTCTATCTGAATTTCTTTATCGCAGGTCAATATATCATCCATTTGTATTTCAACATGGGTAATAGTCAACTGCTATTCCTTTTGATTTTGAACAGCAGACTGTTCCTCAACAACATTTGGAACAACAGCCTGCTTTTCAATAGGGTTTTGAATAGCAGGATGGACTCTGGTCCCCCGATCTTTTGTTTTGAGGGGTTTTGCTGGAGTGGTTGCATGTTTCCCTCCCAAAGTCCTTTTTACCCTTTTCCTTGCTTTCAAAATCCTGATCTGTTGTCGAAGCTGAACTATTACATTCAGTAGTCTTTGTTGTTCTTTCCGTAATTTCTTAATTTCCTCAATTTCCTTAGAAGGAACAACAGACTGTTCACTGCGGCCTGGACTATGACCTGGATCAATTCCCTAATTTTCTCTTTGGGGTGCTTCTTTGTTGCTCTGCTCTGGTTGCTCCTGGGCAAGAACCCTAACCCGTTCTATTATTTCTTGGGTGACTTCCTTTTCTGCCCCCCCCTTTTTCCGGAATTTCTTCTGGTGTCGTCTGGCTAGGAACAGATTGTTCCTGTTCTGCATCACTTCCTTCTCTTGTCATACTTTCATCATGAACAGGCTGACTCTCCTCTTTTGCCTCCTCGGTATGTAATTCTTCAGGTGCATTTCTATCCTGAGCAAAGTGTTCTTTTGGTTCTTCTTCATCATGGAGATCTGGTGGGCTAGAGAGTTGGCCATATTCGTCCATATTGGCCAAGATTTTGGCCAATTCGTCTTCTCTCAATGGATTCTGCAATGTGCTACCTTCCTGTTGTTCCGTTTCCTCCTCCTGCTTAGGTTGTTCAATTTCTTCCTCCGTTTCTCCTTCCTCGTTTTCCTGCATTTCTTCTTCCTCATTTTCCTGCAATTCTTCTTCCTCATTTTCCTGCATTTCTTCTTCCTCATTTTCCTGCATTCCTTTCTCATTTTCCTCTCCTTCTAATTGTGGGGGTTGTTCATCCCCTATATCATCTATCTCTATAGGTTTGTTGGTGTCTCCTTGGGAATTTTCTAGCCTCCCTTTTAGCCGTGCTAGTCGGACCGATTTCCTTCGTTTTTCTGGACGCTCAAGTGTATTGGTGGCATGTTTACATTTTGGGGATGGTGTGGGCAATCCTCCATCTATCATGGAAATTAGCTCTTCCCAGCTACTCTGCTGCTGGGTTAGGCTATGGATAACTATTAACCATATCAACCCATGATGACTAACAACTGATTCTACATGTTGTGCCCTTTTCATGCTCCGTGCAACGTCATGAAGTAATGAATTAAAAAGTGTAGGCAAATTTACAGAGAATTTTTGCTTTAATACAGCTAAAATTTTAAGGTGTCGTGGTCTTACCACATCTTTTCTTCCTTCACAGGTGATGTAGCTTTGAATGGTCTTTGCCAATTCTGCCCAAGGTTCTCCTAATGCTGCTGGTAGAACCCCCTTTCCTCTAATTGTCAGGCTCTGGCCTTCCTCCTGGAAGGTTTTTATGATCTTCTACAATCTCTCCTTCTTTAACGTCCATACAGGTCCACCGGCTGGTAGTCCCGAGACCTCTGTGATTATGTCATCGATGACTGCTATGTGTCTCCCCCTCACTGTGGAGTGATCCTCTTGCAAGTTCTGCAATAATTCAATTGCTACAGTTTCGTTGGATTTTTGTAAGCGATTGAGATAAGTTAGCCACCCTGCTCTTGCCAGGATTTCCCGTGCAGCATCAGAGACTTTTAACACCTGCAGTTCTCTCTGAATCGATCTTCCTCCCATGTTTATGGTTTTGCTGTAAAATCTTAGAATTTGACAATGGAACAGTAGCTGCTAAAACACAGAGAGGCTGACAAACGCAGGACTTTGCTCAAAATCTAAAGGGTTTTACTAATGCCGCAGAGCATACTATGGAAATGGTTTAGGAATAGCAAGCCATGCAAAAATAAAAAATAGTATACCATTGAGCCGTGCTATTCCCAAGTACGCAATTTCCCGAATAGCGGTCTGACACGTAATCCAAGAAATGATGAGGTTAACCTCCCCCCCCGCAATGTGATAGGCCATCCCGGTCGTCAAATAAAGGAGCGGCGTGCCATTCTGTTCTGAAGCAGAGTCATAAAGGAACAACGTATGGCAATATGCCATGTTTACAAAAGTAGCAGATTACCGAAATCAAGGTGTAAAGTTGGATCGCTTAATACGTAAGAGACTGCTGTGATATGATTGGAGACTGGGAGGATAGGACATTTGCTGTGCATACCGAATCTCATGCGGTCATTATCAATTGTTCTATCATGATTGGTGATAATAGATTTTCATGCGTTGTATGGTTCGGGAAATAATATACATTTATGTGATTTATTACTAAGGTATAAGAAACAGAAGGGTGCTGATACCTACCTATTGGTGTAAATAATGTGACTTCAATACCATTAACAGTGCTCTACTGTCGACAGGTGTCCATAACCTTGGCAGAGTTGTTTATTTCACCCATGGAACCATGATCCTTTGTGTATGCTTAGGAAATGTTGTGTGATGTCAAAATGTAGGCCATTATGCTGGCTTGGTGACCAGTTAGCCATAATGCCATTCACGAGGAAGGAGCGAAAAGTGGGCAGGCCGGCTCATGATGAGACCTCCTGTTCCAAGGGTTCTTTTATTTGATATACCTTTTGGACCATATCCCTGGTGTGGTGGCCATAGTGGGAATGCCACTTCACTTTCTTCCTCATGATCATGGTAGGATGGCTCTTGATGAGACCCCCTATCCTGCATTTGAAAACTTATATAAACAAGTCAGTTTGCTCTTTTTTCTTTCTTTTTCATAAAATACTTTCCGATTTATACACAAAGGGTGGTTCAACACTCCTTAAGAGTAGGAATGGTGGAAGAAGTCTTAACATCTCAATAGGAAGATATAAACCCTTTGCTCTTATTCCTGAATAATAATCAAAGAGGATTAAAAAGAACCAACATGATAAAGATGACCAATCAGAGCAGAGTTAGTGGAATAACGACAACAAAAGATAATGGGTAAGTGTGTTCTTCCCTCTGTCCTCTTACCAATTTAGAGCAATTTCTTATAAAAATAGCGATTTTATAATTCACCGATTTCAGTATGTTGTGATTTTGTATCCATTGCATAAGTGCATAGCTGTATTCCAAAAGACTTGAAAGAACAAGAACAGTAAGCATCCTTAATTTAGAACAACAAGGGGAGGAAGCATAAGTAAAAGGAATACGAGGATGTTGCTATTTCAAAAAGGAAGAGCAAAAGAATACAAGCGGTGTTCCTTTTGGAAAAAAGAAGAGTAGAAAGCATAAATTCCGTTCCTTTGGAAAATGAACAACAAAAAATCGAAAAAGTTGTTCCTTTGGAAAAGGAACAGCAGAAACCCAAATGTCGTTCCTTTGGAAAGGGAACAACGAAAATTGAAAATGATGTTCTTTTGGAAAAGGAACAGCAAACACACAAATGCCGTTCCTTTGGAAAAGGAACAGCAAAAATTGAAAATGTTGTTCCTTTGGAAAAGGAACAACAGAACACACAAATGCCATTCCTTCGGAAAAGGAACAACAAAAATCGAAAATGTTGTTCCTTTGAAAAAGGAACAGCAGAACACACAAATGTCATTCCTTTAGAAATGGAATAGCAAAAATCGAAAATGTTGTTCGTTTGGAAAAGGAACAGCAGAACACACAAATGCCGTTCCTTTAGAAAAAGAACAGCAAAAATAAAAAATGTTGTTCCTTTGGAAAAGGAACAACAGAACACACAAATGTCGTTCCTTTGGAAAATGAACAACAAAAAGCAAAAATGATGTTCCTTTGGAAAAGGAACAACAAAAAGCACAAAGTAAGGAAAAAGAACAAAATTAAAGCAAGATGAACGGCTGATCCAAAAGGTGTTGTTCCTTTGAAAAAGGAACAACAAGACGGAAATGTTGTCCCTTTGAGAAAGGGAACAACAAAAAAAAATAATAAAATTGCTGATGCTCGGAAAAGTAACAACAAGGTGTTAATACATAAATAATTCAACAAAACAAAGAAATTATGTACAAAGTGTAAAAAGAAGTAAATGACTTAATGAATCATAGGTGAGGAAAATTTCTCTCCCTCCCCCACAATTTCCATATCAGAGTCTTGGCGTAGCTGCTGACAGAAGGACTCCCGAGTGAGTGGTTTGCGATAAAGACGAACTCGGTGGCCATTTGCCTTGAAGGCATATCCAGAACCATCAATAGTGATTAGAGTAAGAGTACCATTGTCGTGTACCTTCTGGATTTCGTATGGTCCCAACCAATGAGTCTGGAGTTTCCCAGGAAAGTCCTGAAACCTAGAATCGTACAAAAGTGCCTAGTCTCGTTCGTGGAAGGCTTTATTTTTAATGAGAGCATCATGCCATTTAGCTCGCTACTGTTGGATCAGTGCAGTGTTTTGGAGTGCAGAGAGCCTGATTTCATCGAGCTCATTGATCTGTTGTAATCGATTAATCTGTGCCTTAGTTAGATCCAAGCCAACTTCCTGTGCTATTCGCAATGTTTGGATTTCGAATTCTATGGGAAAAATAGGTTGCTTTCCAAACACTAATTGATAAGGTGAGTAACCAGTGGTGCTTCTCCATGTTGTTCTGTAAGCCCACAGTGCTTCTGGTAGTCTGGCAGCCCAATCACGTCTATGTGACACAATGGTTTTTGTTAGGATTGCTTCTATTATTTTATTGCTCCTTTCTACCTGACCATTTTCCTGTCGGTGGTATGGAGTAGTGATTTTATGCTGGACATGGTAGTTTTTTAGTGTTGCAGATATTTTGTTCCCAGTAAACTGTGGTCCACCGTCTATAATTATATCTCTTGGAAGGCCATAATGCACAAATATGTGGAACAAGAACTATATGACAGAATCTTCTGTAGCTCTCGGCAATGCCTCTGCTTCGACCCATTTGGTGACATATTCTGTTGCCACCAAAATATATGTTTTCTGGTTCGAGGGTGGGTTAATTGGTCCAACGAAATCAAGGGCCCATCATTCGAATGGTTCAATGACTAGCTATGGGTTCAGGGGCATCTCATCGGACTGACCAGGGCGTCCTACTCTCTGGCAACTGTCACAAGCTTGGACGAATTTCTTTGCATCTTTGAAAATTGTAGGCCAATAATACCCTGTTTGCAGCACCTTGTGTCCAGTTCTGCGATCGGCGAAATGTCTGCCACATGGTCCGTCATGGCAGGCTTTTAAAATGTCAAAGATTTCATCTTCGCGAACGCATCTTCTGATATGCATATCTGCCCCTGTGTGGAACAGGTAGCCTCCAACCTAAGAGAATTGAGCACTCCGCTGAAAAATCTGTTTCTGCTCATTAGGGGTTAGATGTTTCAGTAGTTTACCTACTGCTAGGTAATTGGCAACATCAGCATACCAAGGTGTTTTAACAGCAACAACAAACAGATGCTCATCTGGAAATTGATCTTCAATTGTTGCTGCATCAATTAGCTTTGGCATTCTTGAGAGAAAATCGGCTACAAAATTTTCTCTTCCAGGTCAATCCTTGATTGTAATATCAAATTCCTGCAATAAAATCAACCATCTAGTTATTCTGCCATTCGTGATAGGCTTGTTTGCTAAATATTTTATGGCAGAATGATCTGTATACAAGATAACAGGATATCCAGTAATGTAATGTCTGAACTTATTGACAGCATGTATTACAGCTAGAAATTATTTTTCAGTAACAGTGTAATTTAGTTTAGCAGGGGATAAGTTTTTGCTAATATTATAAATTGCATATGGTTTTTTATCCTCTTCCTGCCCAAGGACTGCTCCAATCGCTATATCTGAGGCGTCAGGTGATATCTGAAATGGAAAATCCCAATTTGGTCCTCGAAGGACTGGGGCTGTGGACACAAGCTTCTTCAGATCCTAGAAAGCACGTTCACATTTTTCTGTCCAAAGAAAATCAACATTACCTATTAGTGCATACAAGGGTGCAGCAATATGCGAAAAATGTTCTATAAACCTCCTATAATAACAAGAAAATCCAAGAAAACTGCGTACCTCCATTTGAGTGGTAGGGGTAGGAATAAGCAAAATTATTTGGATTTTGGCTGGGTCTACCTGAATGCCAGCTGCTGAAATATAGTATCGTAGAATAAGTCCTTCAGTCATCATCATATAGAATTTTTCATGGCTTAAACAAAGCCTGGTAGCGATGCAGCATTGTAGGACTTTTTCCAGTGTATCCAATGCTGGATCGAAATCGTCTCCATATGGTGTAAAGTCATCCATGTATACTTCAAGTCCTTCATTTATTAAATCTACAAAAATGCTGAGGATAGCCCTTTGGAATGTTGCAGGAGCATTGCATAAGCCAAAAGGTAGAACTTTGTAGGCAAATGTTCCCCAAGGACAAGTAAAAGTGGTTTTGTCTTGGTCTTCAGGGGCAATTTGAATCTGATTGTATCCACTGAAGCCATCTAGGAAAGAAAAGAATTTCTTTCTTGCCAAAGTGTCTAATACTTGATCGATGAATGGGAGAGGGAAGTGGTCTTTTTGTGTTGCTTTATTTAGTTCTCTGTAGTCCACACAAATTCTCCATTTCCCATTCTTTTTTGGTACCACCACAAGCGGAGAGACCCATTTACTATCAGAGATAGGATAGATGAAATTGACATCTAAAAGTTTTTGAAGTTCAGCTTTTACCACATCTTTTAGATGAGGGTTAAGTCTCCTTTGAGGTTGGTGAATAGGTCTCGCATCTTTTTCTATGTAAATGTGGTGTGTACATAATTGGGGGTCAATTCCTTTCATATCAGGGTAGTCCCATGCAAATGCTTCTTTATATTTCCTCAATAAATGGATGAGCTTCATTTCTTGTTCGGAGGTGAGGTTGGCATTAATGTTTAAGGTTTTTCCCGGTTCAATTTCCACAACTTTACTATTTGCAACAGAGGTAACAGGTATTGTTTGATCATGTGTATCTTTAAGAGGATCTTCTTCTAATTCATTATCGAATGCTGCCTCTATCATGTGACATTGTGTGCGGGATCTGAGTTCAGTTTGACTAATAAAATTATTAATGGCATCGTCTTCTGTCTGGTCTTTAAAATCAAGTGCCTCTTGTATAGTTAATGGAGATCTAATGTTATCAGTAAGGTATGATACAGGGTGCTTATTAGTTTTGATTATTGTGACACTTGGCTGTGCTGGAGGATATAAAGCTAAGTTCTTGATATTTTCTCCTCTCGTTATGGTCATATTCCCTTGTCGGCAGCCAATATAGGCATTGGCAGTTGCAAGCCAAGGTCTACCTAAAATCAATGGGTGTCCATCAAGTCGGCTTTTGGGATTTATTATCAGAAAATCGGTCGGATATTCCCAGGAGTCAACAGATACCATGACATCATGTAGTGTGCCCTCTGGCCTAACCACAAATCGGTCAACCAGTTCTAGTAAGGTAGAGGTGGTTCTACAAATGTAATGCCTAGCTTTTGGCAAGTAGTAGTTCTTAAGATGTTAATTGCTGCTCCTAGATCAACTAAGGCATTGGGGAAGGTTTGACCATAAATTTGTAGGGTGACTGTTGGATTTCCTGGGTCTTCGTATTTAATGGGTGTTTCTTTTCCTAATAATAAGTCAGATAGAGTGCCAACTACTTGGAATCTTGGATTTTTTGCTATATTCCTCCTTGGTTTCTTTACACACAATTCTTTGATAGTCTTTGCATATATCGGAATGTCTTGAATTGCTTGGAGGAATGGAATTTTTATGTACAAATTTTGTAATTCTCCTAGAATGTCAAAATCAGGATATTGTGTAGGCCGAGGTATGATTAATTGTTCTGGGAATGGGGGAGAGGATGTGGTAGCTTGGTTATGAGTTTGTTGTTTGCTCACATCCTTTTCTTATGACCATTGTTCTCTGGGTAACTGATTTTCAACATGGGCTGTCTTATCTCCCTCAGTTTCGATAATATGCCTAGATCTTAGCTGAAGATCATTACACTCCCTCAGATCGGCTCCTATTTATGATGTTTCTACTATTTGGATAGATTGGACCGGTCTGTTATTTGGATTGGGGTTGGGTTGGGCTAGGAGTTGCGGTCTCAGATTAGACTGGGGATTTTGTTGTAAGGCTGGCAGTGTAGGTTGAGGGAGTGGAATGGTTCCTACTGGCTGATGCATCGGTCTTTGCCAGTTTGTCTGCCAGGCTGGACTTTGTGAAGTAGGGGGAGTCCATTGTGGTGGGTATGCATTACTTTGCCAATATGGTGGGGCATAGGGAAAATTCGGCCAACTAGATTGGCTTGCCTGATTCGGCCACGGGGTTGATGAAGGAAACGACTGTGGTGACCAATTTGGAAATGGAGGTTGATTTTGCCACATATTATATTATTGAGAATTATACTGTGGATACTAAAAAGAAGAAGTTGGGTCCGAAAACATACCAGACTGTCGTGGTTGCCACTGACCGTGCTGGTTGAGCAGATACACCGATTCTAGCTCTTCTTCTGCTTCCTTATGTACTGCTTTTAATCCAGGAAGTGAGGGACAACTTTCCGTAAGGTGATCTTTTGTGTAGATGGCGCATGTTTGGGCTACATCTAGTAGACATTCCTTATGGCTATGTTTCTTCCTGCATCGGGGATAGAAGATCACCAAATTCTGTTCTGCCTCCATTTGCTTCTGTTTGGCCTGCATAATATCAAGTTGTGTAGTTAGTGTCCCTAGTATATCAGTTTTAAAATTTTCCAATAAATTTCCAATTTCTGCACGCGTTACTCCTTCTGTTGAAATTTTATTATCTCTTACAAACTGATCATGTTCTGCCGGTTTTAATCTTGTGCTACCTCTCGAGCTCCTGATACATAAATCAATAATGTCAGCAAAATTTTCCTGATAAATATCTCCTTTTCCCATAATGTTTAATGTTTCAATCCATTGTTCCTTCATGCCCCTAATTAATGTTGTTTTCAACACATTATCAGGTAAAGGTAGTGATGCATAAGGAGATCTTTGAAGATTATACTGAAAACGTTCCACATACTCCTCTAATGTTTCATTTGGTCTAGCTACCATTTGGAATATTTCGTCCTTCAGTTCTCTAGACTTGCAATAGTCCTGATATTTTTTTAGAAAAGATTCTTTCATTTGATCCTAGTTATTTATAACCCTGCCACCTAATCCCATAAACCATCTTAAGGCAACCCCTTTTAATGTAGAGGGAAATAATTTTAGTTTCTGGGGGTCGGTGGTGTAATCATATCCCCTACATAGCACATCAAACTCAAATAGAAATGCATCCGGATCTTCTGATGTAAGACCGTGGAATGTAGGGATATGTTGAAGAGGGATTGCTTTCATAGGCGCATTTGCTGCAGTATCCACTATGGGGTATTGCAATGTAGAGGTTTGGGTGTTTGGCTGGTTTTGAGCCATTTGGTCAAATATATGCCAATAACCTTCTGGGATATCTAGGAGGGTATTCCTAGGTTGAGAGGGAATGGCTTTAACAGGAATGGTTTTGATAGCACTTCCTCTATCTGGGATAATGAGAGTGCCTAATGTTTGAGGAGCTTGAGTTTCTTCCAAAATGATTTTTGCAGCACTTCCCTTGTCTGGGCTGTTCAATGGTTGAGTTGACCCAAGAGGAGACCTTGGTTCCTCAGTTTCCCCTATCTCTCCTCCTCCTTCACAAAGATTGCTGAAATTCCCTTCTTGCAATAGTTCTAGAGTAGAATTTTCAATTTCTTGAAAGTCCTGCTCTTCAGTTTGACTATGCACCTCAACAAAGGCTACAGATGGTGATCCTATGGCCTGAAGGGAACTAGTAGGCTGTCTAGAGATAACTTTTATGGGTCCTACTAAAGGCTGAGATTATGATTTCTTGAAGATTTCGTCTATGAAGGTTGATCGGCCAAGGGTCACCGGCCCCTTAGCTTTTTCTGGCTTGGGTAGAGGTTTGGGATTCTTTTTTGGCTGTTTCTGCTTAGTCATGCACACAAATCAACTGCTATGTTCTATCAAAACAAAACAACAACAAATCCGTAGGAAAGCAGGCAGGGGAGCAGGGCTGTTACCTTCCGTTTTTAAAAACCAATTCTTCCCTAGCAGGTTCTTACACTACTCTGAAAAGGAACAAATGGCTACACTCTTTCCCCGGCAACGACGCCAAAATGTCAAGCTATAAAAAGGGTCTCTTTCACCTCTAATTACCTCACATTAGTTTGTCAATCTAGGAACGTTTTGTTATTTCAAAGAGTGTCTCAGTCTGAGGCTATAATTTGCCAGAGTAATACTAGTAGTACAGTGCTCAAAAACACAAGAGTAAATGGATGCTAGCTTACAACAAACTACTTTGAAAGACCAAACCACACATTCAGAAAACTAAGCAATTTATCAGTCAAGGGTTTAGTAGCAGTAACTCGTCCCTTTGTAAACTGATGGGGTCAAAGGAAATCAGAGAACAGATCATGGATCTAGGGACCAAACAGTAAATGTCAACGCCCGCTACAGTCTTAGATCGTTCTTCACACCCAAAATAACAATAATGCAAATGACAAGAAATGGAACGGCAGATAAGAAATGGAACAGCAAATGGGAAATAGAACAGCAAACCTAAAATGGAACAGAGAACAGGAAACTGTAACAGCAATTGAGTCTAATAAACAACAACACCTTAGTCTACAAGATCAAATGCAATAATCGTGTCCTACAGGAATCAAATGGAAATCCTTCACTTTTAACACGCAAAAATGGAACAACGCTGATTAATGATGGATTATAGAACAGTGCTTGAAAACCGTACATATATGCACACGACACACCTTAATAGTAACCCGATCTTGGTAAACCAGTTATCAATCTCAGTTTAAATATTACGACTGTATTTCAGAATGGAACAACATTGTCTATAGACTCAACAATTGCAAAGAACATAATTCCTAAGATGAGTTCAGTAATACCAATGAAATAAATGTACATCACAGATACTCTGTAATTGAACAGCAACAGTATTCTGTAAAGACCGGCAATATCATATCAACACTTAAAGAGATAGTGATATGTTACAAAGTTAATACAATGGTTCTGTCTTCAGAAACTTGAGTAAATCGAACATAACAGACCGTGTGATGTAAACTAAAAAAACATATCAGATTACCGAATAATGTTGATAAGCAAACCACGCATAAACCAAAAGTAATAGTACAGGAGCAAGTGTCCTCCAGGGCCGGGCCCTTAGCCTCCAGGGGTACACTGCTTGAAGTTATTCCAGACTCAGAGATGAAATAGCAACCGAGTTTGTATTAATGCATAAGACAAAATTACAATAGATTAGTTCTCAACGAGACTCGATGATCAAAGTTTCAATCTTAGGAGAAATTACATAAAACAACATAACAAACTCGACCGACCCCTCAGGCTAACAGTGCTGCCCCTTTTATAATGGTGAAGGCGGAGATGTCTAGGTGCAAAAATAGTTAAAGTAGCGATTCCTCGGGATCAAAGGATCCTGAGGGATTTGCCGAACCGTTAGTCCTCAGTTATCCCTTTTCTTTCTTGTGCCAAGCCGATATCTCCACTTCCTTTCCAGGGATGATACGCTTTGATTTGGTTTGCCTTGTTTTCATACGGTTCCCCATCAAAGGGATAGCGGTTAACCCGTCCTTGTCCTTTCCTTTGGAACGACAGTTTTTTGTTTTTCCTTCTTCCTGCATAAGAAAATGACAATTGTCAGCGTTTTTGATCTGCACATTAATCTTACAAGTTTTATTACAATTCCTTATCATTTACCTAGTTCATGATGCAAAAAGTTTGTAAGTTCTAATGAAAAGATGCTGAAACAATTACCAAAAACATACCTTCTTTAGTACTCCACATCTACCAAATGTAGGTAGTCCTCCCATCTTAATGGCTTGTCCATCACATACATCCACAACATATCCTCAATTATCTAATTAATCCACTCTGTTTGTCCATCAGACTCTAGGTGGCATGTTGTGCTAAAATTTAAATTGGTACCCACATCTTTAAATAACCCCATCCATAAATTAGATGTTAACTTCATATCTCTATCTAAAATAATTTCCCTAGGAACTCAGTGAAGCCTAGCAATTTCCCAAGTATAAATTTTAGCTATATTAGTTGCCTTATGTACTTAATTTACTAGAATAAAATGGGAAACTTAGGTGATTTTATCCACCACCACCATTATAATTCCATGCCCTTTCATTGTTTTGGGAAAAATGGTAATAAATTCAATTGATACCACATCCCATTTCCACTCATGAATGGGGATTGGTTGTAGCAAGCCAACTAGGTGCTTGTGCTCATCCTTAAGCCAAGGACATTCTAAGCATACAGATATGTAATTATCCACTTCTCTCTTTAAACATGGCCAAAAATATTGCTTTTAATTGTTGTAAGATATTTTTGGTAACTTGCGTGACCAACATATGGTACTACCCTATGCACTTCCTTTAAAATTAATTCTTTCATTGTTGGTACATCTAGCACATAAAATTCAACTTTATAGAGACAAATCACATCTTTTTCTAACTCATAATCCTGGTAACTTGACTGTATATTACTTTGTTGTAGGTTACTTTTAATTTCCACATAATGATGGTCTAAATTCTAGAATGCTACTCATTAAATTGACCCTACAAATACTTATAATTGTAGCATGCATGGTGTTATAGACATATTTGGGCACTTCAACCCAAATCTTATATGTCAATAAACTAGGGCTCATCAACCACTAAAAGAGTGGTTTCATACCCTAAAAGAACATGGTCATCTGATTACATCATTCCCCAAAAGTTCCACCTAAAAAACCATCAAGAAATGGCCTAAACTGAACCATATTGGCTGCTACACTGGCCAGGTATGATGCATACTGAGTGATACACTACTCAGGTGTGATGCATACTATTTGGGCCTTCTATAGGGTGCGATGGGTGAGGATGGACAAATTTTTGAGACAGTTTGCTAGGTGGTTGCTCATGGAATCTTCTAGAAACCTCTCCTATGACACTTGCCTCTCTGAATTCGCCTAGGGATGAGTAAGAGATCCAAGAAATCTCCAAGTAGAACCAATTGTAACAACTGGAATGACACTAATAAAAACCCCAGAGATAACTTACACCCTTGCACACATCTATAAATTGATCCCTCATCTAAGAGATCCAAAGGCTGGAATATTGTGAATTGCAAGGAAGTGCTGATAGTTTGTATTTGAGGAAAGAGCATTGTATTGTTGGTGTGATCTTGCTATTTCATGAGGTGAAGAGGTATTGATGCTAGGAGGATGATGCTAGATCAAACAACTGGGTTGTAATTCTCACTTCTATTTAATAAAGTTCTTCAAGTTTTCTTCCATATGATTGTGCAATTGTGAATGTTATCATTTGTGAATGCTATTGTATGTTCATTATATATCTGATTTTGTAATGTTTATGATATAATAGATCAAGATGCTTTTATGGTTCTTTGCTACTATGTTTCTACAGGTACTCTCCAAGCAAGATATGTACGGGTAGGAGTTACAAGCTCTGTCAAGGGGGAGAGAGATCAAGCAAGGGATCCCCAACGGAGTTGCCAATTTGTTTCTGGGAAAACTAGTGTCTTTTTGAATGACTAGCCCTCTAGGTTTGGCAGCTACCCTAGAAACAACAGTTTAAAGCAATTCATGATTTCTTCTATGTATAAGATAATAGGACCAACCTGGAACTTCTGCTTAATCCATTGCTTGATCTCTCTCCCCCTTGACAAAGCTTGCAACTCCTCCCCATACATATCTTGCTTGGAGAATTACAACCCAGTTGTTTGATCTAGCATCATCCTCCCAGGATCAAGACCTCTTCACCTCATGAAATAGCAAGATCACACCAACAATACAATGCTCTTTCCTCAATTACAAACTATTAGCACTTCCTTGCAATTCATAATATTCCAGCCTCTGGATCTCTTAGATGAGGGATCCATTTATAGATGTGTGAGATGGTGTGAGTCATCTCTGGGATTTGATTAGTGTCATTCCACTTGTTACATTTGGTTCCACAAGTGAAGAGATAACTGAAGTTTAGATCTCTTACTCATCCTGGGGCGAATTCAGAGAGGCAAAGGGTAGAGGGGAAGTTTCTAGAAGATTCTATGAGCATCCACTTAGCAAACTATCCCAGACATTTGTGCATCCTTGCACATCGCACCCTATAGAAGGCCTAATTAGTATGCATTGCACCTGATCAATGTAGCACTTAGTATGCATCACACCTGGCCAGTGTAGCAATCAATATGGTTCAGTTTAGGCCATTTTTGGATGGTTTTTCAGGTGGAACTTTTGGGGAATGATGTAATCATATGACCATGTTCTTTTAGGGTATGAAACAAATATTTTAGGGGTTGATGAGCCCTAGTTTATCAACATATAAGTTTGGGGTTGAAGTGCCCAAATATGTCTATAATAGTTGCCCCCTAAAGCATGAAGTTGTAAATATTGATGTCGGGAGAAATGCTTTATCATGAGGATCCGAGGTTTCGAAACTTGAAGGTGACCTGCATAAGTTACAATACAATGCATTATCATATAATAATTTTCATGAGCTAGCTGAGGCGGTCATTTCCATGCTCAGCTTTATAAATTCATTTCATGTACATAGATCAGATAGTCGTCGGCAGATGCAGACTCGTGATTCTTCAGATGTAGAGTCATCATCCTTGGTTTGGATGACCATCTGTGCAGCGTCTTTGTACATTTGATGTTTTTTTTACATCCCTGAATATATTGTAGCTCGGATGGATGAAACTAGATCCGGGGTCTTCAAACTCGTTCAATCTTCACCCGATGTACAAGTCAATCCATGTGAAGAGATGTTATGAAGTCGAACATGGAAAGACATCGCCTAATTACCAACCAATAATGTGAGCTGTTAACATACGCGAGAGGAATCACCGATAATGATGATGACCCTCAAGGTACTATAGTACAATTCACGTGGTGTGAATATATGATCTGATGTCAAACACCGTGCAAAATCTTTCAGTCGAAGGCCATTGATGTCAACCTATCACCAAAAGTGAGAAACTTGCCATTGAGGCATGCAAGCTTCAAAGCAGTGAAAGGGTTGTTTCTAAGTCAACTTATGATGTTGACAAGAAGTAACTCATCGTAGGAGGGCCTTGATGTATCCCACATCTACGACATGAAACGAAGAAAATGATTTTCTGGAGGTGAAAACAATCTGACGACACAAGGTTCAGGAATGGCAGTCATGAAAAATGAAGGTTGAAGGTATTGCAGTGGATGAGACATTAACTGGATTATGGTTTCTCAACTAAATGACTTCTCTTGAACATGTCAGTGACACTGAGATGGATTGGTAGCGTTAACCCCAAAAGATGGATGGTGTAAAAGACCAATGGTGAGATGACCGGTGAACGGAATAACCCAACTCAACTCAATAATGGTGATGGAGTGAAAGTGTCATGTTCAAGAGCAACCTGCTACCATAAAGTTTTCAAGTTTTCTTCCCTTTTTCCCCAGTCATTACTGACTAGTACCTCTTTATTTTTGTCAAGCTTGAGGAGGATAACATATGCTTGTTCTATAATTTTCCCTTTGGGCAAACCTGTCACTATGTTTTAACGAGTCTAGCGACAATGAAACTCGTTCTTGTCTAGAATGGACAAGTTTGTCGCTATTGTTTTAACGAGTTTAATGACAAGGATAACTCGGTCCTTTTCATGTTTAGAGAGTTTGAAAAGGGACGAAAAGAAAACTCCAAAAGTTCTTTTTCATAGAATGATCCCTTAGGTCCGAAAAATGATAAAATAATACGAAAGGGATGACTTTTTTGATCACTTTAACGAGCCTAAAAAGACAAGCGCTCGAAATTTTTCATGAGATAATCCCTCAGGTCTGAAAAAGATTAAAATATACAGGAGGGATGACACTTCCAATCACTTTAACGAGTCGGAAAGGTCAATTGCTCGACAATCTTTTCATTTTTAACGAGTCTAAAAAGGGTTTAAAGGAGACTCAATTTGAGGAACAAGTGGTGTCTAGGGTAGCAACTGGTTTCGGTGAATTTGGAACTTCTCAAAACATGGTGGTTTTTGTGAAGAGGTTGGCTAATAAGACCACTCATCGCAATTGTTCCTCAAAAGGGGTAAACAACCAATTGGAAGCGTGTGATCAGCCAAAAGAATGGAGGTGATGGGAGGTACACAACCAAGGCTCAAAAGGCTAATAGAACGACAATCACAAAGGGTATTTACTCCAAGGTGGGTTCATTTTTTAATGAGCTTGAACCCTGGGGGAACTATGCTCAATGGGTTTTAGCTAGAAACAACAAAACTAAAAAGCTAGAAACGTCAAAACTAAAAGCTAGAAATGTCAAAACTAAAAAGCTAGAAACGACAAAACTAAAAATTAAAATGAAATTGAAAAAAAAAGGTTTGCATGCCCCCAGCATGATGAAAAGGAGGGTCTCCTATAACCATAAGGAAACTACTGAGTTTAGGCAGGACATTTTGTCCGCAGAATAGACAAAACACTTCCTTGGCTTCGTTTGCAGAATAGAAAAAGGTGAATGGTGTGTCAGACCAATCACATAACCTATAGGGAAACTTATCTTTTCAGCTGGGTTCATCCGCAAAATAGACAAGGGTCCATGCCCCCTAAGCTTTGTTACATTCACCAGACTACTCATGGCAATTAGGTGGATGGAATGAAGGTTCAAGAGATACTGCTGATATAAAAGGACCATTTAGGGATGATGATTGACTTGGAGCTATGCCTGAACCAAGAAATGAAAGCTGGTCAATGGTGACAATCTTGCCTTCATACGAGAAACACATCACTTGGAAAAGTGTTGAAACCATAGCCTCCATGTTATAAACATAGTCACGTCCAAGGAGTGGATTGTTATCTAACAGTCCTGGGACTACCATCACATTTAGGTGAAAGGTTTTCCTTCTCAAAGTGATCAGTAACTTAGGAAGGATCCCTAACGGTTGACTGGTTCCTTTGTTAAAGCCTAACAGATTCTATGTGCATAAGCAATGGCGAACCAAGTGCTTTTCAAGCAGTTGAGGAAAGGATACTCACTAATGCCCCTTCATCTATGATAGTGCCAGATACGATCATTTTGTAAACTTGTACTATGATCTAGAAAGGGACATAAGATGGAAGGCGGAATCTTGCTAGTCGATTCCAATCAAAGGAAGTGACTAGACTACTTGGAGGGGGTACTGAATAAATGGGAGAAATAACCCCTTGAGTTTCAAGAACTGGAGGATTTTCCTCTTGTTGCGAAGGAACAGGTGGATTTCCCCCAAGTTCATTGGACTCTAAAGTAACAAAAAGAATTTGAACAATATCATTCTCACTCTCTTTGGGAAGGGTGCGATTTTTTGAAGGTAAAACCAAGTCAATTGTCACCTCGACCTGTTGATTTTGGTCAGGTATGGACTCATAAGATTCACTTTCAGAGAGAGTGGTTTCGACCAAAGGTTGATTTAAGTCAATTGGTTTTTCAACTAGTAAAGGACTTGGGGAGAGTTTCTGGTAACCAAATGGAAGCCGCTGTGGTGAGGTAGGACGGTTATCCAACACTCTTTTGGCTTCATCCAAAAAAGGACAATGGTGAAGGGAATGATTACCTTCACATAACCTACATGGAACTTTGATCTTTCCCTTCTATTCGTGAACTTCACTATCACTAGTTGATGGTGTATTACCAACATGATCACCAGAGGTTGATGACACCAAGTGGTGCGAAAGGGGGGACCATTCTCTCAAGATCCAAGGAAAGCAGGGACAATCTCGATGAAAATGGTCTCCTCTACAAATTATGCAAGGAAATTTGTGTTTAGGAGCTTTAATGTGTAGATTTTCACCAGATGATGCATTCAAAGCAATGGTTGCTTGGTTGCCCCCTTGCTAAATTGACTTCTTCTTCTCCTTCCATTTCATCTTCTTCTCAGCCACCTGGTTATTAGCATCACTACTTTCACCAAGTGAAGAGGAAGAAGGGGAGGGAGAAACAAACGAATAAGAAGGCGAAGGGTCAATTTCAGTATCAACTAGATGTTGTTTCAATTGCGAAGGAATCACAGTATTTTGAACCACAGAGGCTGAGAACAACCATACTGGCAAGCCAATGGTAAGTCCCGGGAGGGACAATGTGGCCATATGAGGAGCACCAATATTTTCCCAAGAAGTAAAAGGACTAGGATTCCCCTCAAAAGGGATTCCCGGGTTGGTGGACTCCATATATCTCAACCTAAGATCAACTAAGGAACAGGGATGTTATTCCGAATTCAATTAATTTTAATGACGATTTGGCACAACTTTGCTTTTTCAGCTTTTAAGAGTTGAGAAAAAGCTAAAGATGACTCTAGTCCCCTTCGATTTTTAATGAGCCTGAAGTGACAAGTGCTCAGATGGACCTTTTCTTTTAAAGAGTCGAAAAGGAACGAAAGTGACTACTCTGGAAAATCTAGACAGAGGGATTACCAAACCAATTGCAAAACTACAAAATACACCTTGGTGATGAATTAAAGAGAAATTACCAAGGACTTATGTACGACAGTCAATCTTCCCGAATGCTGTTTTTAGTGCATTACGATCAATAAGGCGGTAGACTTAGCTTCCTATGGATAAAGGATATAAGCCTATTGTGGTCTCCCAATATATACGCGATGGTACGGGGAGCACAAGTCCGTGCTAGCACTTGTCGTATCAAGGAGGAGGAATCACCCAACCTTCGATGAAAACGATAGTTACTAGTTTTTACGACGTCGGAACACATCTCTAGCCTAGACCTCTAGATGTGTTGCGTTAAGTTCCAAAGCGTTGTTAGATTCATTGAAATTTATTTTAGAGTTGATCTTGTTTAAATTTTTCCTTTCAATGGTTCACCATGTGATGTTGATTTGAAATTCCTAAAATGCAATCTACAATGATAAACAATCTTTGTTTATTTTGATCAATGAAAATCCTAGCTACTAGGGAAAGAAGATTACAATTCTTTCAAACAAAGAGCAAAGAGCACACACTAGTGCATTTTCCTAAATCATTTTTCGCACACAAACTAAAAAATGAAAAATGCAAATGCATGTATTTGTTTTCATTCTTCTTAATGTGAAAAATGCCAAAAAATAAAACTAAATGCAGCAAAGATCTGAAATATTTCTTTCAAAGTGACATTTTCGACAATTTCTTCTTCAAAAGAGAAAGGAAGACTAAACGACACTTTTCAATTTTGAATAAAAACAGTGCTTTCGACACTTCGAATATCAAAAAATCAAACCAAATACATGACGAAAAGTTCAATCGACTATTCAGGGAAGGAAGAATCCATGACACTTCTCTTTTCAACACAAAATGATAGTTACGACACTTTTTGCATCAAAGCGACAAATCGATTTAAACAACTTTTCGACAAAGGATTGTAAATGATGAACAAATACAAAAAACATTCACTAATCCTAATCAATGGAGGTTGATCTATGTGATGCAAGTAGGCTTCAGTAAGGAGGCACTGTTCATAAGCAGCAAAACAACTAAACAAAACTAAAAACAAGGACAAAACCCCCAAATTTCTAGAATGGAAATAGGTTCAGTCAGTCATCGCACCTGGGCTTCATAGAAACAGGGATGCATCACACTTTACACACTTGGGAGGTGCGATTCATACTGGTTTACAGTGACAGACAGTGCGATGGGCCAGGGAGCGCAACTGAAGTGGGTTTTGGCTCAGATGTGTAGCTATTTTCAATGAGTTAAGATGAGCTATGATGGACAGTAAAGAGAAAAGTATAGAGGAATGTCTTGAGAGGTTACTGAGTTACCAAAAGGGCATCTAGAATGCTTGTAAGTCAAATGTTTAATTCATAAACTAAACCAAAGATTGACTGAAACAACATTCATCTACTATGAAATTGCAAAGTAAGAGCAGTTCGAAGGCTACCTGGCTGACTTTAGGCTCTGTCTATAGTTTATAAAACAAATAATAACAACAAACAAACATCTATTTGATCCCCAGTGGGAGGAAGAAATCCATCATGACATATGAATACTCTGCAAATACCATCTCCTGACAGTGGAACCACTCAAAAAAGGCATCAGAGAAGGAAATCTATGACTGGTCGGCATGTCTGGCCATAAGATCAACCCATCTCTGCATCAGTGGTTCCCTCGGTGCTGGCAATCCCAGTGAAATGTTTTGAGGCTACATTAGTGGAATCCTCTCCAAAGAAAAAGTAGTCAATATGGATCTGTAGCCAAAATTCTTGGTACTTCCATTTTTTACTTTGGAGAGTTGTTCTTTTATGACAGGAAGTATTGCCTCACACCAATTGAACACCTTTAGTTCTAGGCATTCCAGGGCATGTTGCATGTAAAATATGTTTACCAAGTGTAAGGCCGCACTGCCAGCCAATCTAGCAAAGGTAAATTAAATGGTCCTCAAGGGTCAATCAATGACATCCCGGATATTGATCTTGCCATCTCTACTGGGCTGAGATCCATCCATGCAGAACTGACGAATGTAATCTTTCATGGATTCACCCCCATGAGCGAATCCTGATAGTGAAAGAGGGGCACGACACCTCGACAATGATCGTCGAAAGAATCTGATGTGCTAAACAGTGAATTGAACATCTTTGACCACTTATTCAAGAATAATTTGTTCATTTGAAGCTTGTGTAAAAATGAAACTAAAACCGAGCATAGTTCCCCTAGGGTTCAAGCTCGTTAAAAAATGAACCCACCTTCGAGTAAATACCCTTTGTGATTGTCGTTCTATCAGCCTTTTGAGCCTTGTTTGTGTACCTCCCATCACCTCCATTCTTTTGGCTGATCATACGCTTCCACTTGGTTGTTTACCCTTTTGAGGAACAGTTGCAACGAGTGGTCTTATTAGCCAACCTCTTCACAAAAACCACCATGTTTTGAGAAGTTCCAAATTCATCGAAACCAGTTGCTACCGTAGACACCACTCGTTCCTCAAAACCAAGTCTCCTTTAAACCCTTTTCAGACTCATTAAATATGAAAAGATCGTCGAGCAATTGGCCTTTCTAGCTCATTAAAGTGATTGGAAGTGCCATCCCTCCTATATATTTTAATCTGTTTTGGACCCGAGGGATTACCTCATGAAAACGTTCGAGCGCTTGTATTTTCGGCTCGTTAAAGTGATCGGAAAAGTCATCCCTTTTGTATTATTTTATCCTTTTTCAGACCTAAGGGATTATTTTACGAAAAAGAACTTCTGGAGTTTCCTTTTCGTCCCTTTTCAAACTCTCTAAACATGAAAAGGACCGAGTTATCCTTGTCATTAAACTCGTTAAAACAATAGTGACAAACTTGTCCATTCTAGACAAGACCAAGTTTCACTATCGTTAGACTCGTTAAAACATAGCGACAGGTTTGCCTGAAGGGCAAATTATAGAACAAGCATATGTTATCCTCCTCAAGCTTGACGAAAATAAAGGGGTACTGGTCAGCAATGAATGGGGAAAAAGGGAAGAAAACTTGAAGAATTTATGGTAGTAGGTCGCTCTTGAACATGACACTTTCACTCCATCACCATTATTGAGTCGGGTTGGGTTATTCCATTCACCAGTCATCTCACCATTGGTCTTCCACACCATCCAATTTTGGGGTTAACGCTACCAATCCATCTCAGTGTTTCCGACATGTTCAAGAGAAGTCATTCAGTTGAGAAATCACAATCTAGTTAATGCCACATCCACTGCAATACCTTCAACCTTTATTTTCCATGACCGTTGTTATCACTCAGGTTGTTCCCTTTGACTCCTAAGGGAATACGGCCAAGGTAACCATAGACCAATCTTTGGATTGCAGGTCCTAGCCTACCTGCAATCAGAGAGGGCTCTCTCTTTATGATTTAGCTTTGTTTTAGGGGTGATTTTAGGCTAGATATGATGTGCATGGGTTTGTTTTAAGTTTGGTGGGATGGGTGGTGTTTTCAAACAGAGATGGCATGCAAAGTGTGAGAAGTTCAAACCATTGGGCATGGAGTCAACGATAAGGGCTGCTGGTGCGTTTTCTTAGTCACAAGAGGAATACAGAGCAGGATAGCTACACATGGCACAATGTTAAATGCTGGAATTAAGATGAAATGGATGTCAGGGGATGAGAGGCAATTAAGGATCTCTCATCCAGCCAAAGAGGGAAAATGGATGAAGGCTAAATAGGAGCAATGAAGGATTCTTAGACAGCATTCAGAAATGAGAGAAATAGCTTAAACATGATCAATTAAGTATGCGTATTCATCACTAATTCAGAGTAAAAAATATAAAACTACAGAAATTGAACACAGATCATATAGAAAGAGTTCTGAGCTATTATTTCTTTCTATAGCTTAGATTGTGATATATAGATGATACAGACACATATAAACTAAAAAACAGAGGTAGGAAAGACTTATTGAACCATGAGGAAGCACGAGAATTCCATATTAAGCTCTTCAGCCATTAAAACCACAACCAGCCAGTTCAGAAGCAAATATTCCAGCAATCTTTGATTATAGAAACTCTCAGGCTTACAACGCAAGTCTAGAATGAGAAAACAACCAACCAACCAACCCTTAATACATTGCTCAGGGTGGTTTATATAGGCAAAATATCTACAAAACAGATCTGATAAAAGATCTAGAGCAATAACTCTGATTAACCTAACTTATCCTACATTTAAAGCAAAAATATCTATTTTGAGCTGCGTTGGAGGCAGCTGCATCAAAATTGAGGCTTGAAGGTGTCCTTTAGCTGTGTGCTGGCCATTTTACAATAACTGCACTTTTAAACTCTTATCTGCACTTCTTAGTCAGTTCTGCTACTCTTGGTGGGTTTTAATGTGCATTAAACTGATCTGATGTAGCTTTAAAGTATTCACTGATACTCTTTGACCTACGGGGATCCTCTTTAATGCTTTGCTTTGGCTTTTACGCCCACTGATACACTTTTCGCTGAATCGGGACTCTTTTGCCTCACTGATACTCTTTGCCGCTACTCTGATACTCTTTAACTGCAAAATCACACTTGGCTGCCACTTTATGGCAAGATTTGACTGCTGCTGTGCTTTCCGCGGCCTTTAGAACTGTATCGGCGCTTGGCCGATCAAAATATTATAAAAAAAAGGAGGAATACTCATAATGGCTGAGGTTTTGCAAAATGATGACTGTGTTGAGGCCGAGCTCATTGTTCGGAGCTATTCTGGGCTGAAGCGATCAAAGAATGGTTGAAGAATGACTTGCATCCTTTGAAGACGAAGCACGCACAGGCGCCGAATTGAAAACATGAGAAAATGGCCCTTTTCCTCATATCAAGCGAAAAATCACTTTACACAGAAAAATCGATGAAAAATACGGCGGGAGCGACACTGTAGCACAGAATAAATCAGGGCCGTTGGATCTAGTGATGGTAGATCCAATGGTTGTGCTTTAATCGCAATATCGCTATCAGCGGGGATCGGAGGATGAGTAGACGGTGGTAAGCGGTTTTATTGGATCGCTTATTGTACGGGGGCGGTAAATGGCAGAGGAGACCCGATGCAATAAAAACAGGGCATGTGTCCCTGTGTACGGCGGCAAAACCACCCTCCATCGGATGCTAACGCACTGCCAGCTCACTGGTTCCGTCCACCGTCGGATTGGGGAGAGCGAATCGGACGGCTGAGATTAAATCGGTGATATCGCATCGGGGGGGGGGGCGATCGAAGCGGAGGCTTTTATATATGCGATGATGAAATGGGGGTTGTGACACAATGTGGACCATTGATTTGAGGGCAGATCGGACGGTAGCGATTAAATCGGCGATCGACTATCGGTGGGGTGGAGGGTTTATATATATGTGTGATGTGATATGGCGATCCCTGATATCGCTATCGGCGATCGGCTATCGGGGAAGGAGTGTTATATTATAGCGATGGAGCGATGCGATGGGAGCGATGCGACGAGATCTGGGCTGTTGATCTAAGCGGGGGCGATCGGACGGCTGATATTGAATCGCAATATCGCTATCGGGGGAAACCCGGGGGCGGGCCTTTTTATTATTATGCGATATTTGGAAATGCAGGCTTTTGCGATAAAACTTAGGTTATAACAAGAAAGCAGGTTTATATATAAAAAGGCAGATATATAAAAAAAAGGGAAAATATGATGGGGGGGGCTTCCGATAGCGATATCGAATCGGAGGAAGGGGAATGGAGGCATATATGTAAAAGGGCCAATATTGCTGCCACCTCCGACAGCGATATCACGTCGGAGGGGGGGAATTCCAATCGGAGGAGGGTTTTTGAAGGAAAATGAGGGATTTTTACATCGGAGGAAGGGTTTAGCGTATTAAAAAAGGTTTTTAATGCATCGGAAGGGTTTCCAAAGGATGGAAGAGGGTTGTTAATGCATTGGAAGGGGTCCAATGCATGAAAAAGAGGGTTTTATGAAATAATAAAGGGGTTTTGTTCTTTTGGAAGGGGTCCAAAGCATTGGAAGATGGTTTAAGGAGGAAAATGAGGGTTCTTACTAAGTTTCAAGTAAACTTAGTAATTCCCAAGGCATATTTATGGTTATATTTCAACCAGAGGGAGGGGATATGTATATAAAGGGGATTTATAACATATTTTTAGTAGGGGAAGGGGAAACAGATAGGGATTTACATAATAGAGTTAGAAATTAATATGGACTTTGTGAAGAAAGCGCTAAGTATAGAAATCTTAGGCTACAAAGGGGAATTAGGACTTTAGAAGAAATATGAGCACTCCTAAGTAAAGCAGATCTTTACTTAGGCAAATGTTTATGAATATGATGATTTTTTAGAGATGTCAAGCAGATCTTAACATATTTAGGGGAAGTTAGTGAATGATTTAGGGAAAAGGAAGAAGGGGAAGTTAATCATGCCTCGTTTGATCTGCTCCAAGGGAAAAATTGCCTTGCACATGTGATCTGAAGTAGGTTTAACACTTTGTAACACAAAATTGATCACAATTCTTCATTTTGCAACCTCAAAACTGCCTACCCAGCCTACTTACCTAACATTTTTTCTTCTTTTTGTTTGGGTGCACTTGAACTAGCATACCCAGCTTTCATCTTTTCTTTTGGCTATCCTCTTATCTAAATTTACCCTTATACCTTCCTGGGGCTCAGATTAAGCTATTGAGCACCCTTGATTCTCTACCTATCTACTAATCTGCCAAGATTAAATAGTTTGGACAGATTTTTATTTTCTATCTCTACAACAAGCAATTTAAACCTAGGGAGGCCAATATTAAGCCGTTTGGCCTTCCCTTAACTGAGACATCCTTCAAAAATGAAACTTTTGCAGCATGGAAAAGATGAACATTTTTGGCACTTCCACTTTCAATCATGAAATATGAAACCTATTGCAATAGGAGGCTAACAACTGCCATTCCTGAACCTTGTGTCGTCAGATCATTTTCACCTCCAAAAAATCATTTGCTTCATTTCGTGTCGTAGATGTGGGATACATTAAAGCCCTCCTACGATGAGTCACTTCTTGTTGACATCATCTCATTATCCAAGAAGTTGACTTAGAAACACCCCTTTTAGTGCTTTGAAGCTTGCATGCCTCATTGGCAAGTTTCTCACTTCCAGCGACAGGTTGACATCAATGGCCTTCGATCGAAAGATTTTGTGTGGTGTTCAACATCGGATCATATATTCACACCACGTGAAGTGTACTATAGTACCTTGAGGGTCATTATCATTATCAGTGATTCCTCTCATGTCTGTTAACAACTCACATTATTGGCTGATAATCAAGCCACGTCTTTCCATGTTCGACTTCAAAACATCTCTTCACATGGATTGACTTGTACATCGAGCGAAGATTGAATGAGTTTGAAGACCCTAGATCTAGTTTCATCCATCCGAGCTGCAATATATTTAGGGATATAAAAACATCAAATGTACAAAGATGCTACAAAGATGGTCATCCAAACCAAGGATGATGACTCTACATTTGAAGAATCATCAGTCTGCATTTGTCGATGATTATCTGATCTATGTACATGAAATGAATTTATAAAGTTGAGCATGGGAATGCCTGCCTCAGCTAGATCATGAAAAAATATATTATGATGATGTATTGTATTGTATCTTATACAGGTCACCTTCCAGTTCGAAACCTCAGATCCTCATGATAAAGCATTTCACCCGACATCAAGATTTACGACTTCATGCTTTAGGGGGCAACTGTTATAGACATATTTGGGCACTTCAACCCCAATCTTATATGTCGATAAACTAGGGCTCATCAACCCCTAAAAGAGTTGTTTCATACCCTAAAAGAACATGGTCATCTGATTACATCATTCCCCAAAAGTTCCACCTGAAAAACCATCTAGAAATGGCCTAAACTGAACCATACTGGCTGCTACACTTGCCAGGTGCGAGGCATACTATTTGGGCCTTCTATAGGTTGAGATGGGCGAGGATGGACAAATGTCCGAGACAGTTTGCTAGGTGGTTGCTCATGGAATCTTCTAGAAACCTCTCCTATGACACTTGCCCCTCTGAATTCGCCCAAGGATGAGTAAGAGATCCAAGAAATCTCCAAGTGGAATGACACTAATCAAAACACCGGAGATGACTCACACCCTTGCACACATCTATAAATGGATTCCTCATCTAAGAGATCTAGAGGCTGGAATATTGTGAATTGCAAGGAATTGCTGATAGTTTGTATTTGAGGAAAGAGCATTGTATTGTTGGTGTGATCTTGCTATTTCATGATGTGAAGAGGGATTAATGCTGGGAGGATGATGCTGGATCAGACAACTGGGTTGTAATTCTCCCTTCTATTTAATAAAGTTCTTCAAGTTTTCTTCCATATGATTATGCAATTGTGAATGTTATCATTTGTGAATGCTATTGAATGTTATCTGATTCTGTAATGTTTATGATATAATAGATCAAGATGCTTTGATGGTTCTTTGCTACTATGTTTCTACAGGTACTCTCCAAGCGAGATAAGTACGGGGAGGAGTTGCAAGCTTTGTCAATGGGGAGAGAGATCAAGCAAGGGATTAAGTGGAAGTTCTAGGTTGGTTCCATTGTCTTCCTCTTATCTATTATACATAGAAGAAATCGTGAATTGCTTTAAACTGTTGTTTCTAGGGTAGCTGCCAAACCTAGAGGGCTAGTCGTTTGAAAATACACTAGTTTTCCCAGAAACACATGGTGTGCACTCTCTCGCTGTGTTATCACAATTATAGTCAATAATTTTAAAGTGCTGATAGTTTCAACATCATAACCGATTTAAAAATAATTAAATAAATAAATAAAATAAAATAAAAATTAAAGCACTAACAGTTCTAGTGTCAATGTCGATTTGTAAAAAACAAGGTTAAAGCGTTGAAAACCAGAGTAATAACACAATTTTGTAAAAATGGGCAGTTAAACACTAACAACTGGAGTATTAGTGCCAAATGAAAAAATTCAAATTTTTTATGTGCAAAGAAAAGTGTTTATAGAGCACACATCAACAAAGGAGCGATAATCTATCAAATGAGTGTTGACTAAGCAGATGTCAGCAAAAAAATTTGTTTTACTCTATTTTTTCCTATAAAAAGCAGTAATTCTAGGCACGGTTTCCGAACAGATGGAAACAAAGTTTCCAAATCTGAAATAGTATTTTGTCAAAAATGGATACATTAACAAAAACCTCTCTCATTTTTTACGCAAGTGTAATGGTTTGAGAGATACGAAGGAATATTTGAGGCCTAGTTTTCCAAATTTTTCAATTCATTTTTTTTCTTGTTTTAGTCACTGTTTTAAAAATATGTTTCCAAACAACTGGGGATGAATTTTTGAAAACCCAAAGACATTTTGGAAGGAACGAACCCATTAACAAAAACCTCTTTTAGTTTCTGCACAGATATCATGGTTTGAGAGTTTTGAATGGATATTTGAAGCCTATTTTTTAGGAATTTTCTCTAATTAATTTTTCTACTTTTAGAAAGAAAAAAAATTCCCAAATAGTTGGAAAGCCGCCTCATCAATTTGACTTGGGGTTAGATATTATCTCCTTGATTATTTGATTTATTAAGATATAGATAGATTAAGAGGTTTGAGATTGATTATTTTTGGATCTTGAATAGCCTGTAAATAGTCTATAAAGACTATCATTTTGTAATGAACAAAGGTTGGTTTTTGATCAAAAACTTATTGTGCTCTACGTATTTTCTGAAATTTTAGTAAAGGAAGACAAATTCTGTAGCAGCAATTATCGTGTTGAGAGATTTTGGATATGTATTTTCCTATTTTTTTTTCCTTTTACGTTTTCATATGTGTATTATTCTATGATTGATAAGAGTAAATAAATAGAAATCATATTTACTATGCTTTGTTTATATGATCAGTGATTCACAGATTTTTGACTTAGGCTTTATGGAATTCATCCTTGCGGTGCTCTTATAAGTATATCATTGCCTTATTATTTTGCATTCCATCTCAACAATTTTAAATCTCAGAGTATCTCAGATACCCTACCTCTGTGAAGGTTTTAGTTTGCTTCCTTGTTAAGCCAATTATTTGACTTTGTGCCCAATGGAAATCTATCAAACCCTTCCGCAATTTTGAAGCTTTGTTACAACAGACCTAGTCAGTGTATTAAGTACATAACCAATCATTTTTACTGAGTTATAGAAGGTGTCCCCCTTTTGATTGAAAGGGCTATCTTTCAATTCAAGAGATTGGTTAGAGGTTACCTCAGTTATTTCCTTCCACAAACAGGGAAATTTTTTAGTGATAACATTTTGGGGTTGTTGCAGGGGAGGAAAATGCTTCAAGAAAATATTTCGGAACAATGAAAATAATCAGATTTGATTGCTAATGGTGAACAATATTTAGAAACCATTGAGGTTTACATCATTCACCTTGCGACTCCATTGTCAAACAGTCTAGAGTTTAGAACATCCATGGAGACTCCACTGCCCAAAGACTTAGTATCCTGAAGATTTTCTTGGTGAATCCAATGCTTCAAGATGGATCATGGATCTACATGGTATTCTCCAATGAATCACTCTCACATTCCTAGTTTTCCAAATCATTTTCCTCATATAGATTGACAGACCTATTTTCCAAGATTTAAAGGTTAGAACGATGATGATGTTGCTCTTCATTTGATTAGATTTCATATGCATGTTGAAAGCTAGGGGTTGAATTTCATGAAGACTGCCTGATGAAAATGTTTATGGCAACCTTATAGGAAAAGGCAAGATGCTAGTATGAAAGGTTGCCACCTGCTAGTCCTTGTTCTCTTAAAAAATTTCATACCGTTTTCTATAAGAATTATAAGGAATGCTCCCAATCTTCATCACTTTTTGGGAACTATTGTGAATATTTCAAAATATTTATTCATTATGTGGGAATTGACATTGATAATGAGTATTTAATGGATGAAGAAATCAAAGAAGCCCTGTTTGAAATGTATTTTCATCAGGAAGAACTAGTAGATACTAGCTGCCATAAATCTTAGGAGTGTTTTCAGTGAAAAGTAACCTATCCCTTAGCTAAAAATTAAATTGAGAAAAATGTTAATGATGGCAGTAATATGCCATCCCATGAGTTTAATTAAAATGTATAGCAACCTTGCTAGTATTTGTGTGACCAAGATAGAGATCAAGATAGTTAGTAGTTTTTTCAACATTGTTCAAATAGTCAAGAAAATGATAGGGAAAACCATCTAGATATATTTTTAAATCAACCATTTTCTAGGTTTTTGTCTCGTGATGAAACTAGTGAAAATTAGAATTTTAAAAGTGCACACATGGAAACTCTAAGCAGTGAATCCAGTCATGAGGATAGCTACCTAGATTTGGAAACTCCTTGAATGACACTGAAACTACTCTTGATTTTACATCCTTGGAAATGGAAAAATCATAAATTTTTAAAGGCAAAGATAATAGTCTCATTGAATCACAAGAAAGGGAAATTTTAAATGTTTTGGATGCACATGATGTGTTTGTTTCGTTTGAACTTGTTCAAGAATGTATAGAGGTTTTTTCTTATGCGAATGGTGAACCTGCTCCCATATTTTTTGAGAATGATGTTGAGAATAAATATATAAAACAAGAACAATTAGCATCTAATCATGAAAATAATGTTTTTTTCTTGGTAGATCATTGAGGTGAATTTGCATGTTTTCTATTATCCTTTGGCTAGCCTATTAGAGTCATCAGTGTAGGAAAAGTTTCTATTGTCCATGGACCATGGGTTTCAGTTTCAGCTGGAGTTTGAGTTGCCATTTTCCAAGTTTTTCTTTTTTCAGAATAATAAAAACAAAGTCTAGTCATTAAGCTAGTTGCTTGCATGGTTGCATTGGGTTTTTTCTTTCACCTGATCAGCAGTTCGTTTAGCACTTAGAGTAGTTTGGAGGTGTGGATAAACATTTTGAAGGACTTGAAGCCCAAGGAGAAGGCCCTAAAGTTCTGATAAATGGTTATCAGAGAATAAAAGTTGTTTTACTTTATTTATTTTATCTTCTAGTTCCAAAAGTGTTTGTAAATGAATACGCTTGAGAAAGTGGTTTTCTTATCAAAATAGAGTCAGTCAAAGTGTTACTTTAAGCAAATCTATTGTAATAAATAGATTGCTCGTCTATGGGGTTCTTATCGCCATCTATGATCGACAACATCCTCATGGAGCCAACTGTTATCACAATTTTAGTCAATAGTTTTAAAGCACTGACAATTTCAGCATCAACGCTGATTTGTAAAAAACAATTAAAGCGCAGAAAATTTAAGTGTCAGCACCAATTTGTAAAAATCAGGGTTAAAGAATTGACAACCACAACAACAACGCCTTTTTGTAAAAATGGTCAGTTAAACACTAACAACCAGAGTATTAATGATAAATGAAAAAATTCAAAAATTTTATTTCCAAAGCAAAGTTTTGATGCAACAAACATTAGCAAAGGAGTGATAATCTTTTAAACGAGCATTGACTAAGCAGATGTCAGGAAAAAATTTGTTTTACTCTGTATTTTCCTACAAAAGGGAGTAACTTTAGTGTTATAGACATTTTTGGGCACTGCAACCCCAATCATATATGTCCATAAACCAAGGGATCCTAAGTCCCTAAAAGTGTTGTTCCAACCCCTAAAAGAACAAGGTCAGCTGATTACATCATCTCCCAGAAGTTCTCCATGAAAAACTACTCAAAACTGGTCAAAACTAGACCATCTCACCTGCTCCATGGTCAAAGTGCGATGCATCCCACCTAATGCACACGAGAGGTGCGATGCATACTGAAAAGCCCTTCTATGGGGTGTGATGGGCAAGAGTGGACAAATGGCAGAGTGAATTTGCAAGGTGGATGATCATGGAATCTTCTAGAAACTTCTCCTGTGACACTTGCCTCTCTGAATTTGCCCAGGGATGAGTAAGAGATCATCAATCTCCAAGTGGAATCAAGAACTATCAGAGAGAGGACACTAATCAAATCTCAGAAGTTGACTCACCTCCCTGCAATCATCTATATATGGATCCCTCATCCCAAAGATCCGGAGGCTGGAATTTTGTATCTTGTAAGGAAGTGCTACTGGTTTCTTGGTGTAACATCATAGTGTTGGGTGATCTAAGCTTTTCATGAGGTGAAGAAGGGCTTTCTTGCTGAGAGGATGACACTGGGTCAGAACAATTGGTTGTAATCCTCTTTGCTATTCTTGATATTAATAAAGCTATTCAAGTTTTCCTCCACATTCTTGTATGATTGATGATATATGCATTTGTGTGGTTAATATATATCTGGTCCTATATTGTTTGTGATAGTAGATCTTTGTTCTTGGATAGTGTTATGCTGCTTTGATTCCACAGGTGCTCTTTGAAGCTGGGTAGACGAGGAAGCAAGTGGCAAAGATCTATCAAAAGGGAGAGGAATCAAGCAAGGAACCAAGCACAAGACAGAGGTTGGTCTCCTTTGTTCCTCTCTTATCTACTTCTCATAAAGGAAAACGAAAGTAGTTTTAGTTTGTTTGTTTCTAAGATAGCTACCAGTCTTAGTGGGACTAGCAGCTCTGCATAGACACTAGATTTCCCGATAACAAAATGGAGACTCCATTGGGGAGTGAATATCTTGTTTTCTTTTCTATACTTGTTTGTTTTATAAACTTACAGACGGAGCCTGAAGTCAAGCCAGCTAGCCTTCGAACTGTATTTGCTATGCAAGTGCAAAGTAGATCAACTTGCTTAAGTCTATCTCCGAGTTTTGTTTATAAACTGAACAGTTGATTTGTAAACATCCTAATTGCCCTTGTGGTGGCTCTGGTAACCTCTTTAGATCTACCCCTGTGATTTATTTACTGATTATCACTTGCTCGGCCTAAATCCCTGAACTGTGCTGCAAACTGTGATCAAGAACTAGACCAAAAGTCTCGCACTATACCATCGCACCCTCTCTTCAAGGATATCAGTATGCATCACACTTCCTGTGTGCTATAGGTGGGATGCATACTGGAATCCCTGTGTAAAAGGTGTGATGGTCAGAGAAGGCTAATTTTGCCTCCAGAATTTGGTTTTTCTTCACTCTTTTCAGCTCTATTCAGGAGTTTTGCCGTCTATAGTCAGTATACCTCTGTGGAAACCCCCTTCCTTGCCATTATTCCACCTCCATTGTGAAAAGAACTGTAAATGTTTTTATGTATTGTGAGCCATTTTCAGTTCTCTTTTACAAAGAAGTAGCGTAATTGAACTGTCGTTTCTTGATTTAGAAGTGTCACAAGTGTCATTTTCAGTCATAGAAGAGAATCCAATTATTCTTTATATTCGATTACACTGTTACTCTTGTATTTGATTTGAATTAGTAGTTTTTCAAGTGTCGAAAGCAAGTTTTCAATTCCAAATCGCAAAGTGTCGTCATTGTCTTCATTTTGTCTTGAAAAGAAGCTTGTTAGTAATATCACTTTGAAAAATAATTCAGATTTGCACTTAGCTTTCTTTTTATCATTCACACATTACGAAGGCTGAAAACAAATACATGCATGTGCATTTGCATTTAGACTGTTTGTTGGTTTGATTTAGGACTGTGCATATAGTGTGTGCTCTTTGCTCTATGTTGAAAGAATGTCATCTCTCTTTCTTTAGTAGCTAGATTTTCATTGCAAAAAGAAGATTAAACGATTGTTTATCATCTTAGATTGCATTTTAGGAATTGTATATCTACATCACGCGGTGAACCTGAAAGGAAAATTTCTTAAACAAGATCAACTGTAAAATAAATTTAATGAATCTAAAAATGCTTTGGAACCTAACGTACAACATTTAGAAGTCTAGGCTAGAGACGTATTCCGGTGTCGTAAAGCCTGGTAACTATTGTTTTCATTGCTGGTTGGGTGATTCCTCCACTTTGAGACGACAAGTGCTAGTACGGACTTGTGCTCCCACGTACTGTCGAATATATATTGGGAGACCACAATAGGCTATATCCTTCATCCATAGGAAGCTGTGTCTTCCGCCCTATTGATCGCAATGCACTGAACACAGCATTCGGGAAGATTGACTGTCCTACCATAAAAAGTATTCTGCAGTTTTGCGATTGGTTTGGTAATCCCTCTGTCTAGATTTCCAGAGTAGTCTCTTTCATTCCTTTTCAGACTCCTTAAAGGAAAATGTCCATCTGAGTGCTTGTCACTTCAAGCTCATTAAAAATCGAAGGCGACTAGAGTCATCTTTTGTTTTTTCTTGACTCTTAAAAATTGAAAAACAAGTTGTGTCAAAGCATCTAAAATTCATCTAATTTGGAAACATATTTCCCCTTAATTTTTAGTTGATCGAGTAATCCATAATCATGGAAGAAAGTCAATTAAAACCCCATCATTCATGGAGGCTTACGAGTCAACCGTCTTTGTCTCTAGAATCAAAACTGTTACGGACAAAGTGAACTCATTTGACCGGTTCAAAATCCCCTGGTAAAGTTGGAACAAGTGTTCCGACCCCATCGGAGACTCCAGTTACTCCAAACATTTCTGGTATCCCTACCTTTATAGAAGAAGTTCCGTAGCCACCAAAGGACAGTAGAGCTGATCCTAGTGTGAAGATAAACACTTGTATTACTGAACCAGCTCCATCTACAGCTGATTCAGAAGGTGTTATTCCCCAAACATCTGTCGTTGCAGAATCTATACCTTCTTCGACACTAGAAATATTTTATGGACCTGACGGTCTACCTCTTCCACCCAGTCTGATTGCTATAGAAGAGATTGTGGAGGATCCTCCGTCTAGTACTCCATCACAATTAGGAGTCGGGATCACCCTATATCCTTCTTCATCAGAAATTAGTCTACCGTTATCGGAAGCTCCTGTAGAATTGCTAGGAAATCTTTTGGATAGACTAGAAATGTCTGAACAGCCGTCGATATCTAGGACTGTGTCATCTGACACAGCGATGGCAGAACTTCCTACTATCACTCCAACAATGTTTGCCGGCATACCATCTGTCCCAACTAACTCTCAATCGCTAGATGGGGCCCACTCAGGGGCTATTTCGACAGTATGGTCCGTTCCCGTTTGTTCGTCTGGAATAATATCCGAGAACTCTTATGTTGAGTCTCAGCAAATTGATCCTTCATGGTGTCAATTTAGGCAGTCCGGTCCTCAAGGACAAATCATTCCTTTGAGTACCAGATTACCACCGTATGGGGGAAATATACCCTTTCATTGTCTCCTTCGGGAGAACAAACATACGAGAATTCACAACAAAATTCAAGTTATGCTGGAATTACGTCTAGCGGTTGGGTGCCAATACTGCCTCAACAACCAAGAGTTGTATACTCGATGCAACAATGTTTACCTATGTCAAATGTATTAACTACGTCGGCTATTGTGATGGTGTCACAAGTACAAGTGTTTCCTGTTGTATGTCAACCTCAGGTTACTCAGGTCGTAATGCAACAGCCTCTTATCCCTGCGACTCAACCACAATCGCCAAATAGTGGAATGACACAGGCCCAAACAGGTACAATTACCCCTCATCTTGGTCAAACAGCTAGTATTGGACAACAGCACATGGCTTCACAACCATGGCTGGTGCAATATCAAAAACCATAATTCCAACAAGTTTACCAAGGATTTGAGCAACAAATATTTGCAAATAATGGGCAGCTATATATTCGAAACGGTCAAAATCAACCATTCTATAATGGTTATGCCCATCAACCTTACCAAAGTTACCAACATCAAATCCATTATGCTGGTATGCAAAGACCAACTGCTCAGGCAATTCCATCTTATCCTGGGTATGCTTCGCCAAACCTGAATCAACAGTTACCCTTCATGGTGACTTTAGAGTTACCGGATCTAAATCGGCTAACAAATGATCCAATTGCTTATGCCCCTTGGTGGCCAGCTATTCCGCATAAAATTTCGTCAGATATTCCTAAATTTAATGGAAATCCGAGTGAAGATCTGTCGAATCATGTGATGACCTTTCATCTGTGGTGCTCATCAAACACCCTAAATGATGATTCGATTAGGCTTCACCTTTTTCAGAGAACGTTAACTGGTTCAGCAGCAAAATGGTATATCGAATTACCTAGAGCTTCGTTTGATAACTTCAGTACCCTAGCCACAACCTTTTTAACCCATTTTCAGTTACCCATAAGGTACGAAACGGGAATAGAACTTCTTACCAATTTTAAGCAAACAACGGCCACTCACATATCCGATCATATTCATGAGTGGTGACGTCATTGTAGAATGGTAAAAATGTACGTTCCTGATCAGCTTTTAGTTGAATGGTTTATTAAGTCATTATTACCTTCCATTATAGAAGATGTTGCAAAGGGAGGAGTCATCACTGGAGAGCAAGTTATTGCTCGTACGCAATATTTAGACTTGATTTATACTCAATCTGGCATGCTCTACGATAAAATCCTTGATGCTCCCAGACAGGAATTTTCCTTTCCTCCTCCTCCTAAATCAAACAATGACTCTGATGCCGGCGATGGCATGATTGGTACGACAGACACGAAATCAACAAAGGCTACATCTAAAAAGGCCCGTAAGATTTCTAGTCAAAATGCAAATGAGGAACTTCTTGCCTCGGAAGTAAATGCTGTCTCAACTGACAAAGGCAAAGAAACCAAGCAACCAGGAGGCAAGAAGAAAAACAAAGGGAAGAAGAAGAAATAGGAGGAACCATCACCTGAAAAATCTTCTGCAAACCCTTTTGGAGATAAGAAATCAAATCGTCCATGTCTTATATGTGATGAGGATCATTGGATAAGAGATTGTCCATATAAAGCTGAGCTTAAAAAATTCTTCAAGAATTCAAAAACCTTGGCGGTATTAACTGATCCGTTTCCAAATCCAGGAACAAATCTGGTTTCTAGTGACAATGCTTCCCCGTCCCAAGTGCTGATGTTGTCGGTTTCGAAGCAGCAAAATGATGCTTTGATAACGACAAGGAATAAATATTACGGGAATCCACAGCTATCGAACAACAAGGATAAAGATCAACCTAGTAGTTCGACAACAACTTTGACAGAAGTTGTGTTGCCCATCATTCCAGAGCTAACAATAAAACCGCCAAAGGGAGTAGTACACAAGTCGACATTTAATCCTCATGCCAGAGCAGCACAGCATTATAATATAGTGGAAGATCTGGCCCAATCGCCATCCGCTATGTTGACGCTTGAGGTACTGCAAAATTTCCCCTCCCAAAAGCAAGCTTTATTATCAGCAATAGGTGGGATTGACCCAAAGGATTCTAATATTGTGTCCTTTAATCACAAAGGATATGATCCTTAGTTACCAGCTCAACTAGCTTTCCTCATTCAAGTGAAAGCCCTCAACAAAACTGTTCATCGAACAATTATTGATGAGGGGGCATCTACATGTATTATGTCAATGAGTTGCTGGAAAACTTTAGGATCTCCAACCTTGTCGCGATCTTCGACAACATTAAAAGCATTTGATGGATGAACATATACCCCATATGGGATTTTAAGTAACTTGCAAGTTGAACTGGGGGGGAACTAGTAGAAATAGATGTTGAAGTAATCGACGGAAACCTCAATTACAACATCCTACTAGGAAGGCCCTGGATATATGCTATGGCTGCGGTTGTTTCGACCTACTTCAAGAAGATTGCATTTCCCTTTCAAGGGGGAATTACAATCGTTGACCAACAAACATTTCTCCCCAATAGTTCCCAAGTTACGGGAAGCATTCCGATGATCCATGGAAGCCCCCATTCACTTCAAAATATTGGAGTAGGCCTACTAAAAGACCCTATATTAATGGGGACTTTTGCCCTCCCACCTCCAATCAATCTGGCGGAAGTGGCAACGGTAGGAACCTGCAATATGATATCTTCTATTCAAAAGATCTCAGAAAACGATATTAGCATGGATCATCTGCAGGTATTGCCTCCAAGCCCAATAGAAATATTGTAGCAATCAATGTTTTTGGCATGGGAGGCAAACCCAAATCAATGCTCATCAAGCATTTGGATAGATAGGTCTAAGGAATATGGCACCCCTTCAGATCCTTGGTCGCGAGTACATTACAAAGACGAAGGAATTGTTCAGTCAATGATAATTGCCAGGGCGCCATGGGAATATTACCACCATCGTTCCCATCTTCCGGATTGTCAAGAAGATACTCCTGATGACCTTCATCATCCTTCAGTTTTTGATTTCCTATCAAATACTGTAAAAACGGTGGATTCCGAGAGAAACTTGTCCAATATCGAAGAGACTATCGCCATAAATATCTCGACCAAAATAGATGTTGTAGAGAATATTTATGTTGGCAAATGTTGTTCTCCTTCAGAACTGGAAATATACGAAGTTCGTTTTCGCGAATTCAGAGATGTCTTTGCTTGGTCATATGATGAAATTCTAGGCATTGAATCGAGTATAGTTGAACACGAAATAAAGATGTATCCAGATGTCAAACCAGTACGACAACGGCTACGGCAGGTGCACCCCAAGAAAGCCGCTGCCATCAAGGATGTGAAATGCGCCAGATGTGAAATCTTTTCATTCATGGATGGATTCTCTGGGTATAATCAAATAAATATCCGCCCACAGGACCAGTCAAAGACTGCATTTATTTGTTCGTGGGGCACATTTGCATATCGCAAGTTACCCTTTGGTTTAAAGAACACAGGGGTGACATTTTAAAGGGCAATGAATTATGCCTTCCATGACATTAAAAACATCGTTCAACCATATCTCGATGATCTTCCGGCTCATTCATGAAAGCGGACCGATCATCCGCAGCATTGGAGAGCGATATTTCTATGTTGCCGACACTACAAGATATGACTCAATCCACACAAATGTGTGTTCTGTGTCAGTTTTGGTTGTTTGCTTGGCTTTGTAGTCTCAAAGGATGAGATTCGTCTTGACCCATGTAAGGTTCAGGCAATCATAAATTTGCCTCCACCTTCAAATTTGCTTCAGATTCAGAAACTCCAAGAGAAAGCAAATTTTCTGAGGAGGTTCATTCCAAGTTACGCCGAACTTTCTAAAGGTTATACGTGTCTATTGAAAAAAGAAGTATCCTTCGTCTGGCATCAGGTAGCGTAAGCTTCCTTTGATGCTTTAAAGGAATCCCTAATAAAAGCATCATTAATGTACGCTCCTGATTATCAAAAAGACTTTAACCTGTATCTGGCTGCAGCGGATACAACCATCGCAATGGTTTTAGTTCAAGAAGACAATGGAATTGAACATCCTATATATTATTTGAGTAGAAACTTAAATGATACAGAAAGCAAGTATTCCTACATTGAAAAGATGGCTCTCGTAGCTGTTCAAGCGATACATAGATTTTGACACTATATCCTCTTTCGAAAAACTATCATTTTGTCAGATTGCAACCCCATGACTTATATATTTTCCCGACAGTTGCTGGGGGGAAAATATTCAAAATGGATAGCAATTCTTCAAGAGTTTGATCTAGAATTTGTAAAATCCAAATCGAAGAAATCTCTGGTTTTCGCGGAATTACTATGCGATCTCCCATCGTCATCCAACGATGAAACATACGAAGAAACCATCGTGGATGAATCTTTGTTTCTGATATCTTCAAGCAATCCGTGGTATGGGGATATAATAATCTATCTCCAAACCAAAAAATATAGGTCTAATACCTCTCGCTCGAAACAAAGACGTATTCGATACCAATCAAAAGACTACATGATCGTCGGTGATACGCTTTACTATCGTGGTGTCGATACAATTCTGAGGAGGTGCCTCACCCATGAGGACGCCAAAAAAGTCCTGAATGATTGCCATTCAGGCGAGTGTGGGGGGAATCAATCTGGTTACGCTACGGCGCAAATTTTTTTATGAGCGGGATACTTTTGGCCAACAATGTTCAAAGATTGCATAACCGCAGTCAGAAGTTGCCATGCATGTCAAATTTTCGATAGCAAAACCAGAAGACCACCCACACCCCTGCAACTAGTATTTGTTGATAGGCCATTCGCCAAATGGGGCATAGATTTCATGACATGTAACCCCATCTTGACCGGGGGGCATGGGTATATCATAGTCGCGGTAGACTATTTTACCAAATGGGCCGAGGCGATGCCTACATTAAACAACACTGGCGAAATGGCTGCCCTTTTCTTTTTCAATCATGTAGTCGCCAGATTCGGCGTTCCATAGGCCATAGTCACAGATCATGGATCACATTTTCGCAATCACATGATGGTTGAATTGGCTGCCAAATTAGGGTTGTCCCACGACAGCTCTACTCCATATTACCCACAGGCCAATGGACAAGTTGAAGCAATCAACAAGGTCCTGAAGCGGATGCTGCAAAGGATGATTGGAGTCCACAAAAGGAGTTGGCACCTGATCCTATACTCAGCCTTGTGGGCATACCTAACATCGGTAAGGAATGCAACTGGGTTTACACCCTTTCAACTGGTGTATGGCCTAGAAGCAATCTTACCAATTCAGTGTGAAATCTCGTCCCTCAAACTCACGGTTGACCTTCTCCCTGGAACTTCAGAAGAGGAGGCTTGTTTCTTGGAACTAATCCAATTGGATGAAACCCGTCGTGATGTCGCTTTGGCTAATGAAGCCCATAAGAAATGAGTCAAGGCGCAGTTCGATAAGAATGTCAAACCCCGTGTCTTCTCAGAAGGTGCTTTGGTCTTACTTTATGACCAGGAATCCGATAAATTGGGAGTAGGTAAATTCAAGTCTTTGTGGATGGACCCCTATATTGTTAAATGTGTATTAGCAAAAGGGGCCTACGCGTTAGTGGATTATGATGGGATTCCACTGGCGTAACCCCGTAATGGGTTGTATCTTAAGCATTACTAGGCATGATTCAGTGTAGTAACCCCTATGCTTTTGTTAAATTTTTGTTTTCTCTAAGGGTAACTATTTTGGTCAGGTAATCCATTTTTTACATTTGTTGTTGATGTCGAACCTATTGGAATCATTTGTTGGATATGCCAACGGAGCGAGTCATAGTTTGCGGAACCTATCTTCTACGGCCTGGGCCATTTTTTTATCCAAGCGGCAAGTTAGTAAGTTTCAGAGGGGTATGTATTGGTCGGTCAACAAATAACATCGTTGAATATAGCGCGTTGATAGAAATCCTCTCTGATGCCATCACACATGGCATACACTGACTTGTCGTCAGGCTAGAATCACAACTCGTCATCCTACAACTCACTGGTATCTACTCCATTCGAAATCCAGCTATCTATCACATGTTCCTAAGGGTCAAGATTTTGGAAAGACAGTTTGATTCTATTCAATATCAGCATATTTCCAAAACCTTAAACATATTAACAGACTCATTGGCAAATTATGTGTTAGATAGACATTTACAACATTTATAAAAGAAGCATTTCATCAATATGTGCATCAGGATCATGTAACTTAACCAAAATAAAACTCCGAAAATCAAAAATATATATATAACTGTTTGTGGTTTACACATGATGTTCTGTAACTAAGACAAAATTGGTCAGATGACCCAAAACTCAAAATGCTAGGGGGCACCCTAGTCTAATGGTGCTGATGATAACAAGTCGCCGCATGTGCAATCATGCGTAAAAGCCGAGTCCATCGACTTGGCACGCCAGTAGTATGTTGCTGCAGCCTAAGAGGCAGCTCGTCGATCCTCACATCCGGAATGCCAAGAGTGAGACCCTCGACCTGATCCTGTAATGCTAAAAGAGTCTCGGCCACATCAAGGTCATGAAGGATAGCCCTCCCCACAGCCTCTCTTGTCGGAGTGGCAGCTGGTGCTCTCGGACGTACTGTTGGTCGAACTGGTCCAATGTCTGCATGAGCGCATAAGTTTTGATTAGTCTTGAGTAAAGAAAATATAAGAACATCATGAAAAGAAATAAACAAGAATTTGGTCATAGAATTTACATATGCCACCCCACTACTCACCAGCCGGCAATGCCAAATCTGGATCACCCCGGAAATCCATACTAGCATATGGACACTCGACAAAAACCATCTGCTGATAGTTGAACCACTCAAAGAAGGTATCAAAGAAAGAAATCCGGGATTGACCCGCATGTCAGGCCATGAAGTCAACCCATCTCTACAACTATGGCTCAGTTGGTGGAGGTAAACCAAGTGGAATATACTGTGGCTGCATCAATGGATCTTTTCCAAGGCAAAAGCGGTCAAAATAGAACCGTAACCAAAGTTCTTCAATCTTCCGTTTTTTACCTTGGTCAATTGTTCTTTCATCACAGAGAGTACTGCATCACACTAGTTGAACACCTTTGGTTTAAGGCATTCCAAGGCATACTTCATGTAAGACCTGTTGGCCACATGAAGAGCCGCACTACCAGCCAGTCTAGAAAAAGTGAATTGAATGGTCCTCAAGGACCTGTCAGTGATGTCTCAGATATTGATCTTGCCGTCCTTACTCAGCTGAGATCCCTCTCTGCAATACCGGCAAATGTAATCTCTCACAGATTCACCCCCTACGGGCCGAACCTAATAATGAGATAGGGGCACCATGCCTCGATAAATCGGTCAAAAAATAGATGTCCACGATAGTCAAGGGGATGGATTTGCCCCTAATCTGGAACACCTGGTCGGTAGGATCCCATGCATCGAGAAAATATTGCAACAAGTTGATTTGTTACCACATGCTAGAGATGCGAAAAAACTTCAGCAGGCCATAGTTCCGCAGTGCAGTTACCGTACCCAGATCATGTAAAGCAAGAATGTCCTCTTCTTCATGTTCACATTCTCACCATGTAACAGGCATTTTGCTCCGATGAATCTCTGAAAACAAACAAGAGAAGAGTCAGGATCCTGATTTGGTGAAAAAAAGGCAAAAAATTCCCTGAAAAACTGTGCACAAGTTTCCCTCCTTGCGCCCATCACACCCCCAGCAATGTACTGGGTGGGATGCATGCTGACTGGCCAATGGCCAGGCCAGTATGCATCGCACTTTTCGATATAGGAAAGGTGCGATGGAGCCAGGGTGAATTCTTCAAACCCTAGGGGCTCAGAAAAACCAGGAAACATGCTCAAAATTCAAAAAGGAAAGAATGAAACTGAAGAGCTCAGGTTTAGCTCTTACCTGGTCCAGACGGTGCCGAGAATCATCCACAGAATCTCCTGGAATTAGCTAGTGAAAATCAAGGGGGAAAGCACCTCCAAAGCTCCAAAAAACCAAAGTTCAAATTAAATGGTAAAATGAGAGGTAAAAACCACTTTTAAATTACTTTTCACGTAATTCAAGTAAAATATTAGTGTTTTGACTCATTTTTCAAGCATATATTATTCGTTTCTAACTAATTTGATGAAGCAATTGAATAGGCAGTACAACCTTTGAAGGAACAAAGTTGTCAATGGTAGGATCAAGGTAATCAATGACCATTATATCAAGTAGTTTTTATGTGGAGTTCAAGCTCGTTAAAAATTAAAGATAAGCAATGAGCAAATGTTTCCCCCAGAGTTTAAGCTCATTCATTAAAAAATGAACCAATTTCCGGTAAATAACCATCGTGAATGCATTATCATCAAACTTTGAGCCTTGGTCGTGTTCTCATCATCACCTCCACTCTGTTTTGGCCGATCATTCACCTCCATTTGATTGTTTACCCTTTTTGAGGAACAGCTGCGAAGAGTGATCCTGTTAGCCATCCTTGTGACACTGTCGTGATTGGAAAATTCCAAACCTTACCTGGAATTAGCTGCTACCCGAATTTATCACTTGTTCCTCAAAAAACGAGTCTCCTTTAAGCTCTTTTCATCTGACTCGTAAAATATGAAAAGATTGCCGAGTAATTGGCCTCTCCAGCTCGTTAAAGTGACCGAAAGTGCTATCCCTCCTTTAGATTTTAATATTTTTGGGCCTGAGGGATTATTACACAAAAAGATTGAGCGCTTGTTTTGTTCGGCTCGTTAAAATTACTAAAAATTCATCCATTTTGTATTATTTTATACTTTTTCGGACTTAAGGGATTATATGACGAAAAAGGATTGTTGGAGTTTTCTTTACGTCCCTTTCAAACTCTCTAAAATTGAAAAGGACCAAGTTATCTTTGTCGTTAAACTCGTTGAAACCGAATAGCGACAAACTTGTCCATACAGACAAGAATGAGTTTCATTATCGCTAGGCTCGTTAAAACATAGCGATGGGTTTGCCCGAAGGGAAATTTATAGAACAAGCATATGTTATCCTCCTCAAGCTTGACAAAAATAAAGAGGTACTGGTCAACAATGACTGGGGAAAAATTGGGAAGAAAACTTGAAGAAACTTTATTGGTAGCAAGTCGCTCTTGAACATGACACTTTCACTCCACATCCAAGTCGGGTTGGGTTGTTCCGTTCACTGGTCATATCACCATTGGTCCATCACACCATCCATATTTGGGGTTAACACTACCAATCCATCATGTCAGTGTCACCGATATGTTTAAGAGAAGTCACTCAGAGAATTCACCTGTGTCTCATCCACTGCAATACATTCACGCTCCATTCTTTCATGACCGCCACCCTGAACCCTGTATCATCAGACCGTTTTCACCTCCAAAATATTTACTCCATTCCGTTCCGTAGATGTGTGATTCATTAAGGCCCTCCTACGACGGATCGCTTCTTGTTGAAATCAGCTCATTATCCACGAAGTCGACTTAGGGACAACCCTTTCAGTACTTTGAAGCTTGCATGCCTCAATGGCAAGTTTCTCACTTCCGGCGACAGGTTTACATCAATGGCCTTCGACCAAAAGATTTTGCATGGTGTTCGATGCCAAGTCCCTTATTCACACCACGTGAATTGTACTATAGTACCTTGAGGGTCATCATCATTATCGGTGATTCCTCTCGTGCCTGTTAACAACTTACATCATTGGCTGGTAATCAGGCGATGTCTTTCCATGTTCGACTCCAGAACATCTCTCACATGGATCGACTTGTACTTTGAGTGAAGATCGAACGAGATTGAAGACCCCGGATCTAGTTTCATCCATCCGAACTGCGATATATATTCACGAAAGTAAAGACATAAAATGTACATCATTGATGCACAGATAATCATCCAATCTAAGGGATGATGGCTCTACCAGAATCATCAGTCTGCACATAGACGATTATCTGTCTTATGTACATGAAAATGAATTTATAAATCTGAGCATGGGAATGCCCACCTCAGCTAGATCATGAAAATATTATGAAGATAATGTATTGTATTGTATCTTATTACAGGTCACCTTCTAGCTCGAAAAAACTTCGGATCCTCATGATAAAGCATTTCACCTGACATCAAAAGATTAACGACCTCATGCTTTAGGGGGCAACTGTTATAGAAATTTTTGGGCACTACAACCCCAATCATATATGTCCATAAACCAAGGGCTCCTAAGTCCCTAAAAGTGTTGTTCCAACCCCTAAAAGAATAAGGTCAGCTGATTACATCATCTCCCAGAAGTTCTCCATGAAAAACTAATCAGAACTGGTCAAAACTGGACCATCTCACCTGCTCCATGGTCAAAGTGCAATGCATCCCACCTAATGCACATGGGAGGTGCGATGCATACTGAAAAGCCCTTCTATGGGGTGTGATGGGTGAGAGTGGACAAATGGCAGAGTCAATTTGCGAGGTGGATGATCATGGAATCTTCCAGAAACTTCTCCTGTGACACTTGCCTCTCTGAATTCGCCCAGGGATGAGTAAGAGATCATCAATCTCCAAGTGGAATCAAGAACTATCAGAGAGAGGACACTAATCAAATCTCAGAAGCTGACTCACCTCCCTGCAATCATCTATATATGGATCCCTCATCCCAAAGATCCGGAGGCTGGAATTTTGTATGTTGTAAGGAAGTGCTGCTAGTTTCTTGGTGTAACATCATAGTGTTGGGTGATCTAAGCTTTTCATGAGGTGAAGAAGGGATTTCTTGCTGAGAGGATGACGCTGGGTCAGAACAATTGGTTGTAATTCTCTTTGCTATTCTTGATATTAATAAAGCTATTCAAGTTTTCCTCCACATTCTTGTATGATTGATGATATATGCATTTGTGTGGTCAATATATATCTGGTCCTATATTGTTTGTGATAGTAGATCTCTGTTCTTGGATAGTGTTATGCTGCTTTGATTCCACAGGTGCTCTTTGAAGCTGGGTAGACGAGGAAGTGAGTGGAAAAGATCTATTAGAAGGGAGAGGAATCAAGCAAGGAACCAAGCACAAGACAGAGGTTGGTCTCCTTTGTTCCTCTTTTATCTACTTCTCATAAAGGAAAATGAAAGTAGTTTTAGTTTGTTTGTTTCTAAGATAGCTACCAGTCTTAGTGGGACTAGCAGCTCTGCATAGACACTAGATTTCCTGATAACATTTAGGCACGATTTTTGAATAGCTGGAAATGAATTTTTCAAATATGAAAGAGGATTTTGTCAAAAATGGGTCCATTAACAAAAAAATCTCTTCGTTTTTACACAACTGTAATGGTTTGAGAGATTCAAAGGAATATTTGAGGCATAATTTTCCCAATTTTGCAATTCAGTTTTTTTCTTGTTTTAGTCAATGTTTTAAAAATTGGTTTCCAAACAACTGGAGATGAATTTGTTAGGTCCTTATAATACTAGCGTATTCCCTCATTGTTATTTTCATTCTATCCCCCTTATTGTTATTTTTGTGCCCATGTAGTCCCCATATTGTTATTATTGTGCCGCATAGAAGCCCACTAATGTTATTTTTGTACCCTTACATTATTATTGTTATGTCGTATCTAATTATGTTGTGACCCCTTAGACTCTAATATACAGAAAAGAGGTTTTGTATTTGAATCATCCAAGAATTATTCATTTGTGTAATGTAAAGGAGGTTTCCCCATTGAAGAGGCTAATTTTGAAGTCGCTGATCTATCTCGTCTTTTATTTTGTGAGTTGGTTCCATAACATTTGGTATAAGAGCTTGGGATTCTAGGGTTTCACTTCTTCAAATAGGTCATCTTGGAATTTTTGCTATAGTGTTTCTTCTACAAGCCTTCAGAAGTTGAATTGTTTACCATGTGGAACCAAAATCTTGGTGAACTTCGTGTAAAAATTTTAGATCTTGGTTCGCTACATTTTTTGAGATATGATCAAAGGAAGTTAGGGTTTTTGTAGACATCAAAATTCTGTCTCAAACAGGTGACCTAGGGAAAATCGTCAGAAATATTTTTTAAGGCATCAGATTTGGATTATGTAAAAAGTGGCTAAAAGTGCACAGAATATAGTTTTTCATGAAACAATTTTAGGGTAGAAAGTCGAAATAGTGACACATGGCACTCCATACAATTTCCCTCTACTAAACTAGTCTATAATCATGTCATTGTGGGAGATTGGGCATAAGGCTTTCCTAAAGACTCCAATCTTATGTTGACTTGTGGGGTTGGAAAGAAGATGCAAAGAGCTACCGTAGGATGAAATTTCAGACCTTAGAGATCCTAAATTATAGAGGTACAATAGATTCAATATCGAGCTCCTATAAAGAGAAAAAAAGGTGTGTAGTTTTTAAAATTTGCATAAGTTTTGTTTGAAAAATTAGTTTGAAGTGATTTAAAGGACATAGTGAAGCATAAGTATCATTAATTGATTCCTTGAAGAAAGAAAATGGAAACACCTAGTAAGAAACCTGAAAGCTCTACTATGACACATGAAGAAGAGTAAGAAATGAAACATGATATATCAAAATTACAAGACCAACTGCAACAAATTTCGCTCTCATAAAAAGTAATATAAGCTAAGATGGATGGTTTGAAGAAATACATGGAAGGTTTGAAGGAAGGTTTGACAAAGTTGCTACAAGAAATGATTCCTAATGGCGAAAAGGTAGTAGAGGAAACTCATTATGAGAATAAAATAAATGTTAATCGTGATTTCATAGACTCTAATGTTGGATTGAATACCAACCATATTCCAAAGATCGATATGAGGAAGTTTGATGGCAAGGAGCTTGTAACATGGATACTACAAATGGAGAAATATTTTATCTCCATAACTGCCAAAACACACAAAAGGTATGCATTACAACTTTATATTTAGAACCCAATCAATTTATATGGCATCGACATCTTTTCTCTCATAAATGAGTTGTCACTTGGTCAATTTTTACAAAGGAAATGATTGCACATTATGAGGATACAAAGAGAAACACCTTCTTTAGCCAATTGATAAATATCAGACAAAAGGGTTCAATGGTAGAGCACATTGAGGACTTACAAAAATTGAATAAAAGGGTATATGATATTCTAGAGGAGCATAGGATTGATGTCTTCATAGGAAATTTAAAGGATAACATCCAACATGAGGTTCGCCTTTGGGAAATTGATTCATTGGAGAATGCATTCAGGTTGGAAAGAAAAATTGAAATCAAAATTATGGCAACAAGGAAGCCTACCACTCATAACTATAAAGATGGAAGTGTTGTTTCTCCTATCCTTCCACAACCTACAAGGTTTACACAACAACAATCGGAAGAAAAAATAGAAAACTGGCTTTGTTAGAGTTGTGATAGCAAATACACTAAAGGTCATAAGTGTGCTGAAAAAAATTATTTTATATAGATTGTGAAGAGGAGGAAGAAAAGGAACAAGAAACTGATGAGCCTCAGTATTGCAGCAAGGATGCTGCAACTCTTAGGGCTACCAATTTTACTTTATTAACCCAAGGTTTAGTACAAAATTGGAGGTGATAGTGCTATATACACAACAAATGCAACATTCTACTCATGTCACTTCTCAACTGGGGTGCTAGACCACTAGGGTTCTATATCAATCTTCTATTGACTAGGAGTATGATCATTGACAGTGAATGTAAAGCTAGTTATAATGCAGGAAAGTAAATGCTTGCCTATTTAGGAAATGAAAGTTGTTGAATGATAAATGCTATCAAATGCCACAAATGATCTAGCTCAGAAATAACACAAATTACTTGCAAAAAATAACTAGGCTAACTGTGAAATTGATCATCTAGCTATTTGGACTATTTGGACATGGGAAGTTGTTCTATAATTCTATTATTTACATATGCATGCACTAACTATTTCATTTTGTATTTGCATAAAAAGAGTCTTTTAATTTCTAAATTCATAAATGTAAATGCTATGCTTATTTTGTTTGATCTTGCAGGGGGGGAGGTATGGGAGAGATGATCTTAGGTGGAAATGATAGGCTGGAATCCAAGATGAGAGCCTAACCTACTCTCATACTAGCATTTATGGTCAAAATAGGGTCAAACACACTGCTATAGGAAACTACTATAGGATGTCTTAGTTTGCTACAAGATGTCCTTGTTTTCTACATGAAGTTAGATGAAAGATTTAGGAGGGCAAGAATTGTGGAATGAGGTTATGGAGAGATGTATGACAGTGAGAGGAGGTGTAGGGAAGGTGCATATTTACCAAGGCTAATCCCAAGACTTCAGGGAGTTTGGATTTTCCTAATGTGGCTGCAAAACAGAGATTTGGACTATGGGCTAGTATGCCTTGGTAGAAAGCGGAGAAGACTTAGGTGAAGATGGTTGGATGAGTTCCTCCTTATAGATCAACGATATCTACAACAAAACTTGTTTTCATCTTCATTTATGCATCTCTACATATCAACATGGTAAATATGAATTGAATTGAGAAATATGATCTATCTATTTCTAATGACTAGATCTATGAAATGGAATTACTTTTTAAGCTATAGAAAACTCATGAAACAAAACAACAACTGTAGGTCTTTCCAAGAAATCATGAAAAATGATCTATCTAAAAATGAACCCTAAGTTATGGAATGACCCAAGGCCAACTATGTTTTTGGGGTTGTGAGAATGGGAACATCTAATCCTGATCCCACGAGGGTGATGAGGAAGAGGCCACTGTCACAAGATTTTCTGGAGTACCTTCCTTCACTACTGCACTTCTGATCTACTTCTTCAAACTAATGGAAACAAGATTAAGCAATCATTCAATTACTTGTTAAGCAAAATTAAGCATAAACAAATTCAATAGCTAACTATCATTTTAATCTAAGAATACAAATACAAAAAGAGGAACTTCTGCTACTAGGGTGGGGCCCTAACCCAAGAGCTTCAGCCCTCTAATTCAACTCAATGGTGAATCAAGGTAAAATTTCACATTATCATCAAAATGTAAAATACAACAATATAATAACAATCACAATGTTTTAGTTCAAATTGCCTCTTGGATACATCAAAAAATTGAATCCTAATGAGTCCCTTAGCTCTCTTATTTATACAAAACTGGAGCTCCCAACAACTCCCTGGAAAATAGGAAGACTTGTATCCCTAACTCGAGAATGACTCTTTCTTAATTATCATTGGCTTGGCTTCCAATGGATTCAACTTGCTTGGCTTCTAGTAACTCCGAGTTGATGAGATATGGTGGTGGAATCTTTGAATGATTTGAGGAGTTAAGGAGGGAGACCAATCTCCTAAAATCTCTCTTTCTTTCCCACTTCGAGTTCCTGCACTTAAGTCAACCCAAAACTGCTCCAATTCCTGCATTTAATACATATTAGGCCACATGATATAGTAACTCACCTTCACCCTTCTCACTAAGAAAAATATAACAAAATATGTAAATAAATGTGAGAAAAGTCAATTTTAATAAGCTGGAGAGTGGCAATGTGACCCATATAGTTTACTTATTGATGGGCCTCATCATCACCCCCCTACTTAAAGTGTTTCTCATCCTATGAGAAACTTAGTCTATATCCATATATTTCATAACTCTTGTGGCCTCTTTGACATCATAAGCCTCTATTGATGGAATTTCCTCTTGAGGATATAACCCTGCATTTTTCTCTATCTCTTCCCACTACTTTCTTTCCTCTTCTTCCTTCCTACCTTCTAACAGACCCAACAGCAAGGGTGGATTGAGTTTTAGTCTAATCCAATTGATATTTAGTTTATACATGGCACTCTTATACAAGGGGGTCCTTTCCATTAATTTCTCAACCTCTCAGGGTTGTGGTACTCTCTGATCCTTAGATAGTGTGGCAAGTTGCTCTATCTCCTCTGGCATGCTTCTTGCCTTTCACTCCTTATCAATCTTAAAGTGTTATCAAAATGGGACATGGCATGTTATTGTGTAGCAAGGTATCTTGGTGAAAGTTGGGCATCATTGGAAATGATGTTGTGGTTACTAATGACAACCATGGAATTTATCTATTCCTCTCTAATGTAGAGGGGCTCTCTTTCCTCTTTCTCTACTATTCTCTTTACTTCCTCATCCCCAGACTTCTCATGACCCATCCATGATTCAAGGGCCATCAGTTGCAAGTCCCCCAACTTTGCATTGGGGTCCCACACATTAAAAGTTGTCAAGGCAAAGTTGTGTTGGTAAAATTTAGATATTTTCGCCTTATCTTCCAGGGTGCTCTTGTCACATAGTTCTATGAATTGTCTATATTCTTGGAATGGCATGGTCCCCTGTTGTGCTAATGTATTCATTTGAAACTGTAGCCATTGATCCTTGAGGTATAGTGCATATGATTTGCATGGAATCCTACACTGAAGTTCCTCCATGGAGATGTGTTCCATGGTGGCCAATTGGTTCTCCTTTTCTTGATCTGCCTCCTCAGCCATGTGTTTTCTGCCTGTAATTGAGATTTCATGATATGTTTTTTATCTCTCAACTCACTCAACTCCCTTCCCATATCTAAGAGTTTTTCTTCCATATGGCCCTATTGATGCCTCGAAAATCATAGCACCAACATTGGGGGATAACCAACCAGTCCGGATCTTAGTGCAGTTCCTTATCCATTTGGTATGGTGGCTCTGACTGGATATTATGGGACTAGTTTCCCATTAAAGTATGATTTTATGAATGGGTGTTTTAAATATGTAAAAAGATGATAGGTGGTTTAATATTTATTCTCTAAAATATACAGATATATCTATATAACTCAGGTGGTCTCATAATAATGCAATTCTTGATGATTTCTAGCAGACAAATAATAATATAGATTATTTACTTATCTATAGAAAGATGCATTTAAATAATGATTACTTTGTTTAAGAAATTAAACAAAGTAATATGAAAGTATATTGCATAACATACTAATATTTATCACTAACATATGTATATAATATAACAATTCTAATCATTCAAAAGTAAAATAATACAGAGTTGTTTGAAAACATGTGAATACATCAACAATAGCAAATCAATGGAATTTTAATTACATAAAACAAGACAAAAGAACAGCGATAGAAGTACCAAATGCATTTAAATCTCATTTATGCAAGTAACACTTTGATTCAATCTTCTTATTTTGGAAACTCCAAGGAGATACAAAAATGCAAGTCTTTATGAATCTCTTTCACAAAAAGTCTGAACCTCAATCCATGACATATAACAAATAAATTAAGAAGCGCAAAAGTGCAAACTTCTCAAGTCTAGTTTTATACAAATTCAGGACCCTTTCTAAAGTGACATGAAAGGGTCTTTATAGTAAAATTAAAAACCAACTGTCCATAAAAATTGCTGAGTTGTTGGAACTTCCTTTATCAAAATATGGGATTTGTATTTCAAAAATAGAATTGTGATAAGCTTTGAAGAGATTCATCGCATCTAGGCTTTCTCTTGCATCTTTAACCGACAAATTGAGAGCATGCTTTGGATCTCTGGAGGATGACTCATCCTGGAGTGTAACTGTCCTGTGTATGTGGCATCTGAGAGCTCGGGCATCATGCGATCAATGGCATCAACAAGGCACTTGATAGTCATCTGTTGGCTATGCGGATTGACCAGAAAGGACCAATGCACATCCCAGTTAAGACCTTGTATTATGTTAGGCCGCTCTTCCTTGGTGTCCAAATCTTGCTTCCATTGCTTCTCTAAAAATTTCGCCTTCGGAAGTTTTCCTGGGGAACAATCAGAAATTAAATTGGCACCATATAAGTTATCATTTACCAACTCAATAACATTATTCATTATAGCCTTGGCCCTGGAGGTAGCTCTTTCTGCTTTTATCAAATGTGTTTCCAATTCTAAAAACAATATCTCTTTATGAGACTCTTTAATCTTAGGTAATTTAGTAGCTCTTCCATCTTCTGTGCTTTGCCAGGAGAGAAAATTTGTGACTTTATCATCCGCATCTTTAAATTCTAACCTAGTATTAACTTCTTTGTCAATCAGTGATGTTGTTATGATGCATAATGGATTAATAAAATATATCTTCTAGCAGAGTAGATTCAGCTATTGAGATAAAACCCTACTTACCTCTAAGGCTTCCTTTTTGAACTCTTCAACCTTGGGATAATATTTGAATTGTCCCAAGGAGAATTGTAGCAGTGTGATTTTCTTTTCTTTAGACTTAATCTCTTGCTGATGCATAATTTTAAGCTACTCGAGCTCTTGAGATAGTTGGTGTCGTCTTTGCATGGCCTACGGGTCAATTTTCTATTTTTATAGATTTAATTGTTCTTCGAGCTGCTCATTCTTCTATTTCTCTGTTGTTAACTATTCCTCAAGCCGATTAACCTTTTGCTGCTCTGTTGCCCACTGTTTTTCAAGCTTATTAATCTTTTGATCCTTTTCTTTGATCAATTGATTCACTTTAGTTGCCTTATCAATTGTAGCAGCTGTGTATGCGCCTGCAAATTGAGATAACTTAGTCAAATCCTCAGAAGGATTGACCTTTGAATCTTTCCATATGGCATTCATAAATTCAGATTGAGGAGCTGTGGATGATGTTTGATCTATTTTTCTCTTTTTCCTCTGCCTCTTGACTACAGCCCTGTTGATGAGCCCCATAAATGGGTAATTATATGGGCTCATTTTTCCTCTTAATTTGACTTAATCCACCATTCTCATTAGTTTATTGCATGTTTTTTAATATATTTATGCTAATAGAGTGAATTGGGTTAGTCATTTTGCCATGTAGTCTAATGTGTGCTTTATGAAGATTTTTTGGTCAATTTTGGACAAATTCAAGGGATTTATGAGCAAATGGCAGCAAATACTCGAGGGAAATAGGGAAGAGGATTTGTAGTGGGGTGTCTCCTTCATCTATGAACCCTTTACTCGAATCCTCCATTAGCAACTCGGAGCGCAAAGGTCCACATTCCAAGGGGTATCCGAGCAAGTAAAGAAGGACTGTTGTTTATCTCAAGTTCTGGGAAGCCGAGCTCCTTGATTTTAGGAGGATTACTGGAGGAATCCATTTGTATAAATAAGGGGGCTTAGAGAATCAGTAGGTTAGCCAGTCATTATTAGAATTTTTACACTTTTGTGTAGTACTTGTTCAGCTTATTTTCGAGCTTCTTTTTTAGAACAATTCATGTAATGTGACTATTATTTTTGATAATGAAGATGAAACAGTTTTTGGGCCAGCACTGATCTCTTTCAGAGGGCTGAAGCTCTTGGGTTAGGGTCCAACACAAGCTTCCCAGTACCTCTTTCCTTGTACTTATATGTTTTTGCTTCAGTTCATGAGTTAATTTCTGTTACATAGATTCATTTTGCTTTGTTAGAGTAGGTTGCTTTTGATGGTTTGCATAGCTGTTTTTGTTTCAGTTTCTCAAGTAGGTTAATGCAGTGACAGAATAAGATTCAAAAAGGCCAACAGTAGGCCCTGATCTCCTTTCTCCCTTTCTGAGACTATGATTTGAGGTCAAGGCACTACTGCTGCCACCAAAAACATAGTTTTGCTCTTCCATGCAATTTCTAGTGTGATGACTTGATTTGACAGTTAAATGTGTTGCTTTAGATTTAGTTGCCAAGATCATTTCCTATTATCCAATAGATCTCTTTGCATGTTTTTCTGTTCATAGGTTATTGTTCAACATTTTCTGTTTCTAGGTCAGGAATTAGGTTAAGTAGAGATATTTTTGTTTTCGTAAGTACAACTAGTTTTTTTCCGCTCAGTTTTGATGAGTAGATGCGCAGATCTCTCGCAAGACACCTTAGATCACCAACCATCCATAAAGCAGTCAGCATCAGCTCACTTCTCCCAAATTTCCCAAGTCATTCGCAACATTTTTCCAATCTGCCCTAATTTTTGTGTTTCTCCATAAACTGCCCTCTTGCCATTTGAACAAATCCAACCATCATGTTCCCTCTTGATCTTCCTTGATAAGCTCCAGACACCTCAACACCTTCATCTAGCCTTCAGTTACCCTTTTCCATCATTTTTCCACCTTCAAAACTTCCAAAAATAGCTCTCAGCCTCCTCCTGTAGATCCTCTTGTAGATCCCCTACAGCCTCCTATAGAATTCCCTGTAAGTGGTTTTTGGAAATCCAATTGCAATGGAAGTCTTCAGCAGGGTACTAGGGGCTCCTTAGGACCTCTCCACACCTTCCTCCACCTCTGCAAAAACCAAGTCCATCTTCCTTCTCCACCAAACCTCTACACAGTCACAACTAGATAAATTACAAGCATAATAATTTCACATAAAAACACTCAAAAGCACAAAAAGATGTTTTCTTCTCATTTCTTTTCAGAAGTAGCTTGAATAAATGCAATTTACCTTTTCAATAGACAATGGCACTCATTTCAATAGTTTTCATCTCTTTTCCTACAAAAGTAGGGTTAGTGGGTAAATTAGGGTTTGCTAGGGTTTGCTTTTATATTCTAGTCTTCTTTCTTTTTCTGCAAGTAGAATAGTCCTCGTAGAGTTAGCTTTCTTTCATCACAGTTAAAAGGTTCTTCTGAGAATTCATAGAAGTTGGCTTAAGCTCCTAGTGACCTTGTGCCAGCTAACCAAGTGACAACCTGCAGTAAGAGCGAGTACTTGTGCATACAGCACTGTCGCTTCCAAGTTTGTTACGAATTACCGGGTTGATAAAAGTAAAGTAGGAAGCCCTAGGAGTTGCAGCATTATTGCTGCAATACTAGTACTCACCACTTGTTGGTGCCGTTGCTGAGGAAGTGTCAGAGTATTTTATGATTACTACTTTCTTCTTTTTTCTACTGCAACATTATGCTAAGTAGTTTATTTAAGCAAAAGTAGAGTAGTTGTTTCATTTCAATTCTGCAAAAGTAGATTAGGCATTTCCTGCTTTCATTTCAATTCTATAATTTCCATTTCAGCAAAGTAGATTAGGCATTTCCTACTTTCATTTCAATTCTGCAATTTCCATTTCAGCAAAAGTAGATTAGTCATTTCCTTGCTTTCAATTCAATTTTGCAATTTCCATTTCAACAAAGGTAAATTAGTCATTTCCTCGCTTTCATTTCAATTCTATAATTTCCATTCTAGCAAAGTAGATTAGTCATTTCCTTGCTTTCTTTTCAATTCTGCAATTTCATTTCAGCAAGTTCATTTCAGTTAGCTGCAATTTGTTGTTCAATCCATTTCAGTTTTGTAGGTACAAGCAGAGAAAAAAACAAAAATCACCCAAAAAGAGATTTCCTTTCATGCCTCATAGGAACAGAGATAATTCAAGAAAATTCCTTCCCAACACCCCCACCACATCACAAAGTCACCCTTCTCTCTTCTTCAGTGGCAGTGATCCAGAAGAACATATAGGCGAACCACCAGAGATATACAAAGATCCTATAGCAGAAGAAGAGCAAGAAACCATCCCTCCTGAGACCATGGTTGAAAATAGAAACATTAGAGGGAATGGGGAAAGATAGAGGGTACCTTTCCCATCCGAGAGACCAATGGGGACATTAAAATGAAGAACATAAGTCCTTCAGCCTTACCTCACTTCCATGGGTGGACTACTGAAGATCCTGATACCTTTTTGTTTGAATTTGTTGTTATCTGTCAAACCTATGACTATGTAGAAGATGAGCAGAAGTTGAAACTGTTTCCTTCTACTCTCAAGGATGTAGCATTGCGCTGGTTCATGGGGTTACCTGGCAACAACATCACAGCCTGGGCTCAGATGCAGCAAGCATTTAATAACAAATATCGGGACTACTGTAGGTCAAAGGATACCAAGGAAGAAAACTTCCAAATGACCATGGGAAGCAATGAACCCTTGGAAGATTATGAAGAGAGGTTTCAGCTCAGTTATAAAAGGGCCAGGTGCACACTTGACCCTGAATCTCTAAAGTTGGTCTTGCTCAGAGGAGTCCCGAAAAACTTTCTAGATACCCTCCATTTGCTAGCTGGGGGGGACATCTACCAACTACCTTATGAAGACATAAAGACTGTGTTTAGAAACCATTCTAGGACAACCAGAAAGAGAGGTAAGGGAAGTCAACCCCTAGCTAGTACATCCTCATCCAGTTCATCCCTTAGAGGTGAATTTGGAAATCTGCTGGAAGATTTCAAGAGTGAGATGATGCAGACTCTTGCCATGCAAATGGATACCTTGCATATCAAAATAAAACAAGAGGAAGCAGAGAGGGCTTTGGCCATTTTTTGCCCTAGATTCACCAGAAGGCACCCTAGGAATGAATTTCCATTGAACTCTATAGAAGTGTGTTCAGTCTGTGAAGAAGACCATTCTACGAATCAGTGCCCTTCCTTGCCCGGACTTAAAGCTGCATACCAGGGGGCCGAAGGAGTCACTGGACCACTCTATTTCATGAACCAAAGGAGGCCACATGGGCCCAAACCTTACCAACAGGGAATACAAGGGACATCCCAAATATATTACAACCCAAATCAAGCCACTTCCATGCCTTCTTGGGGTCCCCCTGCTCATCCTTCCTGGTCCACACCTCCTCCTTGGTCATATCCATCTCAATACCATGCTCAACTAGCTGCTCATTCATTTCACTCTTATGTTCAGCCTCAGCCTCAGTGGAATGCACCTCATCAGGGGTGGAGGACCTAGTACAACTCTCCTCTCGCTCTTTTGCCTCCACCACCTGCTCAACCACAACCATTGCCTCCTGCTCCACCAAGGCAACCCCAAATACCTGCTCAACCGAACTCGAACCCGAATAACAGACAGGCCCAGCAAGTATATAGTGGGGAACCATCATGCTCGACCTACACTGTGGAGATTCAGGAGATTAGCCTATGATCTGGGAAGGTTCTCCCAAATAACCAACCGCCCCCTAAGGAGGATGAGGAAGAAAAAGAGGGAAGTGAACCAAAAGCCACTCCACCCTTTCCTGAGAGATTAACTGGAACAACACAACCTACCCCAGAAGAAACTGAACTTCTAGGAGAATTGAAACAATTACGTGTAAAGATACCACTTCTCCAAGCCATAAAGGATGTGCCTATCTACAACAAGATGATCAAGGAGAAGTGCTTCAGGCACCCAGGTAGGCATAGGAGAGATGCTCCAACTATCAATGTCATAGGAAAACTATCCGACCTAATGTTGGGGCAAGTAATCTGTCTGAAATATCTAGACCCTAGAAGCCCTATAGTCAATGTCGACATCAATGGCACTATAATCCCCCATACCTTGATTGATCTAGGGGCTGCCATTAATGTGATGACCAAGGACACTATGCTCAAGCTCAACCTTTAGGGATCCCTGAGAAAGACCACAACAGTACTACAGTTAGCAAACTGCTCCACCATGACCCCTGAAGGGATTGTGGAATATGTAATGGTCTCCATCGATTCTTGGGAGTACCCTACTGATTTCCTAGTTCTCCAACCGAAGGCAAAGCTCACTGGGTGTCCTCTCATCTTGGGAAGACCCCGGTTGGCTACTGTAGATGCTTACATCAGTTGTCGAGCTGGGAATATGACAATCAAGAATGGGCATATGTCCAAGCAGTTAGTCCTATATCCTCCTACCCAACCTTTGTTAGAACATGATTTACCTCTCTGGTTAGAGGAGGAAGATGAGGATGAATTCTATTCCACACCACTGTGTGCAATGGAAGCTACCTTAGGGGGGCCCACAAACCAAGGATGATCTTATTGAAAAATTCATTCAGAATCCACCCCCCAGTGTGTTGCCATTAGAAGAGCTGGTGGAAGAAAACCAAGCCAATCCTTTAGTTGATCTTTGTGTGGCTGACCTGACCTCTCTCCATGTTAAGAATATATTCGGCCCAGAAAGAACCTTGAAAATCGACTCATCCCTATCCACCTCTCAGGAGAAAGAACTGTGTAGCTTATTAAGAAACCACTTGGATGCTTTTGCTTGGAGCTATAAGGAGATGAAGGGAGTGCACCCTTCAGTCTGTACTCATCACATTTACATTAAGGAAGATTGAAAACCAGTCAGGCAGCCTCAAAGGAGGATGAATCCAGCCCATAAGGACATTGTCAAAGAAGAACTGCAAAAGTTACTGGAAGCAGGATTCATCTACCCTATCTCTGACAGCGAATGGGTCTCTCCTTTGGTGCTAGTGCCAAAGACAAATGGGAAGTGGAGAATATGTGTTGATTATCGAGAACTAACCAAGGCCACCAAGAAGGACCATTTTCCTTTGCCTTTCATAGATCAAGTGTTAGATGGCCTAGCAGGGAAGAAGTTTTTCTCCTTCCTAGACGGATTTAGTGGGTACAACCAGATCCAAATCAGCCCAAAAGACCAAGATAAGACCACTTTCACTTTTCCTTGGGGTACCTTTGCATATTGGGTCCTCCCTTTCAGATTGTGCAATGCTCCCGCCACTTCCAAAGAGCAGTATTGAGTATATTTTCTGAACTGGTTCATGATGCAGTGGAAATCTATATGGATGACTTTACCCCTTATGGTTCTAACTTCCAGGAAGATTTGTCTAACCTGGGAAAAGTTTTGGACAAGTGTATTGAAATGAACCTGTCCCTCAGTCCTGGAAAATGTGAATTCTTGATGACTGAAGGGACCATGCTAGGTCATGCAATCTCTCAGCAAGGATTACAGGTGGACCCCAACAAAATTGCCATCATCCAAAGGGTCCCACCTCCTCAAAAGGTCAGAGATGTTCAAAGTTTCCTAGGTTTAGCAGGGTATTATAAAAGATTCATTAAGGATTTCAGTAAGCTAGCCTCTCCATTGTTTGGTCTTTTGGGAAAAGATGATGAGTTCATATGGACTGACAACTCTTAAGAGGCTCTGGATACCTTGAAAAGTAAACTGTGACTGCCCCAATTTTGAGAGGTCCAAACTAGGCCCTACCTTTCCACATTCATACATATGCCTTGAACAAACCGATAGGAGTAGCCTTAGGGCAAGATGATGAGAAGCTTCCTTATGCCATATATTTTGTAAGTAAAAACTTATCCAAGGAAAAATTAAACTACACTGTAATTGAAAAGGAGCTCCTAGCTATAGTCCATTCCCTAAGTAAGTTTAGACACTACATCACCGGCTATCAAAAATTTGTACACACTGATCATGCTACAATTAGGTATTTAATGAACAAACCAGATGTAAATTCTCACATTATTAGATGGTTTCTTTTATTGCAGCAATTTGATTTAACCATTATTGATAAGCCGGGTAAGGAAAATGTTGTTGCTGATTTTTTGTCTAGAATAGATCTGCCTGCAGGTGAAGAAGGAATGGTGGATGATCAAATGCCAGATGAACACCTATTTGCTATCTCAGTACTCTCTCCATGGTTTGCTGATATAGCAAATTACTTGGTTTTCGCACAATTCCCGCCACACCTGTCCTTAAAAGAGAAGAGCAAGATCGTGAGGAAAAGTGCCCCTTTCACCTAGATTGGGCGCAATCTCTTCAAACTTTACCTAGATCAGGTTTTGAGGAGATGTGTCAGGGAGGAGGAAGTTTTTGACATTCTCCTAACCTATCATGATGGGCCCTGTGGGGGCCATTTTGCAGCAAAGAGGATTGCCTTCAAAATCTTGCAAGCAGGTTACTATTGGCCCACTCTTCATCAAGATGTAAGGAGATATATCAGCCAATGTGATCGATGTCAAAGGATGGGGAAACCTACTCCAAGGGATGAGATGCCCCTGCAACCTCAAGTGACTTTCAAGCCATTTGAGAAGTGGGGCATGGAATTTTCAGGTCCTATCAACCCTCCTTCAAAGCAGAAATATTACATCATTGTGTGCACTAATTATCTGACAAAATGGGTAGAAACGAAGGTGATCAAGGCAAAAATATAAGAAAAAGTAGCTGAGTTTTTGAGAGAGAATATATTCTACAAGTTTGGATATCTAAGAGAATTAGTCACAGATCAAGGGAGTCAGTTTACCTCCAATCTGATTGAATACCTACTCACACATCACAAAATTAAGCATAGAACTTCCACCCCTTATCATCCACAAGAAAATGGATAGGTGGAAGTCACTAACAGAGCTTTGGAAGGGATTTTGACCAAGGTCGTGAGCAGCAGCAGAAAAGATTAGGCAGATCAATTGGTTGAGGCCACTTGGGCCTATAACACCACCTGGAAGACCACCACAGGGTTCACACCCTATGAGCTAGTCTATGGGAAGAAGGTTTTGCTGTCAATAGAATTTGAATATAACACACTAAGGATGGTAGCTCAGCTAGACCTAGATCTCAGCCATGCACAAAAGGAAAGGTTACTTTAGCTAAATGGATTGGATGAACAAAGATTGCAGGCCCTTCTCCACTCAAAGGTAGTCCAGCTTCAAAGGAAAATATGGCATGATAGACAGCTCAAAGAGAAACAATTCCAGGAAGGAGATTGGGCACTGATGTATGATTCAAGGTATAAAGATTTCAAGGGAAAACTAAGGACAAGATGGCTGGGACCGTACACAGTAGAAAGGTGCAATGAAAATGGTTCAGTTCTGATCAGGACCATCGATGAAGAAGCCATCCCCATGCTTGTCAATGGGCATAGGTTGAAAATCTACAGGAAGCCCCTCTCCAAGCAAGAATTCATTGAGAATTTGAGTAAAATAGTATTGCTAGCAGAGCAAGTCTCTTCCTCCACTCCACCCACACCCTAAAAAAAAAAAAACAGAAAAGAAAAATGAGGAGAATAAAAGATCCCTAGGTGAAAACCTCCCCTTGGAGGTGCCACAATTGTCTCTATCAAAAAAAAAAAAACAAGAAGAGAAAATTAACTTCTTTTGAATGCATTGCAGATTGCAGGAGGGTCATAGAATAAAAAGGGACATGGCCAAGCTGAACACACCTCTGATAGATCATTTCTCCAATGCCATTATCTTTTCCCAGTCCCCGGTCTCACTTGTTCTGGAAAACTATGCATCCTACAGGAGGCTCTGTGCATTCTACAGGAGGCTCCTGTAGAAATCATAGAGAGCTCAAAATCAAGTCCAGAAAAGGATTAGAGGGCTAGAAACTTGTCCAGAAGACCTGTGGACCCCCTACCACCATTCATCCTCCTAACTCTCCATTCCATACTTGCACCACTGCATTTCCACTCGCTTCTTTCCTCCCTGCACATAAAACACATAAATCCTGTTTCTTTTGTTTTTTTTTTTTTTTTTTTTTTAAATGAAGAATAAACAAGCAGCATCCCTAACTTAACTCTTACCTAGTGCATACTAGCTACTTTCCTCGACTGATAGAACCTTCCTTAGCTATCTCTCCAGCCCCTGCTCAAGCCTTAGCCAAAAGTTTTAGAGGGAGAAGCAGTTACAAGAAATCCTGCAGGATTCCTGTAGCAGCTGATCCCCTTAAAATTCAAGCTCCAGAGGCAGGGTCAGTGCAGCCACAGATGTATAAAACGCGCAAGGAGCTAGTCCTGATTAGAGATCACTAGTATGAGGTAGCCAAGCCACCAATTCAGAAGCCACAGGCACCAGCAGCAGCAATCCATGAATAGAATGCCAAAGTCTAAGCATTCAACAACACAGTAGTGACTAATAGGTAAGCGACTAAACCCGTTCCTCTGTTGCATGAGTATAATTTAAAAACTGCATGGACAAGTGAGATGGTTGCGATTAAACGAGATCGGTGGCTAGCTAACTGGCCACCCTCGTCTAGTTCAAACAACACCCCTCGTCCAGTTCAAATAGCACCTCGTCCAGTTCAAACAGCACCCCTCGTCCAGTTCAAATAGTGCCTCATCCAGTTCAAATAGCGCTCAGTGGGTGCAATCAGCACGTGTGATTAGTCCACTTGAGAAAATCTCAAAACAGTAAGGGTGGCATCTAACAGGAATGATTGAAATAATTATGGCAGGCGGCATAAAGGTTTCATCATGACACTGAAGTAGGGACCAACAGTCTGAATGAGGGTAATGTACCCTTCCTGCCACCTCACCTCGTCACCGTAGATCACTCCTGTAAGCTTAAGTACGCTGCAGTCGACCACCTCCACCACCTTTTTTTTCATTTTATTGACGAGCTCTTGGCTGTAGCAACCTACCTACCACCTCCAGAGCCTTGAAACAGTCGCTCTCTGTTAGTTTCATAACCCTTCCGCTTGTTGGGCTCTACAGGAGCATTATCGGACTCTACAGGGGTGGAAACACAGTCCTACAGGAGCCTTTCTACAGGAGGGCCAGTGAGCAGCATCGCAGAGGAAAATTCAGGATTTCTAGTAAATTCGAGCTTGAAGAGGTAGGCTTTGTGTAGACCCTCTCTGCATTTCCGTCTCTATAAAGGGTGGTGTGATTCGAAGCAAAGTATTGAATTGAAAAAGGGAAGGAAAGTGAGAACGAAGTCTGTCTGTGTTTATATATATATATATATATACAATTTCTCCATTTACTCTTTGCACTGAAATACTATTTCATTCTCCTCCATGGTATTCTCCTCGATAAAGAGATGATGCAGCTCTAGAAAATTAAGCCTAAAAAAAAAGAGTGAACTCGCATTGGGTAGTCTGCTTATTTTGTGAAAGGGAAAAAACATTGTTCTGTATACTCTATTTTTTTAAGATATTGTTTCCCTCAAATAGACCGAGAAGTAATGTAAGTTTAAGAACAAAGTTTAGGAGGAAGGAAAGTTGCAATTTATTTTTGTTAAAAAGGAAGAACATGAAAAACTCTCTCTCTAGTTCCAGAAAGAAAACCTCAGCTATTCCTCTGTTTCCGGGTTTGAAATTTGTTTCCTTCCTCCTCACCTGAGACATTTCAGCAGTCTCTGAACATCATGATAGGGGGTTTTATGAGTAATGACCCTTTGAATTCAACTAAGTTGCGTGAACATCCAAAAGTGGTAGCCCTCTCCAACAGGGAAAATTGGATGCCTTTCTTTGAAAAATTTCATGGGTATGATGAGGAAGTCACAGAGGAATTTTTATTGTCTTTAAAACCTCACTCAAAAATCCATGCCACTGTCAGTTTCAGGGGTCTAACCATAGAACTCACACTAGAATTCATCAGTAGGGTCACCGGTCTCCCACTTGGGCTACCCTGGAGCAAAGAAGAAAAACGATTGGGTCAAGTTGCCAAGAAGACCTTTTTCCAGCCTAATGAACATCCTGTGGAGGATAAGAATGGCATCAAGAGGACAAGTATACCTTATCCCTAGGGTGAGGTCAGTTATCAGATCATGAAATACATCTCCTGTGAAGGAAGATACAACATCATTTATGGGTACCATTTCAGACTGTTACATGAACTAATATATGGCATGGACCTTTCTGCATCTAGAAAACTCAGTGTTCCATATTTTCTCCTCCAATCCTTGATAGAGTATAGCACCAAATTGAAGACAGGGGTTCCAGACCAATTAGCTCACCATGGGCTAATTAAATTGCTGGTGGAGGATGCCCTCCACACTTACACAATTCCCATAGCCTGAGAGATTTTCGGGAACATGATTAAAGAGGATGATATAAAAACTCTCATCGAGGACCTTAGCCCATCTAGAAATGAAGAGAAGGAACAAAAAGGGGAAGCTAAGAAGGGAATCCATGAAGAATAAAAGAACACTCAATTGGAAGAAGAGGAACCCCACACATAAGAAGAAGGAAACCTGATAGGAGAGGAGAGACATGACACCATCAAAGATGAGCCTAAAGTAGAAAAGAAGAAAGAACCAAAAGCAGAAAAGGGTAAAACCACAGCAGAGAAGAAGAAGAGACCAAGAACTAAAAGGAAGAAGCCTAAGACAATGCAGAAAAAGGTTGCCATAAGAAAGGCAGAAAAGCAAGCAGAGGAGAAAACAAAATCAGAGATAGCAGAAACAAAACCAATAGAAATAGGAAAAACAGCTAATGAAGAAGAAGAAGCAAAGAAAGAGGAAGTGTCTCCTGAGACACTGGAAAGAGAGGCAGCAACTATTCTTGCTGCACTTAGTACTCCAGCCAAGCCCAAAGGAAAAAGGAAGAGACAACCATCTATGTACTTCAAAGCTTGAAAGAGCACCAGAATAAAGATGGGGAAGCCTTAGCCACCTTCAAAGGAGCACATCATCATTGAGGATGTCCCTAATACAACAAAGGAGGAATCTCCATCCAAAACCCCCATCACTTATGAAAGAGGAAGTCCTAAGACCTCTACCTGGAAAGAAAGGATCGAACTGATGGACTCTAAAACAGTCCTACAGGAGGCGTAGACCTCTCTACAGGAGACATTGGCAAAGCTCCAAGAGACTAAAAAGCTTGAAAAGAAGGCAGAAGAACAGACCAAGGAGGAAGACAAGGCAAAAGAGATACCAGAGCCTGGACCTTAGCCTAAGTTAGGCTCTTACTACAACCTTCTGGAAGGGGGGAAGATCATTCCACAAAAGTTTGCAGTCCCTCTTTTCTTTGAGCTGGAAAAGGAAAGAGTAAGGACCCATACATGGATGCAGATTGCAAAATCAAGAGGGGTGGAAGACATTGGGCACATGGAAAACAAATTGAGGGAAATGGGCAAAGAATTGAGCATGGTCAGACATACAGAAAGCATCAGAAGAGCTCAATTGGAGGCAGAAAATGACATGTTAAAGAAGCAACTGCAGGAAAGGGAACCCCAGGGAGGAAATGAGCTGTCAATATTAAAAAGACAACAACAGGAAGAGGAACCCCAGACAGTGAGACATTAATAAGACAGCAACAGGAAAGGGAATCCCAAGCAGAAAGTGAGGTGTTGATCTTGAGAAGACAGCTATAGGAAAAGGAAGCCCAATTAGCCTACATGGCTAGCTAGGCTATGGAGGCATTACAATGTAGGCAGCTAGTCAAATCATAGGCAGTGTACCTCAAGGATCAGTGGCTCCAATTTCAGATCAAGACACTGGCCCAGAGGGGCACAATACCTTTCCAGGATTATGGCCAATTCCTACATCCATGTGATCATAGGTCAGCTGAGGACAAAGCGAAGCTAGCAAAATTTTACTTGCACAACATGGCCCTTGCTTATATGAACCTATGGGATCCCAATGCTATGTTGGGAGACTTGCAGCTGATGGCCATGGCATCTTGGATGAGCCATGAAGAGAAAAGGGCAACAAAGATCTAGAAAATGATGGAAAAAGAGCCGAATCAACCCCTGATGGTAAGAGAAAAACCAATAGACCCCATGGCTCTCATCTATGCCCACCAACACCTTGCAACTAATCCTCAAGTTGTCCCCAACTATGTTGACAAGCAGGCCCAGGCTATTGCACATTTCGAGGACATGGAGAGATTGTTTGGAGATGACTACATTCATGTCTGCATGAGAAGGTGGAACACATTGCCACACAACCTATGAATTAGGGAGTATCACTCCCCAAATAGGATGAGGGAAGCCATGAGGAGAGTGCCACTATATTTAGTCCTCCACTGCTGCTAGGACTATTGGAAGGAGTGAAAGAGGAGGAAGAACAGAAACAGTGGGAGGAGATGGATAGAAAGGCAGGATTCCATTATAAAGAGGAAGACATCACATCAGAAGCATGGGATGTCAGGGAATCTATCAAAGCCATAAAGGATGAAGAGTTAGACTATTTGCTCAGAGGATGAGCAACCCATTCAGTAGGGGGGTGATGATGAGCCCCAGAAATGGGTAATTATATGGGCTCATTTTGCCGCTTAATTTGACTTAATCCACCATTCTCATTATTTTATTGCATGTTTTTGAATATATTTATGCTAATAGAGTGAATTGGGTTAGTCATTTTTCCATGTAGTCTAATGTGTGCTTTATGCAGATTTTTTGGTCAATTTTGAACAAAGTCAAGGGATTTATGAGCAAATGGTAGCAAATACTCGAGGGAAACAGGGAAGAGGATTTGTAGGGGGGTGTCTCCTTCATTTATGACCCCTTTCCTCGAATCCTCCTGTCGGCCAGATAAGTTGTTCTTACGGACAAGACCGACCTCCCTAGTATCTAATGATATCTAGCGACAAGCAAACCAAACAAATTCTATCTTTCTCTAAATATGAAATTTATAAATAAAGGCAAACAAGTGTTTTAGGCCTACCTTGGGTCCAATGCAAGTTTGTGGAAGCCTCGCTCCATTGATCCAAATGAGCTCCCTTGTAGAGAATCTGCAAACACAAACAAGCATACACATTAAATAGCACTTGAAAAGCCAATATAATAAAGCATACTTATCATGATGATCAAGGAATTCATGAAACAAATCACATAAGACAATTTGTTGAGAAAAATGAATATGATTGTATTAACTTAAATCAAAGAAGAACTTTACAACCTGTGCCTTGATGCTGTACAAGCTCCTCCCAAGGTCCAGCAAGAAGTCTCCTCTACTTTGACAAGTTTCACTCTCTTCCCAATGAAGCCCAAAGGTATGTAAACTCTCCTCTCAAGCTTAACTAGGAAGTCTCAATTCCAACAGCGTTTACCCTAAAAAATGTTTAGCTTCTAACCTCCCTAGCAACCTGTTATCACAAAACCCGTACTAGGGACTGCAACCAAGCAAGGTCTCATGTAACTGTTTCAGACCATACTTTAGATTAGGAATTAGCCTTCCTAATCAGAGAGGGCTCTCTCACGACTCTTGACAAAATCCTTCAAACACTAGAGGGCTAACTCTTCACACATTTATAAAAATATAACTGGCTGGACATACATCAAATTAGTCTTCATTGGGCTATGGAGTCTCTCACAGTTAATAAACCAAATCACAGTCATCTCATGGAAGCCAAGGCTCTTTGCATCATCAGATGTTCAAACATAATTTACCTAAATCAAAGCCTGCTGAACATACAGGAAGTCAGAGCATTAAAAAAAATGAATTCTGAGTGATGTTCTAACATGCTTCACCAAAACCCACAGCTTGTCAAGCACACAGGAAGTCAGAGCATATAATATGAATTCTGAGGGATTGTGCCATAACAAGGCTGTAAAAAGAACATTAAGAAACTAAAACCACCATCACATTTGAACAAAAAGATGCATTGAGAATCTTGGGAAGAAAAAACTCTGTTTGCCATTACTGTAACAGTCTTTTCATAAGCTCTAAAAAACTCTGTTTTTGTATATACAGTCCAACCCTTTTTACATTCTGATCTGATCCCTATATAGGCAAGCAAACTCACCCACCTCGAGCTTCCTCCTCCAGCATGAGGGGAGCCTCGAAGGTGGCTATTCATTATCCCTATCTATTGCATAACTAATCTATTAATTACATAATGGCTAAACTGAAATCACAAATGGTTTTCATTTAATCAAAATCCTAAATCTTTGCTCCTTGTCGCATGATGCTTTTCTGGCTTTTGACACATGTCCTTTGGCTGTTTAGGTTGAAGTATCTTTGAAGGAAAGTACACAGAACGAACTAGCTTTGGATTCTAGTTACGTGTATGCTTATTAATTGATCAAGAGGAATGCTCTGTTTTCACGGTCTTTGTCTCCCACATTTTCCCAAAGTATAGCAGCATGTTCTCAAATCTTTTAATCACCCCATGCATGGAATGCTGCCATGTTTTAGATGTGCTGTAAGTAATATTAATAGACAGGTGCTTCTCTTCCTTAACTCCCGCTCACAGTATCACACTAGCTGCGCTGCACTTTAAACTCATCACCTACAGCAGTTTCGTAGCGCGCTACGAAACTGCTGTGTGATTTAAATAAACCACAGTCTCCCTCACTGGTTTTCTGCTAACACTGTGCTACATTTATTAATGATCTTCCTCATTCCAACAAATGAACAACAACTTGCAAATAATCCTGTTTAGCTGCCAGGCTTCAATGTCAATAGCTTTTCTTAAAAACAAACTCAAACAGCATGCTCGGATTCCTCTGCTTTCTGGAGATACTTTTAGGCCTGCCGAAAGGTTCTTGTAAAACTTATGAAATTCCAAGGTATCACCTCCAGCCTTGCGGACTTCAACCATAAAAAGAGAAGAAGCTACTTCAAATACCTCTGTAGCTACATTCAAATGACCCTTTCTTCCAGTCTTTGGACCTTGCATCTTCATCTTGTAATTTCTCTTTTGCACCGGAAGAAAACCATGAAGGGCATGTAAAATCTGATTTATATATCTTTTTATACAATGTCATAAGGCTTGGATCATCAAAAGGCAAGTAACCTGCTATTAAAACAAATAGGATGACACCACATGACCACAAGTCTGCAGTTGCCCCATTGTATATCTACCCTTTTTCCAGCCACTATAGTGAGCAAATGACTTCAAATCTGAGATCAACATGAAAATATCAGTCCCTAAGACAGATTTTTGGCCCACTAGTTGTAGTAAATTCGACCACAAGTTCAGCTCCACATTTTGAAGATAGACTTGGCACAAATTCTTGAAATGCAAGTAAATCATTTGTCCTCCTCTAGGGTGTAATTAGCTGATCGAAACCTTGCTTTGAAAGGCAGCAATATGGACAAATATTCCAGAACTTGGCTGAGCGAATGATTTCTAGGAATACCCTACACGGTCTCTCCAAAATTGGCACAACAATTCAACCTCAACTCCCTAAAAATGCACTTCAACTTCAACTACAGGAATATTACTTCATTCTCGGCTGTTGTACAAGCCCAACCTTGTCTTTCAAATTTTCACAAAGCAATCGAAGTGCCTTTTCGCAGACATTTGCATCTGAGTGTTTCAACAAGGATGTGATGCCCTTAGAGTAAGCTGATGGAACCATCAGTTTTGTGACAGTATTCAATAAACTATATGCAGCTTCTCTTGCATCATTCTTGAGACCAGAAGGAACAATTGGTTTTTTAGTTTTTCTATCAATAATCTGCAATTGTAAGACTACTTGTTCCATAAGAGCTCCTAGTGCTTCCTGCAAAGCTGTCTGATCATGTGCAATTTCAAGCTCAAAAGCCAATTCAGAATTTCTCAGGTAATTTGTAATAAAACTTGTAGCTTCAATTTGTAAGGTCCATAAAAATGAATCATCTCCTTTGCACTCTGGTTGAAGTAGGTCCAGAATATATACATCTGTTCTTGCTCCTTGCAAAAGGCTTAACTAAAGCTAGAAGCCATATTCTAGATGTGTATTGCCCACTCAGTTGTACAAAAAACTCAATTTCCCATTTTGAATCCAACGGTATGCCTTCAAGATTTTGTGCTTTCTGAGAGGATATTAAAGTTCTTGAAACCATCATCTCAATTAGTAATAACAGAAGGACAGGCAAACTTGGTTCTTCACCTACAACCCCTAGCAGATGTTTCATGATAGCCAATCTGCGATGCTGTGACATTTGTGGCAATGCATTGACGAAAACCTTCAACAACTTTTTAGGATCTTTAGTAGTCATTAACCAGCATGTAAACTTTGAGCTCGAAATCTGATGAAGCCTTGCTTATAGCTTGAGAAGTTTCTTGGTCGCCAGCTGGAGCATGTAACCGGCACGTTACCCCGTTTGTAGAAGACAGCATCTAAATAATACCATCCACCTTGACAAAAGAAATTTCATCTATTTCGAACTCTGCCACTTTGCGCCATCCTTCTTTTATTTCTATTTAATGCGCACTCACCCTTTTAACGACACCAGTTAACCTAAAACCAGCTCTTGTGCCACTAATAATGGCGGCCTTGTAGCATATAAAACTACTCGACACTTGGCATTAATCACCGTATTTGATAAGAGCACTTTCATGTCTTTAATACATACATTAATAATGAAACAGCGTGCTTAACAACGTTCACGACATTTCATTTATATCAGTCATTTTATAAGCCCGTGTGCCTTGAAGAAACAACTGCCATGTATTTCGCATAAGCCATGAGAGAGAAGTTGTTTGATTTTTTAGATAGCACAGTGTGACTTAAATCACAGATAAATCCCTTTTCTAGCAAAAGCTTGGCTCGCAAATTCTTAAACAATACCGCTCGCCCTTCAAGAATTCAATTACTAAACTCTTGAATAAAGGATACAGCAGCTCCAATTCCTCTGTAGTGTCAACAGGTGCCCACCGCCTCATCTAATTCAGCGCCTGCTTGTCTTCCTTATCATATAATGAATATATCATTTCCACTGACAAATTGTCCAGCAACCAAAATAAATAGATAACATGGCTTCTGTCTCGGTTCTGGACCACCGCGGGGAACTACACCATCGAGTGCATTGAGAGAATTAACAATCAACCCTTTCCAAACAATGAGAGTCACGAGAGGATGAATTTAGCATGTTTAGCGAAAGCGCGAACACAGTCATGAAAACCCATATGACATATGAGGCATTTCTCGATCAAATGTTGAACCATGCGAATGTACATGAGGCGCTGTTTGTATTTTCATGATGACGAGCTCTCCCTTAAATAAAATTCTTGTTCTTCTGCACTTTCTCCATGGCTTTGACCTACAATCCCCTCTTCAATCTCAATCATGCCATTAGTTTGAACTCTCATTTTCCCAACTTCGTTGCATGATTGATGGAGACGCTTTATGAAGAAATTAAGTAGAAGATGACGATGACAGTATATATTGGACAGACGACAGTAGGGAGAAACTCATTTGTTGATGAGGAGGATAAGATGAGGTGAATGGATGGAGAACAGAGCACATGGTGAAGTGGCATCCGTATGTAGTGACCTTGATGCATGTATGAGATTCTTCGTGACATGTCATTCTATCTCTGCTCTTCTCTCGTTATATCATCCATCTTTGGATATTTTGAGTTCATAATGCCTAAGCACAATGTTCTCTAGAAGTAGCTATTGCAAGGAACGATGATATAACCCAGCTAAAACTCAAAACTTTTATCAAATTAACCCATGAGAGTTTCAAGTTTTCTTTCATTGAACCTGTTTTGCAAAATCCATAGATAAGAACATTGTATGCAACAACACCAGAGTTATATCCTTTAATCAACATTAGACCTTTAAGCACATCAACCTCATCCACAGCAGTTGTAGTCAGTGTACAACAGACATGCTATGATTCGGGCCTCCACTGAAAACTCGAACAAATCCCCAGTTTCGTAGCACGCTACGAAACCACTCAAACAGGTAGCGCTGCGAAACTGCTAAAAAGAATTCTGGCGCTGCGAAAATACCCTGACTTTAAGCCAAGCTAAAAAAATTTTAACTACAGCATTTTCAGTGATAACAGTGGCTCCACTTGGGATAGTGTGCCCCTGTGGTGCACTAAGAACATGCAGCTCCAGTGCCTTATCCATTTGTGACAAACAAAAATTTGCTTGACAAGCATGACTGTAGGAGAAAGAAACTACTGCTACTGAAAAATAAATGCTCAGCCAACCTTGAGCTTATTTGCAATCTACCTACCTACCTACCCTAACAATTCAAACTCTTCAGCTCAATCAATATGAAACTTCCAATGCAGCCAATTATTTGCTTTATCTGACATTTGACTTCTTTGCCTGTCCCGGAGTTCAGCGCCAATGTGATAGTGAGATGACAGCTGCCACTGAAACTGTCTCTGATCTTCATAGGTAAGCTGAAACACTGGAGAATAAAACTCTTCCATGTAATCAGCTATAGGATCCCAAAACACATGATCAGCTTGTCTTTTCTCGAAACTTTCCAGCTGTACAAACTGATCTTCAACCACCGTGTTCAGTTCCTCAATCGTGAAAGAGAAAGGAACCACCGTAGTCTCCTTGTGTTCTGTCATAGAAAACTGCTGAAAATAATGATCATGATAACACTCTTCATTTTCAGGCCCCTGATTCTCAACCACACAAGACTCCTCTGATGTACTATCCACTTTTCTATTTGACAAGCTATCCAGTTGCTTTTCTGAATCATTCCAACAAACAATGGAATTTTCCTCACTATTATGATTATTATTTGGGGTAAGCTGCTGCAAGGAATTACAAAATTGAGCAAGCTTTTCCTCTGCCTGAGGGTCATAGAAAATTTCCTCCAATATTTCTTCTTGCTGAGTGCAATTAATTCCGTCTTCATTATGATCTGAAGCCTGACAAATTTGCTGCATCTCTACATCAATATCAAAGGATAAAACATGGTTTTCACAGGTAAACTCTTGTTGCTCTTCATGCGGCGCTTCATGGAGTGTTATACCTTCTTCTTGGTGCTGAAAAACATTGTCATGAAGAGCCTCTAAAATTTCTTCATCTGTAAATTCATCATCACCATAATAATCCTCCAAGCACTGAATAAGATTCAAAGAATGCCTACAGCAATCTTTGAGCAGCAACAAAGAAGGATAACATTCTTTAAACATTTCACAGAACGCATCATGGAAATCAGCAAGAGAAGATAATGAATCATTTTCCAAACCTTTATACCAAGACCATGCCTCTCCTTCTAAAGTAGCCATAAACATCCTCATGAGACAATCTTCAGGGAAATGAACCTTAAGACTGCGTACATGTAAGTGAAACTTAACCAAATGGAGAGCAGCATCATCCTTCTTTTCATCTTTGAATATTGGAAGATCATCCACCCAATCAACCTTTGGCATAGGATTTGGAAAACCAGGGATGTGAGACCGATTCATAGGAGCATACCTGGCATTCTTTCTTGCAGTGGAATCCATCTTGAAACTTCATCAAGCTACTGATCTTCTAGCAGTGGAGTCACCTTCTAATTTGTTCTTTGCTGTGTGGAGTCGCCAAGGTAGTTTTGCAGCCTTTAAAATCATTTGAACTCCTGCTACCTTCAGAAATCCAATCTTAAGCTCCCGGCAGACGCACCAAAATGTTATCACAAAACCCGTACTAGGGACTGCAACCAAGCAAGGTCTCATGTAACTGTTTCAGACCATACTTTAGATTAGGAATTAGCCTTCCTAATCAGAGAGGGCTCTCTCACGACTCTTGACAAAATCCTTCAAACACTAGAGGGCTAACTCTTCACACATTTATAAAAATATAACTGGCTGGACATACATCAAATTAGTCTTCATTGGGCTATGGAGTCTCTCACAGTTAATAAACCAAATCACAGTCATCTCATGGAAGCCAAGGCTCTTTGCATCATCAGATGTTCAAACATAATTTACCTAAATCAAAGCCTGCTGAACATACAGGAAGTCAGAGCATTAAAAAAAATGAATTCTGAGTGATGTTCTAACATGCTTCACCAAAACCCACAGCTTGTCAAGCACACAGGAAGTCAGAGCATATAATATGAATTCTGAGGGATTGTGCCATAACAAGGCTGTAAAAAGAACATTAAGAAACTAAAACCACCATCACATTTGAACAAAAAGATGCATTGAGAATCTTGGGAAGAAAAACTCTGTTTGCCATTACTGTAACAGTCTTTTCATAAGCTCTAAAAAACTCTGTTTTTGTATATACAGTCCAACCCTTTTTACATTCTGATCTGATCCCTATATAGGCAAGCAAACTCACCCACCTCGAGCTTCCTCCTCCAGCATGAGGGGAGCCTCGAAGGTGGCTATTCATTATCCCTATCTATTGCATAACTAATCTATTAATTACATAATGGCTAAACTGAAATCACAAATGGTTTTCATTTAATCAAAATCCTAAATCTTTGCTCCTTGTCGCATGATGCTTTTCTGGCTTTTGACACATGTCCTTTGGCTGTTTAGGTTGAAGTATCTTTGAAGGAAAGTACACAGAACGAACTAGCTTTGGATTCTAGTTACGTGTATGCTTATTAATTGATCAAGAGGAATGCTCTGTTTTCACGGTCTTTGTCTCCCACATTTTCCCAAAGTATAGCAGCATGTTCTCAAATCTTTTAATCACCCCATGCATGGAATGCTGCCATGTTTTAGATGTGCTGTAAGTAATATTAATAGACAGGTGCTTCTCTTCCTTAACTCCCGCTCACAGTATCACACTAGTTGCGCTGCACTTTAAACTCATCACCTACAGCAGTTTCGTAGTGCGCTACGAAACTGCTGTGTGATTTAAATAAACCACAGTCTCCCTCACTGGTTTTCTGCTAACACTGTGCTACATTTATTAATGATCTTCCTCATTCCAACAAATGAACAACAATTTGCAAATAATCCTGTTTAGCTGCCAGGCTTCAATGTCAATAGCTTTTCTTAAAAACAAACTCAAACAGCATGCTCGGATTCCTCTGCTTTCTGGAGATACTTTTAGGCCTGCCGAAAGGTTCTTGTAAAACTTATGAAATTCCAAGGTATCACCTCCAGCCTTGCGGACTTCAACCATAAAAAGAGAAGAAGCTACTTCAAATACCTCTGTAGCTACATTCAAATGACCCTTTCTTCCAGTCTTTGGACCTTGCATCTTCATCTTGTAATTTCTCTTTTGCACCGGAAGAAAACCATGAAGGGCATGTAAAATCTGATTTATATATCTTTTTATACAATGTCATAAGGCTTGGATCATCAAAAGGCAAGTAACCTGCTATTAAAACAAATAGGATGACACCACATGACCACAAGTCTGCAGTTGCCCCATTGTATATCTACCCTTTTTCCAGCCACTATAGTGAGCAAATGACTTCAAATCTGAGATCAACATGAAAATATCAGTCCCTAAGACAGATTTTTGGCCCACTAGTTGTAGTAAATTCGACCACAAGTTCAGCTCCACATTTTGAAGATAGACTTGGCACAAATTCTTGAAATGCAAGTAAATCATTTGTCCTCCTCTAGGGTGTAATTAGCTGATCGAAACCTTGCTTTGAAAGGCAGCAATATGGACAAATATTCCAGAACTTGGCTGAGCGAATGATTTCTAGGAATACCCTACACGGTCTCTCCAAAATTGGCACAACAATTCAACCTCAACTCCCTAAAAATGCACTTCAACTTCAACTACAGGAATATTACTTCATTCTCGGCTGTTGTACAAGCCCAACCTTGTCTTTCAAATTTTCACAAAGCAATCGAAGTGCCTTTTCGCAGACATTTGCATCTGAGTGTTTCAACAAGGATGTGATGCCCTTAGAGTAAGCTGATGGAACCATCAGTTTTGTGACAGTATTCAATAAACTATATGCAGCTTCTCTTGCATCATTCTTGAGACCAGAAGGAACAATTGGTTTTTTAGTTTTTCTATCAATAATCTGCAATTGTAAGACTACTTGTTCCATAAGAGCTCCTAGTGCTTCCTGCAAAGCTGTCTGATCATGTGCAATTTCAAGCTCAAAAGCCAATTCAGAATTTCTCAGGTAATTTGTAATAAAACTTGTAGCTTCAATTTGTAAGGTCCATAAAAATGAATCATCTCCTTTGCACTCTGGTTGAAGTAGGTCCAGAATATATACATCTGTTCTTGCTCCTTGCAAAAGGCTTAACTAAAGCTGGAAGCCATATTCTAGATGTGTATTGCCCACTCAGTTGTACAGAAAACTCAATTTCCCATTTTGAATCCAACGGTATGCCTTCAAGATTTTGTGCTTTCTGAGAGGATATTAAAGTTCTTGAAACCATCATCTCAATTAGTAATAACAGAAGGACAGGCAAACTTGCTTCTTCACCTACAACCCCTAGCAGATGTTTCATGATAGCCAATCTGCGATGCTGTGACATTTGTGGCAATGCATTGACGAAAACCTTCAACAACTTTTTAGGATCTTTAGTAGTCATTAACCAGCATGTAAACTTTGAGCTCGAAATCTGATGAAGCCTTGCTTACAGCTTGAGAAGTTTCTTGGTCGCCAGCTGGAGCATGTAACCGGCACGTTACCCCGTTTGTAGAAGACAGCATCTAAATAATACCATCCACCTTGACAAAAGAAATTTCATCTATTTCGAACTCTGCCACTTTGCGCCATCCTTCTTTTATTTCTATTTAATGCGCACTCACCCTTTTAACGACACCAGTTAACCTAAAACCAGCTCTTGTGCCACTAATAATGGCGGCCTTGTAGCATATAAAACTACTCGACACTTGGCATTAATCACCGTATTTGATAAGAGCACTTTCATGTCTTTAATACATACATTAATAATGAAACAGCGTGCTTAACAACGTTCACGACATTTCATTTATATCAGTCATTTTATAAGCCCGTGTGCCTTGAAGAAACAACTGCCATGTATTTCGCATAAGCCATGAGAGAGAAGTTGTTTGATTTTTTAGATAGCACAGTGTGACTTAAATCACAGATAAATCCCTTTTCTAGCAAAAGCTTGGCTCGCAAATTCTTAAACAATACCGCTCGCCCTTCAAGAATTCAATTACTAAACTCTTGAATAAAGGATACAGCAGCTCCAATTCCTCTGTAGTGTCAACAGGTGCCCACCGCCTCATCTAATTCAGCGCCTGCTTGTCTTCCTTATCATATAATGAATATATCATTTCCACTGACAAATTGTCCAGCAACCAAAATAAATAGATAACATGGCTTCTGTCTCGGTTCTGGACCACCGCGGGGAACTACACCATCGAGTGCATTGAGAGAATTAACAATCAACCCTTTCCAAACAATGAGAGTCACGAGAGGATGAATTTTAGCATGTTTAGCGAAAGCGCGAACACAGTCATGAAAACCCATATGACATATGAGGCATTTCTCGATCAAATGTTGAACCATGCGAATGTACATGAGGCGCTGTTTGTATTTTCATGATGACGAGCTCTCCCTTAAATAAAATTCTTGTTCTTCTGCACTTTCTCCATGGCTTTGACCTACAATCCCCTCTTCAATCTCAATCATGCCATTAGTTTGAACTCTCATTTTCCCAACTTCGTTGCATGATTGATGGAGACGCTTTATGAAGAAATTAAGTAGAAGATGACGATGACAGTATATATTGGACAGACGACAGTAGGGAGAAACTCATTCGTTGATGAGGAGGATAAGATGAGGTGAATGGATGGAGAACAGAGCACATGGTGAAGTGGCATCCGTATGTAGTGACCTTGATGCATGTATGAGATTCTTCGTGACATGTCATTCTATCTCTGCTCTTCTCTCGTTATATCATCCATCTTTGGATATTTTGAGTTCATAATGCCTAAGCACAATGTTCTCTAGAAGTAGCTATTGCAAGGAACGATGATATAACCCAGCTAAAACTCAAAACTTTTATCAAATTAACCCATGAGAGTTTCAAGTTTTCTTTCATTGAACCTGTTTTGCAAAATCCATAGATAAGAACATTGTATGCGACAACACCAGAGTTATATCCTTTAATCAACATTAGACCTTTAAGCACATCAACCTCATCCACAGCAGTTGTAGTCAGTGTACAACAGACATGCTATGATTCGGGCCTCCACTGAAAACTCGAACAAATCCCCAGTTTCGTAGCACGCTACGAAACCACTCAAACAGGTAGCGCTGCGAAACTGCTAAAAAGAATTCTGGCGCTGCGAAAATACCCTGACTTTAAGCCAAGCTAAAATTTTTTTAACTACAGCATTTTCAGTGATAACACAACCAGCCCAATGTCTTAATTTATAGTGCAATGGAGGGAAGTTACTAGGTCCTCCTTCAAAGGGATAAAGCCCTCCTTCAAAGGGATAAGCTCCTCTCATCAAGGAATTAGCTCCTTCACTTTTGGGATGCATGAACCACCTAGGAGCGAACCATCCACGTCAAGATTCCTTCTAGAATCATCTAGAATTAACCCAAAGTGAGTCTTTAAGAATAAACTTGCACCTTTTTGACTTTCATAGGGGTCCGCACCCACTCCTTTACACACAGAGCGAGCAGGTTCACATGTAACATGAACAGGGGGTGCGGGACCGCAGGCAACAGTGAGAGAAAGTGCGGAACTAGAGCTTTATTGATTTTTAAGGCCTTTCTCTCATTTTCAAAGCTTGACATGAAGAGCTGAGGTTTGAGACTTGCTAAGGAGGACAGTATGAATGATGATAGACCCATACTGACTGCAAATAGTCATGGTGACAATATTTTGTGTAACACCTCCATCAGCAACTCGAAGCACAAAGGTCCACATTCCAAGGGGCAGTCAAGCAAGTAAAGAAGGACTGTTGTTTATCTCCAGTTCTGGGAAGTCGAGCTCCTTGATTTTAGGAGGACTGTTGGAGGACTCCATTTGTATAAATAAGGGGGCTTAGAGTGTCAATAGGTTAGCCAGTCATTAGTAGAATTTTTCACTTTTATGCAGTACTTGTCCAGCTTATTTTCGAGCTTCTTTTTTAGAACAGTTCATGTAATGTGACTATTATTTTTGATAATGAAGATGAAACAGTTTTTGAGCCAGCATTGATCTCTTTCATAGGGCTGAACCTCTTGGGTTAGGGCCCAACCCAAGCTACCCAACACCTCTTGCTTTGTACTTATATGTTTTTTCTTCAATTCATGAGTTAATTTCTGTTACATAAATTCATTTTACTTTGTTAGATTAGGTTTCTTTTGATGGTTTGCATAGTTGTTTTTGTTTCAGTTGCTCAAGTAGGTTAATGCAGTGATAGAATAAGATTCAAAAAGGCTAATAGCAAGCCCTAATCTCCTTTCTCCCTTTCTGGGACTATGATTTGATGTCAAGGCACTATTTCTACCACCAAAAACACAGTTTTGCTCTTCCATGAAATTTCTAGTGTGATGACATGATTTGACAGTTAAATGTGTTGCTTCAGATTTAGTTGCCAAGATTATTTCCTATTTTTCCAATAGATCTCTTTGCATGTTTTTCTGTTCATAGGTTATTGTTCAACATTTTCTGTTTCTAGGTCAGGAATTAGGTTAACTAGAGATATTTCTATTTTCATAAGTACAACTAGTTTTTTTCCTCTCAGTTTTGATAAGTAGATGTGCAGATCTCTCACAGGACACCTCAGCTCACCATCCATCCAGCATCAGCTCACTTCTCCCATATTTCCCAATTCATTCGCAACATTTCGCCAATCTGCCCTAATTTCTGTGTTTCTCCATAAGCTTCCCTCTTGCCATTTGAACAAATCCAACCATCATGTTCCCTCTTGATCTTCCTTGACAAGCTCCAGACACCTCAACACCTTCATCTAGCCTTAATTTACCCTTTTCCATCATTTTTCCACCTTCAAAACTTCCAAAAATAGCTCCCGACCTCCTCCTGTAGATCCCCTGCAGCCTCCTGTAGAATTCCCTGTAAGTGGTTTTTCGAAATATGATTGCAATGGAAGTATTCAAAAGGGTACTAGGGGCTCCTTAGGGCCCCTCCACACCTTCCTCCACCTCTGCAAAAACCAAGTCCATCTTCCTTCGCCACCAAACCTCTACACAATCACAACCAGATAAATTACATGCATAATAATCACATAAAAACACTCAAAACCAAAAAAAGATGTTTTATTCTCATTTCTTTTCAGAAGTAGCTTGTATAAATGCAATTTACCTTTTCAGTAGACAATGGCACTCATTTCATCAGTTTTCATCTCTTTTCGTGCAAAAGTAGGGTTAGTGGGTAAATTAGGGTTTGCTTTTATATTCCAATCTTCTTTCTCTTTTTGCAAGTAGAATAGTCCTCATAGAGTTAGATTTCTTTCATCACAGTTAAATGCTTCTTCTGAGAATTCATAGAAGTTGGCTTAAGCTCCTAGTGACCTTGCACCAGCTGACCAAGTGACAGCCTGTAGTAAGAGCAAGTACTTGTGCATACAACACCATCGCTTCCAAGTTTGTTACGAACTATCGGGTTCATAAAAGTAAAGTAGGAAGCCCCATGAGTTGCAGCATTATTGCTGCAATACTGGTGCTCACCACTTATGTTTTGGGTTGTAAAACACATCCAAGGGTGGAATCTCCTCGATATTCAATGTAATCTCTCCCGAAGTATTTTTAGGGATTATTTCTATCTCTTTTCTAGCTGTTTCTTTGTTGGGTGTCTCTTCAATCACAATATCAGGAATAATGTTTCGAGGATCATTTTGACTTTTGATCTGTTGATCAAATTGCTCCCACTCTTTAATCAATATGGGATCAATGTGAACATCAGTATTTAGTTGTTCAATGGCCTTATCACTTGTCTCAACTTCTTCAGAAACCTTCTCAATTACCTGCTCTCCGTTGTGTTCTGCTTGCTGAATGATTGTTGTAGTACTTAACAAATCTAGAGGTACCGTCAGTAACCTTTGTGTCCTATATTCAATGAATTTGCCTATTTTCTCAACACTCAATTTGAATTTTTCCAAATGACTTACTGTTGAGAATAATTCTGCTGAAGCAAACAAGTCATCGAACTCATCTTCCTCATGCAAGAATTTATTAACTTTCGTCTGAGTGGTGAAATTGAAAGCAACCTTCTTTGGCTCATATTGTCTTTTAGGGATAACTTCTAGACTCAGATCCTTTGTCTTTTCTACTTCTTTCTCAACATGTTTAAAATCGTGTAATGAGTAAGTGATGTAGCGAAGAAGAAAGGCAAGCCACAAATGCTTCTTGGAGTCTTTAAGATTTCTAGTCATCTCTTTTTCTATTATCTGGTAGGATACCTCCCTGGCTAAAAGCTTATCTGGGATGTAAAGTGGAAGGACACGAGGATCTGTAATATTGCAAAAAACCCTAACAAAGGTAAACATCTCTTCCCTGAACCAACTGCCGATTGAGGTTAAATCAATGGTAGCCTCGTCAAACAGTTGAGGAACAGGTTTATTAAAGATGGCTTGATGGACAAGCAAAATAAAACCATTGCAAATCTTGTATAAATGATTCTTGTATTCAGACTTCTATAAGTATTTATGTTAAATATGAATGAGGGTTGGGTCCTGAACAGTCCATTTCCAACCTAGTATGGGAAAGTCAGAATTAAAACAAATTGTGTCAACTATGAAAGCACTCATATAGAATGGGGGCATGACTCGAGTAGTGACAAATATGTTCTTTCTATAATCCAGTATTTGACTAGCTATTTTGTCCAATAGGATAGTTTCCTAGTCCATGACAAAGGATTTTATTTCTGCTTCTATTAATGGAACCATCTCAATAGAAAACCTAGCAGAATCGGGGCTTCCGAAGAGTCTACACATCATAGCAACAACATAATAATATGGAGATGCCAAGGAGTCCACAGAATACATACCAGATGATTCATGTTTGTGCTTGTTAGGAAAATGTCTCCATTGCTTGATAGGGTCTGATTCAATGTCATTCTCCTTGGTGAAATCTTCCAGGAATGCTTTGTTGTAGTGTCATTGGGGATCTGGCAGATGATACATTCTCTTGACATCTTCTGGCTTGAAGGATCCAAACATCCTTCCATCAGCTATGAAGAAACATCTATCCGTTATGTTAATTCTCTCAATTACCCATCTTACCATATCATTATATGGTAAAATATTTACACGGGTCGCTATTCGATGGAGGAAAGAGTTGTCTAAATCATTGAGCGTGTTTTCTAATTTATCAGTTCCATCAGTTGTTGCTTCTTCCTCTATCTCCTTCAGATCTTCATTTTCAAGAAAAGTATATATGCCTTCCCACGAGGTCTTGCCAAAGCCTAGACAAGTGGTATTTGAGATTAACGTCAATTTTCCTTGTCCTTCTTCCATTGTAAGTGGAACCTTTGTCTTTCGAGTTCTCTTAGACATCTTAACTACCTGCGTGATTCTGGATTTACACTGCAAAATGAGAAAGAGGAGAGTGATAGGCAAAAAACTTTGAGAGGAGCCAATATTACTAATTACAGACTAAAAGCAGTTATGCGCATCAAAAGATAGTACATAGTCACAAAGGATGAAATCCTTAAAGGATTGTAACCATAACTACCTTGAAATGCATTACCGTATCCTCATAACGTGAACTTTAATGCCAAATTAATATATCTCGCATCGCAAGTTTTCCAGTTGTCCTTTTAGAACAGGTGTCACAACTCTGCGATTTTGCGATTAGCGATTGTATTATTTTAATACGTGCAAAGCCATTGCATATCGCAAATCAAGAGTTACAAGTGCTATGTCCGAAAGAATTCCTTGTATTGTTGAAATTGCGATGAGTAGTGAGCTGCCATGTACAGTTGGCAGGTTGGTTTTAAACTTGGAAAATCATGTTTTTCTTTATACTTGGTTTAGCTTTATATCATGAGTGCACATAGTATATGGTACTCATTTCTATTGGGAGCATGGTATGTGATATGCGATTGCGATAGTCACATCGCATCGCAAAGTTTCAACAGAATCATTTCAACATTTTCCTATGGATTGGCACAATGTGATATGCGATTGCGATATCGCATCGCAAGGTTTCAACAAAAAGCCCTAACTTATTCCTTAGAATTACTGATATGCGAAATGTGATAGTTATATCACATCGCATGTTTATAAATGGATTTTTCAATTTAAAACTTTTGATGAGGCATTTGTGATGACTTTGATCGCATCGCAACTTTTCAAACGAATGTTCATTGGTCTTAAGCAATTGCGATTTGTGATGAGCGATTCCAAACATTTGTAAAACAACTTTTATATGAAAAGTATGGAAAATCTATTTTACTCAAAAGGTTTTATTGCTTTTTATATCCTAAAGGGGACCTATTTCTTATTTAGCATCTTTATACTAAGATTAAAATTTTGAAATGGGGGGGTTGTTGTATATCACAACAATTGGCATTCACTGGAAGAACTAGTTATCTCTGAATAAAATAATGAAATTTCTAATGCTTTCCTAAGTAGAATCAATTGAGGAAAAGGGAACTATCTTGGAATTGTTTAGATAAAAATTTTACTCTGAATAAAACAAAGAGATCAATTTTGCAGTTTCTTCTACAAACCCTTATCATAAATAAAAACATTTTTTGCTTTCTTCAAGCTTTGATTGGTTGTTAAAGATAAAGTAGGAGGCTCCTCCAACTTAGCTTTTAAATTTACTCTTTTGTCATAGGTAGTGCCACTGCTGCCAGCAAACATCTATAGTCTTCACAGGGTTACCTTTTATCCTTCAATTATTCATTGTCCCATCCATCTAAGAGTACAATCTTTTAAAGATAAATTCAGAAAGATATATCGACATATATATATTTTTTCATATTCTATTTTATTATTTGATTAAAAGCCATTGCCCTGGTTTGGTAGCCAGAAGATGACAACACCATTCACTAGTTGTAATTAAACTAAACAAGCTGGCTCGTGATGAGACCCCTTGTCTTTTGATTTTAAGCCATTACCCTGTGTTGGTATGCAATATTGCTAATGTCAGCTTAACTAACTCCCTATGATCATGGTAAGCAGGCTCATAATGAGACCTCTTATCTTTTAAATCAGATATATTTTAGAATTACACTGAAAAATCATAAACCTAGTGGATGGGGTGAATGTTTGACTCCTTAAGAGTTTACAGATGACAATTAGAGAGTTGTAGATGCTTAGTTGGAGGATGTTTGAAAGATTTCACAAATTTAAAGATGATTTCAGAGTTTCCTGTTTTTTATCTAATTTCCAAAACTGTAATCATTTCCTTAAAAGTTTCTAGTTTTTAAAAGCAAGAAGTCACAATATTCTTTCAAAGATCTTTTCAATAGTATAAAGCTAATGGTAGACTATTTACAATCTTATTTCTAAAAGAAACCAAAATTTGCATAAAGAATATGTACAGGTAAGAAGGGGTTACCTCCTTAGGAAAATAATTTCTTTAAGATAAGCCCATTCACAAGAAGAGAATCTCTCTTTCCTGATAGGTCTTGTAGTAGAAACATTGATGAGCCTATCTTTTCAATGATCTAAAATGGTCCAAGCCACATCTTCTGAAATTTGGTATGCTTACCTTTGTCTTCATGTGCTTTGTCCCATTTCAAAACGAGATCACCAATTTGTAACATTTTTGAACTGGCTGAACTTGCATCAAAAGAGGATTTAATGACTTGATGTTTAGCATGAGTAATTTTTGCCTTTTCCCTTTCCTCATCCAATTTAATAATTTGATCAAACCTTAATTGAATAGAGGAAGAAGGAGTTTCTTCAATAAATTTTACTAGAGCTAGAGATGGGAGGGCTAAATTTGGTGGAATTACAACTTCTTTCCCATAGACTAAGTTAAAAGGAGAAATACCTATTGAGGCCTTCTAAGTTATACGATTTGCCCATAATGAAAATATTATAGATTTATGCCAATTCTTTTGGTTTTGATCAACAGTTCTTTTAATAATCTTGATGAGATTTTTGTTAGTTGACTCTGCTAAGACATTTACTTGAGGATAGTAATTTGCAGAGTATTTTAACTTAAAACCTCTCTTAAGAGCAAATTCAACTATATTATTTCCATAAAAATAAGATGCATTGTCAAAGATAAGCGCGTTAGGTAAACCAAACCTTGTAATGATGAACTGATCAATAAATTCGATAATCGCATCAGAATTGGCTACCTTTAGTGGAATTTCTTCTACCCACTTTGTGAAGTAGTCTATGGTTGTGAGGATGTATTTGTGTTGCTTGGAAGAATGTGGAATGATCTCTACTATAATATCAATCCCCCACTGTTCAAATGGTTGCTCAATGTTAATTGGTTGTGAAGGAAAAGCTAGTTTCCTTTGTCTCCCACTAGCAGTTTGGCATATCGTACATTTCCTCACGTAGTCATGGGAATTGTTGAACAAAGTCAGCCAATAATACCCAACATGTAGTATTTTGTGGGTTGCAGTGTCTCCTCCAAAATGTCCACCTGCTGGGCCATCATGTAGTTCCTGCAAAACCTTCTGTGCTTTAGATTTTTCAAGGCATCTTAATAGAACAGAATCATAATTTCTTTTGAATAACACATCATCAATGATTTCATAGTGTTTGGAATTTAACCTTAAGGAACATTTTTTTTGTAGCTGAATTCAGGGGGAGCATATCCATTTTCTAAGTAAAAGATCAGATTAGAATATTGAGATTCAAAATCAATGATACTTATCTCATTTACTTGTGCAGTACTATCTGAATCTTCATGATTTGGTATATTGGAGGCTCCTGTCAATAACCTGCAAAAACCTTTCCCTCTAACAATTTTTGTTGGTTTAATATCAATATCATACTCTTGTAAGGCTGTTACCCAGTTAGCTCTTTTCTCTCCTACTTCTCTTTGAACTAGCAATTGTCTCACTGCAGGGAATGGGACTATTACTTTAGTGTGTGTTTTTAGGAGGAATGGTCTAAAATGTTTAACAGACTTAAACACAATGAATGCTTGTTTTTCAACTTCAGAATAATTAAGCTCAGCACCCTACAAATTATAACTAAATAATGATATTGGTGCTTCTACATGTTGATCGTTGATTTGTGTTAAAACAACAGCATAAGATGTTTCAGTGGCCAAAGTATACAAAATAAAATGACTAGAAAAATTCAGCGTACTCAATGCAGGAGCATTAATGATCGGTTGTTTGATCGAGTCAAAAGCCTCTTTTTTGTTATGCCCCCATTTGAACACTAAATTTTTCTTAATCATGGATTGCAAGGGTAGAACAATATGAGAAAAATCAAGAACAAACCTTTTTACAAAATTTATCTATCCCAAGAATGATTGCATAGACTTTTTATTATGTGGCAAAGGGATATCAGAAATTTCTTTTATCTTGTCAGGGTCAATGTATATGCCATTTTTGGATACAATAAACCCTAAAATTTTACCTTCATCAAGAGCAAAGAATGATTTCTTGGGATTTAAGGAAATCCCATATTTTTTGCAACGTTCAAAGATCTACTTTAAATCATGTAGATGATTTCTCTTTTTCTTAGAATAGACAATTATATCATCTAAGTAGACAACGATCGTCCTATTGATCAAACCTTTGAAAGCTATGTCCATAGCTCTTTGGAAAGTAGCTCCAGTGTTTATCAAACCAAAAGGCATTTTCTAATAAGCATATGTTGCCCATTTGGTTCTGAATGTCGTCTTTAATCTATCATTTGGATGTACCAAGATCTGATTATATCCTGAAAAACCATCAAGAAAAGACATTAACTCTGAGCCTGCTACTGATTGAAGTATTTGCTCCATTGTTGGTAATGGGAAATTATCTTTCTGACATGCTTTGTTGAGATTTCTAAAATCTATGCAAATCCTAATATCACCATTCCTTTTCCTTACAGGTACTAAATTTGAGGCCCATTTAGAATATCTGACAAGAAAGATTATTTTGGCTTTAAGGAGTTTATTCAATTCTGCTTTGATTTGGCTTTCAAGATTTGGGTGAATTTTCCTTAGTTTCTGTTGTACAGGTTTCTCATCAGAAATCATTGGAATTGTGTGTTGAATGATAGAGGTATCATAAGTTTTCAGATCTTCATAATTCCAAGAAAAAACATTTTTGTATTTCTTCAATAAACTGATGAAAGAAAATCTTTCAGGTGATGAAAGTCCAAGTCCAAGATTGAAATTTTGTGGTTTGGCATCAGTGCCAAGATTTACTAATTCAAACCTTAAAGTTGAACTTTGAAGTTTTGCATTAGTGACCTTTTTGAATCTATCCTTAATATCATAAAGATCTTCTAGCTTGACCACAAATTTAGGAATAGGATTTTCATTGAGTCTCTGCTTTAATTGAAGATCATGATCACTTTCATCAGTAATTTTTTCGCCATAAGATCCTTAAGATGTCAAGAAATTTAGGGTATCCTCATCATGATTGAACACATGCCAATTGGTAACATTATCTGGGACAGATGGTTGAAAAATTAATTCAATAGAAAATCTATCTGGACTATAATCTTCGGATGGAAGGAGTTTAGAAGCAACATTAGCCAAAAGATCTACTACTGCATTCTGTGATCCAGGAATAGGAGAAATCTCAAATGCCAGAAAATGAGTTATGAGATCTTGAACAAGTGAGAGATAATGTTTCAAATGTCTCGAAAGACAATGGATAGTATTTCTCACTTGTTTAATGGCAATTTCAGAATCACCAAATACTTTCAAATATTGGATATTCAGGCCTATTGATTTATAGAGACCTTGAATTAATGCTTCATATTCTGCAGTATTGTTGGTACATTCAAATTCTAATATACATGATAGCATCATTTTTTCTCCTTCAGGAATGACTAAAATACATCCTGCTCCTACACCGTCATTAGATTTAGATCCATCAAAATACAAAGGCCAAAATAAAGGCTTATTTATAGGTTTATCTACAAGTTCATTTACAACACTAACACACTTAGAAGTATCGGTACTGGAGAAATTTTCGACTTGTGATATCACACTATTAATAGGAAACGAGGATTGTTGAGCATTGAAATTCCCAAAAATGATTCAGCCGAATAGTTTCCAAGAATGTTATTATTGAAGGCTACAGGTTGATTTTCTTCTTCAAAATCAGTTACTGTGTGAGTCAAATGTTTTTCACAATCAATTCTGATTTGATTTGGTTTCCCATTATAGGGAAGCCACATGTGAGAACAATCAGTTGAAATATAACCATGAAGTTTTTCAAACCAATCTCTACTTAGGATCAAACCATAAGACTCAGGGATGTCAGCAATTAATATATCAATTCTTTGGACAACCCTGGGATCAACAGATAATCTGATAGTAATTGAATTTATTTCTCCTAAAACTTGAACCTTAGTTTGATCTAATTGAACAAAATGAACTGCAGATTTTTGAGGTTCAATATTTAATTTGGAGCAAACTGATGCTAGCATTATATTTGATGAAGCCCTGAATCGATCAAGTATTTATGAAAATTTCTATTGTAGATCTCATAAGTCAAGAGAAAAGGAGGAGTATGAGAATTTTACCTATCCCCAATCAAAACGGCATCAATAGCATCTACCTTATTAGATGGTGGCTTACCTAATCCTCTAGCATCCTTTGATAATACAGTAGTTGGAAGAGGAGAAGAAGGTACTACATGTAATTCTTTAAGCAACAACTTTTGTTGATGTTTGAGCTTGCTAAGTTCATGCAGAGAAATATTTGCTCAAGTCTTCTTCATATATTCCACGATGTTATAATCCATGGAATCTGAAACTACTAGCGTTTTAGACGATGAGGGAGGGTTGGAGGATGATGGTTGATTGTGGGGAGATACAACCAGAGCTTTCTTTGTGGGAACTTTCTCTTTAGTAACAGGATTTGAGTTTTTCTTCTTTTGATTTGCTTGACTAGGCTTTACTATACTTTTACTTCTGGTATTTACTGGAAGAGCTTCCTGTTCACTTTCATTATCAGAGTTGGGTAAGATAAAGTCCCACATTCCATGACATTCAACTGTTTCATCTTCTTCCGTTTCTTCAGTTGATAAAACTATATCTTCTTCTTCTTCATCATCGAGGTCAAATTTTGCATTAGATATAGCATTGGGTGGTTTGGGATCAGTAGGCTGATTTCCTTTAAATTTCCTAAATGGTCTTTTCGTAAAAATTTTAGCTACTTGCTTTTTTATTTCAACCATTTCATTAGACATAGTTTTAAGAAATTTTTGTAAGCCTTCCATATCATATGGATCCTTGGTTGCCTTCTTCTTTGAATCATCTCTAAAGGTAACTTTCTTGGATTTCCTTTCTTTTAGAGCGTTTTTCTTTTCCAAAGCAAGGATGCATTTTTCAACAGCTATTGCTTCCTTCATATTTTCTGCTAATGTTGGTTTGGCAGCCCTATCAACAAAGATGTCTATGTTTGAAGGAAGAGCATAAATGTACCATTAATTTTGGACCACTTCACTAGGCTTGGATGGCGTAGGTATTTTATTCAACAACTTATTGAAGCATGAGTTGAAGTCCTTAATGGGTTCTTTTGATTCGGCTTTCAGGTTGGAGAGGTCATTAATGAAAGTTGTTGTAGAGCTATCGTCTCCAAACTTAGTTAGAAATTGCTCTTGGAAAGCATCCCAGCTATTGATAGAACCTGATGGTAACGAAAAGTACCATGATCTTGTTGCTCCTTGTAGAGTATATGGAAATAGTCTAACAACAACATCTTCTTCCATTACTGCATTCAAGTTAATTGATAACATGAAATTGTTTATGTGTTCTTCCGCTAACAGGCCATTGTCAGGATTAAATTTAAGTAGCCATTTTTCAGGATGTGTTGGCAATTAGGTCAAAGGTGCAGGCATTCTAATAGCTCCTGCGTTGGTCCATGGCCTTGGTTGAAGTTGATTATGTGCCATTGTTGAGCTAATAGCAAAAGAGGGTGTCAAAGGAGTTGAAAGTGATTGGGTAGAGGATGTTGAAGTTCTCGTACCTGTTTGGACTATGATCTAAAGTTGGGAAACGGATGGATGACCTTGCAATGGTATGGATGGAATGGAAGATGAGGAGGATAAAGTCTCATTGCGAGATTCCGATGGTGTCTTTCTAGCCCTTTTTTGACTTGGTAAAGGGAATTCAACTGGTGGAATGCCAAGCTTTTCACTCTTTGCCCTAGTAAGCAGCTGCGATGCGATATATTGGGAAGTAACACTACCTTGGGATAACTCAGACTCTTCTTTGAATAATGATATCCCCTGGAGTTTATGAATCAAAGATTGTACTTCAAGAGGTTTAGGAGAATAGTTGTCTAGCGTGTTTAGGATTTCAGTAGTGGGTTTCATATGTTTCTTTTCAACTTCTTGCTTAGGAATAGGGGATTTAGAATGTGAAGGAGAAGTTGGTGATGGTGAGGGGGAATTACTCTTGGAATGGCCTGTAGATTTAGATTTACTCGCCATTCACAGTTTGGCCCTCCTTCTAGTGCCAAAAATGTTGATGCCTCTAAAATTGTAGCACCAAAATTGGGGGATAGCCACTCGGTCCAGACCTTAGTGCAGTTTCTTATCCATTTCGTATGGTGGCTCTGACTAGATATTATGGGACCAGTTTCCCAATAAAGTATGATTTGATGAATGGGTGTCTTAAATATGTAAAAAGATGATAGGTGGTTTAATCTATCAGCTCTAGAATATACAGATATATCTATATAACCCAAGTAATCTCATAATAATGTGATTCTTGATGATTTCTAGCAGACAAATAATAATATATATTATTTACTTATCTACAAAAAGATGCATTTAGATAATGATTACTTTGTTTAAGAAATTAAAAAAAGTAATATGAAATCATATCGCATAACATACTAATATTTATCACTGGCATATGTATATAATATAACAATTCTAAATCATTCAGAAGTGAAATAATACAGAGTTGTTTGAAAACATGTGAATACATCAACAATAGCAAATCAATGGAATGTTAATTACATAAAAAAAGACAAAAGAACAATGATAGATGTACCAAATGCATTTGAATCTCATTTATGCAAGTAACACTCTGGTTCAATCTTCTTATTCTGGAAAGTGCTGTAGTGAAGAGGAAAGGCAGGCCACAAATGCTTCTTGGATTCTTTAAGATTTCTAGTCATCCCTTTTTCTATTATCTAGTAGGCTACCTCCCTGGCTAAAAGCTTATCTAGAATGTAAAGTGGAAGGACATGAGGATCTATAATACTACCAAAAATCCTAACATAGGTAAACATCTCTTCCCCGAACCAACTGTCGATTGAGGTTAAATCAATGCTAGCTTCGTCAGACAACCGAGGAGCAAGTTTATTAAAGATGGCTTGATGGACAGGTAAAATAAAACCATGGCAAATCTTTTATAAATGATTCTTGTATTCATACTTCCATTAGTATTTATGGTAAATATGAATGGGGGTTGGGTCTTGAACAGTCCATTTCCAACCTAGTATGGGAAATTCGGAATTAAAACAAATTGTGTCAACTATGTAAGCATTCATATGGAATGGGGGCACGACTCGGGTAGTGACAAATCTACTCTTTCTATAATCCAGTATTTGACTAGCTATTTTGTCCGATAGGATAGTTGCCCAGTCCATGACAAAGGAGTTTATTGCTACTTCTATCAATGGAACCATCTCAATAGAAAATCTAGCAAAATCGGGGCTTCCGAAGAGTCTACACATCATAGCAGCAACATAACAATATGGAGATGCCAAGGAGTCCACGAAATACATACCATATGATTCATGTTTGTGCTTTTTAGGAAAATGTCTCCATTGCTTGATAGGGTATGATTCAATGTCATTCTCCTTGGCGAAATCTTCCAGGAATGCTTTGTTGTAGTGTTGTTGGGTATCTAGCAAGTGATATATTCTCTTAACATCTTCTGGTTTGAAGGATCCAAACATCCTTCCATCAGCTGTGAAGAAAGCTCTATCTGTTATGTTAATGCTCTCAATTACCCATCTTACCATATCATTATATGGTAAAATCTTTGCACGGGCTGCTATTCGATGGAGGAAAGAGTTGGCTAAATCATTGAGCGTGTTTTCTGATTTATCAGTTCTGTCAGCTATTGCTTCTTCCTCTATCTCTTTCGGATCTTCATTTTCAAGCAAAGTATATATGCCTTTCCACGAGGTCTTGCCAAAGCCTAGACAGGTGGTATCTAAGATTAACACCAATTTTCCTTGTCCTTCTTCCACTATAAGGGGAGCCTTTGCCTTTCGGGTTGTCTTAGACATCTTAACTACCTGTGTGATTATGGATTTACACTGCAAAATGAGAAAGAGGAGTGTGATAGGAAAAAAAACCTGAGAGGAGCCAATATTACTAATTACAGACTAAAAGCAGTTATGCACATCAAAAGATAGTACATAGTCGCAAAGGATGAAATCCTTAAAGGATTGTAACCATAATTGCCTCTAAATGCATTACCATATCCTCATAACGTGAACTTTAATGCCAAATTAATATATCTCGCATCGCAAGTTTTCCAATGGTCCTTTTAGAACAAGTGTCACAACTCTATGATTTTGCGATTAGCGATTGTATTATTTTAATGCGTGCAAAGCCATCGCATATCGCAAATTGGGAGTTACAAGCGCTATGTCCGAAAGAATTCCTTGTATTGTTGCGATTGTGATGAGTAATAAGCTGGCATGCAGAGTTGGCGGGTTGGTTTTCAACTTGGCGAATCATGTTTTTCTTTATACTTGGTTTAGCTTTATATCATGAGTGCACATAGTATATGGTACTTATTTCTATTGGGAGCGCAGTATGAAATTTGCGATTGTGATAGTCACATCACATCTCAAAGTTTCAACGGAATCGTTTCAATGTTTTCCTATGGATTGGCGCGATGCGATATCGCATTGCAAGGTTTCAATGGAAAGCCCTAACTTATTCCTCAGAATTACCGATATGCAAAGTGCAATAGTTATATCACATTGCATGTTTATAAATGGATTTTTCAATTTAAAACTTTGCGATGAGGCATTTGTGATGACTTTGATCGCATCGCAACTTTTCAAACAAATGTTTATTGGTCTTAAGCAATTGCGATTCGTGATGAGCGATTCCAAACACTCGTAAAGCAACTTTTATATGAAAAGTATGGAAAATCTATTTTACTCAAAAGGTTTTATTGCCTTTTATATCCTAAAGGGGACCTATTTCTTATTTAGCATCTTTATACTAAGATTAAAATTTTGAATTGGGGGGGGGGGTGTTTGTATAGCACAATAGGCCCACATCTTCTACTTTCTTTGACTTGGTAGTCTACATCCAGTGACATGTTCTTTCCCTTTCTTTTTCAAGCACAAAGAAGAGAGGGATTACAAATTTCTGTGGTATTACTCTACCTCTCTCAATTAACTTGTAGTAAGAACTTAGATTTGGTTGTGAGCTAGGCTCCTGCAACTCTAGAAAATCTCCCTCAGATGCTTTTGGAGAAGTTTCCTCCTCCTGCACCTGTGGTGTTTCTCCCCTTCCTTCTTTCTATCCCTGTTGTCCTTCATGTATCTTTTTCTATGTTTCCTGTAGCATTAATATTGTTTCTTGTAGCACTGTTTGAGGATCCTGTAGCAGGATTTTTCCTTTCTATAAGAGGGTCACAGGTGCCTTGGTTTGATTTTTTGATGTTAATGTGGTGGTGACTAGCCTCCTAACATTGGTGATGGGAGCCTTTAGGGTTGCTTGTTGTGATGTGCCTTCCTCACTTTTCATTCCCAAGAAACCTAGCCCTTCCTGCTTGCTTGGTGACTCTTCAATTAGAATGGGAGTTTTTATAGGTGTTTGTGGCTTCCCCTGCTTGATCCTAATGCTTCTTCTTGTTTTAAAATAAAGGGGAGTTTGCCTCTATCTTTTTCCTTTAGACTTGATGGGTGTGCTTAAGGTAGCCAAGGTAGCCAATGCCTCCTTTTCAGTGTGCTCATGTGATAATCTTGAAAATTTCTTCCCTTCTTTGGTATGTTCCTCAAGGCTGGTCTCTGCCTTCTGCTCCTCCTCCTCTTCTCCCTCTTCTTCCTTTTCTTCTTCCTCTCCTTCTTCCTCCTCTTCTTTGTCTATTATTGCCTCCTCTTCTTTTAATGCTTCTTCTTCTTCCTCTTCTCTTTCTCCCTCTTCATCACTAACGGTTGGGTTCCCACCATATTCAAGGGCTTAGATTTCATGGACAACCTCTCAGTCCATGTCTCTAAATTTGGACCAAAGAATAGGAATTCTCAAAATTTGGCTCAAGACATCCTCCAATATCAATTTAATGAGTCCATGATGTGCCAATTGCTGCTGTTTCCCTTCTTGTACCTTCTGGATCATGTTTATCATTGACTAAAATAGGAGATAAGGCACATTGAGCCTTTGGTTTATGGGTAAATCCTCTCCAAATCTCAACTCATGGAGGAGTATGAATTGGTAGCCATAGACTACACTGAGCCTCCCTTCACAAGAAATGTATTTTTGGATGTGGTAGCTCATCTTATCCTAAGGATAGGGAAGGCCCTCCCTCCTGACCCCATTTTTGTCTTCAATTGGCTCTTCATTATTTAGGAAGAAATTTTTCTTAGCAAAGGTGATGCTAGGCTTGTCCTCCCTTCTCCATTTTACCCCTTGAGGAAGTGTGGTTACTGTGTTGATCACCTCAAGGTTAATTGTAATTAACAAACCTCTCACCACAATGGCAACACTTGTTCTTTCCTGAGGCTTGAGTTCTATGGAAAAATCATGGGCTATATCATCATCGTACCCCCCTGATCAACTCAAAGAAGCCTAACTAGTGATGCCTCCTAAATATATCTGCCACAGGGGGATGTAGGTGAATCCTTGATGTATCTGTGGGTTCTCTTCTATTTAATCCTGCTCCCATTTATTTTCTTTGATTAGCTAAATGTGGGAAATTATGTAAGCTAGATTAAGTATGAGTTCAGGATGGCTGAGAGTTTAAAATATTTTTGGGAGATGATTGCAATTTATACCCTGTACTATATCCACACAATTCTCTTAAATTCCCAAATTTTTGTCTAAATCTCAAGCCCGCTGTAATTGCTAGAAGATTTTATAGTCTTTTCCTTTTTTTTTCCTTTCTTTAGTTATTAAATCATGAACACGAGAGAGATGGGCCACTTACTTTTCACTGTGATGCTTGGGATGATGATAATTACTAACCAATTTGTCCCTAGTCATCCCCTTGCAGACTTCCTTTAGAATTCTAGTGCTTCCTATAACTTTCTATTTTTCTTGTAGCTTCCTATCACTCTATTTCCTATAGGGTGGCCAAAATAGGGTTTGCTTCTCTGATGGCTCTCCAAGGTGGTCCCAATCTCTTTTGACATTGAAATGAACAACTATTGCATGAAATTTTGGAATTTTATGTTATTTATGGTCAATTTTTTTGGAGCATTGTGTTGGCTAGTAGTGGTATGGGATTCCCTCATTGGGACCATTGGCCCACTGTTGGTGATCATGCACTCTCCCTCATAATCATCACCCACTCTCACATAACTAAATAAACCACCTTTTTTATTGATGCTCATTGATTTGACACTCCAACGTGGCATGCTAACTAGCAGTTCACTTTTTGATCTTGACCTAAGGGTGGCCAAGTTAACTGGCCACCTCCAACTTATAAAAAAGAACTTTTTCAACATTCATAAATTTTTATGATATCGTTACTCGAGGAAGACTTGGATGAGGTTCCATACCTATGCCTACCTTTGCTGATCAATGCATGATGGAGGATGATTTGTTGTTCTGCTTGCTTAGGTAAGTGTTCCTATTTGGTCATTTTTTTGTTGATTTCCTCCTGCTTATGTAGTTGTCTGCTTGTTGTTTCATATGTGTAGGTGCTTGGTGTTACCCTTATGCTGCAGAGCTCTATTGAGGAGAAATAAGGTATTCAAAGATGTTGGAGCTCCTTTTTTATTTGATTATGAAGGATGATGCATTCTTAGCTTGGTTGCAGTGATGCCATAGGCTGCTACAGGAGATCTTGTAGCTACTATAGGAAACCTTGTAGCTACCTTTTTCTTCATTATCTATTGATTTTTTTCTTAGAGGGAGGTTGGGTAGTGGTGTACGAGTTGATGATGGTGATGAAGGCTCACATGGAATGGTGGATGGTTAAGGCCAGTGAGGACATGTCCTTTGGACCCTTTTTTTAATTTTTTTACATTTTCCTGTGTTTCGTTTTGATGGACACAGAGGTAGGTATGAATATGACTTGATTTTGGGTGAGAGATGGTGAGGTGTAGGGTCCCAAATTAACCTAGAATAGGCATGCATAGTTGTTTTCCTATCGGGATCCCTTTCTTATAGTATTTTAGGACATCTTGTAGTGCTATAGGATCTTCTTGTAGCAGCTACATGGCATTCTATAGCAAGCTAGAAAATTCCCAAAAAAATTGATGCCTAGAAGTGGAAATGAGTGATGGGGACATGGTAGGAATTAATGAGATGGAGTAGATGGAGGAATAAGTGAGGTGATACTTGGCATGATGTCCTTGTAACTTTGAGTTCTTTATTTGCTTCAAAAATCTGCAAAATCACAGAATTTATTAGTGGGTAGGTTTGAGGTCCCTGCCATTGCATTTTTGGTTTTTTTTTTCTCTTTTTTATTCTTGAAAGACACACAGGTTGCCCCAAAGGATGTTTTCACCCAGGGATCTTTTTATTTTCCTTTCTTCATTTGCAGGCTACATCAAGGAGGTTTTCAACCCAAGAGTTGGTCTCAAATGCCTCATAGAGGTTTTCACCTAGGCCCCTTGTTATTTTTTTCTCCTTTTTTTTCTTTTTTTTCAAAAATAAAAATAGTCTTCAAGAATTGTGTGATCTAGAAGCTAAGACACTTCCAATCACATTTACTTCCTCATTTATGGTACTCGTGAACTCCTCCCTTAACAGAGGTCTTTTGTAGGATTTCATTCTATATCCATTGACAAGCAAGGGAATACCTTCCTCGTTAATGGTCCTGATTTGAATAGCCCCATTGTCATGGCACTTCTCTATCAAATATGGGCCCAGCCACTTGGTCATTAATTCACCTTTGAAATCCTTGAACCTAGAGTCATATAGCAGAGCCCAATCCCCTTCTTGAAAAACCTTGTCCTTTATGTTCTTGTCATGTCAAACCTTCCTCTCTACTTGAATAACTTCAGTGTGTAGGAGGGCTTGCATCTTGAATTCATCCAAACCATTGAGCTAGAGAAACCTATCTTATTGAGCCTTTGTAACATCCAAGTCCAACTGTGTTTCCATTATCAAAGTACTATATTCAAACTCAATGGAGATCATAGACTTCTTTCCATAGAACAAGTCATAAGGGGTGAAGCGAGTGGTTCTCTTCCAGGTTGTATTATAGGCCCAAGTGGCATCCACAAGTCTGTTAGCCCAATATTTTTTTATTTTTCTCACAACTTTGGTGAGGATTCCTTCCAATGCTCTATTAGCGACTTCTACTTGTCCATTGGCCTGAGGATGATAGGCAGTTGACTTCCTGTGTTTGATCTTATGTTGACTCAACAAATTGTCAATTAGATGTGATATGAATTGAGATCCCTAATCGATGACCAGTTCTCTAGGGTACCCAAACTTGTAGAATACATTCTCCCTTAACAACTTAGTCACTTTCTCTTTTGTTGCTACCTTAACAACCTTGGTCTCATCCCACTTTGTCAAATCCATGCCCCACTTGTCAAATGGATCTAGAGTAACCTGAGATTGCAAGGGAATTTAACACTTGGGAGTAGGTATCCCCATTATCTGGCACTTATCACATCGACTGGTGTATCTTCTTTCATCTTGGTGGAGAGTGGGCTAGTAGTAGCCAACTTGCAGTACCTTGAAGGTTGTCCTCTTAGTTGCAAAGTGGCCTCCACAAGGCCCATCATGACAGGCCATAGGGATTTCAAAGACTTACTCCTCCATGACACATCTCCTCAAAATTTGATCTGGGCCTAGCTTCAAAATATTTCCCCCAATCCAAGTGAATGGGGTACTCTTCCTTACAATTCTACTATTTTCCTTCGATGAAAAATTTGGAGGGAACTGTGCAACAAATAGGTAGTTGGCTATGTCAGCAAACCACGGGGTGAGAGCTAAAATAACAAATAAATTCTCATCTGGAAGTTGATCATCAACCATTCCTTCCTCAGCGGTAGGCAAAACAAGTATAGGAAAAAATCTGCAACTACATTTTCCCTACTTGGCTTATCAATGTTAGTTAAATCAAACTAATGTAATAAAAGAAACCATCTAATAATTTTGGCATTCACATCAGGTTTGTTCATTAATTATTTGATGGCAACATGATCAGCATGCAAAAATTTTTGACAACCAATGATGTAGTGTCTAAATTTGTTCAAGGAGTGGACAACAACTAGGATTTCCTTTTCAGTCACAATGTAGTTTAATTCAACATTGGACATATTTTTGCTAATGAAGTAAATGGCATAAGACAACTTGTCATCTATATAGCCTATATTTTCTCCTATAGCTTTTTCAGAGGCATCAACATGGATGTGGAAAGGAAGAGCCCAATTTGGGCGTTAGAGTATGGGTGCAGTAGTGAACTTGTCCTTCAAGATTTCTAGGGCCTCTTGGCAAATTTCTGACCAACAAAATTCAGAGTCTTTGGCTAGGAGTCCAAACAATGGTGAGGCTAATTTGTTGAATTCTTTGATAAACCTACTATATTATCCTACCATGCCCAAGAAACTCTTGAAATCCCTCTACTTTTGAGGAGTAAGGACCTTTTTTATGATATAAATTTTCTTTGGATCCACTTGTAGTCCTTCCTGGGATACTGAGTGACCTAGAGTAGTCCCTACATTCATCAAGAACTCACACTTCTCAGGACTAAGGGATAGGTTCATTTCAATGCACTTATTTAATAATTTCCCCAAGTTAGAGAGAGCCTCTAGGAAATCACACCCATAGGGAGTGAAATCATCCATATAGATTTCTACAAAGTCATGGACTAGCTCAACAAAGATGCTCAGAACTTCCCTTTGAAAAGTGGCAGGGGCATTACATAATCCAAAAGGAAGGACAATATAAGCAAAGTTACCCCAAGGAAAAGTGAATGTGGTTTTATATTGGTCCTCTAGGCTGATATGGATCTGATTCTAACCACTGAATCCATCCAGGAAAGAGAAAAAATTCTTCCCTACAAGACCATCCAGGACTTGATCAATGATAGGTAGAGGGAAATGGTCTTTTTTAGTGGCTTTGTTTAACTCTTTGTAATCCACACAAATCCTCCATTTTCCATTCTTCTTTGGGACCAGAACTAGAGGAGACACCCACTCACTATCTAAGATGGGGCAAATGAATCCCACATCCAACAACTTCTGCAGTTCTTCTTTGACTATGTCTCTCAGGGCTGGGTTCATTCTCCTCTAAGGTTGGCACACTAGTTTTCAGCCTTCCTTGATGTAGATGTGGTGAGTACACACCGAAGGGTGCACTCCCTTCATTTCCTTATAGCTCGAGGTAAAAGCATCCAAATGCTCTCTCATCATGTTGCACAACTTATCTTCCTGATGGGATGAGAACAAGGAGTTGATTTTCAATTTTTTAGATGGACCAAATTCTACCATTTTTATATGAGAAAGACTTGAGTCAACTACGCATAAATCAGTCCAAGGGTTATCTTCATATTTGTTCACTAGCTCATCAAGAGGCATGGTGTTAGGGGTTGGTTCTGGAGGATTTGATCAATTAGGTCATCTTCATCAGGTTTCCCTCCTCCTATAATAGTATCTAGGGTACATATTTTGTAGGATATGGTATGGTACACTTCATATTCCTCTTCCTCTTCCAACCATAATGGTAAGTTATTCTCTAAGGATGGTTGAGAAGGAGGATACAAGACCAACTATTTTGACAAATGCCTATTCTTAATGGTCATGTTCCCAACCCTGCAACTTATGTAGGCATCAACAGTGGCTAGCCATGGCCTTCCAAGGATGAGAGGACAACCATTGAACTTGGTCTTGGGCTGGAGAAATAAGAAGTTAGCAGGGTACTCCGAGGAATGAATAGAGGCCATCACATCCTCAACAACTCCCTCAGGAGCTACTGTGTATATGTCTGCAAGTTGCAATACTGTTGTGGTCTTCCTCAATGATCCTTGGAGATTCCGTTTGAGCATGGTCTCCTTAGTCATGACATTGATGGCAGCCCCAAGATAAATCAAGGTGTGTGGGACAATGATGCCATCAATGTGCACATCTACTACAGGAATTCCAAGGTATAGATACTTTGGGCAAATCACTCTCCCCAACATTAAGTCAGACAAATGTCCAATGACATTAATGGTGGGGGTGTCTTTATTTCTCCTCCCAGGACTTTTGAAGTATTTCTCCATGATTAGCTTGTTGTAGATGGGGACATTCTTGATATCTTAGAGGAGTCAGATTTTAACACACAAGTTTTTCAATTCTCCCAAAAGTTCAGTCTCTTCTTAGGTGTGCTTACTAGAATGGATCAATCTTTCAGGAAAAGGAGGTGGATTGGCTTTAGGAACAATCTCTTCCTTTTCCTCTTCAATCTCCTCAGGTGGAGATGGAGGTTTTTTATCTAGAAGCACTCTTCCAGACCTAAGCTTGATTTCTTGAATTTCCATAGCATAGGTAGGGTAGGATGTCTCTCCACTATAGACATGTTGTGTATGTTTTTTTTTCCAAGTTCGGATTTGGTTAAGAAGGAATCTGAGGTTTCTTAGGTGGAGCAAGATGAAGGAGTTGTGGTTAATATGGGGGTGGACATAGTAAGGCTAGGGATTGGTTGAATTGGGGCCTCCACCCCTATAAAGGGGTATTCCATTGAGGATGTGGGGGAGCATATGGCTTAAATGACTGATTGGCAGGTTGAGAAGGGTATTGAGGTGCATAAGACCAAGGAGAAGGTGTCAACCATGAAGGATGATCAAGAGAACACCAAGGGGGAAGGGATGCATTCTGATTTGGATTGTAATATGAATAGGATTCCCCTTTCATTCCCTTCTAGTATGGTTGAGGTCCTTGAGACCTCCTTTGGTTGATATAACAGAGTTGTTCATCCCTACCTTCAGTTCCTTGATATACATCTTTCAATCCAGGCAAAGAAGGGCACTTATCTGTGGAGTGGTTTTCCTCATAGACCGAGCAAAGCTCTATATCATTCAATGGACATTCATTTCTAAGGTGCCTTCCGGTGCATCTAAAGAAAAAGATAGTTAAGGCTCTCTCTGATTCCTCTTACTTCCTCTTGATCTACATGGTGTCCATTTGCAGAGAAAGGGTATGCAACATTTCACTTTTAAAGTCTTCAAACATGTTTCCAATTTCACTTTTGATAGATGTGTTGGAGGAAGAGGAATTAGCCAAAGCTTGACTGACCCTACCCTTCTTTTTGGTAGCCCTAGAGTGATTTTTGAAAACTGTCTTGATATCATCATAAGATAGTTGATAGATGTCCCCTCCAAATAAAATGTTTAGGATTTCTATGATATCTTCCCTGATCCCTCTAAGAAGGACTAACTTGAGTGATTTAGGATCAAGGGTGCATCTGTCCCTTTTATAGCTGAGTTAGAACCTTTCCTCATAATCCTCCAAGGATTCATCATGTCCCAAGGTCATTCTAAATATTTCCTCTTTGGTGTCCTTGGACCTACAGTAGTCCCTATACTTGTCATTGAAGGATTGTTGCATTTGAGCCCAAGTAGTGATGTTGTCCCCAGGTACAGCCATGAACTAGTGTAAGGCTGCATCCTTAAGGGTGGATGGGAACAACTTCAACTTCTGGTCATCAAAGGTATAATCATAAGTTCTGCAGATGACATCAAACTCAAACAAAAAGGTATTAGGGTCTTCTGAGGTTAAGCCAAGGAAGTGAGGAAGGGCAGAGGGACTTATGTTTTTCATCCTAACATCTCTATTAGTCTATCTAATGGGAAAAGCACATTCATTTCTATTTTTATCTCTATTTCTTTTTTTAGCCATGGCGTCAGTGTGTGGAATGGTTTCTTCTTCTTGTTCTTCTTCCCCAATAGGCTCTTCAAAGATCTCTAGTTGCTCAGCTAATGGGTCCTCTAACTCCTCCGCAGTCAGAGAGGGAAGCTGACAACCACCAAAGAAGAGGGAAGGTTGAGTGTCTAATGGTGTGGGGGTATTTGGCAAAAATTTCCATAAATTATCTCTACTCCTACGAGGCATGAAAGGAATTTTTTCCTTTTATGTGTTTTTTTCAGAATTAATTGTAAAACAAAAAGGAAAGCATAATAACATCTACCTATTGAATGTAAATTAGGAAGAAAGGAAAATTAAATACACCTAGACACCTCCCCACAACGGCTCCAAAAATTGATGAGCCTTATTATTGCAACAAGGATGTTGCAACTCCTAGGGCTACCAACTTTAATTTATCAACACGGGGTTTCATACAAACTTGGAGGTGGCAGTGCTATATACACAACAGATGCAACATTCTACTCATGTAACTTCTCAACTAGAGCGTTGGACCACTAGGGTTCTAGATCAATATTCTATTGACTAGAAGGAGTTTGACCACTGACAGTGAATGTAAAGCTAGTTCTAATGTAGGAAAGTAAATGCTTGCCTATTTAGGAAATGAAAGTTGTTGAATGATAAATTCTATCAAATTCCATAAATCATCTAGCTAGGAAATAACACAAATTAATTGTAGAAAAGAACTAGGCTAACTTTGCAATTGATCATCTATCTATTTGGACTATTTGGGCATAGGAAGTTGTTCTATCATTCTATGATTTAAATATGCATGCACTAAATATTTCATTTTGTATTTGCAGAAAAAGAGTTTTAATTTCTAAATTCAGAAATGTAAATGTTATGCTTATTCTATTTGATCTTGCAGGGGGGAAAGGTATGGGAGAGTTGATCTCAGGTGGAAATGATAGGCATGGAATCCAAGATGAGGGCCTAACCTACTCTCATACTAGCATTTCTGGTCAAAAGAAGGTCAAACATGCTGCTACAGGATGTTCTAGGTTGCTACAGGATGTCCTGGTTTTCTACAAGTTAGCTGAAAGTTTTAGGAGGGAAAGAATGGTGGAATGAGGTGTTGGAGAGATGTATGACATTGAGAGGAGGTGTAGGTAAGGTGCACATTGCCCAAGACTAAGGCCAACACTTCAGGGAGGTTGGTTTTTTTGAGGTGGTTGCTCACAGTGACTGCAAAATAGAGATTTGGACTATGGGTTGGTATGCCATGGTAGAAGGTGGAGAAGACTTAGGTGAAGTTGGTTGGATGAGTTCCTCCCTACAGATCAACAATACCTACAAAAAACTTGTGCTTCTCTTCATTTATGCATCGCTACATATCAACATGGAAAAGATGAATTGAATTTGAGAAAGCTGATCTATCTATTTCTAATGACTAGATCTATGAAATGGAATGCCTTTTTAAGCTATAGAAAACTCAAGAAACAAAAAAACAACTACAAGTTCTTCTAAGAAATCACAAATAGTGATCTATCTAAAAATGAATCCTAAGATATGCAATGACCAAAATACAACTTTTTTTTTGGGGTTGTGAGAATGGGGCCCTCTAATCATGATCCCATGAGGGAGATGAGGAAGAGGCCATTGTCACAAGATTTTCTGGAGCACCCTCCTTCACTACTGCACTTCTAATCTACTTCTTCAAACTAATGGAAAAAATATTAGGAAATCATTCAATTACTTGTTAAGATAAACAAAACATAAACAACTTCAGCAGCTAACTATCATTTTACTCTAATGAAACAGATACAAAAAGAGGAATTTCTGCTGTTAAGGTTGGTCTCTAACCCAAGAGCTTCAGCCCTTTGAGTCAACTCAGTGATGAATCAAGGTAAAATTTCTCATTATCATCAAAATGTCAAATACAACAATAAAATAACAATCACAATATTTCAGTTCAAATTGCCTCTTGGCTACTGTTGTGGTATTCAACAACCCCCCATTTGTTAATAATAGTAGTTAACGTTACATTAACTAAATGGGGACCCTTTAAAAATTTTCATTCAAAAAAAAAACTTAGCATTTAGTCATTTCTTTTATTTTTTGAATAAAGCAAAGATAACAATCAAAAACCTTTTTGGGAACTACTAAAGACTTACCTTTTCATATATAACATGTCTAAAACCCACTAAAGGACCTTTCTAAAAAACCTCCAAAATCAAGAAAAGCGTTTAAAATAAGGGCTCCATGGTCTAAATTATCATAAAATCTGATGAAAACGAAAGTCCTTAAGCTTTTTAGGCTTAAGTCTCGCATCGCATATCACGACCCATAAAAGAGCTCTCTCTTAAATACGATATAGCAAGATTTGCATGTTCCAGAACCACGATGGTTCTTTGGCTTGTATCGCATTGTATTTCAGGTATTCAAGCAAACACTTTGCACTTACCATAAGTCAATATTGCAAAATGCGATTCGCACCCGGACCCACACCTTAGAGTATTAAAAGAAAATATTTCGAGTCTATCAAGTCTATTACATAGGATGAACCTAGCAATTAACCATACATAAAATAGCTAATGGATGACTCACATCTCACATCTCGCAGACACACAACAGGAGGCAAGAATGATAAAAGGCACATATTGCGATATTGCGATCTATGATATTGCTTTGCAAATCGCACAATCGCTATCATGGCAGTGTAATGGCTCGCCACCCTAGAAGATTTCATCCCGTTTTTCGATGCAAGCATTTATGAGCAATAAAGCTAAGGCATAATGAATCATTAGTGGGCATTAGTGGGAAATAACTGCATTGATGTGTGAAAATCCATTTAGCTTGATATGATATCTTGTTACATGCATCTGAATAATGCTTCTTTTACCACCTTTACAAGCTATCTTCATTATTTCATTTTTACGTTCATCTTTGAGTGTCCAATAGATGTTGTTCTACATTTCATGAAAAACCCACAGAGCAGAGCATTAAGAAAAATGGGGAAGAAAGGTAATATTGTAGCCTCTGAAAAGACAGAGATGACTTCCCTATTCGCAAACACCACATGCAGCAGAGAGGGAGGAACCTCTACGTGGGAGACTATGTACAACATACTGGAGGAGGAACAACTAAGGATTATGGAAACAAATGTTATATTTGACGGACAAGATTCCTCAGACACTTCCATGTTAGAGACAGCTTGCTCGTTTTTGCACCGTATAGCCACTCAACTGAAGATAATCCCTTATACCAACATGGTAAAATGGGTTATTGATGAAGTAGACATCTCAGATAGGGAATTCAAAACAAGAAGCCAAGGAGTCATCGAATCTTTTACCCCAGACAATTTATGGGTTGTGTACCACCTACAAGAGCCACAAGTCATCTACAACAGGCAATTCGTATAAAATTTTGCTAAAGAGAATAGCGACCAAGCGGATTGCACCCGTGCTTGGTCGAATAATCAAGAGAAAATCAAAAAAGACAAAAATCGTATGTACATTACTGCATCTATTTGTCCCCCTTATAGTTTTGTTGTGACTATGTTGTGTAGTCTATTTGGAAGACCTGATAGTACCAAGTTCTCCCGGGAGTTGTTGTCATTAATAGACGTAGTCGTTAACGCAACTATTATGAATTGGGCCCAAATCTTGTTAGGCAATTTAGAAAAAATAATTATCGAGTATAGAAGGAGAAGAAGTATTGCTTTGAGGGTTTACCCTCCATTTTTTATGAGCACCTATGGAATGGACGCTATTTGTTTTAGTTCAAAGTTCCCCATCATGGGCTGGAAATGGACTATTCGAAATCTGCTCCCCATTCACATGTACCACAAGGTCATGTAGGAATCCAGTTTTCAACCACATTTTTTCAGGATTTGCCATGGAGTTATGCTCCCTATGTACAAGCAGTTGTATAATCGAGACCCCCCCAGGTTTTCCCAAGAAGTTGAAGTTGAAATCCTCCCAGTGGCTAGATGGTTTAGGGAGGAAACATTTACATATATCAGAGTTTTTGGCAGCATCACCTCCCCCCACATGCTCCCATACTTTGTTCCAAATAAATTGATGGCTAGGGAGATAGCCTACCAGACAGCTATTGAGGGAGGAATGATCCATACATTGAAAGAGTCAAAGAAGGCCATTTGGCTTGAATTCCCTGTACAATGTGGGGAATTTTCACTACACAACCTGGGACATGCATTCAAAGAAATAGATAACATGCTATCTCTACAATTACCCAAATTCCATGGATGACAGTATGACCCATTTGGCACTATCAAAAATTTCACCACTTTGGTGAAAATAAAAGTATTCACCAATGAGGAGGAATTTTTTGATGATATCTTTTTGTAGAAAAACACCTTTGCAGAGGTGAAGCATATGGCACAACTACTTTTTGACCAAGAAGATCTGGAAAAGTTTTACAGTTACAGAGAAAGAAGGCTAGCAATGGTCCCATTGGACCAATTGTTAATTGAACCAATAAGGGAGCCTACTCCTAGTGTGACTATAGAAGGTGACTCCAAAGAAAACTCCAAATCTGATTTTGGAGTAGAGTCTCAAGAAAAATCTATCAAGGAATCACAACATTCATCACAGAATGGAAAAAACAGGAGCATTGAGGATATGGCCCAATCTACACAAAAGATAGCTAAAGAAGCTTCAACTAGCAAGCAAGTTGAAATCCCTACTACCTCTGCACAACCAATAAAACCCACAATAATTGATTTAGAGGAAGAGTGGGATAATTTTAATAAAAGTCTTAATATAGAGGAACAAGTACCAGAGTCGCAAACTCCTCAAAAGAAAAAAGCTCTGGAAATTACAGTCGAAGAAACTGAAAAAGAACCAGAAGTAGAGCATATCCCTGTTACCCCCACCTCCGAAATAATTCTGAAGATTGAAGAAATACCCCCTCTCGATGTATTCTATAGCCCAAAGCATTAGGCCGTGGTGAAAAGCAAAGAAAGAAAAGAAAATTGGACTTTATAGCTGCTACTACCCCTGAAAATGGATTAATGGATGTTCTATGGAAGGACTCACCTGTTGATCCATCCGCCAACTTAACTAGACTTTCGCAGTTTGCAGGTGCTTATGCTACAATGACCATAGACAAAGAAACAGAAATCCAAATGTTGCTTAGAGAAAAGGAAAATAAAATAATGTCGCTTGAGCAACAATTACAGTAGGTCAAATCCAACCAACAGGCAGAGATACAGTTGGCCAAGCTTCAACAGGAATTTGAACGGATGCAAATAGAACTTCGAAATAGCTTAGACAAGAGGAAGCACAGGTGTAGGCAATAACTGATCTTCATAAAGATGATCCAAAAATTGATTAGTTTATTACCGAAGCACTCAGATTTAATTCCCAGTTGACACATCAGGTAGAATTACTATGCCAAAAGATTTCACACTAGAAATCTTATTGCGAAACAAGTGATAAACTAACAAGTCAAGTCATAGAAATGCGACTTGAATATGATGAGATCTTTAAAAAGGTCTCTGATCACATCACCTGGAAAAATACAAAGGAAGGGAGAAAATCCGACCTGCCCAAGCTAGAAGAATCAAATAAGGAAATTATGTTTGAAAGCTGGGATTCTCAGCTAAAAGAAGTAGACAAGGAAATAGTGGACGTGGCGGCAATAGAAAACATTATCATAGAAAATATCAATGAGAATTTGCATGGTGTTGATCTAGTAGCAGAGTCCATTCCAGGGTTCCTTCTAGATGTGAAACAACTCGAACAACAATAGAAATAGGCAGTGGAGGAAAAAGTGGAAGTAATAAGGAAAATGGCCAAGCTAGACTGGGAGGCATATTGGCAACATTTGGTCAAGCCTCATAGCCAATGGATGACCCTGCGATGCCTAACCACTTCTACCGAGAAAATGGCGCCAACACTAACTGATGTCGTATTCGATGGACAGTTGAAAGTTGAAGTTGGCCAGCCTACACAGCTGAAGCCTATGGTGGATATTTATGATCTGAAGGATCGAATGCAACATAGTTAGTCACCTTGTTTACTTTAATTTTGATTTTATTTTTGCATAAATTGAGGCAGGTCGTTTAAACCTCCTCAACTATTTTTGTAATAATCTATTTTTAGTTTTATAGTTTTAGTATTTAAACCCCTCTCATGCATTTAGAGAGGGGTCCAGAATTTTATCAAAAACTCTCTTCAAAACATGCACTTCTATCCCTTTGAGGAAGTTCTGGTGAAATATATGGAACAAGATTTTTTTTTATCTGACTTAGCATCTTCTACTGAAATTTCACTTTTTCACTCTTAGATGATGTTGAATGGATTGAAGATAGATCAATATTGTTGAAACACATGAGTAGGACGTATTATAAATGGTACTTTTATCTCATAATCATTTTTACTTATGTATTAAGCAATCTTTTCTTTTCAAATTATTTATGTATGAAAGTCTGAATTTTTATTATAGTTATTGCACTTTTGTATGATGATGATCTTTATTTTATGCTAAATATATGAATAACTCTGTATGTGATATATTTCTCACAATCGTTTCAACTAAATTTTTATACGAAATGATTATTGTTAAAACAGATTCACTTCTAATCGTAATTTAATGATATTTATTACAAATTGATTTTAGTAGTTATTGTAGATCACATACATCAAGTTTATCCCAGGTATATTATGATTAGATAGCTTTTAGAAATTAGAAGTTAAATGCATTTGCGATTGATTAGTTTATACTAGATTACCGTTAGCTTAAAACGTTACTCTAAACACATCACACATCACCCCATTTAGCACAAGTATTAAACAGATTAAGAAATTGGTCCCATTATCCCCAATCAAAGCCACTACTCTAAACGGAAAAGGCACTGCTTTAAGGTCCAGACCAGGTGCTTTTCCCCCATGTTGAGGTAGCGATTTTCGAGGCTTCAACATTTTGGTGCTAGAAGGAGGGAATGAACTGTGAATGGCAAGTAAATCCAAATTAATAGGCCATTCTAAGAGTAAAACTCCCTCACCCTCTCCTCCAACTTCTCGAAAGTCTTCTAAATCCCCTAACCCCAATTGAGAAGTTGCATAGGATATTATACAACCCATTACTGAAAACCCAATCGATCTAAAGATTTCTTCTCTTACCAAAGCCCTTGAAGTTCAATCTTTGATTCACAAATTACAAGGGATTTCTCTATCACAAGAAGGATCTGAGATATCTTAGGATAGTGTTACTTCTCAGTTCACTCCATCTCAGCCATTAACTAGAGCACAGAGTGAAAAGTTCAAAATACCTTTATTCAAATTTCCTCTTCCAAGTCATAAGAAAGCTAAGAAGACACCATCTGAATCTCACAACGAGGTTTTATAATCATCTTCATCCATCCCATCTATACCCTCACAAGATCAATCATCCATCTCACCACTCCAAATAATGATTCACACAAGTACATGAGCTATATCTTCCTCTACCTAATCACCTTCAAAACCTACAACAACACCTTCCCCTACCCACATACCAGCAATGGCACATAATCCCCCAAAAAATCCTCCAAGGCCATGGAAAAACCGAGGGGCTATTAGGATGGCTACTCCTTTACATCAATTACCAACGCATCTAGAAAAATGGCTACCCAAATTCAATCATGATAATGGCCTATTGGCTGAGGAACATATAAATAATTTTATGTTATCCATTAACTTGAATCAAGTAGACGAGGAAGACACAGTTGTAAGACTATTCCCATATACTTTGTAGGGAGCAGCAAGATCATGGTACTTTTCATTACCATCAGGTTCTATTAACAGTTGGGATGCTTTTCAAGAGAAATTTTTAACGAAGTTTGGAGATGATAGATCTACAACTACCTTAATTAATTATCTCTCCAATTTGAAAGCTGACCCAAGAGAACCTATCAAGGACTTCAACTCTCACTTCAATAAACTATTGAATAAAATACTAGCGGCATCTAAGCCTAGAAATGAGGTCCAATATTAGTGGTACATCTCTGCTCTGCCCTCAAACACAGCTATTTTTGTCGATAGAGTTGGCAAACCAACCTTGGCAGAAAATATGAAAGAGGCAATAGCTGTAGAAAAACGCATCCTAGCTGTTGAAAAATGAAATGCCTTAGAATAATGGAAATCTAAGAAAGTAACCTTCAGAGATGACTCTAAGAATAAACCACCAAAATATCCTTTTGATCTTGAAGGATTACAAAAAGCTCTCAAAACCATGTCTAATGAAATGATTGATATTAAGAAATAGGTAGCAGAGGCTTCCTCTAAAAAATCTTTCAGACCATTCAAAAGGAATTCCCCTGCTGATCCTAAGCCTCCAAATGCCATATCAAATGCTCAGTCAGATGAGGATGAAGTTTCACCTAGCAAAGAACAAACAAACGAGGAGGAAGTAGCAGAGTTACAAGGGATGTGGTATTTTATACTTCCCGATGAAGAAACTCAAGAAGCCTTACCTGTCACTACCTGAAGCAAAAATCTTGTCGAAATGTCACAAACAAATCCAAAGCAGAAGGCTTCAATGCCACCCCCTAGGGATAAAGCAATAGGTAAGAAATCTGTATCAAATCCACTCAGACAACACCTACTCAATTGGATCCTTCTCCTTCATCTAAAACTTTGAACATTTCTGATGAAATGGAATATAACATTATCGATGATATGAAGAAAATTGGGGCAAACATTACATTTCATGAGCTTAGCAAATTGAAACATCAACAAAGTTACTTCTGAAAGAACTTAAAGAAGTACCTGCTACACCACCTCTTGCTGCTGTAATCTCGCAAGCTGCCCAAGAAATGGGAAGACCCCCTAATGATTCTTTGAATAAAATCGATCCAACTGATATAGCTTTAATTGGAGGAAGAAAAAATCACACACTCCTCCCTTTCTTCTTACTTTCGAAATCTTTAATAAAAACTTACACAATTGTCTGGTTGATTCCGGAGCTTCATCTAACATATTGCTGAGAATAGTTTGTGAGAAGTTGAATGTTCAGCCTCAGAAATTTGTTGTATGAATAGTTCAGCTAGATCGCTCTAAAGTCAAAGTTGTCAGGGAACTTAATCAAGTAACCATTAGACTTTCATCAAACCCCAAAAGTTTTCCAAGTCATCGACATACTCGTAGCTGACATTCCTAAGTTCTATGGTTTAATCCTTAGTAGAGACTAGTCAGAAAAACTTCATGGTTATTTTGCAACTAACTGGTCTCACCTATGGCTTCCCTATAATGGTAAACCAAATCAAATAAGGGTTGATCACGAGAAACATCATAAGTTAATAGTGACAGAATTAGAAGGAGAAAGTGAACCAATTGTGTATAGCAACAATATCATCGGAAATTATTCTGTAGAATCATTTCTAGGGAATTGCAATGCTCATACTTCACATTTCTTAGAAAACTCTGTTGTCTCTCAAATTGAAAAAAATTTCCCAAACAGACACTTCTAAATGTGTAAATTTTGTAGATAAACCTATAGTTAAATCTTTATTTTGGAAATTATTTTTTGATGGATCAGGAGCAAGTTGCATCTTAGTTAGCCCAGAGGGGGAGAAAGTTATGCTAGCATGCAAACTTGAATTTGATTGCACCAACAATACTGCAGAATATGAGGCACTACTTCAAGGTCTGTATAAGGCAATTGACCTTAATGTAAAATATCTCCAAGTGTTCGGGGATTCAAAAATTTTCATAAAATAGGTAAGAAATACTATACATTGTTTATCATGACACTTGAAACATTATCAGCCATTAGTTCAAGATCTGACTCTCCACTTTACTGCGTTTAATATTTCCCCTATCCCAAGAATCCAGAATGCTAGTGCCGATCTTCTAGCTAATGTTGCTTCCAAGCTTATCCCTCCAGAAGATTATAGCCCAGATCGATTCTCCATCGAATTAATCTTTAGGCCTTAAATCCCTGATCATATCACCAGCTAGAGAGTCTTTAATAACGATCCGAATATCATAAGCTTCCTGACCTCAAAAGGTTCATACGATGACCAAATAGTTGATGAAGACTAGCATGATAACCAACTTAAACAAGAAACTATCATTAATGCTATACCAAAGTCTGTAATTAAGTTGGAAGACTTATATGACCTCAGAGATAGATTTAAACGATCTACTAATTCAAACTTTAGAGTTCAACTCTGAGATTTGAATTGATCAATCTTGGGACTGATTTAAAACCTCAAAACATTAACTTAGGTCTAAGTATTACGTCAGACGAAAAATCATCTTTTATAAGTTTGTTGAAAAGATATAAGAGTATCTTTTCATCGAACTATGAAGATCTCATGACATACAACACCTCTATTATCCAACACACTATTCCTATGATATCTGATGAAAGACCTATCCAGCAGAAATTGAGGAAAATCCATCCTAATTTAGAATTTCAAATTAAATCAGAGTTGAATAAACTGCTGAAAGCCAAAATTGTTTTTCCTATCAGACACTCCCGATGGGTTTCCAATCTTGTCCCAGTCAAGAAAAAGAACAGCGATATTTGGATATGTATAGATTTCCACAACCTCGATAAAGCTTTCCAAAAGGACAATTTCCCATTACCTCCTATGGAGCATATTTTGCAATCAGTAGCCGGCTCTGAACTAATGTCTTTCCTGGATGGATTATCAGGTTATAACCAAATTTTAGTACATCTAGATGACCAGCTGAAAACTACATTCAGGACAAAATGGGCCACTTATGCTTATCAGAAGATTCCATTTGGGTTGATCAAGGTTGGTGCTACTTTCTAGAGAGCCATGGATATAGCCTTCAAAGGTTTGGTAAATAAATCAGTAGTGATCTACTTAGATGATATAATAGTATACTCCAACAAGCACAGTAATCATCTAAGAGACTTGAAATAAATCTTTGAACGTTGCCAAAGGTATTGAATTTCTTTGAACCCCAAAAATTATTTTTTCACATTAAGTGAAGTGTTGGCTTGTTGGGACCTGACCCAAGTTCAGAAGTGATTTAGCCAAACAAATCCCGAAACTACTGGCCCTTTCGGCAACAGTCGCAGTGTGCAGATTGAGGTCTCACCTGAGGTAGTATGAGAGGGTGCTAGAACCAGGTTTCCACACCCTAGGGATGTCTTGATGAAGTCTGGGAATTTCGCGAACCGATCCTACACGTTGGCGTTGCTCCGCACAACTGTCTGACCTTCGCGTAGCTCTATAAAGAGTGCGAAGAGGCACTGTCTAGATCCTTTATCCTTAATGTGTTATTATTATAGATCCTAACTTAATTTTGTGGGCCCAATATTCTCATTAATCATTCAACATTCATAACAAGTACGTGCAATCATAAATTGTAAAGAGATGCATAAGAATATAATAGAAGCATAAACACACAGATCTATGAGCAGATGCACAATGTTTCAGAATCAACTTATCTTTTATTAAACCTCTGTTTAGTTACAATCCCAACTCTGGCCTGCGCACTCAACTGCAAGGGTCCGAGCACACAGCTGTGGACTCTACGAAGCCTCTGCACACACAGTTGTAGAGCCTCTCCTTACTACTACAACCCAAGACTCAGAACGAAATCCTTATCCCAAAACCATATTACTTCAAATCAAGACTGAAAACTAACTTCTACTCTTAGAACCTCACTCTATTTATACAATCCCATGGTCTGGTAGATCGACACTTTCTATATTAAATTACATTATTTTATGGTGGACAACCCTAGACTCTAGTGCTCTGCACCCACATTTTACTGGGTCTTTACATTACATTGACTAAAACTTGGCTTTAAGCCCCAAAAACCTGCTATGGGGGGATCCACTGCCCAACAGGCCCCCAACACAATCATCGTGACTCATCCCAAGTCACTCGACTGGTGTGGTGATCTTTGCTCAGAGTCCATCCAGCAACTTCTACGCTTCGCTGACATCTGCCACACATTCCTCCGTTGTCTGTTGTATCAGTTGTGTTCGACTCTCTGATGCATCATTGCCAGAGGCACCTTCTTGCCTTAGCGCATATGTATCCTACATCTGGGCCAACTTCCCCTCGATTATGGTGGTGACCGTGAACACGTCCTCGAGCCAAGGTTGGATGCATGCTTTAAGCCCTACTTCTTTCTAGCATGCAGCATCCACATGTTCCTTCAGGGCCTAGGCCTCCCTCATCTTGGCCAATCGCTGAGTAAGGGCAACTGTCTACATGGTCCCCTAGACATTGCCATAGCCCTGCTGCAACTCCCGCACTTCTGTCTCTAACTACTGTAGCGTTGGGTATTCTTGTAGTGAAGTGAGCATGAAGAGGGATTGATCCAACAATCCCATGCAGTCCTATACAGCGTGCTCTATCACTTCCAACCCTGATCGAATGGCACGGTGGTGTTGCTCTCTGACTTCCGGGGGTGTAGAGGGTTGTGCCTTCAGTCACAGCTCTGCGATCTACAAGTTCAGCTCCAACTGAACCTTCGTGGCCTCCTCTTGGGTCTTGCGGACTCTAGCTGCTAATTGGTGAATCTTTTCCGCAGTGGGGAGTGTTGCCGGCATGGCCAACTCCAATATGCTACTATAGGCCTCCTCCACAACCTGTTCTAATCCCTCGTTTTGTGCAACCAGGTTGTCACGCTGCAGGCTAAGCTGTTCAAAATTTAACTTCTACTCACTCAAGACTTAGAGGGTGCACCCCTCCCTGGCGCAGAGCTCAGCAGTTACCCCATCCTACAGCTAGTATAGGGTTTCTCTGGGAAGGGCGGCCAAATTCAACCCCCAGCCCCTCATGTCACCTTCGGCTTCTACTAAGACTGCACCTTCTGGTAACACCAAAGTGTTCATTGTGCAAGCGTGCAACATCTGCTCAGCTTCGGATGCACCTTCCACAAGGTGCGGTGTCATCATTTCTGGGGGTTGCACCTATAATGCCTGCAATTGTGCTCTGAGCACCCCCAAAACAATTGTCTACTCCATCATTAATTCTTCAAGATCATCCTTAGTGACATCGTGAACTAGTTCGCCACTATTAAGAAGGGCTCCCTTAGAGGTCTTCGTTGCCTTTGTCTTTTTCCGTGTAGTTGGCTTCTCCTGGATGGACGGCCTCTTGAGTTGTGTCGATTTTGTTGTAGGGTCTGTGTGTTCCTCTGTCTCAGCCTCCCCCTGTATGTCCTATTCCGTGGAAGTTTCCCTACCTTCCTTGGTCTCTTCGATGGGCATGGATGTGGTTTGTGCCATCTGCGCTGTCATTACTACCTTAGCTGCCTTCCATTGCATGGCCACTTCCTGTTCCTGGCGCTTTCTCTCCGCCAGCTTCAAGATGCACAACTTGGTTTCCTTCTTTCGCTGTTGTGTTGCAATCTTTTCCAGTTCTACCAAGTATGGAGTGCGCCACTCCAGAGACCTTGCCACCATTATATTGAAAATTGCATCATCCATTGCAATTAATAGAAGCTTCACCCATGTTCGGGCTAGATCCTTTCGTGCCCGGATATACAAATTATGCATATCTTCCTTGAATTCTGCCGCGCTTTGCAAACTGTTATAGACTGTCGGGGACAACCGCAACCTACAGTTGATCCATGTTTAGATGCTAACCTCCATGAACACCCAAAACACCTTGATCTCGCAAACCCTCATCGCGTCTTTCGTTGCCCAGAGCGAGGTGTACCTCGTGCCTTTAGGTAGGTTTCTCTCAATGGTGGGAAATTGGCTATCCTCCGGAAGCTCCCCTACAACCAACAGGATAGATAAGAGAAACCACGCGTAGTGGAAGGTCTTACTCTGCTCCTGGACCTCCCTATAATTTGTCAAAAACTCATCGCAGAGAAACTGTGCCCAGTTGAACTGGACCCCCTCTGCACACTGCTCTGCCAACACAATTACAGATGCTAGTACCTCGTCTGTGCAGCGTTTCCTCATGAGCTTGTTGGCTAGTAGCTAAGTGTCTATGCACACCCCTTGGTCCTTGATGCTCGTTATTACATACCCTTGCTTCCTCAACTCCAGCTTATATTTGGCCTTCATATCTTCTGCAAGGGCCAAGTCACTGCTCTTTCCTGCTATGGCTGTGGGATTGTTTCCTTTGATGGGTAGCTGAGAAATCTGGTGAATTAAATCATCCATGATGGGAATCGGCTCCTCCAACCAGAGATACCCATCATGTACTAGACATAGTAGCTACCAGATGAAAAAAATTGTGATGGGTGCGCGGTGGTAGTGTGGTATCCACCGCAGATGGAGTAACCCAGCCTTCTCCACACCGCGTAACCATTTATGATGCACTGATTTCTCCATGGCCAACTGTGGGAACTTCTCACTGTTTGCGAGGTCCCAGTCTTCAAAATTTATATTAGGTACCCGTCCCAGTGGTGGACCTTCAAACCTTATTTCATCCAGAAGAAGCGGGGTCTCAAGCACACTCTTCGTGGCCTCCAGGTCCTTCGGTATCTTGGCAGTCCCTTTCCACGGGGGGATGTAGGGTAGTAAATTTATCACCGAAGGTACTTGGGAAACATTCTCCACCTCATCGTCCTGTGCTTCAATTTGGGTGATCAGGGCTTGCAAATCTTCCTCCTCCTCCTCTGTTTCAATAGTGACAGCTTTGCCCTTCTTTGCCATTGACAATTTACTAAATTGTGGGTTTCGTGGTGATACTCGGACTGGCCCCATTGTCTGCTTGTATTTTTATGGTCGCAGCATGCATGGGGACCTTGGAACCTCTAGTGAAGCTGTCACCTCTCCAAGCTCCTCTTGGGTCACACGGTGTTCTGGGGTAACTTCCACAAATCGCACTCTGGTTCTCGCAATCGTCATCATTTCTACATTGGATCCATTTGGTCGTGTACTCATGGGTGGCAAGGTAGCTTGGTGCTCAATGCTTTGTACTGGCTCAAATATTAAACAACCAAGTGTTGCCTCATGGGTCCACCAAGGGATTTTATAGTAACGTTTAAATTTGAATTCGACCATTCCTTCCACTTATGAGTCATTAATACCTTCTCGGTGGAAGATCGTCCATGGTAGTAGGGTCGCAACTTCTTCTAATGTAGTAGGAGGGTTGTCTAGACTTTTTTCCATCATGCTTAGTTTCTCGGCACGGCCTACTTGCATGACTTCGGAGTTCAGTTTGTTGATTTCTTCATCCAATGTCATGCTTTTCTTCCTCAGTCGTGCCCAATCTTTGTCGAGTTCGCAAAGTTTCAAGCTCCCTCGCCGAATGGCTTCCTGTAACTACCTAATTCCTTTACCCAGGTCCTCACGTCCTATCCCAACTGTGGGAGCTGTGGTCTGGGGATTCTTCTCTACTCTCCTAGTTTCATCTCTTCTTGTCAATGTTGGGGTCATTTCCATGCTCCGGTTTTTGCTTATGGTCCTATAGGCCCATTGAACCACTGGTATGCGCAGGTCCCAATCAGTTCATCTCACCTGGTGAATGCTATTCATGACTCTGCATAACTTTTTGAATGCTCCACCACGGAATATTTGTGGAGTGCGTTGCCTTCCCTACTTCATGTCAGGTTCTGATTTTCGATCCTTAGTCTAGGAGGTGCTTGCACAACACTCGTTTGCACCCATTGACACAAGTGGGCACGCAAACTACTTCGTCCTAGTTGCCCAGCTCGTGTTCGTCACTTGGGACTTCCAAATCGTAAGCGCATCCGTGTTCTAAATTCACACCAATTTCCAATATTCTTCTAGTGTGTATTCCACCATCGTGCAAGTGTCGCATGCAATGCCCATTCTAGCGCACTGTACCACTGTTGTTCCGGTACTGCACTTTCAAATTTGTCTAAGAATTCATCCACTCCTATTACCCCATCATATGTTTGCAATTTCTTTGCTTCAGTTGTCATGCACCATAGTGATCTAATCATCATGTTTCATTTCAGCGTTGTTACTTCGTGCAATCGGTTCTGCCAATGTTCTATTTCTTCATCTGAATCCAAAGTAGAGGAACTGTCGCACTCCCATGAGATTCTCCCATCTATAGTCAGGTTCACCCGGTCCTAGTCTTACGCCATTATCTGGTAAATGCAATCCAGCTCATCTTCGCTGTCATCGTTGCGCATAGGTTCAGTGTAGTGTGCTCCTTCAGCTGGATCTAGCGGAACTACTATGCGTAGAGACTTCTTCTTGAATATCATCTTCTGCTTCTTCAGGTTGATGACTCCATTCATATCCGTGGCCCAGTCTATTCCTAGAAATGCGGGGTAAGGGTTGTTGTCATCCACAATCTCTATTACCTCAAAGTCCATTTGCGTGCTCGTGCCTTCGATATCCACTGTTACCCCTTGCAACCTCCCCTTGGGCAAGATCTTTTGTTGGTTCACCATCCATAATTGAATAGGGGACCACTGTAATGTGGGCTTGCTCATGCGTTCCCATGTCTGCTTTGGTAATACATTCACGTCTGAACCTAGGTCTAGGATTACCTGATCCATTTCATATTTTCCAATCTATGCCGTTAATCTCATTTCCCTTCCGGTGTGCAATGTATGCTTTCCTAGTTTCCAGACTACGCGGTTCACCTGACCCTACGCACCTAGTTATCAGCTCCTATAGTCCTTTAAGTGCCTTATGATCGTGCAACAGCTTCATGCATTTTTCTACAAAGGTAGTAAGCATAGAAGGATCCATTCCTGGCTCTGGTTGATCCTTACTACCTGAAGTAGAATCCTCCACAAAGCTCTTCTTAGCTTCCATAAATGTCTCCTTTGCGCATTCCAAGTCAAACTCAAGTTCCTTTGTAGGCACCTTGCGAACCCATGTATCTCCCTTGGGATACTTCCCCTTATCTTCCCCTATAGTCACGCCACTTCAAAGCACCATATTCACATTTGGGTCTTCTTCGCGCGGTTCAGACCTCATCACTTGAATATTCTACATCAGAGTAGGCTAAAGTACCCATTTCTCGTGCATCTGTGTGATCAAGGTAGGACAATCTATTGCTTCATGATTAAATTGAGCATAGTATGAAAAAGATAGTCTCATCGGATTGGTACAATCGCGAGTGTAGTTCCTTGGTCCTCCATAATTGTAGCAAATTAACTGTCAGCACCCCTTCCTGGCCCCATTCCCCCTCGTCCTCGACCTCGCCCTTGAAATCCACCATGTGCCATTCCTGCCGCTGGGTCGAGGGCTCTCATTTTTGTCTACATTCAATAGGCTAGGGTCCAATCCATCATTAACTCATAGCTTCGACAAGTACGCTCATCGTGGCCCACCGATCTACAAAAATTACAAAATAGTTGTTGGGGGGTCTGTGTATACTTCTGCAACAAGTGACAGTTATCCGTCGTGTGCTTTCCTCCTATCTAACAGATTGCACACCATAGTGCAGGCACCGCACTTGGCCCTGCCTATGCCTCTAGTCTCAATGGCATTGGCCCCCCTCCTGCCAAGTAGTTCACGAATATTGGACAACGGTCTTTGTCATGGCCCTGGCCTTTGCATTTTGTGCACCACACTTCTTCGTGCTCCTCTGGCCATGGCACCCTATCCTACTTCAAACTCTGCATCTCCAAGCATAGATTCTACAGTTGCATGTGGATCTGTTAGACTCCCAATCCTAGATCCTGTATCGGTGTTTCATGCAACCTCATCGCCATTTCCAATGCTTTGGCCTGGGTTGAAAGCTTCTGCTGTGACAGCGCCATCCTCAGGTGTGGTGTCAAAGACGCCACAAACCATGCGCGGTGTTGTGCATCCATTAACATCATATTAGCCTCGTGGATCGTACTCTTCAGCCTCTAATCCAGATCCCATGGGGTCTCACCAGGAAGCATCGTGATCTCTTTAAATCTGATGATTGACTGTGTCTCTAATTTTGGCCGGTTAAAGTCTCTGTTCAACACATTATGGATCTCTGTTATTCCTGTGTTTGGGTGATCATTCGAGTGCTTGATATACCATGTTAGCGCGCGATCCTGCAGCGCGCTTACCATTGTGGCCTTCTTAATCTTGTCATCCGTGACTCCTTGTGCTTCCCACACTACTCTTACCATGAACTAGAACTAGTTCAGATCCTCATTCCCTACTCCTTTGAATACGAGTAGCTTGATCGTGCTCGCCATGCTAAACTATGGGGGTGGTGGAGGTGGGGTGGGTGAAGATGGAGGTGAAGTAGGTGAAGCGAGTGAAGGCGTAAGTGGAGGTGATAATTGCAGAATGCACTGCCTTATCAAACTAACCACACTTCTCAGGGAAACCTGAGCACGCTCTTCCTCGCTCTCTCGCAAAGGTGAAATTAAAGGACTATTTTCTAATCCTTTGATACCTTTGTAGATCTTTCTGCTCCGCATTGTTCCAAACATCAATGTATTCGCATAACTCGCTTTTCACATAACAACATCTTAATCTAGGTATTCAGGGATTTGATGTACCCACCTCGCAGTCCCTTGAGAAAACATTGTTCTGCTTCGCTATAGTTCACAGTTGTGTCTACCACGAACTCAATGATAAACCCCCCTATTATTCGGTCAAGGCAATGGTCCATAGCTCGTGCAATCTTATCTTCTGATGCCTCTAGTCTGCACACTAACTTTGGAGTCCACACTATCGGTTGATCAAGCTTGTACCTTCCCTGGCTATCGGATATCCTTGCTATCCTCTAGTACAGTTTAGAAGAGAAGGACATGAAGAAGATCTCATGGATTTCTGTATATACGTAATGATCCAGCCACCTTTTCTCGGATATCTGCGGAGTTATGTTTTCCTATGTCACGAACTCGTGAAGCTTCTGATCCAACCACTCTTCAATTTCCTTCTTTGTGGGGTTCAAATGTTCTAACATCAAACATCTCTTAGGCAGATCACAGTCCCAGAAACGAAACCATTTGTTGGCTTGTTGGGGCCTGAACTAGGTTCAGAAGTGATTTAGCCAAACAAATCCTGAAACTACTAGCCCTTTCGGCAACAGTCCGCTGTGCGTGGACTGAGGTCTCACCTAAGATAGTATGGGAGGGTGCTGGAACTAGGTTTCTACACCCTAGGGATGTCTTGATGAAGTCTAGGAAGTTCACAAGCCAATCCTGTGCACTGGTGCTGCTCTGTGCAACTGTCTAACCTTCGCGTAGCTCCGTAAAGAGCGCGAAGAGGTGCTGTCTAGATCCTTTATCCTTACTGTGTTATTATTATAGATCTTAACTTAATTTTTTGGGCACAATATTCTCATTAATCATTCAACATTCATAACAAGTGCGTGCAATCATAAACTGTAAAGAGATGCATAAGAATATAACAGGAGCATAAACACACATATCTACGAGCAGATGCACAATATTTCAAAATCAACTTATCTTTTATTAAACCTCTGTTCAGTTACAATCCCAACTCCACCCTACACACTCAACTGCAAGGGTTCGCACACAAAGCTGCAGACTCTTCTAGGCCTCTGCGCACGCAGCTGCAAAGCCTCTCCTTACTACTACAACCCAAGACTCGGACTTACAGACTCAGAACGAAATCCTTATCCCAAAACCATATTACTTTAGATCAAGACTAAAAATTGAAGGAAAGCTCCTTGGATTCATTGTTTCCAAGGTAGGAATTCATATTGACCCTGACAGAATTAGAGAAATTTCTGAAATACCTTTACCACATAACAAGAAATCAATGCAATCTTTCCTAGGTCAAATAAATTTTGTTAAAAGATTTGTCCCTGACTTCTCAAGAATTGTTTTACCTCTTCAATCCATGATAAAGAAAAATTCTTTGTTTAAATGGGGACATTCGGAACATGAAGCTTTTGGCTTGATAAAACAAGCAATTATTAACGCCCCATCTCTAGCAACCCTGAATTTTCCAATCATTTCATTTTATATACTTTCACTTCCAAGAAATCATATGCAACCATATTGACACAAGCAAATCAAGATAAGGTTGAAGCTCCAATCTCTTTCTTTAGCTCCAATTTGCAAGGAGCTGAATTAAATTACTCAGATGTTGAAAAACAGGCTTTTGCTATTTTCAAATCTATAAAACACTTCAGACCTTTTCTCCTCAAGACGCACACTAAAGTCATAGTACCCTTCTCAGCAGTAAGAAATATTTTAATACAAAGGGATGTAGGAGAAAAGAGAGCAAATTGGGTCACTGACCTGCAAGAATATGACATAGAAATTAAACCAGCTAAAATTGTAAAAGGTCAAGGTTTTTGCAGGATGTTGGCGGGCACTTCAAATCTATCAGAGTTGCAGCATTCAGGTGATGATGTACAAATATATGAGGTAAGCCTCAATGACACAGAATCAAGGTATGCTGATATCATATTTTACTTGAAAAATGGATATGCACTAGCCCAATTGAATTACACAAAGAAAAGAACCCTAAGATTAAAAGAAAGGCAATATCGGATTGTCAACAATGTGCTTTTTAGAAGAAATTATGATTCTATTTTACTTAGATGTCTTGAAAACCCTGAGGTAGAGAAGGTTCTACAGGAACTTCATGATGGACCGGCTGATGGTCACTTTGGAGGTGACACTACAATACATAAAATCCTACATGTCGACTATTACTAGCCAACTTTGTTCAAAGATGCACACAATTATGTAAGAAGATGTAAGGATTGTCAAACAGTTGTTGGAAGACAAAGAAAACCCGTGCTACCATTACAACCCATCAACATCAACCAACCATTTGAACAATGGGGATTGGATGTAATAGGTGAGATCGTTCCTCATTCTTCTAAACAACATAGATACATTCTTATAGCCACTGATTATTTCACCAAATTGGTAGAGGCAATCCCACTAAAGGTAGCCAATTCGGAAAACATTATTGAATTTATAGAACAATTTATCATCACCAGATTTGGCTTACCATCTTCTTTAATGTTTGATAATGCATCTTATTTTTCAGGCAATGCCATGATAGAATTTGCTCTTAAAAGAGGTTTTAAGCTTAAGTATTCGGCAAATTATTATCCGCAAGAAAATCGACTAGTTGAATCCACAAACAAAAATCTCATCAGGATCATTAAACATACTGTTGACCAAGGCCAAAAGAACTGGCATAAGTCTTTAGTGTTTGCTCTATCGGTAAATTGAATAACTCAGAAAGCCGCCATCGACACTTCTCCTTTTAATTTGGTCTATGGGAAAGAAGCAGTCTTACCAATAAGCGTAGCCATTACCTCCTTAGCCTTAGTTCAATTCATTGGAGAAACCCCTTCCTCATCTATGCAGGCTAGACAATTACAAATTCTTAAGCTTGAAGAGGACAGGGAAAAATCCAGGACCACGCATGCACATCATCAACAATTAGTCAAAGCCTCCTTTGATTCAAATTTTGTAGCTTCAAAATCTTTCCAACTCGGAGACCTAGTATTAAAATGGGATAATTCCCATGAAGAGAAAGGTCATACCAAGTTCCAACAAATGTGGCTCGATCCATTTCAAATTGTGGAACAGTTAGGCCCGTCAACTTTTCTGCTACAAGATTTATCAGGTAAGAGAGAATCTCTACCTGTTAATGGACAGGTCCCAAAGAAATACTTTCCATAGAAGACGATTTCTTCTATTCATTGTATATTATTTCCCATTAGTTAAAAAATTTTCCTTTATAAATAATAATACCAATTCAAAAGCATTCACTTTTGGTCTAAAAAAGAAAAGTCTCTTTTCAATTTTGACTTTTCGCTTGTATAAGTAAAGATTTTTATGAAAGTAATTTTCACATATGAAATGTATAGTTAAGTTTGATTACTTTTAAATTGACTGTCTTCCTCCTTAATTATCTAATTTTGATGAAGCTTAACTTTAAAAGAGAAACTACTCCTCTATATTAGTCTAGAAAAGTATCTATACAAAACAAATTCTCTTTCCAGAAAGGCATCTCTAAAAACTCTACAACTGTCGTCCACAAGATCTTAAGGGGCCAATGATCCTCCCCTCTTAGTCAGTTTTCATTTTTAGAGTGTAATTCTAAAATATACCTAAACTTAAAGGATAAGAGGTCTCATCAAGAGCTGGCTTACCATGATCATAATATTATAATTGAACTGACATTACCAAAACTGCATATCAAAACAAGGTAATGGCTTATGATTATAATAATCAAAAGACAAGGGGTCTCATCACGAGCCAACTTGTTCAGTTAAGTTATGAATCAAGTGAATGGCATTGTCAATGTTGGTTGCAAAACCAAGACATTGTCCTTTAGGAAATACAGATGAAAAGCTGAAGCAACAAATGAATTACTTCAGAAAATATAAAGAGAAATAAGTATACTTACGAGCTTATCTTTAAAATTGCATTATGATTTAAATGGAATACTGGGTCATTTCTGCTTAAAAGGTAACCCTGTCAAGGTTATGAACGTCTGCTAGCATCAGAGCCTCTACCTACGACAACGGAGTAAACCAAAAACCAATCTGGGGAGAGACTCATGGCTTTTATCTTTAAAAAGCCAAGTAAAGACTGATGTAGAAAATGTTACTTTTTATAAGAAAAGAATAGTCAAAAGAATGGTAGTTAGGCAGATGATTGTTTTATTATGAAAGCAATAATTCTTCCCTTATATTCCATATAATTTGTTTTATTTTCAAAACTATCTTTATTTCGGAAGTTTTAGAAATTTCAAAAAACTCTCAGAGATAATTGGTTCTTCCAAGTGAATTGCCAATTGTTGTGGTATTCAACAACCCCCCATTTGTTAATAATAGTAGTTAACGTTACATTAACTAAATGGGGACCCTTTAAAATTTTTCATTCAAAAAATAAAACTTAGCGTTTAGTCATTTCTTTTATTTTTTCAATAAAGAAAAGATAACAATCAAAAACCTTTTTGGGAACTACTAAATACTTGCCTTTCATATATAGCATGTCTAAAACCCACTAAAGGACCTTTCTAAAAAGCCTTCAAAATCAAGTGAAGCATTTAAAATAAGGGCTTCATGGTCTAAATTATCATAAAATCCAACAAAAACGGAAGTCCTTAAGCTTTTTAGGCTTAAATCTCACATCTCATATCATGACCCATAAAAGAGATCTCTCTTAAATACGATATAACAAGATTTGTGAGTTCTGAAACCACGATAGCACTTTGACTTTTATCTCATCGCATTTCGAGTATTTAAGCAAACACTTTGCACTTACCATAAGCAGATATTGTGAAATGTGATTCACACCCAAACCCACACCTTAGAGTATTAAAAGAAAATATTTCAAGTTCGTCAAGTCTATTGCGTAGGATGAACCTAGCAATTAACCATACGTAAAACAACTAATGGACGGCTTGCATCTCGCAGACACATAGCAGGAAGTAAGAATGCTAAAAGGCACGTCTTGTGATATTTCTTCGCAATCGCACAATCGCTATCATCGCAGTATAGTGGCTCGCCACCCTAGAAGCTTTCATCACGTTTCTCGACGAAAACATTTATGAGCAATAAAGCTAAGGGATAACATATCATTAGTGGGCATTAGTGGGAAATAACTGCATTTATGTGTGAAAATCTATTTAGATTGATACAATATCTTGTTATGTGCGTTTGAATAATAATTCTTTTATCACCTTTACAAGCTATCTGCATTATTTCATTTTTACGTTCATCTTTGAGTGTTCGATAGTTGTTGCTCTTGATTTCAGGAAAAACCCACAGAGCAGAGTGTTGAGAACAATAGGGAAGAAAGGCAAGGTTGTAGCCTCTAAAAAGACAGAGATGAATCCCCTGTTCACATACACCACATGCATCAAAGAGGGAGGAACCTCTACATGGGAGACTATGTACAACATACTAGACGAGGAAAAACCGAGGATTATGGAAACAAATGTTACAGTTGACGGATGAGATTACTCAGACACTTCCATGTTAGAGACGGCTTGCTCGTTCTTGCACTGCATCGCTACTCAGCTGAAGATAATCCCTTATACCGATATGGTAAAATAGGTTATCGATGAAGCAAACATGTCAGACAGGGAATTCAAGATGAGAAGCCAAGGGGTCATCGGATCTTTTACCCCGGAGAATTTACAGCTTATGTACCACCTACCAAAGCCACAGGTCATCTACAATAGGCAATTCATAGAAACATTTTCTAAAGAGAACAGCGACCCAGCGGATTGCACCCGTGCCTGGTCGAATAATGAAGATAAAATCAAGAAAGACAAAAATGGCATGTACAATACTGCATCTATTTGTCCCCCTTATAGTTTTGTTGTGGCTATGTTGTGTAGACTGTTTGGTAGACCTAATAGTACTAAGTTCTCCCCAAAGTGGTTACCGTTAATAGATGCAGTCATTAACACAACTATTATGAATTGGGCCCAAATCTTGTTAGACAATTTAGCAAAAATAATTATCGAGTATATAAGGAGAAGAAGCATTTCTTCGAGGGTTTACCCTCCATTTTTTATGAGCACCTATGTCATGGACACTATTTGTTTTAGTTTAAAGTTCCCCATCATGGGATGGAAATGGACTGTTCGAAATCCATTCCCCATTCATGTGTACCACAAGGTCATGTGGGAATCCAATTTTCAACCACATTTTTTCAAGAGTTTCCATGGAGTTATGCTCCCTATTTACAAGCGGCTGTATAATCGAGAACCCCCCAAGGTTTTCCCAAGAAGCTGAAGTTGACATCTTCCAAGTGGCCAGATGGTTCGGGGAGGAAACATTTACATATCTCAGAGTTTTTGGTAGCATCACCTCCCCCCACATCCTCCCATACTATGTCCCAGATAAATTGATGGCTAGGGAGATAGCCTACCAAATAGCTAGTGAGGGAGGAATGAGTCATACATTGAAAGAGTCAAAGAAGGCCATATGGCCTACATTCCCTGTATAGTGTAGAGAATTTTCACTACACGACTTGGGATACACATTCAAAGAAGCAGAGAACATGCTATCTCTGCAATTACCCAAATTCCCTGGATGACAGTATGACCCGTTTGGCACTATCAGGAATTTCACCACTTTGGTGAAAATAAAAGTATTCACCAATGAGGAGGATGTTTTTTATGATACCTTTTTGTAGAAAAACACCTTTGCAGAGGTGAAGCATATGGCACAACTACTTTTTGACCAATAAGATCTGGAAAAGTTTTACAGTTACAGAGAAAGAAGGTTGGCAATGGTCCCATTGGACCAATTGTTAATTGAACCAATAAGGGAGCCTACTCCCAGTATTACTATAGAAGGTGACTCCAAAAAAAAATCCAAATCCGATTCTAGAGCAGAGTCTCAAGAAAAATCTATTAGGAATCACGACATTCATCATAGAATGGAAAAAGCAGGAGCATCGAGGATACGGCCCAATCTACACAAAAGATAGTTGAAGAAGCTTCAACTAGCAAGCAGGTTGAAATCCCTACTACCTCTACAAAACCAATAAAACCCACGACAATTGATTTAGAAGAAGAGTGGGATAATTTTAATAAAATTCTTAATATAGATAAACAGGTGCTAGAGCCGTAAACTCCTCAAAAGGAAAAATATCTGGAAATTACAATCGAAGAAACTGCAAAACAACTAGAAGTAGAGCATATCCCTATTACCCCCACCTCCGAAATAATTCTGAAGATTGAAGAAATACCCCCCTCTGGATTTATTTTATAGCCCACAGCATAAGGCCGTGGTGAAAAGGCAAAGTAAGAAAAGAAAATTGGACATTGTAGCTGCTACTACCCCTGAAAATGAATTAATGGATGTTCTATGGAAGGACTCGCCTATCGATCCATCCGCCAACTTAACTAGACTCTCGCAGTTTGCAGGTGCTTATGCTACAATGACCATAGACAAAGCAACATAAGTCCAAATGTTTCTTAGACAAAAGGAAAATAAAATAATGCCGCCTGAGTAACAATTACAGCAGGTCAAATCCGACCATCTGGCAGAGATACAATTGGCCAAGCTTCAACAGGAATTTGAACAGATGCAAATAGAACATTGAATTAGCTTAGCCAAGAAGGAAGCATAGGTGTAGGCAATAATTGATCTTCGTAAAGATGATCCAAAAATTGATTAGTTTATTGCCAAAGCACTCGGACTTAATTCCCAGTTGACACATCAGGTAGAATTACTGTGCCATAAGATTTCACACTGGAAATCTTATTGCGAAACAAGTGATAAACTAACAAGTCAAGTCGTAGAAATGCGACTTGAATATGATGAGATCTTTAAAAATGTATCTGATCACATCGCCTGGCAAAATACAGAGGAAGGGAGAAAAGCTGACCTGCCTAAGCTAGAAGAATCACATAAGGAAATTTTGTTTGCAAGCTAGTATTCTCGGCTAAAAGAAGAAAAAAACGCAACAACGGATGCAGCGGCAGCAGCAAACATTATCATAGAAAATATCAATGAGAATTTGCATGGTGCCAATCTAGTAGCAGAGTCCATTCCAGGGTTCCTTCCAGATGTGAAATAGCTTGAACAACAATGGAAATAGACAGCAAAGGAAAATTCGGATGTAATAAGGCAAATGACTAGGCTAGACTGGGAGGCATATTGGTAACATTTGTTCAAGCCTCATAGCCAATGGATGACCCTGCAATGCCTAACCACTTCTACTGAAAAAATGGCGCCAACGCTGACTGATGTTGTATTCGATGGATAGTTGAAAGCTGAAGTCGATTGGCCTACATAGCTTAAGCCTATGGTGGATATTTGCAATCTGAAGGATCGAATGAAGCATAGTTAGTCACCCTGTTTACTTTAATTTTGATTTTATTTTGCATAAATTGAGGCAAGTTGTTTAAACCTCCTCAACTATTTTTGTAATAATCTATTTTTAGTTTTATAGTTTTAGTATTTAAACCCCTCTCATACATTTAGAGAGGGATCTAGAATTTTATGAGAAACTCTCTTCAAAACATGCACTTTTGTCCCTTTGAGGAAGTTCTGGTGAAATATATGGAACAAGATTTATTTTTATCTGACTTAGAATCTTCTACTAAAATTTCACTTTTGTACTCTTAGATGATGTTGAATGGATTGAAGATAGATCAATATTGCTGAAACACATGAGTAAGACATCTTATAACTGGAACTTTTATCTCGTAACCCTTTTTACTTATGTATTAAGCAATCTTTTCTTTTCAAATTATTTATGTATGAAAGTCTGAATTTTGATTAGCATTATTGCACTTCTGTATGATGATGATCTTTATTTTATGTTGAATATATGAATAACTCTTTATGCGATATATTTCTCACAATCGTTTCAGCTAACTTTTTATACGAAACGATTATTGTTAAAAATGATTTCACTTATAATCATAATTGAATGATCTTTATTACCATTTGCTTTTAGAAATTATTGTAGATTGCATACATCAAGTTTATCCCAGGTATATTATGATTAGATAGATTTTAGAAATTAGTATTTAAATGCATTTGTGATTTATTAGTTTAGACTAGATTATTGTTAGTTTAAAACGTTACTCTAAACACATCACACATCACCCCATTTAGCACTAGTATGAAATAGATTGGGAAACTGGTCCCATTATCTCCAGTCATAACCGCTACTCCAAATGGAAAAGGAGTTTCTTTAAGGTCCGGACTGGGTGGTTTTTCCCCCATGTTGAGGCAATTATTTTTTAGGCTTCAACAGCTACATCAAAAACTCAAATCATAATGAGTCCCTTGGGTCTCTTATTTATACAAAACTGGAGCTCCTAGTAGCTCCCTAGAAAATAGGGAGACTTGTCTCCCTAACTCAAGAATGAATGTTTCTTAACTGTCACTGTCTTGTCTACCAATGGACTTGGCTAGCTTGGCTACTAGTAACTCTGAGCTAATGAGATATGGTGGTGGAATCTTCAAATTATTTGAGGAGTTAAGGAGGGAGACCAATCTCCTAAAATCTCTCGTGCTTGCCCACTTCGAGTTCTTGCACTTAGGTCAACCTAAAACTGCTCCAATTCCTACATTTATGATATGAACTTAAACATGAACAAAAAAAATTACATATATAATCATAAATGCAAAGATGCAACAGAAAAAACACTTCATTTGATTAATAGAAAAATACTGAACTATGCTTACAAACAGAATGGAAATAAGATAGCTCGAGTGATGGTAGCTTATCTCTGAAAAGAGATGTGGTGGTTACATGCCTCTGAACTGTGTTACAATGAGGCTCAAGGACCTATTTGTTATTGGAAAACCTGAGAAAGCCCTAAAAAACCAAAACCATAACCCCAAGAGATGTAACACCAAGAGTTTGTGGACCTCGTTGGGTTTAGTTGGGCAGCCAACTTCCCGAGGTCGTAACTTGGTCATATTATCTCCGTTTGGTGTGTACAATACCTTGTTGGAATGGTCTCGTTGAGTACTATAGGTTTAACCATGGGCCCCTTCCTAAGGCTATGGGCTTGCCACAGACCCTAAATAATGATGTCTAGGGGGTCACAACTGCTCCAGAAGTTTAGGACTCAAAAAACTATTAAAAATAGTAAATGCTTAAATGAATAAGGAAACAACTGAAACTGACTAGAGGGTCTAGGTGGAATAGGTGGGTGACCACCAATATCTACCCAGAGCATTCCTCCCCCCTTAGGAAGCAATGGTCCCCATTACATGCAGAGCCTCCATGAGGTGAGGAAATTTCTGTTGAACCTGGTCCCTGGTGAACCACTTACCCCGGTGAAGGAATTGGCCTGTTTTGAAACTCAATATAATTATATCCTCTATTAGAAAGTGTTCTTGATATGTGTGTCCATGATCTGATTAGTTGTGGCCTGTTCCATGCGGTCTGGGTTGAGCTTTGTTGGTGTGAGCTGTTCTACAATGTCATATGTGTCTAACAATGGTGGAAAGTCTCGCCAAAGGCGATCTACATTGAATACTAGGTGCAGACCAAGGAACGATGGGATGTTGAGCTCGAAAGAATTGTCACCGATGGACTTGGTCATTGTGTATGGCCCATATCGGAGCGAGTGAAGCTTGCGGTGGGGTCCAAAAAGGCGCTCCTTCTACAATTATAGCCAAACTTTGTCGCCCACCTGGAACTTGTGTGGCACTTGATGTTGATCATGGCGTTGCTTGTACTTAGCATTAGCTTTTTCCAACATGTCATGGACCTATTGGCGGATGTGTTGAATGCACTCAATGAAGCTGTTAGCCCTTTTAGCTTTAGACTGAACGTGAGTCGAATCTACCTGAGTGGCTGCAAATCATATAGCCACATCAATGGGGCATAATGTTGAAATCTCATCCCTACCTGAAAGGGGTTGTGGCCTGTTGGGCTATGGAGAGCTTTGTTGTAGTTGTGTTGGACATAGGGGAGACTTTCATGCCATGTGTGTGGATGCTTCAAGTTGTACATGTGCAAAATGTGTACGATCATATTTTTGACAACCTCTGTTTGGCCATCATTTTGAGGATCAAAAGTCATGGACTTAGTAAGTTTTGTATCCAGCATCGAATAGAGACTTGACCAAAATGAACTCAACAATGTATTGTCCCAATCTGAGACAATGGACTGTGGGATCCCAAAGTGTACCCACACTCGCTCAAAGAAGAGTTTAGCAGTGGCCTCTATTGTGATACTCTTCTTGCAGGCTACCATGATGGTCATCTTAGAGTATCTGTCAATGACCACGAAAACACAATCATTGTCGTGCTTAGTAGAATGAAGGCCCGATATTTAATTCATGGAGAGAGATTCCTAAGGCTGGCTAGGAGTTGGTAGAGGAGTATACATGCCTTGCTTATTGATGGTTGGTTTGGAAATGGTGCAGGTGGTGCAGGATCTAATGTACTTACCAACATCCCGACGAAGTTTCAGCCAATAAAAATTCTTCTGCAATACCTCCACTATTTTCTCTACTCCAAAATGTCTAGTGACCCGACTATAGTGCGCCTCCCAAATAATCTTGGCACGCTCACTTGAAGGAACACATATGTGTCCCAGGTGGCATAATAATGCATCCTAAAGGTGAAAATTTGGAATTCTAGGAGTGTCTGGTATATGTTGTCAAATTATGGATCACTCTTGTAAAGATGTAGCCAACCTGATGTCTCGTGCCCACAAGAGTCGAGCATAGTGATCAGCGCCATGACCAGTGGTTGGCTAAGGCAACCAACGATGTTATTGGTGCTACCCTTATTATACTTAATTTTCAAATGGAACTGTTGCATATAGGTGGACCATTTTTTATAGCGATTTTTCTACAACTTCCATTGTGTCTGTATGAACTTGTTGACTATGGCGGACCTACCAACATGTCAGGGGATCTCCCCGGTAAGAAGTACCAATTAGACCTCAGACCATTTGGTGTAGGAGTCCCAGCAGTGGGTTGTACAGTAATGCCTTGACCACAGTTTTTCACAAAGGAAAGTAAGATGTCCCTGTTGGTAGCAAGGGTGTGACAGTTGCAGTAAGCCAAGGAAGGTGCATGAGTGGTTCTAACACATGAAGGATGAGGTGAGTGTGCCCCTTGGAAACCTGTGATAGCACGGAGTTAAGAAAGGAACACATGATTAAAGATGCATCACAACATGGTAGGCAAGTTAGCTAGCAATCCAAAGTGATGGTTAAACCAACAACGCATTTCAAAAAGATACATACATACATATATAGAAAGCTACACATGCATGCGTAAGCAAATAGATACATATATCATTTAGAGTACTCAAGATAGTTGAAATACAATACAACATATGCATGAAACATGTTGGCTCTGTTATATTAAGAAGTGTAAGTTCCAGTCATACAATACATCCATGTCCAACCACTAGTTCCAACAATGAAACGTTATAACCACAACTACCTGCTCCTCCAAAGAGATATACTAGCTCTGCATAGTGGAGAAGCCAAGGCGTGTTATAATACTGTCCAAGCTCTCTCTAAGATAGTCTTATTGGAAGCTTGGCTGACCAAAATCCTATACAATGAGTTATGAGGGATGACTTATAGAAAAGGGTGGGGTGGCCCTTAACATTCACCTTTCTAATAGTTGCTATGGGGTAAAATGCACCGTGTATGGAGAATGAAAACTACCCTCAAAGGCCTTCCTAGGACCTTCGACAGACTGTAAGATTATCCATAGAAGCTACCAAGTTATACACATGTTCATCTATCGAATATAAGTTGAAAAAGTATGGAAAGAGGATTACCTCAAGTCTCCTTCTAGATTTGTTTGGAGACACTATGCAGCCAAGAAGAACTCCTTCAAAACTGACTCAAAGACAATTCCTGCACAAAGGAAAGGCAAACACAATCACAGCATACAATATTGAAAACTAATATAAGAATGCACAATGAACATATACTTGTATACAACTTAAACTACTCAACTCAACAAGTATCGAAATGAACAACTCAATGAACAATGTTACCGACACTATGGAGTAGGGAACACAACTACAGTTCTGTATTTATAATGGAAGAGTGATTACAACCATCTATTGTATTAGCCTTCCCTTGCCCCTTCTTCTTCTCTCTCTCTCTCTCTTTCAGCTCACTTCTTCAAGTGTATGATAGTTCACAATAGCTTAGTGGGTTATCCTTTCAAATGTTGTGACCCCTTTCACAATGGCCCTCTCGCTACTTATGTAATAATCAAATTAGGGCTGCCAAGCTCCTCCTAGAGTTCATTAGGTCAAAAGCCATGAACCTGCCCTGTTTTTAATATTTTTCCCATTTGCCTTCATTCTCAAATTGGAATTTCCCCAAATAGTTCGATTTTTGAGACTTTCCCTGCTTCTCTTGAGCAAATGTAGGGATAAATATCTAGATATTTGTGATCAGATTCATTGGCTTGACCCATTGATTATCTCTTAGTTTCACTAACGCTCCCCCTGGTCTAACAACTTGAGTTAGTAGGGTGACTAATGCTCCTCTATGCTTGGTAACAAGCTTTATAAAGCAGGTTAGCAGTAAAAAACTAGCGTTAGTGTGGATTCAAGGCCTGCAATTGTGGTCTATGCTTTAGTCATGCTGTCTTTCACTTCTGAGTTGATGAGGAGGTCATTTTGTCCTATAACAACAGTTCATCTACCCTCATAACTCTTCATCTACTCTATGACTGTTACATCCAACTATCGACACTTGAACTTACAATTGACAAGATGTTACATTACAATGCACATGTACCCATGTGAGACAAAATGGCTTGAGCAAGCTATGCAAGACATCACTATGACTTGGACAACTATTGGAAGACCAACTCTTCGACATCCTCACAGTGGTCGACCGTAGCAAACTGATGCCAAGTTCGATAGTCCACGATGGTGTCCATGTACTCTAAGGTTAAATATTTCTAAAACCTGACTCTTGCCACCATAGCATTCAGGTACACTGCTCGGGTTCCTCTGTCAACTTGTCTGATAGCATATGCATCATTTGTTGGAAATAATACTGAGAGGGGGGGGTGAATCAGTATTATCAGATCAATCAAACTTTTCAATGCTCAGAAACATATACGCTACTTCAGTTAAGTGAACCAGCGTGTACACGCTACTGTGACTAAGTAAAACAGCGTATAAGAAGAAAACTCAAAATTTAGTTAGCTTATTCTTCAGTTAAGTGCATCAGGACATTATTCATCACATTAACAGTAAACATGTGCAGTATAACAGAACAGATCAAAAGCCACACACATGAACACCAAGATATAAGGTGGAAACCCAATGTGGGTGAAAACCACCTGCTGCAAGTTGTCTCTATCTTTCTTTAATATGAAACTTCAGTTTACAATCTTTTGTACTGGTGCAGCCTTATACCAGTACGCAGGCTACAACCTGCAGAAGGCTACAACCTTCTCTCGTTCTCCAAACTTCCTTGGAAGGGAGCTCCAACCCCCTTTGCTCTTGTACTAGCCAAGATACTAGTACGTAGGTGCTGACCTACAATCTTCTTTCTTTCAGGTATCACTTTTCATACATTTTCAGACTTGGATATCCCTGAAGCACAACATTACAATCTGAAGACCACAATTCATTCAATTTCCACAACAGATCATTGAAGCATAAAACAACCAAACTTTGAATCACTGAACCACTGAACCCTGTTAATCACCAGTTACCAGAACACAGAGCAGACTACAGAACTCTGCAATAACAGTCAGACCCCACTGTAAACCCAAAATCAAGCTTCAAAAGATATACGCTACTTCAATGAGCAAAACCCGCGTATACACGCGCTTTTACCGAAGCCAACCTGCGTACAGATCTAAAAACAAACTTTCTCAATTTGCAGCTGTACCAGACATTAGTTAGACCCAGAACATAACATTGTGACAATATGCAGATCTAGAAATACGCATAATCAACCATATCATGATAGTGCATTTCAAACCATTAGATCCCGATCTATCCTTAGATCTAGTCTTCCATCAACCGATGTGATCTCTCCTTGGCTTAGATCAAGCAACCCAGAACCTGCATATCAGATCTCTTTCTCTCTTAGATATTCAAGCCTTGTCGAAAGATATCTTTGCCTAATGATCTTCTTCTCCTTATATAGCCTTAGGCCTTGCTCAATACCAAGAGCCAAAACCATAGTAACACAATACCATCAACTTCAAAACTAGGGATCGACACGCCCGTCGAGACACAATGGTCCGAAATCATAGGCACAACTTCCAAGGACTAACCACCATGGACCAAAAGGTACTTTTCCACATACACGCGCTTTTTCTGAATCCAACTAGCGTGTACACGCGACTTGGGCTTAACGAACATGCGTATATGAACTTCCTTGGCATGCTGTACTAAGATCTGTCTTCTGATTAAGTTGCCATCACCTGTACCAACCTCTGAGCACCTGTACCAACCTCTGAGTGAGTTGCCATCAAGGACAACACTTGAATCATAATGCCAACAATCTCCCCCTTTGGACTTGATGGCAACCACCACACCAAGTCACTCTCCCCCTTTGACATCAAGGGCAAAGGGCTGTGCTCCCCCTGAGGACATGCTGATACCTCTGCTTGGCTGTGCTGCAAAAGATGTGCTTCAACAAGAACCAAGACTTATACACCATAAGGGACCTTCCTATCACCAAAAAACTCAATACATACATCCATACTCCCTACCAAGAGGGGATATAACAGAAACAACCAATTATATTACAGCATTCATCCCAGGCATAGTGGGGAAACCAACATAGGCCGTTACATGACCTTGACACCATAAAAGAGACATCGCAAGAGAGATACATGACATAGAGACAACAGATCTAGACCAAGACTTATGAAAGTCACCAGCAGCATATGATAAACATCTTTTTAGATCAGCAACCAGGATTTCTTTCTGAGCTCCTTTTCCTGAAATCAACAACCAAAACATCTGAATGCCAACAATGCTTTATGAGACTTTTAAGCTGCTCCCCCTGAACCTGTGCCTGCTGCACCCCCTGAAACCGTGCCTGAAGAATTCTGACATACCCATTGTTGTTCAGAACTCCAGAGTTTGCCCTTGCTGTTCAGAACTTCATATACGCGATTTCTCCTGCATGAAACAGCGTATGTACGCGGATATAATCTCTGCAACAAGCGTACACCGTACACGCGACTTTCTCACCATAAATCCGCGTGTATACGCGGATATACCTTTCGTAACTTGCGTATACTAACTTTTCTGTAGAACAGACAAGCTTCAACAGCAGGATGAAGCATCAACTACTCCCAGCTTTTGTCTGAGATGTTCAAAAGTTTCCCTGGGCAGTGGTTTTGTGAGAATATCAGCAACTTGTTCCTTAGAAGGAACATACTCCAACTTGACCTTCTGCTCAAGCACTTGTTCCCGGAGAAAATGGTACTTGATTGGTATGTGCTTGGTCTTTGAGTGCATGACTGGATTCTTTGAAATGCTGATTGCACTAGTATTATCACATAAGATAGAAACTGGTGGAGTGCAAGTGATTTGAAAGTCCTGCAAGGTCTGCATCATCCAAAGAAGTTGTGTGCAACAAGATGCCGCAGCCACATATTCTGCTTCAGCTGTAGATAAGGCAATCGAACTCTGTTTCTTGCTGAACCAAGATACTAATCTGGAACCCATGAAGAAAGCACCACCACTTGTGCTTTTCCTATCATCCACACTTCCAGCCCAATCTGCATCTGTGTAAGCATGAAGAGTGAGATCTGTATTTCTAGGATACCATAAGCCATAGTTTTGGGTCCCTTGCAGATATTTGAAGATTCTTTTGACTGCCTAAAGATGAGTTTCCTTTGGGTTGGCTTGAAATCTTCCAACCATTCCTACTGCATGTGTAATATCTGGTCGAGTACCTGTCAAATAAAGCAAACTCCCAATCATGGATCTATAAGTGGGTTGGTGAACTGCTGCTGATTCATCATTAGCACTGAGGCTGCATCCTGTAACCATGGGTGTACAAACTGGCTTTGACTCTTCCATGCCATACTTCTTCAAGATCTGCTTGAGGTATTTGGTTTGAGACAAGAAGATACCTCCTTCATTTTGTTGGATTTGCAATCCAAGAAAATATGTCAATTCTCCAAGAAGTGACATTTCGAATTCTTTCTGCATAACCAAGGCAAAGTTTTGACTCATAGTCTCTTCATTGCTGCCAAAAATAATATCATCTACATAAACAACAAGAATTAGCAATTTGTTATTTTCAACTTTTATATAGAGATTGCTATCTGCTGATCCTTTTGAAAAGCCTTGTTGGTGAAGATATTTGTCCAACCGATAGTACCAAGCCCTTGGAGCTTGTTTGAGCCCATAGAGTGCCTTTTTCAATCTGCATACAAGGTTTGGATCATTCCCAAGAATGAAACCATCTGGCTGCTCAATATATACTTCTTCTTCTAAGTCTCCATTCAGGAAGGCTGATTTCACGTCCATTTGAAATACCTTGAAGTTTTGAAAGCTTGAGAGAGCAAGGAACATTCGGATGGCCTCTAGTCTTGCCACAGGAGCAAAGGTCTCTTCAAAATCTATTCCTTCTTGCTGTGCATACCCTTTACAAACAAGTCTGGCCTTGTTTCTAATTACTTCTCCATTTTCATTTAATTTATTCTTGAAGACCCATTTTGTTCCTATTACATTCTTATCTTTTGGTCTAGGAACTAATTCCCAAGTGTTGTTCTTTTCGATTTGCTCAAGTTCTTCATCCATTGCTTTGACCCAACATTCATCTTTGCATGCTTCTTTCACATTTTGTGGTTCAATGGAGGAGAGTAGAGCCAAGTAGCTTGAAGCTTCTGCAAGTGTCCTTCTTGTTTGTACTCCTGCTTCTTTCTGCCCCACAATCTGAGTTTCTGGATGATTCTTTTGGACATATCTGGATGGAGTCTTCTCTTCTATTCTTGTCTGCTCCTCTGGTTCTTCTTGAGATTCTTCTTCTTCTTGAGGTTCTTCTTCTTCATCATTTCGCCTTTGAGAGTAACCTTCATCTTCTTCAATGTCTTCATGATGAACTTGCCTAGGAATATATCCCTTCTCATCAACCACTATATCAATACTGTCAACAATTCTGCCAAGTCTTTTATTGTAGCACTTGTATGCTTTGCTATGTGGAGAATAACCAAGAAGAATGCCCTCATCTGCTCTAGGTTCAAGTTTGCCAAGTTGCTCATCAGTATTCTTAATATAACATTTGCTCCCAAAGATTTTGAAATGCTTCACGGAAGGAGTTTTACCACTCCAAAGCTCATGAGGTGTTTGAGTGCTGTTTACTCGGACATTTGTTTTGTTAAGAATGATAACAGCAGCATGTGCAGCTTCACCCCAGAAGGTTGCAGGAGTACCTGATTCATCGAGCATAGCACGAGCCATTTGTTGGATAGTTCTGTTCATTCTTTCCACAACCCCATTTTGCTGAGGATTTCTAGCTGTAGAGAATTCTCTTCTTATCCCATGTTCATCACAGAAATCGAAAAATTCATTTGATGTGAACTCCCCACCTCTGTCAGATCTGAGGCACTTAATTTTGTGTCCTGATTCATTTTCAGCCAATGCTTTGAAGGATTTGAATTTTTCGAATGCTTCATCTTTGTGCTTCATAAGCCCTAACCAAACAAACCTTGAGAAATCATCAATGAATAATATCAGATATTCTTCTCCTCGAGGTGTCCTTTTCCTAAATGGACCACATACATCTGTATGGACTAGCTCAAGAGGCAAGCTAGCAGATCCTTCCTTCTCTGGAAAGTTAGTTCTGGTTTGCTTTCCAAACTGACAAGATTTGCATATGGTGTTGTCTGGAATTTTGATATCTGGAAGATCGCGAACTGCCTGATATTTGCATGCTTTCCTTATTTGTGAGAAGCTTAGATGTCCCAACCTTCGATGCCATAACCAGTGCTCTTCATCCTTGCTAAGATAGCATTGTTGTTGTCCTTCTTCAAATATGTACAGATTATTTGGAGTTCTTTTGCCTTTGAGAACTGTTTTACCTGTATCAAGATCACGAACAAGACATCCATTCGATCTGAAAATAACCTCGGTTTTTTGATCACACATCTGGCTGACACTTAGTAGATTATGCTTCAATCCATCAACATACAAAACATTTCCAGCCTTGACCTTTTCCTTCAAAGGAGCAATACCTTTTCCTTTTATAGTTGCAGGAGTATCATTTCCAAAAGAAACTTTCTTTCCCTTTTCTAAAGTAGAATAAGATTCAAGTTTTTCTTTATCACCTGTCATATGTTTCGAACATCCACTGTCAATGTACCATAGATTTTCCTGTCCTTCTGCATAAAAAGCTATCCCACATCTTTCTGTCTGAGGTTCCTTTATTCTCCATTTTTTGGTGCTCGTGGCTTGTTCCTTTTTCTCCTGAAACCTGCTCCTGCATTCAGATTCTTTATGACCAAAATTATTGCAAATAGAACATTCAACTTCATTTTCAAGAACCGAAAAGTTGTTATAGGTCCTCTTTGTAATCCCTGTCATACTTCTTTGTTTTTGAGCTTCCCTAGTCATGATTGTTTTATATGCAACACATTGAGCTGCTTTGTGACCAAAGTTATGGCAAGAAAAGCATTGTCCATTGAAGAGCTTCTGCGGTTATTGAATCTACCAGCCAACTGATTGTAATTTCTATTTTCATCTATTCTTGTGCCAAACTGAGAAGATTTTACCTGTGGTTGGTTGTAGCTTTTGTTCACCCTTAAGAAGGATTGTCCCTGATAGTTTCTGTTTGTAATTCGTCCCTGCTTTACCTGATTATCTTCATTGTTCTTCTGCTCATTTCTTCTTGCTGCATCAAGATAACTTTTTGAGGTGGATGCTTGAGAGGTTTCTCCATTATAGCCCAAACCTGTCTTGTTTAGAGGAGACCGCTGCACATTGATAATCTCATCCAAAGTTTCAGATCCTTTGACAAACTTAAGATTAATAGCTTTTGTTTTTTCAATTTCTTTTCTGAGACCAACAATTTCACCTTCTAGTTTTTCAAGATGTTTTTCCTTTTCATCAATTTGAAATTGCAAAGTATCAATGATCACACTCTTTTCTTCTATGCATCTCTTGAGTCTAGTAATTTCATTATAGAGATTATCCACATCTACAGCATCCTCATAATCATCATCTTCAAATGCCATTAACAGCTTATATTTATTACCTTGTTCATCTTCATCACTGTTTGATAAGCCATCACTATCTTCATGGGTGTAGTAGCTTTTCTTATTTGCACTTTGTTTCTTGTTCCATCTAGCAGGTTCTTTTCCTTTATCCTTATAAGGACATTTTGCAGCATAATGACCTACTCTTCCACAAGCAAAGCATTTGAAAGGTAGCTTACCTCTGAACCTTCCAGCACCCCTTTGAAGATTTCTGACAAAATTTGATTCTTCTTCCTCTTCTTCTGGAACATGGCTTGCTTCATAGTAATCTTCTTTTCCTGATGCCTTAAAAGCAGCTTCCCTTCTGTCTGATGGACCTCCCTTTCTCATTTCATAAGCAGTTAGAATTCCATGTAGCTGAGACATAGTGAGAACTTTGAGATTTTCCTTTTCTTCTATTGCAGATACTTTAGATTCAAACTTGGGGGATAATGATCTTAGAATCTTTTGAACTACTATAGTCTCTTTTATTTCTTCACCCAAATTTTTCATACAATTAACAATCTCATCTACCCGAAGAAAATAATTAGCCACACTTTCATCATTATACATCTTGAGAGTCTCATATTGAATCCTGAGAGTTTGAAGTTTAGCTTGCTTTACCTGTTCATCTCCTTCATAGCTAGTGATCATTTTGTCCCATATCTCTTTTGTTGATTTGAAGTGCATGACCTTCATGAATTCTGTTTGGGATATACTTCCTAATAGAGTACTGACTGCTTTTGCATTTGTTTCATATGTCTTTTTCTCAGCTGGATCTGTAGGAGTAGCTGAAGGAAAAGCATAGCCTATTTCTACAATGTTCCAAACTTCTGTACCAAGAGATTGAAGATATGCAGTAACTCTTACCTTCCAATAATTGAAATTTGTTCCATCAAAAACCGGTGGCCTGATTGATGCTTCTTTCTCGTAGTTGCTCATGATGAATGATCTACCTTCAAGCGATCAAGCTTCTCTGAAGGACCTGCTCTGATACCAATTGTTGGAAATAATACTGAGAGGGGGGGCTGAATCAGTATTATCAGATCAATCAAACTTTTCAATGCTCAGAAACATATACGCTACTTCAGTTAAGTGAACCAGCGTGTACACGCTACTGTGACTAAGTAAAACAGCGTATAAGAAGAAAACTCAAAATTTAGTTAGCTTATTCTTCAGTTAAGTGCATCAGGACATTATTCATCACATTAACAGTAAACATGTGCAGTATAACAGAACAGATCAAAAGCCACACACATGAACACCAAGATATAAGGTGGAAACCCAATGTGGGTGAAAACCACCTGCTGCAAGTTGTCTCTATCTTTCTTTAATATGAAACTTCAGTTTACAATCTTTTGTACTGGTGCAGCCTTATACCAGTACGTAGGCTACAACCTGCAGAAGGCTACAACCTTCTCTCGTTCTCCAAACTTCCTTGGAAGGGAGCTCCAACCCCCTTTGCTCTTGTACTAGCCAAGATACTAGTACGTAGGTGCTGACCTACAATCTTCTTTCTTTCAGGTATCACTTTTCATACATTTTCAGACTTGGATATTCCTGAAGCACAACATTACAATCTGAAGACCACAATTCATTCAATTTCCACAACAGATCATTGAAGCATAAAACAACCAAACTTTGAATCACTGAACCACTGAACCCTGTCAATCACCAGTTACCAGAACACAGAGCAGACTACAGAACTCTGCAATAACAGTCAGACCCCACTGTAAACCCAAAATCAAGCTTCAAAAGATATACGCTACTTCAATGAGCAAAACCCGCGTATACACGCGCTTTTACCGAAGCCAACCTGCGTACAGATCTAAAAACAAACTTTCTCAATTTGCAGCTGTACCAGACATTAGTTAGACCTAGAACATAACATTGCGACAATATGCAGATCTAGAAATACGCATAATCAACCATATCATGATAGTGCATTTCAAACCATTAGATCCCGATCTATCCTTAGATCTAGTCTTCCATCAACCGATGTGATCTATCCTTGGCTTAGATCAAGCAACCCAGAACCTGCATATCAGATCTCTTTCTCTCTTAGATATTCAAGCCTTGTCGAAAGATATCTTTGCCTAATGATCTTCTTCTCCTTATATAGCCTTAGGCCTTGCTCAATACCAAGAGCCAAAACCATAGTAACACAATACCATCAACTTCAAAACTAGGGATCGACACGCCCGTCGAGACACAATGGTCCGAAATCATAGGCACAACTTCCAAGGACTAACCACCATGGACCAAAAGGTATTTTCCACATACACGCGCTTTTTCTGAATCCAACTAGCGTGTACACGCGACTTGGGCTTAACGAACATGCGTATATGAACTTCCTTGGCATGCTGTACTAAGATCTGTCTTCTGATTAAGTTGCCATCACCTGTACCAACCTCTGAGCACCTGTACCAACCTCTGAGTGAGTTGCCATCAAGGACAACACTTGAATCATAATGCCAACATCATTGTCTTGAGTGCGGCCAGACCAGCAACATACTTGTGCATGGTGTCTGCACTGATTGACAAGTCTGGGCTGGTGGCTATGTGCATCAACTCATCAAAGTACAAGTCAAGATCTAGTCATACATGTGCCTTTGTCTTCACCTGGGTGAGTGTCCCAATAGATGGGATCACATGTGTGCATACAACAACATCCATACTCTTGAATACACATGCCTGGGAAGCCTGTAGACTAGTGATGAGTTGCAGGAGCTTGTCATAGTTTTGGATCTAACTCCAGATGTGTGCCTTTAGCTCGAATGCTCTAGTCTTCATCATATTAGGCAAGTGAAGCGAGGCTCCCTTGTATCTCATCATCCATGTTTGCATGTAATCAATGACATCATGCACATTCGACAAGATACACGCTCTTCTAACACATCATTGTTGCCATCCGTTGAGATGGACAACTACCTTATGCACGGTACCAAACTTGGAATACAATGCCCACATGACTGTGTCAAGGGACAATACTTCATCCAGTATTGTCTTCTTCAATTCTGCTCGGGCAGATGTTGTAACCAATTCTCCTCCCTACTTCGCCATCCATAGCTCCTTAACCATTCACTCATTCTCAGCTATCAGGAAGTGAACACTCAAGCTAGTGTCTTCAGCATATGATCTGGTATCATCAGCCAATTCTATTGGATGTTTGCATATATCAGACACAATCACTCATTCCTTGAACTCTGCAAGATAAGTATGATCATCCGGAGTCAAAACTCCACGAGATTGCACAACTCTATGTTGAGACTCGTTGAATGAGATGCTGTGCATCTCCTCCTCCGGATTGTCTCCAAGGATTTCTATGTCTCCTTGGTTGCTTAGGACTTGCTCCTCTTCTGGACACGCTGAATCTAGTGGATTGACCTCTTAGTGATGAGGAATGAGGTCGAAGTCTTGCTCCAACTCCTGTTGCTACATATCAGTATCCATTTGTTCAAGCACTTGCCATATCTCCTGAGCGAAGTCCTGCTCCTGCAATGGTTCACCCTGTTTGCCTGATGCCAACTGTTCTGATGAGTCCACTACCTATACAGGTGCAGTTTCATTTGTATGTACAAGTTACTCCCCCTGTTGTACCTATTCCTATTGCACTTCCTTATCCTGTCTGCATAGCTCCTATTCCTTCTGGAGTTGCTCCTTCAACTCATGTAACTCCTTCTTTATTTCCTCCCTTCTCCATTTCTCTCTCTTCCTTTGCACATTTCTCTTGTCACGCTATTGCCTCTTCACCTCTATGGGCAAAGATGCTTTCTGCACAAGTGGGTCTTCTTGGAAATTGCAACTTTGCTCTTCCTCCATGTGGTCGACAATCTTCCTCTTGCCCTTGTCGCGCACTGGTATGTTCACCTCAGCTGCTTCTAGTGCTCTCTGAGATGTTGCTTCACGCTACTTTTCTATCAATTCCATAGCAAGGTCGACCAATTCATTGATTCTGGAGGAGTTGTAACAATATCTCCATGGGTCTTCCTTCGCCCAATGACATGCCCTGTGGATCCAGTTGAACTGTACTCTTGCGCAGTGATCTTTCACAAGACAATGTGGGTCATATGGATTGTAACTTCGGAGGTCAAATGGATTCTTCTTCATCTGCTCTACTTCAACATCTGCATGCTTGAAACTCTGTATCTCATATAACCCAATGCTCAAGGGAAGAGCGGGCCAAGGTGCCTTCTTCTTCCGGTATAGCCTAGCTATCAATCCTGCCAAGATGTGATATGATACTTCCTGCATGATGAGCTTGTCCAAGGCAAACTTCAGTGGAACATGCGGAGGCTTCTCCGTGTTGTACATTCATATGGAGGTGCTAAATGGTGAGGCATACCAATTAGCTATGTCAATCAATGCCTCCATTGCTACCTTTGACATGCAGGGTGGATCCTATTCGAATATCATCTTGTAAACCAAGGTGACAAAATGATTAGACAACTGTGAGATAACTCCTATGAAGCTGCATTCAGACAAAATCTTACAATAAGTGTTCACAACAGTCTGTACCAGTTTCCATGCCCACTTCAAGCCCAAGAACTCCTAATGGGCACAAATTTCATCCAAGATGTAGGTGGACATGTAGATTTCTGCTTGCATACCTCTGGGTAGCTGGCGAGCCCTTGTTACCTATTCCTTCAGTTGATGAGCCAACATGTCAGACCAGTTGCATGCTTTGCCTTCTCTGGCTAGTTGGTCCAATGCGATCACCCAACTCTATGGGAAGGTTTCCATGCTTTCTTAGCCATACATTCGACATGCAAAGATGACCAAGTATTGATATTCCTTCCACAATATCTTCGTCTTGTAGACTGGTTGGGTGTCATCCTGAATTTAGCTGACTCCTTCACCCAGTTCTTCAAAATGTCTCTAGTGTTGGCATTGTTGTTGGGTATGCTGAAGGGAGTCTCCATGATGATCACAGCTCCAACATCTGATACATCTCATCATAACCCTGTGCCCTGAAGGTAGCAATTTTCGTCCCACTAACACTGCTCAATGTCATCGTCTTAGGATGAGTGTGCGAGATGATCCATTGTATCATGTTCGTGAATGGGAGCACGGGATACCTGCATGCAATCTAGTACAAGACGGATTGTGGATGTTCACATAGACTTGGCGATATTCGAGGCCTTCCCCAAATGTGCCTATACATGCATCATTGACCTCTTTCCGTTTCAGCTTGATGTCCTTGTCTACAATGATCTTGTTATCTTCATAAATCAACAAACTTGTAGACACTCACTCAACTATTGCTCCAGTTGCACTTCTGTCAGTGTCCTTTGATCCTGCTCTCTTGGAGGCCATTGATCTTGAACTGCTAAGAGGTGGATGAACACTTTCTAGATCTGGAGACAAAGAGACATGCATGGCAAGAAATCTATCAGCGAAAACCAAAGAAAACTTGAGGAACGAGAGGCAACAGACTTGGGGATTTACTGGCAGGGATTGTGCAAATTTTTATGGGAGGCTAGGAGACTGGCTGCTAGAATTGCACAAAAGGAAGTTTGGGTTGTATGGGGAGGCTGGCTGGCTACTGCAACTGCACGATGTGCAATCCAAGCTAGCCTATAGGTTGTTGGAACTGTGCAATGCGCAATTTCAACTGGCAGTTGTTGCAGGCCCAGTGATTGCATTGTGTAATTTTCTGGGCCAGCAGTCACTGTCCCTTAGAACTGCGTAATGCAAGACTGGAGGATAGTCACTGGGTAGAAATAAACATTTACTAAGGGGAATACATAGCCTTCCTTCTCAGGATTGCGCAATGCTATCTTGGTGAGGCATAGTCTAGGCCAAGGCTATCCAGACCCGCCGACAGGCAACTAAAAGAAAATGTGAATATGAATGCATGGAAATACTAAGTGTAAGTAGGAGTGAATGATCGTGAATGCAAACAGTGAATGAAAGATTTAGAAAATGGAACAACATGCATGTGGGTGAAGCAAGTCACCGAATTGGCGACCGTTCGTGCAAAACAGTTTCATGCATGTGACAAGAGTGAAATGCTAATGAAAACTAAAACAATGCTAGTACAAGCTAGTATGCATGTAAATGATAGCAAGCATTCACAGAAATCAAGCAAACAACACTCACACAAGTGAAAACACAAAAAGCGATAGAAATGTTGCAAAATACAAGTTAAGTCGAGTTACCCGTGAATAGCTAAGTTGGATGTGTCGAAGACTCCTGGATGTGATGTGGGATGTCAGAGCTCCAACATCGATGTGAATAAGTACGCTATGAAGAATCGAATAAATAAGTTGAGGCTCATGACACGCATGCCACAAATCTAGGAAAAAGTGACACTTGGAGGAAAGATTCTAAAACAATCTTTGCATGTACCTCTAGCTACTAAAAATATCTCCCTAAAATCTAAGGATGCTTTTTGCATGTTTCTTTATCTATTCTGGGAAAAAGCAGCCCATGCATGCAAGTCAAGTTTTCTTGGTCACGGTGGAACCAGTCAACCCAACTGCACATGCAATAGTATACTCAGCTGAGGGGGAAAAATGCTTATTTCTAGGAGGGAGCTGGGCTGGCTGCCTAGAGGGATTAGGCAATTTCTGGGCAGAGCAGCTAACTACTGCCCAGAATTACATAATTTCTGGATTGAGAAACTCTGCTGGGAGGAATTGCACAATCTTCTCAATGAACAATGACAGGCAGATTTGTGCAATTCTAGAGCCCAGCAGGCTGCTAAACAAAATTGCGCAATTTCTGGAGGGAAATTTGGTTTCCCTCCATAATTGCACAATTTCTTAAGGGATCTGCTAAGCCTGCAGTTGGACCAAGTCCAAAGAAACAACCTGTGAGGGGGACGCAACAAGATTTGATGGACAGGCTATCATTCTACAAGAAAATCATTGAACATTGTGTACTTGACAAGGCAAGACATGCTCCTATGAAAGTTTAGTAGGGAGGCTCCAAAATGAAGGTAAGGAAAAATTTTGGAGGGTGGTTGTAGCCACTACAATAGAACTATAGAGGTCAATGGTCTGTGTGGATGACTGTTTCCTTCCCCAGAATGTAAGGCTTCCATTAATGGCAAGCCTACACAATAGAATACATTTCTTTGTCGTAAGTGGGGTACTTTCGGACTATGTCTGAAAGTGTCTCACTGTGGTAAGCCACTAGATGCTCATGCTAAGTAAGAACCACACCAATAGCATAGTCAGAGGCATCTGTCTCAATCTCAAATGGTTGTTGCAGGTCTAGTAATGTGAGCACTGGTGTAGGACAGAGACGATTCTTCAACTCAGAGAATGATTTTTGTTGTGTTTCCGACCAAAAAATAATTGCTTTCACTCCACCCTTGGTGACTTGACTTAAAGGCCAAGTGATGTGAGAGAACCCCGACATGAACATATGGTAGAAATTGGTAAGACCCAAAAAGTTGCGATGTTTTGTTAGAGTGGTTAGGGTTGGCCAACCCCGAATGACTTGTATCTTGGATGGGTCCACATGTATACCCTTCTCACCAATGATGTATCCTAGATATTGAACCTAGGTCAAGCCAAAGGTGCATTTCTCCAAGTTAGCACACAGCTTGTGTTATCGCAGGGTTTGAAGGGCCTGTTGAATATGGTGGAGGTGCTCTTCCCAACTATGGCTAAAGATCTAGATGTCATCTAAATACATCACCACGAATGCATTGGTGAAGTGTCGTAAGATGTCGTCCATCAGTCTCATGAAGGTTATAGGGGCATTCATCAATTTGAATGGCATGACCAACCATTTGAAAAGGCCCTCCTTGGATTTGAAGGCAATATTCCACACATCAGAGGGTTCAATAGGCACTTGGTGATAACCTGACTTCAAGTCAATCTTGTTGAAATATTTGGCCCCTTTGAGTTGGTCCAAAAGGTCATCGATACGTGGGATTGGGTACCTATTCTGGTCAGTGATCTTGTTCAGCACCCGATAGTCAATATAGAGCCTTGGAGTCCCATATTTATTCTATACCAATATAATTGGGCTCCCACAAGGTGATGATATTGGCATGATGTGCCATTCCTACAATAGTTCCTAAATCTACCTCTTGATCTCATCGTTCTCTAGAATGGAGCATCGATAGATCAGTCCATTGGGCAACAACGTGCCCGGGGTCAGATTAATGCAGTGCTTGACCTAACATTGTAGAGGTACCCCTGTGGGTGAGGTGGAAATATCCCTGTACTCCACGACCTTGTCCATCTATTGTTGTTGTACAGAGGAGCCTTGCTTGGAAGTCATGGCCACAACCTTCTTCTTGCCCTGGGGACGAATCATAAGGAAAACAAATTTCCTGGTATGGGAAATGATCTTACTGCATTGCTTTGCAGTAATCAAAGAGACATCAATAGGCGGGGTTACCTATGGTATCCTATAAAACTTATTAGCCAAAGTAATAATCACAAAGTGAGGTCTAGACTCATATACAACATGTGACTTCCACAAGTATGGCTTTCCTAACAATACATCACAAACTTCAAGATGAGAAATGTCACACAGTACCTCATCCATGAAGGGCTTGTTGTTGTAGGGAAGGAGGCATTACTGGCTGATGCGAAGATCTCATCCTTGGTGAAGCCACCTGATGGTATATGGTTATGCATGCGTTGTAGTCTTTAGGCCCAACTGCTTCATGAACTTTGCTTAAATGAGGTTCTTTTGGCTCCCACTATTCACAATGAACTGCAGCGAAGAACCCTTCACCCACATCTGTGAGTGGAAGAGTCATTCCCCCTCCTCTGGATCTTCAAGCTCAATCATCTGGATCTTAGTGGTGGCCATGGTGGCACTGCGATCCTCATCAATGATCTACTTCCCTTTGTTAGTTCCCTTATTAGGTTTTGATTTAGAGTTGAAACCTGTGTCTAACTTGAAAGCCTTCATCTCAGCCACCAGTGACTGCTTGGCCCAACACTCACTTGTATTGTGAGTGGAGCTCTTATGGAACTCACACCATTTTCCTGTGTCCTTCTTCATGTTCATAGTGTTTTTCTTTTCTTGTAGCTTCAGCAGGCTATCCTGTGTAGCCCCACCTTGGCTTGGTCCTTTGTTCTATGGTTTGGGGGTGCCTTTTCCTTGCTTTGGATTTGTAGATCCAAAGTCCCACTTCTTCTATTTAAAATTCTTCTCAATCTTGACAACGTATTGATATGTTGTGTCGAGCGAGGAAATTTCTAGGAACTCCATCTCATCCTGGATGTAATTATGTATATAGTTTCCATACTTGAGCACCAAATGTCACTCAGTGTCCTTGATACCTAGTGTTGTGCGAAGGGTATGGAAAATATTTGTGAACTCTAGCACATACTGGTCCCTTCCCTACCATAGCATGTTCCACTTTATGTATTTGTCTTCATAGCTCCCAACAGGGTAATATTATTCCTTGATGGCATCTCAGAAATAATTCCAAGTGGGTGCAGCCTAAAACAATGAGGGTTCACTCTCTTCCTTTTGTTCATAGAAGGTTTCCCACTAGTCCTTGATGTGTGGGGTGACTTTGAGAAGTGCAAAAGTAATATTTTCCCAATTGGAAAGGTCATGAACTAAAAAATATCCTTCCAACAATTTAACCATTTATCTATGGCATTTGCATCTATTAGGCCTTCGAATATGGGAATATAGAAGTTAGCTTGTACCTTAAAAGGATTGGCACCTCCAGAGTGGCTATTGGATGAAGATGCATCACCTGTGGCTAACTGTTGAAGGAACTGGGCAAAGTTATCCATCATCGCGTCCCTTTGTCGCTCAAGGGCTTCCTCAAGCAACATTTTTAAAGGATCTCCTAACCCTTCGCCTTTATTTTCTTTCACCATGGGATTTCATCAGGTTTTGTGATGTTGATCTTGAAGTGGTTCAACTAGATTAAGCCCTAACTCCTTATACCCTGACCTCATTGGGGACATGCAAAGAAAAACAAAGAAATATCGGACTGCTTTGATACCACTGATCCAAAATTAAATAAGAATGCAACAACTTATAGATATAATCATAAACAAAGAGATGCAGCAGAAAAAACATTCCATTTGATTAATAGAAAAATATTGAACTATGCTTATGAACAGAATGGAAATAAGATAGCTCGGGCGATGTTAGCCTATCTCTGAGAAGATATGTGGTGGCTACTGTTGGAGATCAGATGCACAGCAGAATTAAATCAAATACACAACAGCTGAATCAAGCACATAAAGACACAGAGAATTAACGTGGTTCACCCAACCAATCTGGGCTACGTCCACCAAACTAAGGCATCGGCAATATTATTAATCAAACAGGAGATTACATCAATTCTCACACACACTACACCCAGCTATCCGTATGACCACCTATTTTATAGCAAGGAGAATCTAACTGCTTCTCACATCAGATTTAGGATGCATTAAATCTCTCCCAACAACCTGGAGATAATCCAGCAACAGATTTTCTATTGTTGTCACACACTGGGATTTTGCCTATTTTGACTAAAACAGAAAAATCTCAACAATCTCCACCTTGACAATAATTAGCCTGATGCCCGGTTTGTTTATTATTTTCATCTTTTCTGCAAGCCAAGAGAAGCCAAACACCAACGTAGCTTCTCTAACAAAACTGGTTTCGTGAACATGTCTGCACAGTTTTCCTTTGTATGCACCTTTTCAAGAGAAACTCCCCTTTCAGTGATAACCTGTCTTACAAAATGATATTTGATTGGAATATGCTTTTATTTACTATGATAGGCCGGATTCTTAGCCAAATGTATTGCACTTTGACTGTCACAAAGTAACCTGATGTTGTCCTGTAACCTACCAAATTCACCAAGCAAACCTTTCAACCAAACCGCCTCTTTGCAAGCATGCGAAGCAGCAATGTATTCTGCTTCAGTAGTGGATAAAGCAACAATGTTTTGTAGCTTTGACATCCAGCTAATAGCTCCACCTGCAAGAGTAAAGACATACCCTGAAGTTGACCTTCTCTTATCCAAATCACCTGCAAAATCATAATCAACATATCCGCAAACAGATTCACTACTCTTATTGTAAGAAATACAATAATTACTTGTGCCTCTCATATACCGAAGCACCCATTTTACTGCTGACCAGTGCTCTTTACCAAGATTTTCCATGTACCTGCTGACAACCCCAACTGCATGTGAAATATCTGGTCGCGTACACACCATCGCATACATCAAACATCCTACTATATTGGCATATGGAATTCGAGACATATAATCCTTTTCTTCATTTGTATTAGGACATAAACTGGAAGAAAGCTTGAAATGGGAAGCTAAAGGGACTGACACAGGCTTCACATTATTCATACCAAACCTCAAAAGTATTTTCTCAACATACTTCTATTGTGATAGCCAGAGCTTACCATTATTCTTGTCTCTGAAAATCTCCATGCCCAAAATCTGTCTTGCCGCTCCTAGATCTTTCATATCAAACGTCCTTGCCGTCTGAGTCTTCAACCTGTTGATTTCTTCAATGCTTTTGCTTGCTAAAAGCATATCATCAACATACAACACTAAGATAATGAACATGCCATTATTTAACTGCTTAAAGTAAACACAATGATCATATTCACTTCTTACATATTTCTGACTCAACATGAAAGAATCAAACTTCTTATACCACTGCCGAGGCGACTGCTTCAGGCCATATAATGACTTCTTGAGCCTGCAGACAAATTTCTCATTGCGATGCTGAACAAACCCTTCCGGTTGTTCCATATATATTTCCTCATCTAAGTCTCCATGTAGAAATGCAGTCTTAACATCTAATTCCTGCAACTCTAAATCAAGCAAAGCCACTAATGCTAACACAATTCTAATTGAAACAATTTTAACCACTGGTGAAAATATCTCATGAAAGTCTATGCCAGCTTTCTGAGAAAACCCTTTAGCAACCAGTCTCGCTTTGTACCTGTCTTCCGTATCATTCACACCCCGTTTCACCTTGAACACCCACTTGCATCCCACAGTTTTCCTGCCTCTGGGAAGTTCAACCAGATCCCATGTGCCATTCTTACCTAAGGCCATCATTTCTTCCTTCATGGCTGCTTTCCATTTGTCACTATTTGAACCTTCTACAGCTTCCTGATAACACAAAGGTTCATCATCATTAGCAGTCAAAGCAACTGAAGTAACATAATCATCATACCTTCTCGGAGGACGTTTGATCCTTGTAGACCTCCTTAAGGATATTTCTGGTGCTTCCACAATTGGCTGTCTATCATCTGTAGGAACTTCTTCATGATCGCCATCTGAGACCTGTCCATGTCCTCCATCTGAACCCTGTTCAAAATCTGATTCTGAAACCTGTTCATGACTAGAATCTGAACTATGATCATCACGACTATCATCAGAAGTGTTGTCAAACTGAATGTGCTAGAAATCAGATACATCATCATGTTTCAATCTACTATCTACATCTAACTGTACAAGAAAGGATTCATTAAACTTTACATCCCTGTTGATGATGATTTTGCGGGTAGTAGGATCCCACAATCTATATCCCTTTGTTCCGTCACCATACCCAACAAAGACATACCTTTTCAATTTCGGATCTAGTTTAGTTCGCTGATGTTTAGGCACTAGAGCATATGCATCACAACCAAACACTCTGAGTTTAGAATAGTCACAAGGGTGTCCTTTCCATACCTCTTGAGGAATCTTGCAGCCTATCGCCGTTGATGGAGATCGGTTTATCACATAACAAGTTGTTGCCACCGCTTCCGTCCACAACTCCTTCTGCAACCCGGTGTTACTCAGCATACACCTTGCTCTCTCTAGAAGAGTCCTGTTCATGCGTTCAGCAACTCCATTTTGCTGAGGAGTATAAACCGTGGTCTTATGTCTCTCGATCCCTGCATCCTTGCAATAGCTGTCAAAATCCTTGGAAGTAAACTCACCACCATTTTCAGTTCTTAAACATTTTATAGTTCTACCAGTGCTGTTTTCTACCAATGCTCTAAACTACTTGAAAACTGTAAAAACATCAGATTTCTTTTTCAACATGTAGACCCATACTTTCCTAGAAAAGTCATCAATAAGCGACACAAAATACGACAAGCCACCATATGACGCTGTAGGGGCTGGACCCCAAACATCTGAATGAATATAATCAAGTATCCCTTTACTAGTATGTTTGCCTGTTTTAAACTTTTGTTTACTTTGTTTTCCAAACAAGCAATGTTTGCAGAAATCTAACTTTCCAGATCTTAGATTAGGAAGTAACTTGCGATCAGCCAAAATTTTCAACCCTCGTTCGCTCATATGGCCCAACCTTTGATGCCATAGGCGAATGGAACTACTGTCCTGTTCAGACACCGACACATGATCTGACCCAGTTCTACCTTCTAATTGAAAAAGATTTCCTACCTTCTTAGCCTTCATTACTAGTAAGATACCTTTATAAATTTTCATAACTCCACCTTGAATTACAGTTTTATATCCATTCGTATCCAGTGCTCCTAATGAAATTAGATTTTTTCTTAGATCTAGGACATGTCTCACATCAGTTAACAATTTGGTTGTACCATCTAACATTTGCAGTTGTATACTTCCTATTCCAACAATATTGCAAGTAACATCATTACCCATGTACACGACTCCATCATCAACCGATCTATATGTCTTAAACCAGTCTCTATGTAAACACATGTGGTTAGATGCCCCGGAATCTAACAACCAATGTTGATCATGTTTTGAAACATTAACAGACAATACCTCATCACTCATACCTGAACCTGTATCTGTGGTGTTGGCTTCCTTCTTTTCTGTCGAAGAGCCTTCTTTAGCAACATGCTTTCGCTTCCAGCAATCCTTTTTCAGATGTCCAGCCTTGCCACAATGCCAGCACTTCACTTTTGTCTTCTTTCCTTTGGACTTTGAACGAGAGTCGCTATGCTTTCCCCCGGAGTGTCTCTCTCTTGAGCGACCTCTGGCCATCATTACCTCTGATGTAGAGGTGTCTGCATTCGACCTCTTCCTCGTCTCCTCAGCCAACAAGGCTCCAACAACATCGTCAAACTCAAGGATGTCTGTTGTACTAAAGCTTATGGAAGTAACAAAGTGATCCCAGGATTCGGGCAATGAACACAATAGAGTTATTGCCTTATCCTCTGAATCAAATTTCACATCTAGACTGTCTAATTGCACCAGTAAGGTATTAAAAACATTCAGGTGATCAGTAATTGAGGTACCTTCTTTCATCCGCAAACCATAAAGCTGTCGTTTCAGGAGAATCCGATTTGTCAAAGATTTCGTCATATAGAGCTTCTCAAGCTTCGACCACAGGCCTGCGGCGGTTTTCTCTGACACAATGTTGAACAGAACATCGTCCGCCAGACATAACCAAATTGCGCTCAGAGCTCTATCGTCCATCTCATCCCATTCATCCTCCGTCATGGAAGGAGGCCTTTTGTTTTTCCCCAACAGTGCTTTCGCCACACCTTGTTGAACCAGCAGATCGTGCATCTTCACCTTCCAGATCTCAAAATTATTCTTCCCATTAAATTTCTCTATTTCAAAATGGGCACTTTGAGTTTTCGCCATTTTGTATCAGCAAAAACAAAGAATCTCCAATTTTAAATAAAAAACAAAATTGAATCTGAATAAATGCCTTTGCCTCACAAACCTCTGTGCTTTGCTGTATAAAACTCAGATTAGCATGTAAAATACAAATGGCGCTTGCTAATAATTACAAGGACCGCGCCAATTAAAAAACGCTTTAAGGGATGACAAATTGGCGTGTTTATACCTTTAAAATCCGCGCTAACCAGAGAATTGGCGCATTGGCGCCCTTAAATAATTAGTTTCCGCGCTATTTCAGTTTGTTGGCGTGACTGCTTTTGCATTACCCGCGCCAATCCCAAAACAAAACAATAAAAAAAAATATATCGGTTCTGCGCATGAAGGTTCAGTCCACCCGGGTTTAACAACAAACACATTTAAAATTTACGTGACACGAAGCTGTTTAACACCCACGCTGGTATAATATATATCCACGCTGGTCATAAATTCATCACACCGTTTGTAAATATGTATCAACGCTTTTTCAAAGATATATATTCACGCTGTTTGGTCATATATATTCACGCTGGTCATATATATCCATGTATATTCACGCCTTTTTTTTTTTTTTAAATAATTCACACCGTTTGTAAAATATATTCATGCTGTTTTTAAATACATACCCACGCCATTTTTTTTAAAAATATATATCAATGGTTTAACAAGTAGAGCAATGCCTCGATCATCGAGCAGCACCTCTTGTTATATAAAACACGCATTCATGCATGGAAACGCAGGTATATTAGCGCTCACGCAGGTCCACGGTGTCTCCCTTCATTTAGCACACCGGTAGCAATACAGCAGGCAATTCAAAACAGCAATCCAGTGCATTCCATATGCTCCACCACGTACTCAAACCAGCTCCACCTCCAGTATGCAAGTCTAATCTTGCCTCCAACATGCTCTGATACCAATTGTTGGAGATCAGATGCACAGCAGAATTAAATCAAATACACAACAGCTGAATCAAGCACATAAAGACATAGAGAATTAACGTGGTTCACCCAACCAATCTGGGCTACGTCCACCAAACTAAGGCATCGGCAATATTATTAATCAAACAGGAGATTACATCAATTCTCACACACACTACACCTAGCTATCTGTATGACCACCTATTTTATAGCAAGGAGAATCTAACTGCTTCTCACATCAGATTTAGGATGCATTAAATCTCTCCCAACAACCTGGAGATAATCCAGCAACAAATTTTCTATTGTTGTCACACACTGGGATTTTGCCTATTTTGACTAAAACAGAAAAATCTCAACAGCTACATGCCTCTGAACTGTGTTACAATGAGGTTGAAGGGCCTATTTATTATTAGAAAACATGAGAAAACCCTAAACAACTAAAACCCTAACCCGAGGAGATGTAACACCAAGAGTTTGTGGGCCCGTTGGGGTTATTTGGGCAACCAACTTCTCGGGGTCGTACCTTGGTCATATTATCTTGGTTTGGCGCATACGATACCCTTTTGGAAATGTCTCACCGAGTACTACAGGTTTCACTGCAGGCCCCTACCTAAGGCTACGAGGCTACCACAAACCCCAAAAAAAATCCGTTTAGGGGGTCAAAACTGCTCTGGAATTTCAGGACACAAAAAACTTCTAAAAATAGTAAATGTTGAAATGAACAAGGAAACAGCTGAAACTGACTTGGGGGTCTAGGTGGAATAGGTGGGTTGCCACCAATATTCACCTGGATAAATTTACTACATATTAGGCCACATAACATAGTAACTCACCTTCACCCTTCTCACTAAGAAAAATATAACATAATATGTAAATAAATGTGAGAAAAGTCAATTTTAATAAGTTGGAGAGTGGCATTGTGACCCATATAGTTTACCTATTGATGAGCGTCATCATGAATGTCAAAAGAAGAGGATATACACGAGGAACCAACCCTAGAGAATGAAGAAATGAATCCGACCATATCTAGTAATGCATTGGTAGGAATTACCACTCCTCAAACTCTCAAGATAGAAGGCCATATCAAGAAGAAAAATGTAATAGTGTTGATTGATTTGGGTAGTACCCATAATTTCATCCATTGTAAGATAGCCAAGGAATTGAATTGTTTCCTATATCCAACACCAGAGTGTCAAGTGATGGTTGTAAATGGAGGAACCATAAATTTCTCTAAAAAGTTCCATAATATAGAGCTATACATGGGAGAAGATGTATTGAATATTACAATGCTTTCCATTCCAATGGGTGGTACTGATTTTGTACTAGGAGTCCAATGGTTACAATCTTTGGGTAAGATAGCTTATAATTTTCAAGAACTTTTCTTGATATTTTTTGGGAAGGAAAGGAAGTTGAATTAAGGGGTATCGCAGGGAAACCAGGAAAGATAATCGGCTCTAATGGCATGACAAAGCATATGAATAAAGAACAATGGGGTGTAATTGCACAATTATGTTCACTAGAGGTTCAAACACCGAACTCATCTATTTCTCCAGATCTCAAAAAAGTCTTGGACAATCATTCCAAGGTATGCGAGACTCCCAAAGGCCTCCCACCTATTCGTGATCCTGATCATGCTATTCATTTGATTCCATGAAGTGTTCCTCCAAACATCAATCCTTACAAATATCCCCATGCCCAAAAGAGTGAAATTGAATGTATGGTTGTAGAAATGATATAGGTTGGTATAATTCAACCTAGTCAAATTTCTTTCTCTGCTCTAGTAGTATTGGTGCACAAGAAGGATGGATCATGGCACATGTGTCTAGATTACAGGGAGCTCAAAAATCTCACTATTAAAGATAAATTTCCCATTCTTGTCATTGATGAATTATTGGATGAATTACATGGAGAAATTTACTTCACCAAGTTGGATCTTTGTTCAGGATATCATCAAATAAGAATGAAGACTGAAGACATTATGAAAGCAACATTTAGAATTCATGAGGGTCATTATGAATTTTTGGTCATGCCTTTTGCCCTTACCAATGCACCTTCTACATTTCAAGGTTTGATGAAATCCAATTTCAAACCCTTACTTAGAAAATTTGTGTTAGTATTTTTTGATGATATACTAATCTATAGAAAGTCTTGGAAGGATCATGTTCAACATGTTGACAAGGTGCTCAAATTATTGGAGGAGAAGCAATTATATGTGAAAACCTCCAAATGTTTCTGTTAGCCTCCTATTGCAATAGGTTTCATATTTCATGATTGACTATTTTAAATGCCAAATATGTCATCTTTTTCATGCTGCAAAGGTTCCATATTTCCAAGAAAACTCAGAAAAATTTAAAAAATGTAAAGAGGGTATGCCCTAAAAGAATAATCAAAGGTTAAAAAGAATGAATTGGCCAAAGAAAAAAATGAAAGAAATGAACCCCAAACAAAAGGCCAGGAAAGTGTGCAAGCTCAAATGCCACTACTTGTTCCATTTTTGATGAATTGTTGCATTTTTTAAGAGTTTTTCAGTTAAGGGAAGGCCAAATAGCTTAATCTTGGCTTCCCTAGGTTTAAATTGCTTGTTTTAGAAGATAGAGAATGAATATCTATCCAAACTGCTTAATCTTGGTAGATTTGTAGATAAGTAGAGAAGCAAGGGCACTCAACAGCTTAATCTGAGCCCTTGGAAGAAATAAGGATCGATTTAGATAGGAGGATAGCCAAAAGAAAAGTTGAAAAGCTGGGTTTGCTAGTTCAAGTGCACCCAAACCAAAAAGAAGAGAAAATGCTAGGCAAGTAGGCCGGGTAGGTAGTTCTGAGGTGGCAGAATAATGATTTGTGATCCATTTCATGTTTTCAAGTGTTATATCTATTCAAATCACAATTGCAAGGCAAAAATCCATTTGGAGTAGCTCAAGCGAGGCATGTCTAACTTCCCCTTCTTCTTTGTCCCCAAATCATTCACTAACTTCCCCTAAAGAGGTCAAGATCTGCTTGACATCTCTTAATTTCATCATTTTTCATGACTTTTGCCTAAGTAAAGATCTGCTTTACTTGGGAGTGCTCACATTTCCTCTATAAGTCCTATTTCCCCTTTTAAACCTAAGATTTCTAAACTTAGCGCTTTCTTCACCAGTTTCATATTAACTTCTAACATTATTATGTAAATCCCTTCTTATTTCCCCTTCCCCTTACTAAAATATGTTATAAATCCCTTTTATATACATATCCCCTCCCTCTGGTTGAAAAATAACCATAAGTACGCTTGGGAATTACTAAGTTTGCCTGAAACTTAGTAAGAACCCTTAGTTTTTCCCCTTAACCATATTCCAAATGCTTTGGACCCCTTCCAAAAGCATCAACACCCCTTCCAAATGCAAAAACAACCCTCATCCACCCTTTGAAAATCCTTCTGATGCATTGAAAACCCTTTTAAATGCACTAAAATCCTTTCTCCGATGTAAAAATCCCTCATTTTTCCTTCAAAACCCTCCTCCGATCAGAGAGGCCTTCCTCCGATTGCAATAACCCTTGGCCAAATTAAAAAGCATGCCTCCGATTGGAAATCCCCCCCTCGGACACGATATCGCTATCGGAGGTCGCAGTGAGCATTGTTGGCCCCCTTTTATATACCTCCAATCCATTCCCCGGCGATGTGATTTCGCAATCGGCGTATTACAACTCATATGTGCACATATATATGCCCCTGACCCCTTCCGCCGATGCGATATTTCTATCGGGAGCCTTCATATCACATTTTCCCATATGTCCTGCAATATATGCTTTCTATCGCAAATCCCCTTTTATTTGTTTTATCATTTAAACTTAAGTTTTTTATAAAGCTTAAGTTTTAACGTTAAAGCCCGCATTTTTCAAAAATATCACATCGGCATTCGCATATGTATTAAGCCCCGCCCCTCGGGTTTCCCTGATAGCGAAACATCGACCAAATCTCAACCGTCCATCACTCCCGCCCAGATCAATGGTCCAGATTTCATCGCCCCATCCCATATCGCTATCGCATATCACATATGTATTAAGGCCACCCTTTGGTTCTTCGCCAACGCGATACACCGATCGCTCGGCAACCGTCGGATCTTCCCCCAGATCAACGGTCCAGATTAAATCGGTGGCCCCCCATTTCGCTCGCCCATTGCATATGTTTAAAGGCCCTCCCCGATAGCTGATCGCCGATGTGATATCGGCGATCGGCCCATCGCTGATCCCATATATATAAAGTCCTCCGCCCCGCCGATAGCGATATTGCGAGTAGATCTCAGCCGTTGGATTTGCCCGCGCTAGATCCAACGGCCAGGATTTAATCTCTGCTACAGTGCCGCGCCCGCCCATATTTTTCACGAATTTTGCATAGAAATGGGTCTTTTTCTGTGTGAAGGAAATAAGGCCATTTTTGCACTATTTTCACAACTACGCCTGTGCGCGCCCAGTCAAAGGGAGGCATGCATTTTTAGCCATTTTGATCACTCCAAAGCCCAGTATTTCTCCAAAAAGCCAGCCACGGCCCAGCACAGTTATCAACAAGCCATCCTCTACCATTTTTTGCAGGATTTCTTCATGGAGGTTGATATTTGATCGGCCAAGCACCGATAGCATTCCAAAGGCCACAGAAAGCATTTGCAGCAGTTATTTTTGCATTAAAAAAGGTAGGAAAGGGGCGATTTGACAGTTCAAAGAGTATCAGAAGAAAGATAAAGCCCAGATTCAATTAAAAGAGTATCAATGAAGCGGTGAAGTGTATCAGTGGAAAATATCAGTAGCCCACAGCAGATGAACATTAAAGAGCCCCCCATCAAAGTCAAAGAAAGCGATAAAGCCACTTAAGGCTCTTAGGTCAGAGTTTAAAGCATTAAAGCCACATAAAGAAGAGTGGATCAGAGACCAATGCGCAGTTATGATAAGTGAACAGCACAGAGCCATAAGGATAGATTTCAACTCATTTTTGAGGTGGCTGCCCCAGCGCAGCAGTTAGATAGATATTTTATGCATTCATTTTAGGATAAGTTAGATTAAAGAACTCATTTCCCTCAGATCTGTTTAAGATATGTTGTAATAGATATTTTTAGGATATTTTCTCTATATAAACCACCCTGATTCATTGTTTAAAAGGTTGGTTGGTTGATAATCCAGAGTTTAGACTTGCGCTATATACTTTGAGAGCATCTATAATCAAAGACTGCTAGAATGCTTGGATGTTGAACTGTCTGTTGTGTTTTTAATGGCTGAAGAGTGACTATGGAATTCCTGTGCTTCTACATGGCTCAATAAGTGTTTCTTACCTCTTTTTTCAGTTTTATGTTTTCCATATCATCTATGTGCCATGATTTAAATAGCAAGAAAGAAGAATAGCTTAGGCTTTGCTTGACAACACTCTATGCTCAGTTCTTGTTATTTCTATATGTTTTCTTCAGAAATAGTTATGAATATGCATACTTAAATGATCATGTTTACACTGTTTCTTTCACATATGACTGTTATTTAGGAATTCTTGACTGCTCCTAGATAAACATTCATTCACCTTCCTTCTCTGTTAGCTGATGAAAGATTCTTAGTTGCCTTTCATCTCTGGCCTTCATTCCATCTTTTTCAGCAATTGGTATTGTTTTATGTGTAGCTATCCTGCTCTGTATTCCTCTTGTGACCAAGAAAACGCAACAGCAAGCCCTAATCCATGACTCCATGCCCAATGGTTTGAAATTCTCACACTATGCATCCCAACTTTGCTTGAAAGCATCATCCTTCCCACCTGCAGCCCAAAGATTGGTTTGTGGTTACCTTGGCCATATCCCTTAAGGAGCCAAGGGACAACTTGAGTGATAACATCATTGGTGACTCCACTGGGGACAATCTTAGAAAATTCCAAAAAACAAGTTAGAAGCTGGCTCCCAAGAAGAAAACTTGCAATACTAGGTCAAATCCAAACCCAAATCCCCCAGCTGTTGTTGAAAATCCTAATTTAATCCCAAGAAACCTTAGCAAACAAAAACAAGAATATCTTGCTGATTCTAGTCCTGAAACAGTTCAGCCAAGCTGTTTTCCAACCCCTATTAAAGTTTTATTTCGTTCAGCCCGTACTTCCCCTTGTTCATCATCCACCTCTCCAAGCACCTTTTCCACACCTCCATTCACTGCACATACTACCACTATCACCACTGTTATTACCGTTGTTCCAGTCGTTGCATTTATCCCTGCTGTTCCACTTATCCCTATAAATATGGCTAACAGATATGCCCCTTTACAGCTACCTACAAATCCTGGGGCTATGCCTCAGGATTATCAAACCAAAATCACATATTTTGATGGTACTGGTTCTAACACTGCCCTTCAACATACCAATAAAATGTAGGACTATTTTGAGAATTATGAAATAGATGATGATCATGTAAGAATGAAGATTTTTGTCCAAAGTCTCACAGGTGATGTAAGGCCCTGGTTTAGAGCTCTCCCTGCAAATTCCATAGCTGACCCAGAGGTCCTGTACCAAACATTTCTTAACAGATGGGAGAAAAAGAAAGATCCAGTGCACATATTATCTGAGTATGACACTATCAAAAGAGGCCCTCAAGAAACTATCTTAGACTATTGTGCTAGGTTCAACAATGTTTACAATGCTATTCCACAAAACCTTAGACCTCCACCTGATCTAGCTTTATACAAATTCCCTGATGGATTTGATTCCGACATGGCATATCAATTGAGGGAAAGAGCCCCTCAAAGCTTAGCAGACATGCAGAATGTAGCTGTTAGTGTGGAGGAAAATCTGATTGCCAAACGAAATAGAGCAAGAGCTGAGAGAAGAACTACTTTTAAAGAAGAGCCTTCAGCTATTGAACAAAAACTGGATGCAATCATTAATAGAGTGCACAGACTTGGAGATAGAATGGGAACTATTGAAAGAAAGACATCATGGGATGGACAACAAGCTAATACTATCAGAAACCCAAATTTTAGAAAAAACCAAAATCCAAACGTTGGAAGGGCTAGCCCCGACCATGATATAAGACCTCCTTTTCAAGATAACTATGCTGAGGCATCGACATCTAATGAACCAGCCGAGGATTCTCACATAAACTTGATGGGTTTGAAAAATGAACAACATGTTTTCCTAACTAAGGAAGACCAAGATGACCATGACATAAATCAATTTCAGACCAAGTCTGGAGAGTCATTTGACTTCAAAGAAGGCTATGATTCAGCTGTCTACGAAGTCCATAAACAATACAAATTGAGAACAAGAACCATTGATGTGTCTGATCCCATCAAGCCAAAGGATGCCAAGCAGCCTAAGAAAGTAAAAGACAAGGCTGCTATCACAGAACCTGCTGATAAAACAGACCCAAAATTAAAAGAAGTGACCATAGAGGATGTATCTGACATGCAGCCCTCTAAAAAGCAGCCTTTTGTATCCTTTCCCTCAAAAGACAATGTAAACAGCACTCCTGAAAGCCTTCCCAAAACAGAAAAATCTCAAGAAATCACTGATAACCAAGAGAAGATCATTGAAGATCCAATTGAAAAGGGAAAATCTGCTAGTCACAACACAAAGACCCAGTCAGAAAAACCTTTTGATTTAGAGGCAGAAATTGGCAAATTGAAGATATCTATTCCTCTCTCTGAGCTTGCCAAGCATGATGTATATAGGCAGCAAATCAAAAGATCATTGCACATACCAGAGAATAGGGATGATGTTAATGTTTTAGATGATCAACCTGAGCTCCTTTTCGGTCCTGAAGTTGATGGCAAATCAGCACATGGAGCTGTTCTACCCTTTTATGTCAGTTTGCACATACATGATAAAGTGTTACACAATGCTATGTTTGACTCAGGTGCTTCACACAACCTAATGCCAAAAGCTGTAATGGAGAAGCTAAACCTTGATGTCAGTAGACCCTACAAAGACTTATTTTCATTTGATTCTAGTCAGGTCAAGTGTTTAGGCTTAATCAAAGATTTATGTGTGTCTTTAGTCCAATATCCCAACAAAACAATCCTAATGGACGTGGTGGTTGCTGACATTCCACCAAAGTATGGCATGCTCTTATCAAGATCTTGGGGAGCAAAACTCCAAGGATCTCTCCAACTAGACCTCTCTTATGCCACTATTTTAGTCTTTGGGCAACCAAAGAGACTGTATAGGGAAACACTTATGAAATATGTGGTAAGTAGTGAGGAAAAGCCCCAAAATTTTCCAATTTACTCAATCCATTCTGATATGGATTCTTTTATCTTGTTTAATGCTGATATGTCTCCTCCCATTGATGATAAGCCTTTGGCTTTAGAACAAGAAACATGCATAAGTGAGGAATCGGTTGCCCATACCCAAGAAACTATCAAAACAATCAATGCAACCATCACACAAGAGGAACTCAATAAAACAGAAAAATCAAACCTGCCCACTCCTAAAATGGTTGAAACTCTCAATACTAGTCAAGAGCAAGAAATCCTATGGTATTTAGAGTTTGATGGTTTAGTTAATAAACTAGGAGCAGGGGCAGGAGTATGGATCCATAATACACAAAACAATCATGCAGAGGGTCATGCTTATAGATTAAACTTCAGATGTACTAACAACATGGCAGAGTATGAAGCCCTCCTTTTAGGCCTTAAGCTAATCAAAGATCTAGGAGCAACAAAAGTTTCTATTCTAGGTGACTCCGACCTGATTATTCAACAAATGAAAGGCAATTTTGTTACAAATGACAATAGGCTAAGAGCTTATAGGACTGCTGCCACAGAAATACTTGATACCTTCACCGAATGCAAGCTTGCCAAAATTCCAAGAAGCCATAACTTACATGCACACAGCCTAGCTACTTTTGCCAGCACATGCAAGCTGCCATTTGAGCCCAATCACCATTTCTCAGCTGAAATAAAAAATAGGCCTACTGTCCCAAACAATGTCAAAGACTGGAAAGTCTTTGAAAATGATGCACAGATCAATAATTTCCTCACCTTACAAGAGGAATTTTCAAGTTTAAACATTGATGAAGATGCCATGGATGACCCACAACAACAAATGAGCCAAAATGAGCAGACTATAACAGCTGAAACAGCAAAACAAATGCTGCACCCAACTATTTTTGATGACAAGAATATATAAGAGCTGAAAGAAGTGAATTTTGAGGAAATAACTGAGGCAGAGGCTGAAGTTATTGAACTGAAAGACAACTTTCTGCCCACAGGCCTGACTCCCTTAGAAGACATTTTTGATTCAAATGATATCCCCAAAAAGCCAAAGATGCAACCATTAAACGCTGCAATTGAAGACTGTAATATTGGGACAGCTGAAAAGCCCAAAATGATAAAACTGTCCAAGTCTTTGCCTCCCGATCAAAAGCCAAAATATGTTGACTTGTTTAAAGAGTTCCAAGATGTCTTTGCTTGGAGTTATGAGGACCGCAAGTCCTATGACACCTCTATTATTCAACATACTATCCCTTTGAAACCAAATCAAAAGCCTTTCAAACAGAAATTAAGGAGAATAAATCCTATGCTGCTCCCTTTGATTGAGAAAGAAGTGAAAAGAATGTTTGAGGCTGGTATCATAGCACCCATTAGATTTTCAGAATGGGTATCCAATCTTGTTCCCACAAGGAAGAAAACAGGTGAGATTAGACTATGTGTGGACTTAAGAAATCTGAACCAAGTCTCCCTTAAAGACCACTACCCATTGCCAAAGATGGACCATATTTTACAAAGGGTTGTAGGGTCTTCAAGAATTTCTTTGCTTGATGGCTTTTCAGGTTTTAATCAAATACTTGTTCACCCGGATGACCAAGACAAGACAGCCTTTACAACACCGTGGGGAACCTTTAAATATGTGAAAATGCCTTTTGGGCTAAAGAATGCAGGTGCTACCTTTCAAAGGGCCATGGACATTGCATTTGCCAAGGAGATCCATGATTTCTTGGTTGTCTACCTTGATGACTTAACCCCTTTCTCAAAATCTGATCAAGAGCACCTTAAACACCTAAGGCAAGTATTCCTAACCTCTAGGAAATATGGCATTTCCTTAAACCCCAAGAAGTCTCTCTTCGGCCTAGAAGAAGGCAAATTGCTAGGACATATCATTTCAAAAGATGGTATTAGAATCGATCCTGAAAGGATTCAAGCCATTCTTCAAATCCCCTATCCAAGAAACATCAAAGAGTTGCAAGCATTCCTTGGAAAGATCAATTTCCTAAGGAGATTTATCCCTAACTTGGCTGAGCTGATAAGAATGCTAAATAACATGCTAAAGAAGGATTCCAAGGTAAAATGGACTTTAGAGGCCAAGCAAGCCTTTGAGGGCATAAAATCTGCCTTAACCCAAGCCCCAGTCCTCACAAGTCCTCAATTTGATAAAGATTTCATCATTTTTTCCTTTGCTTCTCAACACACCATTGCTGTTGTCCTATTACAGAAAGATGACCAGGGAAATGAAAATCCCATTGCTTTCTTCAGTAGAGCCCTTAGAGATGCTCCCTTGAAGTACCAAATCATGGAGAAGCAGGCCTATGCCCTTGTTAAAGCAATCAAAGATTTTAGAGTTTACATTTTATATTCACATGTGATTGCTTATGTGCCAAATGTTGTGGTAAAAGACATATTAACTCAAGAAGGCATAGAAGGCAAAAGAGGCAAATGGATTGCCAATATCCTTGAGTATGACATTGAGATAAAGCCCACCAAGCTCATAAAGGGACAAGGTTTAGCCAAACTGATGTCTGAAACCAATTTTCAAGCCTTAGACATTAATCAACTGGATAATGAATAGGAGCTGGCGACTCCACAGATCAGTGAAGCTTTTTTGCAATCCCCATGGTATGCTGATATTTGTTTTATATTGTTAAACCTGTTTGCTCCCCCAGGGTTGTCCAGAACCAAAAAGAGATTTTTAAAGATGAAAGCATCAAAGTTTTGTGTCTTAGATAGTGCCCTGTTTTGGAAGAATCATGAAGGAATATTGCTTAATTGTCTAACTTCGAATGAAACTGACAATGTTATGAAAGAATTCCATGCAGGGGACTGTGGAGGGCATTTATATTAGAAGTCCACTGCTGACAAGATTTTGAGGGTTGGTTTCTATTGGCCCTCCCTCTTTGCTGATGTGAGAAAGTTTGCTATTTCATGCCATCAATGACAAATCTTTGAAGGCAAAAGAAAGCTGCTGCCCTTGCCCCTTAAGCCCATTTCAACCGAGAAGCCTTTTCAACAATGGGGTCTTGACTTCATTGGAGAAATCCATCCATCCTCTTCAGGCCAGCATAAGTGGATTCTAACAGCCACAGATTACTTCACCAAGTGGATTGAAGCCATCCCATGTAGGCAAGCCAATGACTCCACCATCATCCAATTCCTTGAAACCAACATTTTGTCCAGATTTGGCTGTCCTGAGAAAATCATTACAGATAACTCTGCTCCCTTCAAATCCAAGAAAATGATCAGTTTTTGCCATAAATTTCAAATTACCTTAGGCCACTCCACAGCCTATTATCCTCAAGGTAATGGCTTGGCCGAATCATCCAACAAGAGCCTAATTAACATCATTAAGAAAATGTTGGAAGAAAACAAGAAGAATCGGCACAAAAAGCTTGTGAATTCCCTATGGGCAGATAGATTGTCAACCAAGAGATCCATTGGGATGAGCCCATATGAGTTAGTCTATGGCATGGAGGCCAAGTTCCCTTCTTCTTTGGGAATCCCTGTTATCAAATTGCTGCAAGAAATTCAGGCTAAGCCCAATGATATCCAAAGAAGAATTAACCAAACCATTCATTTGCAGCAAACAAGAGAGCAAGTGTATGACAGAGCTCAGACTTTACAAGAGAAGCCCAAGAAGATGTTTGACAAAAGAACCAAGGATGAAGATTTCTACATATGCAACAAAGTGCTAAGATGGGATTCAAGAAGAGAGGACAAAGGAAAGCATGGCAAGTTCGATTTCCTGTGGAAAGGCCCCTTTATTATTTCTGTTGTTCAAGGCAACAACACATATTTTCTGAAGAGTTTAGATGGCAGCATAGCTAAAGAAGGCCCTGTTAATGGCAGAATGCTAAAGCACTATCATGATCCCTTTTGATGTATATAACTCAGCTCTATTTTTGTACATTAATATTTGTATTTTCAGCACTTTTATTTTTCAACAATCAATAAAGGAACAACGCAGCAAATTTTGAAGGAAGGATCAAAGCAAATGCACTATTCAGATCTCTGTTTTGAATTTATCTCAAAAGGCAAGCTCTCAAGCAGATTTGAACATATTTTCAAGCACCCAAAAGGCAAGAAGCAGAGCTGTAATTTTCTGCAATTCGGCTAAAAAAGGATACTGCATATCAGCTTATAAAAATTCAGTCAAAGGCATTAAGAAGAAGGAGAATTTCAGTTTACAGCAACAATTAAAGATCAAGGCATTCTAACCTCCTGTTCTTGGCTTTTCACAAGGAAAAGACATCCCCAAGTGGAGCCACTGTTAGCCTCCTATTGCAATAGGTTTTATATTTCATGATTGACTGTTTTAAATGCCAAATATGTCATCTTTTTCATGTTGCAAAGGTTCCATATTTCCAAGAAAACTCAGAAAAATTTAAAAAATGTAAAGAGGGTATGCCCTAAAAGAATAATCAAAGGGTAAAAAGAATGAATTGGCCAAAGAAAAAAATGAAAGAAATGAACCCCAAACAAAAGGCCAGGAAAATGTGCAAGCTCAAATGCCACTACTTGTTCCATTTTTGATGAATTGTTCCATTTTTGAAGAGTTTTTCAGTTAAGGGAAGGCCAAACAGCTTAATCTTGGCTTCCCTAGGTTTAAATTGCTTGTTTTAGAAGATAGAGAATGAATATCTGTCCAAACTATTTAATCTTGGTAGATTTGTAGATAAGTAGAGAAGCAAGGGTGCTCAACAGCTTAATTTGAGCCCCTGGAAGAAATAAGCATCGATTTAGATAGGAGGATAGCCAAAAGAAAAGTTGAAAAGCTGGGTTTGCTAGTTCAAGTGCACCCAAACAAAAAAGAAGAGAAAATGCTAGGTAAGTAGGCCGGGTAGGTAGTTCTGAGGTGGCAGAATAATGATTTGTGATCCATTTCATGTTTTCAAGTGTTATATCTATTCAAATCACAATTGCAAGGAAAAAATCCATTTGGAGCAGCTCAAGAGAGGCATGTCTAACTTCCCCTTCTTCCTTGTCCCCAAATCATTCACTAACTTCCCCTAAAGAGGTCAAGATCTGCTTGACATCTCTTAATTTCATCATTTTTCATGACTTTTGCCTAAGTAAAGATCTGCTTTACTTGGGAGTGCTCACATTTTCTCTATAAGTCCTATTTCCCCTTTTAAGCCTAAGATTTCTTAACTTAGCGCTTTCTTCACTAGTTTCATATTAACTTCTAACATTATTATGTAAATCCCTTCTTATTTCCCCTTCCCCTTACTAAAATATGTTATAAATCCCTTTTATATACATATCCCCTCCCTCTGGTTGAAAAATAACCATAAGTACACTTGGGAATTACTAAGTTTGCCTGAAACTTAGTAAGAACCCTTAGTTTTTCCCCTTAATCATCTTCCAAATGCTTTGGACCCCATCCAAAAGCATTAACACCCATTCCAAATGCACAAACAACCCTCATCCACCCTTTGAAAATCCTTCCGATGCATTGAAAACCCTTTTAAATGCACTAAAATCCTTTCTCCGATGTAAAAATCCCTCATTTTTCCTTTAAAACCCTCCTCCGATCGGAGAGGCCTTCCCCCGATCGCAATAACCCTTGTCCGAATTAAAAATCATGCCTCCAATTGGAAATCCCCCCCTCCGACGCAATATCGCTATCGGAGGTCACAGCGAGCATTGTTGGCCCCCTTTTATATACCTCCGATCCATTCCCCGCCGATGCGATTTCGCAATCGGTGTATCGCAACTCATATGTGCACATATATATGCCCCCAACCCCTTCCGCCGATGTGATATCACTATCGCAACTGATGCGATATCGCTATCGGGAGCCTTCGTATCACATTTTCCCATATGTCCCGCAATATATGCTTTCTATCGCAAATCCCCTTTTATTTGTTTTATCGTCTAAACTTAAGTTTTTTATAAAACTTAAGTTTTAACGTTAAAGCCCGCTTTTTTCAAAAATATCACATCGACATTCGCATATGTATTAAGCCTCGCCCCCCGAGTTTCCCCGATAGCGAAACAACGACCAAATCTCAACCGTCCATCACTCCCGCCTAGATCAATGGTCCAGATTTCATTGCCCCATCCCATATCGCTATCGCATATCGCATATGTATTAAGGCCGCCCTTTGGTTCTTCGCCGATGCGATACGCCGATTGTTCGACAGCCGTCGGATCTTCCCCCAGATCAACTGTCTAGATTAAATCGGCGCCCCCCCATTTCGCTTGCCCATTGCATATGTTTAAAGGCCCTCCCCGATAGCCAATCGCTGATGCGATATCGGTGATCGGCCCATCGCTGATCCCATATATATAAAGTCCTCCGCCCCGCCGATAGCGATATTGCGAGTAGATCTCAGCCGTTGGATCTGCCCGCACTAGATCCAATGGCCAGGATTTAATCTCTGCTATAGTGCCGCGCTTGCCCATATTTTTCACGAATTTTGCATAGAAATGGGTATTTTTCTGTGTGAAGGAAATAAGGCCATTTTTGCACTATTTTCACAACTACGCCTGTGCGCGCCCAGTCAAAGGGAGGCATGCATTTTTAGCCATTTTGATCACTCCAAAGCCCAGTATTTCTCCAGAAAGCCAGCCACAGCCCAACACAGTTATCAGCAAGCCGTCCTCTACCATTGTTTGCAGGATTTCTTCATGGAGGTTGATATTTGATCGGCCAAGCGCCGATAGCATTCCAAAGGCCACAGAAAGCATTTGCAACAGTTATTTTTGCATTAAAAAAGGCAAGAAAGCGGTGATTTGACATTTCAAAGAGTATCAGAAGAAAGATAAAGCCCAGATTCAATTAAAAGAGTATCAGTGAAGCGGCGAAGTGTATCAGTGGAAAATATCAGCAGCCTGCAGTAGATGAACATTAAAGAGGCCCCCATCAAAGTCAAAGAAAGCGGTAAAGCCACTTAAGGCTCTCAGATCAGAGTTTAAAGCATTAAAGCCACATAAAGAACAGTGGATCAGAGACCAATGCGCAGTTATGATAAGTGAACAACACAGAGCCATAAGGACAGATTTCAACTCATTTTTGAGGCGGCTACCCCAGGGTAGCAGTTAGATAGATATTTTATGCATTCATTTCAGGATAAGTTAGATTAAAGAACTTATTTCCCTCAGATCTGTTTAAGATCTGCTGTAATAGATATTTTTAGGATATTTTCTCTATATAAACCACCCTGATTGATTGTTTAAAAGGTTGGTTGGTTGATAATCCAGAGTTTAGACTTGCGCTGTATACTTTGAGAGCATCTATAATCAAAGACTGCTGGAATGCTTGGATGTTGAACTGTCTGTTGTGTTTTTAATGGCTGAAGAGTGACTATGGAATTCTTGTGCTTCTACATGGCTCAATAAGTGTTTCTTACCTCTGTTTTCAGTTTTATATTTGCCATATCATCTATGTGCCATGATCTAAATAGCAAGAAAGAAGAATAGCTTAGGCTTTGCTTGACAACACTCTATGCTCAGTTCTTGTTATTTCTATATGTTTTATTCAGAAATAGTTATGAATATGCATACTTAAATGATCATGTTTACACTGTTTCTTTCACATATGATGGTTATTTAAGAATTCTTGACTGCTCCTAGATAAAAATTCATTCACCTTCCTTCTCTGTTAGCTGATGAAAGATTCTTAGTTGCCTTTCATATCTGGCCTTCATTCCATCTTTTTCAGCAATTGGTATTGTTTTATGTGTAGCTATCCTGCTCTGTATTCCTCTTGTGACCAAGAAAACACAACAACAAGCCCTAATCCATGACTCCATGCCCAATGGTTTGAACTTCTCATGCTATGCATCCCAACTCTGCTTGAAAGCATCATCCTTCCCACCAAAATCAAAACAAAACCCAAAGAACACCATAACTAGCCTAAAATCAACCTCAAAACAAAGCTATATTTTAAAGAGAGAGCCCTCTCTGACTGCAGGTAGGCTAGGATCTATAGCCCAAAGATTGGTTTGTGGTTACCTCGGACGTATCCCTTAAGGAGCCAAGAGACAACCTGAGTGATAATAGTTTCTTTGGAGTACAGGAGGTGGAATATCCGGGTCATATTGTATCTCATGAGGGTGTTAAGGTATAACCTAACAAAATTGAAGCCATTAAGGAATGGAGAATCCCCAAATTCATAAAGAATCTGCGAAGACTTATTAGTTTGATAGGGTATTATTGCAAGTTTGTTAAGAATTATGGGAGAATAGCAACACCTCTAACAACATTACTGAAAAAATATGCATTTTCTTGGACTCTAGAAGAAACTAAAGCCTTTGAACATCTTAAAGAGGCAATGTGACAAGCACCAGTCTTAGCTACGCCAGACTTCAAAAAAACCTTTATTGTGGAATGTGATGCCTCGGGAAATGGAATTGGTGTTATTTTAATGCAAGAGGGAAGACCCATTTCTTTTGAAAGTCACCCAATCAAAGGAAATTATTTACACAAAGATATTTATGAGAAGGAAATCTTGGAAATAATACATGCACTTAAGAAATGGTGACCTTACCTAACAGGAAGACACTTCAATGTAAAAATGGATCATGATAGTCTTAAGTGCTTTTTAGAACAAATATTATCTTCAGAACATAAAAAAAAAAAAAAATGGGTCACAAAGGTGATGGGTTATGACTTTGAAATCATCTACAAAAAAGGGAAGCAAAATGTTGTTGTAGATGCACTCTCAAGAAATGATGAGGATGTCAAATCATTGCTTTGTTCCATTTCTATTATCCAACTAGATTGGATAACCGAGGAAAGGGATGAATGGAAGAATGACGAAGAAGTGTGGGCACTCATTCAAAATTTGTAGCAAGATCCCAGTACATCTGATACATTATGGTACAAATATCACTTATAAATTTGTAAGAATTCCCAACTCAAACAAAAGATTCTTCTGGAATTGCACACCTCTCCCTTAGGAGGGCACTTGGGATTTAAAAAAAAAATTATGATAGGGTTAAGAAGGAATTTTTTTGGGATGGCCTTAAATCTAATATTCAAAATTTTTTGGCAGAATGTATGGATTGCCAACAAAATAAAGTTGAGACAATTAAGACCACGGGTCTGTTACAACCTTTATCCATTCCAAGTCAACATTAGGAGGAGGTTTAGATGGATTATATCACAGGTTTACCCAAGTCTGAAGGAAAGAGTTTCATCATGGTGGTAGTTGATAGACTTACCAAGTATGTAGACTTTTGTGCATTATCTCATCCATTTAAATCCAATACAATTGCTACTGCATTTATGGAAAAAAATTCAAAAGCTACATGGAAACCCAAAGATTATTGTAAGCAACAAAGATCCCATTTTCACTCGAAATTTTTGGACAAAATTATTTTCTTGTTTGGGTACTCAATTAACTCATAGCTCATCTTATCATCCCCAATTTGATGGAAAAACTAAGATAGTGAACAAATGTTTGGAAGGATATCTTCATTTCTTTGTATCTGATAAACAAACACAATAGGTCAAGTGGTTACCTCTGGCTAAATGGTGGTATAACACTTCCTTCCATTCTACAGCAAAAATGACCCCATTTATGGCAGTTTATGGATATCATCCACTATCCATCACATCATATTTAAGAGAAAATTCTAAGGTTCAAGCACTAGAAGATCACATTGAACATCAACAACAAGTTCTCCAACTCTTAAAGGATAACCTCACTTTAGTGCATAATAGAATGAAACAATAGGCATATCAACATCGCAATGAAAGAAGTTTTGATGTAGGTGACTAGGTATTTTTACGGATACAACCATACAAAAAAAATCTCCCTAAAGCAAGCTAAGAAGGATAATAAATTATCACCAAAGTATTATGGTCCTTTCAAGGTGTTGCAAAAGATTGGTACTATGGCATACAAATTGGAGCTTCCTACATCTTCTCAACTGCACCCCGTTTTCCATGTTTCATGCTTAAAGAAGGCTATAAGTGACAAGCTATTAGTTCAAAAATATTTCTGGAACTTGACAAGGAAGGAAAAATCATATTGGACCCTAAAATAGTCACCTAAACAAGAACTCAACAGCTATGAAATCGATCAATTTCATAGTATCTCATCAAGTGGAAGAACTTACCTGCTGAAGATTTCAAATGGGAGGATGAGAATTTTATATAGAATCATCCAAAACTACTCAAGCGTTGAGGAAAACACTTTTTTGAAGTAGACAGTCATGTTAGGTCCCTATAATACTAGTGTATTCCCTCATTGTTATTGTTAGTGTATCCCCCTAATTGTTATTGTTGTGCCCATGTAGTCCCCATATTGTTATTATTGTGTCCCATAAAAGCCCACTATTGTTATTGTTGTGCCCTTACATTATTATTGTTATGTCAGTTCTGATTATATTGTGACCCCTTAGAATCCTATATATATAAAGGAGGTTTCGTCATTTAAATATTCAAATAATTGTTCATTTGTGTAATGTAAATGAGGTTTCCCCCTTGAAGAGGCTAATTTTCAAGTCGTTGATCTATCCCTTCTTCTATTTTTTGAGCTGGTTGCATAACAAAATTTTTGAAAAACCCAAAGAGGTTTTTGGAGGGAATGGACCAATTAACAAAAAAAACTTTTATTTTTTACACATCTATCATGGTTTGATAGTTTCAAATGGATCTTGGAGCATCTCAAAAGTTTTCTTATTCTACATTCCATCTCAAAAGTTTTAAATCTTAGAGCATCTCAACTAACTTGCCTTTGTGAAGGTTTTAGTTTTCTTCCTTGTGAAGCCAAATATTTGACTTCGTGCCCAATGGAAATCTATCAAGCCCTTCCACAATTTTGAAGCTTTGTTAGAACAAACCTAGTCATTATGTTAAGTACATAAGCAATCATTTTGACTGAGTTGTAGAAGGGATCCCCCTTCGGATTGAAAGGGCTAGCTTTCAATTCAAGAGATTGGTTAGAGGTTACCTCAGTTATTCCTTCCACAACTAGGGAAATTTTTGAGTGATAACAGGTTGAGTGCATAAAATACCTTATTTTCTTTTCCCTTAATATACTTGATTTCAAATTCATACTCATCCAACAATTCCAACCACCTAATTTGTCGAGAATTAAATTTGGTTGCTCAAACAATTATCATAACCCATAATGATCAGTCTGCAGCTCAAACTTTCTACCCATGAGGTAATTTCTCCACATTTTGAGTGCATGAATTATAAATGCTAACTCCAAATCATGGGCAACGTAATTACTCTCATGTTATTTTGTGTTTCTAGACCCATAGTAGATTACTTCCACATTCTACATGAGCACTCCTCCTAGTCCTTCCCTACATTCATATGTACATAGGAGGAAATCCTCATTTGGATCTGCAATTTTTAATACTAGAGCTCTGGTCAACAAGGCCTTTGAATGTTGAGAGGCTTTTTCACACATAGCTAACCATTTGAATTTTACATCCTTTCTCTACAATGAAGTAATAGGATGTGATATCCTAGAAAACCCTTCAATAAATCTCTTGTAATAACCAACTAGGCCCATAAAATACCTCACCTTTGTTACATTCTTAGGTGTTTTCCATTCTTTGATGGCCTCATATTTTATTTGGGTCCACAATTATTCCATCATTTGAGATAATGTTACCCAAGTAATGTATTTTCCCTTGGTAAAATGAGCATTTACTCATTTTAGAAGACAATCAATGCTACCTAAGTAACTATAGAACCAACCTTAAATGTTGTTCATGCTCCTCTTCATATTTGGAGTATACCAAGATATCATCTAGAAAAAAATTAACATAATTTTATAAATATTTTCTAAAAACGCCATTCATCAAGCACATAAAAACTCCCAATGCTTTTGATAATCCAAAAAAACACCACTACGAACTCATAGTGTCCATAACTATTTCAAAATGTTGTTTTGTTGATAACCTCATCTTTAATCCACAACTAATGATATCATAATCTCAAGTCAATCTTATAATATATTTTAGCTCCTAGGAGCTAATCAAATAAATCATCTATCCTTGGGGAATGGGTATTTAGTTTTAATGGTAATTTTATTTAATTGTTGAAAATCAACACACAATTGTAATGTACCATCTTTATTTTTAACAAACAAAACTAGAGAACCCCACGATGATACACAGGGGCACATATATCCCTTCTTTAACAATTCCTCCAATTGCATATATAATTCTATGAGTTATGTTGGGTATGGAGCATGATTATCTTCTTTATTCAGAGGTATCACCGCATTGGACCCTAGTTCATAATGTGGAGGCAACGCCGCCCATAAAATGTATGCCGTTAGGGGGTTCCAGTGGGGGCGACAACAGAGATCTAATGATAGAAGTTATGTTTAATTTAGGGTTTTTTCCCCTTGAAGGAAACCCCTCGCTATATATGAGGGAATTGTATTTCATTTATGGAGATCTATATCTTGAGTGAGAAATAGAGAGGAGATTGTGTGAGAGAGAAGAGGGAATTATAGTGGATCTGTTGTAGGTTGTATCTCTTTAGTTTTCTAGATAATATAAAAGTAAGGACTGGCTGTTTCTCCATGGACGTAGCCCAAATTCGGTGAACCACATATATTTGTGTCTCTCTTGTTTTATGTGTTTTCTGTGTTTATATTTCTGCAATATATTTTATGTCTTCCATTGCTCTGCAATATATAATTTTCTAACAACTGGTATCAGAGCTGAAGGTCTATTTGGCTGATAAACTCACAAGAGAGAAGGGTTCTTGGTTCGAGTGGGAGCAATGGCAGAAGATGGTAGGTTTAGGGTTAAAAAATTTAATGGCCAAAACTACCAGCTGTGGAAGATGCAGATGGAAGATTATTTTTATCAGAAAGATCTGTACCTACCATTGAGCGGAAATACAAATAATCTAGCGAGTGTGAAAGACACAGAATGGGATATTCTTGACATAAAGGCACTTGGAACAATATGGTTTTGCCTTTAATATTTCAAAGGAAACAACAACAGAGGATTTAATGTCGGCATTGGAAAAACTATATGAAAAACCTCAGCCTCAAATAAGGTATTTCTTATGAAGCGTTTATTTAATATGAAGATGTCAAAAGGTGGATCTATTGTTAATCATTTAAATGAATTTAATACAGTTACCAGTCAATTAAGTTCTATAGGAGTTACTTTTGATGATGAAGTTAGGGCTCTATTATTTCTATGCTCATTGCCAAAAAGTTGGAATGGTTTAGCTATGGCCATTAGTAACTCTATCTCTGGATCTAGTACTTTAAAGTTTGATGATGTTGTCAGTGCAATCCTTAGTGAGGAAATGCAATGGAAAAGCTCTGGTGAGACATCAAGTAATGCTTTGACTGGAGAGACTAGGGGAAGAAAAATGGAAAGAGAAAAGAAGCCAGGATATCGCAGTAAGTCAAGGAAAGGCAGATCCAAGTCCAGATCGGGGATAGTGTGCTGGAAATGTGAGAAGAAAGGACACCTGAAGAAAGAATGCAAGTCTCGAAAGGGAAAAGAAGGAGACACGCAGAAAGAAAAAATTCATGAAGTGAATGTGATAGGTGATGTGTTGCAAGATGCTTTGATTCTTTCATTAGAAAATATTATTGATGCCTAGGTGGTTGGTTCAGGGGCCTCACTCCATGCCACACCTGATAGGAAACATTTTCATGATTATGTTCAAGGAGATTTTGGATAGGTTCGATTGGGTGATGATAAACCCTGTAAAATCATTGGAAGGGGTACAATTTTCATAAAACAACAGAATGGAAATCAATGGTTGTTGAAGGAGGTAAGGCATGTTCCATATCTAAAGAAAAATATGATTTCAATAGGGTAGTTGGGAGGTGAACGTTGTCTAACAACCTTTACAAATAAAACCTAGAAGGTCACTAAAGGAGCCCTGGATCGCAAAAGGAGAAAATGTTGGTACATTGTATTTATGCAATGGTATTACTAATTTTGTTAATGCTTTAACCTCTATAGGAGAAGATATGACATTGTGGCATCATAGGCTTGGGCATATGAGTGAGAAGGGGATGCAAATTCTTCACTCAAGAAATTTATTGCCAGGTTTGAAGCATGTTGATCGAAAAGTATGTGAGAATTGTGTTTATGGAAAATAGAAGAGAGTCATATTCCTTAGAGTTGGGAAAGAAAAGAAGAGAGAAACATTAGAGCTTGTGCATACAGATGTATGTGAACCTGCTCAGGTATCATCTCTCGGTGGCTCTTGTTATTATGTTACTTTTATTGATGATGCAACTAGAAAAACTGGGATTTATTATATTCGAAATAAATCTAATGTATTTGATACTTTCAAGAAATGGAAATGTTTGCTTGAAAATGAGATAGGAAAAATGTTGAAGTGTCTAAGATCAGACAATGGAGGTGAATATTGCAGAAAAGAGTTTGATAGGTGTTGGGACTCAGAATTGACCAATTTTGACTTTATATTTTTGCCATAATATTATCCTTTTTCAGTCATAGGTTGAAAGCTTTTGATTGTATAATGACTTAATCACCCCAAGGTACGAAGTAACTCTCCGCATATCTATATGTTTAACTGTTCATTGCATATTCATGAATATCTTTATATTTATCTGTGGAAAAGTCAATTAAGTTGCCAAATAATTGCTGGGTTGTTTAAAGACTGCAGGAATTATAATTATAGTTGCTGAAACACCAGAAACAGCAACTACGCAGTTGCTGCAACACCAGGAGCAGCAACTACGCAGTTGCCACAGCCAGCAACGGCAACCATCTAAAAGCAGGAGAACGCTATTTTGCAACAACTGGAAATAACAAACGGCAACTATCCGGAGATTGCCAGAATTCCACGATGACGCGGCATAATCAGCAACTACCCAAAAGAGCAAAACACAGTTACGATTGCTCAAGTATCAGGAACAGTACGGGTTTTCTAAATCAGTAACCATGGGGAAACGGTGAAGGATAATACAAGGATCCCAAGAGCACGGGCAAAGTTCAGGCACCAGCTGTGTAACAGAAATAAACTTAAGAAAGAATACACTGTTGCACTGTTATAACAGCATTTTGTAATTCTTATTTTTGGCTAACTGAATGAACCGTGATAATCTATTGTAATAGATGTCTCCTCTATAAAGAGGAGACATCTACATTAGAGGGACAATAATTCTGTAAGGGGAATTTTAAAGACGAACAGCAAAGTCTGAACTCTGATTGTACTAAATCTTTTGGCAGATGAATAGAAGATTGTTCTGAGTCTCTAATCCAACAGTTGTGTTCTGGGGAATCTTGTGAGAGGGACTGGGCCCACCTTCCTCACAAGATTCACCCATTTACTTTTCCGTCAAGTGTGTAAGTGTGTTTGGTGATTTCTTTATGCTGGTACTCTGTTTTGGATTCTGTGAGCATTACCTTTGGTAGTTTCCTTTTTGCTGGCACTCTGTTTCGTTAATCGTTTGAAGCTGTACTTCACCGGTGAATTAGACTTTCAGTGTGTATTAGCAATCTGGTTACAGGGGCAGGTGCTGAACGTCCTTGTTTGGAGGATAGGGTCCTGATCCTCTGATAACAGAGCATCCATCACTTTTCTTCTCGGATTTATTAACTGTTTTTATTTTATCTTTACAGTACACTGTTATAACATAACGTGAGAACTACGCATACTACAGCTTTTTAATGCTTTTAGAGTTAAAGTACATACAGTACGCAGTGGCCTTTGAAATAAAAAGACTTTCCCAGGTTGACAATTTAATGTGGTACTTGATTGTTAATTAATAAACAATTCAACTAGCCAACATTTTGGCGCCGTTGCCGGGGAAGGCAACTAGAGATTTCTAAAGGCATTAATGATTTCTTTTTGAGAATAACAGGTGCATGAGAGGACGCAAGAAACCTAATTTCACAGGCGGCAAAGGCGGAGGAGGAAGAAAAACTTATATTGACGAAATCATCTCAAAGGCTGAAACATCACAGAGGACAAGTTCCCGGAGACCTCAGATCCAGTATTCCTCACAAACAGATCGACAGACGGAGGAAGTACTAGGACCTGAAAGGAAGCTGGAAGTACCAGAATACACCAAGGAACCGATAGAAGAACCTGAAGAAACAAAAGATAAAGCAAGTGATTCAGGAAAAAGACCAATGGAGGATAACAGAACAGAAGGAAGAGGGGAAAATTCGCTCTCTACCCTGGAATTTCCTATTGGGGAGCTCTCGAGAGGAACAACTCCTATGAAAAATATTCCACTCTCAGCATTACCCAACTTTCATGGGTTATCCTCTGAAGACCCGGATGAATTCCTCTTTGAATTCGACATACTATGTAGAAGTTATGATTATGTGAGCCCTAATCAGAAACTAAAACTATTTCCAGCAACACTGAAAGGGAATGCGTTAAGATGGTTTATGAGCCTAGGAGCTCAGGCAATCACTACCTGGGATCAGATGAAAGAGAGCTTTCTGGCTAAGTATCAAGATTACTGCCGGACGAGAGAAAGGAAGGAAGAATTGTTTAAAATGGTTCAGAAAGAGGACGAGAATTTGGAAGATTTTGTGGAAAGATTACAGTATAATCTGCAGCGGTCTGACCATCCTAATATGAGTAAAGATATTCTGAAGACTATATTGCTGAAATGGGTACGAGATGACTGCTTGGACATGTTAAACATGCTGGGAAAAGGGGACATTTCCAAAGAACCATTTGATGAAATTATCAATCTCTGCTTGAGATGTTCAAGGGGAGCAGTAAGCAGATCAAAAAGCAGAGATAATGTATATTCAAGAGTTCAGAAGTCAGCAAGCGGAGGAGCAACAAGGGCTGAAATAGGTAATTTATTAGAAGAATTTAAAACTAAGATGTTAAGCTCTTTTGCTTCACAAATTGATGCTCTGCAGGTAAAGAAGAAACATGCAGAAGCAGAAGCTGCCCTAGCTATTTTTTGTTTCAAATGCAGAGAAAAGCACCCACTCAGGGAATGCTCGCTAGATAAGGTACCAATCTACACAATCTGCAAAAAGGACCATGAGACCCAGCAATGCCCCTCTCTGCCTGGAATTAAAGCAGCATTGCAATCAACTGAAGAAGAGGCTGAAGCAGTGTACCTGATGACATAGAGGAGGCAATGGCCACAAAGACAAGGTATGAATTCTAACACAACATTTAATCGTTGGAATAATCATTCTCCTTTTCAAACAAATTACCCACCCATGAACCAAATGCAGTACCCACCCTTTAACACAATGAGTTTTCCACCTATGCAACAACCAAATCTCCCTTTTCCTGATCCTACTATATGGAATCCTTGGGCTCCCCAGCAACCATATCTCAACCAATGGAACCCAGGCTGGGCAGCCCAACAGATGCCATTTCCTCAACAACAACAGTCTCTTTCTTTACCATCTAATACTCCTCCAAATAGCCAGGCAATTAGACCACAACTGCCTGTGCAACCCAACCCCAACCCAAATAATAATAAAGCTTTGCAAGTAATTGATATTCAAAATCAGCCTGTCTTCCCCATGCAATGTAACGATATCCATCTTCGTTCAGGGAGAATTGTTGAACCTATCATTGATGACATCACTGAATCTGATAAGGAGGAAGTTAGAAAAGAAAAACCTACTAACAATAATGCTGAAACAGTCGAATCGACATCTAACAACATTGATCAGACAGCAGATCCACCGTTCCCTGAACGATTGGCTCTCACTAAAACACTAGAGCAACCTGCTTTTAACCTTTTAGGTGAACTGCAGAATTTATACGTTAAAATTCCACTGTTGCAAGCGCTAAGAGATGTTCCCATTTATGCTAGGACTGTTAGAGATATCTGCATAAAAAAACCTGGAAGAAAAGCTAAGGACCCCCTCACAGTTCATGTGATGGGAGAGCTGACTGCTTTAATGACAGAGAAAGATCCTCCTGTGAAATATGGTGACCCTGGTCACCCTACAGTAACAGTGCAGGTTGGAAAAACCCTTGTCTCTAAAGTTCTAGTAGACTTAGGAGCTGCAATAAATATTATGACATTGGAAACAGCACAATTGCTTCAGTTGAAAAACTTTATTAGGGAAACACCAACCATCCTAGAACTGGCTGATCGCTCTACAATTAAACCTGAGGGGGTCATTGAAGACTTAATAATTTCTGTAGAATCCTGGAATTACCCGGCCGACTTTGTGGTGTTACAAACTAAAACAAAGTTGGGGGGTCATCTGCTGATTCTGGGAAGACCTTGGCTGGCTACAGCAGATGCTTTCATTAGCTGTAGATCAGGATCAATGACCATCTCCAATGGACAAGAAACAAAACAGCTTACCCTTTATCCTCATGCTACACCCATGATTAATAATGACAGCTCTGTATGGGTGGATTATGAGGATGAAGAAACCCAACCTATACTAACTGTCAGACAAGCTTTAACCTTCAAAGATTCTACCGAAGATGAATTAATCAGCAGCTTCATTTCTGAACCTTCTTTGGTCAACCCAGAAATGTACAGTCATTTTTCTGCAATCTTGGAATCTGAAACTCAGCAGAACCTGGAAGATAAGAATTTATTTCAGTCAGCAGTAGGTAGCCCCTCCAAAATCACAACAATAGAAATTGAGCCTGGCAAAACATTAAATATAAATCCTGATTTAAGTGACAACGAAAAACAACAATTAATAAAGTTACTCCAAGAAAATAAAGAAGCATTTGCATGGGACTATACAGACATGAAAGGGATCTCCCCTGAACTGTGCACTCACCGGATTTATATCAAAGAAGGATCCCGGCCAGTCTGTCAACCCCAGCGGCGAATGAATCCTAATCTAAGGGAAATTGTGAAGGAGGAACTTCAGAAACTCTTGAATGCAGGATTTATATACCCTATATCTGATAGTGAGTGGGTTTCCCCACTTGTAATTGTACCCAAGAAAAATGGTAAATGGAGAGTATGTGTGGATTATAGAGCACTGAATAAAGCCACTCAGAAAGACCATTTCCCTTTACCATTCATCGATCAGGTATTGGATAATCTGGCAGGTAAGAAGTTCTTTTCATTCTTGGATGGGTTCAGTGGATATAATCAGATTAAGATTGCACCCCAAGACCAGGACAAGACCACGTTTACTAGCCCTTGGGGGACCTTTGCTTACAGGGTACTTCCATTTGGGCTATGTAATGCTCCAGCAACATTTCAAAGAGCTGTGATAGGGATTTTTTCTGATATGCTAAATGATTCATTAGAAATATTTATGGATGACTTTACCCCTTATGGAGTGACTTTTGAGGATGCACTGCAGAATCTTGAAAAAGTACTTAAGCGGTGTATAGAAGCACACCTTGCCTTAAGCACTGAAAAGTGCCATATGATGATGAATCAAGGTATTGTATTGGGTCACTTTGTCTCATTCCTTGGAATTCAAGTCGATCCAGCTAAAATACAGGTAATTCAGACTCTCCCTATCCCCAAAACACAAACTGACGTAAGAAGCTTTTTAGGACATGCTGGATACTACAGAAGATTTATTAAGAATTTTTCCAAAATAGCTTCTCCTTTATTTGTGTTATTAACAAAGAATGTTGAATTTAAGTGGACTGATGATTGTGAAAAAGCCTTTAATGAACTTAAACATCAGTTGTCTGCAGCTCCCATTTTGAGAGGACCTGATTGGGCACTACCCTTTCATATATCCTCTGATGCCTCAGACACTGCAATTGGAGCTGTTTTGGGTCAGGAAGAAAATAATCTTCCCTATGCCATTTATTTTATTAGTAAGAACATGACACCAGCTGAATTAAATTATACAGTCACCGAGAAGGAATTCTTAGCAGTTATTTATGCAATAAATAAATTTCGACACTATATTACTGGCTACACTACTTTTGTGCATACTGATCACTCGGCCATTAAATATTTGATGAATAAATCAGTTACAAATGCCCGAGTCACTAGATGGTTATTATTATTGCAAGAATTTGACATCACAATTGTGGATAGGCCAGGAAAAGAAAATGTAGTTGCTGATTTCCTTTCTCGATTAAAAACTGATGAAAATGCTCCAGTAGATGATTCTTTTCCTGATGAATATTTATTTGCAGTATCTGCTCACTCACCTTGGTATGCAGACATTGCCAATTATCTAGTTGCAGGAAAATTACCATCACACCTATCACACAGGGAAAGAAGAAAGATCATTCAGCAAAGTGCTAGGTACAGCTGGATAAGCGGGTGTCTTTTCCATACAGGAATTGATCAGGAAATCCGAAGGTGCATTGGTGAAGATGAAATTTATGATGTACTAAAAGCTTGTCATGATGGCCCTTGTGGAGGACATTTTGCAGATAAAAGGACAGCACACAAGGTACTCAGAATGGGTTATTATTGGCCATCACTCTTTAAAGATGCTAGAAAATATGTCAAGGCCTGTGATAGCTGTCAAAGAATGGGCCATCCTAATCACAGGGATGAAATTCCTCTCAATCCCCAGGTAATTCTTGAACCTTTTGAGAAATGGGCATTAGACTTCGTAGGTCCCATTAATCCTCTATCCAATCAAAGAGTGTACATATTAGTATGCACAGATTACATGACTAAATGGGTAGAAGCTAAGGCACTCATTAAAGCTAATGAAGAAGCAGTATTAGCATTTTTATTTGAAGAAATCTTCGTTAGATTTGGACTGCCCAGAGAATTAGTCACAGATGGAGGACCTCCTTTCAACTCTCATGGCTTCAAAAATACGCTTCAAAAATATCATATTAAGCACAAAATGACTACACCTTACCACCCCCAAGCAAATGGGCAGGTAGAAAGCACCAATAAAGTCATAGAAGCCATCTTAACAAAAACAATAAAGGAAAATAGAAGGGACTGGTTTCAAAGGTTGCCCGAGGCATTGTGGGCCTATAGAACTACTTGGAGGAATACCACAGGTTTTTCACCCTATGAATTAGTTTTTGGAAAGAATGCTATTTTCCCTCTAGAGTTTGAGATCAAAACTTTAAGAACTGCTTTAGCTGTTAACCTTGATTTGACTGATGCACAGACAGCCAGGTTACAGCAACTTCAAGAATTGGACGAGAAAAGACTGGATGCCATCCATCAGACAACCATGATACAACAACAGAGGAGCAGATGGCATGACAGAACCATCAAGCAAAAGCAGTTTCAGAAAGGTGACTGGGCTCTACTCTATGATTCCCGTTTTGAGAATTTCCAAGGTAAGTTAAGAACAAGGTGGTTAGGGCCTTATGAAGTGGATGCTGTTTTTCCAAATGGGACAGTCAGACTTTTAACAATTGACGGAAGCAGAACACCGCTACTAGTGAATGGCTATCGACTTCGGTTATATCAGAGGCCTGTTTCTAAAGAAGATTTTAAAGCCACTTGCATGGCAATTAAACAGTATTCTTTTCCGGGGGAACTTGTTGTCCCTCAAAGCACTTAAATCTTTGTTTAATTATGCATTTTTTTAGATTAGATATTCTTTTTATTTAATTACTAATAATCCCTGCCAAGGGTTACCATATTATGTTTTAGTATTTTGCAGATGTGAAGCTGTGGGAAATAGCTGAGAACGAAAAGCTTTAAAGGAATACCTTTGCGGATTTTGGAATTCCTGTTGCTGCAACACCAATCCTCGTTGCTGCAACACCGATCCCCGTTACTACAACATCTTTTCCCGATGATGTAACATCATTCCTAGTCGCTGCAACACCAAACCCCGTTGCTGCAACACCACTTCCCGATCCCATAATACCTTTTTAGCAATCCTCTCATTTACAAAAACACCAGTCTTATCACCTCAGCTCCCAAGAAACGAGTTTTTATGAAATACACCACTTTTTGTGATGATCACAACCCTTCACTATCACTTCCCGTCATTATTATTAGAAATCGCCGGTATTCCCATGCTCCTAGACCCGTGGTAATCATTATGATCCAGCAAAAGATAAGACAAGACTTTTTGACGCAGCGACCCAAAAAGGTAAAACATAAAGGTACGCATGATTATGTATGGACATTAAATAATAGTTAATGCGGAGAAGCTGATAGGACTACCAAATAATTGTACTTCTAATCATACCACTTACGCGTAGGGGGGGGGGGATTACCAAAGCACTCTCATAATTACATACTACGCCAACTGCCGCCATCCTTAACTCTCCCGGCAATATGTAAAAGTCACCTTATCACAACATGTCACCATTTGCAACGGTTTACTCTGAACTGAATTCGGAAGCTCGGCTCTGAACTGTGAAATTCACTGAGATAACAGCTATGGGAGGAAACCTCATTACACATGAAACTGGCACAACAGCACTTCTCGAGCTCTATCTCGAGGCTTATCAGATCTTTCTGCAAGCGGGATGGATAGATTACTTTCGGAGACTTCCAGACTTCGACGAGCAGCAAGTCCTCGAATTTGCATGCAATTTAACAGAGGGATTCTCTGTTGTTCAAGGTGTCCAAATCCCAGTTATAGAGGAAGTCATAGCCCAAGTCACTGGGCTACTAGCTAATGGCATACGATGGTTCAGTAGAAAGCACTTGATCCTTAATGTGCAGTAGGATTTTCTTCAACCTGGCGAGCAGGTGGAACCGAAGGGCAGAGGTGTAGCACTGCAGTCATTGCCTCAACCATGGCCGAAAGTCGCTGAATTTGTAAAACAATACCTAATGTGCGAAGGCCGGTACCAGGTAATTTACCAGCACGATTTCGTATTGTTGAATCATTTGAGAAATCGTCAGTTGATAAACATGCCATATTATTTATTGGGATGTCTTAAAAATATGTCACGTTATACTGTTAATGCAAAGCATCTGCTTCTTTCCCTGAAACACCACCGCCTATCTCAATTGTTGATAAATAGAGGCCTTGCTTTAAATAACCCTCCACCTCCCATTAATCCCCATCAAGAGGCAGAAATTCCCCAGCCAGAACATGAAATTCCTCAGCAAGACGAAGAAGTCCCTCAACAAATAGAGGACATTCCTGAGCAAGTACCCGAAGAAATCTCTCAACAAACAGAGAATATTCCCGAAGAAACACTTGAAGAAACCCCTCAGCACGCAGACGACATCCCAGAGAAAATTCCCAAAGAAGACCCCCAGCAAACACCCCCGCAAGTTGCTGAAAATGAACAAGCAGCAGCAGAAATACCCGTAGAAACAACCCCATCCCCTGATAGAACTAATCCATCCATTCCCATACTGGGTATTTCTACCGATGACTCGGAGGATAACATCCCTATCACCTTGCTCAAACGAAAAATGCAGAGGAAAATAGAAACCCCACCAAAAAGAAGAAGAACTAGGGCTTCGGCTAAAGCAGTTCCTATTTCTGCCACTATCCCTAAGAAAGCCAGCCGGAAAAGAAAAATGACTGAATTCCCTGCCTCTCTACCAAAGCAAAGGACTCGGTCATCTGCAATAGCTGAATCTCCTAGCCATACCCCTCCCAGTTCACCGCCCATCACCCTGAAAACTCGCATTCCCACCAGTCCTCGAAACTCCTCTCCCTCACCCTCGGAGGCTGAGATGCAGAGTGTTCACAGTTTCGTGACATCATATTTTGAGGCAGCTGACACACAAGAACCAGCTGCCGACACCCAAGGTAATATTGGCCAAGACGCTGCAACACAGGGAACAGCCACTACCCCAGGTGACACACAAGAACCACCTGTTAAGGGTATAAGGGATCAAACCAATGATAAAGCACAACCTCTGCCTCCATTGGAACCTGCTACTCCACAAATTCAGCCCACCATATTGGCTCTGCAGGAAGAAATTGAATTTTTGAAAACTCAGATTCAGGACTACCAGGAGGAAATTATAAGGGTCAAGGAAGCCTACCAAAAGGAATTTAGCCTGCATATTTTAGCACGAGTAGCATCTGCAGCAGAAAAGAGTAAGGACAATGAATATGTGTGTACCGGTTGCGGTGAACTATATACTCAAGCAGGATACAAGATAGTGGCAGAACCAATGAATGAAGATCCTGCGGTTGTGGTTGAAACAAAAGAACATGTTGTGACACAGATGGAGACACCACAACCCTCCGCTCCGAAAGAAGAACCTGTTGTCACACAAGAACCAACAGGCTCTCCAGAAAAGGTGCAGGAGCAGATAGAGAAACCTGTTGTTACACAAGAACCAACAGGCTCTCCAGAAAAGATGCAGCAGTAAACAGAAGAACTTACTGACACACAAGAACCAGTAAGCTCTCCAGAAACTGCACCAGAGCAAACAGAAGAACTTACTGACACACAAGAACCAGTAAGCTCTCCCGAAACTACACCAGAGCAAACAGAAGAACTTACTGTCACACAAGAACCAGTAAGCTCTCCAGAAACTATGCAGGAGGGAACAGAAAATAAAGAAGAGGAAAAGTCACCACGGCCTACCCAAATTGCCATGGAACGAGAAGAAAAAGAAGCTACAACAGAGGATGAGGAAGAAGGCATACTCTCACCCCGGCCTACCCAAGAGGAAAAAATGCTTACAGAGGAAAACAAGGAAGAAAACAGGGACTCACCCAAGCCTATCCAGACTGCCATAGAAAAAGAGGAAAATGAAGAGGAAAATATAGACTCACCCCGGCCCACCCAAATCGCCACCAAACAAGAAGAGGAATCAAATACACAGGAATCAGTACAGAATATAGAACATGAAGAAGAAACAGTAGCTGGAAATGGAAAGGAAGACATTGGATCATCCCGGCCTACTCCAATAATCACAGAGCAGACTACCCTTGTTGATGCCTTTACACAAACAGAACTTCCTTCTGTTAGTGATGCATGCACAGAAACAGACAGTTTTCAAGAAATAAAAGGAGAATGGTGGAGAGAATATGAGAGGTCTCAAGGCAAAGCGTTCCAACAGCAAAAGGGGATCTGGTTCAATTATGCATATAAGAACTGGGAAGCACTTGAGCAGTGCAGAGCCCAGTACAAAGAAATCAAGGAACTAAAAGCCAGATTGACCCAGATGTTTGAGTTATTCCAAAGAATACTTGCCACAAGGAAACCCTCTTTTAATTATGCAACATTTTTGAGGGAAAGACTCACATTTTTACAGATAAAGGCTGTCAAAGAAGGTAGACCTCATCAGGTAGTTACATCAGAGCAGTTTATGCAAACCTTTGCAGAGGCACCTAAAAATGATCAAAATTTGTTATGCGAGCTCTATCTCCATAATGAAGCCATGTCCGAAGAAAGAAATATGAATATGATACCTGTAGTTGGCGACATACAGCTGAGAGCCTTTATCTCCTTTTTAGCTAACCAACTTACATGGCAGAACGCCTTTGCCTCAGCTCAACATAATGAACAGAATTGTCTTCTGTGGATTAGAGCTGAACCGCAGAACGCAGCCACCTTCATTGCACAACACCTAAGAATGGTAAGTGATCCTGAAATGAAGGACCACGTTAGGCAACTGCAAGCAATGGTCCTGAGAGACTGTCAGCATTATGTGAAGACTAAGGCATCCTTGGCTGTCAAGGCAAATAAACTGTTTTGGGAGAACTGCCCCAAGGAGAGGCAGGAATATCACCCTTATAATCCACCTAATTTGCAGGTAGCACTCTCAAGGGTACCTCATTATGTTAAATGCATGCAACACTGTGCTGAAAATTGGATGGGTTACAGATTTAAATTTCCACTTTTATGGCTATCTGGTGAACAATACAAGGGCCAGTTTGGATTATCCAACAGGGAAGAAGCAGCAGCATGGAGGAAAATACAGACTGTTTGTGGGTTCAGGAAGAAGTTTGATGCCACTTCCTATAACTATTGTCTCAGTAATCTACATTGTTCATCCCAGTACTCTGACTCAGACTCAGAGTAGGCATTGCATAGGGACATGCAATCTCTTCAGTTGGGGGGGATGTTGGGACTCAGAATTGACCAATTTTGACTTTATATTTTTGCCATAATATTATCCTTTTTCAGTCATAGGTTGAAAGCTTTTGATTGTATAATGACTTAATCACCCCAAGGTACGAAGTAACTCTCCGCATATCTATATGTTTAACTGTTCATTGCATATTCATGAATATCATTATATTTATCTGTGGAAAAGTCAATTAAGTTGCCAAATAATTGCTGGGCTGTTTAAAGACTACAGGAATTATAATTATAGTTGCTGAAACACCAAAAACAGCAACTACACAGTTGCTGCAACACCAGGAGCAGCAACTACGCAGTTGCCACAGCCAGCAACGGCAACCATCTAAAAGCGGGAGAACACTATTTTGCAATAACTGGAAATAAGAAACGGCAACTATCCGAAGATTGCCAGAATTCCACGATGACGCGGCATAATCAGCAACTACCCAAAAGAGCAAAACACAGTTACGATTGCTCAAGTATCAGGAACAATACAGGTTTTCTAAATCAGTAACCATGGGGAAACGGCGAAGGATAATACAAGGATCCCAAGAGCACGGGCAAAGTTCAGGCACCAGCTGTGTAACAGAAATAAACTTAAGAAAGAATACACTGTTGCACTGTTATAACAGCATTTTGTAATTCTTATTTTTGGCTAACTGAATGAACCGTGATAATCTATTGTAATAGATGTCTCCTCTATAAAGAGGAGACATCTACATTAGAGGGAGGATAATTCTGTAAGGGGAATTTTAAAGACGAACAGCAAAGTCTGAACTCTTATTGTACTAAATCTTTTGGCAGATGAATAGAAGATTGTTCTGAGTCTCTAATCCAACAGTTGTGTTCTGGGGAATCTTGTGAGAGGGACTGGGCCCACCTTCCTCACAAGATTCACCCATTTACTTTTCTGTCAAGTGTGTAAGTGTGTTTGGTGATTTCTTTATGCTGGTACTCTGTTTTGGATTTTGTGAGAATTACCTTTGGTAGTTTCCTTTTTGCTGGCACTCTGTTTCGTTAATCGTTTGAAGCTGTACTTCACCGATGAATTAGACTTTCAGTGTGTATTAGCAATTTGGTTACAGGGGCAGGTGCTGAACGTCCTTGTTTGGAGGATAGGGTCTTGATCCTCTAATAACAGAGCATCCATCATTTTTCTTCTCGGATTTATTAACTGTTTTTATTTTATCTTTACAGTACACTGTTATAACATAACGTGAGAACTACGCATACTACAGCTTTTTAATGTTTTTAGAGTTAAAGTACATACAGTACGCAGTGGCCTTTGAAATAAAAAGACTTTCCCAGGTTGACAATTTAATGTGGTACTTGATTGTTAATTAATAAACAATTCAACTAGCCAACAATAGGTATTGTTCAGAGAATGGAATTTGTAGAGAGAATACAGTTCTAGGAGCACCACAAGAAAATGGTGTGTCAGAAAGAATGAACATGTTAATCATGGAGCGTGCAAGGTGCATGAGATTGCATGCAGGATTGCCTTTACAATTTTGGGAAGATGTTGTAGATACTTCTATTTATCTAATAAACAGAGGACCTTCAAGTTCCTTGGATGGTGGTATTCCAGAGGAGGCATGGACAGGTAAAAAGGTAAACTACTCATTTTTAAAGACTTTTGGTTGTGAAGCCTTTGTCCACACTAATAAAGAAAATAGAACAAATCTTGAGGCAAAATCAAAGAAATGTACCTTTATTGGATATGGTGTTAATGATTTTGGTTATCGCTTTTATGATTATGAAAGACACAAAATCATTAGGAGTAGAGATGTCATATTCAATGAAAAGGTTTTGTATAAGGATTAGATGTAGGAAAAGAAACATGAAAAAGAAAATAGAGAATACATAGTGCTTGATGAGATCACAGAAAGAGTGAGGGTGCCTGAAAATCATAATGATCAATAGCTAGAACAACAACAACAACCACAACTACAAAAATCACCTCAAATGCATGAAAGTGGTGTTAGAAGATCTACCAGGATAAGTATACCCCCTGAATGATACTCTCCTTCATTATATTATGTATTGTTGACCGATTCTGGTGAACCAAAATGTTATGAAGAAGCAGTGAAAGTAGAAACCAAGAAGAAGTGGGAGAAAGCCATGAAAGAAGAGATGGATTCCTTAGCACATAACTAGACTTGGGACTTAGTCAAGTTGTCTGCAGGTAAAACAACATTGCAGAATAAATGGGGTTATAGGTTGAAGGAACAAGATGGAGGTAGAAAAAGGTATAAAGCTAGACTTGTGGTGAAGGGGTTTGCACAGAAAAAGGGTATATACTTTGGTGAGATATTTTCTCCTGTTGTTAAAATGACTTCAATCAAAACTATTTTAAGTCTAGTAGTAGCTAAAGATTTGCATCTTGAGGAGTTAGATGTAAAGACAACCTTTCTCCATGGGGATTTGGAGGAAGAGATATATATGCAATAGCCACAAGGATATGAGGTCAAAGGGAAGGAGAAACTAGTGTGCAGGTTGAAGAAGAGCGTGTATGGATTAAAACTGTCTCCAAGGCAGTGGTATCTAAAATTTGATAGGTTTATGTCTGAACAAGGTTATATTAGATGTCACTATGATCATTGTGTTTATCTCAAAAGGAAAAATGACGGAAGCTATATTATATTGTCATTGTATGTAGATGACATGCTTGTTGCAAGTACTAACATGCAGGAAATAAATGTGCTCAAAAGAAAATTGGCAAACTCATTTGCAATGAAGGATTTGGGTGCTGCAAAACAAATCCTTGGTATGAGAATAACTAGAGATAGGAAGAATCACAAATTAACATTGTCTAAGAGTGAGTACAAAGAAAAGGTGTTGAAAAGATTTAATATGCAGAATAAAAAACCAGTTAGTATACCTTCGGCTAGCCATTTCAAACTAAGTAAGGAGGTGTGTCCCAAGACTCAGGAAGAAATCGCTTATATGTCTAAAGCTCCATATGCATCAGCAGTTGGAAGTTTAATGTATGCAATGGTCTGCACAAGGCCTGATATTGCACATGCAGTGGGAGTTGTAAGTAGGTACATTAACAATCCAGGAAAAGAACATTGGATCGTAGTGAAGTGGATTCTCAGGTATTTGAGAGGTACCCCAAATCAAGCATTATGATTTAGTGGTTCAAACATTTCTCTACAGGGATATGTTGATGCGGATATGTTGATGCAGATATGGTGGGTGATAGAGATAACAGGAGGAGCACCACAGGGTATGTGTTTATTGTAGGTGGAACAACTGTCAGTTGGGTTTCAAAACTGTAAAGTGTTGTTGAACTCTCAACAATAGAAGAAGAGTATGTTGCTACCACAGAGGCTAGTAAAGAAATGATTTGGTTACAAAGGTTTCTAGATGAATTGGGTAAGAAGTAGGAGTTGGGCAGGTTATACAGTGATAACCAGAGTGCCATACATCTTGCAAAGAACTCTGCATTTCATTCCAAGACTAAACATATATAGCTCAAGTACCATTTCATACGGTCAGTGTTGGAAGATGGACAGTTGAAGCTGGAAAAGATACACACTAGCTAGAATCCTGCAAATATGCTAACAAAAGTTGTAACCAGGGAGAAACTGAGATTCTGCTCAGTTTCAATTGGTCTTCAAGTATGATGATGAAGATGAGAAACACCCAGGTCCAAATTGAAGTCATTTTCTAGCAAATGAACCAGCGGTGGAGTTGCTATAATCAGTCTCCAAGTGGTATATTGTTGGGTGTGGAGCCTGATTATCTTCTTTATTCATAGGTATCGCTGCATTGGACCCCAATTTGTAATGTGGCAGAAACACCACCCATAAAATGTATGCTACCAGGGGGATTCAGGGGGGGCGACGACAGAGATATGATGGTAGAAGTTATGTTTAACTTAGGGTTTTTTTTCCCTAGAAGGCAACCCCTTGGTATATATGAGGGAATTGTATTGCATCTATGGAGATCTTTATTCTGAGTGAGAAAGAGAGAGGAGATTGTGTGAGAGCGAAGAGGGAATTACAAAGGATCTGTTGCAGGTTGTATCTCTTCAGTTTGTTGGATAATATAAAAGGAAGTACTGGCCGTTTCTCTGTGGACGTAGCCCAAATTGGTTGAGCCACATATATCTGTGTCACTCTTGTTTTATTATTTTCTGTGTTTATATTTCTGCAATAAATTTTATGTGTTCCATTTCTCTGTAATATATAATTTTCTAGAAAGGTTTGGAGTACTCATTTGGTAAGTTTATTTACATACCAGAATAACTCCCAGTACCATATCAATAGAGAAATTGATATCCCTCTTAGGAGGTAATCTAGGAATCTCAAAAAATACATCAACATACTCCTTTAATATTGGGAATCCTCCAAATTAGTTTGTTGATCTCATTGAGTTCCTCCATATGAGTTGTCAAAATCTAGCATCCTTTTTCTAAAATTCTTCCTTAACTACAGAGTTGAAATCTCTTTGATAGATATCAGCCTATGTACTTCCTAGAATTGCATACGTTGTCCCCCATCATCAATACAAGTAAAGGACTTGTTGCAGTAATCTAGAATTTCATGGTGCTTCTCCAACCAATCCATGTTGATTAGATAGTCATAAAATCCCAATGAAATTACATTCAACGCATCCCTTGAACTCAGTCCCTTCATATCAATTAGACATTCCTTGATCAACTCTATAATTTTCTTCTTTGAACACATGGCTAGTTGTACTAACCATGCTTTACAACGTTTTGTTTTCTTTAAATTATTTTTCTCAACCAATTTTGGATCAATGTAACTGTGACTAGCTCTGAGTAAATTAAAATAGAAATAGGTTAGTTGTTAAGATTACCTTCAACTTCTATCATATGTGCCTAGTGCTCAACTTACCTTTTATCTAGTGCTACATAAATTTTGGGCATGCCCTTTCCCATATTTTTTATTGTATCAACTACTTGTATTTTCTGCACAACCCTCAATTTTCTATCTTTATGAGGACCATCCCTATATCTATGGTTTCCTTTATAGCTCCAACATTTAATGGGTGGAAATTGAAGTTTCTTGTCTGAGAGATCACCTCTTTATAGCTCTGTAAGGGATGGTATTGTCTGCTTCTTTACTTGGGAATTATTTTTAAAAGGTGAGGGATTAAACCCTTTCTTAATTTGTTCCTTAAAATTCCTCTTCTTTCTACTCATGGCCCTCTGCAAAAGTGATTTGTTCTTACTCTAGTCATAGAATTTCTATATCTTCCTCATGGTTGCTTCTACGGTTTTGGGCTCATCAAATTTAAGCCTATATCCATAAAAATATGGTAATCCACTGATATATCTCTCTGTTTTAACTTTTTCATATTTAATGAAGCTAACATACCTCAATATATCAAAAAAATTTCAATTATACTACTCCATGGCCATGTTTCCCAACTCGAGTTCAAATAATTCCTACATTTTTCATTCTTAGTATTTGATAAATATTTCCTTTGGAAATATTCCTTGAATTTATTGCATGTAATTCTTCTTTTATCTAAGTGCTTCACTTCCTTGATTTGCTCCCACCATAAATTATCCTTTCCTTTCAAGTGATAAGTGACAATTTTGGCTTCCAAGTTTGAGGAGTAATTGTGCAATTGTAGATATTTCCTAATCCCCAATAACTAAGCCTTAGATTCTTATTCTTTCTTATGCCCCCCATTGAATGTGGGAGGTTTAATTTTTCTAAGCTTACCCTAAAAATTTTCTCTCTATTATGTTATGTTTATATTTCTAACTAGTGATACACTTGGATTGTTCCCTGATTCTGAGGTTGTGTAAGCCTTTTTTCTTGACCTCCTTGCTGAGTGATAATGCTACTCAACAACATTCTTGGAATGCTTTGAGCTTCCAACACATTTTTCCTTGAATTGAGCATTATATTCATAGGATTTACTGGACTCAATTTACTGGTCCAATTTTCTCTTAATTTTGTTCAGACTTTGCAAAATTTGGTTGTTAATTTGTTGTTTCTCCTTCACCAGCCTCACATTATCAGCCATGTAGTTGGGTACTTCAATTTTGAGGCTTATTATGGTCTCTTCTAGATAAATTTCCTCTAGCGTGTCTACTCCATGTCCATTACACTCTGTCTTAACATTTTCCATGCTGATATTTATAACATTGACCTCTTCTTCTTCACTATTAGGTCCCTGAGTAACTTCAATACTTCTAGTTCCCATTATGAAATTTTCATGTTTAACACCTATAGATTTTCCTATAAAATTCTAACCAAATTTTCACCCCCATCTCAAAATTTCGGTTCCTCCAATGTGTTATCCTCATCAATAGATTTGTACTGAATATCTATTTACGTAATTCTGACATCTCGATTGAAAGTTATGCCCTCCAAAAATTTTCAGCCTATTAAGCCATTTTTATCCCTTTAAAAATCCTATAGATTTCTCCCATAATTTTAGGCGAATCTTGCCCTTAAATCAAATTTCTATATTAGTAGTTGTATTCTTCTTAGAAACAACTCTCATTTGACTACTCACTTTCCCAATTCCTACTTTCAGGCTGAAAGTTATGGGCCTGTGAAGTTCAATCTATTTTTCCAATTTCCTCATATTGTGATGAGCCTCATCATTGGATAATTATATGGGCCTTAATTCACCTCCTAGCTTAATCAAACAAACTATTCTCATAACTTATTGCATACTTTTGATTATATTTTGTTTATGAGATGAGTTAGAGTTGGATATTTTGCTTTGTGGTCTAATGTGCATTTAATGTAGGATTAAAGGAGAAAAGCAAGGAATTTTGGCAAACACCAAAGTAAAAACTCAAATGGGACAAGGGAGAGGGATTATAGGAGGTAAGTCCTCCTCATTTACTACCCCTCCATTCGAATATTCCTCCTTCAGCTCAGAGTGCAAACAGCCAAATCATGAGGACTAGAAGGCAGCCGAGCAAGTGAAAAACAAAGCACCAGTTTATCTCGAGTTTGGGAGCCGAGCCTCCCTAATTTTAAGCAAGTCATTGGAGACTTTAGGTGTATAAGTAGAGAGGCCTAGGACCTAAGTAGGGTTCAGATTTTTTATTGTAAAACTCTACTCTATTTATCGAGCTGCAAGACTTGTGACAGTTCTTTTGATGTAATCTGTTGTTTTGGTAATAAGAATGAGTTTTGTTTTGAGCCATCATTGAGTTAACTTAGAGGGCTGAAGCTCTTGGGTTAGGGCCCAACCCTACCAACCAAGGCTCCTCTTATTTGTACATGTACGCTTAGTGTAGATACATATCTTAGTTGTTAGTTTACTTAGTATATGCATTTCCATTACAAGTAGTGTAGATCAGATTGGTTGTGTGATAGTTTGCTTCCATTTGTGCCTTCTTTCAAGTAGCAGGTTAGCAAGGAGAAAAATGATCACCACAAGGTTGTCAATAGGTGTCTTGGTCTCACTTCCTCCCTCTGGGACCATGACTTGAGGAAGGGACCCTTCAACAACCCCAAAAACACAGATTTCTAGTTCTTTTATGAGCTTTGGAGTTTGTTGTCTCTAATTCAGTAGTTGCTTAATGTTTCAAGGAAGATTGCATTTTCATCCTTTTCCATCTCCATTTCTACAATATATCTCACTCATGCTTTCATTCCCTTCAATAACTTTCTTCATGCATAATATAGGCAGTTGATTCATGCTTTTCTAGTTTATGAAAAATGTATCTTGTTGCATAGTTCTTTTTGGAAGACACACATGTTTTATGCAAAGCAGGTACCTCAAGAGGAGACCAAGACTTCATAACCAGTAGCCACCTTCCACTTCATCCACCTTAGCCATCCCTTGTTTTACCATCACCCTCACTAGTTTTTCATCATTTTTCATTGAAATTTCCCTAAACACATTGAGCGAATCTAGCCATCTCTTATCTTGGATATTGACTCCTGAGTGCTCCTAGACCTTCTAACACTCCATTCCACCCATCACACACCTTTCCTAAGCTTCCCAACACCTCCAACACCTCACAATTAGCTCTCGGTTGTATCCTGTAGGTTTCTTGTAATTCCTGCAGGATCTTCCTATAGGTTTGTAGTACATCCTGTAGATTTTCCCGAAATGGCCTGTTTTGAGGCCGAATTGATGGGAAACCTCTAGGAATTCACAAAAAGCCTCCTACGACCCCTCCACACCATCCAACCACTCCATAAACCTTCTATCCATCCTCAAACACCTTCCATCCACCTGTCACATCCACAAAACAATTTGTTTGCATACTTGATTTTGCCTGAGAAACAAAAAAAATGAAAACAAATTTAATTTAGTTTCTTTTCTTGCACATTAGTATGGTTTGATGATTTTTACTTCTGCAACTTAGATAGTAGAATTTTTTTATTATTGTCTTATCAATTCTGCTTAGCATAGCTTCTTAAATGGTTAGCTAGGGTATGGTGTGGTTTAGCATTACATGTTGGCCTTTTCCATTACTGCAGTAGAGTAACTCTCTTAGAGTAGATTTTCCCTTCTTCCATTAAAGAATCAAGCTTCTTCTGACTCTACAGAAGTCTGGCTTGGAACCCCAGTGGTCTCTCACCAGCTGAACAATGACAACAGGCAGAACCATCACTTTTATTTGTGCATACAACACTGTTACCTCCAAGTTTGTATGAACCCCGGGTTGATATGTAAAGCTGGTAGCCCAAGAGTTGTAGCATCCTTGCTGGAATACTGGCGCTCATCACTTTTTGGCACTGTTTTCAGGGAGGTGTCTGAGTAGAATGTGATTACTGCTTCCTTTTCCTCTATTTCTTGTCTTCAATATTCTGCCATTAGTTTATTTCTACAAAAGTAATCTAGTTTTTTCCTTTCTTTCAATTTGCATTATTTGCTTTCCTTTCCATTCTGCAAGTAGGATTTCAATTCAGTAAGTAGCTTTTCCATTCTATCAGTAATTTTCATTCAATCAGCAATTTCAATTCTATAATTACTTTCCAAGTTTTAAAAATTATACAAAACCAACCCAAAAATATTTCCTTTCATGCCTCGTAGGAATAGGGACAACTTAGGAATATTTTTGAAAAATACCCCCACTGCATCCAACAACCAACCTTCTCTCTTCTTTGGTGGCTGTGAATTGGAGGAACCCTTAGGTGAGCAACCTGACATATTTGAAGAACCTGCAGGGGAAGAAGAAGAGGAACCCATTCCTACTGAGCCAATGGCTGAAAACCGAAATGACAAGGGGAATAGAGAGAGAGTTGAGCGTACCTTCCCCATCAGTGAAACCAATGGAGACACTAAGATGAAAAATATAAGCCCCTTTGCCCTACCTCATTTCCATGGCCTGACCACAGAGGACCTTGAAACTTTCCTGTTTGAGTTTTCTGTTATATGTTGAACCTATGACTATACAGATGATGAGAAAAAGTTAAAACTATTTCCACCTACCCTCAAGGATGTAGCATTGTGCTGGTTCAGGGGTTTACCTGGAGATAGCATCACAACTTGGGCTCAGATTAAGAAGGCCTTTAACAACAGATATTGGGACTACTGTCGATCAAAGGATACTAAAGAAGAAATTTTCAGGATGGCCATAAGCCATGATGAATCCTTAGAAGACTACGAAGAAAGATTCTAGCTCAGTTACAAAAGGGCCAGGTGCACACTTGACCCTGAGTCACTAAAGTTGGTCTTGCTTAGGGGAGTAAGAGAAGATCTTCTGGATACCCTACATTTGTTAGCAGGAGGAGATATCTACCAATTACCCTATGAGGATATCAAGACTATCTTTAGAAACCATTCTAGGGCAGCTAGGAAAAAGGGTAGGGGTGGTCAGCCTATGGCCAGTACATCATCTTCCAACTCATCCATCAAGGGTGAAATTGGAAACACGCTGGAAGATTTCAAAAGTGATGCTGCAAACCCTTGCCTTGCAACTAGACACCGTGAACATTAAAAGGACGTAGGAGGAAGTAGAGATAGCCTTGGCCATCTTTTGTCCTAGATGCACCAGGAGGCATCCTAGGAATGAATGTCCATTGAACTGTATTAAAATTTGCTCGATTTGTGAGGAAAACCACTCCACAGACAAGTGCCCATCTTTACCCGAACTCAAAGCTGTATATCAAGGAGTTGAAGGGGTCACTAAGCAACTTTGCTACATTAACCAAAGGAGACCTCCTGGGCCTAGACCATACCAACAAGGCATGCAAGGGTCATCCCATGCATATTACAACCCCAACCAAACTACAACTATACCTTGTTGGGGACCCCCTACCCATCCTTCCTGGTCTACACCCCCTCCTTGGTCCTATGCATCTCAATATCATTCCTAGCCAACTAGCTAGTCATTTCAACCTTATGCTCTACCACAACCTCAGTGGAATACACCACTCTAGGGGTGGAAGCCCCAATACAACAATGCTCTAGCTCTATTGCCTCCACCACCTTCCCAAACATAGCTCCTACACTTTGCTCCACCCAAGCAACCCCAAATGCCTACCCAGCTATTAACACTCAGGTTGTTCCCTTTGACTCCAAAGGGAATACGGCCAAGGTAACCACTAACCAATCTTTTAGCCACAGGTCCTAGCCCACCTGCAACCAGAGAGGGCTCTCTCTTTCTGATTTAGCTTTGTTTTGATGTAATTTTAGGCTAGTTATGATGCACAGGATTTTGTTTTGAATTTGTTGGGATGATGATTTCAGTCAGAACAGGTATGTTTTCGCAGAATGATCTAGGCCATTGGGCATGGAGTCGATGATGGTGAACTACTAGAAATGTTTTTTGAGGGAAAAGGTTATGCTACAGAGCCAGACAAGCATCTAAGGAACAATTTTTCAAATCTGTAATATGATGGGATGAAATCAGGGAGTGAAAGACAACTAAGGATCTTTCACTAAACTGATAGAGGGAATGGTGGGAACATTATTTAGGAGCATTTAAGAATTCCTGAACAACATTCATAATGATAGAACGAATACAAACATGAGCAGTTAAGAATTCATGTTTATGATTAATTCTGAAGAAAACACATTTAACAACAGAGATTGAGCATAGGGTGTATTCAAACAATTCCTGTACTATTCTTTTTCTCTATTGCTAAGCTAATGAAACATATATCTGAGTTAAGCAACATAGAAAGACAAAACATAGTTTAGGATAACTTATTGCTCCATTAGACAACGCGGGAATTCTGTAGCAGAACGCAGATCATCACTTTGACATCAAACAGTGCAGAGATCATGAATTTTTCCAGCCATTTGTATTAGATAGTTTGAAAATATACAAAATAGTGTCTCAGAGAGAAAATCACCAACCCCAAATACGTTGTGTGGGGAGGTATATATACAAAAATTAGATACAAAATATCTAGCTGATGAGTTAATGGCTCATAAATTCTATGCCAACCCCTGATGAATTACAGATGAAAGAGTAAATGCTGCAGTAAATATTTAGTGCATTAGCTATCCATCTTGTCAGAAAGTTTTGACTTTTGTGACCAACTGAGTCGGCTGGAGCTGCGCTGTCCAAAATCTGCGTGTTTCCCTTCTTTGGCTTGCTATCCCAGTATTTTGCTGAGTCATTACTCTCACCCGCTCTGCCTGTTGTCTTCATGCTGCATTAACTTTTGTTGACCTGAGGTTGATTAGAAGAGACCGAACTAAGATCATTGGGGCAAAATTTGCAGCATTGCTTGCCACCAATCTTCTTTAGGCAGTTGGTGTCTTCGTATTTTTATTATAGTTTCATCTGCCTCTATGTACCTGTAAAAATTTGGTGGGACCTCAAACAGGTGATTAATTTCATGCTCAATGTAAAATAAATTTTCCAGCTTGTCATAGAGGCTCTTCCCTGATGGAGGTCCTGCTTCTTCTGAAGTGTTGGTGGATGCTGTGATCTGATTTGCAATGAAATTGGTCATCCTAGTGGCATATTGCTCACGGGTGAGCAGTCTTCCTGCACCGGTCAATAGGCTGGGCAATCCTTTGCCTTGTAATGCACCCATTCTAAGCTTGTAATCATCTACCTCGGCCTACATTTCCTGACATTTTCTCTCCAAATTCTACACAAAATTTCTGAGGGTCAGCACTTTTTTGGCTGTTAGAACAGTATTTGTTCTGCTGCTGATGTCTAGGGCTGCTAACTCCTCCTTGGTGTGAGTTTTGAGGAAATGTATCATCCTGCTGGCCTACTCAGGCATATTTCCTAGTGCTGCTCTGGCCTTTTGGCTTTCAATTTGAGCTTGGCCTATTAACTCAATCTGCTCATGCACTGTTTTGATTGATTTCCACTGTTTGGTGATAGAGTGGTCAATCCAGGTCCATAAAATTTTCTTTATCTCAGCCAGAGTCTTCTCTAAATTCAGTTCCTTTTCCAAGGCCTTTATTCTGTCTTTCATGGCCTTAATCTCTCTGGTCTGCTCAGCTACTGTCATTTTGGACTTGTCATATTTTGTTTCTAGCTCAGCCAATTTTTCTTTGGCTTGTTTAATCTCTGTTTCCTGAAGCTCCAGCTCCTTGACAGCTTTGGTCAAATCATCCATGCTTATGCTAGCCTCAGAAGCTTTTGTTGTTGCCGCTGCAGCATCTATAGTTGTTGTAGCCGTTGGAGGGGTCACTGCTGCTTCTGTAGTTGCAGCAGTGGTTGGGGCAGTTTGGGGCAGCTGGGAGGTCGACTCTCCCTGCTTTCCTTGTAGTGCTCTCTCCAACTCCCCTTCCAAATCAATTACTCTTTGGTTCAGTTTCATCATCAAATCCAATTGATCCTTAGCTTCTTTCTCTTTCTGCAATTCTCCTGTTTGAGGGTGCTCAGTAGGAAGCAATCTCAATCTCTTTTTTAATGCAGCAATATCATGATCCTTCTTCTTCATAAGGGCCCTCACACCCTTAGGATCCTTAGGATCATGTCCTAAGTCCACAATAATGTCCTCCAATGTTTTGATTCTGTTGTCTTTGGCTGTAGAGGACATTCTTTCTAAATCAAACTGAGTATTAGTGTTCCTCAGAGATTCCTTTAACTCATGGGCCATTGTGGCCTTGTCTACCAATGTGGCATAGACCATTTCCCCTATTTGCTTATGCAGTTCTATTTGATCCATGGGGTGAATGTCTTTTGCCATAACCTCCAACTTCGTTCTGACATAATCTGTAGCCAACTGAGGCTGCTGTACCTTGGGTTTAAAATGGCTGAGGATCATCTTTTCCTCTTTGATGTCATATGCTGCCATCAACCTTTCTTGTTTGGCCGGTGTTGCCTTGAGAAATTGGTCATATAACTGCACTCTTAGCAGCTCATTTTGTGCCTTAATTTCTTTAAAGGTGGCCTTGATGCTAGATGGCTTCTTGCTTTGCTGAGTGGAGGAGGACACCTCCATGCCATGCTGTCTTTCCTACTCTTGTTGAAAAGAGCTTGTAGTTGTTTGTTGACTGTCTTCTCTATCTTTCCTTGGGCTTCCAAGGATTTCTTCACTGATTTCCTCCACAATTGGAGAATCAACCTTTTGCCTCTTGGCTTCGGGTTGCTGAGTGGACCCACTAGCAGGTGTGGACTCATCTCGGTCTCGTTTTCTGCCTCTTTCCTCATGTACAAGAGTCTGCAAGGCAGGCACTATTGGTGCTTCTGTTTCTTGTGGAGGAGCCTGTTCTTGATGTTGCTCTATTGAAGAGGCAGGCTGTTCCGTGACCACTTCCTTTTCTGCACCCATTATCTCCTTGCCCTTTGCTGTACCTGTTGCTGATGTAGATGGTCCCTGGGTGGCTAGTGTGGCTGCAGTAGTGGATGTACCTTCTCCAATTTGATGTGGCAGTTTGAATATTACCTGCTGCACAGAATCCAAGTCAAGAGTTTTTTCTAAATCCTTGACATTTTTCTCCATTATTTCCTCTTGAGTTAATTCCTCAACTAATGTACCTTGCAACCACTCATCTTGGTTGGCATATTGCTCAATATGTGGATATTTACAGTGGTCATAACCTAGCAGCCTGTATTTGACTCTTCTGGCACTGATAAAGCCTTTCGGGTCATAAGGGACCCACCAGAAGCTCCTCTTTAGCTTATATTTGTCCCTGAGAATTTGATCAGCATCTTGCCAACCTTCTTTCTTGTTCATGATGAAGGGGCCTAGATGGTCTTTGAATTTGAGGTGTGCTTTTTTTTTGGCACTATGAAAGTGGGTGAGGTTAGAACTAATGAGTTGCCTATAGTATTCCAAGGCAAACAATCTCATTGGTACATACCTTGGAAGCCTGTAAGGACAGAGCTCACAGCCATAAATTCTGATGACAGTATGGTTTTGATATAGGTACCAATCACCTATTTTATAGCTCTTGGACAGCTGCAAGGTATTCTGAATCTCAAATGACAATCTGGGAGGAGGGGATCTCATTAGGAGGCAAGAGACTGGGTATACAAATTGGTCAACAAACTCACAGTAAGAAAATGGAGAGTTTTGAACCTCATGGAAAACTGATGACCAGAAGATGACAGACCTCTTTTCACCCCTAGAATCCAATTTCTTGATGGGGCATTGGAAGATTTCAGACTGGTAATACATGAATAAGTGGTAGATATATGATGAATATTTGAATACTCCCTCCCTATCCACTTTCAATAGTTGATCATGTATTTTATTGGCTATGAACTTGGCATAGTTATACTTGTAAGCAGGGGGCTGGCCTGGACTATATGCAGCTAATAATACCAACACTGTTTCATCAATGTGCTCACTGGTTTTGAAGCCTAGCACATAAGATATCATATCAACTAGAAGCTTGCCTACCTCATTGAAATGGACATATAAGAAAGGAGGTGGCCCTGTAGGTTGGCGGTCTGCCCTCATGAATGTCTTGGTGATTTTTTCAATGTCAGCACTAGAGAGTTTGGAGCCTGCATCCAGCAAATAGTTCATGGAGAAGGGGAACAACAGCTGAGTCTGCTTGAAATTGAGAATTTGGTTGATGGAGTCAAGATTAATGTGGAAAAGTATGCTCCCAGATGGAGACTTAACAGCTCTCTGAGTTGGATCATAGTTCTCAGCACATAAGCGGATGATTTCTGGAAAAATATTAACAGATGGGAGGAAGTAATAAGGCAGATTAGACTCCCATATACCATACATGTCATTGTTGCTTAGATATCTATTTCTCAACTGGCAGAAAGTCTGCAAGTGGTTTCTATCACCAACAAGATCTTGGATAAGGTAATCTCTATCAGTAAGAGGCATGGCTTCAAGCTCCTTGTTTGGTGGATTCATAGGAGTGACACTAAGAGCTGATAGAGTAGCCATTACAAAACTTTCATATGTTATCTTTAGAATGAAGTTTTTGAGTATAACAGGCTGAGGATGATAGCTTGTGAGGATTTGAAGAGGAGTGGCAGAATGAGTCTAGCTGAAACCAAAGTCTTCAATATTTTGTTGCTATATTGAAAGGACAATTTGCAGAGTTTGATTTGAGCTTTAGTTTCTTTTGGCAAACTCTCTGAATTTAGAGACAGTGAGGGCAAAAGCAGAGGAGAAAAGGATTACAGATTAATGCACTGAGGGCTTGAAGCGAAACACGGCAAAAGGGAACAATGCCGGGCATGTGTGAGACTATATCGAAAATTCAAGCCCGAAAATGGATTCTATCATGGTGAAATTATGAACAGTGCGTGGTTCTCTTAAACAGGGGGTGCATTAGATTATTTAGGCCAACATTTACAGGACAGCACCATTAAATTTAGGAGTTTTGTAGGCAATTTAGAGAAAAAAATTGCAGAGAACGGGAAGAACACGGGCAAACAGGTTGAATTTGGCAAATACCTGGATTAGCTAGCGCTGAGGGTGGTCGAGCTGATTGAAGGGCGAAGATTGACGTCGAATTTGCAAGTGGCGGCGTCCAAAGTGATGAAATTTGAAATCTGGAGGCAGTTTGGAGTGAACAGCAGAACAGTGCAGTCGCAACTTTACAATGAAAATGACCGAAAGCGGTCACTTTCAGCATTTTTAACGAAAATTTGGCGCATACGCGCTTTTGGTGCTTTCCCGTGATGACGTCAACATGATGTCATCAGCGGGCCCCGGGTATGGACGGGTGACGTGGATGCTGACTAGGATGATGATGTGGCGGGACACGGTGGCACAGCGTGGGCGCGGGAGGATAGCATGGCGGGTGACGTGGGGCAGCGGCGCCGACCGGGTGTGACGTCATGGTGACGGGACTGCTGACGTAATGGGCGGAGGGCGGTTTCTTGGACGGTGGTTTCTGGTTTCCCCGCACCGCCTTTGAGCAGAAGCGGTTTCGGGGGGGAGGCCTTAGAACACCCCGGGCTGTCGACACGTGGCGGGGGTACGGCGGCAAAACCACCCATCCCCCGAATGTTAAAGCCTAGCATGTTGATGGCTGAAAACACCCGCCCATCGTTGGATCGGGCGCGGTGGGAGATCGACGGCTGGCGGGGCCTTTGGCGCGGTGTGCAAGTTCGGAGCGAGACCCGCCCGTAATTTAAATAATATATTGTAGCCGCGGGTTTGGAACTTTAGCTCGAGTGGGTTTTTGGGGGTAGGATTAATGCGGGTCATTGCGGCACAATGTTTAATCAAAAACATTTTAACATTTTAACATTGGGTTTAGACTGCGGGGGTAATTTGCAAGGGTTTAGGTGAGTGGGGGTTTAAGTATAGGCTATTAATCTTAACCAGAGGTTAGACTAATTCCGGGGTAAGGACGCAGAAGGGTTGATTATAGCCCCAGATGGAATAATGTCTCCCATAACCATGTTACTTAGCTATAATGCTAGGGGAGGGATAGTTAATATGTTTTTTGGGAACTTTATATAGTTTTTGTAGAAAATAGGGGTGGGGATGTACTAGGGAGCTATATAATAGGGTTAGGAGTTAATATGGGTATGTGAGGTGAAGTGTGAGGGAGAAATTGAGCTTGAGAACTGAAACTTAGAAACCAGAAATGGATGAAGTATGAAGTGAGGGCTTTACACAAGAAATGTGGCTTCTTTTTTGAAGAAGAAGGTCACAACTTGACATGACTTTCTCAAGGGAGAAATGTAAGAAGGACTGTTTAGGCAGATCCTAAAGTCCTCAAGGGGATATTAGTAAGAAACCTTTTGAAAGGAATGAGGGAAGTTAGACATGCTTTGATAGTTTTGCCATATAGACCATTGTTCTTGCCCTTCTCTTATTGATGAGATAAGATATGATTTTCAATATATCATGTGGTCAGACCTTGCTTCTGCAACCTCCAACTACCTACCCTGCCTAATAGACCTAACATTTTTTCTTCTTTTGGATGGGTGCACTTAGCCTTGCAAACCCTGATAATCCTCTTTTCTTTTGGCTACCCTCCTATCTAAATCTACCCTTATATTTTCCAAGGGCCCAGATTAAGCGGTTGGGCTCCTTCCTTTCTCTATGTAGCTACTCATCTGCCAAGCTTGAACTGTTTGGACAGGTATTCATTCTCTAGTCTAGAACAAGCAATTTAAAACATGGCATGGTCCAGTTTGAACTGTTGGGCCATCCATCAAGATAGCAGTGGCACTTTGGTCAGCCAGTTTCATGGTCTTTCTTTGGGGTTCATTTCAATTATTCTTTCTGACCAATTCATTTTCTTGCCTTTTGATTATTCTTTTAAGGCATAACTATCTGTTCCTTTCACAAAATATGGAACCTTTGTAACATCAAAGATGAACATTTTTGGCACTTCCACTATCAATCATGAAAAATGAAACCCTATTGGTATAGGAGACTAACAGTGGCTCCACTTGGGGATGGCTTTTCCAGATGAAAAGCCAAGAACATCAAGTCAGATCGGCTTATTTTTCCATTCTTGCTACAGTCTGAATTTTCTTTCTATTAGAGACCATCGATCTGAATTCTAGAAACTTGTATGAAATACCCTTTAAGCTGATTTGCTGTGAAATTACAGCTCTCTTTTTGCTTGTTTCTCTGAGTATTCCTCACACCTTGATAATTCCCAGGTGTTTTCTCTTGCTTTCCAACGATAGGATCAAAACATATATCAAAAAATGGTGCAGTACCCTGATCTTTCTCAAAATCTACTCCACTTGGTCCTTTATCTATCTATTGTAAATGAAAATACTGAAAATACAAATATTTATGTACAATATATAACTGTGCAGTGTTTCATCAAAGGGGGTCAAAATAATTCTTGAGCATCCTCCCATTGACTGGGCCTTCCTCAGTGTTTGAGCCATCCAAACTCTTTAGAAAATAGGTGTTATTACCTTGTATAGCATAAATGACATAAGGTCCCTTCCACAAGAAATCAAATTTACCATGTTTTCCTTTGTCCTCCCCCCTGGAATCCCATCTCAGCACTTTGCTTCCTATGATGAAGTCTTCAGCTTTAGTTCTTTTGCCAAATATTCTTTTGAGCTTCTCTTGCAGTACTTGGGTTCTATGATAGACTTCCTCTCTTGTTTGTTGTAAATGAATTGTCTGATTGACCCTTCTTTGAATGTCATTAAGCTCAGCTTGTATTTCTTGCAGCAACTTGATTACAGGAATCCCTAAAGATGAAGGAAATATTGCTTCCATTCCATAAACTAGTTCATATGGGCTTGTGCCAATGGATCTCTTGGTGGTCAATCTGTCTGCCCATAGTGCATTTACCAACTTTTTATGCCAATTCTTTTTGTTCTCCTCCAAGACCTTTTGATGATGTTGATAAGGCTTTTGTTGGAAGACTTAGCTAAGCCATTGCCTTGAGGATAATAGGCAGTGGAATGGCCCAGGGTCATGTGATATTTATGGCAAAAGTTGATCATTTTTTTGGACTTGAAAGCAGCAGCATTGTCTGTAAAAATTTTATCTGGACAGCCAAACCTGGACAAGATGTTGGTTTCTAGAAATTGTATAATAATGGAGTCATTGGCTTGCCTACAAGGGATGGCTTCTATCCATTTGGTAAAATAGTCTGTAGCAGTCAAAATCCACCTATGCTGACCAGAGGATGAAGGGTGGATTTCACCAATGAAGTCTAAACCCCATTGCTGGAATGGTCTCTCAGTTGAAACAGGTTTGAGTGGTAAAGGAAACAGCTTTCTCTTGCCTTCAAAAATTTGGCATTTGTGACAAGACATTACAAATTTTCTCACATCAGTAAACAAGGAAGGCCAATAAAATCCAGCCCTTAGGATTTTATCAGCTGTGGATTTCCAGTATAAGTGCCCTCCACAGTCACCTGCATGAAATTCCTTGAGGACATTGTTAGTTTCATCCAATGTTAGGCAATTAAGTAAAATTCCTTCATGATTTCTCCAAAACAAAACATTGTCTATGATACAAAAATTTGATGCTTTCATTTTCAAGAAACTTTTCTTAGTTCTGGACAACCCTGGAGGAGCTTGCAAGTTTAACAATACAAATCATATATCAGCATACCAGGGAGATTGCAAAAAGGCTTGGTTGATCTGTGGAGTCGCCATCTCCTCTTTGTTGTCCAATTCATTAATGTCAAGGGCTTGGAAATTGGTTTCAGTCATTAGCTTGGCTAGACCTTGTCCTTTTATCAGTTTGGTAGGCTTGATTTCAATGTCATATTCTAAGATATTGGCAATCCATTTGCCCCTTTTGCCTTCAATTCCTTCTTGGGTTAAAATGTCCTTAACCACTGCATTTGGGACATAGGCAATTACATGAGAGTATAAAATATAGATTCTAAAGTCTTTGATGGCCTTTACCAATGCATAGGCTTGCTTTTCCATAATCTGATATTTTAAGGGGGCATCTCTAAGGGCTTTGCTAAAAAATGCAATGGGTTTTTCACACCCCTGGTCATCTTTTTGTAATAGGACTGCAGCAATTGTATGCTCAGATGCAAAGGAAAAAATGATGAAATCTCTATCAAACCTAGGACTTGTTAGGACTGGTGTGTTTGTCAATGCTCTTTTGATATCCTCAAAGGCTTGTTTAGCTTCCATGGTCCATTTGACCTTAGAATCCTTCTTCAACATATTGTTTAACAGTCTTATGAGCTCAGCCAAATTAGGAATGAATCTTCTCAAGAAATTGATCTTTCCTAGAAAGCCTTGTAGTTCTTTGATGTTTCTCGGATGAGGCACTTGAAGGATGGCTTGAATTCTGTCTGGGTCAATCCTAATACCATATTTTGAGATTATATGACCTAGGAGCTTACCTTCCTCTAGGTCAAACAGTGATTTCTTTGGATTCAAAGATATGCCATATTTTCTACAAATTAAGAAAACCTGCCTCAAATGTTCTAAGTGTTCTTGATCTGATTTTGAAAAGGCAGTAAGATCATCAAGATAGACAACTAGGAAATCATGGATTTCTTTGGCAAAGGCTGTATCCATTGCTCTTTGGAATGTGGCCCCTGCATTTTTAAGCCCAAAAGGCATTTTGACATATTTAAAAGTTCCCCAAGGTGTTGTAAAGGCAGTTTTGTCTTGATCATCCGGGTGTACTAAAATCTGATTGAATCCGGAGAATCCATCTAATAATGAGATCCTAGAGGCTCCCACTACCCTTTGTAGGATATGATCCATTTTTGGTAAGGGGTAATGGTCTTTGAGAGAGACTTTGTTCAAATTCCTTAGGTCAACACATAGTCTAATCTCTCCTGTCTTCTTCCTAGTAGGCACTAGGTTTGAAATCCACTCTGAGAACCTGATTGGAGCAATGATTCCTGCTTCATACATACGTTTAACTTCTTTTTCGATGAGGGGAAGGAGGATCGGATTCACTCTCCTAAGCTTTTGTTTAAAAGGTTTTTGGTTTTCTTTCAAAGGTATAGTGTGTTGGATGACTGAGGTATCATAGGATTTGAGGTCCTCATAACTCCAAGCAAAGATATCTTGGAACTCTTTGAACAATTCAATGTATTTCAACTTCTGATCAGCTGGTAATGCCTTGGATAATTTTACCATTTTGGGATTTTCTGCGGTTCCAATGTTACAGTCTTCAATTTCAACATTCAGTGGTTGCATTTTTGGTTTCCTTGAGATATCATTTGAATCAAACAAATCCTCCAAAAGGGTTAAACCTATGGGTAGAAAATTGTCTTTTAGATCAATTACTTTGGCTTCTGTCTCAGCTATTTCATCAAAATCTGTTTGCTTCAGCTCCTGTACATTTTCGTTATTAAAGGTAGTAGGATGCAAAACCAGATTCACTGTTTCAGCTGATATATTCTGCTTGATTGCGTATGCCTATTGTTGATCATCTCTAGTGCTAGTATCAATGTTCATGCCGGAAAATTCTTCCTTTAAAGTGAGGAAGTTATTTATCTGTGTGTCACTCTCGAAGACTTGCCAATTTTGGATGTTATCCGGGACTGCAGGCCTATGTTTTATTTCAGCAGTGAAACTGTGATTGGGTTTGAAAGGAAGCTTGCAAGTGCTGGTGAAGGTTGCCAAGCTATGAGCATGTAAATTGAGCTTTCTGGAAATTTTAGTTAACTGAGATTCTGAGAAGGTGTCAAGTATTTGAATAGTTGCTCCCTTATAAGCTCTTAACCTTAGATCATTTGTGATAAAGTTTCCTTTCATCTGTTGTATGATCAGATCTAAATCTCCTAAGATTGAAACTTTGGTTGCACCTAAATTTTTTATGAGTTTGAGACCTAACAAAAGGGCTTCGTACTCAGCCATATTGTTTGTGCATCGAAAGTTTAACCTATATGCATGACCTTCAGCCTGGTCATTCTGCATATTGTGAATCCAGACCCCTGCCCCAGCTCCCAACTTGTTTACAGAGCCATCAAATTCTAAATACCATAAGGTTTCATGGTCAAGGTTTACATTGAGACTTTTAGAAAGTTGGACCATGGGCAGGTTGGTTTCTTGCCAGTCATTTGATGTATCATTCTCCTTTGTTGTATCAACTATATGAAAAGTTTTTTGATCTTGAGAAGCAAATTGTTGATTCACTCCCTCTGTCTGTGCTGCCACTAATAGTTTGGGATAAGCTTTGGTACACATGTCAGCATTATACAAAATGAATGAATCCATGTCGGAATGTATTGAATAGATGGGGAAGTTTTGGGGCTTCTCTTGACTACTCACCACATATTTCATTAATGTTTCACGGTATAATCTCTTTGGCTGTCCAAAGACTGAAATGGTGGCGTAGGACATGTCTAGTTGCAAAGATCCTTGGAGTTTAGCCCCCCAAGATCTGGATAAAAGCATACCGTACTTAGGTGGAATGTCAGCTACCACCACGTCCATCAGAATTGTTTTGGTTGGGTATTGGACCACGGAGACACACAAATCTTTAATTAGGCCTAGACACCTGATTTGGCTTGAATCAAATGAGAACAGATCTTTATAAGGTCTTGTGATATCTAGGTCTAGTTTTTCCATTACAGATTTGGGCATTAAGTTGTGTGAGGCCCCGGAATCAAACATTGCGTTGTGTAATACCTTGTCATGAATGTTTAAACTAACATAGAAGGGTGGAACCCCTCCATTGGCTGTCTTTCCGTTAACCTCAGGACCAAACAGTAATTCGGGTTGATCATCTAGAACATTCACAACATCCTTATTGTCTGATATTTGGAGTGACCTATTAATCTGCTGTCTATACACTTGATGTTTGGCCAATTCAGAAAGAGGGACAGCTATCTTTAGCTTACTTATTTCTGTTTCTAAGTTAAAGGGCTTTTCCATTTGAGTCTTGGCATTAAGTGCAGCAGATTTTTCCTTTTCAGCTGGATTTTCAGTAATCCTTTCTTCATGATTGGTATGATTTTGAATGAAATCAGTCCTAGATTTATTTTCAGGGATGTTGTTTGAACTTGCTTTTGAAGGGTGGGATGGGGATGGCTGGTTTCCAGAGGGCTGTGCATCTGATATATCCTCCACAGTGACTTCTCTTGGATGCGGGTCTGTTTTATCAGAGTATTCTGGAAGAACAGTTTTATCTTTTATCTTTTTTGGCTGCTTACTGTCCTTTGGTTTGAAAGGTTCAGGCACATCTATGGTTCTACTCCTTAGTTTATACTGTTTATGTACCTCATACACCGCTGCATCATAGCCTTCCCTAAAGTCAAAAGACTCTCCTGATTTGGTTTGAAATTGATTGCAATTATGGGCCTCTTGATCTTCTTGTGTTAGAAAGACCTGATGTTCGCTATCCAAACCCATTAGGTTGATGTGAGGGTCCTCAGTTGGTTCACCAGATGTTGAGGCCTCAGCGTAATTTTCTTGAAAAGGAGGTCTAATGTGCTGGTCGGGATCAGCCCTTCCAACATTTGGATTTTGATTCTTTCTAAAGTTTGGGTTTATAGCAGTGCTTGGTTGACCTTCCCATGATGATTTTCTTTCTATGGTTTCTACCCTGTCCCCAAGTCTGTCCATGCCTTTGATGATTGCATCTAGCTTTTGTTCGAATGTTGAAGGTTCTTCCTTAAAAGTAGTTCTTCTCTCAGCTCTTGCTCTATTCCTTTTAGCAATAAGGTTTGCCTCTACACTGACAACTATGTTTTGCATGTCTGCCAAGGTTGTAGGTGCTCTTTCCCTCAGTTGATACGCCATGTCAGCATCAAATCCATCAGGGAATTTGATTAAGGCTAAATCAGGTGGAGGTCTAATGTTTTGAGGGATGGCATTGTACACGTTGTTAAATCTTGCACAATAATCTAGGACAGTTTCTTGTGGACCTCTTCTTATGGTGTCATACTCAGATAAAATATGTAGTGGGTCTTTTTTCTTTTCCCATCTTTTCAGGAAGGATTGATAAAGGGCACCCGAATCGGCTATGGAATTTGCAGCAAGTGCTCTGAACCAAGTTCTTACTTCACCTGTTAAACTTTGGACAAAAATTTTCATTCTCACATCATCATCGTCTATTTCATAATTTTCAAAGTAGTCTTGCATTTTCTTGGTATGCTGTAAGGCAGTATATGTGCCAGTAGCATCAAAATAAGTGATCTTACTTTGGTAGTCCTGAGGCATAGCCCCAGGATTAGCAGGTAGTTGTAGAGGAGCGTAACGATTTTCCATATTCACCGGGATCAATGGGACAACAGGAAGGAAGGGAACAACTAGAACAACAGGGACAACAACGACAGTTTGTGCAGTGGATGGAGGTGTGAAGAATATGTTTTGAGAGGTGGATGAGGAAGAAGGAGAAGAAGGAGTTATGTGAGGACGAGCTGATGGTTTAGCAGGGGTTGGGATATAACTTTGCTGAACTGCCTCAGGGCTAGAATCAGCAAGATCTTCTTGTTCCTCTTGCTTCCTAAGAATCTTCGTGATTAAATTAGGATTGTCAAAAACAGCTGGGGGATCTGGGTCAGGATTTGACCTAGTATACCTAGTCTTCTTTTTAGGAGCCAGCTTCCGAATTTGTTTTTGGTATTTTTGGGAATGCTTTTAGAATTAACAAGGAACTACTCAAATTTTAGAACAACTATCTAGAGTCTAAAACTAGCATGAAGTTTGACTGAAGCATCTTTTATTTACTCCTGTAAATGCAAAGCAAGAACAGTTTCAAAGGCTTCCTGGCTGACATTCAAGCTTCATTTGTAGTTTTTAAAAGTAGACAGTAGTTGAAAAATTCGTTCTCTCCCCAGCGGAGTCACCAATTATGTTAACACTCAGGTTGTTCCCTTTGACTCCAAAGGGAATACGGCCGAGGTAACCACTAACCAATCTTTTAACCACAGGTCCTAGCCCACCTGCAACCAGAGAGGGCTCTCTCTTTCTGATTTAGCTTTGTTTTGATGTAATTTTAGACTAGTTATGATGCACATGATTTTGTTTTGAATTTGTTGGGATGATGATTTCAGTCAGAACAGGTATGTTTTCGCAGAATGATCTAGGCCATTGGGCATGGAGTCGATGATGGTGAACTGTTGGAAATGTTTTTTGAGGGAAAAGGTTATGCTACAGAGCCAGACAAGCATCTAAGGAACAATTTTTCAAATCTGTAATATGATGGGATGAAATCAGGGAGTGAAAGGCAACTAAGGATCTTTCACTAAACTGATAGAGGGAATGGTGGGAACATTATTTAGGAGCATTTAAGAATTCCTGAACAACATTCATAGTGATAGAACGAATACAAACATGAGCAGTTAAGAATTCATGTTTATGATTAATTCTGAAGAAAACACATTTAACAACAGAGATTGAGAATAGGGTGTATTCAAACAATTCCTGTATTATTCTTTTTCTCTATTGCTAAGCTAATGAAACATATATCTGAGTTAAGAAAATTAGAAAGACAAAACATAGTTTAGGATAACCTATTGCTCCATTAGACAACGCAGGAATTCTGTAGCAGAACGCAGATCATCACTTTGACATCAAACAGTGCAGAGATCATGAATTTTTCCAGCCATTTGTATTAGATAGTCTGAAAATATACAAAATAGTGTCTCAGAGAGAAAATCACCAACCCCAAATACGTTGTGTGGGGAGGTATATATACAAAAATTAGATACAAAATATCTAGCTGATGAGTTAATGGCTCATAAATTCTATGCCAACCCCTGAGGAATTACAGCTGAAAGAGTAAATGTTGCAGTAAATATTTAGTGCATTAGTTGTCCATCTTGTCAGAAAGTTTTGACTTTTGTGACCAACTGAGTCGGCTGGAGCTGCGCTGTCCAAAATCTGCGTGTTTCCCTTCTTTGGCTTGCTGTCCCAGTATTTTGCTGAGTCATTACTCTCACCCGCTCTGCCTGTTGTCTTCATGCTGCATTAACTTTTGTTGACCTGAGGCTGATTAGAAGAGACCGAACTGAGATCATTGGGGCAAAATTTGCAGCATTGCTTGCCACCAATCTTCTTTAGGCAGTTGGTGTCTTCGTATTTTTATTAGAGTTTCATCTGCCTCTGTGTACCTGTAAAAATTTGGTGGGACCTCAAATAGGTGATTAATTTCATGCTCAATGTAAAATAAATTTTCCAGCTTGTCATAGAGGCTCTGCCCTGATGGAGGTCCTACTTCTTCTGAAGTGCTGGTGGATGCTGTGATCTAATTTGCAATGAAATTGGTCATCCTAGTGGCATATTTCTCACGGGTGAGCAGTCTTCCTGCACCAGTCAATAGGCTGGGCAATCCTTTGCCTTGTAATGCACCCATTCTAAGCTTGTAATCATCTACCTCAGCCTGCATTTCTTGACATTTTCTGTCTTTCAAGGCCTTAATCTCTCTGGTCTGCTCAACTACTGTCATTTTGGACTTGTCATATTTTGTTTCTAGCTCAGCCAATTTTTCTTTGGCTTGTTTAATCTCTGTTTCCTGAAGCTCCAGCTCCTTGACAGCTTTGGTCAAATCATCCATGCTTATGCTAGCCCAGAAGCTGTTGTTGTTGCCGCTGCAACATCTGTAGTTGTTGTAGCCGTTGGAGGGGTCACTGCTGCTTCTGTAACTGCAGCAGTGGTTGGGCTAGTTTGGGGCAACTGGGAGGTCGACTCTCCCTGCTTTCCTTGTAGTGCTCTCTCCAACTCCCCTTCCAAATCAATTACTCTTTGGTTCAGTTTCATCATCAAATCCAATTGATCCTCAACTTCTTTCTCTTTCTACAATTCTCCTGTTTGAGGGTGCTCAATAGGAAGCAATCTCAATCTCTTTTTTAATGCAGTAATATCATCATCCTTCTTCTTCATAAGGGCCCTCACACCCTTAGGATCCTTAGGATCATGTCCTAAGTCCACAATAATGTCCTCCAATGTTTTGATTCTATTGTCTTTGGCTGTAGAGGACATTATTTCTAAATCAAGCTGAGTATTAGTGTTCCTCAGAGATTCCTTTAACTCATGGGCCATTGTGGCCTTGTCTACCAATGTGGCATAGACCATTTCCCCTATTTTCTTATGCAGTTCTATTTGATCCATGGGGTGAATGTCTTTTGCCATAACCTCCAACTTCGTTCTGACATAATCTGCAGTCGACTGAGGCTGCTGTACCTTGGGTTTAAAATGGTTGAGGATCATCTTTTCCTCTTTGATGTCATATGCTGCCATCAACCTTTCTTGTTTGGCCGGTGTTGCCTTAAGAAATTGGTCATATAACTGCACTCTTAGCAGCTCATTTTGTGCCTTAATTTCTTTAAAGGTGGCCTTGATGCTAGATGGCTTCTTGCTTTGCTGACTGGAGGAGGACACCTCCATGCCATGTTGTCTTTCCTGCTCTTGTTGAAAAGAGCTTGTAGCTGTTTGTTGATTGTCTTCTCTATCTTTCCTTGGGCTTCCAAGGATTTCTTCACTGATTTCCTCCACAATTGGAGAATCAACCTTTTGCCTCTTGGCTTCGGGTTGCTGAGTGGACCCACTAACAGGTGTGGACTCATCTCGGTCTCGTTTTCTGCCTCTTTCCTCATGTGCAGGAGTCTGCAAGGCAGGCACTGTTGGTGCTTCTGTTTGTTGTGGAGGAGCCTGTTCTTGATGTTGCTCTATTAAAGAGGCAGGTTGTTCCGTGACCACTTCCTTTTCTGCACCCATTATCTCCTTGCCCTTTGCTGTACCTATTGCTGATGTAGATGGTCCCTGGGCAGCTAGTGTGGCTGCAGCAGTGGATGTACCTTCTCCAATTTGATGTGGCAGTTTGAATATTACCTGCTGCACAGAATCCAAGTCAAGAGTTTTTTCTAAATCCTTGACATTTTTCTCCATTATTTCCTCTTGAGTTAATTCCTCAACTAATGTACCTTGCAACCACTCATCTTGGTTGGCATATTGCTCAATATGTGGATATTTACAGTGGTCATAACCTAGCAGCCTGTATTTGACTCTTCTGTTACTGATAAAGCCTTCCAGGTCATAAGGACCCACCAGAAGCTCCTCTTTAGCTTATATTTGTCCCTGAGAATTTGATCAGCATCTTGCCAACCTTCTTTCTTGTTCATGATGAAGGGGCCTAGATGGTCTTTGAATTTGAGGTGGGCTTTCTTTTTGGCACTATGAAAGTGGGTGAGGTCAGAACTAATGAGTTGCCTATAGTATTCCAAGGCAAACAATCTCATTGGTACATACCTTGGAAGCCTGTAAGGACAGAGCTCACAGCCATAAATTCTGATGACAGTATGGTTTTGATATAGGTACCAATCACCTATTTTATAGCTCTTGGACAGCTGCAAGGTCTTCTGAATCTCAAATGACAATCTAGGAGGAGGGGATCTCATTAGGAGGCAAGAGACTGGGTATACAAATTGGTCAACAAACTCACAGTAAGAAAATGGAGAGTTTTGAACCTCATGGAAAACTGATGACCAGAAGATGACAGACCTCTTTTCACCCCTAGAATCCAATTTCTTGATGGGGCATTGGAAGATTTCAGACTGGTAATACATGAATAAGTGGTAGATATATGATGAATATTTGAATACTCCCTCCCTATCCACTTTCAATAGCTGATCATGTATTTTATTGGCTATGAACTTGGCATAGTTATACTTGTTAGCAGGGGGCTGGCCTAGACTATATGCAGCTAATAATACCAACACTATTTCATCAATGTGCTCACTGGTTTTGAAGCCCAGCACATAAGAGATCATATCAACTAGAAGCTTGCATACCTCATTGAAATGGACATATAAGAAAGGAGGTGGCCCTGTAGGTTGGCGGTCTGCCCTCATGAATGTCTTGGTGATTTTTTCAATGTCAGCACTGGAGAGTTTGGAGCCTGCATCCAGCAAATAGTTCATGGAGAAGGGGAACAACAGCTGAGTCTGCTTGAAATTGAGCATTTGGTTGATGGAGTCAGGATTAATGTGGAAAAGTATGCTCCCAGATGGAGACTTAACAGCTCTCTAAGTTGGATCATAGTTCTCAGCACATAAGCGGATGATTTCTGGAAAAATATTAACAGATGGGAGGAAGTAATAAGGCAGATTAGACTCCCATATACCATACATGTCATTGTTGCTTAGATAGCTATTTCTCAACTGACAGAAAATCTGCAAGTGGTTTCTGTCACCAACAAGATCTTGGATAAGGTAATCTCTATCAGCAAGAGGCATGGCTTCAAGCTCCTTGTTTGGTGGATTCATAGGAGTGACACTAAGAGCTGATGGAGTAGCCATTACAGAACTTTTAGATGTTATCTTTAGAATGAAGTTTTTGAGTATAACAGGCTGAGGATGATATCTTGTGAGGATTTGAAGAGGAGTGGTAGAATGAGTCTAGTTGAAACCAAAGTCTTCAATATTTTGTTGCTGTATTGAAAGGACAATTTGCAGAGTTTGATTTGAGCTTTAGTTTCTTTTGGCAAACTCTTTGAATTTAGAGACAGTGAGGGAAAAAGCATTGGAGAAAAGGATTACAGCTTAATGCACTGAGAGCTTGAAGCGAAACACGGCAAAAGGGAACAATGCCGGGCAGGTGTGAGACTATATCGAAAATTCAAGCCCGAAAATGGATTCTATCACAGTGAAATTATGAACAGTGCGTGGTTCTCTTAAACAGGGGGTGCATTAGATTATTTAGGCCAACATTTACATGACAACACCATTAAATTTAGGAGTTTTGTAGGCAATTTAGCAAAAAAAATTGCAGAGAACGAGAAGAACACGGGCAAATAGGTTGAATTTGGCAAATACCTGGATTAGCTAGCGCCGAGGGTGGTCGAGTTGATTGAAGGGCGAATATTGACGTCGAATTTGCAAGTTGCGACGTCCAAAGTGATGAAATTTGAAATCTGGAGGAAGTTTGGAGTGAACAGCAGAAGAGCGCAGCCACAACTTTACAATGAAAATGACCGAAAACGGTCACTTTCGGCGTTTTTAACGAAAATTTGGCGCATACGCGCTTTTGGCGCTTTCCCGTGATGACGTCAGCATGACGTCATCAGCGGGCCCCGGGTATAGACGGGTGACATGGATGCTGACTGGGATGATGACGTGGTGGGACACGGTGGCACAGCGTGGGCGCGGGAGGACAGTGTGGCGGGGGACGTGGGGCAGCAGCGGGGACCGGGTGTGACGTCATGGTGACAGGACTGCTGACGTAATGGGCGGAGGGCGGTTTCTTGGATGGTGGTTTATGGCTTCCCCGCACCACCTTTGAGCAGAAGCGGTTTCGAGGGGGAGGCCTCCGAACACCCTGGGCTGTCGACACGTGGCGGGGGTACGACGGCAAAACCACCCATCCCCCGGATGTTAAAGCCCGGCATGTTGACGGCTGAAAACACTCACCCATCGTTGGATCAGGCGTGGTGGGAGATCGACGGCTGGCGGGGCCTTTGGCGCGGTGTGCAAGTTCGGAGCGGGACCCGCCCGTAATTTAAATAGTATATTGTAGCCGTGGGTTTGGAACTTTAGCTCGGGTGGGTTTTTGGGGGTAGGATTAATGCGGGTCATTGTGGCACAATGTTTAATCAAAAACATTTTAACATTTTAACATTGGGTTTAGACTGCGGGGGTAATTTGCAAGGGTTTAGGTGAGTGGGGGTTTAAGTATAGGCTATTAATCTTAACCAGAGGTTAGACTAATTCCGAGGTAAGGACGCAAAAGGGTTTATTATAGCCCCAGATGGACTAATGTCTCCCATAACCATGTTACTTAGTTATAATGCTAGGGGAGGGATAGTTAATATGTTTTTTGGGAACTTTATATAGTTTTTGTAGAAAATAGGGGTGGGGATGTACTAGGGAGCTATATAATAGGGTTAGGAGTTAATATGGGTATGTGAGATGAAGTGTGAGGGAGAATTTGAGCTTGAGAACTGAAACTTAGAAACCAGAAATGGATGAAGTATGAAGTGAGGGCTTTACACAAGAAATGTGGCTTCTTTTTTGAAGAAGAAGGTCACAACTTGACATGACTTTCTCAAGGGAGAAATGTAAGAAGGAATGTTTAAGCAGATCCTAAAGTCCTCAAGGGGATATTAGTAAGGAACCTTTTGAAAGGAATGAGGGAAGTTAGACATGCTTGATAGTTTTGCCATATAGACCATTGTTCTTGCCCTTCTCTTATTGATGAGATAAGATATGATTTTCAATATATCATGTGGTCAAACCTTGCTTCTACAACCTCCAACTACCTACCCTGCCTAATAGACCTAACATTTTTTCTTCTTTTGGATGGGTGCACTTAGCCTTGCAAACCCTGATAATCCTCTTTTCTTTTGGCTGCCCTCCTATCTAAATCTACCCTTATATCTTCCAAGGGCCCAGATTAAGCAGTTGGGCTCCTTCCTTTCTCTATGTAGCTACTCATCTGCCAAGCTTGAACTGTTTGGACAGGTATTCATTCTCTAGTCTAGAACAAGCAATTTAAAACATGGCATGGTCCAGTTTGAACTGTTGGGCCATCCATCAAGATAGCAGTGGCACTTTGGTCAGCCACTTTCATGGTCTTTCTTTGGGGTTCATTTCAATTATTTTTTCTGACCAATTCATTTTCTTGCCTTTTGATTATTCTTTTAAGGCATACCCTCTTTACATTTTTTAACTGTCTGTTCCTTTCACAAAATATGGAACCTTTGTAACATCAAAGATGAACATTTTTGGCACTTCCACTGTCAATCATGAAAAATGAAACCCTATTGGTATAGTAGACTAACACCAGCCAAATCCAAACTCGAAAAATAGTTATGCTCAACAAGTATACAGTGGAGAGACATCATATCCAGCTTATGCTGTGGAAATCCAGGAGATTAACCTGAAATCGAGAAGAGTTCTCCCAGATAACCAACCTCCCCCTCCACCTAGGTTGGTTGAGGAAGAAAGAAATGAAAGAAACCTTAAATTAAATCCACTCTTTCCTAAGAGATGAGCCCAAACACTCTAGCATACCCCAGAAGAGACTAAACTTCTAGGAGAATTGAAAAATATATGTGTAAAGATCCCCTTTCTCCAAGAAATAAAAAATGTTCCCATTTACAATAAGTTGATTAAGGAGAAGTGCTTCAAATATCCAGGGAGGCAAAAAAGGGATGTCCCTACCATTAATGTCATTGGGAAGCTGTCTGAATTAATGTTGGGGTAGATAATATGTCCAAAATATTTTCACCCTAGAAGCCCTGTAGTAGATGTTCACATTAATGGCACCATTGTCCCACACACTCTGATCGATATTGGGGCTACCATTAATTTGATGACCAAGGACACCATGCTCAAGCTCAACCTCCAAGGTTCATTGAGGAAGACCACAACAGTTCTGCAACTTGCAGATCATTCCACAGTAACCCCTGAGGGAATTGTGGAGGATGTGATGGTCTCCATTGACTCCTGGGAGTACCCTGCAAATTTCCTAGTTCTCCAGCCTAAGGCTAAGCTTACTGGTTATCCTCTCATCCTTGGGAGGCCATGGTTGGCCACTGCCGATGCTTACATTAGCTGCAGAGCTGGGAATATGACCATCAAGAATGGGCATATGTCCAAGCAGTTAGTCCTATACCCTCCTGCTCAACCTTCTCTAGAGCATGATTTACCTTTATGGTTGGAGGAGGAGGAAGAAGATGAAGTTTATTCTACCCAACTTTATGCTTTGGAAGCAACCATGGGAGGAGGACAGCAAGATGAGGATGACTTGATTGAACACCTGCTCCAAAGTCCAACTCCTGGTTCATTACCTTTAGAAGAAGCAGTAAAGGAAACCCAAAACAATCATCCAATTGACTTATTCTTAGCCGATTCCAACCCACTCCATGTCAAAACCATAGAATTCGGCCCAGAGAGAACCTTCAAAATCAATTCATCTCTTTTTGTGCTCGAAGAGGGGAAGCTATGCAACATGTTAAAGGAAAATCTAGAAGCCTTCACCTAGAGTTACAAGGAAATGAAGGGAGTACACCCCTTAGTGTGTACTCACCACATATACATCAAAGAAGGTTGCAAGCTAGTCTGGCAACCACAAAGGAGGATGAATCCAACTCTTAAAGATATAGTCAAAGAAGAACTGCAAAAACTGCTAGATGCAGGATTCATTTACCCTATCTCCGACAGTGAGTGGGTCTCTCCTCTGGTGTTAGTTCCCAAGGAAAATGGTATGTGGAGGATTTGTGTCGATTACAAGGAGTTGAACAAAGCCACAAAGAAGGATCATTTTCCTCTACCCTTCATTGACCAAGTGATAGATGACCTAGCAAGAAAAAGGTTTTTTCTCTTTCCTAGATGGATTCATTGGGTACAACCAAATCCAAATCTGCCCAGAAGACCAAGATAAGACCACATTCACCTGTCCTTGGGGTACTTTTGCCTATAGCGTCATTCCTTTTGGCCTGTGCAATGCTCTTGCCACTTTCCAGAGAGCAGTCTTGAGTATTTTCACCGAATTAGTCCATGATGCGCTAGAGATTTATATGGATGATTTTACACCTTATGGCTGTGATTTTCAAGAAGCCCTATCCAACCTAGGCAAAGTACTACACAAGTGCATTGAAATGAACCTGTCTCTCAGTCCTTAAAAATGTGAATTCTTAATGACTATGGGGACCGTGCTAGGTCATTCAATATATCAACAAGGACTGCAGGTGGACCCAAACAAAATAGGCATCATCCAAAGGGTCCCACCTCCTCAAAAGTAGATAGATGTCAGAAGTTTCCTAGGGTTAGCTGGATACTACCGAAGGTTCATAAAGGACTTCAGCAAGTTGGCCTCTCCTTTATTTGGTTTGTTGGCCAAAGATTCTAAGTTTATATGGTCAAAAATATGTCAAGAGGCCTTAGACATTCTAAAGGATAAGTTAACCACTGCACCAATTATCTAAGGCCCAAACTGGGCCCTCCCCTTTCATATTTATGCTGATGCCTCACACAAAGCCATAGGGGCAGCCCTAGGTTAGATAGATGATAAACTACCTTATGCTATATATTTTATCAGTAAGAACTTATCAAAGGCTGAACTAACTTATACAGTGATCGAAAAGGAACTCTTGGCTATTGTGCATTCATTAAAAAAATTCAAGCATTCTATCAAAAATTTGTGCATACTGACCATGTTGAAATCAAATATTTAATGAAAAAACCAGATGTGAATGCTCAAATTATAAGATGGTTACTTTTATTACAGAAGTTTTATCTAACCATTATTGATAAGCCTAGGAAGGAAAATTTTGTTGCAGACTTTTTATCTAGGGTAAATTTGCCTACAGGTGAAGAAGGAATGGTGGATGACCAGTTACTGGACGAGCACTTATTTGCTATTTCAGTTCTCTCTCCATGGTTTGCTAATATAGCAAACTATTTGGTATCAGCACAGTTCCCACCAAACTTGTCCTCCAAAGAAAAGAGAAAGATAGTCAAGAAAAGTGCCCCCTTCACTTGGATTGGGGGCAATCTTTTCAAACTTGGCCCAGATCAAATCTTGAGAAGGTGTGTCAGGGAAGAGGAAGTCTTTGACATCCTTCTGACCTATCATGATGGGCCTTGTGGAGGTCACTTTGCAGCAAATAGGACATCATTCAAAGTGTTACAAGCAAGCTATTATTGGCCCACTCTTCATCAGGATGTGAAAGAATACACTAGTCAGTGTGATCGGTGCCAGAGGATGGGAAGGCCTACTCTAAGAGATGAAATTCCTCTGTAGCCTCAAGTGACTTTCAAGCCATTTGACAAGTGGGGCATGGACTTCATTGGGCCTATTGACCCTCCTTCAAATAAAAAATAGAACATTATTGTATGCACTGATTATTTGACCAAGTGGGTTGAAACCAAGGCAATTAAGGTAGCAATAGAAGAGAAGGTGGCTGAGTTCCTAAGGGAGAATGTATTCTACAAATTTGGGTACCCTAGAGAGCTATTCACAGACCAAGGTAGCCATTTTACCTCCAACAAGATCGAAGACTTGCTCAACCATCACAAGATCAAGCATAGGACCTCCACTCCCTATCACCCGCAAGCTAATGGGAAGTGGAGGTGACCAACAGAGCATTGGAGGGCATCTTAACCAAGGTGGTCAGCAATAGCAGGAAGGATTTGGCAGAAAGGCTAGTTGAGGCCACCTAGGCCTATAATACCACATGGAATACCACCATTGGATTCACACCCTATGAGCTAGTCTATGGGAAAAAGGCCCTGTTGTCCATTGAATTTGAATATAACACATTAAGGATGGTAGCCAAACTAGATTTGGATCTCAGCAGTGCATAGAAAGAAATATTGTTCCAATTGAATGGCTTGGATGAATTCAGAATGCAATCCCTCCTACATACAAAGGTAGTTCAACTTCAAAGGAATATCTAGCATGATAAAAATATCAAAGAGAAGCAATTTTAGGAAGGCGATTCAGCATTGTTATATGATTCTAGGTATAAGGACTTCAAGGGTAAGTTAAGGACAAGATGGCTTGGACCTTATGTTGTGGAGATATTCCATGATAATGGTTCAGTGAAAATCAAAACCATAGATGAATAAGCCATTACTTTGCTCATTAATGGACACCGATTGAAAATGTACAATAGACCTTTATCAAAACAAGAGTTTGTTGTTGATATCAATAAAACAGTGATCATAGTGAAGCAAGTTCCAGCTCCTCCCTCATCAAATCACTAAGGAAAAAGAAAAAAGAATAAGGACTTAGGTGAAAACCTCCATGAGGCGTCTGAGTCCCATCCTTAGGTTGAAAACCTCTTGAGGCAGTCCAGTGATGAGAAAAAGCAAAAAAAAACAAAAAAAAGAGAATAAGAAGATCCCTGGGTGAAAACCTTCCTTGAAGCACCAACGGCAAACAACTAGGGTGAAAACCTCTCTGAGTCAACCTAGTTGTTTTTTTTTTTTAAATATATATATATATATATATATATATATATATATATATATCTATATATATATATATATATATATATATATATATATATATATTCATGAAAATTCCATTTGTAGGTGGGTGAGAAGGACAGTTTAGGAGCAAAAGAGGATCCAAAGGAGACCCCTGCCACTCACATATTCATTTTTTCACTCCTTACCATGCATCCCTCCATCATTTCGGTCATTTTCCCAATCCATTGCTTCGATTTATACAAAGACTATGTTTTCCACATGATCCCATGTATTCCTACAGGATCCCCTGAAAACCTACAGGATGATCCTGTAGGAATTACAGTGACCCAGAAATCCTAAAGGAAGCAATCCGAAGTCAAATGATGGACTTGTTAGGTCCCTAGAATCCACCCTCTCCATGATCTATCACCTCACCTCATCCACCATCATCCTCCCTGCACTCATCATTCAAAAAAAGAGATCAGTTTCAACAGTTTTTCTCAGTCTTCAAAGAAAAAAGGAAACAGAGAGGAGTAAAGACCATCGCCTGAGTATCCTTTACTCTCCACACTCCCACTCCTTCTTTCCATCCATGTCACCATCCTCACAGCCCTATCAAGCAAAATGATTAAAGAATATTGAGGGAGAAGCAACTACAAGACATCCTATAGAAAATCCTGTAGCAGCCTATCCCAGAGAATGATAATCACACCAGCAACAAGTCTTCACCAGGATGATCCAGGAGCTCCAAAGTAGTAGCACCAGATCTTAAACCACAGATACCCCCAAAAATAGAGAAACCATTAGTAGACAATAAGAGGGGGAATAAGAATGGCATGCAGCAAATATACACAGCAGCACCTCTAGTGTTCGACAATTGCAGCATAGCATTGTAAAAACAGGTAAGTATCTCGCTCGCTCTCTCATATGAATCATGTAGTCGGAAATTGTAAGGGTTACGAGATAGTTGGTTTATAAGTGAAAAGGTGGCCAGTAAACTTGGCCACCTTCGTTCAGTCAGCACATGCACAACTGGGTGTCCTATCACACGTGGTTACAGTAAACTTAAAGACAGAGAAGGAGTAGGAAAAAAAGCAGTTAAACTATGGATCTATGAGGTGGGAGTTGATTACGAGGAGTGGGAAATGATGAGGTGGTAGTGGAGACCAATGGTCCAAAAAGGGCAACGTACCTTTACTGCCAGCACACCAACTCACCCCGAATCATCATAAGAGGAAATAAAACATCATTCCCATGCATTCATGAATTTCACCTCCTTGAAACTCCCTCACTCAAGTTGCTCTCATAACCTAAGCCACCCAACGAAAGCAAAGATCCATCGTTCACTGCATAGGAATTCCTACATAAGCATGCACAGGAATTCCTACAGGATACAGTCTATAGGATACACAGAGACTGTCTACAAGATTGGCAGAGAAGAGTTCAAAAGAGATATCATGGGAGTTGGCCACTTCAACCAGTCTAAAGAGGTAGGCTCTAAAATTACATTCCCCTTTGCAAGTAAATGAACCAAGGATACTCTAAATTTGAGTGAATTTAGAAACTGTGTAAAGGGAATTAAATACATAGTCATCTCTCTTTTTCTCATGCATTTGAAAAGTTATTTCAACCCTCTCATTTTATCCTCAAGCTTCACCAGTAAGATGACAGGAGGGTTTAATAGGAGAGATCCCACAAACACTGTGAGAATCCAAAAACACCCCCAAGTGCTTGAAATCTTCACAAGACATGATCGGATGGGGTTTTTCAAAAAATTCAGAGGGTATGATGATGAGGTGGCTCATGAATTTTCTTTCTCACTCACTCCACACACTAGAATACATGCCATTGTTTTAATAAGAGGCCTCACTATAGATCTCACCCCTGAGCTCATCAACAAGGTCACCACACTTCCCCTAGGAGTCCCATGGAGAAAAGAAGACAAAGGAGATAGCCAGGTTGCCAAAAGAAAATTCTTTTTAGAAGGTGAGGTACCCACTGAGGACAAAAATGGAGTAAAGAGGGAAAGTCTACCATATCCATGGAGTGAGGTAGGTTACCAACTAATCAAATACATCTCATGTGAGGGTAGATATAGTGTTTTCTATGGCTATCATTTTAGGATCCTTGAAGAATTAAGATTTGGAGTAGAAACACCCCCTCACCAAAGGCTCAACATACCATTTTTCTTGCTTCAATCACTCATAGACTCAACCATTAAAGTGAAGGAGGGGAATTCCCAACATTTGGGTCACCATGGGTTGATTAGGATCCTCATTGAAGATGCCTCTAAAACCTCAGAACCGCTATAACATGGTCAATTTTCAGAGACATGCCAGTAGAGGATGACATCAAAGCTCTCACTTATGATGTTAGTCCTACTGTCAGTGAAGAGGAAGTAAAATAGGAAGAGGAAGATACAGAAGGAAATGAGGATGAGATGGATGAAGAAGGAATTGATACAGAGGAATAGGATGAAGATGAAGAAGAAGAGGGAGAAGAGAAGGATCATGATGAAGAAATAAAGGAGGAAACTAAGGAAGGAAACTGATAGAGATGATAAATATCTACAAGAAGAAGAAGACAACAAAGACAGAGAGGAAAAAGGCAATAAAATAGAGGGGACAAAACACAAGGAGGAGTCACTTAGGGTGTCTCTAGAGGCCACTGAAAGAGAGGCAGCAACTGCCCTCACTTCTATCAACACCCCAATCAAGCAAAAAGGAGAAAGGTAGAGGAAAACCCCACTATATTTTAGGACAAGAAAGAGCACAAGGCTAAGATAGGGGAAGCCATAAAAATCAACCAAAATTCCTATTTAGATTGAAGATTCCCCTACACAAAAATAAAAAATGCCTTCCCCTAAGTCCCCTATCACCTATGTAAGGAGGCCTACTACTAGATCAACTTCGTTAAAGGGTAAGGCAATCCTACAGGATCCATAGCAAAATCTACAGGAAGCAAAAATAGTCCTACAGGATACTTTGCTAAATCTACAGGAGGCACAAAAATTGGAAGGAAAGGTAGGGGAGTAGCAAGAAGCTAAAGAGGAGGACCTAGAGACAAAAGAACCCAGCCCCCAACCTAACCTGGACTCCTATTACTGGTTTATTGAAGGAGGCAGGGTCATACCTCAAAATTTTACCATCCCACTGTTCTTCGAGGTTGAGAAGGAGAGGGCCAGAACTCACCGATGGATGTAGATCACCAAATCAAAGGGGGTAGAAGACATTGGGCACATGGAGGAGAAAATCAAAGAAATAGGTAGAGAACTAAGTGGCTTAAGGGACAAAGAAGCTATAATGAGAAATCAACTAGAGATAGAAATTGCATGGCCGAGGGGACAACTATAGGAAAGAGAGAACCAACTAGCATGTATGGCTAGCCTCTCCTTGGAGGCAATCCAGTGTAGGATGCTAGCTAAATCCTATGCTCCCTACCTCAAAGAACAATTGGTGCAGTTTCAAATTAAGACACTAGCACAGAGGGGAAACATGCTATTTCAGGACTACAAGTAGTTTATTGATTTTTGTGATCAAAGTACACTAGAGGATAGGGCCAAAATGGTTGAGTTTTATTTACACAACATGGCCCTCACAGACATGAATGTATGGGACCCTAATTCCAAGCTAGGAGATCTACAATTAATGGATTTGGCATCATGGATGAACCATGAGGAGTTAAGGGCTACAGAGATGAAAAGGATATTGGCAACAGAGCAAACTGAACCTCTTTTGATCAAAGCTAAACAATAAAATCCCATGGCCCTTATCAGTACCCATAATTTGATTACAAATGACCCTCAGCTGGCACCTAGATATCTTGCTGCCCAAGAGCAAGCAATTTCACATTTTGAGGACATGTTTAGGCTGCCATGAGATGATAGTATACATGCTTGCCTAAGAAGATAGAACAAACTACCATACAACCTAAATATAAGAGAATATCACTCCCCTCAAAGGTTAAGAGAGGCACTCAACAGGACACCTATGTATAAGAAATCTATGCAAAGGTTGAAGGTCAATTGGATAGGCCTAAAACTCAGTCCACCACTACTCTTAGGGATGCTAGAAGGGAGAAAAGAAGAAGAAGAAAATATGCAGTGGGAAGAGGTAGAAAAGAAAGCAAGCTTCTATGAACAAGAAGAGGAGACCACAATAAAGGCATGGGATATCAGAGAGGATACTAGAGCCATGAAGGATATGGATATTAACTAAGTTGGTCAGAGGATGAGCAACACTTTAAGTAGGGGGCTGATGATGAGCCTCATCATTGGGTAATTATATGGGCCTTAATTCACCTCCTAGCTTAGTTAAACCAACTAATCTCACAACTTATTGCATACTTTTGATTATATTTTGTTTATGAGATAAGTTAGAGTTGGATATTTTGCATTATGGTCTAATGTGCATTTAATGCAGGATTAAAGGAGAAAAGCAAGGAATTTTGGCAAAGACCAAGGTCAAAAATTGAATGGGACAAGGGAGAGGGATTATAGGAGGTAAATCCTCATCATTTACTACCCCTCCATTCGAATATTCCTCCATCAGCTCGGAGCACAAAGAGCCAAATCATGAGGACTAGAAGGCAACCATGCATGTGAAAGACAAAGCACCAGTTTATCTCGAGTTTGGGAGCCAAGCCTCCCTAATTTTAAGGAAGTCATTGGAGACTTCAGATGTATAAGTAGAGAGGCATAGGACCTTAGTAGGATTCAGATTTTTTATTGTAAAATGTTAGAAAATTAGATATATTATAGAGCAATGGGACACATCAAATATTGTAGAAATATAAACACAGAAAACGCATAAAAAAAGAGAGACACAGATATACGTGGTTCACCCAGTTTGGGATACATCCACGGAGAAACAACTAGTCCTTCTTTTTATATTATCCAGCAAACTAAAGAGATACAACCTACAGCAGATCCATTGTAACACCCTCTTTGCTCTCAATCTCCTCTCTCTTTGTGACTCAGAATATAGATATTCATAGACGTAATACAATTCCCTCATATATAGTGAGGGTTTTCCTTCTAGGGAAAAAAAAAAAAAAAACCCTAAATTAAACATAACTTCTACCATCAAACCATCCACCTAATGAACGGCCTAGATTGACTAGAAATTACTAGACTTTTATAAGGCAATCTTACATCTATTTTTAGCTTCAGGGGTGCTGCCCCCGAACCCCCGTTGGCCTCTGGACCCCCCAGCCGGTGGGATTAGCCCCCTCGGACCCCCCGGGGGGGACAAGTCCCCCCCACACCTCCCCATGTGGAGAGGTGTATAGTCTTCTTGGGGTATACATCCGGCTAAAACCTCTGAATACAGAAGATAATCAGGCTCCACACCCAACATAAAACTCTACTCTATTTTTCGAGCTGCAAGACTTGTGACAATTCTTTTGATGTAATATGTTGTTTTGGTAATAAAAATGAGTTTTGTTTTAAGCCACCACTGAGTTAACTCAGAGGGCTGAAGCTCTTGGGTTAGGGCTCAAACCTAGCAGCCAAGGCTCCTCTTTATTGTACATGTATGCTTAGTGTAGATTCATAGCTTAGTTGTTAGTTTGCTTAGTAGATGCATTTCCATTACAAGCAGTGTATATCAAATTGGTTGTGTGATAGTTTGCTTCCATTTGTGCCTTCTTTCAAGTAGTAGGTTAGCAAGGAGAAAAAGGATCACCACAAGGTTGTCAGCAGGTGTCTCGGCCTCACTTCCTCCCTTTGGGACCATGACTTGAGGAAGGGACCCTTCAGTAGCCCCAAAAACACAAAATTCTAGTTCTTTTATGAGATTTGGAGATTGTTGTCTTTAATTTAGTAGTTGGTTAATGTTGCAAGGCAGATTTTATTGTCATCCTTTTCCATCTCCATTTATACAATAAGATCTCACTCATGCTTTCATTCCCTTCAATAACTTTCTTCATGCATAATATAGGCAGTTGATTCATGCTTTTCTAGTTTATGAAAAAAGTATCTTGTTGCATAGTTCTTTTTGGAAGACACACATGTTTTATGCACAACAAGTACCTCAGGAGGAGACCAAGACTTCATAACCAGCAGCCACCTTCCACTTCATCCACCTTAGCCATCCCTTGTTTTACCATCACCCTCACTAGTTTTTCATCATTTTTCATTGAAATTTCCCTAAACACATTGAGCGAATCTAGCCATATCTTATCTTGGATATTGACTCCTGAGTGCTCCTAGACCTTCTAACACTCCATTCCACCCATAACACACCTTTCCTAAGCTTCCCAACACCTCCAACACCTCACAATTAGCTCTCAGTTGTATCCTATAGGTTTCTTGTAATTCCTACAGGATCATCCTGTAGGTTTCTAGTACATCCTGTAGGTTTTCTGAAACAGCCTGTTTTGAGGCCGAATTGATGGGAAACATCTAGGAAGTCACAAAAAGCCTCCTAGGACCCCTCCACACCATCCAACCACTCCATAAACCTTCTAGCCATCCTCAAACACCTTCCATCCACCTGTCACATCTAGAGAATAATTAGTTTGCATACTTGATTTTGCCTGAGAAACCAAAAAAATGAAAACAAATTTAGTTTAGTTTCTTTGCTTGCACATTAGTATGGTTTGATGCTTTTTACTTCTGCAACTTAGATAGTAGCATTTGTTTATTGTTGATTTAGCAATTCTTCTTAGCATAGCTTCTTAAATGGTTAACTAGGGTATGGTGTGCTTTAGCATTACATGTTGCCCTTTTCCATTACTGTAGTAGAGTAACTCTCTTAGAAGTATATTTTCCCTTCTTCCATCAAAGAATAAAGCTTCTTCTGACTCTATAGAAGTATAGCTTGGAACCCTAGTGGTCTCTCGCCAGCTAAACAGTGACAACAGGCAAAACCATCACTTTGACTTGTGCATACAACACTATCACCTCCAAGTTTGTACGAACCCTGGGTTGATAAGTAAAGCTGGTAGCCTAGGAGTTGCAGCATCCTTGTTGCAATACTAGCACTCATCATATTACTTGGAATTAAATTTATGGGCTACTTGTAATAGTCCTATAACTTTTTTCTCTTTATGTTTTAATCCAATTTTTTGTGCTGGTAACTACATTTTCCTTCATATGGCTTCCTTCTTTGTCATTCCCAATACCGTCTCTTTTTTTCCTTAGTTCACAATGGTGACAAATTGACCTACTAGGCTTCTTTTTCCACTTGGCATGAATGCAAGTCACATTCGTGACTATAGGAAAATTTTTATTGTTATACATTTTTTTTTCTGCGTCACTAGCCCCCTAGCCCACATGTAGAGCCCTCAAACAACCAATGTTTATGACTAACCTCATTTGGCCCCAGGCTTCATTTGTTCGACCCTAGCCCATATCTAGCTCCTCAAACTCCTCCTTTCTCAGGCCTTGTGGAAAATGAGTAGCGTGTTCTGTGGGCCCTCCATGCATTCCTGACATATATATATATATATATATATATATATTATTTTTTTCATTTGTAACGAGTTAGGCCCCACCATAGCATGGGCCACCTCCATCAACTATGGAGATGGTCCATGATAATCAATGACCAAATTTGAATAGCAAACCCTCCTCCTTCCCCCTTGATGATGTCACGGGGGGGCGGGTGTTCGCTATAAGCATTCCACCTCCTGGCTCCATGTGTTGGGCCATGGAAAAGGTATATTTTATCCTCATAATAGCTTAAAGCAATCATTTGTCTACAACCAATTTTTAGGCCTGACCTCATTTGGCCCCAAGCTTCATTTGTTCGACCCTAGCCCGTATCTAGCTCCTCAAACTCCTCCTTTCTCAAGCCTTGTGGAAAATGAGTAGTGTGTTCTATGGGCCCTCCATGCATTCCTGACAATATATATATATATATATATATATATTTTTTTTTTCATTTGTAACGAGTTAGGCCCCACCATAGCATGGGCCACCTCCATCAACTATGGAGATGGTCCATGATAATCAATGACCAAATTTGAACAGCAAACCCTCCCCCTTCCCCCTTGATGATGTCACGGGGAGGGGGGGCGGTGTTTGCTATAAGCATTCCACCTCCTGGCTCCATGTGTTGGGCCATGGAAAAGGTATATTTTATCCTCATAATAGCTTAAAGCAATCATTTGTCTTTATGCATTTAACTTCATTTTAGGAATAAATATAGAAGAAACAATTGCATAAGCTAGATAAAATTGATCATTAACGAATTGGGTAAATTTGGGCATGAAGAACTAACTTTCGCTATCTTTATATGTAGGAACATAAATTGAAGGATTGATGTTCAAATGAAAAATCAACAACGACCAAGAAAGGAAAAGGACAATGTCTCGATTATGAAGGACATCGGAAGACCAGGAGGTTTAATTATATTATGTGATGAAATCATCTTGTTGGATGCGAAATCCTCAGGATCTCCTCATTCTGAGGATTCACTTTTATCCATTTATCTTTCCAAGATTATATAAAGCCATACAGTGAAATGAACAGTTAGTTAGAAATTTCAAGACTGTAACTATTCATTTTGGACACAGAGTATTTTGATTACTATGACATTGTAACTCTATTATCAAGTTTAATGAAGAAGACTGAGCTTTACCTATAATTTCATTCTGAGTGTCTTTCGGCAATGACTTCTGGAGACTTTGGGACCAGTCGATAGGAGATTTACTGCTTTAATTGTGTCATATTTATTTCTGCTTATTCTTATAATTGTTTATTATTGTTAGTCCATGAAATTAGAATTATTCTGATTGTTGTGAATATTGATTATCATGATTTTCTTTTGTTGTTCAAACTAGATTCTAGAGCTTGCTGTGTTTTACATATGAGTGTTAATCTTTACCAAATTGATCAGGTTGATTTAAGTATTCGATTATTATTCATTCTGAAGTAGTGCTACCAAAGATCTCAATCTTATAGTTGATTGCTTTCCGTGAGATGTTTGAATAGTTACTTGTTGTTCATTTGTTGTAGATTTTCTTAATGCTAAATGAATTATTGTCTATACCAGTTAGATTTGCTAAGAGTGATTCCTTTTACTTGCATTCTGATTCAGTTCTTTCCATAATAGATTAAAGTAGATTTGAAAATGCTTTAAATATTTCTTTCAAAATTGTTTTGGATTGAACTTCGAGAATTAGATATTAATCATTGCAACGATTCCAAATCATTTCATTATGAATTAGCCTCTGAATTCACTTGCATAGACAATGTTGAACACTCTTGAAATAAATAGACTTACCCTATGTTGATGATTAATGTAGGTATTAGGATTGCTTTTAGTAGCCATCTAGTACACCAACATTTTGGCGTTGTTGCCGGGGAGAGTGTTTCAAAGTGATTTCTTTTAGTTTTGCTGTAAAAGAATTGGGTTTTAAAAACGGGAGGTAAGAGCTTACGTAATCAACAAGTAAAGTTATTTCTCATCAGTCTACTTTTCAGCAAATGCATAGAGGTTAAATAAGCGTAGTGGTTTTTTTCATGAATGACTAGGAAGAAAAAGATAGAAAAAGATTAGAACCCCCCACCTAAATCCACAAAACCCAAGGGATTGGTGAACCTTGGGAGATCAACTTTTATAGATGAAATTGTAAGAAAAGCAGAGTCTCAGGCATCAGTAGGACCTTGGACTATATCTAGAAAAATCCCTACTGTAATCCCTCAGGCAACAGGCTCACCATCTGCAGCCTATGCTGAGATTCATAGCCAAATTGGAGGATCTGAACAGAGCTTTCAGGTTACAGAAAATTTACATTCTGATCCTTTACAAGAGGGAAAATCGTGCAATTTAAGAGAAGGAGAGGGAGAAACTAGTGGAACTGCTAAAACCATCTCGGATTGAGAATACTCCATTTACTAAAATAGCACCCCCTAAAGTCCCAGAAGGATATTGGCACATTTTCGAACAAATGGCGAATCAACCTCAAGGTCAAACCTCTACATTGGAATACCCCATATTTGACCTAGTAGTCAATGCCCCGATGAAAGCTATTCCCTTGTAAAACCTCCCAACATTTCATGGGATGACCACAGAGGATCCGGACGCCTTCTTATTCGAGTTCGATGTCCTCTGCAAAGGATACAATTACACCACCGATCCTCTAAAATTGAATTTGTTCCCTTCTACTCTAAAAGGAGCATCTTTGAGGTGGTTCAAAACTTTAGAAGAATATGTCGATTGGTTTCACTATAATTTGTATAGATCCCCTCACTCCACATTACCAAAAGAAGTCCTAAAAGCCAACTTAATTAAAGGAATGAAAGAAGAATGTATAGAAACTCTAAATTTGATGGGAAAGGTAGACATTTCTTAAGAGGATTATGATGAAATTGTTCGCTTGTGTATCAAGTGTTCACGAGTTAGTACACGCACTGGGTTAGGAAGCTGAGATCTTATGACTAGAGGAAGCAAACTACATAGTGGAGGTGTAACAAGAATGGAAATCGGTAACCTCCTGGAGGGCTTCAAGACAAACATTTGGGGCACCCTTATAACACAGTTGGATGTCCTACAGGCCAAACAGAAACAAGCCTTAGTAGAACAGAACTTGGCCGTTTTTTTCCCACTCTGCTAGAAGAAGCGCAACCAACTTGAGTGTCCATTGGACATGGTCTAGACATGCGATATCTACACCAAGGACCATGCCACTGAGCAGTGTCCATCACTTCGAGGGCTGAAATCAGCATTTAAAGAAGAAGAAGAAGAAGAGACAAAACTTTTATACCTAATGAATCAGCGTTGACAGTGGCAAGGCCGACCCACAGGTATGTCACAAGACACATCTCAGTTCTTTCCTTCTACGTCATTTAATCAGCAGCAGAATTCTAAAGAAGCGTGGCAAGGTCAATCAACTTTCTCGAATTGGTAGTCCCGACCATTTCCTATGTCACCTTGGCCAACTTAGTCCTTTCCAGGTAATGGTTAGTCAAATTCTCCTTTTTCTCCTTTTTAGCAAAGTAATCCATACTCATCCCAGTGGCTTGCCTCTACTTCACAAAATTCAAACTAGTCTCTGAATTGGCAGTGACCTCTAGGGATAACTAATCCACCTATGGAGACAAGTCCTCAACCTCAAGCTACATTATCAACCCCATATCCATTACAACAAAATACTCATCCCCTTCTGTGTCCCCAACTACCATCTCAACCAAATCCAAACCCCAATAATAGGTTGGTTCAGCTGATACAAATTGTTGAAAACTCAGACTATGAGACTGAACAAAAAGAATGCAATGAACTTAGACTGAGGTCAGGATGCATTATCACTCCTGAGGAAGATAGAGACCAGCCACCAATTGAGTTAGAAACCCCACCTATACATACACCATCGACTGTGACTGACACAGAAATAAAACAAGGAGAAGATACAGTTGAGCATAAAGATCCTGAAAAACTCATAGTTACTTCTCCCCCGTTCCCTGAAAGATTAACAATACCTAAACCAATTGTTTATCTAGACTTTGATCTCATAGGGGAACTGAAAAATATTTTCATTAAAATTCCTCTCCTCCAAGCCATCCAAGATATTCCTATTTATGCTAAAACAATTAAAGAACTATGTGTGAAAAATCCTGTGAGGAAAGTAAAAGCTCCACCCACTATTCATGTTGTAGGGACCTTGTCTGATTTTCTCTTGGGTGGGGAAACACCGATAAAATATGAAGATCCTGGGAATCCCATAGTTACAATCCAAATATATGGCCGCTCCTTTCCAAACACATTAGTTGACTTGGGTGCAGCCATTAACATCTTAACAGTAGAAACCTGTAAGACACTTGGTATCACAGCTCTGGAACCAACCACCACCCTACTAGAACTTGTTGATCATTTAGTGGTAAGACTAGAGGGAACTTTACAGGATATTATGGTTTCTATTGATTCATGGGAGTACCCAGTATATTTTCTCGTCATAAACCCAAAAAGTCGATTAGATGGGCACCCTTTAATTTTGGGCCGACCTTGGCTAGCAACAGCTGATGCTTACATAGGTTGCCGAGAGGGCAACATGACCATTTCTAAGGGGGACATTGTAAAAAATCTTGTTTTATATCCTCCTACCAAACCAAGTCCACCCATTGTGAAAATACATAAACAACCACCCTCATACCTGGAAGAAAGCATTCGTTCACCACTTACAATAGCAGAGGTGCTTGAGTTCAAGAATCAGACTGAAGATGATCTAATCAATAACTTTATCAATCAACCAACCACTACGAATAATGTCAAATTTCAAATGTTAAAAGAAATTCTTAACAATGAATTATTGGAACACCCTTTGAAAGATATTGATGACCAGCATATCCAGACAACTGCCATTCATAATAGCAAGCCTATTAAAATTGAACCAGGAAATATTTTAAACATTAATGATAGTCTAGATAGTGACCAACAACAAAAGCTCATACAAGTTCTGCAAAAATATAATGGGGATTTTACTTGGGACTATCCAGAAATGAAGGGCATAGACCCATAGTTATGTACGCATCATGTCTACACTGAAAAATATGCTCATCCTATCCAGAAACCTCAGCGAAGATTGAATCCGCATCTCAAAGATATTGTAAAAGAAGAGCTATAGAAGTTGTTCAATGTGAATTTCATTTATCCCATTTCAGATAGCAAGTGGGTCTCTCTGTTGGTAGTTGTTCCCAAGAAAAATGAGAAGTGGCACATCTGTGTGGATTATCAATAATTGAACAAGGCCACATAGAAAGATCAGTTCCCTCTTCCATTTATTGATTAAGTCCTTGAAACATTAGCAGGAAAATAGTTATTTTCCTTTTTGGATGGCTTCAGTAGCTACAATCAGAGCCATATCGCCTCTGAAGACCAAGACAAAACCACCTTTACCTACCCGTGGGGTACATTCGCATACAAAGTGTTACCATTTGGCTTATGCAATGCCCCAGCTACATTTCAAAGGGCCATACTTAGTATTTTTTCTGATATGATAAATGAAGGATTTGAAGTTTACATGGATGAATTTACCCCATATGGGGATGAGTTTGATCAAGCGCTACAGACATTAGAGAAGGTCTTGGAATGATGCATCACCACCAAGCTTTGTTTAGGCAATGTCAAGTGTCACATGATGATGATAGAAGTCGTAATCTTAAGACACTACATTTTTGCAACTAGGGTACAGGTAGATCCAATAAAGATACAGGTAATTCTCCTACTGCCTACACCCGGTACTCAAATGAAGGTACGTAGCTTCCTTGGATATGCAGGTTATTATCGTAGGTTTATAAAAAAAATAGCACAAATTGTTGCGCCTTTGTGTGCTTTAATAGGAAATGTTGACTTTAAATGGTCTGATAAATGCGACACGAATTTTACAGATTTGAAGAAATTAGTTTCGACGACACCAGTATTGTGTGGACCCAACTGGGAGCTGCCCTTTCACATATCTACGGACGTGTCAGATGCAACAATAGGCATTGTCCTTGGCCAAGAGGAGAACAGAAAGCCTTATGTTATTTATTATATCAGAAAAAATCTTCTGCTGCTGAACTTAACTATATAGTAACAGAGAAGGAATTCTTAGTTTTCATTTATGCCATAAACAAATATAGACATTATATAACTTGCTAGCAATTTTTTTTCTATACTGATCATTCTGCCATTAGATACTTAGCTAACAAACCCATTACAAATGGTTGAGTGACTCGGTGGTTATTACTTTTGCAAGAGTTTGATACAGCCATTAAAGACCGTCTAGGGAAGGAAAACCCAATCGCGGACTTTTTGTCTCGGGTCCCAAAGATAAATGATCTGTTGGTAGTAGATGACTAGTTTCTAGACGAACATTTGTTTGTCATAGCAATTAAAATGCCATGGTATGCAGTTGTAGCAAGTTATCTAGTGGTAGGAGAGTTTCCCAGACACTTGAAAACAAGGGAAAGGAAACAGATTTTCCAGCGCAGTGCTTGATTTTCTTGGATTGGCGGATACCTTTTTCATACAGGGTCTGATATGTGCATACGTAGATGCATTTGTGAAGATGAAATCTATGACATCTTGAAGGCTTTCCATGACGAGACCTATGGAGGACACCTCGTAGATCGTAGAACTGGGCATAAGGTACTACAAATGGGTTATTATTATCCCACTATTTTTAAAGACACTAAGAAATATGTCCAGGCTTGTGATAGCTGCCAAAGGATGGTTCATCCTAGTCAATATGATGAAATTTTGTTGCAGCCCAATTGGTAATAGAACCTTTCGAATGATGGGCATTTGATTTTTTTGGCCCATTTCATCCACCGTCAAACCAAAAATCCTACATACTGGTTGCTACAGACTATGTAACAAAGTGGGTAGAAACAATATAATTTCCAAGATCTACAGAAGAAGTTGTAATTAATTTCATTTTTGGGTTATTTGTGCGGTATGGTTTACATGGGGAAGTGATAACAGATGGAGGAGGGCAATCTGTAGGACATAATATTATAGCCACTCTATGAAACCACCACATCACACATAGAGTCACTTCCTCGTATCACCCGCAGGCAAACAGGCAGGTTGAAAGCACCAATAAGGTCATCGAAGCAATTCTGACCAAGACAGTTTCCACACATCGGCGGGACTGGGATAGTAGACTGCTAGAGGCCTTGTGGGCCTATCGCACAACTTGATGAAATACTACTGGATATTCTTCATACCAACTTGAATTTGGCAAAGAACCTATCTTTCCTATTGAATTTGAAATAAAGACTCTCATAATAGCCCAAAAAGTGGGATTGGATCTGACGGAGGCCCAAACTAAACAACTTCAAGAAATAAATGAATTGGATGAGGCTCACCTACTTTCTCTACAATGCACCACAATTATTCAGCAGCAAAGGGAAAAATGCCATGATAGTCTTATTAAAAAGAAGGTGTTTTAGAAAGGAGATTGGGTGCTCCTATATGATTCCAGATTCCAAGACTTTCCGGGTAAGTTACAGACACGGGTAGCTTGTCCATTATGAAATTCAAGAGGTACACAACAATGGCACTCTCACTCTGACTACCATTGATGAGTCTAGCCATTCTTTCAAGGTGAATGGACATCGGGTGCATCTTTATCATAAACCACTCACTAAAGATTCTTTTTGCCAACATGTACGTGACGATCCCACTATTCAAATTTTAGTTGCAGGGAGTAATGACCCGGTAGCTTTACTTTCATAGAAATTTATCCTTCTTCAGCTATAAATAATGTACATATTCTTTTTACGGTTGGTTGCAATTTAGTTTAGGCATCACTATGTAAATACAGGGATTTCTCTTGTTTTTTTTAGTGTATTTAATAATTATTGTTCAATCAATTGAACAATTGTTGTTCAATCCATTGAACAACTCCAATTTTTTCTTTTTGTGTATTGTTCTGTTCAATCAATTGAACATCCAATGTTCAATCAATTGAACAACACCTCTTTCTCTTTGTGTGTTTGTTTTTCAATCAATTGAACATCTGTTGTTCAATCGATTGAATAGTTGTTGTTCGGTAGAATGAACAACTGTGATTTCTTTTTGTTGTTCCATCACCAGTCATTCCTTTTGCCATTTGTTTCTCTCTTCCATGTTCTTTTTTTTAAACTATCTATTTGGATTTGGAATTTTTACCTAAGATAAAAGAGAAACAATAATATTAATACTATTATGATTTTTAAAACCTTTGATGGTCATCTTTATTCTGAAACTGACCTGGTTCATCTATATAATGACTGGCTGAATATCTTCTCTTTGGACACATCATAAAATGATTTATTATCTTAATACCATGTTGGTTTATCTTTCACACTTTCAATTGATAATTCCCTTTGGTATGATGATATAGGGATAAAAGAATAACCTTCATTGGCATTTTTTTACTTCTCACACCATCCCTGACTCTTAAGGAGTAAATGAGCCTCCCTCCCTTTACAATAAAAATATGAAAATATGAAAATGAAACATGCATCTTGTTATGCTCTTAACCTGCAAAGCAATACCCAAAAATAGAATTTGCGAAGAAAAGATACCGAGAACACAGAATATGCGAAGAAAATATACCCAAAACAGAGAATAGCAATGATTTTATTATTCAGAGAGAAATGTTCACAGGCCTCTTCGAGGGGGCAACCTCCAATAGAGCAGAGCTCGATTACAAAACAAGACACGATGCTCCTCGCAGGGAGTCTCTATCCTTTATATATGACTCATACATGCAATACCACGGGCCAATATCGTGGGTTTTATTAATACCATCTATCTAATACTACCGCCCATTTGCAACTAACTGTGGTCCCGTCATTAATTGCGGGTTAACCACTTACAAATATTAATATGGGCTTTATTGACTCTTGACTATGACGTGATCCCATGACATAAATAAGGGGGTTAGGGTGGGACCCTAACATGCCCTCCCCCTTAAGACTAGCCTTGTCCTCAAGGCTGAAGCTGCGGAAACTGCTGAAGAATAGTGGCTGGTTCCCAAGTTGCATCTTCCGGAGAGGTGTCTTTCCATTTGACGAGGACCTCCTTAAGCATGCGGCCATGCAGGTGCTTGTCTCGTGTGTCTAGAACCTGTTCCGGTTGAAGCCAGATTGATCCTTCTTCGTCCAATTCAGGTAGACTAGTTTGAACTCGGCAATTGTTCCCAATCACTTTCTTGAGGCACGATACATGGAAAACTGGGTGGATTTTTGCTGTAGGTGGCAAAGCCAACTTGTAAGCCACTTCTCCAATGCGCTGAAGTACTTGGTATGGTCCGTAGAATTTTGGAGAGAGCTTTTGACAACCCTTGTCTTTGAGTGATGTTTGCTTATATGGTTGCAGCCTCAAAAAGACCTGATCCCCTTCTTGAAATTGGCGCTCTGAGCGATGTTGGTCAGCCTGTTGCTTCATACGGTTCTGAGCTTGATGAAGATTCTCGCGCAGATGGGCAAGCATGGTTGCGCGGTGTTGTAGGAGTTGATCCATGGATTGTACTTTGGAGCACCCCTTGAGATAAGAAGTAGGGGAAGGTGGAAGTTGTCCATAGACTGCTTCATAGGGAGTCATTTTGGTGGTGGCATGATAGTTGGTGTTATACCACCATTCCGCCAGAGGTAACCACTGGACCCAAAGGTGTTTTTTTTCTGAAGTGAAACACCTAAGGTAGGTTTCTAGACATTTGTTGACGGCTTCGGTTTGACCATCTGTTTGCGGATGATATGAAGTACTGAGTTTGAGTTGAGTGCCTTGTATTCTGAAGAGCTCCTGCCAAAAATTACTGGTGAAGATTGGGTCGCGGTCAGACACAATAGAAGTGGGCATGCCATGCAATTTGAAGATCTGATCCATGAAAGTTTGAGCAACCAAAGTGGGTGTGAATGGTTGGGGTAGGGCGCATAAATGAGCATACTTCGACAGTCGGTCCACAACCACCATGATGACTGACTTGTTCCCAGACTTTGGAAGACCTGTAATGAAATCCATGGAGACCTCCGTCCAAATTGACGCCGGAATGGGCAATGGTTGTAATGTGCTTGGTGTGTTGACGGTTTCCCCTTTGTGGCGTTGACAGACGTCACATTCTGCTATGAAAGTAAGGATGTCCTGTTTCATGCCGGCCCAAAAAAATGATCTTCTGGTGCGAGCATATGTCTTCTGAAAGCCCGAATGTCCTGCAATGGGAGATGAGTGCAATTCTGCCAAAATGCGACTTTTGAGGGTGGATGTTGGTGCTATTACGACTCTGTCCTTGTAGCGAAGAATATCATTCTGCCATGAGTAGCCCTTGCTGGAATTAGGATCTATCTGCAATTGACAAATGAGTTGGGAGAGCCTGGGATGTGAAAACCATTCCCTGCGAGCCTCTTCAATCCAGCCTGGAATGGGGAGGGAAATTGCGAGCAGAGTACTTTCCTCCTCAAATTGGCGCGACAATGCATCTGCTACCCTGTTGTCTTTCCCTTTCTTGTAAATGATCTCATAATCATATCCCAGCATTTTGGCTAACCATTTATTTTGTTGTGGGGAAGATAGGCGTTGCTCCAAAAAATATTTAAGACTGTGATGATCTGTGCGGATTTGGAAACGTCGCCCCAACAAGTAAGGTCGCCAGGTCTCGACTGCATGTAAGATGGCCATCATTTCCTTCTCGTAGGTAGATTGGCCCAAATTCCTCCCACTTAGTTGTTGGCTGGTGAAGGCCAATGGTCGCCCTTCCTGCATTAAGACCGCTCCAATACCTGTTCCCGAAGCATCAGATTCAATGACAAATGATTTGGTGAAGTCCGGTAGTGCTAAGACAGGAGTGGAACACATGGTGGTTTTGAGAGCGGTAAATGCCTGTTGTGCTTCTTTGTTCCAGAAGAAGGAATTTTTCTTTAGGAGTTGCGTTAGGGGCTTCGCTATGCGGCCATAGTTGCGGACAAATTTACGATAATAGCCTGTGAGACCCAAAAATCCTCTCAAGCTTTTCAAGGTCTTAGGTTGAGGCCATTCTTGCATTGCCTGGATCTTTTTTGGGTCCACCTTGACACCTTCACGCCCCACAATGTGGTCCAAATACTCAACTTCTTCCATGCCAAACGAACACTTAGACATCTTGACAAATAATTTATGTGTGCGGAGCAGTTGCAAGAGTAGATCTACATGCTGAAGATGTGCCGCCCAAGTGCCACTATAGATGAGGATGTCATCGAAGAAGACAAGGACAAATTTTCTGAGATATGGTTTGAGGAGATGATTCATAAGGCTCTGAAAAGTAGAGGGGGCATTACAGAGACCAAATGGCATGACCAGGAACTCATAATGGCCTTCATGAGTTCTGAAAGCTGTTTTGGGAATGTCGACTTCCTTCATGCGAATTTGGTGGTAGCCTGAGCGAAGATCCAACTTAGTGAAGAATTGAGCCCCATTGAGTTCGTCCAGCAAATCGTCAACCACTGGGATGGGAAATTTATCTTTGACTGTTAACTTATTGAGGGCCCTGAAGTCTGGACACATCCGCCACTCCCCATCTTTCTTGAGGACCATGACCACTGGAGATGAATAAGGACTAATGCTGGGACGAATGACACCTGCTTCCAACAATTCCTTGATGATTTTTTCTATTTCATTCTTTTGGGTGAACGGATATCTATATGGCCGCACATTTGGGGGTTGGGCCCCTGGAACCAATGTGATGCTATGATCATGTTCCCCTTGCGAGGGTGGAAGCTCATGAGGCTTGTCAAAGACCGTCCGATGTTTATTTAAAATCTGTTGCATCTCAGGATGAATTGGCGGAGGCATGGTGTCTACTACCTGGATGGCATTAAATTGAGCTACCACTCCATGATGGCCCTTTTTTAACAATTTTTCCATCCTATGTGAGCTGATGATAGAGGGGGCTCCCGCCTGTAGTCCACGGAGGGTATGTGTGGAGTTGTTCTGCTTAAAACTCATATATAACTCCTGGAAATCCATTGTGATTGGCCCAAGAGTGCGGAGCCATTCCACGCCGAGGACAATGTTGCAACTCCCCATGTGTATTGCAAACATGTGGGTTTTCAATTGATAATCCCCCATTTGAATTTTGACATTTTCACAGCGACCTTCACATTTCATTGTGCCCCCATCTGCAATCTGGACTTGGAAGTTAGAAACTGCCCGGACGAAACAATGTGCTGCTTCAGCGATCTTTTGGTGGATGAAATTATGGGTACTTCCACTATCAATCAAGACTACTACTGGGCGATGTTTAAGAAAACCCCTGATTTTGAGAGTTTGAGGGGAAGAAATTCCTGCCAATGCATTTAGCGAAATAATTGGTTCATCAGATACAATCTCCTGTTGGTTATCTTCTTCGATCGCCTCCGGTTCCTCAAGTGGTGGATCTTCCTCGGTGGAGCTGTAGTCAGTGGCATCTATTTGAAAAAACTTGTGCTCTTTGCATTTATGACCCGGGGAATATTTTTCATCACAGTAGTAACATAGTCCTTGCTTCCTTCTTTCGGCCATTTCCGCAGGTGACACCTTTTGAATCTTAAGTGTCTGAGTCATATTGGGAGCCTGTGAGGGACGACCTTTAGCGGGGAAGTTGGGGCGGCTGGATTGGGCTGTTAATGCACGTTCCACCTTACGGGCTACCTGGCAAGCCTCTGTCCATGTGGGAGGGTGGTGGAGTAGAACCTGAGCTTTGATGGCTTCTTTAAGACCGCTGATAAAGCATTCCATGTAGAACTCATCTGTGAGACCCTTAGTGCGGAAGGCTAAGGCTTCAAAAGCAGTAATATATTCCTCCACTGTACCCGTCTGTCGGAGCTTAGTGAGACGCCCCAAAAAAGAGTCTTCCTGTTCAAAGCGACTGTGAAGAGTTTTGGCAAATTGGGCCCAATTCTGAAAATGTCCATTGCAACGCTGATGCCATTCCTTCCATTGCCATCATTCATTGTCCAAGTACATGGTGCCCACCATAAGCTTAGTCCCCTCATCTGTGATATGATTCAATTGGAAATACTGCTCCATTTGTGCTAGCCATGCGGACGTGTGAGAACCGTCAAATTTCTGCATATCCAACTTGGGAGGTCGCTGACTGGGTGGTGGACGGGAGTGCCAAACGTGAGGAGAGTGGCTAGACTCACCCTCATGGTATTCATGGCCATTATACGCCTCCTCGTGGGCTGGCTCCTTGCCCTTTAGGAGTGCCTCCTGTATCTGGTTACCTATTCCCTTAAGCTCAAGTTGTATGTGGTTACTCATTCCTTGAAGCTCAAGTTCGATCTTGTTCACCGCAGTTTGGAGGGAATGCACATGGTTTTCAATTTTGTCGATCCTTTCATTGGCCATCGCTTGAGCGCGAGTTTCTACCATACACCAACCTGATGAAAAATTGGGACCGCCTAAAAATTTTTACTAAGAAATTGAATGGTACCACCTTGCTCAGCTCGTCGTCCTGATACTGATGGGCTAGGTCACCAATAAGCGCCCCGGAAGATCTCAGACTCGTTTTTTTTTTTTTTTTTTGGAAAACTCCTAACGGAGTTTTACTCCTTCCTGATCAATACTGCAGTCGCCAAATCCTCAAAATATCAATGCCGCCAAAAGTCCTGCGAAAATTATATCCAGGTACATGAACCCTTCACAACTACTCTGATCTGGTGGATCTGAGAGATCTGAATGGTGGAACAACTACTGCTGCTGATCTGGAATATCCGATCTGGTGGATCTGATAGATCTGAATTGTGGAACAACTGTTGCTGCTGATCTGGAATAGATGATGTGTGATCCCCCAATAGAAAGGGAACTATGGTCTTGGGGAGTGTCAGGTGCTACAGATCGCAATATACATAAGGGTCTGACAGTAGTACTCGGCCCAATGTTTCAGGGCTCTAACTAAGGAGGATCGACCGTACCCTTAGCCGTACAACCCGACTACCCTATCGTACGGGCGAGTAATCTCTCCGAGTGCTGTTCTCGGTGTACTGTAGCCACAAGATGGCCGAAGGTTTATCTATGGCGAGGTTTCAAGGGAGCTAGGGGGCTTCCTATATACCCAGAGGGTATATGGAAGACAGTCCGTGCGCGGTTCTGTCTAATGCGCTACTACTCGAAGGGGTACCCACAGGGGTTACAAGGGAGTCCAATAGACGTGACCACCTCTTGTATTTCCTGCGTGCATGCCTCCCCAAATCCGCAGGTTTATGCGCTTAACGACAGATCCTGTGGTTTAAAGACGCCGAAACACATCTCTAGCCAAAAAAAAAATTTGCTAAAATTTAGAGATCCCACCGAGCCCTGGAAAGTGCTCTGATACCACTTGTTATGCTCTTAACCTGCAAAGCAATACCCAAACATAGAATTTGCGAAGAAAAGATACCGAGAACACAGAATATGTGAAGAAAATATACCCAGAACACAGAATAGCAATGATTTTATTATTCAAAGAGAAATGTTCACAGGCCTCTTCGAGGGGGCAACCTCCAATAGAGCAGAGCTCAATTACAAAACAAGACACGATGCTCCTCGCAGGGAGTCTCTATCCTTTATATATGACTCATACATGCAATACCACGGGCCAATATCGTGGGTTTTATTAATACCATCTATCTAATACTACCGCCCATTTACCATCTATCTAATACTACCGCCCATTTGCAACTAACTGTGGTCCCATCATTAATTGCGGGTTAACCACTTACAAATATTAATATGGGCTTTATTGACTCTTGACTATGACGTGATCCCATGACATAAATAAGGGGGTTAGGGTGGGACCCTAACACATCTTCTTAAAGAGGATAGGGGGTCTCATCACGAGCCAGCCTACCATGATCATAAGCATGTAACAAGTAACATTCCATTATGGCCACCACACTAGGGTAATAACTTTCATGATGGTTAAAATTGTCAGAAGGATAGGAGGTCTCATCACAACCTGGCTTGATCACTTTGTTATATCCTAGTGAATGGCACTATGATTATCTGGTTACCATGCAAGAATAATGGTCTCTTTATAGCAAGGAAAAGGAAAATCATCTAAATACTGAAAGGAGGACTCTGGCTCATTTTTGGGTTAAAAAGCAGCCCTGTCGAAGCTATGAACACCTGCTTGGCAGTAGTGGCTCTGCTTGTGGTATTGAAGTGCTATGTTACATTTCCAAATATTCCTTATTCTATTAGCTCCTATTGATTCATTTCCAAAGGTGAATTTACCATTTGAACATTATTTATAACTAAATTAACCAACATGCATGGTAAACTATATCTTTATATGCATTATATCAATATTTTCCAATCAATTGATACCAACAGTCATTAACAATTACTGTTGGTCATGCATCGTCACTTTTTCCACCTAAGATAAATATCTCTTCACATAATGATGTAATCTATGTTTTATTCCTTTTACGGGCATTTCAAATCTTGTGACTTGTATTGCTTTGACTGTTTTTGTCGTATTTACGTCGCTTTGATTGTTGTCCTGCTGCATTTATGAAATCCTGACACCCTTTTCCTTTCTCCCATGCTTTTTGGGTGTGGGAGCCCTTTTCTGATTGGAGGGGGGATGGTCTGCATTTAGGATAACATGTGTAATGATTATTAAACTACTTTCTGATTGGAGGGGGGAAGGACTGCATTATGAATGCGCATGCGTAATAATTATTAAACTGTTTTCTGATTGGAGGGGGGAAGGTAAGCATTATGGATAGCATGTGATGGAGTTGTGCCAAAAATTGCTAATGAGACAAACAACACAATTTCCTTTAATATTAATTCTAAAACAACGTCAATACTCTGTTAATAACTATAACGCTTTGTATACGGTTTATGGTGTTGTTCCAAATTGTGAAATTGTGAGAAGAGTGCATGAAAAATTGGAAGTGAACTAGTTACTAAGAAATAGCAACCATGGGAGGAAAAGCCATCCGTAGTGAACCTATAGTGCTCCGAGTATCATAACAGGTTCGTGAAATTCTTGACTGCATCGGCCGGCTTCAATACCTAACCAAATTATATGGGTTCCATGAGGAAATAACACTTGAATTTCTGTAGAATCTACAAAATGGACACACAACGGTGAAAGGAAAAAACATAATAGTTTCTGAAGTAGTTATAGCCAAAGTCTATGGACTTCTAGCAGAATGCATGAGATGGATGGATAAGCATGTTCTTCTGTAGGATGCAGTCATAGTATTCCAAGACCCAGATGAACAATTGGTATGCAAAGGAAAAGGGATTCACCGTATAGCTTTAAGGTAGCCATGGAAGGAATTGACGACCATTGTTCAGAGGTATATCACTTGTGACGGACATCAAGACATGGTAAAAACTTGAAAACTCAAACTGTTAGCTACTCTGAAGCAGAAAATTACAGTTAATTTGTCATTTTATTTAAATTATTTATTCCATAACGTTGCTAGTCAGGTTAGAAAGGTTAAGGACCCACATTTTGTCATCAGCCATCATGGGCTGATTAAATTAATCATTATTCATGGACTGGCCCAGCAGCAATTAACCTGGGATAACCTTGTAAATCCTTCTTTGACCACACCAAAAGAAAACCCAGAGACTAAACAACATGGGGTAAGAGTAACAGGTATAAAAAGGATAAGAAAAAGAAGGAATACTTCTTTGCCCTCGGGCCCAGTGAAGCGTAGGCGCTATGTGAGGATTGAATCACAGTAGCACACCCCAATTCCAATAGAAGAAGCAGGGTCATCTCACATGCCCTCTCCAAGTCCACAAGATGAACTTTTGTAGGAATATGAGGAAGAACTGGCTAAAGTATTGGAGAATATGGGGACATTCTGTGAGGAAAGGGAGCCATCTGGAAACTCTAAAGGGAAAAATCATGCCCTTAACTAGTCTGCCTCTTCTGACAGTTCCGGCCATGTTGAAATTTTTCCATTTGTTGATAATTTGGAGGGTCAGAGGGAACCAGACCCCTATATGAATGAGCCCCTTGAGAAAGAGGCCCATGCAAAGGAAACCCTCAGGGATGGAAATCAAATAGAGGTTATTGTTCAATTGACAAAATTAACAACTAGTTAGAAATTTCAAGACTGTAACTATTCATTTTGGACACGGAGTATTTTCGTTACTGTGACATTGTAACTCTATTATCACGTTTAATGAAGAAGATTGTGTTTTACCTATAATTTCATTCCGAGTATCTTTCAGCAGTGACTTCTGGAGACTTTGGGCTCGGTCGATAGGAGATTTACTACTTTAATTATGTCATATTTATTTCTTCTTATTCTTATAATTTTTTATTACTGTTAGTCCATGAAATTAGAATTATTCTAATTGTTGTGAGTATTGATTATCATGATTTGCTTTTGTCATTCAAACTAGATTCTAGAGATTGCCGTGTTTTACATCTGCATGTTAATCTTTACTGAATTGATCAGGTTGATTTAAGTATTCGATTGTTGTTCATTCTGAAGTAGTGTTACCAAAGATCTTAAGCTTATAGTTGATTTCTTTCTGTGAGATGTTTGAATAGCTACTTGATGTTCATTTGTTGCATCTTTCCTTCATGCTAAATGAATTATTTTCTATACCACTTAGATTTGCTAAGAGTGATTCCTTTTACTTGCATTCTGATTCAGTTATTTCCATAATACATTAAAGTAGATTTGAAAATGCTTTAAAGATTTCTTTTATAATTGTTTTGGATTGGACTTCGAGAATTAGATATTAATCATTGCAATGATTCTAAATCATTTCATTATGAATTAGCCTCTGAATTCACTTACATAGACAATGTTGAACACTCTTGAAATAAACAGACTTACCCTGGGTTGATGATTAATGTAGGTATTAAGATTTCTTTTAGTAGTTGTCTTAGTGCACCAACACCATGCAACTCATCCAATGGTGATCTACACCCCCAACAATCCAATAGTATGTTTTGAAACACATGCCCCTCCCCCTCACTCTTGCTGTGTCACAAGGGGGGTCTATTATTAGGGTTACACCCTCCTTCTTTCATGGTTCCAACTCCTCAGCGCTATGGCTGACCTTCGTGCCCATTAGCTCGGCTCCTTAGCATGGATCCACCCTACTTTTGTAGCTTCATGGCCTAATTTTGTGCCATATCACCATGGCTTGTGAACACATCTTTGCAACCTAAGACCTTACCACCATTTCTTGTGGTTCATGGCGCATGACAGGATTTTCCTAGACCCTTTTCAACAATATAATGAACCTTCGAGCCCCGAACTTCTTTTGGAATGATATTGCAAAATGTGCTCTATGGGTAAGTAGGGGTTCTGCTCTAGTCCCCTGCCCCATATATATATAAACAAACAGAGGCACCATATATGTTGAGATTAATTACCTTATTACAAGTACACAAATTCAACCCTTTAAGACAAAAATTATCAATTATTTCTTGTATGTGTTCTATTATCGCACTAATTTTATCTTTCTAAGCCTCTCCTAGTTCATGTGCCCTTTCTCGGGGTAAAATATTTACCATTCCCACCAATGTGACTTTCTTCAAATAGTTGGCGAGAAACCTATAACCTATAAAAAAATCTCATTCCTCCATCGAATCTAGCCTAATCAGGCCCAATATTGTAATCTGAGCTCTAATATCACCTTGTAACATTCCTGGCCCCTAGCTGGGCAATGCTACCACAACCACACTACTACAATCTAAATAAATTTATCATAGAAGCGAGAAAAATTAACCCTGTCATAATTTTTCATGTACTTGGGAGTTCCAATTAGCACGAATGCAGTGATAAATGCCATTAATGTGGTGTTGACACATATATTTTATGTACACATGAATGCACAATGGAAAATACAAGGTAATTAATTATAATGAAAACAAATTCTTGAAACTAGTGTTTCACCATAAATTCAATATACAACACAACACATAAATATAAATCAATACACATGAACATAGGAAATTATCTTGTAAAAGAAATCCAACTAGTTGCGGGCTCTCCATGTTCCACCTAGCCATAGAACACATGGTTCATAAATCTCAACCACACTTCACCTCTGAGCTAGGATTACAACTCCACATGAAACAATTTGTAAACTAAACATCAGATAATATATATTGGCCAAGGAATCAACCACAACAACCTTAGTCTCTAGCCACAAGCTCACATTCCCTTGACCTACACCCAAATGGCAAAGCCTGAGTCCCTTGGCAGTTCCCACCTTCGAGGGTGCCTTACAACCAACCAAAAATGGTCTCATCCTACAAATCCAGGAGCTTTGCTACTCTCTGGGTCTATAAGTGCCTTACCATCCAAACCAAATAACCATGGATTAGTACCAAAGTGTATGCCCAGGACTCACTGACTCTCTCCAAGCTAAGTTCCACAAAAACTCCATGTATATCCAAACCATAATCCAAAGCCACCAAGCTCTTGAAGCCTCCAAGGCTAAAAAAGCAGGATGCATCCAATTTGGTGTGATTAACTAAATAACCACACCTTAGACAATTCCAAAGTCCAACCCTAAGATTCCCTAACTAAACCAACCACCCAATCATGAATGGTTGAAGGACTCCCATCACTCCCCTCATAGGTAAAAAATATGCTTGTTATAAATGCATGGTTTTGTCTCACCATGTGGCACCCTTTAGATCCCTGTGGACCCTAGGTTCCTTTTCACTAGACCACCACACAACTATTTCCGTTATCCATGGAGTTTATCCCCCCATACTCTTTTCCATGGAGTGGGCTCTGCAACCAACCATTATTTTATTAATATATGTATATGCGCAATTATATTTATGGGTTTTGTGGCCTCACAACCATTAAATGCATATCTACCCATATACAGTAGCCCCAAAACATGTATACATATATACATGGGCAAGTAGGCCCCCAAAATAACCTTGGCCCACCAGCCTATTAGTCACATACTTCTAGTTCACCATCCTTGTGAGGTCCCTATAATACTAGTGTATTCCACCATTATTATTGTCATTGTATCCCTTATTGTTATTTTTGTGCCCATGTTTTCCCCATATTGTTATCAATTTTCCCCATAGGAGCCCACTATTGTTATTATTGTGCCCTTACATTATTATTGTTACGTTGGCTCTAGTTATATTATGACCCCTTATACTCCTATATATAGAAAATAGGTTTTTTCATTTGAATCATACAATAATTGTTCATTTATGTAATGTAAAGGAGGTTTCCCCCCTTGAAGAGGCTCATTTCGAAGTCATTGATCTATCTCTTCTTCTATTTTGTGAGCTGGTTGCAAAACATCTAGTATTAGAGCTTTGGATTCTAGGGTTTCCTAGCTTCAAACAAGTCCTTGTGGCATTTTCTTTATAAAAATAAATTCTACGAAGCTTCAGAAGCTAAACAAAAAACCCATTTGATAAGAAATCTTGATGAAATTCGTATCCAAATTTCATATCTTGTCTCACTATATTTTCAGATATATGATTCAAGGACATTAGGGTTTTTGCATGCTCCCAAATTCCATCTCAAACAGGCGACCTTGGGAAAATCGTCATAAATTTCTCTCTGAGCATCGGATTCAAATTTTGTAAAACGTTATAGAAATAGGATGGACTGAAGTTTGTTGGGTATATTTTTAGGTTCTAAGGTTGAAACAGTGACACGTGGAACTTTGTATATGTTTTCGTATATGTTCGCTCTACTGAACCAGTCTATAATGAGGTCATCGTGGGAGATTGGACATAACACTTTCTTGGAGAATACAATCTCAATCAGACTTGTGGGTTTGGAAAGATGACTTATAGTGCTACTACAATATGAAATTCTAGACCTTGGCAATCGGAAATTACATATATACAGTAGATTCAATATCACACTCCTACAAAAGGAAAAAAGAGGTGTGTATTTTTTTTAAATTTGCATAAGTTTTGTTTGAAAAAATATTTTGAGGTGATTCAAAGGGCATAGTGAAGCATGATAATCATTAATTTATGCCCCAAAGAAATAAAATGGAAACACCGAGTAAGCAACCCAAAATATTTACTATGACACATGAAGAAGAAGAAGAAATGCAACATGATATATCAAAATTATGAGACCAGGTGCAACAATTTTCACTCTCACAAAGAGTAACCAAAAATGAAATGGAAGCTAAGATGGATGGTTAGAAGAATAGCTTAAAATCATGCATGGAATGATTGAATATTGGCATGAAAGCTAATATGGATGACATGAAAGATAATATGGAAGATTTTAAGAATGGTTTAAAAGCATACATGGAAGGTTTCAAGGGAGGTTTGACAAGGTTTCTACAAGGAATCCTTCCTAATGGCGAAAAGGTATTACATGAAACTCATGATGAGAACCAAAAATATGTTTTTCATTATTTCATAGACTCTAACATTGGAGCGAAGACCCACCATGTTCCAAATACAAACATGAGGAAGTTTGATGGCAAGGATCCCATAACATGGATACTACAGATGGAGCAATATTTCGATCTCCATAATATGCAAAACACACAAAAGGTACGCATTACAACTTTATATTTGGAACCAAATCAGTTTTTATGGTATCGATGGCTTTTCTCTCATAAAAAAATTGTCACTTGGTCAATTTTTATGGAGGAAATGATAGCACAATATGAGGATACAAAGAGCAATGCCTTCTTTAGTCAATTGAGAAATCTCAAACAAAAGGGTTCAATGGTGGAGCACATTAAGGACTTACAAAAATTGAATATAAGGGTAAATGATATTCCAGAGGAGCATAGGATTGATATTTTCATAGGGACTTTAAAGGATAACATCCAACATGAGGTTCGCCTTTGGGAACCAGATTCATTGGAAAAGGCATTCAGGTTGGCAAGAAAAATTGAAAGAAAAATTATGGCAACAAGAAAGACTACCACTCACAACTATAAATATGGAAGTGTTACTGCCCCTAACCTTCGACAACCTACAAGTTTGACACCACAACAATTGGAATAAAAAATAGCAAAAGTGATTTGTTATAGTTGTGATAGAAAATACACTAAAGGTCAGCGTACTGAGAAGAAATTATTTTACATAGATTGTGAAGAGGAGGAAGAAAAGGAATAAGAAATGGTAAAAGAAGACAATATACTCCATGAACCAACCCTAGAGAAAGAAGAAATGAATCCGACCATATCTTGAAATGCAATGGCAGGAATTACCACTCGTCAAACTCTCAAGTTAGAAGGACATATCAAGAAGAAAAAGGTAATAATGTTGATTGATTCAGGTAGTACCCGTAATTTTATTCATTGTAAGATAGCCAAGGAATTGAATTTCTTCATGTATCCAGCGCTAAAGTGTCAAGTGATGGTTGCAAATGGAGGAACCATAAATTTCTCTAGAAAGTTCCATAACATCAAGTTATCCATGGGAGAACATGTATTGAATAGTCCAATGTTTTTCATTCCAATGGGTGGTGTTGATGTTGTACTAGGAGTCCAATGGCTCCAATCTTTGGGTACAATAGATTTTAATTTTTAGGAACTTTTCTTGAAATTTTTTGGAAGGAAAGGAAGTTGAATTAAGGGGCATCGCAGGGAAACCGAGAAATATAATCAGCGCTAAAGGCATGACAAAGCTTTTAAATAAATAACAATGGGGCAAAATTGCACAATTATGTTCACTAGAGGTTCCCACATCGAAATCATTTATTTCTCGAGATCTCCAAAACATCTTGGACAATCATTCCAAGGTATTTGAGTCTCCCAAAGGCCTCCCACCTATTCGTGATCATGACCATGATATTCATTTGATTCCAGGAAGTGTTCCTCCAAACATTAGGCCTTACAAATATCCCTATGCCCAAAAGGGTGAAATTGAATGTATGGTTGGAGAAATGCTAGAGGTTAGTATAAGTCAACCTAGTAAAAGTTCTTTCTTTGCTCCAATAGTATTGGTGCACAAGAAGGATGGATCATGGCACATGTGTCCAGATTATAGGGAGCTCAAAAAACTCACTATTAAAGATAAATTTCCCATTCAAATCATTGATGAATTATTAGATGAATTACATGGATAAATTTACTTCACCGAGTTGGATCTTCGTTCGAGATATCATCAAATCAGAAGGAAGACTGAATACATTCTAAAAACAACATTTAGAACTCATGAGGGTCATTATGAATTCTTGGTCATGCCTTTTGACCTTACCAATGCACCTTCTACATTTCAAGGTTTAATGAATTCCATTTTCAAACCCTTCCTTAGAAAATTTGTGTTAGTATTTTTTGATGATATACTAATCTACAACAAGTCTTGGAAGGATCATGTTCAACATGTTGACAGGGTGCTCAAACAATAATAGGAAAAACAATTATATGCAAAAACCTCCAAATTTTTCTTTGGAGTACAGAAGGTGGAATATCTGGGTCATATTGTATCTCATGAAGGTGTTAAGGTAGACCCTAGCAAAATTAAATCCATTAAGGAATGGAAAATTTCAACATCCATAAAACATCTACGAGGATTTCTCGGGTTGACAGGGTATTATCACAAGTTTGTTAAGAATTATGGGAGAATAGCAGCACCTCTAACAACATTACTGAAGAAAGATGCATTTTCTTGGACTCCAAAAGCAATGATGGCCTTTGAACATCTTAAAGAGGCAATGTGCCAAGCACCAGTATTAGCTACACCAGACTTCACAAAAACCTTTATTGTGGAATGTGATGCCTCGAGAAATGGAATTGGTGTTGTTTTAATGCAAGAAGGAAGACCCATTGCTTTTGAAAGTCATCCAATCAAAGGAAAGTATTTACACAAAGCTATTTATGAGAAGGAAATGTTCGCAATACTACATGCACTTAAGAAATTGTGACCTTGCCTAATGGGAAGACACTTCAAGGTAAAAACAGATCATGATAGTCTTAAATACTTTTTAGAACAAAGATTATCTTTAGAAGAGCAACAAAATGGGTCACAAAAATGTTGGGTTATGACTGTGAAATCATCTAGAAAAAAGGGAAGCGAAATGTTGTTGCAAATGCACTCTCAAGAAAAGATGAGGATGTGGAAGCATTGTTTTGTGCCATTTCTATTATCCAACCAAATTGGATAAACAAAGCAAGGGATGAATGGAAGAATGACAAAGAAGTGTGGGACCTCATTAAAATTCTACAGCAAGATCCCAATACATTTGACACATTTAGCTGGAAAAATGATTCGTTATGGTACGAAGATCGCTTATACCTTTATAAGAATTACCAACTCAAACAAAAGATTCTTACTTGAGATTTTTAAAAAGTTACCACAGGGTTAAGAAGCAATTTTTTTGGGATGGCCTTAAATCTTTTATTCAAAAGTTTGTGGTGGAATGTTTGGTTTTCCAATAAAATAAAGTTGAAACAATTAAGACCCCGGGTCTGTTACAACCTTTATGCATTCCAAGTCAACATTGGGAGGAGATTTCAAAGGATTTTATCACAGGTCTACCCAAGTATGATGGAAAGAGTGTCATCATGGTGGTAGTTCATAGACTTACCAAGTATGCACACTTTTGTGCATTATCTCATCCATTTAAAGTTAGTACATTTGCTTCTGCATTTATGGAAACAATACAAAAGCTACATGGAAACCCAAATATTATTGTAAGCGACAGAGATTCCATTTTCACTAGAAATTTTTGGATGGAATTTTTTTTTTCCTGGGTACTCAGTTAGCTCATACCTCATCTTATCATCCTCAATTTGATGGGAAAACTAAGATAGTGAACAAATGTTTGGAAGGATATCTTTGTTGCTTTGTAACAGATAAACAAACACAATGGGTCAAGTGATTGCCTTTGGTTGAATAATGGTATAATACTTCCTTCCATACTATAGCAAAAATGACCCCATTTATGGCACTTTATGGATATCATCCACCGTCCATCACATCATCTTTAAGAGAAAATTCTAAGTTTCAAGAAGTGGAAGATCACATCGAGCATCAACAACAAGTTCTTCAAGTCTTAAAGGATAGCCTCACTTTGGTGCAGAATAGAATGAAACAACAGGAAGATCAACATCACAGTGAAAAAAAATTGATGTATGTGACTGAGTATTTCTACAACTACAATCATACAAAGAAATATCCCTCAAGCAAGCTAAGAATGATAATAAATTATCACCAAATTATTATGGTTCATACAAGGTGTTGCAAAATATTGGTACTATTGCATACAAATTGGAGCTTTCTACATCTTCCCGAGTGCACCTAGTTTTCCATGTTTCATGCTTAAAGAAGGTTATAGGTGAAAAGATTCCAGTTCAAACAATATTCTCAGAACTTGATGAGGAAGGAAAAATAATACTGGAACCTCAAGTAGTCATAGAAACAAGAACTCGACAGCTATGAAATCAATCAATTTTAGAGTATCTCATCAAGTGGAAGAACTTACCCACTGAAGATTCCACATGGGAGGATGAGAATTTTATACAGAAGCATCCAAAACTACTCAAGCATTGAGGACAACACTTTTTTGAAGGAGAGGGGCACGTTAGGTCCCTATAATACTAGTGTATTCCCCCATTATTATTGTCATTGTAGCCCTTCTTGTTATTGTTGTGCCCATGTTGTCCCCATATTGTTATTCTTGTGCCCTTACATTATTATTGTTATGTCGACTCTGATTATATTGTGACCCCTTAGACTCCTATATATAGAAAAGAGGTTTTTTCATTTGAATCATCCAAGAATTGTTTATTTATGTAATATAAAGGTTTTCCCCCTCGAAGAGGCTCATTTTGAATTCGTTGATCTAACTCTTCTTCTATTTTGTGAGCTCGTTGCATAACAATCCTAATATCATATGTACACATATTTATATTATCATAAACATGAAGGTCTATTACACTTCTAGTTTTTACTAGTATGCGCAAATAAACCTAGAATTCAATATTTTCACACAACAACCTTTTTTCATCAAAATGAAACTCTGAAGGTACAAAATATGTAAATAAGTTAAAATTTACATTGTCTTTCTTTTGAAGCTCTTAATTTGGCTTTAAAATGAGTTTGTGGAGTATACTTTTGTGCAACTTCGACAAGATGGAAGATTAAATAGGGAATTTTTTATTTAAATATATATTTCAAACCATGAACTCGTTGGTCGCAAAATTGGAGCACAAATGAATCAAGGTATGAAGAATAGACAAAGTAAATTTCAAGCAATTCCAATTCATATTTTTGAAGAAATTGGTCGTTGTCACCTATAATAATTTCACATTTTCTAGATATTTGTGAATTTTTTGGCTAAGTGTTTTGGTGAGCATATGTATACAGGTAATGGTAACAACCTCATCAAATTTAATGCAAAACAAATTTTTAGTTTGAGAGAAAATGACTAGACAAGTATGTTACAGGAAGTTAGCTACCAGAATTGGTTGGCTTCATAAATTTTGTTCAAGAATTGGTATGTCTTAACATATTTTTCATATGTATGGATACATTCAAAGCATGATGATATTATTGATTTCAAATGATTTTGTATATCACTTGCATGGCTATTTGCACAAACTATTGGATTATAAATGCATGCACATGGGTTTGTTTTTCAAGCATGAGATTATTTGTTGCAACAAAAGAAGAGTACAAGGTGAAGTGCTACCACAAAAGAACCAACGCTCACAAATTTTTGGTTTCTACATAAGAACCAACCACATGAAATTCAGTTGCTACTCATATACTTTTCAAAGAAAGATTCAATCACATAGTTCAAGAGAATTAAATGCAAGGTTGCATGAGAACAAGAAACATCTTCTAAGCTAGGGGGAAATGTTTGGTCATTAAAATGCCATCATTTTACCAACCATTTCCTTGATTTTGAACCATTTTCCACTTCTTTGTAACCTTGAATTAGAACCATTTTAGTGATTTATGTATGATTAGGTTCTATATTTTCCAATGCAAGTATTTGAGTACTTTTAAGTGATTCTATGATTAAATATTAGAAAAATAATATGTTTTCACTTATATTTGAAAGTTGGGTGAATTTTGTGATGATTCTAGGCATATTAGAAGATTACAAGAACACAATTTTTTACCACTAAGGTCCAAATTTAAATTTCATCTTCAACCTTTGAAGATTTGATGAAGATTTCGGAAGACTACTCAAGCATCTTGGATAGAGTAAAATCATGGAGTATTTGTTATCAAATATTTTAGAGAGATTTGTGGATTTGAATTTACTATTGGTCATCTTAGGTTTTTTTGTTTATATAAGAGTTCATTCTCCATTTTAAAGGGAAGGGACTCTTGGATTATATGTCTATATTATGATGGAATAAATAAAACTTCTTAAATTTATCTTCACACAGTTTGTATTTATGATTTTGTGTGGCGCATAATGCATCTTATATGAACACAGTACTGAGCCTTTTATAGGAAACAAAGAACCTTGTAGAAAGGGCCCATTGTAGAGGGACTTTCATTACCATTCATTTTACTTTAAGTTTTGATTTTTCTATTTAAATTCTAAATTTATTTTCTCTTCTTACAATTTAGTTCATAGCTTACAATTTAATTTATGCAATGTGTGTAGTCTGATTTATTTATGAAAAGAGTGATCATTCAAAAATTTATTTATGTCTGAAGTGTTGTCTTAGTTGACTCCATTGGATAAGATATGTGATATGATTTCCGTTACTTTTAAGAATTTACAAAGGCCATAACATTTCACATGCTTAGATTAAAGTATTAACTAAATGTGATGTTTTTACATAGTTACAAAGGCTACATCATTTCATTTTCTTAGATTAAAACTATTAACTAAACATGATGTGGACTTGAGTCACAAAAGTAGGTTATCCTTTGTGGTAGAATGTATTTTAGTTTCATTTAGTAAACTAATTCCTACATATGTTGTGCTTATGCTTCATAAGATTACACACTCTAGTTGACTATTAAATAGAGGAATATAAATACGATTAAGTAACTTGACACCCATTGTTTTTATGAGTGGAGTATTATGTATTTAAATACTCCATCATTAAAACTATATGTTGGAACAACATTTTGAGTGTAATTTTTGCAGCACCGTGCATAAGGGTCAATGTGTTGGGAACAGGTTCCCCCAAGGACAGTTTTTGGGCTAAAAGCCCATGTTTTGGGACAAATTTTGTAATAAAGTTGTAAAGTCCCCGCATTTTGTGGTCGCAGAGTGCAAAGGTGTGAAGAGTCATAAAGGGTATTCTGCCCTTATTTTGTAAAGTGTAAAGTTGGCTGTAAAGATCCACCCATGGTCTGTGAACCATGGGATTGTATAAAAGGGAGCTAAGTAAGTAAGCTCTAAAGTAGTGAAGTGAAGAAAGTAGCGAAGAATGAAGTAAGTAATTAAGCATTGGAGTCTAAGTGTTCTCGGGTCTTAGCATAGGTAGAGGCTCTATAGCTGAGTGCGTAGAGGCCTAGGCTAGAAATCCGTAGCTAAGTGTGTGGACCCCTACCACTGTGTGCGCAGGGCAGATAGAGTCTGTATTAATATGAAGATATCAATAAAAAGAAGTATTCTGCAAATTTTGTGTACTTATTTCTTGTTAATCCATCTGGTTATATTGCATTTCAAGTTTAATTTACAATGTTCATGTGATGCGCAAATGTATGTGACTATATTGGTCAATTAAACACAAGTAAGGATATCAGTTTACACAATGCTAATTTTGGTTGATTAGTAAGATAAGTAAAACACTTAAGATAACTTGGGAACCTATACAATATGATGTCATAGCAGTGTGGAAGTACCTGGATCGTGGGTTAAGGCTGCGTGAAGGTCAATCGTACACCTTCGCAGAGGTACTGAAGGGTGAAATAAAGGGTAGATTAACAAAGCCCTAAAGCTTAGTGACCTATGGGAAAGTAGGAACAGAGGGTATAAACTGACATCACGACCATATCAGGGTGCGGAAACTTAGTTCCAGCATCCCCCCATACTACTTCAAGTGAGACTTTGGTCTGCAAGATGATGCCGAATGGGCCAGTAGTGTAGGGATTTGTTTGGCTAACTAACGATGAACTTGGGTCAAGCCCCACAAAGCCAACAAATGGTTCCATTGCTGGGACCAAAATCTACATGAGAGATGTGTGATGTTGTATCACTGGAATCCAACTAAGAAAGAGGTCGAAGACTAGTTGGATAGGAAGATTCATGAATTCACAGCGCAAGAGAATAGAAATCCACGACTGACCAAGGAATAGTGGCTGGATAGGTACCTATATACAGAAATCCACGAGATATTTTTTTTTTCCTTTCTAGTTGAGTTATACGAGTGGATCGTGAAGCTAGCGGATAACCAAGGAAGGTGGAGGCTTGACGGTCCTATTGTCTAGACCCCAGAGTTAGTACAGAGACTAGAAGCCTCTGAGGATAAGATTGCTCGTGTTGTCGATCATTGGCTCGATTGCATCATAGGAGGATTTGTGACTGAATTCATGGTCGATACCTCTATTAGTTATAGTGAGGTGGAGTGATGCTTTTTCAAAGGTCCACGAAGTAAGTACTTGAAGTCCTTAAATACCTCGATTAAGATGTTATTGTGCAAAAAATGGGTTATGCAGCTACATTAATGTTCGGAGCTAAGGGAAGTGGAAAGACTTATAGGAACGAAGGAAGAAAGGGTCATGAATATAGCTCACTAATTTCACCTCTGTTGGGTGACAAAGAGGGAGTAGCGCATGCTTATCCACGAAGCGCAGTTAAATTCATAAAATAGGGATTCCCGCGATTGCCGCCTTCACCTACACCACCTCCAACTTCATCACCGTCACCTGTGACTTTTCCCACACCACCTCCACCTCCACCGCAATTCAACATGGCAAATTCAATAAAGTTGCCTTTGTTTAAGGGCTTGGGAAATGAGGACCTGGACCAGTTTTGGTTCATCGTGAAAGTTGTATGGGAAGCTCAGGGTGTCACAGATGATCACATGAAGAAGGCAACATTGGTTAGTGCTTTGCAGGATTGTGCGCTAACTTGGTACATCAAGTACTCTAATGATAACCCAAACGCTGGGTTGGCAGAAATCCAGACTGCACTAAATAAAGAGTTTAGTAGGCCTAAATCCAAGGCACAGTTGATTGTGGGGTTCAAGGAAATCATGATGAAACCAGGTGAGACACCTTAGGAATTGGATCAGAGATTGAAGTGTAAAATCCACGAAGCTAATATGAACTTAACAGATGGACAACACTGCGAATGGTTCGTGGCTTCACTCCTGCCTCACCTAAGGGTTGCACTGTCACAACAGAAGATTATGACTCAGGCATAGGCCTTGGAGATTGCCATAAGACTGCATGAAATGTCAATGCAAGATCTGAATCTAGGGGTTCAACAGATCCATGCACAATTGCAAAATCTTTGCCTTGAAATGCAAAGTTTGAAGCAGGACAGAACAGTTCAACCAGAGGCGCGCGAAGAAATATGGTGCCTAAAATATAAAGGTCAAGGGCATGACAAAGACCATTGCCTGGTCTTTGCGAACTATATTGTAGGGGGAGGACCAATGCCTTTGAAGCTAGAAGCCCAAGCAAGACTGAGTGCAGGACCTACGTTGTGGTGCACTATATGTCAGATAGCTTGGAAACATAAAACTAATAATTTCCATTTGCTGCAGAAGTTTTTACAAACACCACAACAACTGTTTTGCAACTTCTGGAGGTTGGTAAGGCATGATGAGCACAACTGTCGAAGTGATGGACAAAACACCTGCCTATAGAGTTGTTAGGCCCCTATACTACTAGTGTAACACCTTATTGTTATTAGTACAACCCCCTTATTATATTTTTGTACCCATGTAGTCCCCATATTATTATTATTGTGCCCCATAGAAGCCCACTATTGTTATTATTGTGCCCTTACATTATTATTGTTATGTCGGCTCTGATTATATTATGACCCCTTAGACTCCTATATATAGAAAGGAGGTCTTGTCATTTGTATCATCCAAGAATTGTTCATTTGTGTAATGTAAAGGAGGTTTCCCCCTCGAAGAGGCTTATTTCTAAGGCATTCATCTATCTTTTCTATCTTTTTGTGAGCTGGTTTCATAACATTTGGTATCAAAGCTTTGGATTCTAGGGTTTTCGCTGCTCCAAATAGAACATCGTGGAATTTTCGCTATAGCGTTTTCGCTACGCATTTTCAGAAGCTAAAAAAAAACCCCATTTGAGAAGAAATCGGTCTAAACCTCACATACGAATTTCAGATCTTGTCTCACTACATTTTGGAGATATAATCTGAGACATTTAGGGTCTCTGCAGGCTCCTGAATTACATCCTAAATAGGTAATCTTGGGAAAATCATCATAACTTTCTCTCTGAGCATCAAATTGAAATTTCGTAAGAATTCAAAAAACGAGGACGGACTATAGTTTTCTGTGTATTGGTTTCAGGTCCTAAGGTTGAAACATTGACACGTGGCACTTCGTACAAGTTCTCTCTACTAAACTACTATATAATCCAGTCATCGTGGAAGATTTGACATAACGCTTCCTTACAAAATCCAATATTGATCAGACTTTCGGATTTAGAAAGAGGACTCAGAGGGCTACTAAACGACGAAATTTCAAAACTTGGAAATCTGAAATTACAGAGTTACAATCATTTCAATATCAAGCTCCTAAAATCAAGAAAAAGTGAGATGAGGAAGTTTGATGGCAAGGATCCGATAAATTGGATACTACAGATGGAGAAATATTTTGATCTACATGGCGTACCACTGTTACAAAAGGTAGGTGTTGCATCATATTTAGAACCAGATCAATTTTTATGGTATAAAGGGCTTTGTTCTCATAAACCACTTGTTACGTGGTCAATCTTCACGGAGGAAATGATAGCACATTATGAGGATACAAAGAGAAACACCTTCTTTAGCCAATTGATAAATCTCAAACAAAAGTGTTCAATGGTAGAGCACATTGAGGACTTTCAAAAATTGAATATAAGGGAAAATGATATTCTATAGAAGCAAAGGATTGATGTCTCCATAGGGACTTTAAAGGATAACATTCAACATGAGGTTCGTCTTTGGGAACCTAATTCATTGGAGAAGGCATTTAGGTTGGCAAGAAAAGTGGAAAGCAGAATTATTGCAACAAGGAATTCTACCCCTCACAACTATAAAGATGGAAGTGTTGTTTCTCCTAGCCTTCCACAACCTACAAGGGTGACACCACAACAATTGGAAGAAAAAAGAGCAAAAGGACTTTGTTACAATTGTGATAACAAATACATTAAAGGTGATAAGTGTGCTGAGAAGAAATTATTTTTCATTGATTGTGAAGAGGAGGAAGAAAAGGATCAAGAAACATCAAAAGAAGAGGATATACACGAGGAACCAACCCCAGAGAAAGAAGAAATGAATCCGACCATATCTTGTAAAGCATTGGAAAGAATTACCACTCCTCAAACTCTCAAGATAGAAGGACATATCAATAAGAAAAAGGTTCAAGAAGTGAAAGATCACATCAAGAAAGAAGAAATGAATCCAACCATATCTTGTAATGCATTGGCCATAATTACCACTCCTAAAACTATCAATATAGAAGGACATATCAAGAAGAAAAATGTTCAAGAAGTGAAAGATCACATCGAGCATCAAGAAATGAATCTGACCATATCTTGTAAAGCATTGGAAGAAATTACCACTCCTCAAAATCTTAAGATAGAAGGACATATCAAGAAGAAAAAGGTTCAAGTAGTGAAAGATCACATCGAGCATGAACAACAAGTTCTCCAACTTTTAAAGGATAACGCCACTTTGGTGTAGAATCGAATGAAATAACATGTAGATCAACATCGCTATGAAAAACGTTTTGATGTAGGTGATTGGGTATTTTTATGACTACATCTCAAGCAAGCTATTTATGAGAAGGAAATGTTGGCAATACTGCATGCACTTAAGAAACGTCGACCTTACCCAATGGGAAGACACTTCAAGGTAAAAATGGATCATGATAGTCTTAAATAATTTTTAGAACAAATATTATCTTTAGAAGAACAGAAAAAATGGGTCACAAATATGTTGGGTGATGACTTTGACATCATCTACACAAAAGGGAAGAAAAAATTTGTTGCAGATGCACTCTCAAGAAAGGATGAGGATGTGGAAGCATTGTTTTGTGCTATTTCTATTATCTAACTAGATTGGATAAATGAAGCAAGGGATGAATGGAAGAAGGATGAAGAAGTGTGGCTACTCATTCAAAAGTTGCAAAAGATCCCAATTCAAACAATATTGCCAGAACTTGAAGAGGAAGGAAAAATCATATTGGAACTTGGAGCAGTCACAGAAACAAGAGCTCGACAACGATGAAATTGATCAATTTTAGAGTATCTCATCAAGTGGAATAACTTAACCGCTAAAGATTCCACATGGGAGGACAAGAATTTTATGCAGAAGCATCAAGAACTACTCAAGCATTGAGGACAACACTTTTGAAGGAGAGGGCCATGTTAGGTCCCTATACTACTAGTGTAACCCCTTATTGTTATCAGTACAACCCCCTTATTACATTGTTGTACCCATGTAGTCCCATATTGTTATTATTGTGCCCCATAGAAGCCCACTATTGTTATTATTGTGCCCTTACATTATTATTGTTATGTCGGATCTGATTATATTATGACCCCTTAGACTCCTATATATAGAAAGGAGGTCTTGTCATTTGTATCATCCAAGAATTGTTCATTTGTGTAATGTAAAGGAGGTTGCCCCCTCGAAGAGGATTATTTCTAAGGCATTCATCTATCTTTTCTATCTTTTTGTGAGTTGGTTTCATAACAAGAGTCTAAGCAAAAACATGGCCTCCTAACCAAAGCGCCGGGATGGCATGAGTAGGCTCTCAGGGGCGCAGATGAGGCCGAGGCGAAGGAGGACCTAGCAGAGGTCGGGGACAGCTGATCTGTTACAATTGTGGAGGACCAAAACACTATGCCTGAAAATGAACTAACCCAACGCATCTGTCATGCAAATATTGTACTCAGTTTGATCATGAGATAGAGGACTATCCTGCGCTGATATCAAGGATACGCGACAAAGGGGTGCTACCATCTCAGCCAACTCAAAACTTGCAGATGATGACGGTTGAGCATAGTGAAGAGGATCCAAATGTGAATATAGTGCTCCAAAGTGGAATTGCAACGGGCGATGATAAGGGGAAACAAGTCGAAGACAATGCATGGGTTCGAAAAACTCCAGTGAAGGATGATGAATTTGATTTGGAGTGCGCTATTAACACCCAGGTTTTTCCCTTTGACTCCTGAGTGAATACGGCCGGGGTAACCACTAACCAAGCTTTGGATTACAGGTTCTAGCCAACCTGTAATCAGAGAGGGCTCTCTCTTATGATTTTTCACTATTTTCTTGGGAATCTTAGGCTAGCTATGAGGTGAGGGTTTTGGTTTTATATTTTGGTTGAATGATGTCTTTCAGTACCTAAGATGATATCTCCAGACAGTTTTATTTCATTGGGCAATGGAGTCTGTGGTTACAGGCTGTTTGAAATGTTTAAGTGGGATTGTTGAAACTGCAGGGCCATTTAAATATTTCATGAAACAAACTTGAAATTGAGATGATGAAGTGTGTTTAACCAGTGGAAGGCAATTAAGAACTTTCCACTAAGCTGGTGGTGTGAGAAAGAGATCTATTGCCTAGGAGCAAGTTTGAATTCCTGAGCAACAGTCCCTGTGAAAGTTTAGTATGAAGGTGCAGCAATTAAGAATTACACTATCATAACTATAACTGAGGAAAACATTCATAATAGCATAGATTGAGATCAGGGTATTCAATGAATAAATCCTGAAACTATTCTTTTTCTTTGCTATTAAACTGTGAAACATAGGACATGAATGGATTATGAAAGAATGAAAAACACATAACAAAGAGGTTAAAGAAACTTATTGGGCCATGAAATACGCAGGAATCCTGTAGCATTCAGCAAACACACCATAACGCATCAGACAACACAGAACTTTGGAAATTCCATCAGCTTTTTGTATTCAAACTCTGAACATTTACAGCATAGGATCTCTTGAAGAGAAAATCAACAACCCCTGCAAGCTTGTGCGAGGGGGAATATATACAATTGGTTTTACAAAATATCAGAACCGCTGAGTCATTTGATTAATAAATATATTTTACCAACTTTCTGAACAGCAGATAAGGAAGTTATTGCTGCTCTAAATACAAAATGAATGCTCTTTAATTCTGTCAGAAGTCTTTTTGACCTTTGGAGGCCACTGAGTCGGTTGAGCATTCTGCATTAATGCTGAATGATGTGTCTTTATGGCTGTGTCGTGCTGTAGATTTCTCGGCCCTGTCACCTGTAGCTGTCAGTGTTGCTGTGGTGGCCGAATCTGTCTGCTGAGTTGGCTCAGTCCACTCCTTTCTGGTCATACTGAATGCATAAAATTTTCTGAACATGATGACTTATATTTTGATGAAAAAACTTGATGAAAGCCTGTTGTTTACAGTAATAACTGTATCATGCTGGTCCACCATTCCTGAGTAGGCAATTGATGTCTCAAAATTGCACCTAAGGTTTCATCTGCCTCTGTATATTAGTAAAAATTTGGAGGCACCTCGAACAAATGCCTGATTTCATTCATAACAAAAAACAAATTTTCTACTTTTTCATAAAGGCTTTGCCCAGATGCAGGCCCTGCTTCCTCTAGAGTGCTTGATCCTGCAGTGATCTGATTAGTGGCAAATGCATTTACCCTTTTTGTATAGTTCTCATGTGATAGTGCTGTTCAGTAAGCTGGGAAGGCCTTTGTTATGCAATACTGTGAATTTTTCCACAAACTTATTTACTTCTGTTTGCATCTCCTGGCACCTTCTATCCAAGGTCTGCACCAGGCTTCTCAAAGTGAGCACTCTTTTTATCAGTAATATGGTGTCAGTTCTGCCAGAGATACCCATGGCTGTCAGCCGAGAGCCTGTACGGTTGTTGAGGACGTTGATCATCCTATTGGCTATCTCAGGCATGTTTCCAAGAGATGCCCTTGCCTTTTGAATTTCCTTGTGAGCCCTGCTGATGAGATCCATCTGCTCATGAATAGTCTCTATATACTGCCATTGATCTGTTATTGATTGGCCAATGTTGGCCCATAAAACTTTCTTGACCTCAGCCACCACCTTGTCAAGAGTGAGCTCTTTCTCTAGCTCCTTTATCTTCTCCTTAAGAGCCTTTATTTCTCTTCCTTTTTCAGCTACACTTTGTTTGGATTTGTCATATTTTTCATTAAGAGTAGCTAGCTTTTCCTTGGCTTCATTCAGCTCTGCCATCTGGGCTTCTAGGACTTGAATTTCATTCATCAACTACTGCATGTCAAGGCTTGGAGCCTGCTCTGATGTTGGTGCTGGTGTTGATGTTGATGGAGCTGTCTCAACTGTCTGTACTGTAGGAGGAGTGACAATTTGAGGGGGTTCCTCAAGGTTGATTACTTGCTGAGGGGGCTGAGATGTTTGGCCTCCTTCTTTCTGTTGTAGGGCTACCTGCAATGCAGCCTCTGTTTCTAACAATTTTCCCTCTGTCTGTACTAGTTACTTATGGAGTGATATCAGCATGGCTGCTACATCTTGGTCCTGCCTTCGCTGGGCAACCTCTTCTGTTTGAGGGTGAAGGGTTGCTGGGATTTTCACAATCTTTCTTAAAGCAGCAATGTCTGAATCTCTTATCTTTAGGAGCTCCTTTATAGCTTTGGGGTCCTTTGGGTCATGCCCAAGCTCTATAATTATATCCTCTAAAGACCTGATCCTGTTGTCTTTGGCCTGAGAAGATGCCTTCTCCAACTCAAGTTGGGCAGTTGTATTGTTCAGGCTATTTTCCAACCTATGTGCCAAGAAGGTCTTATCTGCAAGTGTCAAATAGACCATCTCACCCGTTTGCTTGTGAAGCTCTATCTGATCCATAGGGTGGATGTCTTTTGCAAGAACCTCAAGGTTGGTCCTTATATAGTCTGCAGCTGACTGTGGCTGCAGCATGGTTGGCATGAAATGACTCATGGTCATTTTCCCCTCTGTTATGTCATAAGCTGACATAAGCCTCTGCTGGTTTGTAGGGGCCATTTTAAGCAATTGATTATAGAGCTGGAGCCTGAGTGGCTCATTTCTCTTTTTGATGTCAATGAATTGTTGCTTGATGCCTATTTCAGCTCTCCTTTGCTGACTTGAGGAGCTGACCTCTCCTCCAAGGGTTCTTTCTTGTTCCTGCTGAAAGGAACTGGCAGATGCCTCCATGCTTGGTGGGCCCATGCCCAAGGATTGCCCAATAGGCATCTCTTCTTCTGAAAGGGGATTTATTCTCTGTCTTTTCTCCCCTTGATTTGTGGATGTGGTGAGGGGAGTCTCCTGCTCTCTATCCCTCTTTCGGTTTCTTTCTTCATTCTGTGGAGTTTGGAGCACCGAGGCCTCCACTGTCGTTTCTTTCCTAGGAGGCACAGTTTCTTGAGCCTGCTGCTCTTTGGATTTTGGGGCCTCAGCTGTTTCTTCTTGCTGCATTGGCTGCTCTTTTTGCTGTTCTGCTGTAGGAGGTGGTTGTTCCTGCTCCATCTGCTTTTCTTTACCCTTGCTGGAAGCCTGATGAACAGTTCTAGCTGCTTGCTGGTGGGCTGTAGAGGATGAGGCAGCTGCTCCAAGTTGCCTTTGATAGGAAGAGGAAACCTGCCCACAAGTTTCCAAGTCAGCATCTTTCTCAATATTCTTTGCCTCTCTTTGTAGCATTTTCTCTCTAGTAATTGCCTCTTCTAGAGTGCCCTCTTTCCAACTTAACAAATTGGCATCTTTCTCAATATGAGGCAATCTGATGTGATCATAGCTACCCAATTTATATTTTACCCTCCTAAGAGAAATGAAATGATTAGGGTCATAAGGTACCCAGTGGAAACTGGTTTGCAATTGGAGGGTCTCTAGGATCCTATCTGCTTCCTTCCACCCCTCCTCCCTTTTGTTGTAAAGAAATGGGCCTAGCTGGTTCCTGACTTTTAGTTGCACTTTCTTGTTTTTACTATGGAAATGGACCTGGTCTGCATTCCCAAACTGCCTGAAATACTCTAAGGCAAAGAGTCTCATAGGGACATATCTTGGCAGCCTATAAGGGTTCAACTCACAGCCATATATTCTGATTACTGTGTGGTGTTGGTAAAAGTACCAATCACCAATGCTGTAGGCCTTTGAGAGCTGGAGTATTCTTTGCATCTCATCGGTCAATCTTGGAGGAGGGACACCAAACAACAAGGTCATAGCTGGATGGATAAAAAGGTCTATGAACTCACAGTAGGTGTATGGTGAACAGGAGGTGTGATGAAAAACTGAAGTCCAAAATACCACAGACCTTGGGTTTCCCTGGGCATCAAGCTTCTTGAGAGGAATAGGGAAACTGTCAGGCTGATAAAATATGAACAAGTGATAGATGTATGAAGTGTATCTAAACACCTTTTCCCTTTCTAGATTCATCAGTTGCTCATGAATCTTTTTGGCAATGTATGCAGCATAATCATAGTGCACAGCAGGAGGCTTTCCAGGGGAAAAAATGGACAGCATGGCCATAATGGTTTCATCAACATCCTCACATCCCCTGTACCCCAGGACATAACTGATCAAGTCCACAAGCATTTTGCCCAAGTCATTGAGATATGGATTTCCAATAGGAGGTGTTCTCACAGCTTCAGAGCTTGGTTGAATAAATAATTGATTAATCTTGATGATCTGGGCGCTGGATAGCTTACCCCCTTTCTTTAGCAAATCCATCATGGAAAGAGGAGTTAGTGGCTTTGCAGTGTGAAAGTGCAGCATCTCATTTATGGCCTCAGGGGTGATATGGAACAGAACTGATCCTGAGGGGCTGAGAACAGCTCTTTGACATGGATCATAGTTGGCACAGCATCTATGGATCAAGTCTGGAAGGACATTGACTTGAGGAAGGTTGAAAATGGGCAAATTGGAGTCCCAAATTCCTAAAATATCAGCTCCACTGAGGTGTTGAGCCTTTAACTCATTAAGCATATGAATGTTAAACTTGGAATTCATTGAAAATGTCTCAGTCATCTGGTAATCTTTATCACCTAGGGCCTTCCACTCTAACTCTCTGTGTGGGGCATTCAAAGGTGGAACGTTCAGTGCTATTGGTGTTTCCATGGTTGACTAGTACTCTGAATTGTATCAGGACTTGTTTTACTGGACAGAGCAACACAGAGGGGTATTTTTGCAAGAGTGAGGCAAATTGCAAGGGAAAACGGGGTAACTTGTGGTGAAAGCAATTGAAATGCTCCAAAGAGAGTTGAGTGAGCAAATGCTGGGACTAGTAACACTGTTTTCACGGTGAATTAGTGCAGCTCAGGTTTTAAGTTCACGAATGCGCGAACTAACTGTGAATTTATGAAAACTTGACTCAATGTGGGCTCTGCAGGTGAATTTCGACCCAACAACTGAAAATGAATGCTTGTCACCGGGGATTTGCTGGTAAATACACTGTTTTTCACACTTTTTAAGCTAGCTTCGGGGAATCATGGACAAAACCAGGCTCGGAGGGAATGATTCGGATAAATACCTGGTAAATTGCCGGCAATGGTTACAAATGCAGGTGGATGGAAGTGCCCACAGTCTTTGGATCGATTTCTGCAGGTTGGCGGCCAAATGGTCGTAATTCGCATGTAGAGCGGAACAATAGTTCTTTAGGCAAAAGTGACAAAAAACACGAATTTTGGCGAAAATATGGACTTTTTGGGTTATTGGTGCTTTTTTTGGATGACATCACCATGACGTCATCGGGTGGGGTCGGGTACGGAAGGGTGACGTGGCGGCCTGTGAGTGGTCCACGAGGACTGGTGAGGTGGCGGACAAGTCAGAGCAGTGGCGGGCCAGGTGCTGACGCGGTACTGAGTGGCATGACGTAGCGGCGACGTGGGCAGGCGGTATACAAAGGGTGGTAAGTGGCTTCATCGGACCGCCTATGGTACAGTGGTGGTATTGGCAGGCGGCCTCCCGATAAGATTTGGGAGCGACGCGTGGCAGAGGCCTGACGTCACCCTCTGCCGTTTCTCGGGAGGTAACGTCCGGTCGTTGGGGACGACCCGATATGGATGTGGACCGTCGGATGGGAAAGCCCAGATGCAACGGTCGACGGGTCGATAAACAGCAAGGACAATACGGCAGCGGGGCGCGAATATTTTATTGTTTTTCTGGAAATGTGCGCCCATACTGAACTTTGAAACTTTGGCGGATTTGTGGGTTTTTCCATGTTTTTGCATTCAAACGCGCATTGCACCAAAACTTTGGATAAAGCGGAAAAATGGGTTTTTTAGTGTATTTTGCAAATAGCGCGGGTTAGGGGTAATAGTGGGTTTTTACAAGGCCTTTTGCGAATAAAGTGGGTAAATCATTTCAGAGGGTTGTAGAGGGAAAAAGGGGTAGGGCTTAGGTTATTAAACTAACATGGGGTTAGTTTAATCCCTGACTTTGAACAAAGCATCCTGTTTCAGACTTGGACTCAGCATGGTTGTCCAATATTTGGACATATGGCTATAATGCCAGGGGGAGGGAAAATACATATTGTGGAGGTTTTATACACCATGGTGTTATAGTAATAGGGAAATGGGAACATAGGGAATTAAATATAGATAGAGTTAGTAGTTGGTTTTGGATGGGAATAGGAATGGGAAGTGATAGATACTAAGTTGTAAGGAAACAAACTTAGTTAGGAAGTAGATCAAAATGAAAAGAATTTTACACAAGAAATGTGGCTCTTAAAGAAACAAGAACCAACAAAAGACTTTGACTTCTTCCATGAACATAGGTAGTATTGGGATGTTAGTAATGAATGTAATGGGGGATAATCAGGGAGTTAGACATGCTTCATTGTATTGCTGCAAAACTGCTGAATAAGAGACCTGCACTTGGACCATGTTTTTCCTTTGCTTGGGCCAGTGACATAAAAGAAATCATGCTTCTGCAACCCCATCTACCTACCCACTCTATTGCCTAGCATTTTTTGTTACTCCAAGGAGGGTGCACTTAGACTTGCAAACCCTTATGTGCCTTTTCTTTTCCTTTGGCTTTTTCTCTTGATTTTCTATCTAAGGCTAGCCTTATTGCTTCCAAGGCCCCAGATTAAACAGTTGGGAACCTTCATTCTCTACTTAACTACTTTATCTGCCAAGATTGAACTGTTTGGACAAATTTCTTTCTCTAATCTACAACAAAAAATTGAAACATGGTATGACCCAGCTTAGACTGTTGGATCACCCATTCAGAAGTGGGGCAGCATCAACCAACTGTAAACATGTGTCTTTCACCAAAATATGAGATCTTTGCATCACCAAAGCAGATCATATTGGCACTTCCCCTGCCAATCATGAAAAATGAAACCTATTGGTATAGGTAGCTAACAGTGGCTCCACTTGGGGATGGTTTTTCTTCTTGAAAGACCAAGAATAGCAGGTCAGACTGCCTTGGCTTTTGACTTCTCTTCAAAACTTGAAAACTTTCTCTTTGGACTTCAAAACTGGAATCTGCCACACTTGTGGAACTTGCTGATCTAAAAGCCTTTTCCTGCCTATATACAATACTTCTTAAACTGAGCTATTTACATGCTGAAATAAAATAGTATATACAACTGATTATGTACAGTGGAAAAGCTATGCTATACACATGGAAAGTAATCAAAGTAGTGCTTTAACGTCCGGCCATTTACAGGGCCCTCTTCAGCCTCAGTGCCATCCAGATTTTCCAAGAAATAGGTGTTATTTCCTTGTACTGCTTGAATAACAAAAGGCCCTCTCCAAAGGGAGTCAAATTTGCCATGCTTACCCTTGTCTTCTCTTCTTGAATCCCATTTAAGTACTTGATCCCCAATGAAGAAATCTTCAGCCTTGGTTCTTCTATCAAAGGCTTTCTTCAGTTTCTCTTGTAGGATTTGAACTCTGTTATACACTTGATCTCTGGTTTGCTGCAAACATATAATTTGGTTTACTCTTCTTTGCATGTCATTTGGTTCAGCTTGACTTTCCTGAAGCAGCTTCATGACAGGGATCCCTAGGGATGAAGGGAATTTGGCTTCCATTCCATAAACCAATTCATATGGGCTGACCCCTATAGATCTCTTGGTTTTTAGCCTGTCTTCCCATAAGGCATTTACCAGCTTCTTGTGCCAATTTTTCTTATTCTCTTCTAGTACCTTCTTGATGATATTGATAAGACTTTTGTTAGATGATTCAGCTAACCCATTGCCTTGAGGATAGTATGCAGTAGAATGGCCCAAGGTAATGTGGAATTTGTGGCAAAAATTGACCATCTTCTTAGATCTGAAAGCAGCGGCATTGTCTGTTATAATCTTGTCAGGACAACCAAATCTAGAGAGGATATTGGTCTCAAGGAATTGAATAATGGTAGAGTCATTTGCTTGTCTACATGGAACAGCATCAATCCATTTAGTAAAGTAATCTGTGGCTGTTAGAATCCATCTATGTTGGCCTGAGGACGAAGGATGAATTTCCCCAATGAAGTCCAAGCCCCATTGCTGAAAGGGTTTTTCTGTTGCAATAGGCTTTAAAGGAAGTGGTAGTAACTTTCTTTTTCCCTCAAATACTTGACATTTGTGACATGAAGTGGTAAATTTTTTAACATCAGAGAACAGAGTAGGCCAATAGTAACCAACTCTTAATATCTTATCCACAGTGGACTTCCAGTAAAAATGTCCACCACAATCTCCTGCATGAAATTCTTTCATTACATTGTTAGTCTCATCCATATTCAAACAGTTCAGCAGTATGCCTTCATGATTTTTCCATAGTAAATTACCATCTATAACACAAAATTTTGCAGCTTTCATTTTAGAAACCTACATTTAGTTCTGGACAATCCTGGGGGAGCACACAGGTTTTGCAACACATAACAGATATCAGAATACCAAGGGGATTGTTCAAAGGCTACATTGATCTTTGGAGTCGCCAACTCCGGTTCATTGTCCAGTTGGTTTATATCCAAGGCTTGGAAATTTGCTTGAGACATTAGTTTAGCTAAACCTTGCCCTTTTATCAGTTTTGTAGGTCTTATCTCAATATCAAATTCTAAAATGTTGGCAATCCATTTTCCTCTCCTACCCTCTAAGTTTTCTTGAGTGAGTATGTCTTTCACAATGGGACTTGGTACATAAGCTATAACATGGGAGTATAAGATGTACATCCTAAAGTCTTTGATGGCTTTGACCAAAGCATAAGCTTGCTTCTCCATGATCTGATATTTCAGAGGTGCATCTCTAAGAGCTCTACTAAAGAAAGCAATGGGCTTTTCATTTCCTTGGTCATCTTTCTGTAATAAGACAGCAGCAATGGTATGCTGGGAGGCAAAAGAGAAAATGATAAATTCTCTGTCAAATTGAGGATTTGTTAAGACTGGGGTTTGGGTAAGGGCCAATTTTATACCTTCAAAAGCTTGATTTGCTTCTACTGTCCATTTTACCTTTGAATCCTTCTTTAGCATGTTGTTTAGTAATCTGATCAGTTCTGCTAAGTTTGGGATAAACCTCCTTAAGAAGTTGATCTTTCCCAAGAAGGCTTGTAATTCTTTGATGTTTCTTAGATGGGGCATTTGCAAGATGGCCTGTATTCTGTCTGGGTCAATTCTAATGCCATCCTTTGAAATGATGTGACCTAACAACTTACCTTCTTCCAAATCAAATATAGACTTCTTAGGATTTAAGGAGATCCCATACTTCCTACATGTTATGAATATTTGTCTTAAGTGTTTCAGATGTTCTTGGTCAGATTTTGAGAAAGGTGTGAGGTCATCTAAGTAAATAACAAGGAACTCATGGATCTCTTTGGCAAAAGCAATATCCATTGCTATCTGAAATGTAGCTCCTGCATTTTTCAGTCCGAAAGGCATTTTAACATATTTGAAAGTTCCCCATGGGGTTGTGAATGTTGTTTTGTCTTGGTCATCAGGGTGGACTAGGATCTGATTAAAGCCTGAGAATCCATCAATTAATGAAATCCTTGAAGCCCCCACCACTCTTTGGAGAATATGATCCATTTTTGGTAAGGGATAATTGTCTTTGAGGGATACTTGGTTCAAATTCCTTAGGTCAACACAAAGCCTGATCTCACCAGTTTTCTTTCTTGTGGGCACCAAATTTGAAATCCAGTCTGAAAACCTAATTGGTGCTATGATACCGGCTTTAAACATTTTTTGCACTTCTTTCTCAATTGAAGGGAGAAGCATAGGATTGATCCTTCTCAATTTTTGCTTGAATGGCTTTTGATTAGGCTTGAGAGGGATGGTATGTTGGATAACCGAGGTGTCATAGGATTTTAAATCCTCATAACTCCATGCAAACACATCTTGGAACTCTTTAAAGAGGTCAACGTATTTAGGCTTCTGGTCAGGAGGTAAAGACGCAGACAATTTTATTATTTTGGGTCTTTCAGGAGTCCCAATGTTGCATTCTTCAATGGCAGCATTGAGGGGCTGCATTTTCGGTTTTCTAGGGACATCATTTGAGTCAAAAATGTCTTCCAATGGAGTTAGGCCTGTTGGTAGAAAGTTATCCTTTAGCTCTATAATTTCAGCCTCTGTACCAGCTACTTCATCAACATGCAATTGTTCAAGTTCTTGTATTTTCTCCTTGTCAAAGTTTGTTGGACGAAGCATTTGATTTGCTGTTTTGGGTGATATTGATGTTTGGTCATGTTCACTCAAGGGTTGTGTGTCTTTCACAGAATCAACATCAATGTTTAAAACTGAAAATTCATGCTGCAAGGTTAAGAAGTTGTTTATTTGGGTGTCATCCTCAAACACCTGCCAATCTTTGACATTGTTTGGGACAGAAGGTCTGTGTTTTATCTCAGCTGTGAAACAATGGTTAGGTTCAAAAGGCAGTTTGCATGTACTAGCAAATGTAGCTAAACTGTGCGCATGAAGGTTGAGGGTTCTAGCTATTTTGGTTATTTGAAATTCACTAAAAGTTTTGAGCATTTCAATAGCAGCAGACCTATATGACCTTAGTCTTTTGTCATTGGTGACAAAATTGCCTTTTACTTGTTGGATAATAAGGTCTGAATCTCCCATGATTGAAACTTTTGTGGCCTGCAATGATTTTACCAATTTGAGGCCTAGTAGAAGAGCTTCATATTCTGCCATATTGTTAGTACATCTGAAATTGAGCCTAAAAGCTCGGCCTTCTGCATGATTGCTTTGTTTGTTATGAATCCACACTCCAGCTCCTGCCCCTAATTTGTTGACTGATCCATCAAACTCAAGGAACCATAGGATCTCTTGATTTAAGGGATTTTCAACATTTTCTCTATGACTTGGGATTATAAGTTGGAGTTCTTGTCTTTCACCTGGTTTGCCTTTTAGAACAGTTTCATTACTTGATTGCACACCCTTGATTTCTTGGAAACTTGATTCCTCACTTATATGCAGGTCTTGTTCAAGTATGATAGATTTGTTATCACCCATTGGACTTACATCATCATTGAACAAAATAAAGGAATCCATATCTGAATGGACTGCATAAATAGGGAAATTCTGAGGTTTTTCTTCACTGCTCACCATGTATTTCATGAGTGACTCTCTGTATAGCCTCTTGGGTTGCCCAAATATAGAAATGGTGGCATATGACATGTCTAATTGCAGGGAACCTTGGAGTTTAGCCCCCCATGATCTTGATAACAGCATTCCATACTTGGGTGGGATATCAGCAACTACAACATCCATCAAGATTGTCTTATTTGGGTATTGGACAAGTGACACACATAGATCCTTTATCAGGCCTAAACACTTAACTTGGCTGGAGTCAAATGAAAATAGGTCCTTATATGGTCTTGTAATGTCTAGATTCAATCTTTCCATGACTGATTTGGGCATCAGGTTGTGAGAGGCGCCTGAGTCAAACATTGCATTGTGTAATATCTTATCATGAACATGTAAGCTGACATAAAAAGGTAAGATTCCTGTAACTGCTGTCTTTCCATCAACCTCTGGACCGAAAAGTAGTTCTGGGGTGTCATCCAACACATTGACATCATCTTTGTTATGAGTAAATTGAAGGGATTTCTTGATTTGTTGTTTATAGATGTTATGTTTGGCTAACTCTGAGAGAGGAATGGCTATCTTTAATTTTCCAATTTCAGCTTCTAAGTCAAAAGGTTTTTCAGATTGGGTCTTAGTGTTCTGGTTAACAATCTTTTCTCTTTCAATTGAATTCTTAGAGCTTTCTTCCTGATTCTCATCTTGATTTTGAGGCTTGTCCTTTTTACTCATCTTTTGAGAAGTATTGCTTGGATTAGGCTGTAAAGGAGATGTAACCACTGGTTGTTGATTTGAGGGAGATGCTTCAGTTATTTCTTCAACTGTTACTTCATTTGTAACTGAATCAGTTTTGTCAATTGGCTCTGTGACAATGGCCTTCTTGGGCTGCAGGCTATCCTTTGTTTTCTCAGGCTGTGTCACATTTATAGTTCTGCTCCTTAGCTTGTATTGCTTATGAACCTCATAAACAGCTGTTTCATAGCCTTGTTTAAAATCAAATGACTCACCTGATTTGGTTTGGAACTGCTTAATGTCATCATCCTTATGATCTTCTTGACTTAGGAAAATTTGCTGATCATTGTTCAGGCCCATTAGGTTAATGTGGGTGTCATCTATCTGCTCATTTGAAGTGGATGCTTCTGTATAATTTTCTTGGAACGGAGGTCTAATCTCTGGTTCAGAACTGGCCTTGCCAATGTTAGGGTTTTGATTTCTCCTAAAATTTGGATTCCTAATAGGGTTATTTTGCGGTGCTTCCCATGATGACTTCCTCTCAACTGATTCTACTCTGTCACCTAATCTCTGCATACCAGTGATTATTGCATCTAGTTTTTGATCCCAGCCTGAAGGCTCTTCTTTGAAGGTAGTCTTTCTCTCAGTTCTTGTCCTATTTCTCTTGGCTATCAGGTTGGCTTCTACACTCACTGCTATATATTGCATTTCAGCTAGAGTTCGGGGAGCCCTTTCTCTTAATTGGTATGGCATATCTGAATCAAATCCATCAGGAAAGGTATATAGGGCCAGATCCGGTGGGGGTCTAAGATTTTGGGGAATAGCATTGTAGACATTGTTAAACCGAGCACAGTAGTCCAAGATAGTTTCTTGTGGACCTCTTTTGATTGTGTTATATTCAGATAAAATATGAAGTGGGTCCTTTTTCTTCTCCCATCTGTTGATAAATGTTTGATACAGGGCTTCAGGGTCAGCTATTGAGTTTGCTGCAAGTGACCTAAACCATGTTCTTACATCTCTTGTTAGGCTTTGCACAAAAATTTTCATTCTTACCCCATCATCATCTATTTCGTAGTTTTCAAAGTAGTCCTGCATTTTCTTAGTATGTTGAAGGGCTGGATAAGAGCCAGTACCATCAAAGTATGAGATCTTGCTTTGGTACTCTTGAGGCATAGGGGCTGGATTAGCCGGTAACTATAGTGGTGCATATCTATTAGCCATGTTTGGAGGGATAATAGGGATAACAGGGATGAATGGGACAAGTGGAGGGGAGGGGATGACGGGGGTATGTGTAGTTGATGGAGGGGTTGGAAGAATACCTTGTGAAGTGGATGAAGAACTAGTAGATTGTGGACCAGTGGTATGAATATGTAGAGAAGCCTTAGCAGGGGTTGGAATGTCAGTTGGGAGACCTGCTTCTGAACTAGAATCTGAAAAAGTCCCTTCTGATTTGTGTCTCTTAAGGATCTTTGAGATCAAGTTTGGGTTCTGAAACTCAGGTGATGGGTCAGGATCTGGGTTAGATCTTGTATAGCGAGTTTTCTTTTAGGAGCCAGTTTCTGTGATTTCTTTTTAGGAGAATTTTCAAGGAAACTATGATATGTGACGAGGACTGATCCGGTAACACACTTGCATGGAACTTAAGACTGAATAAAGATTGACTGAGGCAGCTTTTATATACTCCTGCAAATGCAAAGCAGAGGCAGTTTCTAAGGTTGTCTGGCTGTCACTCAGGCTTTATCTACAGCATTAAGAATCATACAGGGGGTTACAAAGTTCATACAGTTCCCCAGCGGAGTCGCCATTTATGTTAACACCCAGGTTGTTCCCTTTGACTCCTGAGGGAATACGGCCAGGGTAACCACTAACCAAGCTTTGGATTACAGGTTCTAGCCAACCTGTAATTAGAGAGGGCTCTCTCTTATGATTTTTCACTATTTTCTTGGGAATCTTACGCTAGCTATGAGGTGAGGGTTTTGGTTTTATATTTTGGTTGAATGATGTCTTTCAGTACCTAAGATGATATCTCCAGACAGTTTTATTTCATTGGGCAATGGAGTCTGTGGTTACAGGGTGTTTGAAATGTTTAAGTGGGATTGTTGAAACTGCAGGGCCATTTAAATATTTCATGAAACAAACTTGAAATTGAGATGATGAAGTGTGTTTAACCAGTGGAAGGCAATTAAGAATTTTCCACTAAGCTGGTGGTGTGAGAAAGAGATCTATTGCCTAGGAGCAGGTTTGAATTCCTGAGCAACAGTCCCTGTGAAAGTTTAGTATGAAGGTGCAGCAATTAAGAATTACACTATCATAACTATAACTGAGGAAAACATTCATAACAGCATAGATTGAGCTCAGGGTATTCAATGAATAAATCCTGAAACTATTCTTTTTCTTTGCTATTAAACTGTGAAACATAGGACATGAATGGATTATGAAATAATGAAAAACACATAACAAAGAGGTTAAAGAAACTTATTGGGCCATGAAATACGTAGGAATCCTGTAGCATTCAGCAAACACACCATAACGCATCAGACAACACAGAACTTTGGAAATTCCATCGGCTTTTTGTATTCAAACTCTGAACATTTACAGCATAGGATCTCTTGAAGAGAAAATCAACAACCCCTGCAAGCTTGTGCGAGGGGGAATATATACAATTGGTTTTACAAAATATCAGAACCGCTGAGTCATTTGATTAATAAATACGTTTTACCAACTTTCTGAACAGCAGATAAGGAAGTTATTGCTGCTCTAAATACAAAATGAATGCTCTTTAATTCTGTCAGAAGTCTTTTTGACCTTTGGAGGCCACTGAGTCGGTTGAGCGTTCTGCATTAATGCTGAATGATGTGTATTTATGGCTGTGTCGTGCTGTAGCTTTCTCGGCCCTGTCACCTGTAGCTGTCAGTGTTGCTATGGTGGCCGAATCTGTCTGCTGAGTTGGCTCAGTCCACTCCTTTCTGGTCATACTGAATGCATAAAATTTTCTGAACATGATGACTTATATTTTGATGAAAAAACTTGATGAAAGCCTGTTGTTTACAGTAATAACTGTATCATGCTGGTCCACCATTCCTGAGTAGGCAATTGATGTCTCAAAATTGTACCTAAGGTTTCATCTGCCTCTGTATATTTGTAGAAATTTGGAGGCACCTCGAACAAATGCCTGATTTCATTCATAACAAAAAACAAATTTTCTACTTTTTCATAAAGGCTCTGCCCAGATGCAGGCCCTGCTTCCTCTGGAGTGCTTGATCCTGCAGTGATCTGATTAGTGGCAAATGCATTTACCCTTTTTGCATAGTTCTCATGTGATAGTAGCCTTCCTGCGCTGTTCAGTAAGCTGGGAAGGCCTCTGTTATGCAATACTGTGAATTTTTCCACAAACTTATTTACTTCTGTTTGCATCTCCTGGCACCTTCTATCCAAGGTCTGCACCAGGCTTCTCAAAGTGAGCACTCTTTTTATCAGTAATATGGTGTCAGTTCTGCCAGAGATACCCATGGCTGTCAGCTGAGAGCCTGTACGGTTGTTGAGGACGTTGATCATCCTGTTGGCTATCTCAGGCATGTTTCCAAGAGATGCCCTTGCCTTTTGAATTTCCTTGTGAGCCCTGCTGATGAGATCCATCTGCTCATGAATAGTCTCTATATACTGCCATTGATCTGTTATTGATTGGCCAATGTTGGCCCATAAAACTTTCTTGACCTCAGCCACCACCTTGTCAAGAGTGAGCTCTTTCTCTAGCTCCTTTATCTTCTCCTTAAGAGCCTTTATTTCTCTTCCTTTTTCAGCTACACTTTGTTTGGATTTGTCATATTTTTCATTAAGAGTAGCTAGCTTTTCCTTGGCTTCATTCAGCTCTGCCATCTGGGTTTCTAGGACTTGAATTTCATTCATCAACTTCTGCATGTCAAGGCTTGGAGCCTGCTCTGATGTTGGTGCTGGTGCTGATGTTGATGGAGCTGTCTCAACTGTCTGTACTGTAGGAGGAGTGACAATTTGAGGGGGTTCCTCAAGGTTGATTACTTGCTGAGAGGGCTAAGATGTTTGGCCTCCTTCTTTCTATTGTAGGGCTGCCTGCAATGCAGCCTCTGTTTCTACCAATTTTCCCTCTGTCTGTACCAGTTGCTTATGGAGTGATATCAGCATGGCTGCTACATCTTGGTCCTGCCTTCGCTGGGCAACCTCTTCTGTTTGAGGGTGAAGGGTTGCTGGGATTTTCACCATCTTTCTTAAAGCGGCAATGTCTGAATCTCTTATCTTTAGGAGCTCCTTTATAGCTTTGGGGTCCTTTGGGTCATGCCCAAGCTCTATAATTATATCCTCCAAAGACCTGATCCTGTTGTCTTTGGCCTGAGAAGATGCCTTCTCCAACTCAAGTTGGGCAGTTGTATTGTTCAAGCTATTTTCCAACCTATGTGCCAAGAAGGTCTTATCTGCAAGTGTCGAATAGACCATCTCACCCGTTTGCTTGTGAAGCTCTATCTGATGCATAGGGTGGATGTCTTTTGCAAGAACCTCAAGGTTGGTCCTTATATAGTCTGCAGCTGACTGTGGCTGCAGCATGGTTGGCATGAAATGGCTCATGGTCATTTTCCCCTCTGTTATGTCATAAGCTGACATAAGCCTCTGCTGGTTTGTAGGGGCCATTTTAAGCAATTGATTATAGAGCTGGAGCCTGAGTGGCTCATTTCTCTTTTTGATGTCAATGAATTGTTGCTTGATGCCTATTTCAGCTCTCCTTTGCTGACTTGAGGAGCTGACCTCTCCTCCAAGGATTCTTTCTTGTTCCTGCTGAAAGGAACTGGCAGATGCCTCCATGCTTGGTGGGCCCATGCCTAAGGATTGCCCAATAGGCATCTCTTCTTCTGAAAGGGGATTTATTCTCTGTCTTTTCTCCCCTTGATTTGTGGATGTGGTGAGGGGAGTCTCCTGCTCTCTATCCCTCTTTCGGTTTCTTTCTTCATTCTGTGGAGTTTGGAGCACCGAGGCCTCCACTGTCGTTTCTTGCCTAGGAGGCACAGTTTCTTGAGCCTGCTACTCTTTTGATTTCGGGGCCTCAGCTGTTTCTTCTTGCTGCATTGGCTGCTCTTCTTTTTGCTGTTCTGCTGTAGGAGGTGGTTGTTCCTGCTCCATCTGCTTTTCTTTACCCTTGCTGGAAGCCTGATGAACAGTTCTAGCTGCTTGCTGGTGGGCTGTAGAGGATGAGGCAGCTGCTCCAAGTTGCCTTTGATAGGAAGAGGAAACCTGCCCACAAGTTTCCAAGTCAGCCTCTTTCTCAATATTCTTTGCCTCTCTTTGTAGCATTTTCTCTCTAGTAATTGCCTCTTCTAGAGTGCCCTCTTTCCAACTTAACAAATTGGCATATTTCTCAATATGAGGCAATCTGATGTGATCATAGCTACCCAATTTATATTTTACCCTCCTGAGAGAAATGAAATGATTAGGGTCATAAGGTACCCAGCGGAAACTGGTTTGCAATTGGAGGGTCTCTAGGATCCTATCTGCTTCCTTCCACCCCTCCTCCCTTTTGTTGTAAAGAAATGGGCCTAGCTGGTTCCTGACTTTTAGTTGCACTTTCTTGTTTTTACTGTGGAAATGGACCTGGTCTTCATTCCCAAACTGCCTGAAATACTCTAAAACAAAGAGTCTCATAGGGACATATCTTGGCAGCCTATAGGGGTTCAACTCATAGCCATATATTCTGATTACTGTGTGGTGTTGGTAAAAGTACCAATCACCAATGCTGTAGGCCTTTGAGAGCTGGAGTATTCTTTGCATCTCATCGGTCAATCTTGGAGGAGGGACACCAAACAACAAGGTCATAGCTGGATGGATAAAAAGGTCTATGAACTCACAGTAGGTGTATGGTGAACAAGAGGTGTGATAAAAAACTGAAGTCCAAAATACCACAGACCTTGGGTTTCCCTGGGCATCAAGCTTCTTGAGAGGAATAGGGAAACTGTCACGCTAATAAAATACGAACAAGTGATAGATGTATGAAGTGTATCTAAACACCTTTTCCCTTTCTAGATTCATCAGTTGCTCATGAATCTTATTGGCAATGTATGCAGCATAATCATAGTGCACAGCAGGAGGCTTTCCAGGGGAAAAAATGGACAGCATGGCCATAATGGTGTCATCAACATCCTCACATCCCCTGTACCCCAGGACATAACTGATCAAGTCCACAAGCATTTTTCCCAAGTCATTGAGATATGGATTTCCAATAGGAGGTGTTCTCACAGCTTCAGAGCTTGGCTGAATAAATAATTGATTAATCTTGATGATCTGGGCACTGGACAGCTTACCCCCTTTCTTTAGCAAATCCATCATGGAAAGAGGAGTTAGTGGCTTTGCAGTGTGAAAGTGCAGCATCTCATTTATGGCCTCAGGGGTGATATGGAACAGAACTGATCCTGAGGGGCTGAGAACAACTCTTTGACATGGATCATAGTTGGCACAGCATCTATGGATCAAGTCTAGAAGGACATTGACTTGAGGAAGGTTGAAAATGGGCAAATTGGAGTCCCAAATTCCTAAAATATCAGCTCCACTGAGGTGTTGAGCCTTTAACTCATTAAGCATATGAATGTTAAACTTGGAATTCATTGAGAATGTCTCAGTCATCTGGTAATCTTTATCACCTAGGGCCTTCCACTCTAACTCTCTGTGTGGGGCATTCAAAGGTGGAACGTTCAGTGCTATTGGTGTTTCCATGGTTGACTAGTACTCTAAATTGTATCAGGACTTGTTTTACTGGACAGAGCAACACAGAGGGGTATTTTTGCAAGAGTGAGGCAAATTGCAAGGGAAAATGGGGTAACTTGTGGTGAAAGCAATTGAAATGCTCCAAAGAGAGTTGAGTGAGCAAATGCTGGGACTAGTAACACTGTTTTCACGGTGAATTAGTGCAGCTCAGGTTTTAAGTTCACGAATGCGCAAACTAACTGTGAATTTATGAAAACTTGACTCAATGTGGGCTTTGCAGGTGACTTTTGACCCAACAACTGAAAATGAATGCTTGTCACCAGGCATTTGCTGGTAAATACACTGTTTTTTCACACTTTTTAAGCTAGCTTCGGGGAATCATGTACAAAACCAGGCGCGGAGGGAATGATTCGGATAAATACCTGGTAAATTGCTGGCAATGGTTACAAATGCAGGTGGATGGAAGCGCCCACGGTCTTTGGATCGATTTCTGCAGGTTGGCGGCCAAATGGTCATAGTTTGCATGCAGAGCGGAACAATAGTTCTTTAGGCAAAAGTGACAAAAAACACGAATTTTGGCGAAAATATGGACTTTTTGGGTTATTGGCACTTTTTTTGGATGATGTCAGCATGACGTCATCGAGTGGGGTCAGGTACGGAAGGGTGACGTGGCGGCCTGTGAGTGGTCCACGGGGACTGGTGAGGTTGCAGACAAGTCAGAGCAGTGGCGGGCCAGGTGCTGACGTGGTGCTGAGTGGCATGACGTGGGCGTGACGTAGCGGTGACGTGGGCAGGCGGTATACAAAGGGTGGTAAGTGGCTTCATCAGGCCGCCTATGGTACGGTGGTGGTATTGGCAGGCAGCCCCCGATAAGATTTGGGAGCGACGCGTGGCAGAGGCCTGACGTCACCCTCTGCCGTTTCTCGGGAGGTAACGTCCGGTCGTCGGGGGCGACCCGATATGGATGTGGACCGTCGTATGGGAAAGCCCAGATCCAACGGTCGACGGGTCAATAAACAGCAAGGACAATACGACAGCGGGGCGCGAATATTTTATTGTTTTTCTGGAAATGTGCGCCCATACTGAACTTTGAAACTTTGGCGGATTTGTGGGTTTTTCCATGTTTTTGCATTCAAACGCGCATTGCACCAAAACTTTGGATAAAGCGGAAAAATGGGTTTTTTAGTGTATTTTGCAAATAGCGCGGGTTAGGGGTAATAGTGGGTTTTTACAAGGCCTTTTGCGAATAAAGTGCGTAAATCATTTCAGAGGGTTGTAGAGGAAAAAAGGGGTAGGGCTTAGGTTATTAAACTAACATGGGGTTAGTTTAATCCCTGACTTTGAACAAAGCATCCTGTTTCAGACTTGGACTCAGCATGGTTGTCCAATATTTGGACATATGGCTATAATGCCAGGGGGAGGGAAAATACATATTGTGGAGGCTTTATACACCATGGTGTTATAGTAATAGGGAAATGGGAACATAGGGAATTAAGTATAGATAGAGTTAGTAGTTGGTTTTGGAGGGGAATAGGAATGGGAAGTGATAGATACTAAGTTGTAAGGAAACAAACTTAGTTAGGAAGTAGATCAAAATGAAAAGAATTTTACACAAGAAATGTGGCTCTTAAAGAAACAAGAACCAACAAAAGACTTTGACTTCTTCCATGAACATAGGTAGTATTGGGATGTTAGTAATGAATGTAATGGGGGATAATCAGGGAGTTAGACATGCTTCATTGTATTGCTGCAAAACTGCTAAATAAGAGACCTACACTGGGACCATGTTTTTCCTTTGCTTGGGCCAGTGACATAAAAGAAATCATGCTTCTGCAACCCCATCTACCTACCCACTCTATTGCCTAGCATTTTTTGTTACTCCAAGGAGGGTGCACTTAGACTTGCAAACCCTTATGTGCCTTTTCTTTTCCTTTGGCTTTTTCTCTTGATTTTCTATCTAAGGCTAGCCTTATTGCTTCCAAGGCCCCAGATTAAACAGTTGGAAACCTTCATTCTCTACTTAACTACTTTATCTACCAAGATTGAACTGTTTGGACATATTTCTTTCTCTAATCTACGACAAAAAATTGAAACATGGTATGACCCAGCTTAGACTGTTGGATCACCCATTCAGAAGTGGGGCAGCATCAACCAACTGTAAACATGTGTCTTTCACCAAAATATGAGATCTTTGCATCACCAAAGCAGATCATATTGGCACTTCCCCTGCCAATCATGAAAAATGAAACCTATTGGTATAGGTAGCTAACATGTGCACGTGAAATGTTCATGGAAGCAAAGAAGATCTTCACTGAGGCCTCTACCTCAGGTAGCAAGGATAAGCCTGATCAGGAAATGGACCCTTCTATGCTTATGACCTTTCTAGAGACTTGCATGAAGCTTCTGCGTGATAGCATGGCTGTGAAGGGGTTATAGGAGTATATAAATAGATGCGCCAGAAACACTCCGGGTGAATTTCCAGTGATACGAAAGATTTCCAAGCATAAATCGAGGATAGGGTGTGAGATGACACTAACCACGTAGATAGGAGAATATGAAATGGATCAGGTTATTTTGGATCTGGGGTCAGACGTGAACGTTTTACCAAAGCAGACTCGGGACCGGATGGGGAGACCCACACTACAGTGGTCTCCGATTCAGTTAAGGATGGCGAATCAACAGAAGATCATCCCCATGGGATGGCTACAAGGAGTAATTGTAGACATTGAAGGCGCCAGCGCATGGCTGACTTTGAAGTGATAGAAATTGTGAATGACAACAACCCCTACCCTGCGCTTCTTGGCATTGATTGGGCTGCTAACATGAATGGAGTAATCAACCAAAAGAAGCAAAAGATGATATTTGAAAAGAAATCACTTCACGTAATAGTACCCCTAGATCCTGCTGAAGGATCGTGCTATACTGAACCAGTCCACGATTACGAAAGTGATGATGATTTGGATTGCATATATAAGATAACAGCATGAGACCAAGATTAGGTGAATTTGACAGTGGATGGACGAACTACATGGGATCATGAGAGTTCCTGCACCTCAGACTCTGATGAAGAATTAGAGCATTGGAAGAATTGGCTACATGAAGTAACTATGCTGAGTTACAACATGATGACCTAGTCATTGTGCCGTGTATCGTCAAAGGTAAGAAATCTACCCGCTTACGATGGCTTGAATGATGTAAATATATTTTTGGATGCATTCGAGAGGGAAGTACGAGAGAAGTAGTGCTTCTAGGCTTTAGACTGGGCACTGCGCACTACACATGCAAGATGGTGGGGTACGCATAGGTGTAGTTTTGATGATTGGCGTGAGTGTAGGAGGATGATGAGAACACACTTTAGGAGGCAGGAGGTATGAATGATAGACAAATATGATGGGAAGGATGATCCACACGCACACTTGGCCAAATGCGCTAAGGCCTATGGAGCATGTCAGGCCAGGGTAACTCCAAGATGAGCGGGAGAAAAAACTGATAATATTATTCATTAGCTAACTCATATTTATATACATAAATACAACGGATCAGTTCATCTTCTAGATGACTGTCCAGTTCACCCATCCGTTTCGGATTAGGTGTCAACATTCCCCCCCTTAATCTGAAGGGATGTTGGTGAGTCCAAGCATCGTTCTGAATCTTTCAAGCTTTTCTCTTCCAAGTGCTTTGGTGAAGATGTCTGCAATTTGCTCGTTTGTGGAACAATGACGGAGATGGATTGTTTTGGCCTCAACATGATGTCGGATCAGATGATATTTAGTATTGATGTGCTTAGTACGATCATGGAACTTTGGGTTCTTGGCCAACTTTATTGCAGATGTGTTATCAATCATGAGTGGAGTTGATTGTATTTGTTTTACCTGCAAATCTTCAAGAATTTTCCTGAGCCACACAATTTCTTTCGTTGCTTCAGCTGCTGCCACATATTTTGCTTCTGTTGTGGAATCTGCTGGTACTGATTGTTTGCGTGATCTCCAGGAGACAGCTCCCGATCCAAGACTCATAGCATATCCTGAAGTAGATACCCCAGTTTCTTTGTCTCCATCGAAGTCTGAATCAGAGTATCCAATCAAGTTGAAGTCGTCCACCTGTGTATACTTGATTCCAAGGTCTTGAGTTCCCTTCAAGTACCTTAGAACTCTTTTTGCAGCAGACCAATGTCCCTCACAAGGTTTTTGCATAAACCTAGAGAGGATTCCAACAGCAAATGAAATGTCTGGTCTGGTAGTAGTGAGGTAGATGAGACTTCCTACAAGCTGTCTATACTTTGTTGCATCCTCAAATTCCTTTCCTTCAATAGATGTGAGCTTCAAGTTTTGTTCCATTGGAGTAGAAAGGGGATTGCATTCTGTCATGCCAAATCTGTTTAACAAATCTCCAATGTATTTCTTTTGAGAAAGAAATATGGACTTTGGATGTTGGGTTACTTCAATGCCAAGATAGTAATGAACATAGCCCAAATCAGTCATTTCAAAATTTTTTCCTAATTCTTTCTTTATGGATGCAATATAGCTTTCATTATTCCCTGTCATTAAAAGATCATCTACATATACCACAAGATATACAACTGTTTTGCCAACTTTTTTGACAAATAAAGTTGCATCATCAATATCAAAATGATTGAAGTTGAGTTTCAGAAGATGCTCAGTTAGTTTTTCATACCAGGCTCGTGGTGCTTGTTTGATACAAGGACTTCACAAGTTTGCATACTTTATGTTCATATCCTTTCACAGCAAATCCTTCAGGCTGGGACATAAAAACATTCTCTTTTAGATCTCCATTCAAGAATGCAGTTTTTACATCCATTTGATGGACTTTCCAACCGTTCTGAGCAGCTAGTGCAAAGAGTGTCCAGATGGTTGCCCATTTTGCTGTGGGGGCAAAATTTTCCTCATAATCGACCCCTTCCTTCTGTGCAAAACCTTTTGCCACAAGCCTAGCTTTGTGCTTGTCAAGTGAGCCATCAGCTTTGTACTTGTTCTTGTAGACCCACTTGCAGCCAATTGGTTTGGTTCCAAATGGAGGATCAACCAGCTTCCAAGTGCCATTCTTTATGAGGGCATCATACTCCTTCTGCATCGCTTCTTTCCATTCATCATGAGAAGCAGCTTCTTTGAAGGAAGTTGGTTCAAAATCTGTAGACAAGTTCAATTCACAATCATAAGTAACATCCATATCAACAGGTGAATTAGAGTTATCTACATCACCTCCATCTTGTCGGTTTGTGTTTCTGGTTCCTGTTTTTCCAATTTCATCAGGATGAACACTTTCAAGTGTCTTTGTCAGCCATTTTGGAGGACCTTTCTGAGATGGTCCAGGCTGCTCTGTTGATTGAGTTGGGTTTGAATCAAGATTGAGTCTCCCAATTCTATCAATTACATCACTTAAAGCATCATCCGTTGTTGGAGTGTCATGCAGGGGAGATTGTTCTTCAGAAGAAGATTCCACATGTTGATCTAGTATAGGAATCCCCCCTTCAAGATGTGGAATCTGATTATCAAACTCTTGAAATGATTTCGGTTTTGTGAATCTATCCAAGTGATCAAGTTGCCGCTCAACAACACTATCAGATTTGGATGATTCAAGAAAAATGACATCTCTAGATAAAACAAACTTTTTATTTACTTCATCATAGAGGCGGTATGCTTTAGATGTGTTTGAATACCCCAGGAAGATACACTTACGACTTCTAGCACCAAGTTTGTTTCTATGTACCTTTGGTATTAAAGCATAACAGGTGGAACCAAAAATCCTGAGATGTTTTACCGAAGGAACATGTCCATACCACAATTCATAAGGAGTCTTGTTTCTTATAGCACTAGATGGACATCTATTCTTTATATATGCAGCACATAGAACAGCATCAACCCAAAACATTGTCTTTACATTTTTGAAGAAAAGCATGGATCGTACCATATTCAAAATTGTTCTGTTCATTCTTTCAGCTACACCATTCTGTTGAGGATTATAAGGCACAGTTGTTTGATGTTTAATCCCATGTTGGCGAAGATAGTGTTCAAATTCATTTGATGTATATTCTTTTCCATTATCAGTGCGAATAGACCCAATATGAGATTGTGCATCATTTTCAATCCACTTATGAAAATTCTTGAATGTTTGAAAAGCATCAGATTTGTTCTTCAATAAGTAAACCCAACACATTCTGGTGTAATCATCAATAAATGTCATGATATATTTATTTCCATTTGCAGAAGGAACAGGCATTGGACCACATAAATCTGAATGAATAAGTTCAAGCTTCCTATGTGCTCTTGAATGTGAATCATGAAAAGACTGTTTGCTATGCTTTCCTAGAATGCAAGCATCACATTGTTTATGTTTTCTAGGAATTGTAGGCAAACCAGCAACACCATTTTTCTTCAACAAGCGGAGACTATGATAGTTTAAATGTCCAAATCTAGCATGCCATAATAAACTTGATGGAAGTGTACCTTCTTCATGATGAGAAATATATGAAAAATGTTGTGCATGAGCAGAGGTTCCTTGCAGTTTAAGAAGTCTTTCTTCTTCTATACCCCTCATGACAAGTGAGTGGTCAGATGCCTTTCTTACCTCAAGCTTGCCATCAAACATATGAATGGAGTGACCTTGCTGGCGGATGTGGACCAGGGACAACAAGTTTCTCTTGAGCTGTGGGAGATATAGAACATGGTCCAGAAGAAAGTCTGGAAGACCAGGCAGTTTAAGCCTGACTGTGCCAAGCCCTCATGGCTTGATTTTTGACTGATCTGCAAAGTATACTGCTCCATCAACATTGTCAGTGAAATCTTCAAAAAAATCTTTCCTATGAGTCATATGACAGGTTGCTCCTGAATCAAGCAACCAGTCATTTTTCGAAGAAGTAAGTGAAGCATTAAACAGATCTTCATTTACTCCAATGTTACATTGTGCCTCAATATAGTGAGCGGATTCAGGTGCTTTACCTTTGTCTGTGTCATCAGTTTTACCTTTCTGCTGATTTCTTCTCTGCTCAATCTTTTCCCATGGTAGCTTGCATGTAGAAGCATCATGAGATCCATTTCGTTTGCAGCGAATGCAATGTAAGTCTGCCTTTTCTGCTTGAGAATGTCTGCCCCCCCTGCCTCTGAAATATCTTTCTCTTTCTTTTGAATGCATACTGTAACAAAAATTATTTTTGCTGATAGAAAAATAAATTTGCTGATAAAAAGAACTTCTACTGATGTACAGTGAAACTATACTCAAAAAGGGCAAATACTTTACTGTTTCTTCAAAGCCCTCCAAAGATCCTCACCATATTACATATGTAAAAACTCAAATGCTGGTTAATGTAACCACAGTGCACACATATATACAGCGTTAGTGCACATATAAAGCACCGCCACAGCAACAGTGTTAACTCAGCACTGCTATCTCAATAAAAGGAACACCGCATATAAAGTGATCAAAAAATTTCAATGTATTGTAAATACACCAACATGCAATCAACGCACATACAATCTCAGTTTAGCAGCAGAATCTATTACTGTAAACGCACTTGTTTTTCTACAAGTCCGAGAGGACCGAATCACCACAGGATCAAAATCTGAAAGAGATCCTCTGCGCCATTCAACTGTTCTTGAACAAAAGCGACATCAATTCATTTACATGCACTCTACCCAATAACTATTTCTTCATAAAAAAAACGACTTCTCAAATTCTGCCAGCCTCAACTCGCAGATTCCATCACTCCACAAAATACAAATTGCACAAAATGCAAACTGCGTTTCAAATACAAATTGCAAACTGCGTCTCAAATAGTTGGTAAACTCAAATCTGTAGCATAGCTTGGCTCCTTAACAAACTGCGCCACTGTCTCACATTAAAAATCGTGCGGATGCAAAGAACGATGTATATACTAACTATATTTAATAAGAGTTTGTTAATGCACACAGCATTGGCATTACAACGAACAAAACATTGATAAAGGTTTTCTACCTTCATTTATATGCTGATCAGCATAACTCCATATTAAGTAATCGGTTTCACCTTCAGAGTTCAACCCAAACTAAGCTTTCCAGATAGCAGGTAGCCTCCAGATTCGTCACAATGATTGATAATGCCAACCCTCGCGTGATCTCCACTCGGTGTAGCTTATACGACAGAAGCATAGACTCGGTGTTGGTATACTCTGTCACAATGGTCATGAGAGAGCATCCCAATGAGAATCGAATTATGATGGGAAGAAGTCTTTATCCCAAGCAATTTGAACGAGATGCAGATATTGGCGGTGCAGCAGTGGCTGCAAGGGGCTTTTATCAAAGTCTGAGGCCCACGGCTCAAGGGGCGCAGCAAGACACGGAACCCGGTGGCGTGATCGAACAAGCTGGGGCTAAAGAAGAGTCCGAGACGAAGTTGAATTGTTCAGAAAATGATGAAGTCGGGTCTCAAGCACAAGCTTCTGTTCAAGGCGATTTTGTCGAGAAGACAGAGATCAATATGGTTTACAGCAACGACATATCTTGGGACAAAAAATGGAATCATTAAGAGGCCACAGCCAAAGCCAGGTTGTGGAGAAAGAACAGCCTTAAATTTATGGCATTGGAGGAGCGCAGGGGCGGTACAAGCTTTGGATTATCGGCGGAACATTTCACCGCGTATCGGTCCAAGTTTCGACTGCGGTCATTCCCAGACTCCAAAGTTTGAACGTAGACCTATCCACAGACGGTGTTCTCAGAAATTCACAATAGTAGGACTGACAAAACAGGTGACCACGGAAATCAAATTTCTCATGACCGAGGACAATGGCACTCAGGCATAACTGATACATTCATGTCAGACAAACATTTATAAAAACAGTGCGCAGTCTCTGGCAGTCAGAGAGCGCAATACCGCCTTGAAAAACGCTTATAGTGCAGTCAGGGAATCGCTCAGGATGTCAGAGCAGAGCAGCGCTCAGAAGAGAGCAGCGCTCAGGTATGAGCAGCTCTCAGAACAACAGGAGTTACAACTATTTCAGGGACTGGGACCTGTGCTCTGATACCATGTCAGGCCAGGGTAACTCCAGGATGAGCGGGAGAAAAAACTGATAATATTATTCATTAGCTAACTCATATTTATATACATAAATACAACGGATCAGTTCATCTTCTAGATGACTGTCCAGTTCACCCATCCGTTTTGGATTAGGTGTCAACAGAGCAAAGCCCCAACTTGAATGGGTGCACTTGTTCTGTCATACCTTGGATGTCATCCCGATCAACTGGTACTTGGAGACAAAGCTCTGCCATGGCATAGGTGAATGGGATATTCTGTGAAAAGGATTCATAATGGCCTTCAACTTTGAAGACAGGTTTGACTGTATTGATGAAGCACTACAAGAAGTTAAAGAAGAAATATTTAGGATACCGTAGGCTCCTTTGGATTTGATTCAACCCAATTGGACTACTCAACTAAGCCATGCGCTGGAATGCTATAACATGACTACTGAAGAAGAATATGAGGATCCACAAAAGATTAGTATCTCTAAAACCGATGGTCACTGCAAGGTTGAGAGATCGTAGATTGAGAATCCTAATATAACCACGCCACTGAAAATGAAACAGGTAAATATTGGTACGGAGGCAGAGTCCAAATTTGTGAAGATTGGATATTATTGGGATGACCCAACGGTAGATAAGGTAGCTGAATTGCTCCATGAATACCAGGATTTATTCCCTACCAAGCTTACAGAGCTAAAGGGGATAATACGAGACCTGGGCATTATGAAGATCATGTTAAAACCTGACGCGAAGTCGATTAAGCAAAGACCTTACCATCTCAATCCGAAGTATAAGGAGAAGGTCCACTTAGAGCTAGATAAGATGCTCACGACAAGCATCATTGAGCCTGTAGAAGAATCTGATTGGGTATGCCTAATGGTGGTACAGGAAAAGAAGCAGAAGGATGAAATAAGGATATGCATAGATCTTAGGAAGTTGAATGATGCTTGCATACATGATCCCTTCCCGACTCCATTCACTGATGAGGTATTAGATAATGTAGGTGGACAAGAAGCATACTCCTTCATTGATGGGTTCTCTGGGTACCATCAGATCAAAATCTCACCTGAAGATAGAAGAAAGACGACCTTCGCGGCTGAGTGGGGATGTTTTCAGTACACTGTAATGCATTTTGGATTGAAGAATTCACCTACAATTTTTTTGCGCGTAGTCATTGTTGCATTCAAGGAATTTACTGATAAGTTTATGGAGGTGTACTTTGATGACTAGACTATGTTTAGGTTAGTAAAATGCCATGTGGCAAGTTTGTGCTTAATGCTAGATACCTGTCAAAGGTACCAGATTGCGCTCAATTTTAAGAAATGTCTGCTTTGTGTGCCTTTTGGGACTCTGCTGGGTCATGTGGTTTGTAGATAGGGACTGATGGTAGATCCTACGAATCACAGTGATACTTAACTTGGAGGCACCGAGGAGTGTAAAACAGTTGCACACAACCTTAAGACATACTGGGTATTACAGGAAGTTTATCAAGGGCTATGCCCAGATCACCTCGCCTATGGAGAAGTTGTTGAAAAAGGATGTCATGTTCTTTTGGAATGAGGACTGTTAGAAGAGCTTGGAAGTATTGAAAGGAAAAATGGTCACCATGCTGATTTTAGTCTTCCCAAATTGGAAGAAGGAGTTTCATGTACATGTAGATGCATCATGTATAGCACTTGGAGCAGTACTGACATGGGCTGGCGAAGGAGAATTGGACCATCCTATAGTATTTGCAAGCAGGAGGTTATCCAAGGCTGAGAAGAAATATTCCACCATCGAGCGCAAAGGCTTAGCCATGTTATATGCACTCCAAAAGTTTAGACACTATTTGCTGGGTGAACATTTTAAGATGTATACGGATCATTTTGCGTTGAAATACCTGGTCAATAAACCTGTGTTGGGAGGGAGAATCTATAGATGGTTGTTATTGTTCCAGGAGTATGATTTTGAGATTATTGTGAAGCTGGACAACTGAATGTGGGACCATACCATTTATTGCACATTGAAATGGGGGAAGAGCTATTAACGGGAAAAGTGTCTATTCAGAACGACCCTATCCCACTAAGGTGTGACAGTGACCTTAGAAACAAAAAGGGAAAACTACTTTAGTATTCTTCTTTATGAACTATAAACGAAGAGGAATAGGATGAGCCAACCTGTGTCTTACGCTAGTCCTTTGATCCAATCTCTCTTCTCTTCGAAAGCTTCCAGCTCCCTGCTCCCTTACTTGCCCAGCTTCACCAAGTTCCTGTAAGATCACAGAAGAAGAAAACTACACAAAGACATGGATTTATATTCATAAATAGCTTAGGATCAGATTTAAGCTAAACATACAAATGTAACAAACATCAATGATACACAAGCATGTAGGAGAAACTCAAATAGTTTTATTGATATAACAAGAAGGTCCAGGAGGAGTTACAACCGATGATTCCTGATCCAGCATCAACCTCCCAGCAAAGGAATCCCCTCTTCACCTCCAACAAAGCATAAATCACCCAATACTCTGATATCTATCTCAAAACCAACAGCAATTCTCTGCAATGTACAAAATTCCAGCCTCTGGATCTCTGGGATGAGGGATCCATATATAGATGTATGCAAAGAGGATGAGTCAGCTCATGATTTGACTAGTGTCTTCTCTCCGTCAGTTCTTGCTTCCACTTGGAGACTGAGAGCCTCTTACTCATCCTTGGTCGAACTCAGTGAGGCAAGTGTCATTGGGGAAGATTCTGGAAGCTTCCATTGTCTGTCCACCTCGCGGAATGACACTGCCATTTGTCATTTCCCGCTCAACGCACCCTGGTAGTGCATTTAGGTGTGTTGCAACGCACCTAGCTAGTGTACTAGGGTGCTATGCAACGCAGCTAGCTAGTGGAGCAGCTGAAATGATCCTGATTTCACTGATTCTGAGCGGTTTCTGGTGGAGAACTTGTGGGAGAAGCTGTAATTTGTTGACCTTGTTCCTTTAGGGGCCAGAACAACACTTTTAGGGACTTAGGATCCCTTGGTTTATGGACATTTCATGCTTAGAGCTGTAAGGCACAAAAATGTCTATAACAGTTGCCCCCTAAAGTATGAGGCCGTTTATCGGGTGAAATGCTTTATTAGGAGGATCCGAAGTTCTTTCAATGCTGGGAGGAGACCTATAATAAGATACAATACAATACATTATCTTCATACTGTTTTCATGATCTAGCTGAGGTGGGCATTCCCATGCTCAGCTTTATAAATTCATTTTCATGTACATAGGACAGATAATCGCCTGATGGTAGACTGATGATTCTGATAGAGCCATCATCCTTTTGGTAGGATGATTATCTGTGCTGCAGTGCTGTACATTTCAATGTCTTTATTTTCCTGAATATATATCGTAGCCCGGATGGATGAAACTAGATCCGGGGTCTTCAATCGCATCCGATCTTCACTCGAAGTACAAGTCGATCCATGTGAGAAATGTTTTGAAGTCGAACATGGAAAGACATCGCTTGATTACCAGTCAATGATGTAAACTGTTAACAAGCACGAGAGGAATCACCGATAATGATGATGACCCTCAAGGTATTGTAGTACAATTCACGTGGTGTGAATAAAGGACTTGGCGTCGAACACCACACAAAATCTTTCGGTCGAAGGTCATTGATGTATACTTGTCGCTGGAAGTGAGAAACTTGCCATTGAGGCATGCAAGCTTCAAAGTACTGAATGGGGTGTTCCTAGATCAACTTCTTGGATAATGAGCTGGTGTTGACAAGAAGTGACCCGTCAAAGGAGGGCCTTAATGAATCCCACATCAATGACACGGAACGGAGAAAATGATTTTGATGGAGGTGAAAACGATCTGATGATATACGGTTCAGGATGGCGGTCATGAAAGAATGAAGTATAATGTATGGTAGTGGATGGGACACGGGTGACTTCTCTGGATGACTTCTCTTGAACATGTCAGCGACACTTATGTGATGGATTGGTAGCATTTACCCCAAATGTGGGTGGTATGGTGTGACCATGGTGATGTGACCGGTGAATGAAACAACCCAACCCGACTCAGGCATGGAGTGGAAGTGTCATGTTCAAGAGCGACTTGCTACCAATAAAGATTCTTTGAGTTTTCTTCCCAATTTTTCCCCAATCATTGCTGACCAGTACCTCTTTATTTTTGTCGAGCTTGAGGAGGATAACATATGCTTGTTCTATAATTTTCCCTTCGGGCAAACCCATCGCTATGTTTTAACGAGCCTAGCAATAGTGAAACTCGTTCTTGTCTAAAGACAAGTTTGTCGCTATTAATCTTTTTAACGAGTTTAACGACAAAGATAACTCGGTCCTTTTCATTTTTAGAGAGTCTGAAAAGGTACGTAAAGGTAACTCCAAAATTCCTTTTTCGTCATCTAATCCCTTAAGTCCGAAAAAGTATAAAACAATACAGAAGGGATGAATTTTCGATAGTTTTAACGAGCCGCAAAAAACAAGCACTCGATCTTTTTGTGCAATAATCCCTCAGGTCCAAAAAGATTAAAATCTAGAGGAGGGATAGCACTTCCGGTCGCTTTAACGAGCTGGAAGGCCAAAACTCGGCAATCTTTTCATATTTTACGAGTCAGTTGAAAAGAGCTTAAAGAAGACTCGTCTTTTGAGGAACGAGTGATAAAATGGGTAGTAGCTGATTCCAGGTAAGGTTTGGAATTTTCCAATCATGACAGTGTCACCAGGATGGCTAGTGAAATCACTCTTCACAGCTGTTCCTCAAAATGGGTAAACAATCAAATGGAGGTGAATGATCGGCCAATGAAAAGTGGAGATGACGGTGCAAACACGACCAAGGCTTTAATGGCTGAAGTGCTTCATTCACGGTGGTTATTTACCGGGGGATAGTTCATTTTTTAACGAGCTTAAACGCGGGTGGAAACATTTGCTCGGTATCTTATGTTTATTTTTTAACGAGCTTGAACTATGCGCTAAAACTGCTCGATTAATCCAGTCATATGATAAGAATGTCTCATATAAAAATGGCAACTTTTAGATTTTTGCCCCACATCCTTTCTTTATGCAAGTTAGGAAACGACTAATCCAAAAAATAGATAAATAATCACTCTTTGCTTGCACTCCAAAAGGTTTGCATTCCCCCAGGTATAAAATATGGTTTCAAGGTTACCCCTCAATTTGCAGACAAAACCATTTGTTCTATCGGGAGAGGCCTACCTCTTACAGGTTACCCAAAGATTGCTCTATTCGCGGTGCAAACAAAACACTTCTTCGGCGATGTCTATCGAGATAAACAAGGGTGAGTGACGACGTCCACCAACTCACATAACTTTGACAAGAGAATCTTATTCTAGAATAACCCCTCTTCCACCGACGGACGGGGTATAGACTAGTCATATTCTCCCGGGGAAACCTACCCTATACCCGAAGTTTTCCTACCGAAGCAGACCAGGATGCATGCCCCCTGGGTTTCAGTCATATCCCTCTGAATTACTCGCGCTCATCGAGAGGACGGACTGGGGATTGAGACATTTCTTGCGTGAAGAGACCATTTAGGGATGGTATATGACTATTTGCTATGCGTGATCCGGGAAATGAAAGTTGGTCCACGAGCTTGACCACTCTTCCTTCGTGCGGAAAACACATTACTCTAAAGAGTGAGGAGACGATGGCTCCCATGCAATAAATATAGTCTCGTCCAAGGAGTAGATTATAATCCAAGGGTCCTTGAACAACCATTACGTTCATTTGAACTGTATTCCTTCTCAATGTTATGGGCACATCGGGAAGGATCCCTAAAGGTCGACTGGTTCCTTTATCAAAGCCTGTCAGATTTCTCATCTCAGGCAAAAGCGATGGCGAACCAAGCGCTTTCCAAGCAATAGAGGAAAGGATACTCACAGAAGCCCCCTCATCTATGATGGTACCAGCTGTTATAGACATTTTTATGCCTTGCAACACAAAGCATGAAATGTCAATAATCTAAGGGATCCAAAGTCCCTAAACATGTTGTTCCTACCCCTAGAGGAACAAGGCTAACAAACCACAGCAATTCACAGAAGTTCTCCACCTGAAACTGCTCAAAAACAAGTCAATTCAGGATCATGTCAACTTCTCCACTGACCATCTGCGCTGAATGTCAGTGGCTCCACTGTCTACCTGCATTGAATGTCAACTCCAACACTAGCTACCTGCGCTGAGCGAGTTTGGACATGTGGCAGACTCATTCCTCAAGGTGTCAGAGCCCAGGAAACTTCCAGAATGACACTTGGCTCAGGGAATTCGACTGGTGATGAGTAAGAGGTTCCAAATCTCCAAGTGGAAGCAAGAACCTCCAAGTGGACTCAAGAACTAACAGAGGGAGAGGACACTAGTCAGATCTCAAGCTGACTCATCCTCCCTCCAAACATCTATATATGGATCTCTCCTCCATGAGATCCAGAGGCTGGAATTTTGTTATTGCAAAGAATTGTTGTTGGTTTGAGACTGGAATCATTGGGTGCTTAATGCTTTGAAGGGAGGTGAAGATAGGAATTCCATTCTACTGGGAAGGAGATGCTGGATTGGAGCCCTCTGGGTTGTATCTCTTCCTGAACCTTGTTATTTGTCAATAAAGCTATCTTGGTTTTCTCCTATATACTGATGTATCTTTGATGTATGATTGCATTAGTGTATTTGATTTACTTCTAATCCTGAATCATTTATGAATATGAATATTTTCCTTTGTGTTGTGTTCTTCTCTTGTCACAAGTAGCTGTTCTCTTGTTGCAAGTAGCTGTTCTCTTGTGATCTCGCAGGAATCAAGTAGTTGTTCTCTTGGGCGAGCGAGGAGGCAAGTAGCTGTGAACACTCAAAGAGAAGAGGATCTGGATCGAGGGACAAATGGAAGACACCGGTAAGTCCATTGATCTCTCCTCTTTCACATTTCATAAAGGAAGAAACCAGAATAGCTGTCTCTGTTTGTTGCTAAGGCACTGTCACACCTTAGGTGGATAGGATCGTCCTGCATAGGCATTTTTCCCCACAACACCAGCCATGACCATTCTATATATTTGAACAATAATTCGGAATGGTATGCTTGCTGGTAAACGGGGTCTGCCTAGTTGATTCCAGTCGAAGGAGACAACTAGGTTTCTTAGAGGTGGGACCGAGTAGACGGCCGGGTATGGCTCTGACGAACTTCCCTCCTGCGGTAAGGGAATGGGTAGATTTCCCCCATGTTCGTCGGAGTCTGTGTTGATGAAGAGAATTTGGATGGTGTCATCCTTGTTCTCTTCAGTGACTGTATCATCTGAAGATAAAACCTCTGAAGGCAAGACCGGGTCAACTGCCGCCTCGACCTTTTGACTTTCGTCTGGTATGGATTTAGATGGTTTATCTTCAATGATAGGCGCTTCAGCCAACCACTTGAGCGGGCCAGCTGGATTCTCAACTAGCGACGGACTTGGCAAGAGTTTTTTATATCCAGGAGGAAGTCGTAACGGTGAAACCGGACAATCATCCAAAACTCTTTTCGCTTCATCTAAGAAGGGACAACGGTGGACGGCATGATTGCCTTCGCACAGTTTACAAGGAAATCTAGCTTTCCCTTTTTGTCCTGGGGCTTCACTTTCGCTAGTTGACGGTGTGCTTTCAACATGATCATCAGAGGTTGATGACACCGGATTGTGCAAACGAGGAGACCAGTCCCTTAGTATCCGAGGGATGCAAGGACAATCTCTGTGAAAGTGGTCTCCTTTGCAAATGACACATGGCGATTTAGGCCTGGTCGGTGCTGTGTGTGGATTTTCGTTAGACGACACTCGTTTTCCCCCATTCGCCTTTGGCTCCTTCTTCTTCTTCTCTTTCTTCTTCTTCTCCTTCTTCTCTTTAGGAACTTGACTTTTGGCTTTGCCAGCCCCATCAAGCGAAGAGGAAGGAGGAGAGGAAGAATTAGAGGAAGTAGAAGGCTGGTGGGCAACTCTGGACTCGTCTGGTTGCTGATTCGATTGTTCAGGAATAGTGGTGTTCTGAACGACATTGGTTGAGAAGAGCCATACTGGCAAGCCAATTGTCAGTCCTGGAAGCAACAATGTGGCCATATGGGGTGCACCAACATCTCCCCAAGAGGAGAAGGGACTAGGATTTCCACCAAGGGGAATTCCTTGGTTGGTAGACTCCATTTTCTCAACCTAAGATCAACGTAGGAAAAGGGTATGAATATTCCGATTAAAATAAATTTTTAGATGCTTTGACACAACTTGTTTTTTCAGTTTTTAAGAGTCGAGAAAAAACAAAAGATGACTCTAGTCTCCTTCGATTTTTAATGAGCCTGAAGTGACAAGTGCTTAGATGGACCTTTTCCGTTAAGGAGTCTGAAAAGGAACGAAAGGGACTGCTCTGGAGATCTAGGTAGAGGGAGTACCAAACCAATCGCAAAACTGCAGAATAATTTTTACGATACGGCAGTCAATCTTCCCGAATGATGTGTTCGGTGCATTGCGATCAGTAGGGCGGCCGACACGGCTTCCTATGGATAAAAGGTTTTAAGCCTATAGGGGTCTCCCAATATATACTCGACGGTACGTGGGAGCACAAGTCCGTACTGGCACTTATCGTCTCAAAGTGGAGGAATCACCCAACCATCAGTGAGGACAACAGTTACCAGGCTTTACGACGCTGGAATACGTCTCTAGCCTAGACCTCTAAATGTTGTGCGTTAAGTTCCAAAGCATTGTTAGATTCATTCAATTTATTTTAAGTTGATCTTTCTTATGAAGTTTTCCTTTTGGGATCACCACGAGATGTAGATGTAATTCCTAAAATGCAATCTAAAGATGATAAGCAAACTTTTATCTCTTTTCAGCAATGAAAATCCTAGCTACAAAGGGAAAAGCAAGACACAATCTTTTCTCAAAGAGCAAAGAGCACACTGTAAATGCACTTTTCCTAAATCAAGCCAAACAGATTGTCAATATGTAAATGCACATGTGCATGTGTTTGTTTTTCACTTTCTTAATATTGATGCCTAAAAAGAAAGTTGATGTACAAATCTGAATTTGCTTTCAAGTGACAAACACAAACAAGCTTCTTTTCGAAATCAAAAGGTAGAGATGATTACGACACTTTATGATTTTGAAATAAACACTTGTTTCGACACTAGAAAGTCGCAAATTCAAACCAAAGGCAAAAGTAAAAGCATAATCGACTGTCAACAGCAAATAAACTTTCTCCTAAGATCAAAATCGACACTTACGAGAGATCTAAATCAAAGGACGACAGTATGACTATTCTACAGTCTTTTTGTACAAAGGAGGCGGAATTAAGGCAAAGAAAAGGGGTTTTTAAACAGAAACATACACTGATCACAGCCTGCAAAAATCAGAGACAAAACTGAAAAAATGAAGCAAAGAACCTCAGCTGCACAAGGCTAGGCTGATCAGCGCACCTGTTACACAGAGAAACTTGATTGCAGCACAGGTAGCCCTCTCGGGAACTGCGTTGAAATGCAGAGTCTCTTCACAGAGCCTGCGCTGGGGCAGAAACGAGAATTCTATCCGGGTTCTGGGTCACGGTTTGCAGTTTAATCTATGGTTTTTGGCCGAGTAAAAGCAATCAGTAATGCATAATTAGAGGGTAGATTTAAAGGAGGTCTAAGAGCTATCACAAAGGGCAATCAGATCATTTGTGAATCAGCTGTTCAAATCATAAACAAATCCAGTGGATGGATCGAAGTAGCAAATGTCTACTTTGCATTTGTTAATGGCAAATGCAATTTGATTGCTACTTCTATGTTTATGAAACAAACAACAAGAGAAACACAAACAAACTAACTAGACACGATCCCCAACGGAGTCGCCATTTTGTTAACGGGAAAAGTGTCTATTCAGAATGACCCTATCCCACTAAGGTGTGACAGTGACCTTAGAAACAAACAGGGAAAACTACTTTAGTATTCTTCTTTATGAACTATAAACGAAGAGGAATAGGATGAACCAACCTGTGTCTTACGCTAGTCCTTTGATCCAATCTCTCTTCTCTTCGAAAGCTTCCAGCTACCTGCTCCCTTACTTTCCCAGCTTCACCAAGTTCTTGTAAGATCACAGAAGAAGAAAACTACACAAAGACATGGATTTATATTCATAAATAGCTTAGGATCAGATTTAAGCTAAACATACAAATGTAACAAACATCAATGATACACAAGCATGTAGGAGAAACTCAAATAGTTTTATTGATATAACAAGAAGGTCCAGGAGGAGTTACAATCGATGATTCCTGATCTAGCATCAACCTCCCAGCAAAGGAATCCCCTCTTCACCTCCAACAAAGCATAAATCACCCAATACTCTGATATCTATCTCAAAACCAACAGCAATTCTCTGCAATGTACAAAATTCCGGCCTCTGGATCTCTGGGATGAGGGATCCATATATAGATGTATGCAAAGAGGATGAGTCAGCTCATGATTTGACTAGTGTCTTCTCTCTGTCAGTTCTTGCTTCCACTTGGAGACTGAGAGCCTCTTACTCATCCTTGGTCGAACTCAGTGAGGCAAGTGTCATTGGGGAAGATTCTGGAAGCTTCCATTGTCTGTCCACCTCGCGGAATGACACTGCCATTTGTCATTTCCCGCTCAACGCACCCTGGTAGTGCATTTAGGTGCGTTGCAATGCACCTAGCTAGTGTACTAGGGTGCTATGCAACGCAGCTAGCTAGTGGAGCAGCTAAAATGATCCTGATTTAATTGAGTAATTGTTAGATGTATAATTTAATTCCACATGCAATGAGTTCATACACTTGAAATTTGTGTAAGCCTATAAGGAGACAAGCCAAAAATATAATTAAAAATATATATATTTTTCTTCTTTTGCCTCCAAAATTCATAACTCTTATTTTACTATTTTTCCTTAGGAGGCAACTTTAGGTTGAAATTTCCTCTAATGTCAAGAACTAGTTAGAAGCTCAAAAGACAAATACCAGGGGAGAAACAGCACATAGGAAAACCAAAACTAAGGGGACAAGGATATCAATACTGACATATGAAGTGCAAGCATAAATTCCCAAAGTGTATGTACCATCGAGAAAACTGAATGCATCAACAATCCTGAGATTTCATCACCACTATGCAAGGAAAGCTATCACGTAGAAGATCATTTCATTTCGATATTTTGTTCAACCCCCTTTCTAGTAGATTATTATATTTACCAATAAACATCTTGAAGATGGTCAAACATTGGATGATTACAACATTTAGAAGAAATAAACCCCACACCTTGTGCTTCATCTGAGAGTTTCCATGTATATCTTTGTGAAAAATTTAGGTGCAGTGGTTTGGGGACAAGTTGTAATGTTGGGCGTAGTCTTGAAAATCCAACAAGAAAATATTGATTTAATTTTGTCATTGAATTAAATTAGGAATAAAAGTGTAATTCCACATCACAAGACAACTTGTATGAGTTAACTAAGTTAATTTGACGTATTTAGCTCAGTTAATTTGATTTGAGGGTCTAACTTGAGTCATGTAGAGTGTCTCCTACATTATAGGATCCCTGATTGAGTTTATTTTGAGTTGAAATTAATTAATTCAGTCAAACTGAATTAAAGTCAGTTAAACTAGTTCCAACTGATGGAGGAACTAGTAGGAGGTCAGATAGTGGAGTATTGCCTCATGTTTTCAAACAGTTAACTGATGATTCACTCATAAATAACTCATGCATGTCAGATCTGAGAGCTACCCAGTTGAGATTGGAGTTCCAGGGAAGTGTTCTATTAGTTGTATAATCATATGAATTATACAGTTGGTGCATGCAGTCGGAGGAAGGCCTAGGAGGAATCCCCTCTTCACCTCCAACAAAGCATAAATCACCCAATACTCTGATATCTATCTCAAAACCAACAGCAATTCTCTGCAATGTACAAAATTCCAGCCTCTGGATCTCTGGGATGAGGGATCCATATATAGATGTATGCAAAGAGGATGAGTCAGCTCATGATTTGACTAGTGTCTTCTCTCTGTCAGTTCTTGCTTCCACTTGGAGACTGAGAGCCTCTTACTCATCCTTGGTCGAACTCAGTGAGGCAAGTGTCATTGGGGAAGATTCTGGAAGCTTCCATTGTCTGTCCACCTCGCGGAATGACACTGCCATTTGTCATTTCCCGCTCAATGCACCCTGGTAGTGCATTTAGGTGTGTTGCAACGCACCTAGCTAGTGTACTAAGGTGCTATGCAACGCAGCTAGCTAGTGGAGCAGCTAAAATGATCCTGATTTGACTGATTCTGAGCGGTTTCTGGTGGAGAACTTGTGGGAGAAGCTGTAATTTGTTGACCTTGTTCCTTTAGGGGCCGGAACAACACTTTTAGGGACTTAGGATCCCTTGGTTTATGGACATTTCATGCTTAGAGCTGTAAGGCACAAAAATATCTATAACAAGAGCCCACTAATTTGGAGGAGGGATTGCCTAACGTGCAGCTATTTGCAGTGCGCATCACGAATGGTCACTTTGAAGACATCATACACTTCCTAACGACAAGAACTACCCTAGAAGGCTACACCATCCACCAAAAGAAGGAGTTAGTGGTGCACGTGACATACTTTTCTTTCATTGTCGAACATTTATACCAAATGGGATCTGATGAAGTATTACGACGATATGTACTAGATTTTGAAAGGAGCAGTATCCTCGCGGACACTCATGGGGGCACCAAAGGAGGCCATTATGCCGGAAGAGATACTACACAGAATATTCTGTGCGTAGGGTTGTGGTGGCCAACCCTCTATCAGGATTCAAAAGCTTACTGCAAGGCGTGTGATGTGTGTTAATGGACTGGTAGGCCATCACGGAGAGATGAGCTGCCTCTGAACCCACAGATGACGTTGCAACCTTTTGAGAAATGGGTGATAGATTTTGTGGGACCCATTCAGTGCCAAGGAAAGAAGATAGGAGTGTGGTACATTATCACCGTGACTGAGTATTTGACTTGATGGGTGGAGGCACAACCTGTGATGGATTGCATAGGCGCGACTGCTGCGAAGTTCCTCTTTGAGTATGTACTGACACAATTTGGGTGTCCAAGGATTTTGATGAGTGATCGTGGTATGCACTTTCTGAATGAAATGTTTAGCGCGCTGACGGAGGAATTTCAGGTATATCACTAGAAAAGCATGCCTTATCACCCACAGGCTAACGAGATGGTGGAAGCATTTAATAAGGTGTTGGAGAATGCACTGACCAAGGTTTGCAACGTTGAGCGAAGTGATTAGGACCGATGCATACCCGCCATACTATGGGCCTATCGAATGACATGTACAAAGTTGACTGGAAAGACACCCTTTAGGCTTGTATATGGTGTTCAAGCAGTGATGCCCATGGAATACATTGTACCTAGTTTACGCATAGCAGAACTCATAGGTATGACAAATCACGAAGCCCTGGAAGAGAGGCCCGCACAGCTTGCTAAGATTGAGGAAGAGAGATTTCTAGCTGGATTTCACCAACAGGTCCAAAAGCAGCGTGAAAAAGCATGGCATGATCGACACATTAAGTTGCGCACCTTTAAGGTAAATGATATGGTTTTGTTATATGACAGTAAGTTTGATAAATTTACAGGGAAGTTCAGAATGCACTGGCTAGGGCCCTATGTCATTAAGGAGATTACCGATGATGGAGAAGTTCAGTTAGTTAAATTGAATCAAGATCCCTTCCTAGGAAAGGTGAATGGTAGCCAATTGAAGCCATACACCGGTGATCCGGCTAGGTGACTATATGAAGGTAGCATAGTCTTAGCACTCCAGGCAACTGAAAGGAGGCGCGGGACTATAAACTACACTTCCCGGGTTGGGGAGCTACGCGACTGGAGGATTGTGTGGGACAAGGAAATGTCACAGGGTTCGTAACAACGCAAAGAGAGTTGCGCTACCCAGGAATAAATCACGCAGGTCAGTCGGAAAGTGACGTTAAAGTCACTGTTCATGATTTGATGGTAGGAATATGGCCAAATGGAGTGGGCAATCGACATTTAAGACAAACATTATGGGTAATATCCTTGGAAATCTGCCGCCAATCCAACATTAATGAACCGAATGTGGTGGGAACGGTCAAATTTGAATTCAAAATTTGCTATAAATTACAGGTGGAGGCCCAACGAAAAACACTTGGCATTTTGAACATTGAGTTGGTGAGCTCTCAGACATGCATAATCCATGCATTCCTCGAAGCACTTCTTGATTTCCCAGTGTTTGATTGCTTTCCAAAATCCAAACACAATTTCATCCATGATTTTATCCCAAGATATGAAGCTATGGACACTGAAGTAGTGACAGCCGAGGGGGTTGTGCCGAAGGTTGTTAGGGAGGAAGAGGGAGCTGCTCCAGAGGTTGTATAGGTATTAGCTGAAGTCCCCAAATCACCACGGATTCCTAGACTGAAGCCAACCCCAACCAAGGAGAGTGCGAAGGATAAGAAGGGCAATTAGGTTGCGATACTGGTGTGCACGTAACCTAGAAGAAACCCACTGAAGGACAAGCCCACCACAAAAGAAAAGGGAAAAGCCATTAACTTGGAGTCAGAGGAGGAAGAAATTGATGACCTCCTGATGGATAATGAGGAGTTGGGCATGGAAGTGGAGGAAGTTGAAGTTGAGGGTTCTTACCCTATCACTAAGTTTCCCGAATATGTCCCTCCGTGCAAGGGAAAGACCAAGGTGCCAAATGACATTGACAAAAGCAAGGTTGCCTTGCACACACCTCTGCTACCAGACGAAATTGTCTTTGAAGGACCACGATTGGGGCAGGTTTTGTTGTTGAAACTTGAAGATTAGGACTTAGTTGACTATGAGAAGTTCCTACACTTGGCGATAGAGTAGCTAATGCACCACGTTGTTGACATAACCACTAGGATGATTGCATTGGAACCGTAGAAGTGGCCCAGGGGAGTAGACAAGGCAGGTCTGCTCAACCTGCTATGGGTGCTGCACTATAATCACACACCCATTATAGTATTGGTCATCAAGCAGCTGTTATGCTTGGTGCATGATGGGTGTCTCTAGCTGGAGGAGCTGATACCCATCACTAGCAGGCTGATCCATCAGATCACACGATTGCCCTATACAGGGGAAAATCCAGCCATGATGTTTGGCAGAAAAGGTGGTGAGCAAGCCCTCGTGGAGGCCATGAAGGAGAAATTCAAGCTCGTGAAGAGGCCGCAAGGCTATGCCATCTCAAGTATCTGCGACACTGTGGTCAAGGTGGCCACACAGATTTTGGCAGGAAAGGTTATGAGAAAGTGTCACATAGATGAAGTGTCGGCACCAATCGTTGCTCTAGTAGCTCAATGCGCCGAAGAAGTCTAGTTTAATTCATCACATTATCTCTACAGTGAGTTCCTTGCGAACTACTGCGAGGCATAGAAGCACAGCAAGACCTTCCATTATGCATGGCTCTTGTTGTTTATTGTTCTGGTAGCCTGGGAGCTGCCGGAAGACATGCCATTTCCCTCAGTCACGTCAGACCTACCAGAGGCAGCGAAGTATGCTTCATTGTGGGTGAATAAGTATGCTAAGTGCATCAAGGATAGCAATATCTTCTAGATCTTGATGGAAATGATCATCCCCATGGCTATTAGTTGAAAACCTTGATTGTCACCTACTGTGTTTGCCAAACTGCAGGAGTACACGGAGTTCAAGGTAGAATTTCACCACGTATCATTCAGGGCATGGAAGGACATGGTATGACTTTCCTTACTTGGCAACGAACGATGATTGATGCAGTACTTGATCGCTAGCTGGTAGAGTGGCACACTACCTCAAGCTTAGCAGTGGGGTTGAGCAAGTCCATCGTGCAACGCAAAAAGGAGGAGGCCAAGCTCAAAATGGTGTAGATGGTCAAGAAAAGGAAGAAGGAGGCCACTAACAAGGCCCAAGAAGAGCGTGATGCCACCCAGCAGGCAGAAAAGCAGACAGGCGAAACAGAGCGTGGCTCTGACAAAGGTGTGAGGTCACCTTCACTTGAAACAGAGGAAGAAACATATGAGCAAACAGAAAAGCATGGAGCAGACCCACAAATGACGTTGGACTGCATCAAGCATCTAAGGGAACAAAAGAAAGCGGTTTCAAGGAAGAAATCCAAGGCTAGTAAGGCATCGCTGGACCCAATCACCCTCACAGAGGGAGATTTGCATGACATTGGAGACACGATGCAGGATGTCACCGTGGAGGCACTACAACAGTTCGAGTAGCAGCATCAGCTACTATTGGGGCCCATCCAGATGTGTTTGTAGGAGCTGCAGACCCATGCATCATAGGCTGGCACAGTGTCCACTAGCCTCGCTATTGGTACTTCAGAAGCTGCTGAGATGCTACGTGCAAAGGTCTCCCGAGCGATAATGTTGCCAGATGGAGCATTGAACACAAAAAATGAAGCTGATAGGCCCACAATCAGTGCCCTCAAGGGAGTGGGGTTGAACTTGGCAGCGCTCCCTAGTGAGGCGCTCCACCTACTGCAAGATGGAGTGATGGCAGAGCTGAGGGCCCATGAAAACCACACTTTGTAGGTGATCAGTGAGCAGAAGATTAATAGTGAACAAATGACCCTACAACGAGACTCTTCCATTGCCATTGTGACCAAGGTAACTGACTAAAACAAATGCATAGTTTAGGTTGTGGAGGAGGCATGCCGAATGATCCCGGAGTTGGCCATTCCCGAAGGAGAACTGGTCGAGGTGTGCGTTCACAAGCTTGCTACAGGGGTGTGCGATGCTCGCACAAAGTTGGCTAAGGTTCAGCTGGAGCTGAGCCCACAGATTACAGATTTAGAGTTGAAGGCCCAGCCTTCAACTCCGCTAGACGTAAAGGAGAAATGTGCAACCACTGTCACAGAGGCAATAGCAGGGGTAGTCAGTGCAGTAGCAAACTGCATACGGTTGTTTGAACAGTCATTTGAGGTCTTAATGAGCTTGCAGGAGGACCCTAATGTACAAGGGCTAGAGACATAGGCATGAGAACTATAGCAGTGCTACAATGAAGTAAAAGGTATGGCGTGCACCGTCATTGTCACGCAAAGACTAGCAAAGCTGCAGGAGGCCAAAGCACTGAAAGAACAGGTAGATGCAACACAGAACAAAGAGGCAGTGTTGAAGGAGCGCTTGAAGCCCTGGTTGGATGAGGCTTACTCGATCATGACCTCCATTCAAGGCAAGCTTACTAATCTGCAAGTGATTCACTAGAAGATTCAGGTTAACAGTTCAGGACCAGCGACGGAGTAGTTGGTTGAAGAAGCGAAGCAGGTGACCGCATAGTGCACCATTGAGGTTATTGTCATATAGGTCAAACTAGGAGGTCTTCGCGCCAAGATATCTGCACCTGCAGAGTAACTCGAGGGTGATTCACCATGTTTGTGTTCGGGGCCTATTAGGAACAGGTTCCCCCAAGGATAGTTTTGGGGCTAAAAGCCCATGTTTTGGGACAAATTTTGTAATAAATTTGTAAAGTCTTCGCATTTTGTGGTCGCGGAGCACGAAGGTGTCAAGAGTCATAAAGGTTTGTCCACCCTTATTTTGTAAAGTGTAAAGTCAGCTATAAAGATCCACCCATGGTCCGCAGACCATGGGATTGTGTAAAAAAGAGCTAAGTAAGTAAGCTCTAAAGTAGCGAAGTGAAGAAAGTAGTGAAGAATGAAGTAAGTAATTAAGCATTGGAGTCTAAGTGTTCTCGGGTCTTAGCGTAGGTAGAGGTTCTATAGCTAAGTGTGCTGAGGCCTAGGGTGGAAGTCCACAGCTGAGTGCAAAGACCCCTACAGATGTGTGCACAGGGCGGATAGAATCTATATTAATCTGAAGATATCAATAAAGAGAAGTATTCTACAAATTATGTGTATTTATTTCTTGTTAATGCATCTAGTTATATTGTGTTTTGGGTTTAATTTACAATGTTCATGTGATGTGCGAATGTATGTGACTGTATTGGTTAATTAAACACAAGTAAGGATATCAGTTTACATGGTGCTAACTATGGTTGATTAGTAAGATAAGTAAAACACTTAAGATAACTTGGGAACCTATACAATACGTTGTCATAGCAGCGTGGAAGTACCTGGATCGTGGGTTAAGGCTATGCGAAGGTCAATCGTACACCTTCGTGGAGGTACTGAAAGGCGGAATAAAGGGTAGACTAGAAGAGCCCTAAATCTTAGTGACCTATGCGAAAGTAGGAACAGAGGGTATAAATCGACATCACGACCATCTCAGGGTGCGGAAACTTGGTTCTAGTATCCCCCCATACTGCTTCAGGTGAGACTTCAGTCCATGCTCCACGGGCTGATGTTGAAAGGGCCAGTAGTGTAGGGATTTATTTGGCTAACTAACGCTGAACTTGGGTCAGACCCCACAAAGCCAACACAATGCTTAGGAAGGTCAACCAAAGGTCAACCCGTGGGAAGGTGAAATATAAGGAAAGTTGTTTGAATTATTTTATAAGGTTTTCCCATGGTAATATTTACCTCCGATAATAAAAAGGGATTTTTGGTTGGCTTGTGCATAAATGTAAAACTATAAATAGCCTAAGGCCATGAAGGGAAAGTAAAACTAAGGTTTTGACTAGGACTTAATCAAGAAATTCATTGTATTCTTGTAAGATACAATATCATGTTGTAATGTTGATCTACTAGGCTAGTGAGTTGTGATGGTTGGGATTGTATTGAAGATTTTACATTTATAATAAAAGAGCTATTTTGGGTTGTATTATGTTCTTTCGAATTACGTGATTATCATATTTCTTAGTTATTATTATGTTAAATGATTGTTACTTATTGATTTACTATGTAGAATAAGGGTATAACTCAATTTATTTTTATGAATGCCTTGAGTGAGACTTCACCTACTCACAAGTGTTGCCAAAAAGGGTCGGCGTATGAGGACTTTTGTTGGCTAATTCATTCTAAATGTGGGTCTTCCCTCTACGTGCCGGCAAATGGTTCCATTTTCAAAAGAAGGGATCATGGAGGAGGAAGAATGTTGTAAGTGGTAGACAACATCTATCACACATTAACATGATGGAAAAAACAGGAAGGGAAAACAAGAAGAAGTGTTAGTATTAGCCATGTAGATGCACTTCATGGCCGAATAAAATGTGAAAACTCACTTCATTAATAACATAATAAGTGCACTATAATGTTAAGGATTTATTTAGACCGATGGATCTAATAGGAATGTTTGTGGATAGGACGTTCACTAGCCCGAGTATGCCCACTAAGCCAACATCTATTAGGGAAATTAAATATGATGGGATATGAGACTGGGTTTGACCAATTTGAAATTAGGACACATCATGGTAGTTAATGATAAATTGTGGACACTTAGAGTCAAACAAGCTCATCGTTTCTAAGGAAAATGGAGAACAAAGAGTGCCATAAGAAAGCCAGAGTGTTAAAAAATAAGAGTTGCAAAGATTAGAGGAAATTTCAGCCTAAAAGCACCCATGAAATCTTCATGTACATAATATGTAAATCAATCAAAATATTTTAAATTTAAAAAGAGATACATGTAAATATTTTGGAGGGAAAATAGAAAATCTACATCTATTAATTGTATTTTTGGCTTATCTCCTTATATGTTTACTCGAATTTCAAGTGTAGGCACGCATTATATGCGGAATTAAATTCCCCATCCAATGTAGTACTAATTATGCATATTTATGAGAATACTCACATTGATAAAAAATTAAGATACATTAAAAAACGTGTTGAACATGTTTTTTAAGTGTATCTTCAATTTTTGTCAGTGTGGGTCTTCTCATAAGTATGCATATTGGGTAATTGTTAGATGTATAATTTAATTCCACATGCAATGAGTTCATACACTTGAAATTTGTGTAAGCCTATAAGGAGACAAGCCAAAAATATAATTAAAAATATATATATTTTTCTTCTTTTGCCTCCAAAATTCATAACTCTTATTTTACTATTTTTCCTTAGGAGGCAACTTTAGGTTGAAATTTCCTCTAATGTCAAGAACTAGTTAGAAGCTCAAAAGACAAATACCAGGGGAGAAACAGCACATAGGAAAACCAAAACTAAGGGGACAAGGATATCAATACTGACATATGAAGTGCAAGCATAAATTCCCAAAGTGTATGTACCATCGAGAAAACTGAATGCATCAACAATCCTGAGATTTCATCACCACTATGCAAGGAAAGCTATCACGTAGAAGATCATTTCATTTCGATATTTTGTTCAACCCCCTTTCTAGTAGATTATTATATTTACCAATAAACATCTTGAAGATGGTCAAACATTGGATGATTACAACATTTAGAAGAAATAAACCCCACACCTTGTGCTTCATCTGAGAGTTTCCATGTATATCTTTGTGAAAAATTTAGGTGCAGTGGTTTGGGGACAAGTTGTAATGTTGGGCGTAGTCTTGAAAATGCAACAAGAAAATATTGATTTAATTTTGTCATTGAATTAAATTAGGAATAAAAGTGTAATTCCACATCACAAGACAACTTGTATGAGTTAACTAAGTTAATTTGACGTATTTGGCTCAGTTAATTTGATTTGAGGGTCTAACTTGAGTCATGTAGAGTGTCTCCTACATTATAGGATCCCTGATTGAGTTTATTTTGAGTTGAAATTAATTAATTCAGTCAAACTGAATTAAAGTCAGTTAAACTAGTTCCAACTGATGGAGGAACTAGTAGGAGGTCAGATAGTGGAGTATTGCCTCATGTTTTCAAACAGTTAACTGATGATTCACTCATAAATAACTCATGCATGTCAGATCTGAGAGCTACCCAGTTGAGATTGGAGTTCCAGGGAAGTGTTCTATTAGTTGTATAATCATATGAATTATACAGTTGGTGCATGCAGTCGGAGGAAGGCCTATGAGGATTGCCCAATTCATATTGAGGAATTTCCCTAATTAATAGGGGGCTAATTCCCAAGGAAACATCGCAATGAAATAGGGACATGGGCAAGCCAAAATTTGGTTAAGTATTGCCTCAGGCTTGTCTAGGAAGTTGTGAGACAGATAGAGATAGTGCAGAGGTTGTTCGGGCTTGAGCAAAGCATTGTAATCTTCTCATACTTTTTTACTAATGTAATATACAGATAGCAAGGGTTTTTTTGGCTATGGCTTTCCCCAAGAAATCATTGTGTAATTTGTTAATTGAATTATTTATCTTGTATGCTTCATGATTTTGTGATCTTTTAATTGTTTCCACTGATGAGTAGAGTAGATTCAAGTCTATTGTTTTAGTAAATTACAATTAGCAGTTTGAATCTACAAGGAATTTATACATGGTATCAAAGAAGAAACCACTCTAGAAGAGGAGAATACAAGTTTTTCTTTTGTAGGTGAAATCGAATTTCTAGTATCATTCTTCTGAGCCAGCAGTTTGTCATTCTATGGATTGAGACTCAAATATGCCCTTGTGGGTAGTTCGAACTATATTTCTTGGGACAATATGGAGGTAGTGTTGGAAGACAATAGGCAGAAGGAATTCATAGACAAAGATATGCCTAAGCCTCTAGCAATTGATGCTCAAGATTTGGTAAAGTGGAGGAAATGTGTTGCAAAGGAGAGAAGGATCATACAAGAAGGAATTCGAGATCATATTGTCTCAAACCTACATGGGAAGGATACACCATATGTAATGTGGCAAGCCTTGGTCGACTTGTTTCAGAGCACCAGTGATCACAGGAAGTTGGCATTGAAGGACAAGCTTCGAAAGATAAAGATGGATAAGGGCAACATAAAACCACAATACTTGAGAAGATTCACCCAATGTTGGGATGAGCTTGGGAGTGTCGGTATTATAGTTGTTGAAGATGATCTGGTCAAGTTAGCACTTCTAGGCCTTCCCAAGAACTAGTAAAACTACTAGGATTTGGCAAATGGGAGGGAGAATCTACTAAAGTGGGAGAAATTTTGTTCTGAATTGGTTCAAGAAGAGATAATGTGGAGATCTAGAGATGGAACCTAATCCAAGAATGATGATGAGGAGAAATGTGCCTTAGCTGGAAAGGAAAAGAAAGGGAAATAAAAGAAATTCCAATCCAAAGGGGATTCTAGTTAGGGAGGTAAGAAGAATGACTTGTCGAAGATTAAATGTTTTCACTGTCATGAGCTGGGACATTATGCCACGAAGTGTTTGCATGAGAAGGCCGACAAGAAACCCTCAAGAGGAGCGAAAGGTGAAGCTCTTGCTTCACAATTCGATTTGGATTTCACCCACATTACTTGTATGGTGACATTGGTGATGGGTAGTGTGTTGTATATGGATAGTGGAGCCTCATTCCATATGATTGACAAAAAAAAAATTCTTCAGTGACTTAGAGTAAAAGGACCTCCAAATGCACATCAAATGGGAGATGATGGAAGGTATAGCGCGAACAACCTCGGTACTATTACTTTTTAGAGGGAGTCTGGTTCTTGTCTTACATTAAAAGATGCCATGTATGTTCTAGGTATGAAGAAGAATTTGGTTTCAGTTTCTATGTTGGAGGACCGTGGCTACGATATGATATTTAGTAAAGGAAATTATTTCCTTTGTCACATAGCCTCAGGACAAGTGAAGCAGATAGGGGTTCAGGTAAAGAACCTCAATAAATTAGATGTGGAAGACTGTGTTGCTTTGAGCACAAAAGTAGAGAAGGTACAAAGCTAAGACATCAGTGAATTATGGCATAGAAGATTGGGCCATCTCCACCATGGAGCTTTGAAGATCATGCAGAATATTTCTACAGGACTTCCCAAGGGTGCACTAGAGCAAAGAGATACAAGCAAAGGGTGTACATTGGGGAAGCACACCAAAGCCACCTTTCATGATAAGGATAGTCAAGCGCAAGTGATCCTTGAAAGAGTTCACTTAGATGTGTGTGGACCATTCTCAACAACCTCCATGGCCAAGCACAAGAATTATGTAATATTTGTAGATGATTTCTCATGTAAGTGTTTGATTTTATTCACGCAAAAGAAAGACCAGACGTTCTCTAAATTTTTTGAATTTAAAGCACTTGTTGAGAAATACACTGGCAGGAAAGTGAAGGCTCTCAGGAGCGATAATGGTGGAGAATATGTTTCAAATGAATTCAATAAATTATGTGCATCAGAAGGCATTTGACGGGAGTTAATAGCACCCCATTACCCACAACAAAATGGGGTGTGTTAGAGTCGGTCTGGTCAGTCCTCCATTAGAGATCAAAACTCTTTATGCATTTCATTTTTAGGTGTCCCGCTCCATTTACTCAGCCGCATTCTACTAGGCTCATGCCATGATCTGATGGAGAAGGTCATGCTAGTCATCTCCCCTCATGTCTGGCTCCTACTGGCTTAGGTCTTTGTGTCAATAATCACCTGAGTCCATGACAGTCAAGGTCTGGTCCTTTAATGGACAAAAGTCATTTTTGGTCATTAGGTCTACGGATTAAATCAATTTAGTCTTTAAAAATGTCCAGTAAAGCCATGCAGGCCAGAGTGATGCCCTTGCAAAGTAATGATCCGCAGAGTTTCATCGTCATATTGATAAACTTCGATTGTTCTTCAAAACTCTGTTTTGAAGAAAAGTCAAACAGTGCTATCTGTGACAAAATTTTCAAAAGGGTCTTCAGTTGATTTCTACAGGTGCAGTCATGGTTTCCATGGCCAAATGCTCTATCATGCAATCCCCACAAAAAGTGTCGAAAATTTCATCATTTGAGCCAAAATTCAGAGAAAAAGTGAAAATCAGGGTTGTATTAAAGTCAGTGAAAAAAGTGTTAAACAGGACATTAGAAAGGTGGGTTTTTTGAAAAAGCAAATTTAAAACATGACCTCCAAGCCTATATACACAAGTTTCCATCATAAATCCAAGTCATTGTGCAATCAAAGAGCTTAGAGAAGCATTCCAAGGTCGTGGAGTGTGAAATTGCACGATTTGGAGCAGTGGGAGGAAGTTTCAAGGTGCACGGCGCACACAGGCAAGGGTGTGGTGCAGACAGAGCCCGCCCGCATTGTTAATTTCTAACCAGTGTGGCGCACACACAGTGTGCGACGCACTGGGCTTTGTGCGCAGCACACAGAGACAAAGCACCCAGAACATGCCAAAACTCCCTCAAATCTTTGGTGAAGCCCCTCTAATTGCAAGGTAGGCTCTCAAACTCACTTGTTCATCAAATTGGACAAAGATATGGTGGCTTTTATGCCCATGATTGAAATGAAACAAAACTCTTAAAGCAACCACAGAAAGACACCAAGAAACCATCTTACTAGGGTTGTGCCATTGTGTTGTTTCTGCCAAGGTTTTATTTTCCCTACCCTACCCCTGTTCCTTATTCCCTTATGCCATTTTTCCTATTATCACTACCCTAAACACTACCAAATCCTACTACCTTTCCCCTCCTCCTATTGATCAATAAAAACCCCAAACCCTACCTTATTAAAACTCCAAACCCTAACCTATCAAAATACGCAAAACCCCTACATATCCCTCCACGAAATTCTCCCTATAACCCCTATTCCCATTTCATTACTCCCCTCCTAATACTCCCTTGTTTCATTGTTCCCCTTGGTGGAAGATATCACAAAACAACCTCTAGCTTCACCATCATCAAAAGGCAGCCAAAATACAGTTTATAAACAGCAGTCATGGCATCCAAGGTTTCATTAGAGTATGAGGTGGAGACCCAGAGTGATATAGCTTCAGGAGAACAGGCTCCTCGGAGACATCATAGGAGTGGCAAACATGTTAGGGATGAGCCGAACACCCTCACTGAGTTGCAGGCATGCCCTCTTGCTATGTCATGTTTCCAGCACCTAGCATGTTTTGAATTTTGTCAAAGGGTGGCAAATGTTAGAGTTCATCATGAGTTGGCCCGTCTGTTTGTGCTTCACCTACATGGAGGTCAGTCTACCTTGGCCGGGGTCACCTTCACATTGACACCCGAAACTATATCAGTGGCAACAGGCATACCAAATGTTGGAGAATAGTGGCATAAGAAGAAGAAGGTAGATAGGCATCATTATGAGCCTTACATTAAGGCCAGTTGTTTGAGGTAGCTCACGAGAGTTTTCCCATTCAGATTTTTGAGAGATGAGTATGATCCGCTCATGAAATTGATCATGAAATACTTCAGTTGTGAGGGGAGGTTTTCTCGCCTTTATACCTATCTCATCAGGTTGCTCATGCACTTTACCAGGGTACGGATGATGAACCTCCCATTTTTCATTTACGGGAACATAGAGAGGATGAAAAATTTCAGGCAGCATAAGACCCCTCGGCAGCAGCTCAACAGTGTTTATCACTTTTCTCTTATCTGGATTTTGGTGGATCATCAGTTGGGATTGCAGGGTATTGCTTGGGAATACTTCATCTCCCATGACTTCTTCAGCGCTCCACAGGTAGTATCAGAGGAAGAACATGAGATAGGTGATCCTTCACATCAGTATGAGCGCCATGAGACTGCTACTATGCCAGTATTCATCACCTATCAGAGATGCAGTAGACATTTGTTTGCGGCAGCGAAGCGAGTGTTATCTCCACCCAGGGTGGAAGGGGCCTCGCTTCCTACATCGACGACTCAGGATCAGGATAGAGGTAAGGAGTCAGTGCAGGAGGAAGGGCCATCAGGTGAACGAGAGACCAAATTCATTCTCCTCCATGATGATGAGACAGATACAGAACCAACAAATGTAGAGCTTACAGAGATCATCCAAGAGCAGCAATCAGTGATTGAGGCCTTATCCCTTGACTTGGAGAGGGCTAAGTGGAACATGAAATACCTGGAGCAGAGGAACAAATAGTTATAGGATTAGTGGGTGATCGTGGAGCTACAAAACATTTGTGAGCATCGCCAAGCTGCACAAAGAAGAAGAGTTGAGCTCACGTCATTGGAGCAAGAGATCAATGAGGATCGGGAGGCCAATCTCGAGAGCATGAACATGCACTTGGAGAGGTTTTTGGACAAGGCCGATCAATACCTTGCCTTGCTGAGACACATGGCTTATCATTACAGGACACGAAATATGAGTGCAAACGCCCGGATAAGGAGCTTGAAGGCAAAATTGAGCAAAGCAACCAAAGAGGCAAAAGAGGAAAAAGAGCAAGACCAGCTTCAAATCTTGGCTGAGGCTTCTTTGGCACAACATAGCACCCCATAGAGAACCTCCAGCCCAAATTTCAAGGAATTTGGGGAAATTTTGGTCACATGACAAATTTTTGGGCAAAACACAGGTTTTTTCTCCCTGTTGCGCGGTGTTAAAAATTGGGAGCTCCAAATCAAGAATGGTTTACATTTTTGGATTCATCATGGAAAATCACGACTACTAGTGCTTGGACAAGAAATTTGGGCAAGATCTGAGTCTCCAGGAGGCCAAAAACACCCAAAAAATGACCTCTCTGCCCCTTTTTTGACACACAGGAAGCAGTCTTGGGAGAATGAAGATTTGGAGGGGCAAATGAGCACCAAATTCAGAAATTCTAGTTGGGTTAGAAAGTAGACAGGACAGGCTTTCCAACAAGCACACTTGGGCACATTTGGAAACACACAATTGCCTCAAATCGGGCTCCAAAGTAGTGCGGCACACAGAGAAAATGGCGTGGCGCACACAGGAAAAATTGCCAAATTTGCTTCCGTTTCGCGAAATTTCAATTCGCGACTTCTCCAAGTGGGCCCGCTCATCTACATTTCAGTTTTTTGGAACCTAAGGTGGCATTTAAAGTATTTTATCTCCAGATTGGCTTCTATCCAAGTGGCAAAGGAAGGCAAATAGTCACCCAAGCCATTTGTCATGTTTGTAATGCTGCACCTGTAGCTGATGGTTGGCTCTTCATCTCCATTTTGTAATGATTCAAGTAACTCCCGAGCCCTTCGGTGTTCTATCTCTTCATGGCACATTCTATATATTGTATGTAAACCATTTGCAAAGGGTTGGTTGGCTTGTAACTTCTGGGAGACTGTGGGCAAGAAACTCTGCTTCTTCACTGTATATTTTTCACAGAGAATTAATGAAAGGCAGCGGCTCTGTTTCATGAGATTCATGTGGTTGTGAGTGTAGAAAATGTGTCTCTTATGTTTTCACATGTATTTCGTTATGTTTCATAATCCAATTCATGTTCATTTCCAATGAAATTTTCTGAGTTAGATAAGGTAGAATTCAATTTTATTGCTCTGCCTGTGGGAAAATTTCATGTTCAGTGTTCTTCTTCTGTTGAAAAGGATTCATGTTCATATGCCCTTTTCACTCTCCTAAACAATCTCTCCATTCCGCGTTATTTCAAACTAAATTGCTACACTTTCCACCTGCCTTGCCTCACGAAGTAATCTGTGCCTTTGTATTAAATTCTCTGTTCTTTGCTGACTGTTGGTCTCATACCATCCCAAAACCTCAGTCATTCATAAAAATTGTTTCTTGTATCCCTATTCACTTACTAGCCTAAGATCAATACTTCACTGTAAGTTATCTCAAACCGTTTTTTGCTTATCTATTCACTGAGCGTGACTCGGAGAGAGCCCTCTCCTGTTCTGGTAGGGCTAGCTACCAGACTAAGCATGGTTTGTGGTTACCCTGAATTTTGCCTTCCTTCAGCCTAGGGCAGATTTAGGTGCTAACATAGTGGCGACTCCACTGGGGAAGCAAGACTGAAATCAAATCCCCATATTCCTTAATAATTCTAAACTTCTGGATGATAAGTTTAGGATTGGAAAGGCTGAGTAAGTTGGTTGTGTCCTGTGATTTTTCTCAATAGCACGCTGGCTTTGAGACGATATACCAGAGCCAATCCAGACCCGGATCCTCCTCATATCTACGAAAATCCCAATTTGATTCCAAGACTTCTTCGTCAAGAAAGCACCATAACTCCCGTGTTCAAGTCTCATTCATTTCCTGATATTTTTGAGTATCTTGAAGAGCTTGAATTTGACGAACGGTTTGAAATATCATTGTTTGAGTCTAAGTCCGAAAGGGCTGTTGATTATACTGTCCCCAATCCTCAATTTCTTGTAGATCTAGAAACAGAAAGAGCTAACCAATTAATTGATAATTATATTGCGACACAGCCTCAAACTCCAATTGCCAGCCCCTTACAAACTGTGCACGCTCCTCCAACACCTCCAAGGAAAAATCCACCGAGAGTGATGACTGCCCATTTCGTACCCCTTGTTTTGCCCCAAGTTCTAGATGATATGCCCTCAGATTATCAAAGCAAAATCCCGTTTTTTGATGGCACTCCTAACAGCATTACTGATCAGCAGCATGTAGACAAAATGGCAGACTTCTATGAACTTCATGAGATAGATGCGGAGAATGTGGCAATGAGACTCTTTGTATAGACATTTGCAGGTGAAGTGAGGAAATGGTTCAGAGGTTTGCCGGCAGCACGTATCGCTACCTTGGCTGAACTACAAAGACAATTTTTAAATCGATGGGAAGTGAAAAAGAATCCTCTTCAAATTCTGGCTGAATATGAGCAAATTAAACGAAACATTGGTGAGTCGATCCAAGATTATTGTGTTAGATTCAATACAGTTTATAAAAAAATTCCAGATCATCTAAAGCCACCTGTGGGACTGGCTATGATGAAATTTTCGGGTGGTTTTGACGCTGATATGGCCTACCAATTAAGAGAGAGAGAACCAGCTACAATGGAAGACATGCAGAAAATCGCGGTTAGCATTGAAGCAAATCTGATGTCCAAAAGAGCTAGAGCGAAAGTAGAAAAGAAAGTCACGGTTAACGAAGAGTCTTCTTTAATGGATCAATTACTCAAAAAGGTAGAGCAGATGCTTGAAAGGGTGAAACTCGACAAGCCTGAATTGCAAGTTAGGAATCCTAACTTTCCTGGCCAGCAGCAGCCACAATATAGAATAAGATAGAGAGACCAGCGAACCCAAGAGCAGGCAGCACAACAGCCAGTACAGACACCTTTGCAGCAGAATTTTGTGCATGGACCAGAGTCAGATGAGGATGGGAATGTAATAGGTGAGGAAAACCACCTCTTTACTCCAGATGAGCTGCCTACTTACATTACCGAAGAAGAGGAGTGTGTGGTGAGTTCAGCTGCACACAAAGATGCAGATTTCATTCTAGCAAGTGACACTGTTTTACAAGAAGAATCAGAAGAGTATCAAAGGGGATATATGAATGCTCTATCCGCACAGCAGCAGTGATATTCACTTAGAAACAGAGATGTGCCAGCCAAACCAATTCATAAAAGGAAGGATGTTGAGGCATCAAAGAATGATTCATCAGCTACACAAAAGAAAAGAAAGGAGGCGGTTGGTCCGGAGAGCAGTAAATCAACATCAACAGAACAATCACATCAGCAAGCCGCATCAAAAGAAAAGGAAAGAAAAGAATCCCAGTCAAAGAGGTAGAAAAAAGTCCCGCTTTTAATTTAGAGAATGAGATTTCTAAGTTAAAGGTATCCATCCCCTTGACTGAAATAATGAAGAACAACAGTTATAGAGGAAAAATATCTAAGATGTTGAATTTGGACCCAATGTCCGACATGGTAAATGTTGAAGACGATTAGCCTGAAATGATTTTTGGGCCAGCATCGAAGGTGAGTCTCCTGATAGTGATGTACCACCCTTTTACATCAGTTTAAGATTGCATGATTTTGTGTTACACAATGACATGTTCGATTCCAGAGCTTCTCACAATCTCATGCCCAAGGCTATCATGGATAAGCTCGGTTTGGACATCACCCGGCAATACCACGATCTCTATTCATTTGATTCCAGCAGAGTGAGATGTATAGGACTCATCAAAGACTTGGTTGTGAGTTTGGATCAGCTGCCCATGAAAAATGTTTTGATGGATGTGGTGGTAGCAGATATTCCTCCAAGGTTTGGGATGCTCCTTTCCAGGTCTTGGGTAGCGAAATTGAAAAGGACACTACGGCTATATTTCTCCTATGCAACGATTCCGGTGTTTGGACAAATGAGGAAATTATATCGGGAACAAACAATTAAATATATGATCACCAGCAAGAAGAAACCAATAAATCATCCAATTAACTATGTACATATAGATTTAGAATCTTTTGTTTTGTATTCAGATAGTTTAAATGATATAGATAGTCAGTTAGTAGAAGCAGATGATATTCCGGAAATAACAGAAAATTTCAGAGAAATTTTAAAGAAAGAAGGACAAGAACAGCAGAACAATGTTGGGCAATCAGTGAAAAGTAATGGACAACAAGCAGACAAGGCACAGCAAACAGATTTCCAGAACTTGCAAGAGGATGAAGAAGGTTTGTGGACCATGGATTTTGATGGAGTAGTGGGAAATGATGGCGCTGGAATTGGAATTTGGGTACGCAGTCCTTTCTCCGCCCAGAACAAAGTGCCTAGCAATGTGCGGGTATGCTCTTACAAGTTGGCTTTTGAGTGTTCAAACAATGAAGCTGAATATGAAGCTCTGATTGCTGGCCTAAAGATTTTAAGAAAGTTGAATGTTAAAAGGATTTCAGTATATGGTGACTCCAAATTGGTAATAAAGTAGGTCAGAGGCGGGTATCAAGCAAAGCATCCTAGGATGCGGGCCTACCATAATGCAGTTCTAGACATCCTAAAATTATTTTCAGAATACACCTTGACATGTGTGCCTCGTATACAAAATAGTATCGCTAACGCTCTTGCCAAGGCAGCAAGTAGTTTGAAGATCCCAATGAATTCCAGCAATAAATTTGAAATCCATGTCAAGCATCGTCCAACCATTCCAGACAATCAGAGATATTGGCAAGTGTTTCAAGACGATGAGGAGATTAAGGATTTTCTACAAAACAAAGGCAAGTTCAAAGAAACCTCAATTGATGTAGAAAATGACGGTGGTAAAGGGAATGGTACAGATGAAGTGCAGATCAATGAAATGGACGTGTAGCTGAAGAATAACTTTATTCCTAAAGGCTTGATACCTTTAGAAGAACTTTTTGATCAAGATGATGTAGCCCGCAAGCCAACATTGCAGCCAACAGAGAAGGGTGTAGAAGAGGTCAACATCGAAACAGCTGCCAATCCTAAGTTGGTAAAATTATCCAATGCATTGCCGAGAAAGATCAAGGACAAATACATCAGTTTGATGGCTTCATTTGTAGATGTGTTTGCTTGGGACTATTCTGATTTAAAGATATATGACACCAATATAATTCAGCACACTATACCCATCAAGCCCAATCAAAAACCATTCAGACAGAAGCTGAGAAGGATAAATCCAAAGTTGCTGCCATCTATTGAAAAGGAGGTAAACAAGCTGTACACGTCAGGTATCATTGTGCCCATCAGATTTTCAGATTGGATCTCTAACTTGGTGCCCGTACGAAAGAAGACAGGTGAGATCCGCTTGTGCATTGATTTCAAAAATCTTAATAAAGTTTCATTTAAGGACAACTATCCACTGCCCAAGATGGACCATATACTTCAGCGAGTAGTGGAGGCATCTTGTATGTCACTACTTGATGGTAATTCCAGATATAACCAAATTTCTGTCCATAAGGATGACCGAGACAAGACAGCATTCACCACTCCATGGGGAACCTTTCATTACGCCAAAATGCCTTTCAGTTTAAAGAATGCAGGTGCCACATTTCAGCGTGCAATGGACTTGGATTTTGCAAATGAGAAGGATATCTTTTTGGTGGTGTACCTGGATGATTTGACAATGTTTTCCAAATCTGATGAAGAACACATGCACCATCTAAAAATTGTCTTTCAAAAGTGCAGAAAATGTGGTTTATCACTGAATCCGAAGAAGAGCTTGTTCGCCATGGAGGAAGGCAAATTACTTGGGCATATTATCTCAAAATATGGCATTCATATTGACCCAACACGTGTGCAAGCAATTGAGCAAATCGATTTGCCCCGGAATAAAAAAGAGATACAATCGTTCAATGGTAAGATGAATTTTCTGCGTCGCTTTGTGCCTAATCTTGCTGAACACTTAAGAGAGATGACCAACATGCTCAAGAAGGATAGCCAAGTGAAATGGACATAGGAGGCTGTAAAATCTTTCAATTTGCTCAAATTGGCCCTTTCTTCAGCTCCAGTTCTAGTCAGCCCGGACTACAATCAGGATTTCATATTATTTTCATTTGCTTCGGAGCACACTATGGCAGCAGTATTATTGCAGAAAAGAGATGATCACGAAAGACCCATAGCATTCTTCAGTAGGGCTATAAGAGATGCATCTTTAAGGTACAACATCATTGAGAAGCAAGCCCTGGCACTGGTAAAGGCATTGAAGGATTTCCGGGTATATATTCTACATTCTCATATTCTAGCCTATGTTCCTAACGCTGCTGTAAAAGATGTTCTAGTACAGACCGATCCGGAAGGAAGAAGAGGCAAAAGGGATTGCAGCCCTGCTAGAATATGATGTGGAAATAAAGCCCACAAAGCTGGTCAAAGGACAGGGTTTGGCGAAGTTAATGGCCGAATCAAACTTGCATGCCTTGGACATAAATCTGATCACTGCTATGTTCGATGAGAACAAGGAAATATCATCAATTCAAGTATCTAAAATGTTTGCTCTGTCCCCATGGTATTCAGATATAATATATGTGCTAAAAAATCTATCACCACCACCCGGCATGACTAGAAATAAAGCGAGAACACTCAAGTTGAAGGCTGCCAAGTTTTGCATTCTAAATTCCGTGCTGTATTGGAAAGATCCCGGTGGTGTTTGTTAAATTGTTTGGTGGAAGAGGAGGCAAAGAAAGTCATGGAGGATTTCCATGGAGGAGAGTGTGGTCGTCACCTTTTTTGGAAGTCAACAGCAAATAAAATTTTGAGAGCAGGGTACTATTGGCCTACATTGTTTGCTAATGTGTACAAGATGGTCAAGCGCTGTCATAAATGTTAGATTTTCGAAGGAAAACAGAAATTACAGCCTTTGCCACTTAAGCCTATTGAGGTGAGCACTCCTTTCCAGCAGTGGGGGTTGGATTTCATTGGTGAAATTCATCTCGCTTCTTCCGGTCAGCATAGATGGATCCTCACAGCGACAGATTATTTCACAAAATGGATTGAGGCAACTCCCACCAGACAAGCTACAGATGTGGTAATCATTTCATTTCTTGAAAATAACATCTCGTATCGCTTTGGTTGTCCGAATAAGTTAATCACCGATAATGCAGTAGCTTTCAAATAAAAAAGGATGGTAGAATTTTGTCATAAATATCATATTATTTTGGGTCACTCAAATGCCTATCATCCACAAGGCAATGGATTGGTGGAGTCTTCGAACAAATCATTGGTCAACATCATTAAAAAGCTGCTGAAAATAAATAAAAAGAGCTGGAATAAGAGGTTGGTCCATGCACTCTGGGCAAATTGGATTAGTCAGAAAAATCCATTGGTATGTCACCGTTTGAGCTTGTTTATGGAGTTGATACAATATTTCCTACCTCTCTCGCTGCCCCAGTAGTCAGACTTCTTCAGAAGGTCGGCAGTGAAGAAGATGCCATGCAGAGAAGGTTGAATCAAATGGTCCACTTGCAGCAAACAAGAGAAGAATTTTTCAAGAACACATCCAAATTGCAGGAGAAGATAAAGAAAATTTATGACAGAAAAGCAAAGGCAGATAAATTTCAGTTGGATGATGTGGTGCTGAAGTGGGATGCAAGGAATGAAGAGAAAGGTAAGCACGGAAAGTTCGAGAATCTTTGGAAAGGTCCTTTCAAGATTGCAGCATATAGGGGTCAGAATGCCTTTCTTCTGAAGGAAATGAATGGGGAAGATTGTCCAGGAGGGCCGATCAATGGTCGGCTACTCAAGCGGTACCACTGTTGAGTTATTAACGCTGCTTCCACTATCATTGTAAATACCATTTTTATTTCAGTTTGGTTTCAGTCTGTCAAGATAGTTTTTGAGTCATTTCAATGTCAAGTTTGAGTCAATTTTTGGTCATTTTAATTTCATAAATGAGTCAGAGTCCTGTGTTGCTAGTCAAAATGATGACTCCATAGCCCGATGGACAAAAGGCACTGTCTAGCTCCTCCAGAGATCTGCTGTTCTTGGCACCTCCAAGGAGCTATCATCCCCCATTGGAGCCAATGTTAGAGTCGGTCTGGTCAGTCCTCCGTTAGAGATCAAAACTCTTTATGCATTTCATTTTTAGGTGTCCCGCTCCATTCATTCAGCTGCATTCTACTAGGGGCATGCCATGATCTAACGGAGAAGGTCATGGTAGTCATCTCCCCTCATGTCTGGCTCCTGCTGGCTTAGGTCTTTGTGTCAATAATCACCTGAGTCCATGACAGTCAAGGTCTGGTCCTTTAATGGACAAAAGTCATTTTTGGTCATTAGGTCCACAGATTAAATCAATTTGGTCTTTAAAAATGTCCAGTAAAGCCATGCAAGCTAGAGTGATACCCTTGCAAAGTAATGATCCGCAGAGTTTCATCGTCATATTGATAAACTTCGACTGTTCTTCAAAACTCTGTTTTGAAGAAAAGTCAAACAGTGTTATTTGTGACAAAATTTTCAAAAGGGTCTTCAGTTTATTTCTACAGGTGCAGTCATGGTTTCCGTGGCCAAATGCTCTGTCATGCAATCCCTGCAAAAAGTGTCGAAAATTTCATCATTTGAGCCAAAATTTAGAGAAAAAGTGAAAATTAGGGTTGTATTAAAGTCAGTGAAAAGAGTGTCAAACAGGACATTAGAAAGGTGGGTTTTTTGTGAAAGAAAATTTAAAACATGACCTCAAAGCCTATATACACAAGTTTCCATCATAAATCCAAGTCATTTTGCAATCAAAGAGCTTAGAGAAGCATTGCAAGGTCGTGGAGTGTGAAATCGCGCGATTTGGAGCAGTTGGAGGAAGTTTCAGGGTGCGCGGCACACACAGGCAGGGGCGCGGTGCACACACAGGGCGCGACGCACACAGAGCCCGCCCGTAGTGTTAATTTCTAACCAGCGCGGTGCACAAATAGGGCATGGCGCACTGGGCTTTGCGCGCGATGCACAGAGACAAAGCGTCCAGAACGTGCCAAAACTCCCTCAAATCTTTGGTGAAGCCCCTCTAATTGCAAGGTAGGCTCTCAAACTCACTTGTTCATCAAATTGGATAAAGATATGGTGGTTTTTATGCCCATGATTGAAATGAAACAAAACTCTTAAAGCAACCACAAAAAGACACCAAGAAACCATCTTGCTAGGGTTGTGCCATTGTGTTGTTGCTGCCAAGGTTTTATTTTCCCTACCCTACCCCTGTTCCTTATTCCCTTATGCCATTTTTCCTATTATCACTACCCTAAACACTACCAAATCCTACTACCTTTCCCCTCCTCCTATTGATCAATAAAAACCCCAAACCCTACCTTATTAAAACTCCAAACCCTAACCTATCAAAATACGCAAAACCCCTACATATCCCTCCACGAAATTCTCCCTATAAACCGTATTCCCATTTCATTACTCCCCTCCTAATACTCCCTTGTTTCATTGTTCCCCTTGGTGGCAGATATCACAAAACAACCTCCAGCTTCACCATCATCAAAGAGTAGCCAAAATACAGTTTATAAACAGCAGTCATGGCATCCGAGGTTTCATCAGAGTATGAGGTGGAGACCCATAGTGATACAGCTTCAAGAGAACAGGCTCCCCGGAGATATCATAGGAGTGGAAAACATGTTAGGGATGAGCCGAACACCCTCACTGAGTTGCAAGCATGCCCTCTTGCTATGTCATTTTTCCAACACCTAGCATGTTTTGAACTTTGTCAAAGGGTGGCAAATGTTAGAGTTCATCATGAGTTAGCCCATCTGTTTGTGCTTCACCTACATGGAGGTTAGTCTACCTTGGTCGGGGTCACCTTCACATTGACACCCGAAACTATATCAATGGCAACAGGCATACCAAATGTTGGAGAATAGTGACATAAGAAGAAGAAGGTAGATAGGCATCATTATGAGCCTTACATTAAGGCCAGTTGTTTGAGGTAGCTCACGAGAGTTTTCCCATTCATATTTTTGAGAGATGAGTATGCTCTGCTCATGAAATTGATCATGAAATACTTCAGTTGTGAGGGGAGGTTTTCTCGCCTTTATACCTATCACATCAGGTTGCTCATGCACTTTACCAAGGTGTGGATGATGAACCTCCCATTTTTCATTTACGGGAACAATGAGAGGATGAAAAATTTCATGCAGCATAAGACCCCTCGGCAACAGCTCAACAGTGTTTATCACTTTTCTCTTATCCGGATTTTGGTGGATCATCAGTTGGGATTGCAGGGTATTGCTTGGGAAGACTTCATCTCCCGTGACTTCTTCAGTGCTCCACAGGTAGTATCAGAGGCAAAACATGAGATAGGTGATCCTTCACATCAGTATGAGTGCCATGAGACTGCTACTATGCCAGTATTCATCACCTATCAGAGAGGCAGTAGACATTTGTTTGTGGCGAAAAAGCGAGTGTTATCTCCACCCGGGGTGGAAGGGGCCTTGCTTCCTACATTGATGACTTAGGATCAGGACAAAGGTAAGGAGCCAGTGTCGGAGGAAGGGCCATCAGGTGAACGAGAGACCGAATTCGTTCTCCTCCATGATGATGAGACAAATACAGAACCAACAAATGCAGAGCTTACAGAGATCATCCAGGAGCAGCAATCAGTGATTGACGCCTTATCCCTTGACTTGGAGAGGGCTAAGTGGAACATGAAATACCTGGAGTAGAGGAACAAATAGCTGGAGGATCAGCGGGCGATCGTGGAGCTACAAAAAATTCGTGAGCATCACCAAGCTGCACAAAGAAGAAGAGTTGAGCTCACGTCATTGGAGCAAGAGATCAATGAGGATCGGGAGGCCAAGCTCGAGAGCGTGAACATGCACTTAGAGAGGCTGCTGGACAAGGCTGATCAGGGACCTTGCCTTGCTGAGACACATGGATTATCATTATAGGACACGAAATATGAGTGCAAAGGCCTGGATAAGGAGCTTGAAGGCAAAATTGAGCAAAGCAACCAAAGAGGCAAAAGAGGCAAAAGAGCAAGATCAGCTTTGAATCTTGGCTGAGGCTTCTTTGGCATAGCATAGCACCCCATAGAGAACCTCCAGCCCAAATTTCAAGGAATTTGGGGAAATTTTGGTCACATGACAAATTTTTGGGCAAAATACAGGTTTTTTCTCCAGTGACGCAGCGCTAAAAATTGGGGGCTCCAAATGAAGAATGGTTTGCATTTTTGGATTCAGCATGGAAAATCACGACTACTAGTGCTTGGACAAGAAATTTGGGCAAGATCTGAGTCTCCAGGAGGTCAAAAACACCCAAAAAATGACCTCTCTGCCCCTTTTTTGACACACAGGAAGCAGTCTTGGGAGAATGAAGATTTGGAGGGGCAAATGAGCACCAAATTCAGAAATTCTAGTTGGGTTAGAAAGTAGACAGGACAGGCTTTCCAACAAGCACACTTGGGCACATTTTGGACACCTGCAAGTGCCTCAAATCAGGCTCCAAAGTAGCGTGGCGCACAGAGAAAATGGCGCAGCGCACACAGGAAAAATTGCCAAATTTGCTTCCGTTTCGCGAAATTTCGATTTGCGACTTCTCCAAGTGGGCCCGCTCATCTAAATTTCGGTTTTTTGGCACCTAAGGTGGCATTTAAATTATTTTCTCTCCAGATTGGCTTCTATTCAAGTGGCGAAGGAAGGCAAATGGTCACCCAAGCCATTTGTCATGTTTGTAACGCTGCACCTGTAGCTGATGGTGGGCTCTTCATCTCCATTTTGAAATGATTCAAGTAACTCCCCAACCCTTGGGCGTTCTATCTCTTCATGGCACATTCTATATATTGTATGTAAACCATTTTCAAAGGGTTGGTTGGCTTTTAACTTCTGGGAGACTGTGGGAAAGAAACTCTGCTTGTTCACTGTATATTTTTGACAGAGAATTAATGAAAGGCAGCGACTCTGTTTCATGAGATTCATGTGGTTGTGAGTGTAGAAAATGTGTCTCTTATGTTTTCATATGTATTTCGTTATGTTTCATAATCCAATTCATGTTCATTTCCAATGAAATTTTCTGAGTTAGATAAGGTAGAATTCAATTTTATTGCTCTGCCTGTGGGAAAATTTCATGTTCAGTGTTCTTCTTCTGTTGAAAAGGATTCATGTTCCTATGCCCTTTTCACTCTCCTAAACAATCTCTCCATTCCGCGTTATTTCGAACTAAATTGCTACACTTTCCACCTGCCTTGCCTCATGAAGTAATCTGTGCCTTTGTATTAAATTCTCTGTTCTTTGCTGACCGTTGGTCCCATACCATCCCAGAAGCTCAGTCATTCATAAAAATTATTTCTTGTATCCCTATTCACTTACTAGCCTAAGATCAATACTTAACTGTAAGTCATCTCAGACCATTTTTTGCTTATCTATTCACTGAGCGTGACTTGGAGAGAGCCCTCTCCTGTTCTGGCAGGGCTAGCTACCAGACTGAGCGTGGTTTGTGGTTACCCTGAATTTTGCCTTCCTTCAGCCTAGGGCAGATTTAGGTGCTAACAGGGTGGTTGAAAGGAAGAATAGAAGTATTTTGGGAGCCACACAGGTGATGTTACATGATCAAGGCCTACCATTTCACTTATGGGTTGAAGCATGCATCACAATTATATATGTGCGGAACAAGAGTCCCCGTGAGATTCTAGAGATGAGTACACCATAAGAATTTCTTTTTAGGTAAGAAACTAGATGTTGCACACTTCAGAATATTTGGTTCATCAGTTTACTGTAATGTTACCAAGGATGCAAGGAAAAATCTAGAGCCAACAACTAAGTTGGATATATTTGTGGGGTACACTGATACACCTCACAACTATCGGGTGTACCTATCATCTCACAGGATGACAATGGTTTGTAGTGATGTGAATTTTGATGAAGAGAAGGCCATGAGATGTTCCCTTGAGAGGAAGATTCAGTAGCATGTATATGAGGATATTTTAGCTCCAAAGGAAGAACCTGGGGATGATGTGGAGTAGCCACCTACAGAGGATCATAGAGTGGAAGCACCCACTCATCAAGAGACATCTAGAGATGGAAGCAGGCACACTAGAGAAGTTGATAGATTAATGCCTGATGGTAGAGAGAATGTGGGAGCACCCACATCATAGTGCAGGCATAGGATGTCACCAGATCGGTACATTGGCTACATGGTTCTGATGAGCGAGGGTTTAGAGATTGAGCCATCCTCATTTGAGGAAGCAGGGTAGAAACTAGTATGGGTTGATGCCATGGTAGAGGAGTATGTCTCCATTATTAGAAACAAAGTTTGGGAAGTGGTCCTAAGATGAAAAAACAAGTTATGGGTGAGTTCCAAATGGATTTACAAGGTAAACCAAGTAGCAGATGGGAGTGTGGAGAAACATAAATCCATATTTGTAGCCAAAGGGTTCTCTCGAGTGGAGGGAATTGATTACGAGGATACCTTTTCTCCAATAGAAATGTACTCTTCAATCATATCTATTCTAGAGCTTTCAGCGTAGATGGGATGGACAATACATTAGATGGATGTGAAGGCAATATTCCTCAATAGAGTGATTGAGGAAGAGGCGTAAATTTAGCATCTGGAATGATTTGATACCTTCAACAAAGAGTCACGCAGGCTCAAGCAAACATTCTATGGATTGAAACAAGCACCCCATGTTTGGTACACCAATACTAACAGCTATTTCACTAGGTTGAGCTTCACCAAAAGTGAAGTAGATGAAAACCTTTACCATATTGTGGTTGAAGGAAAATTATTGATTATAGTATTATATGTCAATGATTTAATTCTAATAAGTGATGAGAAGCTGGTAAAATCTTGCAAAGAGGATCTTGCAAGAGATTTTGAGATGAAGGACCTAGGGCTCATACATTATTTCCTTGGTATGGAAGTATGGAAAGGAGAGGAGGAATTGTTTGTGTCTCAAGGCAAGTATGCCAATGAGCTAGTGAAGAAGTTCCACATGGAGAGAAACAAACCCATGGAGACTCCTCTAGTAGGGAATTAGAGGAAGGAAGATACTTCAGGTGAAGTAGTGGAGGCTACTATCTATAGTCAGCTTGTGGGTTTTGTTGATCTAAAGATGATCTGAGGTTGTCACTAATGTCAACCCAAGCAGCACCAAGGGCTGCCCTGACCTTGCAAGCAAATTTTGACTTGAAAAGTTACTCTATTTTGAGTCAAGGATCTTCTAGATAGATTCTACTTGTCGAGTTATTTCTATCAATATATGGCACGCCGAGTAATTCTTCACAGTTTGAGAGATATTCATGTTTGACGTTAGTAAACCCATTTAGTGGGCTAAAACCCTATGGGGTTGTGGCATGGCACTCATAATTAGTCTTAGTCATTGAATAGTCATTAATTAATAATTTTTTAAGCTCCTAAAATCCCTCCAACATTCTCTATATAAGCCCCTCTCAACTCTATAAAAAGAAATCTCATATATCCTCCAAATGTAGAGATCGTGGAATTTTCACTATAACTTCATTTTCCTGAAGTCTTCGATTCTGAAATTAAAAACGATTTGATTCAAAATCCTGATGAACGTTGTGAAAAAATTTCAGATCTTGGTTCGCTATACTTTCGGAGATATGATCTGTGACCATTAAGGTTTTTGCAGGCTGCCGAATTTCATCTCAAAGAAGTGACCTTGGGAAAATCATCATAACTATCTCTCTGAGAAGAGGATTGGAATTATGTAAAAAGTGGTGGATAGTGCATGGACTGTAGTTTTCTGTATATCAATTTCAAAGCCAAAGGAGGAAATAGTGACACATGGCACGTCGTACAAGCTCACTCTACTGAATTATTCCATAATTAGGTCATTGTGAGAGATTGGGCATAATTTTGCCTTGAAGAGTCCAAATTGGGTCAGACCTGTGGCATTGGAAAGAAGACTCATAGCACTTCTACATGACTGAAGATCACATGTTGGGGATTTGAAATCACATAGATACATCAGATTAAATATCGTGCTCCTAGAAGGCAAGAAAAAATAGATCAAGTGTTGTCAAGGGGTGCAAAGAACCAAACTTTCTAGGGCAGCAAAGAGCAAGGTGCAGCAAAATTATGTAGTAGAGGTAAGCTACAGGTAAGTATCTTTTGTATATGCATGTTCATCTCTTAATTTCATTAGGTTATTTTTATTCTAATTTGTTGTTTTTGTTTAGCACTAACATATGCTCTGCAGGATGAGGTAAGTTTTGCTATTATCATGTCATGGGTATTTCCTTGAAGACTTTTTGTAGGTATTATATATTCATCAAGAGAAGACTCAATGCATATTAATCTAATGTTTTGAAGAATGAGAAAGGGTAGAATGACAAGAGTAGAAATCAAGGTGTAGAACAGCAGCAAGAAGTTCACCACATGAAGTATTCAAGTGGGCAGCACTGCATACAGACATTGTAAAAGTATCATTGTACAGAGTCATTGTAAAAGCATCTTTGTAAAATTTGTACAAGTGTCTATCTGCCAAGAGTTGAAGAGGAAGTGTCAGGAGGTCTAGGATCATCATTAGGTGGTTCTTTCATAGTTGGGGTTATGGTCTAGTGTGTCATCTTCTTCTACATCATTCTATATCATTGTAAAGTGGACAATTTTCCCTGGTACGGGAGTCCATTCTTCTTTTATTCTTCTATAGGGTGGTAGGGTGGTGCTAGGGTGAGTTGTAGCTCATTGGGTGTTGGGGTATTGTCATGTGGAAAGAGTCGATAATGCGGACAAAACCGACCTCCCTAGAAGCAAAAGCTTTCTAGTGACAAACAAGACAAATAAACACTACCTTTCTCTAAACATGCATTTAGAATACAAGTAATCAGGTGATTTTAACATACCTTTAGTCCAACGCTTTGTAGTAGTCCAGCCTCACCGATCTGGATGAGCTCCTCCTTCTCTTCGAAACCTGCATTCACTAACAAGCCAAAAGATTAAATAGCACCTGATAAACTCATAAAATAATACATATCCATCATACAGACCAAGGAGTATATGAAACAAATCATGAATAACAATCTGTTGAGAAAAATGAGTTCATTTGTATTAAGTGGAAACAAAAGAAACCATTACAACCTGAGCCTTGGTGTTGTGCAGGTCCCTCCTAGGGTCCAGCAAGAGTTTTCCTTTACTTTGATCAGCTCACCCACTCTCAAATAAGGCTAGGAAAGGATGGGAATCTCTCCTCTCAAGCTTTACAAAGGAGTCCTAATTCCAGCAGCATCTACCCTTAGGAATGTTCAGCTTTCAACCCCCTCTCCTTCTGGCCCAATGCCTATATTTATAGTGCTCTAGAGGAAGTTATTCAGGTCCACCATCAATGGGATAAGCCCCTCTTTGGATGGGATAGCTCCCCTCTTGATGGGATAAGTTCCTCTTTCATAGGGATACATGAACCATCTGGAGGCGCTCCATACACGTCAAACAAGCTTCTAGAATGCTCTAGAAATGACCACAAGTAACTTTTTTGGAGTGAAACTTGTGCCTTTTGACCTTTACAGGAGTACGCACCCTCCCCTTTACAGACAGAGCGTACAAGTACGCGGGTAATGTGAACTTGGGGTGCGTACACGCAGGTAAGGCTAAGAGAAACTACGTACCCAGAGATATATAGATTTTTAAATACTTTCTCTCTTTCTTGGAGTTTGACATGGAGAGCAGAGGTATAAGACTTGCCAAGGAGGATAGTATGACAGTTGATGGAGCCATACTAACTGCAAATAGTCATGGTGACAAATTTTAATGTAACAGATCATTTCACGGAATCCTTCGATCGAAAGTCAATGATGTAAACCATCGTCAAAGGCGAGAAACCTGCCATTGATGCATGCAGATTTCAAGGTACTGACGATTTCTAGGTCATCTTTCTAGATAATGTGCTGATGTCGATAGAAAGCGACCCATTGCAGGCAAACCCACAACACGAAATCATAGATCAAGTTGAAGAAATATAGTTGTAAGGACTGACTCAGGGATGGTCGAGATGGATGAAGAGTATTTTGCAGATGAATGGTTTATATGCAGAGACCTCTTGAACACATAACGACACAAAAGATGGCTTGGTGACATTTGACCCAAAGTTAATGCCCGGCTGAAGACTTTCAATGTGGTTTGATCAACTGTGAGGCAAAGGATTTCCCAACCTAGGTGAATGCAAAGTGTCGTGTTCAAGAGTGGTAATAAGGCTTCTTCTGAGACAAAGGATAACAAATAGGCTCATTTTCCTCTCTTTCCCCCCACCATTTTTGGCAAGTACCTCTTTATTTTTTACAAGCTTGAGGAGGATAACATATGCTTGATTATAAGCTCATCCTTCGGATGAGTCCAACTTAGTTTTGATTCGAACCCTAAGAAGGAGTGGTTCGTTCCTGTTTATAATCGAACAGGTCCTTTACTGTGAAATTTTAACGAGTCCAGTATAGGAGAAACTCGGCGTTTTTCAATTTTAGAGAGTCTGAAAAACTTAAGAAGACTCCAGGGTTGAACTTTTTCGTAAATTTGTGTCTCCCAAGCCCGAAAAAGTATAAAATAATACTTGAGAGAACCGCTTGATCTTACGACCAAGGAGTACTTTCATGATTAGTGTCTTTGACCTGAAAAGTAAAAAGCGATCAAGGACACGTCGTTTTATTTCCAGTATCGAATTTGAAACGACAAAAATCCGGCAATCTTTTCCTGTTTTTACGGTCAGAAAAGGGCTATAAGGGGACCGTCTTTTAATTCCGTTTTAACGAGTGTAAAAGAAATGCTCGGCAATCTTTTCATGTTTTAGGAGTCAGAAAAGGGCTTAAAAGATGACTCTGATGTTTTTGTATGTGAAAAATGACAATTTTCCCTGAAAATCCTTTTATCCTGCACAAAAACCAACACATTACTCATACCTCTTTAATATAGATAAAAATACTTTGAAAAATACCTTTTCATGGTGGAAAATAAACAAATTTAACATTCATTTACTCAAAAAACCTATAAAAAGGGCTTTTACCATTTCACTGTTGAGGAGAGAAAAAGGGCTTTTGGCAAGAAACTTCCCGTGGTCATTGCGGAGAATCTGACCGTCGAAATCGAATGCCATCTCATCAGGTATTCTACAACATCCTCCCTTGCATTTCCATCCATTTAGAATTTGTTTTTAGGCTTTAGATTTATTTTTTGGAGGCCTTGGGGCTTTCAAGGTCCGCTTTTCGGGGTACGCAGGTGCCCCATGGGTGACCTGCGTACCCCGACATTTTCTCCATTGGGAAAATGTCGGGAGTATGCAGCTTGCCTTAAGAGAAGGTGCGTACATACACCCTGTTTCTAAAGGCGGGCTGCGTACACCGTGGAGTGGATTTTTAACCTCCAAATTCTCCAAAATGAACCAAAAACTTTCATTTTTATGGACTCTAATAGATGTTTTATGGTGTGTAGATTGCCCACCATGCTTGATTGGCGTGAGAGGGAGCACGAAGATGTTGATTTGGCCACGATTAATCATCAACCTTCCATTGATGCTTTGAAGGCATGCGGTCTTTACAAATACTGGGCCATACCTGGCATGAGGGCCCAGGTGCGCTTTCTAGAGTGGCTGGTCGAAAGGTGGAACATTCAGGATCAGTGCTTTTACATCGGAGGGCACCAGCTCGAGATAGAGCCCTCAGACATATATTTTCTCACTGGTTTGCCCAAGAGGGGCGAACAATTATCTCTGTACGGGACTAGGCCGGGTGGCCAATCCCTTGCTAGTCTCCGTCTAGAGTGGTGCAATAACCAGAACCAGGAGAAGGGGATAGAGATCAAAAAGATATCCCGACCTGAACTTATGGTAATTGCCTTTACATTTACCAGACTTTGCGGCGCTGCCGCTTTGCACATTGCCATCGGGTCCCAAATGCAGATGGCGATTGACTGCTATCAGGGCACCATTTTCAACTGGTGTGATGCTGTGTTGGCCAATTTAAAGGGCCAACTGACTAGGGCAAAAAACGGGCAACTGAAGACTTTTGGTTATGGGCCTTTAGTTGTGAGTTTTGCTCTAGAGAGGGTTCTGATGTTGATCCCACAGCAGCTCACTGTTGAGGCTGGGCTTCCCCGAGAGCCTAAGTTGATGCTATGGGTTGCGGTGATGGCCCGTCATCCTGACGAGGGCACGGAGGGTGTCCGATTCAGACCGGAGTATTTTCACTAGTTAGAGAACCAGGTCTTCTGGATTCAGGATTTTCCGTATGCCGGAGTGGATTTTCGTGGAGATCCGGACATGATTCTTCCAGCGGGAGAACAGTGGGATGACACAGGTACTTCATTTTCCACAAGTTTTTTAAATTATTTACTTTTTTTTTGTGTTTATATCGTCTCAAAACTGACAGTGACAATTTTCAAAATGCAGATGTAGGTCCACAGCGTCCGGCCAATCTCCGGCCTTTCGAGAGGAGAATACCAGTTGCACCAGCACCAGCCCCACAGGATGCGGCCACAGAGACCCTAGCTGAGTTGGAATAGGACCTAGAGCGTCTTACGGCAGACATACCAGAGACTACTATAGATGATATTCCTATCAGACTTCAGCGCTATGTGGTTGCAGTCCCAGGACCTTTTAGGAGGTTCTTGTGTAGGGTAGCGCGTGCAGTGGTGTCGTATAGAGAGCACCACCAGTGATTGGCTAGTCACTTTTTGTAGACACATGTGACATTTTGGTTTTTTTTACTTATCATTTTTGCCGATCATAAGGTGTTTTTCAACCTATGATCGAAGACGATGTATTTTTTGACACACTCCTATCTATATATATCATTATTACCATCTTATCTTGTTAAACATGCGTGATGAAATGTTTTTAAATTTACATGTATGATTATCGCAAATGTCTGTCTAACATTCGAGAAGCAATTGCATCTGCTAATGTATTTAATGACCTTGGAATATGCTGATATTCAATGTAATCAAATTCACGTTCCAAGAGGCGCAATCTCAAAAATAACCTTAATAACACTGGATTTCTAATGGCATACACTCTATTAAGCTGTAATACAACGAGTTCAGAATCTAACCTCACTATCAAACTCCGAATCCCAAACGAAATAGATTCAGACAATAATTCAATCACTGCACTGTATTCTGCAATGTTGTTTGTTGTTTGACCGAGGCTCACCCCATGCATAGAAACTAACTCGTCAGAGGGTGAATAGATAACCCAAGCTGCGGAAGAGATATTTCGTGTACTACGACAAGCACCATCAGCGAATCCAATGTACGTTTGGAGAGGCGTCAACATCTGCAATATCAAGAGTAAAACCAAGATAAGCCAGAATAACGACGAAAAGCACACTCTCTAAGCTAAGCACACTGTCTATACTAACAAACACACCAGCTAGAAAGAAAAAACTAACCTAACTAAATCTCCATACCCATCATTTAAGCATAATACCTCTTTAGGTAAAGTCCATTTCTGGGCTTACCCAAAGAGTCCCCATCAAAATCTACCAGCTCATAGGCCCCTTTTGCTAGCTTTCGCTTGACAATGTAGGGCCCATGCCACATAGGAACGAATTTTCCAGCACCTAGTTTATCGTTAGCTTGATCATATAATAGCACTAGGTCTCCTTTCGAAAAATTCTGAGGGGTCACATTTCGATCATACTGAGCTTTCATACATTTTGCGTGAGTCTCGATTGCCAATGCAGCATCACGTCGAGTCTCATCTAATTGAGCTAAGTATAATAAACGCTTCTCCTCTTTGGAAGTAGCTGGAAGTAATTCGACAGCCATTTGAAGTGACGGGATTTCGCATTCAATGGGTAGCACAGCTTCCAAACCATAAACTAGTTGGGAAGGAGTGAACCCTGTTGATGTTTTCACTGAGGTTCCGTACGCCCAAAGCGCGGAAAATAACATGTTGTGCCAATTCGACCGATGAATACCAATGATTCGTTGGATCATGATAACTAGAACTTTGTTGATGGACTCAACCAGACCATTGGCTTGTGGATAATAAGGAGTTGAGCTATCGTGACGCAAACCAAGCTGACCTGTAAGTTCTGTCATCATAATGTTTCGAAAATGGCGCCCATGGTCAGTGATTATCACTTGTGGGACACCAAACCTAGCAATAATGTGATTGAATACGAAAATCGCAGCTGTCTTGCCGTCTGCCTCGAATGTAGGCATCGCCTCGGCCCACTTAGTAAAATAATCAACCGCAAGGATGATATACGCATGCCCCCCGCCGAGTGAGGGTTACATGTAATAAAATCGATACCCCATTTGGCAAAAGGACCAACGGCAATTATAGGGTGGAGAGGAGTAGGTGGTGTGCGCATCTTGCGATCAAACACTTGACAGTTGTGGCATTTTCGGACCGCAATGATACAATCTTTAAACATGGACGGCCAGAAGTAGCCAGCACGCAACACCTTCTGAGCTGTGGCATACCCAGACATATGACCGCCACACGCTCCAGAGTGACAGTCATTCAGAACCCTTTCTGCCTCTTCGTGAGTTAAGCAACGTCGGAAAACCAAGTCTGCCCCACGGCGATAAAGAGTATCTCCAAAAATTTTTTATTGTTGGGACTGGAATCGAATTTTCCGTCATTCCGACTTTGAAGCTTCAGGCCGAAAGGATTGGGTTTGGAGATAGACGATTATATCCCCATACCACGGATCTAAAGTGCTGATGAGAAACAGAGATTCGTCCGCAATGGGTTCCTCTGCCACAGTTTCCGTGTCAACACGCGGGAAATCACACATCAACTCCGCAAAAACTAAAGATTTCTTAGACTTAGATTTTTCAAATTCCAAGTCGAACTCCTGCAGGATAACGATCCATTTAGAGTACTTGCCCCCTAGCAATTGTTTAGTCAAAATGTAGATCATAGGGTTGCAATCCGAAATGACTGTAGTTTTACGGAGAAGAATGTAGTGACGAAAACGTTGGACAGCTTGAACAGCTGCCAAGGCCAATTTCTCCACATGTGAATATTTGAGCTCAGTGGGATTTAACGTCCGACTAAGATAATAGATCACATGTTCCGTTCTGAATTCATCTTCCTGAACTAAGACCATTCCAATGGTGGAATGAGCGGCGGCGAGGTACAAAAAGTAATCCTGGTTGTAGTTGGGAGGATGCAGCAACGGTGCATGGGTCAACACGTGCTTTAGCGCATCAAAAGATTTCTGAGCTATCTCATCCCAAGCAAATTGAGCATTTTGTTTCAACAACCGGGTAAAACCCTTGGTAATCTCGGCGTAGTTAGGAATGAATCGGCGTAAAAAGTTTGCTTTCCCCTGCAAACTTTGGAGTTGGCGAAGACTCGAAGGAGGAGGCAATTTGATGATAGCTTCTACCTTCGAGGGATCGACGCGAATGCCGGCTTTTGAAACTACAAATCCCAACAATCGTCCCACTTCTATGCAGAAGACACATTTGTGTGGGTTCAACCGTATACGATAATGCCTACACCTCATAAAAATTTCTCGTAAATGGACAAGGTGATCAGCTCGATGTAAGAAGTGAGCGGGCAAATCATCGAGATACGGTTGCACAATGTGCTTGATGTCATGAAATGCATAAGACATTGCCCTTTGAAAAGTGGCTCCGGCATTCTTAAGCCCAAAAGGTAATTTGCAATAAGCAAATGTCCCCCATGGACAAATGAAAGCCGTTTTTGGTTGATCGGCAGGTAGAATATTGATTTGGTTGTAACCGGAAAAACCGTCCATAAAGGAAAATATTTCACTGCCGGCACAATCATCAATTATTTGATCGATATAGGGCATTGGATAGTTGTCCTTGGGACAAGCACAATTGATATCCCTATAATCGATGCATATTCTTATTGTTCCCTGTTTTTTGTTAACCAAAACAATATTCAATACCCAATCCGTTAATGGGATCGAATAAATGAAACCTGCTTTCAACAGCTTCTCAACTTCTGCTTTAATTGCAGCTGCTTTTCATGGGTGAATCTGACGCAAACGTTGCCGGACGGGTTTAGCGTCCGGGTAAGTCTTGATTTCATGGACAATAATAGAGGGATCAATTCCTGGCATTTCCTCGTAAGACCAGGCAAACACGTCGCGGAATTCTTGAAATAGGGCCTTGTATATTTGAATTTCGTCATCTGAACATGAGGCACCTATATGAATGTGTTCAACAATTCCGGGCTTCACTGAAATGTCAATGGGAATAGTGCGAGAAATGTTTCCCAAATTCAGCTCTGAATCAGGATGTTTCATTGGACTCTGAGCGTCTTTGACATATTCAGCTGTAAAGATTGATGAGAAATCATTTTCAAAACGATCATCCTCAGGTAAGAACGAAGATCTATGATGAAGATCTTCCCATGGTAAATCGTCTACGCACAGGACTTCACAAAGTTGTTCATCAGATGACACAACTTCGGGAAATGTTATTAACTCTGAGGTTGACACGAAAAGGGATTCCTCACGGACCACATTCATTTGGTCGATTTGGGTTGAACGCGGGTCGGTAAAAGACTGCACAGCTTCATAGGCAATTTCATATGGACTCAAAGGCATAGCATCACCGAATGAGTCTATCTCAGATTCAGATGGGACAATCCAAGGATCATCATAAATAATGGTGTCTGATGTAATCATATGAATGAATGCAAATGAAGGGTCTGCGTTGATTGGAGGAAAAGGAAAAGTTCCCAGTAAACCGGCATCTTTAACTAATCCTACGCCAACATCCTTATAAGGGATAGTCGTTTTACCGACATGCTGGATACTCTCTGAAGAGGCTGGGTCGGATGAAAAGTAAGCCAGCTGGTCTATAGTTACGATCTTGCCATTATGTGGAAACTTTATTACTCTGAAGACCGATGAAACGACCGCTGTCATAGCGTAAGACCAACTTCGACCCAAAAGAAGGTTGTAGTCTAGAGGGGCATCAACCACCTCCACATCTAGACTAACGGTTTTTCCTTCAACCCCTATAGGCAAATCCTGTAGAATGCCAAACGGATGGAACCCACGGCCATCAAAGGCCTTAAGAATTGTCGGGGATTGATTTAGTGAAGGAGAACCAAGCGATCTCCAGCACTGTATCGACATAATACACGTGGAAGCTCCCTCATCAATTACAGTCCGATAATTAGGCCTGTTTTTGACTATCACTGGGATCTGGAAAGCCATCTGATGAGGCAAACGCGGTGTACTATTTTCTAGATCAAAGATTATTAGGTTCGGGTCCTGAACATCAACAACTCCTATAGCTGACAAAAGTAATTTTCGCTGTGCTGGACATGATTGCAGCACTTCTAAAGCCGACATTGCTAAGGGTGAAACAGCTAAATCCTCAACAATGTTGTAATTCTGGGCTGCTCTCGCATGTGGATTGGGCGGTTTAATTACTAAGTCAGGGTTAGGTTTCTCGATCTGTAGTGGATCGGAACCGGGAGCTGAGGTTGATGGATTTGAATGAGAAGATTCTGCTTCTTTCGATCCATCAACAGGACTTTTACTACCATAATCTTGCGATCGAGTTGCAATCCTTACATGATACATCATCAATATGGGTTCTTCACTGGCACTCGAGGAAGAACCTATCATCTTACTCTCCTGCTTTGGAAATGGATCTTTCAAAACAGCAGGAGTTGGGGAACCTTTGACGATTTTCACAACCTCGGCCCGATGAGGGCAATCTCTTGTAAAATGATCCTCTTCACAAATAAGACAAGGATATCGAGGTTTGCGCTTTTCGTCATTGGTTTCCGACTTTTCTGTTTTCTCCTTTGGAGTCTTGTCTGCTTTACTCTTCTTCTTACCTTTCTTCTTCCCACCGTTTTTTGATTTAGCCGTAGATGACTCTACAGTGTGAATATCAGCGGAAATTTCAGGAGAAGATTCTCCTGTCGGGGAATCTGGTAAGGTTATAATGGGCGAAGAATTCTTTGAAGACTTCTTCTTGCTTTTAGTATTTACCGTACCAATCATGCCATCAGCAGCATGAGATCCCGAAGGAGCAGCAGCGATTTGATTTGACTTTGGAAGATCTGGGATATTTTCGTGTAACGTACCTGACTGAGTGTAAACTAAGTCAAGGTACTGTGCTTGAGCAATTACTTGCTCCTCAGTAACTACTCCGGCCTTAGCTACGTCTTCAGTAATCTTCGGTAATAATGATTTAACAAACCATTTAGCTAAGATTTGGCCCGGGATAAAAACTTTCACTAATCCTCATCGACGTCTCCATTCATGTATATGATCGGAAATATAAGTGGATGTTGACTGTTTTAATGAAGTTAATAGCTCCGTGCCATTATCATATCTGACCGGCAACTGAAAATGAGTTAGGAACGAGGTAGCTAACTGACTAAAATTGTAAAAAGAGGCCCGTGGTAACTCAATGTACCACTTGGTTGCGAGACCAATGAGCGTACGCTGAAAAAGACGTAAGCGGATCGAATCATCCGAGATGGAATTTGAAGCACACCAGAGGTGGTAAGTCATCACATGATTGGACGGATCCTCTCCAGACTTACCTTCGAACTTGGGAATATCACTGGGCAACTTATTTGGCATTGGCGGCCAGAACGGAAGATAATTTATTGGATCGTTCGTTAGGCACGACAAGTCTGGTAAATCCAAAGTTGCGATAAACGGTAACTACCAATTAGGATCCCTAAAACTCTGGGTCACAAGACCAGTCCCAGGAGGAGGATATCCAGGATAACTTGGAATAGGAATCGCATTCGGGATATTGTATCCTCCTGGAAAACCAGGATTAACCGGACCGTACTGGGGTTGCTATGGTTGTTGATAAGTGTACCCAGGATACGGTTGATACTGGTAAACTTGTTGTTGGACAGCAAGCCCGTATTGGTACTGTCCCTGGTACGGTTGATAAGTGAATTGTGGTTGACTAGTGACAACCGTACTTAAACCAGGTTGTCCTACAGGCATCTGAACCGTAGTTTGAATCGTAGATCCAGACAATGGTAAAGATGTCTGAGGAGTAGTTGCAGAGACAGTAGAAACCGGAGCTGTCGATACTCCAGAAGTAAGTGCGGTAGACTGAACAGACGTTGCAGTAGTTGCAGCAGTCGTTTGAGATGGAGTACTAGGTGCAATTGGCGACTGTGAAACTACCGAAGTTACAGAAGTTTGAATATTAGACTGGACTGGTTGCTGGGGTGAACCAGAAACTAAGGGTTGTCCAGTTTGAGATGACAACTGTATACTTGGCTGCAACACCTGTTGAACTTGTGATGGATCCCACACTATATTCATTCCGGGGTATTGACCCGTAACAGGTTGAGGATATTGAGATCCATAACCAGGTTGAGGGTAGGATTGATAATTGAAAGGTACATTTCCCATACCTTGAACATAAGATTGACCTTGAGGTGGTTGATAACCTTGACTCAAGAACTGACCCTGGGGTTGATACCCTTGAGGCACGTACTGATACTGGGGTTGACCTTGAGGCATAAATTGATACTGAGGTTGACCTTGGGGTACATATTGAGGCTGGGGTTGACCTTGAGGAATGTATTGTACTATGGGTACATACTGTCCTTGAGGTTGCCCCCCAGACGCAATTTGTGTACCTTGAGGTTGCCCCCTAGGCGTTAATTGAGGCTGCCCCCCAGGTGGTAACTGGCCACCTTGAGGTTGAGAACCGGGAATTGAACCTGACATCATGTAAATGTCTCCTACACCCAACGGTTTATTACCATGGTTTCCAGTTAATAACCCATGTTCAATGGGTTGAGGAGATGCTCCCGCAAAAGTACCAGAAAGTGACTGATACCCAGAGGGAACAGCAGGACCGCCGTACAAGAAAGATTCAGGAGATTGAGTGAACACGGACGACTGACCAGACATATTTACAGGAGTATAAATACCTCCGGGTGGATAAGGAGTACGAGGTGGAGAAAAACTTGACCCTGAGTTGTCCAAATAATTAGTTAACGAAAGATACCAAGTAGTACTTCTAGGAGGACTGTAAAAGATAGATTCACGCTCCCTTAGATCAATAGTAGGTTGATCTTCAGGGATAGGGACGCATATTTCTTCTTCTGGAGCAAGTTCTTCAATAGCTATCAATCCAACAGGAAGATTTTCGGTGATGACTCTTTCTACCCTAGGTGAATCAGGAACACTAGAAGTTGGAGTAACAGGTTCAGATATTTTAGGTTCTTCGCCTATATCACTAGTAGAAGAAAAACTACCAGCAAGCTCGGAAACTGCAACAGCTTCAGGATTATAACCTGTTTCTAGACCTTGGTAATCTGGATGGACTACCAACGATGACTCTCCTTCTTCAGGTGAACCTACTTTACTGCCACTAGGAGTTACAAGGACCTTCAAACCTTCGTAATGACCCGAAACCTCTTCAGGAGGTTCGCCCCGAAGTCTACGGGACTTCCTCAACAAATCGGCCACGGTAACAATCTCAGGAGACTTGCCCTGAAGTCTACGGGACTGTCTCGGTAATTCAGCCACAGTTAAAAACTTTTAACTACTGCACACGCAAACAAAGTAAAATCTCAAAGCAAACCACCTAAAGTCTCTAAAGAACCAAACAAATTCGAATCACACACTTCAAGAATCTAGGGCATCAAACCATACACAAACAGTAGCCTTCCAGACCGAAAACACTAGTTGGAGATGAAACCCAACATCGCCGAATTCAGTACAGAAGTGGTGGGTGGAACAGTTACCCTGGCAACCTGCTTAATGAATAGACCGGCACAAGTTCCTCCACTTTAACCGTCTCGAGTGAAGTGAACCCCCCGGAAAATCCAAGTGAGTCTAGCCGACGTCTGCTCTAGGTACAGTGGGATCTTCCCTCCACCATCACCTCGGTAGAATCCTAAAGATAATGGTCACTAAGGTTACCAACAGCAACAAATATACCTGGGGGAATAGTCTACGACCCGATAGCACGCAAGGGCAGAGTAACAAGCTCAATCCCCTTGCCGGCTCCTTGACAATAATCCAAGGTTTACCGACAAGTGACCCCAGGCTCCTCGACAATAATCCAAGGTTTACCGTTTGAAGTACATGCGTATCTGGCGTCTTTCCCAATGAAGGAGGATTGATCCCCTCACTGGTTCGGACAAAGTCTCGTGCTTCTCCTTGAAGAGGAGCTTTCCCAGAGTACAAATGAAACAGTTGGATTTATCCTACCACAAGATGAGCTACTTGTTTGGTTTTACTGTCTTGGAGAGTTAATTACTCTCCTACTCCAAGACACTAGCCTGATCTATATTGGTGTTTCAGAGCCCTAGTAAATAAAAAGTTACTAAGTTGATTTTACTTTAAGCGTTAATTTTTATGGCTTTTCTTTTAAGACAAAAGGTAGTGGAGATGAAACTGATGGTGTGTAGACTCGACTCAAATCCACTAAAAAGATGCACTTAGGATGATTTATACTAATTTTCTTTTTCAATGAATTCCCTAGCTAAGAGAGTTGGAGAATGCAAAATTGATATTGAAAACAACTTTCTTGGCAATGAAAATCAAAGAAACAAACTCTTTATCTTTTCGAAACATACAACACATGACCACTAATCACTTCACGAAAATTCATTTTCCTTTCAAAGACTCAAATGCTACCAAAGCAAACTTTCCTTCAAAAGATATTTTTTGTATTTTTTTCTAATTAATAAAGCATGTAAAACTTACTTTAACGGAAATCAAAGTTAAAAAGGCTATGGCAATCAAATCAACTCAATTCCACTCAAACAAAAATACAAGAGAAATGCACCTAAAAACTAAATCTAACGAGGCAAAAGCCTACTAAAGATGATTCCCGGATGTTATAATTAGTCAAAATGTAACTAAGGACTAGTTAATGCAGAACCAAAAACCAGTCAAAAAACAAAAATCAAAATCTTTTGTTCTCTTTCTCAAGAATAAAATTCAAAGTTCAATCAACAAACCTTTTCGAGATTGGCAAAGAGAGGACACAAAGGTAGGTTTCTCACAAGGGTGGATTCTATGACAGGCCCGACTCCTAAGAAGACTGAACAAAACTAGGGAGATCCAAGGTTTGACGACTTCTAAAGCCAAAGTCACTACAGGACCAGTGCAAAAATCAAACCCTAGGGCAAAATCTCTATGAATTTCACTAAAACTCTTGACACTGACGAAACAAGCTTAGGTGAAGATTTATGGCAGAAAACCAGTGGATCTGGGCAGAAAAAACAAATTAAAACTAAAATCTAAAAGGAAAAAAAGGAGAAAATTGAAATTTTCTCAATTTTGACAGGGTACGCGGGCGACCTGTTTGCACAGGTGCGTGTACGCTCTGTGCACAAAGCGGCAGTGCGTACAAGTATGCACTATGCTTAAAGCAGAGGCTGCGTACTTCTAGCAAAATCAAGAAAACTAAAATCTAATTTAACCCTAAGCTAGCCCACCCAAAAACACAGTCAGACAGCCAAAAACCAGAAAACAAACGACTTTTCTCAGACCAAAGTTTCACACAAAGGAAAAATCATTCACATCAATGGATTCCCCAGTGGAGTCGCCATTTTGTCATGCGGAAAGAGTCGATAATGCGGACAAAACCAACCTCCCTAGAAGCAAAAGCTTTCTAGTGACAAACAAGACAAATAAACACTACCTTTCTCTAAACATGCATTTAAAATACAAGTAATCAGGTGATTTTAACATACCTTTAGTCCAACGCTTTGTAGTAGTCCAGCCTCGCCGATCCGGATGAGCTCCTCCTTCTCTTCGAAACCTGCATTCACTAACAAGCCAAAAGATTAAATAGCACCTAATAAACTCATAAAATAATACATATCCATCATACAGACCAAGGAGTATATGAAACAAATCATGAATAACAATCTGTTGAGAAAAATGAGTTCATTTGTATTAAGTGGAAACAAAAGAAACCATTACAACCTAAGCCTTGGTGTTGTGCAGGTCCCTCCTAGGGTCCAGCAAGAGTTTTCCTTTACTTTGATCAGCTCACCCACTCTCAAATAAGGCTAGGAAAGGATGGGAATCTCTCCTCTCAAGCTTTACAAAGGAGTCCTAATTCCAGCAACATCTACCCTTAGGAATGTTCAACTTTCAACCCCCTCTCCTTCTGGCCCAATGCCTGTATTTATAGTGCTCTAGAGGAAGTTATTCAGGTCCACCATCAATGGGATAAGCCCCTCTTTGGATGGGATAGCTCCCCTCTTGATGGGATAATTTCCTCTTTCATAGGGATACATGAACCATCTGGAGGCGCTCCATACACGTCAAACAAGCTTCTAGAATGCTCTAGAAATGACCACAAGTAACTTTTTTGGAGTGAAACTTGTGCCTTTTGACCTTTACAGGAGTACGCACCCTCCCCTTTACAGACAGAGCGTACAAGTACGCGGGTAATGTGAACTTGGGGTGCGTAGACGCAGGTAAGGCTAAGAGAAACTGCGTACCCAGAGATATATAGATTTTTAAAGACTTTCTCTCTTTCTTGGAGTTTGACATGGAGAGCAGAGGTATAAGACTTGCCAAGGAGGATAGTATGACAGTTGATGGAGCCATACTAACTGCAAATAGTCATGGTGACAAATTTTAGTGTAACAGGTATCCATTTAGTTGACTACTGAAGAATCTCAGGTGTTGGAGCGTCCATCCAGTGGGAGCTGGAGAAGAATGATTTTCTAGATTCTAGGAAGTTGGAGCTTTATTTTCAATTGGAGTTGAAGATTAAAGAATTATTAGAAAAGTGTTCAGTGGTTTTTCACCCAAAGGGGGTTTTCCACCTAAAATTTTTGTGCCTCCTGTGTTCTTTTATTCACTGTTGTTACTTCTTAAACATTAATGATAATTTAAGATTAACTAATGCTCTAAAAAGATTTAAAAGTGCTAATTGCTAAGGAATACTGATTCAACCCCCCTTCTCAATATTTTCTAACAATTTTTATCAGAGCTTGGTTCCTTCAATAGTAGTTTAACAACTAGAAGGAGATCATGGAGCATACCAAGAATGGTGTACCTCTATTCAATGAAAATAATTATGCACTCTAGAAAGGAAGAATGGAGGTCTATCTCTTGGGGTAAGGTTACGAAGTATGGGACACTGTTCAAAATGGCTTTACACCAACCGTGGATGAACAAGGTAAGAAGAATTTGGTAAATGATGCAAAATAAAAGAATATTATTATCAGTGGACTTATTGAATCTACTTATCATAAGGTGTTGGGTTGTAAAACCACCAAAAATGTATGGGACAAGCTTGAGAATATATATGCATGTGACTCAAATGTCAAAGAAGCAAAGCTTCAAATCTACAGAGAAAAATTTGAGCAACTCAGAATGAAAGAAGGTGACAACATCATTGCATACTTCCAACACGTTGATGAAATAACCAACAATTTCGAAGGATTGGGAAACCCCGTTGACGAGAAGACTATTATATGAAATATTCTTAGAACGTTACCAGGAAGATTCAACCCAAAGGTATCGTTCTTAGAATACAGTGAAAATCTGGACAAACTCAGCAAAGAGGAATTACATGGATTTCTCATAGCATATGAAATGAGACTTAATGAAGAAGAGGGTACTTCGCATCTAGAAATTGCGTTCGCTGCATCTAAGAAAACCAATAAGGATAAATGACCTTCAAAGGCAAAGACCTACACTTGCACCTACAAGTGTGAAGAAAAGGAAGATGATGAAGAAGGTTTTTCAGATGGAGAATATGTTTACTTTACAAGAAAACTAAAAATTGGTAAGGGAAAATTCAAAGGTAAACTTCCATTGATATGTTTCAGTTGTGTTGATGTTGGGCATTTTGCACCAAAATGTCCAAACATAAGTGATGGAAACTCAAAAGGAAAGAAAGGCTTTAAGAAATTCAACAAGCAAGGCAAGAAGAAAGGATTCAAAAGGAACTTTCTCTCTAAAGAAGATAGCTCATCATCCAATGAAGACAATGACAGTGAAGAAGAATCCAATGAGAGAGTATTGTTTATGGCCAAGCATAATAAACAAGAGGTATCAAACAACAAAGAAGAAGGATTGACCATAGAATAATTTTCTGAGGAAATCAAGCTTATAAAAGAGCTCAAGGCTGAGAAGATCTGTTCCAATACTCTTGAAGAACAAGTTCAAGGTCTCAAAATTGAATTTGAATAACACAAATGTATTGAAGAGTCACTTCAAAAGAGGTTGGAAGAAAGCAACTGAGAAAGGGAAGCATTAGAAGCTGAAGTAGTCTCATTGCGTAAGGAAGTGAAGAGGGGAAAAATTGTCCAAAACTATGCCAAGAGTTCAAGGGCATTGGAAGAAATCATCAACAATCAATGATCTTACAATGATAGAACTGGTCTCTGTTACAAAGAAGAAGAAGTAGGACCTTCTACAACAAAATACAATGAACCTATGAGATCTGACTGGCATGTAGACTTCATTGAATAAGATTCACAAGAACAGCCTTGGAAGACAATTCCCAGACGAAGATTTCCATCTAGGTACCAACATGTTTTTCATGGCTATTGTTATTAATGTGGGAAATTTGGTCATAAAGCTGTAGAATGTCGCATGTACCCTAGGAACCAATACAATTCCAGGAGATCTGTCAAATATGAACCTCCGAGGGCTCAACTAAACATCAATAGATTTTAAAATTTAAGAAGTAATATTGGATGTTACAAATGTAAAAACTTTGGACACATATCCAGAGACTGCAAACTTGAAAATCCTCTAGAAGAATCTTTGAAGCCACAAAACGAATGAACATGGAAGAAGAAGAACACTAATAATTGTGCTCTCGCTCTCAAGGCTCAAAACAATAAAGATGTGTGGTATGTTGATAGCAGTTGCTCAACGCATATGACTGGATATAGAAAGAAATTTGTATCTTTGAAAGAGAAGAAGGATGGAACCGTGTCCTTTGGAAATTATGGATCTTCAAATGTTTTAGGATCAGGTACCGTCAGTCTCAGAAGCAAAGAAGTTCTAGCCAAGAATGTTCTATTGGTTGAAAACATGAATCACAATCTACTCAGTGTTGGACGAATGTGTGATCAAGGACACACAATGCTATTCAACTCCGCAAAATGTGAAATCAGGAATTGCAGGTATGTTAAAATTGTGGCTACAGCAAGTCAAGCTCCAAGCGACATATATGTTATGGATGAAGCAACTAAAGCATGTTACTAGCTAAAGAAGATGAAAGCTTGTTATGGCACAAATGAATGGGTCACATAAATTTTGACAATATTGCCAGGATAAGAAAAAAGGAAGTAGTACGAGAACTTTCGAAAATCTCAAAAGCTTCCAACACACTATGTGAGGCTTGTTGGCATGGAAAGCAGACAAAAAGTGGATTTAAAACAAAAGAACACTTTGCATCACATCCATTGGAATTGATACATACATATCTATGTGGTCCTATGGGAACAAAATGCTTAGATGGAGAATTATATTTCATGTTAATGATAGATGACTATACCAGGATGATAGCCTTCAGTTTCCTAAAGAAAAAATCTGAAGCATTTGAGTGCTTTAAGATCTACAAGGAGTTGGTCGAAAATGAAATAGATTTAAAAATAAAGTTTCTAAGATCAGATAATGGCAGAGAATTCACTTCCAAATTATTTCAGCAATACTGTCACAAAAAGGGGAAAAAATACAATTTTCAGCAGCACGAACACCTCATCAAGATGGAGTTGTTAAAAGAAGAACAGAACTGTATAGGAAATGGGTAGAACAATACTGAAGAACTCAAAATTGGATGAAAAATTCTGGGTTCAAGAAATTGATACAATAGTCTTCATTATTAATAGAAGTCTTCTTAGAAATAATTCCAATAAGACCCCATATGAATTATGGAAAGGAAAACTAGCTAATGTAAAATATTTCAAAATCTTCGAAAGCAAATGTTATATCAAAAGAGAAGATCAAAAGATGGGTAAGTTTGAATCGAGTGTTGATGAAGGTATCTTTGTTGGTTACTCACACAAAATAAAGGCTTATAAATGTTATAATCTAAGACGAAAACAGATAGTGGAGAGCATAAATGTTACATTTGACGAAGATAGTGTTCTAACGAATAATGATGAGGATCTAGAATCTTTGAAACTTGAGATAGAGGCTGAAAAAAGTATAGAGAAAATTCTAGAACAAGAAGCAATTGTCAACCAGGAAGAAGTAAATAATGATCAACAAGATATACAAGAACAACAACAAGAAGCTCCTCCAAAGAGAACAAAAGAATGGATTCAAAATAACCATCCATCAAATCAAATCATTGGTGACATAAATGAAGGAATTGGAACAAGAAAAGGTCGACAGCTTCATTCATCACAACAAGCTCACATTGCTTTTCTATCAACATTTGAGCCTAGTAGTTTTGAGGAAGCCAGCCAGAATGAACATTGGGTAGTAGCTATGAATGAAGAATTGGATCAAATTGACAAGAATAACACATGGGAATTAGTTCCACAACTAAAAGATAAAAATGTCATTGGGACTAAATGGGTGTTCAGGAACAAATTGAATGAAGATGGACATGTTACCAGAAACAAAGCAAGATTGGTTTGCAAAGGCTATGCACAAGTGGAAGTAATTGATTTCGATGAAACATTTGGACCAGTTGCCAGAATGGAAGCCATCCAAATGTTTCTCACCTATGCATGTTCAAGAAAAATGAAAGTCTACCAAATGGATGTTAAGTCAACATTTCTGAATGGAGAATTAGAAGAAGAAGTTTACATCAAACAACCTAAAGGTTTTCTACTATCAGAAAAGGAAGACTATTTTTTTAGGTTAAATAAGGCTTTGTATGGTGTCAAGCAGGCTCCCAGAGCATGGTATGCTCATCTTGACGGATATCTACGTCAACAAGGGTTCAAGAAAGGTACTGTTGATAGAAATCTTTACGTACAAATAGTTAAGTGTTGGAAATAATACTGAGAGGGGGGTGAATCAATGTTATCAGATCAGTAATTTTATTTCCCAAACAAAATGATATATGCTACTTCAGTGAAGTGAACTAGCGTGTACACGTGACTGTGCTTAAAGAAACCAGTGTATATGCAAAGAACTTGTGATTTAGACAATTTATCATGTGTTGAGCTTAAACCAGTATATCAAAGATATATTAGACAGTGCAGTAAAACTAGAATAAATCATTACACATAAGCAACACACATGAACACCAATATTTAAGGTGGAAACCCAATGTGGGTAAAAACCACCTGTTGTTGTCGTCTCTGTCTTCTTTTAATAATAAGAAAATCTATTTACAATCTTGTACTAGTGCAGACTCATACCAATACGCAGGCTTCTACCTGCAGAAGGTTACAACCTTCTCTCGTTCTCCAGCTTCTACTGGAAGGGAGATACAATCCCCTAGCTCTTTTACTAGCCAATATGTTTACTAGTACGTAGGTGCTAGCCTATATAAAACTCCACTCTTCCACCAGGGACCACGTTTCATGCATTTTCAGACTGGATACTCCTAGATGACAACACCACAATCTGAAGGCCACGTTTCATCAAATCATCAAAGCTTTTAAACCTAAACTGCATCAACCAATATTCAGTTATTCTGAACAATCAGATCACTGACACTAGAACACTGTACTGATTAGGTTTTAACCCCATACAGAAATTACTTGCATATGAATTCTAAAACACAGAAAATAAACAATGCAAGATCATAACACATAAAACACATATACACAGAGATTTTCCCCTGGATCCCAAAACCAGGACTACCAACTTGATTTTTCAGTATGTTCCTTTCAATTTTATAATACATATTTATACATACCAAAGCATCCAATACCATGAACCAAAAACCATTAAGTCCAATACCATGGACCGAAAACCATCGCATCCAAAAAACATGTGCGAAAATCATGCACAAAACCATAGGTGGGTCCGGCCAACCTAACATAGGGTCCAAAACCAAAATTTTCTAGGGCTCTGCCCCAGAACCCATAAAGTGGGGTTACGGGTACACCTTAAACCCCCTGTGACCCCCCCCCCCCACCCCCCACTACACAATCGATGCAACGAAGGGGGGCTCTGCCCCCCCTCTAACCCCCCAGTTAACTATGTGGGCTAGTCGTGGAAAGAATATAACACAACCCAACATTCTCCCACTTGTTGTTTTCTTTCCACAGGGGGCCACAAGAGAGCTTAGTCATTTTTCTAGCCCTGAAACACCCATTGTCTCTCTACACCAAGAGAACTTCTCAGAGCTCACATATTTTGTCAATGCATCTGCAGTATTCTTCAAAGTGTCCACCTTTACTAGCAACACCTTTTTGTCTTCTATCATATCCCTCACAAAGTGATACTGAACATCAATGTGCTTTGTCTTTGAATGATATGCGGGGTTCTTTGCCAAGAAAATTGCACTTTGGCTATCACAGTCTATCCTTATAGCTCCCTGTACTAACCCCATACTTGAACGCAATCTCTTCAACCAAACTGCTTCCTTGCTTGCATAAGTGGCTGCAATTTATTTTGCCTCTATAGTTGATAGTGCCACTAAAGATTGTTTCTTACTCATCCAACTAACTGCACCTCCAAATAGGTTAAACACATACCCACTTGTAGATCTTCTCTGATCCAGATCTCTAGCCCAATCTGCATCAACAAAGCCACGAATATCCAACATTATATCCAATCCTGATCTTCCTTGGTAGCACAAACCATAATCACTAGTGCCACACAAATACCTGAAAACCCACTTCATTGCTGTCCAGTACTCCTTCCCTGGTTTTGACATAAACCTGCTCAATACTCCCACTGCATGTGTAATGCTTGGTCTAGTACAGACCATTTCATACATCAAGCTACCAACTGCACTTGCATATGGAACACGGGACATGTCCTCTTCCTCTTCTTGTGTCTTGGGACACTATTTAGCAGATAACCTCACACCTACAGGAATAGGAACCTTCACCAGTTTACTATCCTGCATATTAAACCTCTACAGTATTGTCTCAAAAAACTTCCTCTGGTTTAACCAGAGCTTCCTCTTTGCCCGATCTCGTTTAATTTCCATGCCCAAAATATAGTTTGCAGCACCAAGATCTTTCATGTTAAATTTGGAGGACAATTGGGTCTTCAAATCTTGGATAATTTCTTTGCCATTTCCAACTAGCAACATATCATCCACATACAAGACCAGATAAATAACACGGTCACCGATTAATTTAAAATACACACAGTGATATGCTTTGCTTCTGGTGAAGCCAAGTCCCTGTATAAATGTATCAAATTTCTAATACCACATTCTTGGTGACTGTTTTAACCCATACAGAGACTTCTTTAACTTGCATAGCAGTTCTTTCTTACCCTTCAATGCAAAGCCTTCAGGTTGCTTCATGTAGATTTCCTCTTCCAGATCCCCATGAAGAAATGTTGTCTTCACATCCATCTGTTCTACCTCAAAATTAAAAGCAGCAACAACAGATAAAAGTAATCTAATAGAAGTTACCTTGGCAATAGGAGAAAAAATATCACCAAAATCAATTCCTGGCACCTGGGAATAACCTTTTGCTACCAACCAAGCTTTGTATTTCTCCACTTTTCCTTTTGCATTTGTCTTGTTTTTGAATACCCATTTGGTGCCAATGGGTTTCCTTCCAGCCGACAACTCCACCAGATCCCAAAACTCATTTTTGTGCAAAGATGCCATTTCATCAACCATGGCCTCTTTCCAGAGTTTTCCATCCTCTGAATCCACTACTTCCTTCATAGTTTTGGGATCATCATCAGCAACAAACAAAGAAAAATTTGAACAGAAAGCAGATGGACTATACATTTTTTGCTACCTTCTTTCACAAAATGATCTTCTCACAGCCGGAGTTTGTGGCTCTTCATCTTCTGATTCCTCCTTTGCTGTAGAGTCTGATTCTTCCTCCTTTAGCTCAAACTCTATATTTTCAGGTTCCTTTGGTTGGACTTCATGTTTAATAACATCTTTCACCTCTCTGAACACCACATCTCAACTATACACAACCTTCCTTGTTATTGGGTTCCAAAGCTTATAACCCTTTAAACCATCCTTATACCCAATAAAGATGCACTTTTCAGATTTACTATCCAACTTGGTTCGTTTCTCCTTTGGAACATGTACATATGCATCACATCCAAATACCCTTAGATGTGAAAGAGAGGGTTTCTTACTAGTCCATATCTCTTGTGGAGTCTTATCCTCCAACGCTGATGAAGGTGACCTGTTGACCAGGTAACATGCAGTATCCACTGCCTCTGCCCAGAATTCCGGTCCTAACCTGGCACCACTGAGCATGCTTCTTTCCCATTCCATCAACGTCTTGTTCATTCTTTCTGCAACTCCATTTTGCTGAGGTGTATATGGAGTAGTCTTCTATCATGATATACCACACTTCTTATAGAATTTTTCAAATTCCTTGCTGCAAAACTCTCCACCATTATCTGTCCTCAGCACCTTTATCTTCTTCTCTGTCTGATTTTCCACGAGAACCTTAAATTCATTAAACCTGTCAAAGACTTCAGATTTCTTCTTAAGGAAATATATCCATGTATTCCTTGAGAAGTCATCTATAAATGATACATAGTACATAGAATTTCCCAATGATAGAACCTTCACAGGTCCAAACACATCACTGTGCACAAGTTCTAATATATGTTTTGCCCTCTTACTACCAGAGGGGAAACTCATCCGATTCTGCTTCCCATATACACAATTTTCATAGAAATCAAAATCCAGAGAGCTATTACTCATACCTTCTACCATACCTTTACCATGAAGTATTCGAAGGCCCTTCTCTCCAGTATGTCCAAGCCTTTGATGCCACAACATGGTCTTCTCTCCAGAGACCACTAGATTTTCTGCTCTACTTTCAAGAACCACAGAACTGTTGCACCCATGAATAACAGTGCTACCTTGCAGCTTGTACATAGTTCCAATTTGAAATCCCCACATCAATACCAGTGCTCCCTAGACCATTTTGCAGGTATCCTTCTCGAACACTGTTTTTACACCTGCATCATCCAGCTTGCTTACAAAAATCAGATTTCTGGCCAATGCAGGAATATGCAGAACACCCGGAAGTGTTCTAACCCTTCCACCTTGCAACTTCAACTTTACTTCATCCCCTAATGGTTGAAGGGAAAGTACCCCTAGGGTCCTTTGGGCTAAGACTCTACCAGACTGAAAATTGCTTATTCAAAGAAACACACACACACAGCCATCTTTTTTACTTTTAAGCAAATTCTAATGTTTAGGGTACATACCTAAGGTCCTACGTTCGAGAAGACCGTTAGGGTGCAAACCCTTCTTGGAGTTCCCTTCTTCTTTCTTTGACCTGCAAGACAAACAAATCAAAGAACACAACAGTACATGTATAGAAGTTTATGTATAAATCATCTTTATGCTATAAAGTTAGTTATAAAAATCTTTAAGTAACCACTTTCATAAGAATTCAACACAAGAATCTCATAAGCATAAAGAAAGATTATTCGGGAACAAAGACGTGTTTCTTTATATATAAAGGCAAATAAAGTACATATATCGGAAAGATATCACCTGAACACCTTCAGCAGGCTCCAAGCAAGCTTCCTCCCGGATTCGTTCCAGCCTCCAGCCTCCAACAAGAGCTCCTTCCAAGTCTTACTCAATGATGATGTCAAGGATGAATGATCACCAATACACATGGAAACAAGGGTTTCCTATGCAAAATGGGGGAAGTGCAGAATGCACTAAGGACTTCAGACCTGGTCTAAGGGAAAAATCTCAGCATAATAATCTTGCTCTCCTTTCTCTCCCTTTTGGCCTTCCCTTTGATGTCTTTTTATACCCTCTCCAAAGTAGTTTTTTAGTTAGGAGTTGGTTGGGAACAGTTGGGCCACGGGCACTAACAGGTGATCCAGCAGGTAAACCCGCGATCACCGCCCGAAAAAGAGGAAATTATATTTTTTTAAGTGTTTTAATAGATACACGCGGGTTGGGTATGACAGAACCGCGTGTACACGCGTTTAACACAGGGCAAAGTCGCGTATAGGGAATAAAACACTGTTTTTTAAATTTTTGGACCAGGTCTGGAAGGAGGGGTTGCCCTAGGCCATAAGTGCAGCATCACAAACCATAAGAGTGAGATTTGGAGCTATAACAGATGCCCCCTAATGTATGAGGTCAGAAGGGGAACATGATGGCCGAAATATATTAAGTAAGTACAAGGAAAGGAACTCTGCCGAAAAACCGAGGAGGACTTCACCAGAATTCAGCCTGCCAAGCCACCGAAAGGAGATCAGAAAGAAACACTGTCTGAGGCGGGCATACCCATGCTCAGGAAAAGTAAAGCATGTCCGCATATCAAGTACAAGCGGATCCACTAAGTATACAAGTATAAATGACTGTAAAATACATAATGGATCATCTGATCATAATGAGTAAGTACATGTCTGAATATCACATATAAAACTGTCAATGATGCTGAAAGATGCAACGGATCACTGAAATCAAAGACTGATCCCATAAGGTACCAACTGAACATGATGGAATAGGATGGTACTACACTGCAAACTCAGGTGCCAGCATATAGAATGTCGCCATGACTGACTGCAACATATAAGGTGGAGTGGTATCAACTAGCAGCAACAGGAGCAACTGTCAAGTGAACCAATGAATGCTGATACAACCTGAGGTCTTCACCGACCGCCGTGGTACATTTCTACACCATGGGAATAAATGATCTGAAGTCGACCATGTGAGAAATCGTTTGATTACCGGTCATTGATGTATACCGTTAACAAACGCGAGACTACTCACCGATAATGATAATGAGCGTCAAGGTACCCAGTACAATCTAACAAGTGTGAATAGATGAGCTGAAGTCGAACACCTGTAAGAATCTATCAATCAGGAGACAATGATGGTTTCCCACTGTCGATAGCGAGGAATCTGCCACTAATGACTGCAAACCCCAAGGTACTGCCAAATGGACTCTAGATCTTTGCCCCAGAGCAATGAGTCGGAGTCGATAGGGAAAGATCCGCTAGAAGGAAGGCATTAAGGCATCCTCCATCAATCTAGCGCGAGTGTAACCCGTAGGCCAATAATGTGGAAGGAATCAGACGAAAAAAATGTAGTAACCCAACCGAAGTACGTTTCCGGCGTACACAAGATGTGGCTAGCGCACGGCAGAAACCCTCTGAACCAACCAATAATGAAAGCTGACACAGAGGCGAGGTATCCACCAATAGGGTCAAATGGAAACCAAGGTACTGCACGAATCCCAATGTGTGATAATGTATGCTGATGTCGAACACAAGGGAAACCACTCAGTCAAAGACCCATGATACTGATCGATGCTGAGCACAAGGTGACCTATCAATAATGAAAATAGGGCCAGGGTGCGGTCTCTAGGTCTGCCCTCAGAGCAATGTGTCATCGTCGATAAGGACAAGACCCGCCAGCAAGAAGTCAATGGGGACCTTCTCAAACCGGCACGAGTGAAGGACCAATATAACTGATGTGATGATAGACATGACACTGACAACCAGGGATGGCCGACTGAAAAATGAGTCAAGAGACACCGCAGAAAGGCCGACTCAGGCTAACTTCCCTTGAACAAAAGCACGACTCAATGTGACTATGTGGCAGCATATAATGAATCTGTATAAGTTCGTCATGCAGGAGGCACGAACGAACCCTCCATATGATTGGAAGAGATAACCAATCGGGGGAGAACTGACTCGATAACAAGGTTATCGCTTGCCTAAGTCAAACTAAATCCCACCCATGCGGAGGAGACTTTGTTTTGAGTGCTTTGTTCAAGGGCGACACGACTGACTCTAGCTGCCAACAATAAATGGAAATAATGTCCCTGTTCCCGCTCTTTTTGGAATATTTAATTTTTTTGTCTTTTTCTGATAAGCCGGAAAAAGAATAAAAGAATGCTATGGTACAGTGGAAAGAACGAGTGTCGGTGAAACAGATGATCTAGTTCCTGGGAAAGGAACGTTCCTATGCTCAATGCAGGGAGGTGAAAAACTGGTCAGTGACACTCAGAGGTATGTCCCTTCCACGGATCTGGGTATGTCAAGCTGCAGAGGTCAAGGGTATGCAAGGTTGATTTTTGCAGACGTCATGGTCAAAAGTGGGCTTAAACACGAGTCCAAGTGAAGCCGGCTATAGGCCAAAAGGTGAAAATGGTCAACATGCAATGCAGAAGTACAACTCAACACACATAGGAGCCTCTAGGGTATAAGGCCAGAACGAAACGAAGAAGCAAAGAAGAATGAGTCTTCAACGCATAAGTCATGGCGGGACTACAGAGGACTCCCGAGCCTACTCAAAACGAAGCAGCATGGGCAACAAATGTCAGTGAGGTGCTAACTAGGATGCCCATGTAAAAGGATGGCTCTACCATCATGTCATGATTTAAAGAATCGGCGAGTGAAAATGGCTTGCGAACCATAACACGATGGGGTCGACCCTACGGCAGATGTATCGGTCAAATGGAGGCTAGTATGCATAATGCAACGGAAAAATGGTGTCCCTAACCTATATGCCAGTGAGAACACGATACCTGCCATGACGGGTCAGCAGTCATGGAACCGTCTCGAACCGTCGAAAAATGTCCAAAATGTCCTGAAAAACAACTCAATCTCGACATTCCAAGCTCCCAAGTTAAAAGTGACATGAAACCAAACAAAATAAAATTTTGAAAAAATTTTGCATTTTCAAAACTTATAAAAAGAAATTTTGGACTTACCATTTTCACCGTTTGACTTGGAGAGCAAATTGTGGAGCAAAAGGAGCAAACTTTCCCCGTGACTTATTCAACCGTTCAAACTTGCCGAAAACTTCCAGGTAAGCACTAAACTTGTCTTGCAATCAATTGTGATAGTTTTTAGGAAGTTTAATTAATGTTTCACCGTTAGATTTTTGCAAAAAATTGCTCTGCGGCGTACACGCGGGTTGGATGTATATAAATCGCGTATACGACGGCCCTACACGCGACTGTGTATAGGGTAAACCGCGTGTGCGCAGCGAAAAATTTTTATACAAAAAACTAATGGATGAAAATGATTTTTTCTTCCAGGATGACTCTCACATGGCGTGAAAGAGAGCACTCAGCTGTAGATAATGAAGTTATGGACAATGATGAGGCATTAGATGCCTTACGGGGATGCGGATTGTTAAAATTCTTCAAGTTGCCGAATATGAAAGCAAATGTGCGTCTGCTCGAGAGACTTATTGATTATTGGGATGTCGAGGAAGAAGCTTTTATGATTGATCAGATGCCACTCAGGATAGAAGTGGAAGATATATATTTCATCACGGGCCTTTCCCGAAGGGGAGAGGTAGTACACTCCCGGGGCAGGACCCGGAATAGTCTCAATGTGGACGACTATGTACAACTTTACTGCCCAGGTCATCGGAAGGTCGGGAGTCAGATCTCGATCCCACACGTGGCGAGTTTGTCACTGCGGATAATCCTGTTCACCATAGCTCGAGTGAACGGGTCATCTTCGCTACATCAGGCATCACGGGTAAACATGAGCGTAGCAGTGGACTGTCTCACCACGGTGTTTGACTGGTGTACTCCTCTACTTGCCAACATGAAGGAGCAACTTGCTTCTATCAGGAAGGGACAGACCAAGAACTTTGGGTACGGAACCATTTTATGCACTTTTTTCTTCGAGAAGGTTCCCGCACTCCGCCCCAGGGTAGCAGTTCCCATCAGTAGTCCACGTGATCCACGCATGGGCTGGTGGGCTGACTTGATGAAACGTCTGGGGGGTGGGGAAGTGCCCAGGAATGCATTCGACGACGACTTTTTTGCTTGGTGGGAGCAACAGATCATCGCCATAGACGACTACCCCTATGCTGGACTGGATTTCCGAGGAGATCCTGACCTAGTGTTACCACCAGACGCAGCATGGGGCGAGATCGGTAAGATTTTTTGATTTTTATGATTTTATGATTTTTAGGATTTTTCAAGCATAATGATGAACTTTGAAAAATATATTTTTTTTTGATGAGATTCAAATGACTGATATGATGATCATGTTCCAGACATTGGGCCTGTGCGACCAGATGGATTCCCACGGCATGGACGGCGTGGCCGAGGAGCCGAAGAGGAGGCTGCAAATGCGGAAAGGACGCTCAACAACGTCCAGCGACACTTGGCGAGATTGAGCTACCAAGTACCGATGGCCGAGATAGAGGACCTTCCTCCAGATATGCAGCGTCATGTGGTTGGGATGCCACGTGACTGGGTTCGCGTCTTTCGGCGCGTGGCCACTGCTATAGTTAGTTATTTAGATGCTCATCCAGAGCCGAGGCATTAGATATGCCTGACATGATTATGGGCATTTGAGTCCCAATTTTGTATATTTTGGACACGCATATGTACACTCGAGACGCTTTGCGATATATATATATATATACAGTTTGACTTTTTGATGCATGATTTTATGATGATGAATGATTGATATGCCAGTCTAATGCTTGATTAGCGATAGAATCAGCTAACCAATTTTGAGATCTTGGAATGTGCAAATAATTAATGTAAATAAATGATCTTTGCAACAACCTCACCTTTAAATATTGGCGATATAATGATGGATCTCTAACCCGATAAATGTTATTTAACTGAGACACTATCAATTGAGAATCAAGATATACTACCAACGAGTCGATCCCATAAGAGATTGCCTCGGATAATAAATTGATAACAGCTGTATACTCGGCCATATTGTTTGAAGCAGGACCGATACACACGCCTCTCGATGTCATCAACTGACCAGTTGGGTAATAAAGTACCCAAGCTGCGGAAGCAAGATTCCGAGTGTGCCGACTAGCACCATCGGCGAATCCAAAATAAACCAAATCATCCATCAACACCTGCCAAAGCAGACCAAAAGTGCTGATATCAGAAAATGCTCGATAAGATATGTACAAATATACATAAAATACAAAGAAGCCATTGCCTGGTAAAACTAAGCAAAATACTTCTTTAAATAGAGCCCATTTCGGGGCTCCGCCAGCTTGTTTCCTTCGAAATCAATTAACTCATACGATCCTTTTTCTAAGACTCGTTTGATAATGAAAGGACCGTACCACATAGGCTTGAATTTGCCTGCCCCCAAGGCGTCCTTATCTTGGTCATAGACCAAGACAAGGTCACCTTCAGAAAAGACACGAGGTCGGACAGACTTATCATACTGAGTTTTGACCCTTTTCTTATGGGCCTCATTCGTCGTGGCGGCATCTCGACGCTGCTCATCGAGATGTTCCAGGTGAACTAGGCGCTCCTCGAGACTCGAAGTCTCAGGAAGAAGCTCGACAGCCAATTTCAGAGATGGAATTTCACATTCGACCGGAAAGATAGATTCCACCCCGTAAACTAACTGAAAAGGAGTAAAACCAGTAGCCGTTTTAACGGAGGTTCGGTATGCCCAAAGAGCCGGATACAACATAATGTGCCAATTGGACCGATTTTTATCGATTGTCCGTTGGAGTATCGTCTTAAGAGTTTTATTGACCGCCTCGACCTGTCCATTGGCCTGAGGATAGTAAGGAGACGAATGCTCTTGACGGAAACCTAATTTAAAAGCCAATTCGGACATTAGATGATTTTGGAAATGACTGCCATGGTCAGTGACAATCTCTCTTGGGATACCGAATCTTGAGATAACTTGATTGAAAAGAAACAAAGCTGCCGTGTCACTGTCGTTCTTATAAGTAGGCATGGCTTCAGCCCACTTCGTGAAGTAGTCTACAGCCACGATAATGTACTTGTGATTTGCCGCTGAAGGCGGATTACAAGTCGTAAAATCAATACCCCACTTAGTAAAGGGACCGACGGTGACAACGGGAAAAAGGGGAGCTGGATGCGCGCGCATCTTGCGAGTAAAAATTTGACACGGGTGACAGCGTTTTACCGCTTCCACACAGTCCTTAAAGAGTGAAGGCCAAAAGTAGCCGGCACGTAAGATGCGCTGGGCTGTAGCAAGCCCGGATAGATGACCACCACAAGCTCCACTGTGGCAATCATTAAGAACAGACTCTGCTTCCTCTAAGGTTAAACAACGTCGAAGAATTGAATCAACCCCTCGACGGTATAAAGTGTCACCAATGATAACATAGTTTTTAGCCAGGTGACGTAACTTGCGACGTTCATCCTTGGAGGAAGTAGAGGGAAACTTCGAAGTCTGGAGATAAACAATGATATCTCCATACCAAGGGTCTTGTGAAGAGATGAGGAATATATGTTCGTCGGGTAAACTTTCCTCATAAACAACATCCTCTCCACAAGGAAGCTCAGAAATTAGCTCCGCGAAGACCATAGATTTCTTAGACTTGGCGGACAAGAACTCGAGGTCGAATTCTTGTAAAATGACTATCCATCTATTATATTTGCCCCCAATCACTCGCCTACTGAGGACAAATTGGAATGGATTGACCGCCGCTAAGACAAAAGTTTTGCGTAGCAAAATGTAATGACGGAGCCTCTGGACAGCATGGACTGCTGCCAAGGCCAACTTCTCAACTGGAGAATAGCGGAGTTCAGGGCCTATCAAGCCTCGGCTCAAATAATAAATCACGTGCTCGACAAGAGCATCGTCTTCCTGAACTAGAACCATACCAATGGTAGATTCTGCTGCAGCGAGATATAAAAGGAAGTCTCTACCATAATCCGGTGGACTCAAAAGCGGGGCAGAGACTAATGCCTTTTTCAAAGCATCAAACGACCGCTGCGCAAAGTCATCCCATAGGAATGGAACTCCTTTCCGTAGCAAACGCATGAACCCTTTAGTGATCTCGGCATAGTTTTCTATAAACCTTCTTAAGAAATTGGCCTTCCCTTGAAGACTTTGAAGTTGACGAATTGAAGACGGGGGAGGCAACTGAACTATTGCCTCAACCTTGAAGGGATCAACCCGAATCCCTTCATTGGAAACTATAAACCCTAACAACCGACCTGATGTAACCGCGAAAACGCACTTATTAGGATTCAAACGGATTTTGTAAAAACGACATCGCTCAAAGACTAATCGAAGATGACTAGGATGATCAGTTCTCTTTCGAGAACGAGCAGCGAGATCATCTAAGTATGCCTCGATGATATGTTTGATGTCGTGGAAAGCGTAAGACATGGCCCGCTGAAAGGTGGCTCCAGCATTTTTAAGACCGAAGGGCATCTTTCGATATGCAAAGGTACCCCAGGGACATATGAAGGCAGTCTTATGCTGATCCTCAGGACGAATAGAGATTTGATTATAACCTGAGAAACCATCCATAAAGGAGAAAATCTCATTACCTGCACACTCGTCAATGATTTGATCAATAAATGGCGTGGGGTAATTGTCTTTTGGACAAGCCTTGTTTAAGTCCCTAAAATCGATGCATACGCGGATTGTTCCTTGCTTTTTGTCCACAGGGACTGGATTCGAAACCCAATCCGTAAGAGGAACAGGGTATATAAAACCCGCCCTTAGCAGCTTCTCAACCTCAGCTTTGATAGCCGCTGCTTTTCTAGGGTTAACCGGCCGAAGCCTTTGACGAATCGGTTTCTCGTTTTCGTACGTCTTGATCTCATGTTGGACTATAGAAGGATCAATGCCGTGCATTTCCTCATAAGACCAAGCAAATACATCACGATATTCCTTGAATAGGTCGGTGTAAATTTGAATTTCTTCAGGGGAACACTCACTTCCGATGAAGATATTCTCGATGATGTTAGGATTCTTAGAGATGTTTATAGGTATCGTTTTTGAGATTACCGACATATTACCTTCGGCATGCACGTGTGTTGGAGCCAAAGGGTTCGACACCGTACAAACATCACTACCAACGAGCTCGGAGAATCTAGATTCTACTTCCTGCAATGGAGGAAGAAAATATGAGCGATGGTGTAAGTCTTCCCAAGGTCGATCTATACCCATCATAATTTCGAGGATTGCTTCTTCAGAAGGTAGAACCGAATCTAAGCAGTCCAAGGTAGAGTTAGAATCAAAGCTCCAAGCGGGGGCCACATGACCATCTAGCTCCTCTTCTAAAAAGGGAGTAGAATGGTTATCTGCAGAGTCTACGATAGCCTGATATCTAAGCTCAGCTGCAGATATAGGAAACGCCATTCCATTAACTTGCCCTTCAACTAATGTGGTCGTAGGTGAAGGCAAGGTCCAAGGGTCGGAAAAATGATGAGTTCGGAAGAACTCCTCTCGAGAAGATTCCTTGGATGATGAAATAGCATTGATTCTTGCAAAAGGAGAGGGAAGATCAAACGTACCCATCAATGAGGAATACATCCCTACTCCTAAATTCTCAGTCGGCGGGCGAGGGTTATCCACCAAAGGAACAGTAGAGTCGGAGGTTGCTTGAGGATCGATTGGAGCATAGTCCAATTGATCAACCTTAACGATTTTCCCCTCATGAGGAAAGCAAATGACACGAAACAGAGTCGAAACAACGGCTTCCATCTCGTACACCCAGTTCCTTCCTAATAGGAGATTGTAGTCTAGGTTAGCATCTACGACTTCAACTTCGATATTAACGACCTTCCCTCCAACACATATAGGAAAGGCCGGGATAATCCCATGCGGCTTGTGAGAATGGCCATCAAATGCAGTTAAGACGGTTGGTGAAGGAACAGCCGAAGGTGAACCAATAGCCTTCCAACAAGACATGGACATGACGCATGTGGAAGCTCCTTCATCTATAACGGTGCGAAAAATATTGATTTTCCGGTATGTTGACTTTACCTGAAAAGCCATATGATGAGGGAGTCTCTTTTTGACATTTGACATGTCAAAAGAGAGCACTAGAGAGTTAGCTGGATCGACTGCTCCAATGGCAGAGAGTAAAGCACTTCTCTGAGACGGACACGACTGGAGAACTTCCAAAGCGGACATAGCACATGGGCTTTGAGCCAAATCCTCCACAATGGAGTAATTTTGAGCAGCTCTAGCATTGGGGTTAATTGTCGCGCGTTTGGCGGAACCTTTCGGTATCCTAGGTACAGTCTCAACAGGAGGTCGCTCAATATGAAGGTCATTACTTCCGGGAACCGTTTTATCCTTAGATGTTTCGGCTTCACCATAATCACGTGACCGAGTAGTCACGTTAACGTTTGAACCCATCATAAAAACATTTGATGCTTTTTCCCCTTCCTGGTTGCCCCCTGAGGAGGTCCCAGGATTCGAATTTGCGCCAGCAAGAAGTTGCTGCCCTTGGGGAAACGGGTTAGTCAACACAGCTTGCGAACTAGAAGTCCCTTGCTGTGCTAACAAGCGCTGAGCGTCTTCGATTCTAGGGCAAAGATGAGTTAGATGGTCCCCACTGCATAACTTGCAAGGAAACTTGACTTTCTTTCTCGACTCACCTTTACCACCACCAGCGTTGTTGCCGGATTTATTTGCATCGGGCTTCCCATCCGAGTTCTTCTTTTTACCACGTCCTTTCTTTTTCCCATTGGAATTTTGATTTCCTTTGGGGTTCTCGGATTGGACGGCGTTAATGGAAGAATTTTGGGAAGCGGGAGGATTAGACATTGTGACTTGGTTGTTAGGAGCAGTTTGTAATGACAACTGCTGCAATTGATTCAACAAGTTCACTGTAGTCGAGTCTACTGACCCCACGATACCATCTGCGTGAGGACCTGGCTTTGGCTTAGCTAAATCAACCTTAGATCCAGGAGCATCAGGCAAGTACTTTTGGAGGATCCCAGACTGAGAGTAGATCAGTTCTAATTGCTGGGCCCTGAAAATGGCTTGCTCCTCAGAATAGACCCCAGACATGGAGACATCCTTGGAGATCTCGGGTTGCAAAGACTTCAAAAACCACTCTAGACGGTACTCCGGAGGGATTTCGGCTTTAATGAGCCTTTTTCTCCGTCTCCATTCCTGTATGTGATCAGAAATGTGGGTTGCCTTATCCTGACGAAAGGTAGCCAGAAGTTCAGTTCCGGCATCATAGCGGACAGGCAACTGGAAGTGATTTAAGAAGATATTGGCTAAGTCAGCGAACGATGTAAAGCTGCCCCCTGGCAACTCTATGTACCATTTAGCCGCATTACCAGTCAAGGTGCGTTGAAAGAGTCTCAACCTAACCGAATCTTCGATGAGGGAGTTAGATGAGCACCACAAATGGAATGTGGTTACATGATCGCCCGGATCTTCACCACTCTTCCCTTCGAATTTTGGGATGTCCAAAGGGAGTTTGGTTGGGACCGGAGGCCAGGCCAGATTGTATCTGATAGGGTCATTCGTTAGCTTAGTGAGATCTGGCAAGTTTAACGTTGCCAGAAATGGAAGCCTAGGAGGACCTAGGGGATTCCACCCAGACTGGGCAGAACTCCCCAAGTTCTGAAAAGATTGTCCTGGGATTTGAGAGGCACCAGGCTGCCCCAAGTGACCAGTAGAACCAGCTGAACCAAAAGGCAAGCCTTGTGGTCCAGCAAAATTCGGAGTTTGACCAACTCCTGCCGTATAAGCTCCATAGCTTGCAAAGTTTCCTCCTAAAGAATTGTAAGGAGTCGATAACCCCTGATATGGGTTCCAATCCGAAGCGAGGGGAGGAATACTTTGAAACATGCTAACCGTGGAATACGGCCTACTTCCTTGTTGGCCAATGAATGGATTCGCAGTTCCTGCGTTACTAACCCCAGGGTTATTCCAACCTTGGAAAGGATTGTTGCTTTGTCCTATTGAAGAAAAAGGCATGGATCCTACCATTGGGTTGGAATGTGGGATATGACCACTTCCAAAAGGAAAACCCTGAAATGAAGCCGATCCGCCCATCATGGACGTAGCGGCACTGAACGGAACTGACGGAATACCCTGTGATTGGGTGCCGAAAAGGAAGGAACCAGTACTAAAAGCATTGGTTTGGGCATTTCCACTCGTGGACGGAATGGAGGTAGACCCAACCAAAGATGTGCTAGCAAACGATCCGAACAAGGAAGCGGAGGGGATGGAAATGGTTCCTCCCCCTTGCACCGATGTTGGGGTTTGCATAGTCGCAGCACTCGTGGAAGCCATGCTTCCAGTAGAGATCATAAATGGTAAGCGCGTAGCGTAACCTGGACTCGCTGGTCTAAATAATGGAGGCCCAACGTATTGCAATACGTCTGGGTAACTAGATGGTAGTGGAGAATTTGGAATCACTAATGATTCTGAAAGTTCTTCTACCTCTACGTTATCCTCCGCTTGAAAGCGAACTTGAGAAAAGACTGGAGCGTCCCTCTCTTGTTCAAAAGTACCAGGCCTTGCTTGGCCGCTAATATCCCCGAGAGGAGGATCAATCCCCGATGCGTCAACCGGCGTAGGACAGACCCCACCGGTAGTATTCCCTCTGCGCCTTCTAGGAGAAGGCTCTAAACTAGGTGGCGAGAGACCACGAAGTCTTCGAGACCGTCTTGGAGACCGGTCAGCCACTTTGAATTTTCTGTTAAGATCTAACTAAAGACTCAAAAAATTAAAAGCTAAGCCGACTAGGAGCACAGAGCACACAGTATAAAGTTCCTAAAGATACAGCCAGTCAAACAACTTTCAAGTATTTCCGCTCCGGGTGATTGAAACCGGACACCAAAATACGAGAAAGTGAATCAAAGGGCCTTCCGAGGATAGTCTGGGATGATGAGGGCCCAGTCCTATCAGCGAAGGTATCAGAGGAAGTTACGCTGACCTCCTAACAACAGTCTGCGCCGGTGCAAGCCCCCAAGCTTCGCAAGGGTGCCCTCCGGAGGTACTGTCGAGAGTGATACAACGTCGACCTCAGGTGCCACGGGATTCCCCTCCGCAGCCACCTATGCAGATCCCTAGGAGAGGCAACTATGGGTACCAACTCGTCGCAGAAGCCAGGCGGAACAGTCGTGAGGTAAGTTCAGACAAGTAGGAGAGGGGGTATCTCTCTTTCCTGTCTTCACAAACCCTCGTGCTTAACTCCCAGATCCGGAGCTTTCCTGGTCTTCCTAACGCTATTGGATTTACTCTCTTTAATTAGACTCTTATGTTTGACGTTTTGTGTGGCCTTGGAGAGTTAACTCTCCACTCGCCTAATCCAAGGCCCTAAAATCCTAAACTTGTTGGTGAAATAACTAAAACAAAAAGTTCTAGTGGATTTTAATTAAGCGCTTGATTTTATTAGGCTGTTCTTTAAGTCAAAGGTAATGGAGGTGAAACTTGTGGTGTTTTATGGACGCAAAAGAAATTAATAAAACCTAGCTACATGCATATGCACTTTTGTTTTCGATGAATAGCAATTTCTATGAGGTTCAGAAGGCACTTGTAATATAAACAAAATTTTTTCCTTTTTCTTTTCAGACTCCACACTCACAAAAACTAACAAAACTAAATATGCCTAAAAAGAGATGCAAATCTTACCCTAATGCAAGAACTAAATGTGGATGCACGATTCAAAGACTACTCTAAAAACAAAGAAGGAAAGTTGCTGCTTTACCAAATTTTGTCTTGCCACTGAAATGCTTAGATAGAAGATGATTTGTTACTAATCATTTCGTCCAAACAATAAAAACAAGTTTAAGATAAAAAACAAAGCACTTTCACTTCGCAAAAAGGGAAATCAAATGAGAAGCAAGTTTAAGAAAGCGAAACTCAAAAACTTTCAAAATATTTTCTTTCAATCAAACCAAAAAGTCTTTTTCAAAGGAAAACTCTCAACAATACTGACACTAATGATTGATAAACAAGCCACCAAACACTTTCGTGAATTGACACCTTTCAAATGATGAAAACTCAACAAAAATAAAATGTGTTCGAAAACGCTTTTGACAATCAAGAGCAGCAATGAAAGTCCAAAATATCAAAAGACAAGTTTCAAGAAACTGGTAACAAACAAATTTCCCGAAACAAAGGAGTAAATGGTCATAAAAATGATTTCGTTAAGCAAACACAAATGTCATGAAAACAAAATGGACACAAAGATTTTAAGACAATCTTCCCACTCTGCCGAAACAGAGCGATCAAGATTCTTAAACAGAAATCTTGTGTGTCAAAAATCAATGACGCTTGCAATCAACGAAAAACAAGACTAGCACTCCTTATAACTAGAGAGAGTTCGAAACAAGATGCCCCTTGTTAAACAGAGAACTGTCACTGGAAATTGACTGTTTTAAACTGACCCAAACCACCAGACAGACATTCAGCAAAAGAAAAATTATAAATCTTGAAAATTATGTGATATACGCGCCTGCAATTATTTGCAGAATGCGTGTATACGCGACTGTAACTAAGGAAACATGCGTATACGTGGGTTTACTTAGTGCAACTTGCGTATATACGCTTCTGTAATCCAGAAAAAAGTGCGTATATGAAGTCTTTCAAGAAAAATAAAAAACACAAACTGAAAAACTGGAAAAGCTTGGAGTTCAAGAAAATATCAGACAGTCAGAACCAACAAACAGAGGGACTGAGCCTTGATTGGCTTGAGGACTACCCAAACTAGGAACAACAAGAGTGTTGTCCCCAGTGGAGTCGCCAATTCTGGTTGAAGGGAAAGTACCCCTGGAGTCGCCAATTCTGGTTGAAGACATCACCACCATCGTATTTCTCATACTCACAGAACCACTCTCAATGGGAAGTGAAGTGAAAGGATGCCCCTGAGTCAATCAACCATGCCTCATGATCTACATGTGTACTCGAAGAAGCCAAGTACACATCCCCACCTTCATCTGAGGTGGTTTTCACCTCTGCAGAAGGAGCATCATCAGATCCCTTTCCTTTATTAGGAGATTTAGATTTACAGTCCCTTTTGTAGTGCCCTTCCTTTCTGCATTTCCAGCACACCACCTTTACAGGTTTTCCTGGAGATTTATATCTCCCTCTAGATTTAGATCTCCCACTCGATGACTTATTTTTGTTTCTGTTCTGGGAACGTCCTCGTACAAACAAGGCATCACCATTCTAGCTCTCCATATTTTTCCGTCTCATCTCCTTCGTCAGCAAGGATGAGACTATTTCATCAAACTGCAAGGCAGTTGCATTGCTACCTATTGCAATAACTAGACTATCCCACGAATCTGGTAGAGAACACAACAAACTGATGCACTTATCTTCATTTGAAATTTTAATATCAACAGATGCTAACTGACTTTCCACAGTATTAAATACGTTCAGATGCTCTGTCACTGAGTCTCCATATTTCATCCTTAGATTATATAGATTTTTCCACAGGAACAGTTTATTCAAGAGAGACTTAGATTGGTACAAAGTCCCTAACTTGTCCCACAAAGCCTTCGCTATGGCTTCCCTTGATACATTCAGCAATACTGAATCTAAGACACACAATCGTATTGTTCTCTTTGCCTTCTGATCCAACTTCTTCCATTCTTCATCGGACACTCTCGTTGGTTTAGTACCTGGATCTACCACAATCCACTGATCTTTATCCACCAACAGATCCTCCATCTTGAGTTTCCATAACTCAAAACTCTGACCATTAAATTTCTCGATCTCCATCTTTCCACTGCTTGCCATCTTCTTTCACCAGCAGAATCAATCTCGCAGATCTCCCATTGAACAGGGTCTACCATAGGCCCAAGCGAAACCCCTCAGCAATAAAGGCATCCCCTTCAAGCCAAAACTTGGCTCTGATACCAAATGTAGGTTTTAACCCCATATAGAAATTACCTGCATACAAATTCTAAAACACAAAAAATAAACAATGCGAGAGCATAACACATAAAACACATATACACAGAGATTTTCCCCTAGATCCCAAAACCGGGACTACCAACTTGATTTTTCATTATGTTCCTTTCAATGTTATAATCCATATTTATACATGTCGAAGCATCCAATACCATGGACTGAAAACCATTGCGTCCAATACCATGCACCGAAAACCATCGCGTCTAAAAAACATGTGCAAAAATCATGCACAAAACCATAGGTGGGTCCACCCAACCTAACATAGGGTCCAAAACCAAAATTTTCTGGGGCGCTGCCCCAGACCCCATAAAGTGGGGTTACGGGTACACCTCAAACCCCCTGTGACCCCCCCCCCCCCCCCCCCCCCCCCCCCCGCGGCTACACAATCGGTGCAATGAAGGGGGGCTCCATCCCCCCTCTAACCCCCCGGTCAACTACATGGGCTAGTAGTGGAAAGAATATAACACAACCCAACAACTGACCCCAAAACCCTCATCATCATTCAGAACCAACTGTAACCTCAAAAATCATGCATTAGAATGTATACACTACTTGGATGCACCTAAACTGCATGTATACTCTACTTCCGTTAATTGAACCTGCGTATACCTTCAAAACTACTCCAAACATAAAATTTTGAATCAAGTCTGTACCAACTATCAATATACTGAATATCTACTGTCAACTTTCAGAGCTTTACACAGATAGGGACAGAGATCACTTCTTCTCACTTATACAATCAATCAATCAAATGCCATCCTCCTTATGTATTCAGTTTTACATTTAGATCTAAGAAGACTTCATTGACAGACAATAGTAAAACAACAGAATTTGATCAGATATTTTAGTCAGATCTGAAAAGAAGCTTTTCTTTTTTATATGCTACCTGAGATAATCGAACCTACGTGTATGCGCTCTTTGGCCGAGACGAACTTGTGTACAAATCTGCAAACATTGACTTAGAACTTAGCTACAATTCCAGACTTCAAACAAACCCAAATCTTGATAGATAATGAGTAAAGCAGGCACAAAACATCATATCTAGTCTCGACCAATATCAGATCATTCAAGAATAAGTTATTTCTTGTCTCATGATCCTGATCCAACATTGAACTCAAGGGGAACATAAATATTTTAGATCTAGCTCCACACACAACCCTGCAACATAAAAATATACTTCAGATAGAAGTATTCCTTAGAACCTTATTTCTTGCACTCTTGGACTAATGATCTTCTCCTCATTATATACTCTTAGGCCTTTCTCAATACCTTGGACCAAAACCACTTAGGACCAATACCTTGGACCAAATACCTAGGGTCAATACCTTGGACCAAATACCTCGGACCAAATACCTTGGATCAAAATACCTTGGACTAAAAACTTGGTTTTCCAACATGTACACACTTTTCCTCTTGTGAAAGTGCGTGTGTATGTTATACGCTCCTTTTGTTTTGTTCACCCGCGTGTATACGCTCCTTGGACAAAGTGAACCAGCGTATACCTCTATTTCTTCATTCTTTAGAGTCTGATCTGTAATCCTTTGTTGTTGACCTGCTGTACTGTGAACTATCAATTGAGTGAGTTGCCATCAAGGACAACACCTGTATTATAATGCCAACAATATCCCCCTTTGGACTTGATGGAAACAACAACACCAAGACACTCTCCCCCTTTGACATCAAGGGCAAAGGGCGGACCAAGATATTCTTTCCCTTTGACATTATGTTGTCTATGCTCCCGCTAAGTACATGTTGAATTCTTTGATTGAGCTCCCCTTTGTACATGTTGAGATGCATTGAAACTGTCCATGCTCCCCGTAAGCACATGCAGAGTCTGCAAAAATATTTTCCAAAAGAATAACATGACTCTATAACTCAACTATGTGAGTATGACCTTCCTATCACCAAAGACTCATACATACATCCATCTCCCAACCAAGTGGGGATATACCAAATTTGACTCATCCACCCAACCAAGTGGGGATATACCAATTGTTTATACATGACAGAAATAATAAATATTACATCATCCATCCCATGTAAAGTGGGGATACCAATTACATCATTTGTCCAAGAGGACTCATTCAAAAGTATGAGAAGACATATCACACCCTAGACTTTTACATGACTTGAGCAACAAATGGTATAAGTATCTGAAGCCATAGCTGGACTCAGCAACCATAATGCCAACAATTCTAAATGTACGTGAAGGCTAATGCTCCCCCTGAACCTGTGCTACCTGTGCATTGTTAACAAGTCAATGATCAAGGCATCTTTGTCAGTCAAATAAAAAATTAATGAACAAAGCATATCGATAGACAGTAATCATCAATATCAGTCAGTGCACCCATATCAAAGCCTGCACCACTGTTTTTTCTGCCTAAAAAACATATACGCTCCTTGACCCACAGCAACCCACGTTTGTACGCGACTATACTTCATGAAACACGCATATAATATCCTTTCGTTGAAAAAATTGGATTTAACAGTAGGATGTTGCAGGGACTACTCCCAGCTTTTGTCTGATATATTCAAATGTTTCTCTAGGTAATGGTTTAGTGAATATATCAGCAACCTATTCTTTGGAGGGAACATACTCCAATTTGACCTTTTGTTCAAGCACTTGTTCACATAGAAAATGGTACTTGATGGGTATGTGCTTGGTCTTGGAGTGCATGACTGGATTCTTTGAAATATTGATGGCACTTGTATTATCACATAGAATGGAGATGGGTGGAGTACATGTGATTTGAATGTCTTGCAAAGTTTGCATCATCCAAAGTAGTTATGTGTAGCAAGATGCAGTAGCCACATATTCTGCTTCAGCTGTACATAAAGCAATTGAACTTTTTTTCTTGCTAAACTAAGACACTAACCTGGAACCCATATAGAATGCACCACCACTAGTGCGTTTTCTATCATCAACACTTCCTGCCCAATCTGCATCTGTATATGCATGAAGAGTAAGGTCTGAATCTCTAGGATACCATAAATCATAGTCCTGAGTTCCTTGAAGATATTTAAAAATTCTTTTAATTGCCTAAAGGTGTGATTCCTTTGGATTTGCTTGGAATCTTCCAACTATTCCTGCTGCATGCATGATGTCAGGTCGGGTACTTGTTAGATACAACAGACTACTAATCATGGATCTGTAAGTTGGTTGATGTACTGCTGCTAATTCATGATTTGAGCTGAGACTTCATCCTATTATTATTGGGGTACATACAGGTTTAGAATCTTCCATTCCGAACCTTTTCAAGATTTTTTTGAGATATTTGGTTTGTGAAAGAAAAATACCATCTTTATTTTGTTGAACTTGTAGACCAAGAAAATAGGTAAGTTCACCAAGCAAGGACATTTCAAATTCTTGCTGTATTACTGAAGCAAAATTCTAACTCATGGATTCTTCATTGCTACCAAAAATGATATCATCAACATAAACAATAATAATTAGCAATTTATCAGTTTCAATCTTTGTATATAGATGTCTATCTGCTGAACCTTTTGTAAAACCTTGTTGGTGTAGATATTTGTCGAGGCAGTAATACCAGGCCCTTGGAGCTTGTTTTAGACCATAGAGAGCCTTTTTGAGTCTGCATACAAGTTTTGCATCATTTCCAAGAATGAATCCTTTTGGTTTTTCAATATAAACTTCTTCTTCTAAATCTCCATTAAGGAAAGCTGATTTTAAATCCATTTGGCATACTTTGAATTTCTGAAAGCCAGAAAGAGAAAGAAACATCCTTATGGCTTCAAGTCTAGCAACAGGTGCAAAAGTTTCTTCAAAATATATACCTTCTTGTTGAGCATACCCTTTACAAATAAGTATGGCCTATTTTCTAATGACTTCTCCATTTTCATTCAGCTTGTTTTTGAATATCCATTTAGTTCCTATAATATTTTTATCATGAGGTCTAGGAACTAATTCCCAAGTATTATTCTTTTCAATTTGCTCAAGTTCTTCATCCATGGCCTTGACCCAACATTCATCTTTGCATGCTTCATTTACATTTTGAGGTTCAGTGGAGGAAAGTAATGCTAGATAGCTTGAGGTCCCTGTAATAGCTCTTCTTATCTATACACCTGCCTCTTTTTCCCCTAAAATTTGAGTTTCTGGATGATTTTTTCTTAACCTACCTAGACGGAGTCTTTTCTTCTACCAGTATCTCTTCTTCTAGTGCTTCATTGGTTTCTTCTTCAATATCATTTTGATTTGATGTGGGAAAATAATCCCCATCTTCTTCATTGTCATAATCTTTTGTTTTTATCTGTTTTGGATTTTTGCATGCTTCATCAATTACAACATCAATTCTTTCAACAATTTTCCCAAGTCCTTTATTATAACATTTATATCCTTTACTTCTGGAAAAACAACCAAGAAGAATACCTTCATCTGCTCTGGGTTCAAACTTACCAAGTTTTTCATCAGGCCTTTTGATATAACATTTGCTTCCAAAAACTTTAAAGTATTTTACAGTAGGAGTCTTACCATACCAAAGTTCATGTGGAGTTTGAGTGCTATTTACCCGAACATTTGCTTTATTGAGAATAGTTACGGCAACAAATGCTGCTTCACCCCAGAAGGTTGCAGGAGTTCCAAATTCATCTAGCATAGCTCAAGCCATTTGTTCAATTGTTCTTATCATTCTTTCTACCACCCCATTTTGCTAAGGAGTCCTTGTGGTGGAGAATTGCCTTTTTATTCCATGTTGTTCACAAAAGTCAAAGAATTCATCCGATGTAAATTCCCCTCCTCGATCAGATCTGAGGCATTTGATTTTTCGATCTGATTCATTTTCAACCAAAGCTTTGAAGGCTTGGAACTTTTCAAATGCTTCATCTTTATGCTTTAGAAGACCTATCCAACACATTTTGGAAAAATTATCAATGAATAAAATAAAGTATTCTTCTCCACGAGGTGACTTTTTCCTTCATGGTCCACATAGATCAGTATGGACAAGTTCAAGAGGCTTACTCGCTGACCCTTCTTTTTCCATGAAGTGAACTCTAGTTTTCTTACCAATTTGACATGGTTTGCATATTGTATTTTCTGGGATGCTGATATCTGGAAGATCATGAACAACCTTGAGTCTGCATGCTTTTCTTATTTGAGAAAAGCTTAGATGTCCCAATGTTCTATGCCACAGTCAGTTTTCATCATTTTTGCTTAGATAACACTGTTGTAGTCCTCCCTTGAGTATGTATACATTGTTTGGAGTTCTTGTACCTTTGATCACGGTCTCTCCTATATCAATCTCACGAACAACACATCCGTTTGACCGAAACACCACTTCATTTCCTTGATCACACATTTGACTAACACTCAACAGGTTATGCTTTAAACCGTCTACATACATAACATTTCCAGCTTTAACCTTTTCTTTCAAGAAAACAAAGCCTTTACCTTTTATGACAGCAGGAGTGTCATTTCCAAATGAGACATTCTTTTCCTTTTCTAAGGCATTATATGAGTGAAGCTTTTCTTTGTCACCTGTCATGTGTTTTGAGCATCCACTGTCGATGTACCACTGATTTTCTTGTCCTTCTGCATACAAGGCTATACCACATCTTTATGTTTGAGGTTCTTTCCTTCTCCATATCTTTGGTTTTAATGGCATTTGCTCCTTTTAGATGTTTTCCAAAATTTGCTCCTGCATTCAGATTCTTCATGACCAAATTTGTTATGGATTGAGAATTCTATTTCATTTTCAAGAGGAGAAAAGTTATTATAGGAACTTCTCTTTATTCTTGTTACATTCCTTTGATTCTGTGCTTCTATAATCATGATGGTTTTGTAAGAAATGCATTGAGTAGCTTTGTGCCCAAAATTATGACATGGAAAAAATTGCCCATTAAAGAAGTTCCTGCAACTATTGAATCTATTAACCTGGTGATTGTAGTTTCTATTGATATTCATCTTTGGAGCAAATTGAGTATGATTTGCCTGAGGTTGGTTGTGGCTTCTGTTATGCTCCTATACCAATAGGTGTCATATATCATGATTGACTTGATGATGCTATGTAATATGTTCATACCTTTCCTTGCTACAAAGGTTTTCCATATTTTCAAAAAAAAAAAATTAAAATATAAAGAGGGTATACCCTAAAAGAAAAATCAAAGGGTAAAAAAATCAAAGGGTAAAAAGAATAAGATGGTCAAAAAAGTGAAAGAAAATGAACCCCACAAAAATAAAGACCAAGGAAAGTGTGCAAGCCTAAATGCCACTACTTGTTACTCTTGTATAATAAACAATTGTGTGCAGTTTGTCACCTATGCCACAATTCATGAATAGTCAAACAGTTTAAGTTTGGCTAGTTCATATTTCAATTTCATGTTGTAGAAATAGAGAATAAAGATCTGGCCAAACAGTGTAATCTTGGCAGATATGTAGATAGGTAGAGTCGAAAAAGGAGATCAACAGTTTAATTTGATCCCTTGGATGTAATAAGTGTAGACTTAGATAGGCATTGCCATGTAAAAGAAAAGAAAAGTTTGATAAGGGTTTGCCAATCTAAGTGCACATTAATAAAGAAGAAAAAAATGCTAGGCTAAAGTAGGTAGGGTAGGTAGTTGATGTTGCTAAATCATATGTGATGAATGATGTCTTTAAATGTGTTAATCTTTCACTTTCATCACAAGGCCAAATCATACTGTACATTGAAGCATTTCAAGCAAAGCAAAGTCAGCATAATTAACTCCCCTTCTCATTCTCCCTAATTATTCACTAATTTCCCCTAAGGACTAAGGCATTTGCTAAATTGGAGGGGCTCAGAGCATTTCTCTGACTTCTGGAGGGACCAGACCCTCAGCCCAATAATTTAAAAGCCTAAGTACTTAAAACCATCCATAAGTCATTCATTTACTTTCATAAGTCTTTTCCTAAGTAAAATCCTATTTTACTTAAGAAAATTACACAATACCCCATGAAAACCATTTTTTTCATTCAAGCCTAAGTTAAATACACAATTCTAATGTTTTTTACTTGGCGCTTTTTCATTACATTACCATATTAAATATTAACTTATATTATATAACTCTCGCACAAAAATTCACCCTGTCCTGTATTATTTAAACTATTAAAAATCCCAAATTTCTATATATCCCACCCCTTTGGTTAAGTTATAACCATAAATACATTTTAACCGGGATTAACTAGTTAACCCGTAACTAGTTAACAACCCTAATCCCCCGTTGCATTAATAAGGGATTAATTAACCCTCACGGTTAATTAAGAACCTCCCTGACCTATCATACCACCCCCGATATAATTAATTAAACCTTAATTGTGTTGGGCCCGCCATTGTTAAATCCCATCGCATCGCGCCTCCTGTCAGTCGTCCGATCACACCTCCCACATCCAATGGCTATCATCGATATCGCACACCCCTTTGTGACCGTGCATTAGCGCGCGATCACAAAGTGGTTTTCACACAGCGCCTCTGCCACGCGTCACAAAATCTATGGAATCGCTTGCTCCTGGCTAATTACCACCCATCCCCAAAAGTGGTGCGATATGAAACTTCTTACCACTTTCTCGCATATGACAAAAACATCACTTCACTCCCTGTTGATGTCATCCGCCCGAAAACCAAAAAACCTGCCAACCCTTGACTTTGTAAATAAAACAAACAATGTTATTTTCATTGCTTCGTACTGTAAACCTGTGTTCCCATGCAAAAGAATGTTGAGGTCAACAGTTTGAAGTTTTCAACCACCAACTTGCTCAAAAACTTGTAGCCGACGCAGCCCAGAGCCTGTTAGCCACTACCAGCACCTGTTATTTCACTGTTCATTCCCCAAACAGGTATTTATCCAATTTCCGTAGAAACCCTGCAATTTCTCGTTTTACACTATAAATTCCATAGGAAAAGACCAAAATTTGTTATAATTCAGTCCTTGTTTCATCATATAAGTTCCCAGACCCTCTGTTTTGCCCATTTTTAAAGAAAATCTAAATTCCCTTTCTGAACCCACAAAAACCAGAAATGGAAATCCCTGTATCTTTGAATGTTGTACCCATGAATGCTCCTCATAAGGATTTAGACTATCTGCCTCTTGCAGATAAAGACTTCCAGATAAAAGACTTAGCCACTAATAAAAATCATCTCAAAGTCTTTTGTCAAAGTAGAGATAACTACTTGAATGGCTCCGATGTCCTAGGACTGTGGGAATCTAACATTTCCATGTATTTTCTCCCCTCAGTCCATGTTTTCCCCGATATAATTCATCAATGCCAGGCCAATTATGACCCTAACTGCAGAGCAGTTATGTCTCCCAGCCAAACAGTCCTCTTCCCAATAATTGCTGAATCTATTAATGAAATGTTGCAATTCCACCCCAGTCAAGCTCCCACTCCCATTTCCATGGGATATCTACTTGAGAAATCAACTCAATTATCCCAATTAGAACTCAATCGCATCTGTCAGACTTTCATGTTACAAAAACATCAGCCTAATGGCCCACCTCCTTATCTGCAAACTTTATTCATAGATATGGGAAGACTCATTGTTGATATGATATCTTTAATTATGGGATTCAACATTAGTGAGTTTGTTGATGAGATAACCCTAGTGATGTTGTCAATTTTTACTCCTGGACAGCCCCCTACTGTTAAGTATGATTATGCCTCCTATATTTCTAATAAGATTCATGACCAATTCTTGAGACTAGACAATGAAGGAGTTTTCAAGTATACCACCTTCATATATCATCTCATGTTGTATTATCAATCAGAAAATTTTCCTTTCCCTGTCATGAAACTTGATACCAAAGGCAACCCAAGGTCTGTCATCTTTTGGAGTCCCACCTTCCATGCATCCTTAGATTCCCCTTACTCATACAATGAGTTCATTGATCAATTTTTTCATCCAGCAACCACCTTATTGACATGGATTTCCCCTCCCAGGATCAGTGGTGACATTAAAAGGATACTTCAACTCTCAAAGCAGTACAGAATAGGTGATTGGTACCTATACAAGAGCCATACAGAAATCAGGATATATGGATGTGAGCTCTGCCCTTTCAAGTTACCAAAAGACATTCCAATGAGACTGTTTGCATTGGAATATTTCAGACAAATGATAAATTCAGACTTGGTCCATTTTTATAATGCCAAAAAGAAAGCTCAACTCCGAATAAAAAATCAGTTAGGCCCTTTTGTCTGCAACACTAGGGAAGCATGGAGAGAAGCAGAGATAATTTTAGAAGATCACCTTAAATTACACAAGAGTTTTGGGTGGATGCCATATGATCCTAATAGCTTTATCTGTGATAGAAGAATGAAGTACAGGCTATCACCATATATACACCATAGAATCCCAGAGATTGAACAATTTGCCAATATGGATGAATGGAGGGAGGGGACCCTAGCAGAAACTGATAGTAAACAAGTCAATATAGAAAATGTTATGAGGGATCTTGAGAAAACACTTGACCTAGATTCTTTTGGGCAGGTACGATTTGAGTCTTCACAGAGGTCAGGGATTAGTGCGTCTACAGCTGAAACCTCTCAGCAGCATTCACAGGTACAGCAACAACAGGAATAGCACAGGAGAATACTTTAAGTTTGAGCACAGAGGAGCTAATAAAATCAATGGAGGAGATGAAACTCCAAGTTTCAGAGCTGAAAAAGGTAAAAGAACAATATGTTACCTTAGAACAGAGGTATGATCTCTCAAAGATAAATGTTGCAGAAAAGACAAGAGAAATTAAAGGATTAGAAAACAAGGTAAAATCATTAGAAAAAGACCTTACATCTGACAAGCCCTTGGCAGATATTAAAGAGATTCTTTGGGCCAACATCACTCAGTCAATAAATGATGTTTGGCCATCAATCCAAATAATTTTTGAACAAATTGATTTGGTAAAGGCAGCCCGAGAAGAGATTCAAAGGACAAGAGCAGAGTTAAGAAAGATACATGAGGAAGCCACCAGGCTCATAAATTTTTTAAATACCAAGAATAAGTACCAGCTTGAAGAACTGGGCATTGAAGACAAAACAGGGACAATTCTAGAGGTTAAAAGGGTTTTAACTAAAAGGACTCTGATGCAAAATTTAGAAAGAAGATGCCATGACATGCAGGAAGAAATTAATGCTTTTATGAAGAAATTTGATATTTTGCAGAGTAAAGGGTTGCCTAGTCCTTTAGTTATTAATGACGAATTAATGAGGCATATAGATTATGTGGAGAAATTGAATCAATATGCAGGCAACCCGGCAAGTTCATCAACAAGTACATCAGCATCAAAAGCATTGCCTACAGGTAGAGTTCTCTATGACAGTCTAGAGAACTTATTCTATGTCGAGCATGAAATAAAGCACTTGTTTCCAATTCAGCCTACCTTTTTCAGGTATACCGAAACTAATGAGACCCTGAGAAAACTTCAAAAAACTAGAATACCACAACCAAAATGGTGGGAAGAAATGTTAGAAATTTTGTAATTTATCCTTGGTAAAAGGTAAATTTTGGTTATTTACTATAGTCAATGATGGTAAAAAAAATAAACAGAGATAAAACACATAAAGAGTATCAGAGCAGGATAAAGTGTATCAGTAAAAAGATGAAAAGCAGAATAGCCAGCACAAGATTACATCAAAGACAGCAGGATGCCAAATTATAGGACCTAACTCCAGCACACTCTCAAGAATAGGGACAACAAACCATCAGTTTGCCTCTATATGTTACCTACGAGACCATCTGTCTCTATTTTCATGTACCCTATAGTTAATTATCTCAGAATATATCTCACTTTGTTATGAGATATTTTAGTGTAAAGTTTTTGTATAAGTACACCCTCATTCAGAGTATTGAGGGTGGATTCTTAGACATTGTTGTAAAAGTGATTATTTTGGAATAAAGTGCTATTGGACCAAATCTTGCATGGTTAGCTAGATGAAGAATTAATGCAAAGGACTTTTCACAAGATTCATGTGTCAAACACCGGATCAATAAGTATTCTATATCTCATGTGTTAATGTTTTCTAGTTTATTATATCAACTGTGTTCCATATCTGAAGAGTAAGTGAAAAAGAATAATTAAGAAAGTGCTTAAGTGAAATCTGTTTTCAATTGTTTTTATTCTTAATGTTTTCCTCTAAACTAGCATAAGCAGTGAATTCTTAATTGCTCATGTTTCCTAGTTTACTCATTTTGATCGTTTAGTAAAGAACTCTTAATTGCTCTTTATTGGTAATCATCCAAGTTCCCTCTTTTAAAATATGTTGAAGGATTCTTAATTTCCCTTCATCCCTTTTGAGTCCATTCCATCTATTTTAAGTCTCTATTTGTTCCCTATTTAGCTACCTTGCCTTGTGAAACCATCCTTTGTTGAGAAGCCAAATCCAATTCAGCCATTCTTTGACTCCATTAGCCCAATGGCCTAAACTATTCAGTCCTAGCCCTCTACTATTGAATTTCACCACCAAAACACAATCAAAACCTCTAAACTTTCATAACTAGCCTAATATCTTTCAAAACAAAGCTAAAACTTAAAGAGAGAGCCCTCTCTAGGTACAGATTGGCTAGATTTTGTACCTGAAAGTTGGTTTGTGGTTACCTCGAACCCCTTTCCTCTTCCCAACAACTTCAAGGAAAATCTGAGTGTTAACATAGTGGTGACTCCACTGGGGAATGAACAGTGAGTTTGTTACTATTGTTTACTTTATAAACTACAGACGGAGCCTGAAGTTAGCCAAGTAGCCTTTGAACTGCTCTTGCTTTGCAATTGCATATTAGATGAATGCTGCTTCAGTCTATCTCTGGTCTAGTTTATGGACTGAACATCTAGTTTCCAAACATTCGACCAGTTCCTCTTGTCAAATAAGTCTTTAAGAAAGTTCAAATCCATATCTAAAACCTCTTAAAGAAACCATAGACGTTGTGTTGTTAATACCAATTAAAGAAAAACCCAAAACATACCAAGAAATCTAGCTTCAGAAAGAACTCGTTAGACTAGGTCAAATCTTGATCCAAATCCACCACTTGTGTTTGAAAATCCCAATCTGATTCCCAAAATTCTTAGGAGACAGGAAATCCAAGAAAACACTGCTAGTTCTAGACCCCCTTTCAGATCAAGATCCTATCCTGTAAGGTGGATCTACCTTGAGGATGAACCCTTTGATGAGCAATTTGAGACCTCTTTGTTTGTAACATTTTCTGACTCTGAGCTGGTCCACTTGGTTCCAAACCCAGTATTTATTGAAGATTTACAACTTGAAGTTGTTACTTCACATCTTGATAGACATTTGCAGAACTCTATACAATCTGATCTTGCCTCTGAAGGAACACCCAACCTTTCTGTGATTACTACTGCTTCTTCGAGTTCATCACCATTTCCTCAGACATCTCAACCTCAAACCACCCCTCCTACCTCTCCATCTACCATTCCAACACCTATCGTTATCCCAACTCCAGTTGTTGTTTCATTACTACCTGTTGCAATGACAAACAGATATACTCCCTTGGTATTACCAGCCAATTTAGGGGCTATGCCCCAAGACTACCAAAGTAAAATCACTCCATTTGATGGTTCTGGTATTTACACTGCACAACAACATACCAAAAAAATGACTGATTACTTTGAAATATATGAAATAGATGCTGATGATGTAAGAATGAGAATATTTGTTCAAAGTCTAACTGGAGAAGTTAGAGCCTGGTTTAGAGCCCTACCTACAAACAATATCAATGACCTAGAAGCTCTATATAGGCAATTCTTAAACAAATGGGAAAATAAGAAAGATCCTCTCCAAATCTTACCAGAATATGAAAACCTGAAGAGAGGAACACAAGAAACTGTGCAAGATTATTACATTAGGTTCAATAATGTTTACAATGCTATTCCTCAAAACCTCAGACCTCCTCCTGATTTGGCATTAATCAAATTCCCTGATGGATTTGATTCTGACATGGCCTACCAGCTTAGGGAAAGATCTTCTCTAACTTTAGAAGATATGCAAAGTATAGCTGTCAGTGTTGAATCCAACCTGATATCTAAACGAGCCAAGGCTAGAAGTGAAAGGATAATACCATTGAAAGAAGAACCCTCAGCCTTTGAATAGAAACTAGATGCCATTATTAAAGGGATGGATAGGCTAGGAGATAGAGTAGAAACAACTGAAAGGAAAGCCCCTTGGGATGGTCAGCCAACCAGTACTGGAAGAAATCCAAATTTCAGGAAAAATCAAAACCAGAACACTAGAAAGAATGGTCCTGACCAAAACATCAGGCCCCCATTCCAGGAAAATTACGCTGAAGCCTCAAATTCTAATGAACCAATAGAAGATACTCCAATAAACTTGATGGGACTCAATAATGAACAACAAGTTTTCTTGACCCAAGAGGATCAAGAAGCTCATATTCTTAAACAATTCCAAACTCAATCAGGTGAATCATTTGACTTCAGGGAGGGATATGCTACAACCATTTATGAAGTCCACAAGCAATATAATCTGAGGAGCAGAAGAGTTGATGTCCCTGAAACCAATAAACAGAAAGCTACAAAATAGCCTGTCAAAGGTAAGAAGAATACTATACTTGTACATATTCTTTCTAGATTAGATCCTAATTCTGCTAATCCAATAATTGAAGATGTATCCGACAATCAACCAAATAAAAAACAACTCTCCACTCCTCCTCCTCCCAAAGGAAATGTGGAAGAACCTCCATAAGTTGATTTGGAAGAAACTTCAACTCATAACCCCACTCCTGAGAAGGAGAAAAATACAGAAAATACAGAAGACAAAGAGAATCCCACTGTTCGAAATACAAGAGCTCAATAAGAAAAAACTTTTAATCTGGAGACTGAAGTAGGCAAACTAAAGATAGTCGTTCCATTGTCCGAATTAGCTAAACATGATGTCTAACGAAGTCAAATCAATAGATCACTCAGAATCACTAGAAATGAAGACTCAGTCAATGTTTTTGACGACCAACCAGAATTGATCTTCGGTCCTGAAGTAAATGGAAAACCCTTAGATGGAAGAATTCCTCCTTTCTATGTAAGTTTGAACATACATGACAAAATACTTCATAATGCCATGTTTGATTTTGGGGCATCTCACAACCTAATGCCCAAGTCTGTAATGGAAAAACTAGACCTAGATATCACCAGGCCATACAAAGACCTCTTTTCTTTTTATTCAAGTCAGGTGAGATGTTTAGGATTGATAAAAGACTTGTGTGTTTCATTGGTTCAATACCCTGCAAAGACAATCTTAATGGACATAGTAGTAGCAGATATTCCACCAAAATATGGCATGTTATTGTCCAGATCCTGGGGTGAAAAGCTTTAGGGATCTCTTCAATTGGACATGTCATATGCTACTATTTCAGTTTTCGGCCAACACAAGAAACTATACAGAGAGACTTTAATGAAATATGTAGTAAGTAGTCAGGAGAAACCCCAAAATTTCCCCATCTACTCAGTACACTCTGATATGGATTCATTCATTCTTTACAATGCTGAAATTGATCCCTCCAATCAATTAGAAGTTTTAGCAGTAGAACCAAAAGAAATTAAAAGAGAAAAATCTAGTGTTCAAATCCAGGAAATCTCTGAAAACAATGAAATATCAGACACCCGAGGGAAACCAGAAGAAAATGAAAAAACAGATCTCACAATTAAACAAATTCCTGATACTCCTAATACCAATTATGAACATGAAATTATTTAGCATTTAGATTTTGATGGCTCAGTCAACAAATTAGGAGCAGGAGCAGGAGTTTGGGTGTACAATATTGAAATTGACCATGCTGAAGGCCATGCCTACAGGTTAGATTTTAAGTGCACCAATAATATGGCAGAGTATGAAGCTCTCTTGCTGGGTCTCAAACTTGTTAAAAGATTAGGAGCAATTAAAGTATCTGTCATAGGAGATTATGATTTAATTATTCAACATATCAAAGGGAAGTATCTAACTAATGATCCTAGATTAAGATACTACAAAGGAATAGTTATAGAGATTCTTAATACTTTTCTAGAAACTCAGCTTGCTAAAATCCCAAGAAAACACAACTTGCAAGCCCAGAGTCTGGCAATGTTTGCCAGCACCTGCAAATTACCTTTCGAACCTAATCATCAGTTTACAGCTGAGATTAGACACCGACCAGCCATACCTGATAATGTAAAGAACTCGCAAGTGTTTGATAGTGATGAGCAGATAAATAATTTCTTAACTTTAGATGAAGAATTTTCTAACAGTCACATAGATGTAGATACAGTTATTGAATTTGATCAAATAAATAAGGTAGAAACAAACATTTCAGACGTACAATTCAAATTCTTCATCCCACAAAATTTACCAAAAAAGAAGTGCAGGACCTTAAACAAATGGATCTTGATGAGATTATTGAAGGAGAATTAGAAGTCATTGATCTGAAAGACAATCATCTGCCAAAAGGATTAACTCCTCTAGAATACCTTTTTGATTCTAATGACATTCCAAAGAAACCCAAGATGGAACCACTAAAAGCAAACATTGAAGAATATAACTTGGGGACTGAAGAAAATCCAAAAATGATAAAACTATCCAAATCTCTGCCTCCTGACCAAAAGTTAAAATATGTTGAATTAATGAGAGAATTCCAGGATGTCTTTTCCTGGAATTATGAGGATTTGAAATCATATGACACCTCCATAGTTCAGCATACAATACATTTGAAAGAAAACCAGAAACCATTCAAACAAAAACTCAGAAGAATCAACCTTGTGTTGTTACCATTGATTGAAAAAGAAATTAAACATATGTATGAAGCAGGAATAATTGCCCCTATCAAATTTTCAGAGTGGGTGTCTAATTTAGTACCTACTAGGAAGAAAACTGGGGAAATTAGATTATGTGTTGATTTAAGAAATGTAAATAAGGAGCCCCAAGAGTTAGCTCAATCGGTCAAATCAAGTGCCTCGCCAATGGGAGGTCACAGGGTCGAATCCCGAAAGCTCTTGGGGTTAGGTCAGTAAATAGGCCGAGGGGTTTTGATGCCCTTCGGGTGGCGTCCACTCAGTGTTTAAAACCCTGGACGTAGCGGCTACCCACTGACCCGGGTATCCGTGAACCAGTAAGTGAAAAAAAAAAGAAATGTAAATAAGGTTTCTCTGAAGGATAATTACCCTTTACCTAAGATGGATCATATTTTACAAAGGGTAGTAGGTTCTTCTAGGATTTCACTTTTAGATGGGTTCTCAGGGTATAACCAGATTCTGGTTCATCTTGACGACCATGAAAAAATTGCTTTTACAACACCATGGGGCACATTCATGTACATCAAAATGCCATTTGGACTTAAAAATGCAGGGGCAACCTTCCAAAGAGCAATGGACATAGCATTTGCAAAAGAAATTCATGATTTTCTTGTTATATATCTGGATGACTTAACTATTTTTTCTAAATCAGATCAGCAGCATTTGGACCATCTCAGACAAGTATTCCTAAAATGCAGAAAATATGGTATCTCTTTAAATCCAAAGAAGTCCTTATTTGGTCTAGAGGAAGGTAAACTCTTGGGCCACATCATTTCCAAATATGGTATTCGAATTGATCCGGCTAGAATAGAAGCTATTCTGCAGATACCTTATCCAAGAAATATCAAAGAACTTCAAACTTTCTTAGGAAAGATAAATTTTTTGAGAAGATTCATATCTAATTTAGTTGAACTAATTAGGTTGCCTAATGATATGTTAAAAAAGGGTTCAAGTATCAAATGGACAGTAGAAGTCAAACAAGCATTTGAAGAAATTAAAATGGCTTTAACTAAAACACTGGTCCTTACTAGTCCACAATTTGATAGAGACTTCATAATTTCTTCATTTGCATCAGAACACACTATAGCAGCTATTTTATTACAAAAAGATGATCAAGGATGTGAGAAACCCATAGCCTTTTTTAGTAAAGCATTGAGAGATGCATCATTAAAATACAAGATCATGGAAAAACAAGCATTTGCACTTGTTAAAGCAATTAAATATTTCAGAGTTTATATATTATATTCTCATGTGATAGCCTATGTACCAAACGCTGTTGTCAAGGACATCCTAAGTCAGGATGGAATTGAGGGCAAAAGGGGAAAATGGATTGCTACCATATTAGAATATGATATTGAAATAAAACCTACATAACTGATAAAAGGATAGGGATTGGCCAAACTCATGACAGAAACCAATTGTCAAGCCCTGGACATAAATGAACTGGATAACGAATAGGAGATGGTGACTCCACAAATCAGTCAGGCCTTCTTAGACTCACCTTGGTATGCTGATGTAATTTATGTGTTACTAAACCTGCAGGCTCCTCCAAGGTTATCCAAAACAAATAAAAGGTTTTTAAAGATGAAAGCTTCAAAGTTTTGTATTTTAGACAATGCTCTTTTTGGAAAAATCATGAAGGAATTTTATTGAATTGTTTACTAAAAGAAGAAGTTGACAAGGCTCTCCGAGAATTTCATGCAGGAGACTGTGGTGGACACCTTTATTGGAAATCAACTGCAGACAAGATCCTGAGAGCTAGATTCTATTGGCCAACCTTGTTTGCTGATGTAAATAAATTTGTCACCACTTTCCATAAATGTCAAATTTTTTAAGGCAAGAGAAAACTATTACCTCTACCTCTTAAACCAATTTCCACTGAAAAACCCTTCCAACAATGGGGCCTTGACTTCATTGGAGAAATCCATCCTCCCTCCTCTGGCCAACACAAATGGATTCTCATTGCCACAGACTATTTCACCAAATGGATAGAGGCCATCCCCTCCAGACAAGCCAATGATACAGTGATCATAGGATTCCTAGAAACCAACATACTGTCTAGATTTGGTTCTCCTGATAAAATCATAACTGATAATGTTGTTGTCTTCAAATCAAAGAAAATGACCAATTTTTGTAACAAGTACCACATTACCCTAGGCCATTCCATAGCCTATTACCCTCAAGGGAATGGACTGGCTGAGTCTTCCAACAAGAGCCTCATTAATATCATTAAAAAATTATTGGATGAGAACAAGAAAAATTGGCACAAGAAACTGACAAATGCTTTATGGGTAGACAGACTTACCACCAAAAAATCCATTGGTACTATTCCCTTCATCATTAAGAGTTCCTGTAATGAAATTACTTCAAGAAGCTCAGGTGGAACCTAATGATATTCAAAGAAGGATAAATCAAACAATAAATCTATAGCAGACCAGAGAGGAAGTGTACCAAAGATCCCAAATGTTGCAGGAGAAGCTCAAGAAAATATTTGATAAAAGGACCAAGGCAGATGACTTCTACCTTGGAGACAAAGTGTTAAGATGGGATTCCAGAAGAGAGGATAAAGGGAAACATGGGAAATTTGACTTCTTATGGAAAGGACCTTATATTATCTATGCCTTACAAGGAAACAATACATATTATCTGAAAAACTTGGATGGCACAGAAACAGAAGAAGGACCAGTTAATGGTCGGATGTTGAAACATTACTTTGATCCTATTTATTAATGTATCATGATTATTAACATGTACATACTATATCCTCTGTACCGTAACAGTTTTGATTGAATAGTAACTTGTTGGAGTTGAAACCCGAAGAGAAAGCCCTAAGCTTCAAGAGTGTCACTATCATATATACAATAAAGCAACAAGAAGAAGAAGATTCCATAGTACAATCAAAATCATTCGGAGGCCATCTGACCTGCTGTTCTTGACTTTCCACCAGGAAAAGCGATCCCCAAGTGGAGCCAGTGTTATGTTCATATACCAATAGGTGTCATATATCATGATTGCTTGATGATGCTATGTAATATGTTCATACCTTTCCTTGTTGCAAAGGTTTTCCATATTTTCAAAAAATAAAATATAAAAACATTAAAAAAATGTAAAGAGGGTATACCCTAAAAGAAAAATCAAAGGGTAAAAAGAATAAGATGGTCAAAAAAGTGAAAGAAAATGAACCCCACGAAAATAAAGACCAAGGAAAGTGTGCAAGCCTAAATGCCACTACTTGTTACTCTTGTATAATAAACAATTGTGTGCAGTTTGTCACCTATGCCACAATTCATGAATATTCAAACAGTTTAAGCTTGGCTAGTTCATATTTCAATTTCATGTTGTAGAAATAAAGAATAAAGATCTGGCCAAACAGTGTAATCTTGGCAGATAAGTAGATAGGTAGAGTCGAAAAAGGAGCTCAACAGTTTAATCTGAACCCTTGGATGTAATAAGTGTAGACTTAGATAGGCATTTCCATGTAAAAGAAAATAAAAGTTTGATAAGGGTTTACCAATCTAAGTGCACCCTAATAAAGAAGAAAACATTCTAGGCTAAAGTAGGTAGGGTAGGTAGTTGATGTTGCTGAAACATATGTGATGAATGATGTCTTTAAATGTGTTAATCTTTCACTTTCATCACAAGGCCAAAGCATACTGTACATTGAAGCATTTCTAGCAAAGAAAAGTCAGCATAATTAACTCCCCTTCTCATTCTCCCTAATTATTCACTAATTTTCCCTAAGGACTAAGGCATTTGCTAAATTGGAGGGGCTCAGAGCATTTCTCTAACTTCTGGAGGGACCGGACCCTCGGCCCAATAATTTAAAAGCCTAAGTACTTAAAACCATCCATAAGTCATTCATTTACTTTCATAAGTCTTTTCCTAAGTAAAATTCTATTTTACTTAGGAAAATTACACAATACCCCATAAAAACCCTTTTTTCATTCAAGCCTAAGTTAAATACACAATTCTAATGTTTTTTACTTGGCGCTTTTTCATTACATTACCATATTAACTATTAACTTATATTATATAACTCCTGCACAAAAATTCACCCTGTCCCGTATTATTTAAACTATTAAAAATCCCAAATTTCTATATATCCCGCCCCTTTGGTTAAGTTATAACCATAAATACATTTTAACCGGGATTAACTAGTTAACCTGTAACTAGTTAACAGCCCTAATCCCCCGCTACATTAATAAGGAATTAATTAACCCTCACGGTTAATTAAGAACCTCCCCGACCTATCATACCACCCCCGATATAATTAATTAAACCTTAATTGTGTTGGGCCCGCCATTGTTAAATCCCATTTCATCGCACCTCCCATCAGCCGTCCGATCACACCTCCCACATCCAATGGTTATCATCAATATCGCGCACCCCTTTATGTCTGTGCATTAGCGCGCGATCACAAAGTGGTTTTCACACAGCGCCTCCGCCACGCGTCACAAAATCTATGGAATTGCTTGCTTCTGGCTAATTACCGCCCATCCCCAAAAGCGGTGTGATACGAAACCGCTTACCACTTTCCCGCATACGACAAAAATGTCACTTCACTCCCTGCTGACATCATCCTCCCGAAAACCAAAAAACCCCGCCAACCCTTGACTTTGTAAATAAAACAAACAATGTCATTTTCATTGCTTCGTACTGTAAACCTGTGCTCCCATGCAAAAGAACGTCGAGGTCAACAATTCGAAGTTTTCAACCACCAACTTGCTCAAAAACTTGTAGCCGACGCAGCCTAGAGCCTGTTAACCACTACCAGCGCCTGTTATTCCATTTTTCATTCACTAAACACAGGTATTTATCCAATTTCCGCAGAAACCCTGCAATTTCTCGTTTTACACTATAAATTCCATAGGAAAAGACCAAAATTTGTTATAATTCAGTCCTTGTTTCATCATATAAGTTCCCAGACCCTCTGTTTTGCCCATTTTTAAAGAAAATCTAAATTCCCTTTCTAAACCCACAAGAACCAAAAATGGAAATCCATGTATCTTTGAATGTTGCACCCATGAATGCTCCTCATAAGGATTTAGACTATCTGCCTCTTGCGGATAAAGACTTCCAGATAAAAGACTTAGCCACTAATAAAAATCATCTCAAAGTCTTTTGTCAAAGTAGAGATAACTACCTGAATGGCTCTGATGTCCTAAGACTGTGGGAATCTAACATTCCCATGTATTTTCTCTCCTCAGTCCATGTTTTCCCTGATATAATTCATCAATACCAGGCCAATTATGACCCTAACCGCAAAGCAGTTATGTCTCCCAGCCAAACAGTCCTCTTCCCAATAACTGCTGAATCCATCAAAGAAATCTTGCAATTCCACCCCAGTCAAGCTCCCACTCCCATTTCCATGGGATATCTACTTGAGAAATCAACTCAATTATCCCAATCAGAACTCAATCGCATCTGTTAGACTTTCATGTTACAGAAACATCAGCCTAATGACCCACCTCCTTATCTGCAAACTTTCTTCACAGATATGGGAAGTCTCATTGTTGATATGATATCTTTAATTATGGGATTCAACACTAGTGAGTTTGTTGATGAGATAACCCCAGTGATGTTGTCAAATTTTACTCCTAGACAGCCCCCTGCTGTTAAGTATGATTATGCCTCCTATATTGCTAATAAGATTCATGACCAGTTCTTGAGACTAGACAATGAAGGAGTTTTCAAGTATACCACCTTCATATATCATCTCATGCCGTATCATCAGTTAGAAAATTTCCCTTTCCCTATCATGAAACATGATACAAAAGGCAACCCAAGGTCTATCATCTTTTGGAGTCCCATCTTCCATGCATCCTTAGATTCCCCTTACTCATACAATGAGTTCATTGATCAATTTGTTCATCTAGCAACCACCTTATTGACAAGGATTTCCCCTCCCAGGATCAGTGGTGACATTAAAAGTATCCTTCAGCTCTCAAAGCAGTACAAAATAGGTGATTGGTACCTATACAAGAACCATACAAAAATCAGGATATATGGGTGTGAGCTCTACCCTTTCAAGTTACCAAAATACGTTCCAATGACACTGTTTGCATTAGAATATTTCAGACAAATGATAAATTCAAACTTGGTCCATTTTTATAATGCCAAAAAGAAAGCTCAACTCAGAATAAAAAATCAGTTAGGCCCTTTTGTCTGCAACACTAGGGAAGCATGGAGAGAAGCAGAGATAATTTTAGAAGATCACCTTAAATTACACAAGAGTTTTGGGTGGATGCCATATGATCCTAATAGCTTTATCTGTGATAGAAGAATGAAGCACAAGTTGTCACCATACATACACCATAGAATCCCAGAGATTGAACAATTTGCTAATATGGATGAATGGAGGGAGGGGACCCTAGTAGAAACTGATAGTAAACAAGTCAATATAGAAAATGTTATGAGGGATCTTGAGAAAACACTTGACCTAGATTCTTTTGGGCAGGTACGATCTGAGTCTTCACAGAGGTCAGGGATTAGTGCGTCTACAGCTGAAACCTCTCAGTAGCATTCACAGGTATAGCAACAGCAAGAACAGCACAGGAGAATACTTCAAGTTTGAGCACAGAGGAGCTAATAAAATCAATGGAGGAGATGAAACTCCAAGTTTCAGAGCTGAAAAAAGTAAAAGAACAATATGTTACCTTAGAACAGAGGTATGATCTCTCAAAGATAAATGTTGCAAAAAAGACAAGAGAAATTAAAGGATTAGAAAACAAGGTAAAATCATTAGAAAAAGACCTTACATTTGACAAGCCCTTGGCAGATATTAAAGAGATTCTTTGGGCCAACATCACTCAGTTAATAAATGATGTTTGGTCATCAATCCAAATAATTTTTGAACAAATTGATTTGGTAAAGGCAGCCCGAGAAGAGATTCAAAGGACAAGAGCAGAGTTAGGAAAGATGCCTGAGGAAGCCACCAGGCTCATAAATTTTTTAAATACCAAGAATAAGTACCAGCTTGAAGAACTGGGCATTGAAGACAGAACAGGGACAATTCTAGAGGTTAAAAGCGTTTTAACTAAAAGGACTCTAATGCAAAATTTAGAAAGAAGATGCCATGACATGCAGGAAAAAATTAATTCTTTTATGAAGAAATTTGATATTTTGCAGAGTAAAGGGTTGCCTAGTCCTTTAATTATTAATGACAAATTAATGAGGCATATAGATTATGTGGAGAAATTGAATCAATATGCAGGAAACCAAGCAAGTTCATCAACAAGTACATCAGCATCAAAAGCATTGCCTACAGGCAGAGTTCTCTATGACAGTCTAGAGAACTTATTCTATGTCGAGCATGAAATAAAGCACTTGTTTCCAATTCAGCCTACCTTTTTCAGGTATACCGAAACTGATGAGACCCTGAGAAAACTTCAAAAAACCAGAATACCACAACCAAAATGGTGGGAAGAAATGTTAGAAATTTTGTAATTTATCCTTGGTAAAAGGTAAATTTTGGTTATTTACTATAGTCAATGATGGTAAAAAAAATAAACAGAGATCAAACAGGTAAAGAGTATTAGAGCAGGATAAAGTGTATCAATAAAAAGATGAACAGCAGAACAGCCAGCACAAGATTACATCAAAGACAGCAGGATGCCAAATTATAGGACCTGACTCTAGCACACTCTCAAGAATAGGGACAGCAAACCATCAGTTTGCCTCTATATGTTACCTACGAGACCATCTGTCTCTATTTTCATGTAAGCTATAGTTAATTATCTGAGAATATATCTCACTTTGTTATGAGATATTTTAGTGTAAAGTTTTTGTATAAGTACACCCTCATTCAGAGTATTGAGGGTGGATTCTTAGACATTGCTGTAAAACTGATTATTTTGGAATAAAGTGTTGTTGGACCAAATCTTGCATGGCTAGCTGGATGAAGAATTAATGAAAAGGACTTTTCACAGGATTCATCTATCAAACACCGGATCAATAAGTATTCTATATCTCATGTGTTAATGTTTTCTAGTTTATTATATCAACTGTGTTCCATATCTGAATAGTAAAACGAAAAAGAATAATTCAGAAAGTGCTTAAGTGCAATCTGTTTTCAATCATTTTTATTCTTAATGTTTTCCTCTAAACTAGCATAAGCAGTGAATTCTTAATTGCTCATGTTTCCTAGTTTACTCATTTTGATTGTTTAGTAAAGAACTCTTAATTTCTCTTTATTGGTAATCATCCATTTCCCTCTTTTAAAATATGTTAAAGGATTCTTAATTACCCTTCATCCCTTTTGAGTCCATTCCATCTATTTTAAGTCTCTATTTGTTCCTTGTTTATCTACCTTGCCCTGTGAAACCATCCCTTGTTGAGAAACCAAATCCAGTTGAGCCACTTTCTTTGACTTCATTAGCCCAATAGCCTAGACTATTCAGTCCTGCCCCTCTACTATTGAATTTCAACACCAAAACACAATCAAAACCTCTAAACTTTCATAACTAGCCTAATATCTTTCATAAAAAAGCTAAAACTTAAAAAGAGAGCCCTCTCTGGGTACAGATTGGCTAGATTTTGTACCTGAAAGTTGGTTTGTGGTTACCTCGGACCCCTTTCCTCTTCCCAACAACTTCAAGGAAAATCTGAGTGATAACAACTTCTATTCATCCTTGGAGTAAATTGAGTATGATTTACCTGGTGATCTGCTTTATGCCTTTGTTAACGATTGTCATACTGTTCACTAGTCTTTGCACCATCAAGATAGCTTTTGGTGGAGGTTGATGGCTTCTGTGATTGAGATGCTTCTTCAGTATATCCAAGACCTATCTTTATCAGAGGAGAACGCTGAACTTTGATAATTTCATTTAAAGTTTCTGATAATTTAGCAAATCTAAGATTGAGAGATTTCATTTTCTCAAGATCCCTTCTTAGACCCACAATTTCACATTCTAGTTTTTCATTGTGTTTTTCCTTTTCAGCAAGTTGGTATGTCAAGGTATCTATAATCATATTCTTTTCTTCTAAACAGATTTTGAGTTTAGATATTTCTTCATGAAGGTCTTCCTCTTCTAAAGCATCCCAAAAATTATCATCGTCATAAGCCATGAGAAGTATATAACCATCACTATTAGATAAACCATCACTATCCTCTTCTAAACTATCCCAAAAATCATTGCTCTCATAAGCCATGAGAAGTCTGTAATCTTTTCCAGTTTCATCTTCATCACTATTAGATAAACCATCACTATCTTCATGAGTATAGTAATTCCTTTTATTCACAATTTGTTTCTATTCCCTTTTGCATATTCCTTTCCTTTTTCATATTTATCTTTATGAGAACATCGGGTAGCATAATGACCAACTCTACCACAAGCAAAGCATTTGAAGGGTAGCTTACCTCTAAATTTTCCAGAACTCCATTGAAGCTTCTTGACAAAGTTTACCTCATCTTCTTCTTCTGAAATATGTCCTTATTCATTGTGTTCTTCCTTTCCTTTTGTTGAAGCTTTAAATGCGGCTTCTCTCATATCTGATGGTCCTCCCTTCCTCATCTCGAAGGCAGTTAAGATTCTGTGAAGTTGTGTCATAGTGATATTCTGCAGATCCTCTTTTTCTTTTATGGTAGACACTTTGGATTCAAATTTAGCAAACAAGGATCTAAAAACTTTCTCAACTAAGGTAACTTCCTTTATTTCTTCACCCAAATTCTTCATACAATTAACAACCTCATGTATACGTAAGAAGTAACTAGCTATACTTTCATCAATATGCATCTTAAGAGTTTCATACTGAATTCTAAGATTTTGAAGCTTAGCATGTTTTACCTGAGAGTCTCCTTCGTAGCTTAGAACGATTTTGTCCCATATTTCTTTTGCTGATTTGAGCTGCATGACTTTGACAAACTCTGATTGTGATAGACTTCCCAATAAAGTATTGACAACTTTGGCATTGGTTTCATATTGCTTTTTACCTACCGCATCTGTAGGAATTGCTGTTGAAAATGTATATCCTCCTTCCACAATTTCCCAGACATCCATTCCAAGCGATTGTAGATAGGATGTGGTTTTATTTTCCAATAAACAAAGTTGCTCCCATCAAAGATTGGTGGTCTGATGGATCCCATGCTATTATGAAACCAGCTCAAGAAAAGATAGAAAAGATAGATCAAAGCCTTAGAATTCAGCCTCTTCGAGGGGGCAACCTCCTTTACATTACATGAATGAACAATTCTTGGATGATTCAAATGAAAAAACCTCCTTTATATATATAGGAGTCTAAGGAGTCACAATATAATCCAGCCGACCTAACAATAATAATATAAAGCCACAAAAATAACAATAGAGGGATTCTATGGGGCACAGTAATAACAATGTGGGGGCAATAGGGGCACAACAATATTAATAAGGGGTATAACTACAATAGTAATGGGGTAATCACTAGTATTATAGGGACCCAACATGCCCCTCTCCTTCAAAAAAGTGTTGTCCTCAATGCTTGAGTAATTCTGGATACTTATACATAAAATTCTCATCCTCCCATGTGGAATCTTCAGCGGATAAGTTCTTCCACTTGATAAGATACTCTGAAATTGATCGATTTCGTAGCTGTCGAGTTCTTGTTTCTGTGACTGCTTCCGGTTCCAATATAATTTTTCCTTCCTCGTCAAGTTCTGGCAATATTGTTTGAACTGGGATCTTGTCACCTATAACCTTCTTTAAACATGAAACATGGAAAACTAGGTGCAATCGAGAAGCTGCAGGAAGCTCCAATTTGTATGCCATAGTACCAATCTTTTGCAACACCTTGTACAGACCATAATACTTTGGTGATAATTTATTATCCTTCTTAGCTTGCTTGAGGGACATTTGCTTATATGGTTGTAGCCATAGGAATACCCAATCACCTACATCAAAACTTCTTTCACTGCGATATTGATCTGCCTGTTGTTTCATTCTATTTTGTGCCAACACGAGGTTATCCTTTAAGAGTTGGAGGACTTGTTGTTGATGTTCGATGTGATGTTCCACTGCCTGAACCTTAGAATTTTCTCTTAAATATGATGTGATGGATGGTGGTTGATACCCATAAAGTGCCATAAATGGGGTCATTTTTGTTGCTGTATGGAAGGAAGTGTTATACCACCCTTCAGCCAAAGGCAACCATTTGACCTATTGTGTCTGTTTATCAGATACAAAGCAACGAAGATATCCTTTCAAACATTTGTTTACTATCTCAGTTTGCCCATCAGATTGAGGATGATAAGATGAGCTATGAGCTAACTGAGTACCAAGACAAGAAAATAATTCTGTCCAAAAATTTCCCGTGAAAATGGGATCTCTGTCACTTACAATAATCTTTGGGTTTCCATGTAGCTTTTGAATTGTTTCCATAAATCCAGTAGAAACTGTACTGGCTTTAAATGGATGTGATAATGCACAAAAGTGTGCATACTTGGTAAGTATGTCAACTACCACCATGATGACACTCTTTCCCTCAGACTTGGGTAAACCTGTGATAAAATCCATTGAAACCTCCTCCCAACGTTGGCTTGGAATGGATAAATGTTGTAATAGACCCGGTGTCTTAATTGTTTCAACTTTATTTTGTTGGCAAACCAAACATTCCGCCACAAACTTTTGAATATCTGATTTAAGGCCATCCCAAAAAAATTCCTTCTTAACCCTGTGGTAAGTTTTTAAAAATCCTAAGTGCCCTCCTAAGGGAGAAGTGTGCAATTCCATAAGAATCTTTTGTTTTAGCTGGGAATTATTAAAGAGGTATAAGCGATCTTTGTACCATAACGAATCATTTTTCCAGCTAAATGTATCAGACGTACTGGAATCTTGTTGTAACTTTCGAATAAGTGCCCACACTTCTTCGCCATTCTTCCATTCCTCCCTTGCTTCATTTATCCAATCTGGTTGGATAATAGAAATGGCGCACAACAATGCTTCCACATCCTCATCCTTTCTTGAGAGTGCATCTGCCACCACATTTTGCTTCCCTTTTTTGTAGATGATTTCAAAGTCATAACCCAACATCTTTGTGACCCACTTTTGTTGCTCTTTAGAGGATAATCTTTGTTCTAAAAAGTATTTAAGGCTATCATGATCCGTTTTTACCTTGAAGTGTCTTCCCATTAGGTAGGGTCGCCATTTCTTAAGTGCATGGAGTATTGCCAACATTTCCTTCTCATAAATAGTTTTGCTTAAAAACTTTCCCTTGATTGGATGACTTTCAAAAGCAATGGGTCTTTCATCTTGCATTAGAACAGCACCAATTCCATTTCCTGAAGCATCACATTCCACAATAAAGGTTTTTGTGAAGTCCGTTGTAGCTAAGACCGGTGCTTGGCACATTGCCTCTTTAAGATGTTCAAAGGCCTTTGTTGCTTCCGGAGTCCATGAAAATGCATCTTTCTTCAATAATGTTGTTAAAGGTGCTGCTATTCTCCCATAATTCTTAACAAACTTGCGATAATGCCCTGTCAACCTAAGAAATCCTCGCAGATGCTTTATGGATGTGGGGATTTTCCATTCCTTAATGGCTTTAATTTTGCTAGGGTCTATCTTAACTCCTTCATGAGATACAATATGACCCAGATATTCCACCTCCTGGACTCCAAAGAAATATTTGGATCTTTTTGCATATAATTGTTTCTCCTCCAATAGTTGTAGCACCCTGTCAAGATGTTCAACATGATCCTTCCAAGATTTGTTGTAGATTAGTATATCATCAAAAAATACTAACACAAATTTTCTAAGGAATGGTTTGAAAATTGAATTCATCAAACCTTGAAATGTTGAAGGTGCATTGGTAAGGCCAAAAGGCATGACCAAAAATTCATAATGACCCTCATGAGTTCTAAATGTTGTTTTTGGAATGTCTTCAGTCTTCATTCTGATTTGATGATATCCTGAACGAAGATCCAACTTGGTGAAGTAAATTGATCCATGCAATTCATCCAGTAATTCATCAATGACAGGAATGGGGAACTTATCTTTAATAGTGAGCTTGTTGAGCTCCCTATAATCCGGACACATGCACCATGATCCATCCTTCTTATGCACCAATACTACTGGAGTAGAGAAAGAACTTTGACTCGGTTGAATTATACCAGCCTCTAGCATTTCTGCAACCATACGTTCAATTTCACTCTTTTGGACATAGGGATATCTGTACGGCCTGATGTTTGGAGGAACACTTCCTGGAATCAGATGAATAGCATGATCATGATCACGCATAGGTGGGAGACCTTTGGGAGTCTCAAATACCTTGGAATGATTGTCCAAGACTTTTTGGAGATCTAGAGAAATAGATGATTCCGATGTGGAAACATCTAGTGAACATAATTGTGCAATTGCACCTCTTTGCTCCTTTTTTAGAATCTTTGTCATACCATTAGAGCTGATTATCTTTCCTGGTTTCCCTGCAATAGCCCTTAATTCAACTTCCTTCCTTTCCGTAGAAAATTTGATGAAAAGTTCTTAAAAATTAAAAGCTATTGTACCCAAGGATTGTAGCCATTGGACTCCTAGTACAACATCAGCACCTCCCATTGGAATGGAAAGCATTGGGCTAGTCAATACATATTCTCCCATGGATAGCTTGATATTATGGCACTTTCCAGAGCAATTTATTGTTCCTCCATTTGCAATCATCACTTGACACTCTGGTGCTGGATATAGGAAGCAATGCAATTCTTTTGCTACCTTACAATGAATAAAATTGTGGGTGCTTCCTGAATCAATCAACACTATTACCTTTTTCTTCTTGATTTGTCCTTCTATCTTGATGGTTTGAGGAGTGGTCATTCCCACCAATGCATTACAAGAGATGGTCGGATTTATTTGTTCTTCATCTAGGCTTTGTTCCTAGAGTATATCCTCTTCTTTTGACCTTTCTTGCTCCTTTTCTTCTTCCTCTTCACAATCTATGTAGAATAATTTCTTCTCAGCACACTTATGACCTTTAGTGTATTTGCTATCACAACTGTAACAAAGCCCTTTTGCTCTTTTTTCTTCCAATTGTTGTGGTGTCAACCTTATAGGTTGTGGAAGACTAGGGGCAACAACACTTCCGTCTTTATAGTTGTGAGTGGTATGCTTCCTGGTTGCCATAATTTTGCTTTCCATTTTTCTTGCTAACATGAATGCCTTCTCTAATGAATCAGGTTCCCAAAGGTGAACATCATGTTGGATATTATCCTTTAAAGACCCTATGAACACATCAATCCTATGCTCCTCTGGAATATCTTTTACCCTTATGTTCAATTTTTGGAATTCCTCAATGTGCTCCATTATTGAACCCTTGTGTTTGAGACTTATCAATTGGCTAAAAAAAGTGTTGCTTTTTGTATCCTCATAATGTGCTATCAATTCTTCCGTAAAAATTGCCCAAGTGATAAATTGTTTACGAGAGCAAAGCCATTGATACCATACAAACTGATTTGGTTCCAAATATAAAGTTTCCATCGTACCTTTTGTGTGTTTTGCACATTATTGAGATCGAAGAATTGCCCCATCTGTAATATCCATGTGGCGAGATCCTTGCCATCAAACTTCCTCATATTGATTTTTGGAATATGGTGGGTCTTCGATCCAACATTAGAGTCTATGGAATCATGATTAACATTTCTTTTGTTCACATCATGAGTTTCCTTTACAACCTTTTCACCATTAGTAAGTATTTCTTGTAGAAAATTTGTCAAATCTGTCTTCAAATCTGTCATGTCTGTCTTCAAATCTGTCTTCAAATCTGCCATGTCTTTCTTCAAATCTGTCTTCGAATCATCCATATTAGCTTCCATGCCCTTTATCTTAGATTCCATGCCATTTATCTTAGATTCCACGCCATTTATCTTAGCTTCTGTTAGCTTTTGTGAGCGTGACATTTGTTGCACTTGTTCTTGTAATTTTGATATATCATGTAGCATTTCTTCCTCTTCTTCATGAGTCATGCTAGAGCTTTTAGGTTCCTTACTAGGTGTTTGCATTTTCTTTCCTCATGGCATCAGTTACCGATAATAATGCTTTACTATGCCCTTTGAATTCCTTAAAACCAAGCTTACACAAAAATTTAAAAAAAAACTACACACCTTTTTTCACTTTGTAGAAGCCTGATATTGAATCTAATGAATCTCTGTAAATTCAGATCCTCCAGTTTTGAAATTGCGACCTATAGTAGCTTTCTGTGTCCTCTTTCCAATGCCACAATTCTGACCCAAATTGGATTCTCCAAGGAAGAGTTAGGCGAAATCTCCCACAGTGACTTGATTATAGACTAGTTCAGTAGAGCGAACTTGTACGACGTGCCACGAGTCACTGTTTTGACCTTTGGATCTGAAAAATGCATACAAGAAACTATAGTCCGTCCTCTTTCTGTTCCTTCTTACGAAATTTCAATCTGATCCCCAGAGAGAAAGTTATGACGATTTTCCCCAGGTCACCTGTTTGGAATGTAATTCAGGAGTCTGCAAAAAGACCAACTTCCTCAGATCATATCTCTGCAAATATAGTGTGAAAAGCTATAAAATTCACACCTGAGGTTCAGATCGATTTCTTCTCAAATGGATTTTTTTTTGCAACTTCTAAAAGGTCGCAGAAAAAAAAGTTATAGCGAAAATTCCATGATGACCTGTTTGGAGCAGCGAAACCCTAGAATCCAAAGCTCTGATACCAAATGTTATGAAACCAGCTCAAGAAAAGATAGAAAAGATAGATCAACACCTTAGAATTCAGCCTCTTCAAGGGGGAAACCTCCTTTACATTACATAAATGAACAATTCTTGGATGATTCAAATGACAAAACCTCCTTTCTATATATAGGAGTCTAAGGAGTCACAATATAATCCAGCCAATCTAACAATAATAATATAAAGCCACAAAAATAACAATAGAAGGATTCTATGGGGCACAGTAATAACAATATGGGGGCAATAGGGGCACAACAATATTAATAAGGGGTATAACTACAATAGTAATGGGGTAATCACTAGTATTATGGGGACCCAACACATGCTTTCTTGATTATTCATGTTGATGGATCTTCCTTCAAGCGATCAAGCTTCTTCTGAAGGACCTGCTCTGATACCAATTGTTGGAAATAATACTGAGAGGGGGGTGAATCAGTATTATCATATCAATAATTTTATTTCCCAAATAGATTTATATACGCTACTTCAGTGAAGTGAACTAGTGTGTACACACGACTGTGCTTAAAGAAACCAGCATATATGCAGAGAACTTGTGATTTAGACAATTTATCATGTGTTGAGCTTAAACCAGTATATCAAAGATTTATTAGACAGTGCAGTAAAAGCATAATAAATCATCACACATAAGCAACACACATGAACACCAAGATTTAAGGTGGAAACCCAATGTGGGTAAAAACCACCTGCTGCTGTCGTCTCTGTCTTCTTTTAATAATAAGAAAATATGTTTACAATCTTGTACTGGTGTAGAATCATACTAGTATGTAGGCTTCTACTTGCAGAAGGTTACAACCTTCTCTCATTCTCCATCTTCCACTGGAAGGGAGCTACAACCCCCTAGCTCTTGTACTAGCCAATATTCTTACTAGTACATCGGTGCCAGCCTATAGAAAACTCCACTCTTCCACCAGGGACCATGTTTAATGAATTTTTAGAGTGGATATTACTGGATCACAACACCACAATATGAAGGCCACATTTCATCAAATCATCAAAGCTTTTAAACTTAACTGCATCAACCAATATTCAGTTAATCTGAATAATTAGATCACTGACACCAAAACACTGTACTGACCCCAGAACCCTGCATCATCATTCAGAACCAGTTGTAACCTCAAAAATCATGCATTAGAATGTATACGCTACTTGGATGCACCCAAACTGCGTGTATACGCTACTTCCGTTAATTGAACCTACATATACCTTCAAAACTACTGCAAACATAAAATTTTGAATCAAGTCTATACTAACTATCAATATACTGAATATCTACTATCAATTTTTAGAGCTTTACATAGGTAGGGATAGAGATCACTTCTTCTCACTTATATAATCAATCAATCAAATTCCATCCTCCTTATGTATTCATTTTTACATTCAGATCTAAGAAGACTTCATTGACAGACAATAGTAAAACAACAGAATTTGATCAGATAGTTCAGTCAGATCTGAAAAGAAGCTTTTCTTTTGTATACGCTACTTGAGAGAACCAAACCTGCATGTATACACTCTTTGGCCGAGACGAACCTGTGTACAGATCTGCAAGTATTGACTTAGAACTTAGCTGCAATTCTAGACTTCAGACAAACCCAGATCTTGATAGATAACGAGTAAAACAGGTGCAAAACATTAGATCTAGTCTCAACCAATATCAAATCATTCAAGAATAAGTTATTTCTTGCCTCATGTTCCTGATCCAACATTGAACTCAAGGTGCACATAAATATTTCAGATCCAGTTCCAAACACAACCCTGCAACATAAAAAATGTACTTTAGATAGAAGTATTTCTTAGAATCTTATTGCTTGCACTCTTGGCCTAATGATCTTCTCCTCCTATATACTCTTAGGCCTTTCTCAATACCTTGGACCAAAACCACTTAGGACCAAATACCTAGGGTCAATACCTTGGACCAATTACCTCCAACCAAAGACCTTGGATCAAAATACCTTGGACCAAAAACTTGGTTTTCCAACATGTATGCACTTCTCCTCTTGTGAAAGTGCATGTATACATTATACGCTCCTTTTGCTCTGTTCACCTGCATGTATACACTCCTTGGACAAAGTGAACCAGCATATACCTCTCTTTCTTCATTCTTTGGAGTTTGAACTGTAATCCTTTGTTGTTGACTTGCTGCACTCTGAACTATACACTGAGTGAGTTGCCATCAAGGACAACACCTGTATTATAATGCCAACAATAAGGATAATTTAACAATCATTGAGGTATATGTGGATGATATAATCTTTGGTAACAATGATGATTGACTAAGTAAGAACTTTGCTACAAAGATGCAAAGTGAGTTTGACATGTCTTTACTTGGTGAGTTGACATACTTCTTAGGGCTTCAAATATCTCAGCAAGAGAAAGGAATATTTATATGTCAAGCCAAGTACATCAAGGAAATGCTCAAGAAATTCAAAATGGAAGTTTGCAAACCCGTCCTTACTTCGATGGTAACAGATTGCGAATTGAGCATAAATGACTCATCTAAGGATGTGGATCAGAGGTTGTACAGAACTATGATTGGTAGTCTTCTATATGTAACAACCTCCCGACCAGATGTTATGCAAGGAGTTGGACAAGTAGCAAGATTCCAAGCAGCACCAAAAGAATCACATATTATTGTTGTCAAAAGAATTCTTCGATATCTAAAGGGCATAACAGAATATGGTTTTTGGTATCCCATGGGCAACAATCTCATTATTCAAGCCATTACAGATGCAGATTGGGCAGGAAGCATTGATGATCGTAAGAGTACTAGTGGAACAACATTCTATCTAGGTGGTTATATCGTATCATGTTTGAGCAAAAAACAAACCTCAATCTTGTTATCTACAGTAGAAGCAAAATACATTACAGTGGAAACTTGTTGTACTCAAGTCCTTTGGATGAAACAAATTTTGCAAGATCTTCAAGTACAATTTAGTGAGCCTATTCCCATGTTCTGTGATAACACCAGTGCCATCAGCATCTCCAAGAATCCTGTCATGCATTCAAAAACAAAACACACTCCGATAAAATATCATTTTGTTAGAGGGCAAGTCACTGAAAAGAATATCAAACTTGAATATGTTGGTACAAAAGAACGAATCACTGATATCTTCACTAAACCTTTACCTCGTGAAGTTTTTGAATATCTTCGCCAGAAGCTTGGGATTCTCCCAAGTTCTCATTAGATTTTCCTTATTCAGAAAATAAAGGGGGAGTGGAAGTGTGTACAGGTTAGCAGGATGGTTGTGTGTCAGGGGGAGTTACCCTTTGCCATTGATGTCAAAGGGTGAGAGAAGGTAGTAGGAAGAGGTGCCCTGATCGCAGGGGGAGTACTTGTCTTGCCATCAATGCCAAAGGGGGAGATTGTTGATCTAAAGATGATCTGAGGTTATCATTGTTGTCAACCCAAGCAGCACTAAGGGCTACCCTGATCTTGCAAGGAAATTTTGACTTGACAACTTACTCTATTTTGAGTCAATGATCCTCTAAATAGATTCTACTCATCGAGTTGTTTCCGTTGATATATGGCACACCAAGTAATTCTTCACGGTTTGAGAGATATTCATGTTTGAAGTTTGTAACCCCAGTTAGTGGGCTAAAACCCTATGGGGTTGTGGCATGGCACTCATAATTGGTTTTGGTCATTTAATAGTCATCAATTAATAATTTTTTAAGCTCCTAAAATCCCTCTAACATTCTCTATAGAAGCCCCTCTCAACTCTATAAAAGGAAATCTCATATATCCTCCAAATGTAGTGATCGTGGAATTTTTGCTATAAATTCATTTCTGTGAAGTCTTAGATTCTAAAATTAAAAGACATTTGATTTGCGATCCTGATGAACGTTGTGACCAAATTTCATATCTTGGTTCGCTATATTTTCAGAGATATGATCTGTGGAAGTTAGGGTTTGTGCACGTTGTCGAATTTCATCTCAAAGAAGTGACCTTGGGAAAATCACCATAACTCTCTCTTTGAGAAGAGGATTGGAATTCTGTAAAAAGTGACGGATAGTGCACGGAATATAGTTATCTGTATATCAATTGTAAATACGAAGGAGGAAATAGTGACGTGTGGCACGTTGTACAAGTTCACTCTACTGAACTAGTCCATAATTAGGCCATTGTGAGAGATTGGGCATAACTTCCCTTGAAGAGTCCAAATTGGGTCAGACCTGTGGCATTAGAAATAAGACTCATAGGGCTTCTACAAGACCAAATATCACATGTTGGGGATCTGAAATGGTAGAGATACATCAGATTAACTATTGTGCTCCTAGAAGGTAAGAAAAACTAGATCAAGTGTTGTCAAGGGGTGAAAAGGACCAGACTTTCTAGGGCAGCAAAGAGAAAGGTGCAAAAAAATGATGCAGCAAAGCTAAGCTACAGGTAATTATCTTCTACATATGCATGTCCATCTCTTAATTGCATTAGGTTATTTGTATTATAATTTGTTGTTTTTGTTTAGCACTGCCATATGCTCTGTGGGATGAGATAAGTTTTTCTATTATCATGTCATGGGTATTTCCTTGAAGACTTTTTGTAGGTATTACATATTCACCAAGAGAAGACTCAATGCATAATATAATGTTCTGAATAATGAGAAAGGGTAGCATGACAAGAGCAGCAATCAAGGTGCAGAACAACAACAATAAATTCACCACATGAAGTCTTCAAGTGGACAGCACTACATACAAACATTGTAAAAGTATCATTGTAAAAGAATCTTTGTAAAAGTTGTACAAGTGTCTATCTGCCAAGAGTTGAAAAGGCAGTGTCGGGAGGTCTAAGATCATCATTAGGTGGTTGTTTCATATTTGGGGTTATGATCTAGTGTATCATCTTCTTATACATCATTCTATATCATTGTAAAGTGGACCATTTTCCCTAGTACGGGAGTCCATTCTTATTTTATTCTTCTATAGGGTGGTAGGGTGGTGCTAGGGTGAGTTGTAGCTCATTGGGTGTTGGGGCATCCGTTCAGTTGACTAATAAAAAATCTCGGGAGTTGGAGCATCCATCCAGTGGGAGCTGGAGAAGAATGCTTTTCTATATTCTAGGAAGTTGGAGCTTTCTTTTCAATTGGAGTTGAAGATTAAAGAATTATTAGAAAAGCGTTCGGTGGTTTTTGACCTAGAGGGGGTTTTCCACCTAAAATGTTTATGCCTCCTATGTTCTTTTATTCACTGTTGTTACTGCATAAACGTTAATGATAATTGAAGATTAACTAATGCTCTGAAAAGATTTAAAAGTGCTAATTGCTAAGGAATATTGATTCAACCCACCCCCCCCCCCCCCCCCCCACATCTTGGTGTTTTCCAACAGGTTCACTTATGTATTTGGTGAAAACATGACTGAACATATGTTTTGCAGATAACTATCTTAGTTAAGAAATGGTTAAGCCAACAAAACTCTATTAGAAGGAAACTAAACATGTGTTGAGATACCTCAGAGGCACCACTTAGTTTGGTATTTGGTACATACAAACAGAGGGAGTGAAGCTGCAAGGTTTCACAGATGCAAATTGGGCAGGGATTTTATCTGACAAGAAGATCACATTAGTGGGAATATTCAGTATTAGGTCAGTGATAGTTTCTTGGTATAGTAAGAAGTAGAGACCCGTTGCACTCATTTCGGCAAAAGCAGAGTACATGGTTGTTGTTCAAGTAACTTGTGAGGATATCTAGATGAGGAAGATCCTTGTTGGGTTATTTGGTCAATAGATGGATCCTACATTTATTTACTATGAAAATCAAAGTTGTATCAAACTCTCTAAGAAACCATTTTTCATGATCGGTCCAAGCATATCAACATCCAGTATCACCATATATGAGATTATGTGCAGAGGAGAATCATGTTGCTAGAGTAAATTCCTACAAAGGAACGTGATGTAGACATATTGACTAAGACATTGTCAAGAGGAAAATTTCATTTCCATAGAGGCATGATTGGGGTATCTGATAATCCCTTCCTTGTTGAGAGGAAGTGTTGAAAATGCAACAAGAAAATCCTGATTTAATTTTGTCCTTGAATTAAATTAGAAATAAAATTGTAATTCCACATTAGAGGACAACTTGTATGAGTTAACTAAGTTAATCTGACTTAGTTGGATTAGTTAATTTGAGTTGAGGATCTAATTTGAGTCATGTAAAGTGTCTCCTACATTATAGGATCCTTGGTTGAGTTTATTTTGAGTTGTAATTAATTAATTCGGCTTAACTAAGTTAAAGTCAGTTAAACTAGTTCCAACTGATGGAGGAACTAGTAGGGGTTCAAACATTGGGGTGTTTCTTCATGTGTTCAACCATTTAACTAATGATTCCATCATAAATAACTCATGCATTTCAAATTTGAGAGTTACCTAGTTGAGATTGGAGTTCAAGGGTAGTGTACTATCAGTGGTATAATCCTCTGAATTGTATAGGTGTTGCATGTAGTTAGAGGAAGGCCTATGAGGATTGCACAATTCATATTGAGGAATTTCCCTAATTAATATAGGGCTAACTCCCAAGGAAACAATGCAAGGAAATAGGGACTTTGGAAAGCCAAAATTTTGTTAAGTATTGGCATAGGCTTGTCTAGGAAGCTGTGAGATAGATATAGATAGTGCAAAGGTTGCTCGAGCTTGCTCAAAGCATTTTAATCTTCTCATGTTTTCTAACTAATGTAATATAAAGATAGCAGGGGTTTTTTAGCTATGGCTTTCCCTAGGAAATAATTGTGTAATGTGTTGATTTAATCATTTCTCTTGTATGCTTCGTGATTTCACGATCGTTTAATTGTTTGTGATGATTTGTAGAGTAGATTCAAGTCTATTATTTTAATAAATTACAATTAGAAGTTTGAATCTACAAGGAATTTCTACATGCAGAACATCAAATAAAAAGGGAAGACCCTATAGTTATAGCTTTGATGGAAAGTGCCAAAAGGATGAAATTTTAATACTATTGCCACAATAGGAGTACACACTAAATCTTGGCCAAGATAGACAACATTAAGGGGAAGATCAAGATTGTGAGATAGACTTTCAAAAGGTTTATTGCAATGATGAAAAAAACAATATAGAATGACAAAAATATTGAGTGGCTTGAGGATGAGCCATAGGTGAGTGTTGGCAGCATATTGGAGCAATGGTTTGAGTGTAATTTTAGGAGCACCATGAAAACGGGTTAGCACACAAGAAGGTCAACCAAGGGTCAATGCGCAAGAAGGTAGAAAATAAGGAAACTTGCTAGGATTATTTTGTTGGGTTTTTCCCATGGTAATATTTACTACCCATATGAGAATGGGGTTTTTGGTCAACTTGTGCATAAATGTAAAAGTATAAATAGCTTAAGGCTATGAAGGGAAAGTAGGACTTAAGTGTTTGAATATGACTTAATCGAGCAGTTCATTATATGTTTTTGAGATATTATATTGTGTTGTAATGTTGATCTACTAGGTTGGTGAGCCATGACAATTGGGCTTGTAATGAATACTTTATAGTTATAATAAAATATTTGTTTTGGACTATGTCCTATTCTTGCACATTATGTGACTGTCTTCTTCTCTGTTATGATTCCATTGAATTTTTTTTACTAATGGGTTTATTGTGCAGAATAAGGGTTTACCTCCATTTATTTTTATGAATTATATTAGTATGATATGTTGAAAATAATACGAATAGCATAGGATCCATGTCTCCTTCATCATTGTAGAACTGTATAGGTTCCTGTAGTCCCTCATAAATGCCTTGAGGGAGACTTCACCTTCTCGTAGGTGTTTCCAAAAGGGATAGTGTCTAAGGAGTTTTGTTGGCTAATTCATTTTGAACCTGGGTCTTCCCTCTACACGCCAACACCAACAAATTAGGAGGAGTAGATGGGATTTCATGGACATGCAAAAGTCTCTCTCAAGAGAAGATGATGGGCCCTAATTTTGGTATCCCTTTTTGCACAGTCTTAACACTCTTCCATACTTTATTTTTCCCACCTTTCCCAATACATGCCACAAATTTATTTTTCACAAGATCCTACAACTAAATTATGCCAAAATGATAGGATTTTTGAGAAACTTCTTGTTATTGATGTCAAGGGTTATCCATATAAATAATATAATATTACAAGCTTTAATATCATCTCAATACCTTTCCAATGAGGTATTTATATCCCTCTATCTCCTCTTGGTTGAGGAGATATCAATTTTTCAAGATAAAGATTGAATTTTTAAACCTAGTCAAGTCGTCCCTCCCACAGATTAGGGTAGCCCTACTTGGGTCAAGTCAGCCTTGTTTAAGGGTTAACAAGGCCTATAACTAGGTTGTCTCCTCTACCATTTCAACCAAGTGATTTGGAAAGCAATGCAGAGAAGTCAAACACGATTAAGCGACAAAATAAGAGGTTTATATGTCATTAATCAATGAGTGAAGAAAGGGAAAAAGAAGTTATCTCTAAGAGTTATCTTTTCTTGTTCTAGTTAGGGCCCTTTGGAGATTTGTTTCCAATCAATTTTTGAGTATTTCTCTGGGAGAAATTCAACATAATTTAGGAAATTTTATGGCCTTACGGTAGGCCCTATTTTAGCCCTAAGATAGCTTCATCTTTGCCTCTATATTTCGGCCCTAAGATAGCCTCAGATCGACATCTATACTTAAACCTTCTGGTAGGCCCTATTTCAGCCTAAAGATAGCTTCAGCTTGGCCTCTCCATTTCGAGCCTAAGACAGACATATGATCAGTCTATATGTCAACCCTATATCAATATAGTAATAGATCTATCTTGGCCCTATTACAACCTCTATTCAACCAAATAAAAGACTTTGGGGCATGAATTTGTAAAAGAGGATTGGTGTCCTTATTATTGTATTTTGAGCTAAAATTATTCTGAAGAAATTTTTTATTTTTTTAATTCTTTTGTCCTGGCATGGTTTGTGCTTCTCACTTGTGAAATATTTTTAACTGACAAAAATTAACAATTGGATGAAATATTGATTCACCCCCCTCTTGGTATTTCTAACAAGGAAATGATTCCATAACATTAATAAGGATAGGTGCAAAAGGGATGGGTTCTAGGAAGCTTAAATAATCCCATAGAAGAATTGATGATGGGATATGGAAAATATACAAGTTTCCCATGGCCAAACCATCAGCTAATTATAGGAAACGTATGACACATATGTAGCCTAATTATTAAGGGATGACAACCTACCTGACAAGAAGAATTTTACTTCCTAATCATCATGACTAGTCATGTTGAACCAGAATAAGAAGATAGAGGATGAATATGTATCATAAAGATTCTTGAAGAATCTCACCAAAAAAGGATAATTACATTAGGAAGTTACTCTAATAGCTTAGAAAGAGTCACATATAGACAAACATCAAGCATAACCAGATGTAATCCTACTTAATAATAGAATTGTAAGCTAAGAAATTTAGGTTGGTCACATTGGTGATATGAAAAGATGAATAGTTTTGTTCAATAACCACTTATCTAATTGTAGAAAGAGCCTTAGTCTTGATTGAAGAGGTGTCACTATATAAGAAGTGGACCACCTATTTCATGAGAAGGAAAAGGATTGGATATTGTTACTCTTTCATTGTGTATTCTAATTTTCATTAATAAAATACTTGTTTGAGTATGATGAAATTATTCCTCTTTATATGAGTATGGATTTAGTAAGGAAGTGATTGCAAGTTTCTTAGTACTTTGTCTGAGGTAGGGACCCCTACACAAGATAGGTACTACTATATTATTTATTTTCTCTATAATTTTAGCACTAATCTTGGTTGTGTTAAAAAGTATAATTGATTATCTTAGTTCCATATTTTAACCTCAATGTTATGGCATTGTTCTTAGCATTCAATTGGTGATAAGAATTTTATTAGCATTATTTCATTTGAAGAACTCCTCCATATTCCCTTAGAATTCGATGTTGATAGATAATTAGAGTATTCTCTTATTATATTGTCATTGAATTTGGATGTGTATTTAACAAGTTGTTGGTTAATGAATTTTGAAATTCATGATTAAAGTTATTCTTTCAACTTGCAAACATTGATGTTATTACAGTGGTTAATACTTTGATATTTTAATTCTTATTTTTTTATTTCATAATGATAACAATCCTCTTAGTGATCTCATTTCTATTATTATGATTAATAATCTGAGCATTAACAAATGTAATCTGAGAAGGCTTAGCTATAGTGTTTTTATTCTTGCAATGAATGTGATTTATTACCAAGTGATTTCAATTCCCTCCAATTGTGATTTCAATTTCCGAAAGTGTTATTTCAATACCAACAAGTGTGATTTTCATTACTAGCATTTAGTTAGAAGTTATTTTATGTGCAAATGTAGTTATGCTTCATTATAATTCTTTCCAATACTCAGGAATATTTCTTTTCATTTATAATGTAATTATTACAAATACAAGACCAAGACCATTGTATGAAGACTTGTATTGTTTGCAAGTTCTAGATGAGCCATGGGTTGACATTTAAATGCAAAAACCCTTTGATCACCATTCTAATTAATTTGAAAGAGAGTTTAAAGGATTTTTAATATCAACACACAAAAATGTATAAATACTACCAATATATATTAAGGATGTTGATAAAGTGGCATTTACAAATTGCTATCAAATTTTAATTAAATTAAAAGAGGAATACCTTTTGGAAAATAAATTAAAAGAGGACAATATTATTCAATGGCCATGTTCCAACATGTAAACATTGAAACATCTTAAAGAAAATTGCTGTTTTTTAACCCCAAAATCTAGTAGTGGGAAACTAAGTACCTCTTGGGATTTAAATGTAGGTGTCAATCCCACTTTGACTCTCCTTAGCCCAAGTGGGTGACTGATAGTTGATAGTTGATTTGTTTGATTTTGGTTATAAACACTTTTCATGTTCTACAAAATTTGTATCATTTCGTTAACATGATTCTTATGATTATATTTATATAGTTATGTTGTGTATATTTCATTAATTAGTCATATAACCTACTATTAAAACTTAATTTGATATACATGCTTATGACAACAATTCATGTTAAACAGATTTTGGGTACTATGTCCTTTCTAGAGTCAAAATTCATGATGAGATATGAAGCCATGATTTGAGGTTATTTCAAAAGATTTTAGACTCGGTGTGTGTGTGTGTGGACTTTTTAGACTTGATAGATAGATAGATAGATATATATATATATATATATATATATATATATATATAATCATATGTCGAGGGTTAAAGTGAGGCCTCATGTCCCAAAAGTAATAAATTTGAAATCAAATTGAAATTTATAAATCCCTTAATCAATGAAATTGGAACTCTAATCCTCAGTGCCTTAAATGCTAATCTACTTCGTGAATAGTCAAACCATAATCCATAACCTTATATTTTGGCATTACACTCATAAATCATGCACTTAAAACTAACTGCGCATTTAAAATTCTGCTTAATGAAATTGTTCTACCCAAAATTCCTTTTTAACATCCATTATTCATCTCTAAGGATCAAATCATTTTTTAAGATATTATTGATATATTAGGTGACACTACATTTGGATTTTTAACCTAAATAAAGTTATATATTAGGAACCAAATCCTGATTATATATTAAAAATCAAATCCATGGTTCAAAGTTTGCAAGTCAAGTCCACTTACATGATATTTAATATATCAAATAAGGTTAAAGGCTTCCTATCTTTCTTTTTCAAATGAATATAGAATTTAAGTCTATATTTGTCTTTTACCTTTTATATTATTATCATTTAATATTATTCATCTCTTTATTCAAAAAATAATAACTTTAATAAATAAAAAATTAATTAAAAATTAACTAAAAATTAAAAGTAAAAGTAAATTAATTGTTATTTAATAAATTAATAAATCTCTTACTCTCAACTTCAACTTTAAGAAATACTTTAAAAAAATTATAAATCTCTTCCTACTCTACCTATCTAGCACTAAGATAGAGCTCGCTATCATGTCTCTCTTCTATAATAAATAAATAAATACAATATTATTAAACACAAATTAATTTTATTTAACACAAATTAATTCTTCGTTCTTCAACTTGCAGATACGTGACTTCTGCCCTCACTGTTATAGTTTTTGTAATATTCAAAATATATGGTTAGCCTATGACTCTTCTCAGAGCTGTCAGGTGCTATTATGTATAAAAATAATGGAAGGGTTTAAATAATTATAATATTAATTATTATTATTGATGTATTAAAAAATTATAATTAGTATAGATTTATTTTAAATACAGATTTAATAGGAGTTGAGAGGGATTTAATTTTTTTTTGTAATTTTTTATAAACATATATTATTTAAATATTTTGTATAGTTATTTAATGTTTTGTTATTTTTTTTATTTGGGTTGATATGGAAAATTTTCAAAATGAGCTTCTCGGCTCAATAAAGATTTTAAAATTTTAATTTAATTATTAATATTTATTAGGTGGACGAGAAATATTTATTTTTTATAGATTATTTTAGAATATTATTAATTATAGTGAGCTAGGAGGCTTTTCTCCAAGCTTTTTGAGCATAGGAATAAAATCTTAAATCAAACTAAATAATTTGTTTCTTTAGGTCAGATAGACCAAAGTTTGGTCTCAAGGGACGTTAACCATCATCATCATCATCAAATATGAGCCACAAAGTAGAGATTTATCTTAAAAATAGTTATGTACTTTCTAGTTTTTTACTTTAATTGATTAAATAAAGAAAAATGTCACATGAATATTAATTATGTTTTTTAGTCATTGTAGTAGTATTGTAACAAAGCTTATTCACAAGTAAATTTCCATTGTCAATTCCGATAAATCTGCATGGTTAAAAAACTTGTGACACACACACACACATATATATATATTCTTTTTATAATTATTTAAAATAAAATTACAACTTAGTAAATTTTCAAGATTTTCTTCTAAGTTTTTGACAATTTGAAATGTATTATTAAATGAGAATCTATAATAAAATGTGTTTTTTATTTTTATTTTTTTATTTTTATTTTTATTTATAAACATTTATCAATTTTTTAATTTTAAATAACTACTTAGTTTTATTTTTTATTTTTAAATTATGTATTTAGTATAAAAATGATAATGGATAAATATAATTGAAGCTCACTCTTTTAAACTCATCACAATTAATTAATATTAATTTTTTAACATTTATAAAACTTATCTTTTAACATATATTCTTTATATTAAATCACTTAAATTTCACCATTATCACAATCCGTATTATAACAAGTTTCTAAAACAAATTAATAACTGATCACTTATCATCAAACGAGATGATTTTGGAACTGGACAAGCCCTAATATTAATTAACAAAAAAATATATAATATTCTAAATTCAACATACCCTAGAAACTGTTACAACATACCATGAACATAAACATAGAAATAGGTTATCCGTTTTGGTAGAATGTATTTTAATTTTATTTAGTAAACTAATTTATTCCTATGTTGGGCTTATGCTCCATAAGATGTAGAATGTATTTTAATTTTATTTAATAAACTAATTATTAAACTAATTTAGGCATATGTTGGGCTTATGCTTCATAATATTACAAACTCTTATTGACACTTAAATACAATAATTTGGACATGATTACCCATTCCGATCCCGACCGATATGTGAATGAATAAATTCGTTTGTACCACACTAATTGTTTTTATGTGAATGAATAAATTCGTTTGTGCCACACTCATTGTTTTTATGATTATAGTACTACGTATTTAAAGACTCCACCATTAAAATTGTTAAATTAGGAATAGACAAGATTTCATGGACATGCAATAGTCTCACTTGGGAGAAGATAATGGACCATAAAGTTACAGGAAATAATCCCATAAAAGAAATAAGGATGGGTTGGGATGGGTTGTAGGAAGCTTAAAAAATCTCATAGAAGAATTGATGGTAGGCTATGGGAAATATACCATATTCGCACAATAAAACCATCAATTAGTTATAGGAAACTTACGACACATATGTAGCTTGATTCTTAAGGGATGATGACCTACTCACCAATAAGAACTTTACTTCCTAATCATCTTAAGGGATGATGACCTACCTAATAATAAGAACTTTACTTCCTAATCATCATGACTAGTTATGTTGAGCTAAATTAAGAAGACAAAGGATGAAGATGTATCATAATGAATCATGAAGAATCTCACCATCAGGAAGTTACTCTAAGTTACTCTAATAGCTTAGAAAGTGTCACATCTAGACAAGCATCATGCATGACCAAATGTAATCCTACTTAATAATAGAATTGTAAGATAACAAATTTAGGTTGGTCACATTGGTCATAACCACTTGTTTAATTCTAGAAATAGCCTTAGTGTAGATGAAAGAGGTGCCACTATATAAGAAACAAACAAACCACCTATTTCATGAGAAGGAAAAGGATTGGATACTATTACTCTTTCGTTGTACATTCTAATTTTCATTAATAAAATACTTGTTTAAATATGATGGTATTATTCTTATTTATATGAGTGTGGATTTAGTAAGTTCAAAGTTGCAATTTCTTAGCACTTGGTTTGAGGAGGTAAGGAACTCTACACAACAAGATAGGAATTATTGTATTATCTATAATTCTCTAGAATTTTAGCATTAATATGGGCTGTACTAAGAAGTATAATTGATTATATTAGTTGCATATTTTCACCTTACTATTATGGAATTGTTTTTAGCATTGGGTTGGTGATAACAAGTTTATTTAACTATCTTTGTTTTGAACAACTCCTTCATATTTCTTTAGAATTTGATCTTGATAGATAATTACAACATTATATTATTATATTGTCATTGGATTTAGCTGTGTATTTAGAAAATTGTTGGCTAATGATTTTTTCATTTTAGTATTAGAGTTATTCTTTAAACTTGCAAGCAATGATTTTATTACAATGGTTAACAACTATATATTTTAATTTTTATTTCGTAATAATAGCAATCCTCGTAATCATCTCATTTCTATTATTACGATTAATAATATGAAAATCAATAGATATAATTTAGCAAGCCTTAATTGTATTATTATTTCAATACTAGCAAGTGTGATTTTCATTATTAGCATTTAGTTAGAAGTTATTCTATCTGCAAGTGTAACTCTATTTCATTATAATACTTTTGAATACTCGTAAATATTTTTTTCTTTTATAATGTAATTATTGCAACTGCAAGATGAAGACCATTGTATGAAGGCCAGTAACTTACATATATAGTTCACAATTGTTCATAAGTTATAGAGGAGCCATGGGTTGACAATTAAATGTGTAAATCCTTTGATCACCTTTCCAATTAATTAAAAGATCTTCAATATGAGCACTAAAAAAATGTATATATACTAACAATATTTAGTAAGAATGTTGATAAAATAACATTTACAAATTGTTATCAAATTTTAAGTAAATTAAAAAGAGAATACCCTTGGGAAATATATTAAATGAGGATAATATTATTCAAAGGTCATGTTCCATCATGTAAACATTGAAAAATCCAAAAGAAAATTATTATTTTTTAACTCCAAAATTTAGTAGTGGGATATTAAGTACCTCTTGCGATTTTAACCTAGGTTCCAATCTAACTTTGAATTTTCTTAGCTCATGTGGGTGATTGATAGTTGATTTGTGTGATTTTAGCTATAAACAATTTTCATGTTCTACATAATTTATATTATTTTGTTAATACATATTTCTTATGATTATATTTATATAGTTACGCTATATCTATTTCATTAGTTAGTCATATAATATGTTATGAAAATTTAATTTCATATGTATGTTTATGAAAACAATTAGTGTTAATAAATTTTGAGTATTATATTTTTCTTAGTGTCAAAATTTATAGCAAGATATAATTTAAAATTATTCCAAAAAAATTGGAATATATATATCTATATATATTCCAAATTTTTTCGAATAATTTTAAATCATGTCTTTATAAAATTATATATGAAATATCAAAAGTCAGAGCCATGTCACATGTTCCAAAAGTCATAAATTTGAATTTAAATTTAAATTCAAAGATCAATGAAATTGGGAATCAAATCATTAGTTCCTTGAATCCTAATCTATTTTGTAAATAACTTTATATTTTGACTTTACACTCATAAATCACGTGTTTCAATCTAAATGCATATTAAAATTATTCATATCCTAAAAACAATTTAACGCCCATTAGTGATCTTCAAAGATCATTTTTAAGGGCTTTTTGATATATTTAAGGGAAAATACATTTGGATTTTTGACATATATAAAATTATATTTTAGGAACCAAATCCTTCTTATAAATTAAAATAAAATATATTAAAAATCAAATCTACGATTTAATGTATCAAAGCCATCTATATGATATGTAATATATTAAAGAAACTGGAAAGCTTTGTATTTTTTTTTCATAGAATACAGAATTTAGCTGCACATTTTTTTTTTACAATTTATATTATTATTATTAATTAATATGATTTAGCTTTTTACTTTAAAAAATAATTTAATAACCTAACAAATAATTTTTTATTAAAAAGTTAACAATAAATTTATTATTATTTAATAAATTAATAAATCTCTTAATTCATTTTCAATGTAGTTTATATTTATTTATTAATCTTTTAACATTTATTAAAAAAAATTTAATAACTATCACATATATATTATTTAATTAATAAAATTATTTAAAAATAAATTAATTAATATTTAATAAGTTGATAAATCTCTTACTCTCAACTTCAACCTTCGGAAACACTTTAAAAATATATAAATCTCCTAATATTCTACATATTTGGCACTAAGATAGAGGTTGCTATCATGTCTCTCTTCTATAAAAATATTTTTTTTATTAAATACAAATTTATGGAGAGCTTCTTTCTTCAGCTTGCATAACACGTGACTTCTCCCCTCATTGGTATCTATTTGGATGGCATTTTTGTAATATAGAAAATATATGGTCAACATGTGACTCTTTTTAGCCTCATTCAGGTGATGTTATGTATAAAATTATTTCAGAATATTATTAATAATCAATATAGTTAGAGATTTATTAAGTTATATTTTAAAATTAATTATGTATCTTTTAATTAAATTGATTAATAAAAAAAAAAATCATATGAGCTATATATAATATTGTAACAAAATTTATTTATAAATAAATTTTTATAAATCTTTAAAATTAAGAATTTTGTTTAACAACAATAACAATTTAGAATAAAATTACAATTTAATTAATTTTTATAATAAAAAATTCAAATATATTTAGAAATATTTACCAACTATTTAATTTCTATAATTACTCTAATTTTTTAAATATAATTAAAATTTATTCTTTTGACTTCATCACAATTAGTTAATATTAATCATTTAACATTTATAGAAGTTAAATTTTAACCTATAATCTCTCAAGGAAAAATTCTCCATTAAACCACTTAAAATTTAATCATAATTATTATTATCACTTATCATCAACCACATTGAATCAAGAACACAAACCTTTATACAAACCCTAATCAGAAAATACATAACATATTATCAAACAAATTAAATTTCAAATCTGATCAAGCCCTAATACAAACCCTAATATTAATTAACTATTATTATCACTTATCATCAAACAAGTTGAATCAAGAACACCAACCCTTATACAAACCCTAATCTGTAAATCTATAGCATATCACCAAACAAGTTAAATTTCAAACCTGGTCAAACCCTAATACAAACCCTAATATTATTAACAAACAGGGATACAATACGACCACATTCAACCAACCCTACCTACCCTAGAAAGTATTACAATATACAATGAACATAAACATTATGAAGATAGAAGATGCCATATGGAAGACCAATGCCTATCAACTGGTCCTATATCTGCATGCTTAGCCGTGTTAAACTTGTCTTCTTGATGCCGTTTTAGCTGATACAACTTTCTATATTATCCTTAGAAATATAAAAAAAATCTGGTTTGTCTTGTATTCTAGTAAGCTTTTAGCCAATGAAATGGTCAGGTCCACCCACTTACTTTTGCAGAGAGCACTTTCTTCTTCCAAATCCCTCCATACACATAACTACAAAAATAAAGCATGCTCTGTACTGAGGCGAGACCTTCATCATTATCATAATCAGAAAGCTATTCTACAGAATACCACCTTAATGACCAAAAAAAAAAGAGCCCACTTTCTGGGATCACTGAGTTACCAAATCCCACCAACTACAGAAAAGCAGCAGACTTTTGGTGGTATACATGAAAAGCAGCAGACTTTAATTTGTGCACGTAATGTCGCCTAGTATTTGAACGCAGGCTGGAAATTTTCAAAGTATTCAACTAACGACGGGGAGAAACATTATTCTCTGGAATTTCAGCTGATATAGTGTTAATAAAGTGAGGTTAGTTATGTATGCATATAGTAGTAAAATTTATTATAATAGTTGTCAAATCAGTAGTGGCATAGTTATTATTGGTTGATTGCTGTCTATTCGCAATTGTATGATGGTGAGAAAATAAGTTTTCACTTGTGTTAAATACTTTTTTTTAAAGCAATTAATTTATTCCTTTACTTCTAACTAAATCAATTCTTAACTAAACAAAAAAATTACTTTATTCCTTTACTTCTAACTAAATCAATTCTTAACTAAACAAAAAAATTAAAGCCTGCTCCAAACCCAATATAAATTAGTTACATTTCAAATTATTCAATGAATATTATATTTATTCTTATTTAAAAAAAAAAAAAAAAAAAAAAAATATTAAATTATTTATTAATTTTATTAAATTATTTATTAACTTATTACCTCTTACTTAATATTCAACATTATCATATATATATATGAATGCCAAGAGAGATACTGTAATAAGATTTAAATGATGAATTTAATCACTTAAGGAGGTTGAGGTATTGTCTAGAAGGTTAAAAGTGACAGTAATTTGGGCAAAACTAATTCAAAAATTCTTGTAGAGGCACAGTTTGAATCATATTTTTAATGGTGAAAATAGATTCAGCACCATGAAAAACTTATAGAGCACCCAAAATCTTAAAATTTGCCAACTATAATTTGGATTTACAAAAATCCCAACAAAATTTTATCAAAATATGACCCAAATTTCCATAATTATCAAGACAATAAATAATCTCATTAAACCATATATCCACATTTTAATATAACCATATATCCACCAACTTCAAAGCTTACGTGAAAATTATGCCTCTAATAATGTTTGTCATGTCCACCAACTTCAAAGCTTACGTGAAAATCATGCCTCTAATAATGTTTGTCATGTGCCAATATATTGTTTTTCCTTTTGGCAGGTTAACAATCACTAAAATGATTTTATGTAATTTATTTTATCACATTTATTTTATTTTTAATATAAATATAATTACTATTTAATAATTAGTATTAAATATTTATTTTATAATATATTAAAATTAATTAAATTATAATTTTATTTAAATTATTATTATTATATATCATTTATGTAATTTATTTTATTTTTAATATAAATATAATTACTATTTAATAATTTATATTAAATATTTATTTTATAATATATTAAAATTAATTAAGTTATAATTTTATTTTAAATTATTATTATATATATATAAGAGTTTGATGATATGTTTTTTTTAAATTAAATTGAAAAGTAAAAGTCATAGTTATACTTGAGATAAATCTCAATTATCTATCTTGATTACCACTAAAATATTATGTAGATATTATGAGGTTAAATACCTACCATCCATCCCATAATTATTGAAAATTATATTAAAAAATTTAAAGCCCTATTTCAAATTAGACATGGCTATGGCATAAATGTAGACATAATGGTTTGTGCATCATTTTAGTGGATAATTCACAACTTAATGGTATAGTTTAACTTCCATTTGGAATATTGCAGACCAAAACAAAGCCCTAATCCAACAACATGTTTTTTGGGAAATACAAACCAGAGGACTCATCAAGTTCTCGGAAATTACCAAAATTGAATGCCCCCAACTCATAACACGAATTAAAGAAAGGGACTTACTGAGGTGGCATAGTATTGGAAACTTCATCATGACAGATCTAGTTGGCAGGTTTGGAAAAATAAAGAGGCCTGAGACTTTGATATACATTTGGATGAATGGTCCTTCCTAGAAAAATCCCTGCATTAGAGGAGGATCCAATCTGACAAATTGAGGTGGGGATACAAATCATCACGAAATTTTTCTGTCAAGGAAGCATACTCTCTAACTTCTATTATCAATCAACCCCCAAAAGAGAAAATCTTGTCATGTATCTCGCAAACAAATATGTGGCCAAAATTAGTGCATTTCTTATAGATTCTAGAAAGAAGGAAAATGCTAACTTGGGAGTGCATACAATGATGAGGATTTGAGGGGCCTTCTTATTGTTATCTTTGCAAAGAAATTTTTGGCCACTTCTTCAATGGATGCTCATTTGTAGAGGATCTATGGACCATACTGGCCTTCGTGTTCCAACAATATAATCACCTCAACAATGCAGACATCATTGAAACGATCTCCTCTTAGAAACCTGTAGCTTTTAAAATATCAATCCTCAACTACACATGGGTCCTTGCTCCAGGTTTCGTTCTCTAGTCCTTATGGAAGGAAAGAAATAATATGATCTTTAAGGGATCCTACAAGAATGATCCACGAGGATCTCGTCAGATCAGTTGCACAGGTGTTCAAATTCAGTTCAGTGTTGTCATCATTCAGTTCAGTTCCAACAGTTTCGACAGTGTTGGTTATGGATCAGGTTGTTCAAGTAATATGGTTTTTCATGGCGTTCAGTTGACATACGTTTGTACCTGACTGTCGACTTGTGTTCATCGACAGTTCCACCAAGATTAGTCGACGACATGTGTCTTGTCATTCGCATCGAAGGATTTGGGTTGTCATTCACTTGCAGGTTTTGTTGTCGACAAGTTCGTCGTCATGTGACAAAAGTTGCTAATATTTCTTGTTGATGTTTGATTGTAAATGGGTTTTGATAAACTTTATATATTTAAACCTAAACAAAATCCTAATACAAAACCTAAAGCCTAAAACCCTAGCCCTAAACCAACTCCATTACAAAGATATGCATTACAACTCATGTAATAAACCTAATCCTAAAGTCCTAAACACCAAAACTATGCCTAAACCTAAGTCAGAACCCTTTGGTTAACTCTTGGCATATGTAATTGCAAACAAAAACATTATAAAACCATAAATAGTCACCTCTGACCACACGGGTAGCCTAACCACGTTGGAGGTCATGTGATCAAAGCATTGATAATCGTCGGAGTGTTAAAAACCGTGGGGTTAACAGTCAGTTGAAAACCATGTCAGAAGGTCATGTGAACAAGGTTTGGATAAGACCGCGGAGTTATCACCGCAACATTGAAACCGTCAGAGTATTAACGTGGAGGTTAGCCGCCAGATGGAACCACTGGACAAATGTCACATGCGGGCAGTTAGCGAAGCCATCGCCGGAACCGCCGGGGGAGACCATGGAGGTGGCATCTGGTGGTTAGATTGCCAACACTCACATGCAACGGTTTCAAACTCTGCCCGGTTAGCCTGACCGCCAATGGTTAAGTACTTATCCAATGTTTATTTTGGGTTTTTATGGTTTGTTTTGTTCGGAACTAATTCAAAGACCTTGTAACCATTAGCCTAGGTGGCACTAAACAACAAGGCCGATTTCTAAACCTATCCGAACTCAACCAAATGCATCTGCAAATCAGCCCAAGGTGGTTTCATGTACCTGCAAGCCTTTAAAAGTTGGATTTTCCTTCATTGTTTAGAGGAGAGTGGTTTTGACTTTTGTTTGCAGATTCTGGAGGTCATAGGCAGTTTTGTTTTCAGTGTAACAAGAGCATCCGGAGTCAGAATTGGGAACCATGATAGGCGTTGGAAAGTTGGTTCAAAGGGCTATTTGATGAAATTTATCATAAGTGCCTGCGTTCACATTAAGACCAATCAAATATCTGTGTAATTGACCTCATGTATTTCAATCCTAATAAAGCGACTGCCCATCTTGAAAGCGGACCCAAAGATGTAGTCCATCAGGGAAGAACTCTGTGATCAATTTTGTTGTCTGGTATCACTGTGTTTTTATTGTTTTCACTTCTGTTATGCATCTATCTTGTGTTTAATCAGTTGTCGTAAAGTCTTCTTCTCAAGTAGTTTTCCTCGATTTCCGTGCTTTGAGCTAACATTCAAATCATTAATGGTTAATCAATTCTACATCAGTTTAAGTCTATGATCATTTTCAGATCATGTAATTTGGTATCAAAGTAGGTTGCGTTTGTAGAATTTTCCATTGAATGTTAACCAGGTCAAAGTCACAATGAGGAGAAGGAATCCTTGAGCAGATTGATCTAGAGATTGGAAAGTGACGAGTCGTTCATAAGTCAACCATGTCAGGACCTGATGCAGGTGAAAACACTGAAACTAAGATGAGTGAAGAAAAATTTCAACAAGCATTCTTGACTATGCAGCAGATGTTGGGAGAACTGTACGAAGACATGAAGGCGAGAGATGCAACTTCTTCTTCAAAGACATCGAAGAAGGACAAAGGTAAAGGGAATACTGATAAACCACCTTCACCTTCATCATCTCTATCATCATCTTCTTATTCTTCTTCCAGTGTAGAATCTGAAATGGAAAAGAAACCTAAGAAAACATCTGAAACTTGATGTGAAATTTGAATTACCTATATATGATGGCGAAATGAATCCTGAAAAGCTAGATAACTGGATAAAGTAGTTAGAAGTGTATTGTCACATTCAAAACATTTCTAATGATAAAACTAAAATTCAGTTAGCTACACTTAGAATGGGGGGAACAACTTTAATCTGGTGGGAAAGTAAAACTCAGATAGATGTAAAGAGTAAAGGAAAAGTCATCTCTTCATGGTCTAAGTTTTTAAAAGCTCTTAGGAAACAATTCTATCCTTTAGGATACATGCAGCAAGTTGTTATTGATTGGAAGCATCTGAGGCAAGGTAAAGGGCAGAGTGTTCAGGAGTTTACTCAGGAGTTTAGAAAGAAAGAATTGGCGCTTGGTATTTCATTGGATACACGTGAAACTTTGTTAAAATGCATCGTTAGTTTACATTCATACTTGCAACATACATTATTGATGTTTAATCTTGATGATTTTGACGAAGTGTGTGTTCCGGCCATACATATTGAATTAGGTGGTAGACCATTCAAATTTTCATAGCAATCATCCAAAGAGTTGGAAATCAAAGATTCCAATGACAATAAGGGGAAGAACATTTCGAAGAGAAAGAAATCAGCGATAGCTCAGAAGGAAAGTTCTACTTGTTCTCATTGCCAGAGAATCAATCATGATGAATCTAAGTGTTGGAACCTTCATCCAAAACTTAAGCCCAAAAAGTTCCTTAAGAGTAAGGATGAAAAGAAGGCCATTACAGCAGTCCAGCAAGATCTAGGTTCAGATTTAGGTGATGAAAGGAGGATAACTGTCATGGTTACGACAGGTAAAACTTCTGACACTGGTTCAAGTTTGAAAATTATTGCATCTTCATCAAACATAAATCCTTCAAATGAGGATAAAAGAGTTGAATTGTTTAACATAAGGATAACTTCTAAGCATACAAATATAGATACAATGTTTGACAGTGGATCACAGGCAAATTTAATCTTTGAATATTTAGTTAAAAGTTTGGGTTTGGAAACACAGAATCATCCAATACCTTACCCATTAGGATGGATAAATAAATCAACTTAGATAAAAGTCACCAAATAGTGTCGATTAAGATTTGTCATTACAGCTAATTGCATTGATGAAGTGGAATTAGATGTGGTTCTAGTAGACATATGTGGAGTTGTCTTAGGAAGTCCTTATCTTTATGATCGTGATGCAGTATTTCACAGGATACCCTTAAGAAAGATCGGTTGAATTTCTTGTCAGGGCACATTAAAACAAAAATCACTTGAATTTAGTTAATTTTAATCCGATGAAGTGATTAATAAGTTCAAATAAGAGATTTGTAATCATGTGTGTAAAGGAACAACATAACAATCAACATGATGCTTGTTTAAGTTATGAGACTCAGCTTAAATATGGTTTGATTAAAGAGATAGAAACTATTCCAGTTCTATGTAAAACCAAACATCTTACTCATAAGCAGGGAATACAACATGAATTATAGTTTGTGCCTAAAGCTCCTCTTCCTAATGTCAGAATGAATCAATTCAATTCAAGTTTGGAAATTAACAATTATAGGGATACAGATCAGTATTGGGGAAAGTCAACATTCAATTTCTATTGTATTGTGTCACCATTTCATGTTTCAAATAGTTTGGAAACCTCTTTTCCAGTGGAGAGGAAACCTCTTTGTTTTCATATCAAAGCCTTTTCTAAAGCAGTGTCAAAGTATTTAAGGGAAACTTATACATTAGGGGAAAGTGATAATCAATGGAAACATCATTAAGTGAATAAGGAAAAAGTGATTCAAACAAATCAATAGCTAATTCAATACTTTCAAGGACAAACTAAGTTGCAGCAATTTTCACCTTACAGTTTGATGGATTTATGGTAGCAAGTTCACTTAGTAATTAGGAAGTAGGAAAGTATGTCAAGTCAAGTAGCTGGTTTGTTGTTAAAAGTATCTTTGATTGTCTCTATTATTCAGCAAAATAGATTGTTAATACATGTTGATGGTATTGATGGTATTGAACAATATCCTGTAGAGACTATTTTCAAAGATGATTATGAATCACTAATTCATGGTTCTTCATGGAAAGAATTCAATTTCCATGTTCATAACAGGTTGTTTGCCCATCATCGTAAGTTGTTCATACTGCAGATGGATGGAACAGTTCACCAACTCAAAATGTACCATGGTTAGCATCGTTAGGGTCATCACTTGTAGGTGATTGATTGAATGTATTAGTACACCATCAGGTCAAGGTGGAAAGAGAGGGAGTTCTACCCTCATCGACTATTTGTTTAGTCAAACTTTTGTTTTGTGGTCCAAAAGATTTCAAGTGGAGAGTATTGATCTAGGAGGATCTCATCAAATCAGTTGCACAGGTGTTCAAATTCAGTTTAGTGTCATCATCATTCAGTTCAGTTCTAACAGTTTCAACAGTGCTGGTTATGGATTAGGTTGTTTAGGTAATATGGTTTTTCATGGCATTCAATTGACACAGGTTTGTACCTGGCTATCGACTTGTGTTCATCGATAGTTCCACCAAGATTGGTCGATGACATGTGTCTTGTTGTTCTCATCGCAGGATTTGGGTTGTCGTTCACTCGTAGGTTTTGTTGTCGATAGGTTCATCATCATGTGACAAAAGTCACTAATATTTCTTGGAGACATTTGATTGTAAATAAGTTTTGATAAAATTTATATATTAAAACCTAATCTACATCTAAACCTAATCAAAATCCTAATACAAAACCTAAAGCCTAAAACCCTAGCCCTAAACCAACTCCATTACAAAGATATGCATTACAACTCATGTAATAAACCTAATCCTAAAGTCCTAAACACCAAAACTATGCCTAAACCTGAGTCAAAACCCTTTGGTTAACTCTCGACATATGTAATTGCAAACAAAAACATTATAAAACCATAAACAGTCACCTCTGACCGCACAGGTAGCCTAACCGCATCGGAGGTCATGTGATCAAAGCATTGATAACCATCGGAGTGTTAAAAACCATGGGGTTAACAGTCAATTGAAAACCATGTCGGAAGGTCATGTGAACAGGGTTTGGATAAGACCACGAAGTTAGCACAGCAACATTGAAACTGTCAGAGTATTAACGTGGAGGTTAGCCACCAGATGGAACCACTGGATAGTTGTCACATGCGGGAAGTTAGCAAAGCAATCACCAAAACCACCGGGTTTATACCACGGAGGTGGCATGTGGTGGTTAGACCGCCGACATTCAGATGCAACGGTTTCAACCTCCGCCTGGTTAGCCTAATTGCCAGCGGTTAAGTACTTATCCAATGTTTATTTTGGGTTTTTATGGTTTGTTTTGTTCGGAACTAATTCAAGGACCTTGTAACCATTAGCATAGGTGGCACTAAACAACAAGACCGATTTCTAAACCTATCCAGACTTAACCAAATGCATCTGCAAATCAGCCCAAGGTGTTTTCATGTACCTACAGGCCTTTAAAAGGCGGATTTTCCTTCATTGATCAGAGGAGAGTGGTTTTGACTTTTGTTTGTAGATTCTGGAGGTCATAGGTAGTTTTGTTTTCAATGTAACAGGAGCATCTGGAGTCGGAATTGGGAACCGTGACAGGTGTTGGAAAGTTGGTTCAGAGAGCTATCTGATGACAGTGAACAGAAGTTATTGTGTGCACATTCAGATTGATCAAATCTCTGTGTAATCGACCTCATTTGTTTCAATCCTAATAAAGTGGTTGCCCATCTTGAAAGTAGACCCGTAGATGTAGTCCATCAGGGACGAACTCCGTAATCAATTTTTTTGTTTGGTATCACTATTTTTTTTACTGTTTTCACTTCTGTTATGCATCTATCTTGTGTTTAATTAGTTGTTGTAAAGTCTTCTTCTCAAGCAGTTTTCCTCGATTTCTGTGCTTTGAGCTAACATTCAAATCATTAATGGTTAATCAATTCTACATCAGTTTAAGTCTATGATCATTTTCAGATCAAGGAACCTGAAGAAGTTTGGGTTGGAGTTCTTAAAAACATAAGAGAGACCACTCTCATTGTGAGATAGATGGAAGATGATTGGTTTTCAACCCCTATATAATCCACCATTCTATGCACCCTCTCTCTCTTTCCCCCTTATTCCTTCCCTTCGCCTCCTATCCATTATGAAATCCCCTCCTCCCCAGTGCCTTGGTGTCCCCTTCCACTGAGTTTTCTCAAATATAAATTTGATTGTGCTTCAAAAGGAAATCCTAGAACCTTAGGCTATGGAGGCATATTTTTTAAATACCAAGGATATCCCATCTTTGTCATTGTTAGTTAAATGGGAGTCAATAGTAATAATATATACAACTTTTTCTCTAAGAAAAGGACTCGACCTGGAAAAATTCAAAGGTTTTCACAAATTGCTAGTGAAGGGGGATTCTCATATTTCTATCAACATTCTCAAGCATCTTCAGAATGGTACCAAGCTGAATAAATTATCCTTTTGATGGAGATTGGAAAATTACATTTCCAGAATAGAAGAGTTGTTAACACACATCTAGGTAGTCATTCCAATTCATGTTCAATGCGCTAGTAATAAAGTGGCAAATTTTTTAGCCAATTTGGGTTGCACAGGTCCCGACCTCTCTTTGTCTCCCCCTTAGGAATCAATTCATTCCTCTGTTAGAGTCAAATATTACAACACCATTATACTCAATGATAAGGAGCAATTTACCCCTATCAAAAAGCAATCAAAAAAAAATTCCCCCAATCGAGTTGGTTCTATAGTAAAACATGTGAGGCGAGGGGGGACCTTGACCCTCCCTTGTCACTCCACTTCATAGAGGGGGGAGACAGGGCCAGATTTCCTTCCATCTAGCACTTAGCATTAATCACAATTAATCGTTGTATTCCTTTCAATTAATTCACATCCCAAGGCGCATAAGTGTTACACTAAAAAATGTCACCATGACTATTCACAGTTAGTATGGCTCTATCAACAGTCATGCGATCCTCCTGGGCAAGTCTTATGCCTCTGCTCTCCATGTCAAACTCCAAAAAAGAGAGAAAGTCTTTGTAAATGTGTTTATCTCTGGGTACGCAGATTCTCTCAGCCTTACCTGCGTATACGCACCTAATGTTCACAAAAACTGCGTACTTGTACGCTCTGTATGTAAAGGGGCAGGTGCGTACCCCTGTAAAGGTCAAAAGGCGCGAATTTCATCTTTAAAAAGTTACTTGTGGTCATTTCTAGAGCATTCTAGAAGGTTGTTTGATGAGTATTGAGCACCTCCAGATGGTTCATGTACCCCTATGAAAGAGGAACTTATCCCATCAAGAGAGGAGCTATCCCATCCAAAGAGGGGATTATCCCATTGATGGTGGACCTGATTAACTTCCTCTTGAGCACTATAAATACAGGCATTGGGCCAGAAGGAGGGAGAGGTTGAAAGCTAAACATTTCTAAGGGTAGATGCTGCTGGAATTAGGACTCCCATTTAGAAGCTTGTGAGGAGAGATTCCCATCCTTACTTGTTCCATTTGGAAGTGGGTGAGCTTTGTCAAAGTAAAGGAGAACTCTTGATGGACCCTGGGAGGGACTTGCACAACACCAAGGCTCAGGTTGTAATTGTTCCTTTTGTTTCCTACTAATGCAAATGAGTCCATTCTTCTCAATAACTTGTTATTTATGAGTTGTTTCATATACTCCTTGGTCTATATGTTAAATATGTTTTATTTTATGAGATTATCAAGTGCTATTTAATCGTTTGATTGTTAGTGAATGCAGGTTTCAAAGTGAAGGAGGAGCTCATCCGGATCAGCGAGACTGGACTACAACAACAGCGTTGGACTACAGGTAGGATCTAAACACTTGATTTCTTGTATGGTAAATGCATGTTTAGAGAAGGATTGCTCTTGTTTGTCTTGTTTGTCACTAGAGAGTCTTAGGCTCCTAGGGAGGTTGATTGTGTCCGCACTATCGAATCTTTCCACCTGACAAAATGGCGACGCCGCTGGGGAATCCATTGATGTGAAATTTTTTTCCTTTGTATGCAACTTTGATCTGAGAAAAGTCATTTATTTTCTGGTTTTTGGCTGTGTGACTTTGTATTTGGGTGGGCTAGCTTAGGGTTAAATTAGATTTAGTTTTTCTTGGTTTTTCCAGTAGTACGCACCCTCTAAGTATTGCACAGTGCGTACTTGTACGCACTGTTTCTGTGTGCACAGAGCGAGCCCGCACCTGGCTTAACAGGTTGCCTGCGTACCCTGCTAAAAATTAAGAAATTTCCTTTTTTTACATTTTTCCTCTTAGGTTTTGCTTTTTCTTAGTTTTTACTGCCCAGATCCATTAGTCCCCTGTCAAATATCTTCACCTGAACTTGTTTCGATAGCATTGAGTGTTTTAGTGGATTTCATAGAAGTTTAAGCCCTAGGGTTTGATTTTTGAGTAGGTCCTGTAGTGACTTTGGCGGTAGAAGTTGTCAAGCCTTAGATCTCTCTGGTTTTTTCAGCCTTCTTAGGAGTCGGACCTGTCATAAAAGTCTACCTGTGAGAGCGACTTACCTTTGAGTTGTCTCTTTGGCGAATTTCGAAGTGCTTGTTGACTGAGTATTGAATTCCATTTTACAAAAAGAGCAAAAAGATTTGAGTTTTGTTTTGACTGGTTTTTTGATTCTGCATTAGCTGGTCCTTGGCTTGATTGTGGTCAAGTAAAACAACCTAGAATCATCCTTGTAGGCTTTTGCCTCGTTAGGTTTGCTTTAGAGTAAATTTTCTTTTTATTTTCTTGTGAGTCAATTTGTCATAGATTTTATAGATTTTGAGGTTGTTTTTTGTTAAAATAGATTTATATGCTTTATTAAATAAGGAAAATACAAAAACATCTGCTTTGAAAAGTTTTGTTTCAAGTAGCTTTTGGAGTATTTTGAAAGAGAAAGAATTTTTCGTGCACGTAATGAGTGGTCATGTTTGTATGCTTGGAAAGATAAAGAGTTTTATTTCTCTGATTTTCGTTGCCAAGAGAGTTGTTTTTATATAAATTTGCATTCTCTAAACTTTCTTAGCTAAGAATTTCATTGAAAAAGAAAAGTAGTGTAAATCATCCTAAGTGCATCTTTGTAGTGGTTTGAGTCGAGTCTACACACCATTGGTTTCATTTCGGCTACCCTTTGTCTTAAGGAAACCATAAAATTAACGCTTAAAGTAAAATCAACGTAGTAATTTTTATTTACTAGGGCTCTGAAACACCAATATAGATCAGGCTAGTGTCTTGGAGTAGGAGAGTAATTAACTCTCCAAGACAACAAAACCAAACAAGTAGCTTATCTTCTGATAGAATAAATCCAAGTGTCTCATTTGTACTCTGGGAAAGCTCCTCTTAAAGGAGAAGCACGAGCTCGTGTCCAAACCAGTGAGGGGATCAATCCTCCCTCATTGGGAACGACGCCAGACACGCACGTATTACAAACGGTAAACCTCAGATTAACCATTGTCGAGGAGCCAGGGGTCACTTGTCGGTAAACCTTGGATTATTGTCAAGGAGCCGGCAAGGGGATTGAGCTTGATACTCTGCCCTTGCGTGCTGTCGGAGTGTAGATTGTTCCCTCAGGTGCATTTGTTGCAGTTGGTAACCTTAGTGACCATTATCTCTAGGATTCTACCGAGGTGACGGTGGAGGGAAGATCCCACTGTACCTGGAGCAGACGTCGGCTAGACTCACTTGGATTTTCCGGGGGGTTCACTTCACTCGAGACAGTTAAAGTGGAGGAACTTGTGCCGGTCTATTCATTAAGCAGGTTGCCGGGGTAACTGTTCCACCCGCCACTTCTGTACTGAATCCGGCGATGTTGGGTTTCATCTCCAACTAGCATTTTCGGTCTGGAAGATTACTGTTTGTGCATGGTTTGACGCCCTAGATTCTTTAGGCGTGTGATTCAAATTTGTTTGGTTCTTTAGCGACTTTAGGTGGTTTGATTTGAGATTTTACTTTGTTTTCGTGTGTAGTAGTTAAAAGTTTTTAGCTGTGGCGGAATTACCGAGACAGTCCCGTAGACTTCGGGGCAAGTCACCTGAGATTGTTACCGGAACTGATTTGTTGAGGAAACTCCGTAGATCGCGGGGTGGACCTCCTGAAGACGTCTCGGGGCAGTACGAAGGATTGAAGGTCCTTGTAACTCCTCCTGGTGGCAGTAGAGTTGGATCACCTGAAGGAGAGTCTTCCTTGGTAGTCCATCCAAATTACCAAAGTCTAGAGACAGGTTATAATCCCGAAGCTATTACAGTTTCCGAGCTTGCTGGTAGTTTTTCATCTACTAGTGATTTAGGTGAGGAACCTGAAATATCTGAGCCTGTTACTCCAACTTCTAGTGTTCCAGATTCACCAAGAGTAGAACGCGTTATCACCGAAAATCTTCCTACTGGTTTGATTGCCATTGAAGAACTTGCTCCAGAGGAAGAAATAGGCGTCTCTAACCTTGAAGATCAACTTACTATTGATCTAAGGGAGCGTGAATCTATCTTTTACAGACCTCCTAGAAGTACTACTTGGTACCTTTCGTTAACTAACTATTTAGACAACTCAGGGTTAAGTTTTTCTCCACCTCATACTCCTTTTCCACCTGGAGGTATCTATACTCTTGTAAATATGTCTGGTCAGTCGTCCGTGTTCACTCAATCTTCTGAATCTTTCTTACACGGCGGTCCTTCTGTTCCCACTGGGTATCAGTCACTTTCTGGTACCTTTGCAGGGGCATCTCCTCAACCCGTTGATCATGGGTTATTAGCTGGAAACAATGGTAATAGACCGTTGGGTGTAGGGGACATTTACATGATGTCAGGATCAATTCCCGTTTCTCAACCTCAAGGTGGCCAATTACCGCCTGGGGGGCAGCCTCAATTAACGCCTGGGGGGCAACCTCAAGGTACACAAATTGTGTCTGGGGGGCAACCTCAAGGCCAGTATGTACCTATGGTACAATACATGCCTCAAGGTCAACCCCAGCCTCAATATGTACCCCAGGGTCAACCTCAGTATCAATATTTACCTCAAGGGTATCAACCTCAAGGGTATCAACCTCAAGGGTATCACCCTCAAGGTCAAGGTCAACCCCAGTATCAGTATTTACCCCAAGGTTATCAACCTCAAGGTCAATACTCGAGTCAAGGTTATCAACCACCTCAGGGTCAGTCTTATGTTCAAGGTCCGGGAAATGTACCTTTTAATTATCAACCCTACCCTCAACCTGGTTACGGATCTCAGTATCCTCAACCTGTTATGGGTCAATACCCTGGAATGATAGTGTGGGATCCATCACAAGGTCAACAGATGTTGCAGCCAAGTATACAGTCGTTACCTCAAACTGGACAACCTGTAGTTTCTGGTCCACCCCAGCAACCGCAACCTGTCCAGTCAAATGTTCAAACTTCTGTAACTTCGGTAGTTACTCAGCCGCCAATCGCACCTAGTACTCCATCTCAAACGGCTGCTGCAACTACCGCAACATCTACCACACTTACTTCTGGAGTATCAACAGCTCCAGTTTCTACTGTCTCTGCAACCACCCCTCAGACATCTGTACCGTTGTCCGGATCTACGATTCAAACCACAGTCCAGATGCCTGTAGGGCAGCCTGGTTTAAGTACTGTTGTAACAAGTCAACCACAATTTACTTATCAACAACACCAGGGACAGTACCAATACGGGCCTGCTGTCCAACAACCGGTTTACCAGTATCAACTGTATCCTGGGTATACTTATCAACAACCTCAACAACCCCAGTACGGTCCGGTTAATCCTGGTTTTCCAGGAGGATATAATATCCCGAATGCGATTCCTGTTCCAAGTTATCCTGGATATCCTCCTCCTGGAGCTGGTCTTGTGACCCAAAGTTTTAGAGATCCTAACCGGCAATTGCCGTTTATCGCAACTTTGGATTTACCCGACTTGACGCGCCTAACGAACGATCCAATAAATTATCTTCCGTTCTGGCCGCCAATGCCAAATAAGTTGCCCAGCGATATACCCAAGTTTGAAGGTAAGTCTGGAGAGGATCCATCAAATCACGTGATGACTTACCACCTCTGGTGTGCTTCGAATTCTATCTCGGATGATTCGATCCGCTTACGTCTTTTCCAGCATACGCTCATTGGTCTCGCGGCCAAGTGGTACATTGAGTTACCACGGGCCTCTTTTTATAACTTTATCCAGTTAGCTACCTCGTTCCTAACTCATTTTCAGTTGCCGGTCAGATACGATAATGGTACTGAGTTATTAACTTCATTAAAACAATCGACGTCCACTTATATTTCTGATCATATCCATGAATGGAGACGTCGAAGACGTTTAGTGAAAGTTTTTATCCCGGACCAAATATTAGCTGAATGGTTTGTCAAATCATTATTATCGAAGATTACTGAAGATGTAGCTAAGGCCGGAGTAGTTACTGAGGAGCAAGTCATTGCTCAAGCCCAGTATCTTGACTTAGTTTACACTCAGTCGGGTACGTTACACGAGAAGATCCCAGATCTTCCAAAGTCAAACCAAATCGCTGCTGCTCCTTCGGGATCTCATGCCGCTGATGGTATGATTGGTACAGTGAACACAAAGAGCAAGAAGAAGTCTTCCAAGAATTCTACTACTCCTATAATCACCTTGCCTGATTCCCCGACAGGAGAGTCTTCTCCTGAACTTTCCGCTGATATTCATGCTGTAGAATCATCTACGGCCAAATCAAAAAACGGTGGAAAGAAGAAAGGAAAGAAGAAGACTAAAGCTGACAAGGCTCCGAAGGAGAAAACAGAAAAGTCGGAAACCAATGACGAAAAGCGCAAACCTCGATATCCTTGTCTTATTTGTGAAGAAGATCATTTTACAAGAGATTGCCCTCATCGGGCCGAGGTTGTGAAAATAGTCAAAGGTTCTCCCACTCCTGCTGTGTTGAAAGATCCTTTTCCAAAGCAGGAGAGTAAGATGATAGGTTCTTCCTCGACTGCCAGTGAAGAACCCATTTTGATGATGTCTCATGTGAGGATTGCGACTCGGTCGCAAGATTATGGTAGTAAGAATCCTGTTGATGGTAAAGAAGCAGAATCTTCTCATTCTAATCCATCAACCTCAGCTCCTGGTTCCGATCCACTACAGATCGAAAAACCTAACCCGGACTTAGTAATCAAACCGCCCGCCAAGGGTGTACTTCGGAGGTCTGCTTTCAATCCACATGCGAGAGCGGCCCAAAATTACAACATTGTTGAGGACTTAGCTGTTTCACCCTCAGCAATGTCGGCTTTAGAAGTGCTGCAATCATGCCCAGCACAACGAAAATTACTTTTGTTGGCTATAGGAGCTGTTGATATTCAGGACCCGAACCTGATAATCTTCGATCTAGAAAATAGTACACCGCGTCTCCCTCATCAAATGGCTTTCCAGATTCCAGTGATAGTAAAAAACAGGCCTATTCATCGGACTGTGATTGATGAAGGAGCTTCTACGTGTATTATGTCGATTCAGTGTTGGAGATCGCTTGGTTCTCCTTCGCTGAATCAATCCCCGACCATCCTTAAGGCCTTTGATGGCCGTGGGTTCCGTCCGTTTGGTATTCTACAGGAATTGCCTATAGGGGTAGAAGGTAAAACCGTTAGTCTGGATGTGGAGGTGGTTGATGCCCCTCTAGACTACAACCTTCTTTTGGGTCGAAGTTGGTCATATGCTATGACAGCGGTCGTTTCATCGGTCTTCAGAGTAATAAAGTTTCCACATAACGGCAAGATCGTGACAATTGATCAGTTGACATACTTTTCATCCGACCCAGCCTCTTCAGAGAGTATTCAGCATGTCGGTAAGACGACAATCCCTTATAGGGACGTTGGCGTAGGTTTAGTTAAAGATTCCGGTTTACTGGGAACTTTTCCTTTCCCTCCAATCAACGCAGACCCTTCATTTCAATCAATTCATATGATTACATCAGACACCATTATTTACGACGATCCTTGGATTGTCCCATCTGAATCTGAGATAGACTCATTCGGTGATGCTATGCCTTTGAGTCCATATGAAATTGCTTATGAAGCCGTCGTGTCTTTTACCGACTCGCGTTCAACCCAAATCGACCAAATGAATGTGGTCAGTGAGGAATCACTTTTCACACCAACCTCAGAACGGATAGCGTTTCCCGAAGTCGTGTCATCTGACGAACAACTTCGCGAAATCCTAAGTGTAGACAATCTACCATGGGAAGATCTCCATCATAGATCTTCGTTTTTACCTGAGGGTGATGCTTTTGAAAACGATTTTTCATCTATTTTTACCACTGAATATGTCAAAGACGCTCAGAATCCAACGAAACATCCTGATTTAGAGTTGAATTTAGGGAATATTTCTCGCACTATTCCCATTGACATTTCAGTGAAGCCCGAAATTGTTGAGAACATTCATATAGGTGCCTCGTGTACAGATGATGAAATTCAAAGTTACAAGGCCCTATTCCAAGAATTCCGCAATGTGTTTGCCTGGTCCTACGAGGAAATGCTAGGAATCGATCCCGCTATTGTTGTCCATGAAATCAAGACCTACCCGGATGCTAAACCCGTCCGGCAATGGTTGCATCAGATTCACCCTCGAAAAGCAGCTGCCATTAAAGCAGAAGTCGAAAAGCTATTGAAAGCAGGTTTCATTTATCCAATCCCGTTAACGGATTGGGTATCGAATATTGTTCCGGTTAACAAGAAACAAGGAACAATAAGAATCTGTATCGACTATAGGGATATCAATCGAGCTTGTCCAAAAGACAACTATCCTACGCCCTATATCGATCAAATAATTGATGATTGTGCCGGAAGTGAAATGTTTTCCTTTATGGATGGTTTTTCGGGCTATAATCAAATCAATATTCTACCTGCCGATCAACCAAAAACGACATTCATTTGTCCATGGGGGACATTTGCTTATTGCAAATTACCCTTTGGGCTTAAGAATGCCGGAGCCACTTTTCAACGGGCGATGTCTTATGCATTTCATGACATCAAACACATTGTGCAACCGTACCTCGATGATTTGCCTGCTCATTCTTTACATCGAGCTGATCACCTTGTCCACTTACGAGCAATCTTTATGAGGTGTCGGCATTATCGTATTCGGTTGAACCCGCACAAGTGTGTTTTCTGTATAGAAGCGGGTCGATTGCTGGGATTTGTTGTTTCAAAAGCCGGCATTCGCGTCGATCCCTCGAAGGTCGAAGCCATCATCAAATTGCCTCCTCCTTCGAGTTTGCACCAACTCTAAAGTTTGCGAGGGAAAGCAAACTTTTTACGCCGATTCATTCCAAACTACGCCGAGGTCACCAAGGGTTTTACCCGGTTGTTGAAGCAGAACGCTCAATTCTCTTGGGATGAGATTGCTTAGCAATCTTTTGATGCACTTAAACACGCGTTGACCCATGCACCGTTGCTGCATCCTCCCAATTACAACCAGGACTACTTCTTATACCTTGCAGCTTCTCATTCCACTATTGGAATGGTGTTAGTCCAAGAAGATGAATTCGGAACGGAACATGTGATATATTATCTTAGTAGGACGTTAAACCCCACTGAGCTAAAATATTCGCATGTGGAGAAATTGGCCCTGGCAGTCGTTCAAGCTGTCCAGCGTTTTCGTCACTACATTCTTCTCCGTAAAACTACAGTTATTTCGGATTGCAACCCTATGATTTATATTTTGACTAAACAACTGCTAGGGGGAAAGTACTCTAAATGGATCGTTATCCTACAAGAGTTCGACTTGGAGTTTGAGAAGTCCAAGTCTAATAAATCCTTAGTTTTTGCGGAATTGATGTGTGATTTCCCGCGTGCTGACACGGAAACTGTGGCAGAGGAGTCCATCGCGGACGAATCTTTGTTTCTTATCAGTACTTTAGATCCATGGTATGGGGATATAATCATCTATCTCCAAACCCAAACCTTTCGGCCTGAAACTTCAAAGTCGGAGCGTCGAAAAATTCGATTTCAATCCCAGCAATACAGAATTATTGGAGATACACTTTATCGCCGGGGGGCAGACTTGGTTTTTCGACGTTGTTTAACTCACGAAGAGTCTGAGAGAGTTTTGAATGATTGTCACTCTGGAGCGTGTGGCGGTCATATGTCTGGGTATGCCACAGCTCAGAAGGTGTTGCGTGCTGGCTATTTCTGGCCGTCCATGTTTAAAGATTGCATCATTGCGGTCCGAAAATGCCACAACTGTCAAGTGTTTGATCGCAAGATGTGCGCACCACCTGCTCCTCTCCACCCTGTAATTGCCGTTGGTCCTTTCACCAAATGGGGTATCGATTTTATAACTTGTAACCCTCACTCGGCCGGGGGGCATGCGTATATCATCCTCGCGGTTGATTATTTTACTAAATGGGCCGAGGCGATGCCTACATTCGACGCAAGCGGCAAAACAACTGCAGTTTTCGTATTCAATCACATTATAACTAGGTTTGGTGTCCCGCAAGCGATTATCACTAACCATGGGAGCCATTTTCGAAACATCATGATGACTGAGCTTACAAGCCAGCTTGGTTCGCGCCATGACAGCTCTACTCCTTATTATCCACAAGCCAACGGTTTGGTTGAGTCTATCAACAAAGTTCTCGTTATCATGATCCGACGAATCATTGGCATTCATCGGTCGAATTGGCACAACATGTTATTTTCAGCGCTATGGGCATACCGAACCTCAGTAAAAACATCAACAGGTTTCACTCCTTTCCAGCTAGTTTATGGCTTGGAAGCTGTGTTACCCATTGAATGCGAAATCCCATCACTTCAAATGGCTGTCGAATTACTCCCAGCTACTTCCGAAGAGGAGAAACGTTTATTATACTTAGCTCAATTAGATGAGACTCGACGTGATGCTGCATTGGCAATCGAGACTCACGCGAAGCGAATGAAAGCTCAGTATGATAGAAATGTGACCCCTCAAAGTTTTTCGGAGGGAGACCTAGTGCTATTATATGATCAAGCTAATGATAAGCTAGGTGCTGGAAAATTCGTTCCTATGTGGCATGGACCCTACATTGTAAAGCGAAAGCTAGCAAAAGGGGCCTCTGAGCTAGTAGATTTTGATGGGGACTCTTTGGGTAAACCTAGAAATGGACTTTACCTAAAGAGGTATTATGCTTAAATGGTGGGTATGGAGAATTTTTTGGTTAGGTTAGGTTTTCTTTCTAGCTAGTATGTTTGTTAGTTTAGATAGTGTGCTTAGCTTAGAAAGTGTGTTTTTTCGTCGTTATTCTAGCTTATCTTGGTTTTACTCTTGATATTGCAGATGTCGACGCCTCTCCAAACGTACATTGGATTTGCCGATGGTGCTTGTCGTAGTACACGGAATATCTCTTCCGCAGCTTGGGTTATCTATTCGCCCTCTGACGAGTTAGTTTCTATGCATGGGGTGAGCCTCAGTTAAACAACGAACAACATTGCAGAATACAGTGCAGTGGTTGAATTATTGTCTGAATCTATTTCATTTGGAATTTGACGTTTGATAGTGAGGTTAGATTCTGAACTCGTTGTATTACAACTTAATAGAGTATATGCCATTAGAAATCCTGTGTTATTAAGGTTGTTTTTGAGAGTGCGTCTCTTGGAACGTGAATTTGATTACATTGAATATCAGCATATTCCAAGGTCTTTAAATACATTAGCAGATGCAATTGCTTCTCGAATGTTGGACAGACATTTGCGATAATCATGCAAGTAAATTTAAAAACATTTCATCACATATGTTAAACGAGATAAGCTGGTAATAATAATATATAGATAGGAGTGTGTCAAAAATATACATCGTCTTCGATCATAGGTTGAAAAACACCTTATGATCGGCAAAAATGATAAGTACAAAAAACCAAAAATGTCATATGTGTCTACAAAAGTGACTAGTCAATCACTGGTGATGCTCTCTATACGACACCACTGCACGGGCTACTCTACACAAAAAACTCCTAAAGGGTCCCGAGACTGCAACTACATAGCGCTGCAATCTAATAGGAATGTCATCTATGGTCGTCTCTGGTATGCCCGCCGTCAGACGCTCTAGATCCTGCTCTAACTCAGCCAGTGTCTCTGCAGCTGCATCCTGTGGGGCCGGTGCCAGTGTAACTAGTTGTCTCCTCTCAAAAGCCCGGAGATTGGCTGGACGCCGTGGACCTACATCTGCATTTTGAAACATTTTACTGTCAGTTTGAGACGATATATATAAAAAACAAAAAAAATAGATAATTTAAAAAATTGTGAAAAATGAAAGTACCTCTGTCATCCCATTGTTCTCCCTGTGGAAGAACCATGTCCAGATCATTCCGAAAATCCATTCCGGCATAAGGAAAGTCCTGAATAGCAAAGACCTGGTTTTCCAACCAGTGAAAGTAACCATCAGGAAATCGAACAACTGTTGTTCCCTCATCAGGATGCCGGGCCATTACCGCAACCCATCTCGTCAACTTAGGCTCCCGAGGAGCCCCAGCTGGGACAGTAAGATGCTGGGGGATCAGCATTGGAACTCTCTCTAGGGCAAAGCTCACAACCAAAGGCCCATATCCAAAGGTCTTCAATCATCCGGTCTTTGCCCTAATCAGTTGGCCCTTCATATTGGCCAACACAGCATCGCACCAGTTGAAAATGGTGCCTTGGAAGCAATCTATCGCCATCCGCATTTGGGACCCGGTGGCATTGTGCAAGGCGGCTGCACCGCAAAGTCTGGTAACAGTAAAGGCTATCACCATAAGTTCAGGTCAGGATATGTATTTGATTTCTATCCCCTTCTCCTGGTTTTGATTGTTGCACCACTCTAGCCGGAGGCTAGCAAGGGATTGGCCACCCGGCCTAGTCCCAGACAGAGTCAGTTGCTCGCCCCTATTAGGCAAGCCAGTGAGAAAATATATGTCGAAGGACTCTATCTCGAGCTGGTTCTCTCCGATGTAGAAACATTGATCCTGAATATTCCACCTTTCAACCAGCCACTCAAGGAATGCTACCTGGCCCCGCATGCTAGGTATGGCCCAGTATTTATACAGACCGCATGCTTTTAACGCATCAATAGAAGGTTGATGATTTATTGCAGCCAAATCAACGTCCTCGTGTTCTCTTTCTCTCCAATCTAGCATGGTGACTGCCCTACACACCGAGAAACAGTAGTTAGAATTCATAATTTTAAATTTGGTTGGTTGATTTGGGAGATTGGGGTTTCAAAACATATGTTTCGCGGGGTACGCACCCCGCGTTCAGCACACAGAGCGGCGGTACGCAGCTGGGCTGAAGGCGGGCTGCGTACCCCGACCTTTTTCCTATGTAGAAAAAAGGTCGGGGCCCGCGGGTCACCCATAGGGCACCTGCGTACCCCGAGAAACATACCTCAAAACCCTAAACCCCCTAAAAAATAAAATGAAAACTGGAAATGAAATTCTAAATGGATGAAATTGAAGAGGAGGATGTTGTGGAATACCTGAAAGAGACGGCGTTCGATTCTGACGGTCGGATTCTCCGCAATGTCCACGGGAAGTTTTCTTGCCAAAAGCCCTTTTCTCAACCTCAACAGTGAAATGGTAAAAATGACATGGTAAAAGGTCTTTTTATAGGTTTTTTGGATGAATGAATGCTAGGTTTGTTTATTTTTTACCATGGAAAGATGTTTTTCAATGTATTTTTGCCCATCTTAAACAGGTATGAGTAATGTGTTGTTTTTGTGCAGGACAAAGGGACTTTAGGGTAAATTATCATTTTTCACGTCAGAGTCATCTTTTAAGCCCTTTTCTGACTCCTAAAATATGAAAAGATTGCCGAGCGTTTCTTTTACACTCGTTAAAACAGAATTAAAAGACGGTCCCCTTATAGCCCTTTTCTGACCGTAAAAACACGAAAAGATTGCCGGGTTTTTGTCATTTCAAACTCGATATTGGAAATAAAACGACGTGTCCTTGGTCGCTTTTTACTTTTCAGGTCAACGACACTAACATGAAAGTACTCCTTGGTCGCAAGATCAAGCGGTTCTCTCAGGTATTATTTTATACTTTTTCGGGCTTGAGAGACACAAATTTACGAAAAAGTTCACCTTGGAGTCTTCTTAAGTTTTTTCAGACTCTCTAAAATTGAAAAACGCCGAGTTTCTCCTATACTGGACTCGTTAAAATTTCACAGTAAAGGACCTGTTCGATTACAAACAGGAACGGACCACTCCTTCTTAGGGTCCGGATCTAAACTAAGTTGGACTCATCCGAAGGATGAGCTTATAATCAAGCATATGTTATCCTCCTCAAGCTTGTTAAAAATAAAGAGGTACTTGCCAGAAATGGTGGGGGAAAAGAGAGAAGAATGAGCCTATTTGTTATCTTTTGTCTCAGAAGAAACCTTATTACCACTCTTGAACACGACACTTTTCATTCACCTGGGTTGGGAAATCCTTTGCTTCACAGTTGATCAAACCACATTGAAAGTCTTCAGCCGGGTTCCGGGGATTAACTTTGAGTCATTTGTTACCAAACCATCTGTTGTGTCGTTATGTGTTCAAGAGGTCTGCAAATAAAACTTTCATCTGCAAAATACTTGTCATCCATTTTGACCATCCCTGAGTCAGTCCTTACAGCAATATTTCTTCAGCTTGAACTATGATTTCGTGTTGCAGGCTTGCCTGCAACGGGTCGCTTTCTATCGACATCAGCACATTATCTAGAAAGATGACTTAGAGATCGTCAGTACCTTGAAGTCTGCATGCATCAATGGCAGGTTTCTCGCCTTTGACGTCAGTTTACATCATTGACTTTCGATCGAAGGATTCCGTGAAATGTTCGACATCAACTCATTCATTCACATCTCATGGATTGTACTGGGTACTTTGAGAACCATTGACATTACTGGTGGTCTCTCTCACACTTGTTAATAGTTTACATCATCGACTGGTAATCAAGTGGTTTCTACCATGTTCGACATCAACTCATTTATTCACATGGCTAGAATCGTACCAATTCGGGAAGTAGAAATGAAGACCCTGGATCTAGTTTCCACCATCCAGGCTGCGAGGAGTTTTGTATTCATTATCTAGTAGACTAATCATAAACAGATGGCTGCGTCCATACTGTGTCTACAGAAAGTCTACGATTATGATGTACTGCAAGATCATTCCTGTATCAGAATAGTTAGTCTGTTAGTTAAAATTTTGATCTGAGTATGGGAATGCCTACCTCAGCGATGATATAATCTTATACATGTATTTTGTGTTGAAAATTGCAGGTTCTGACCAGGCTCTCCACGAGATAATTCTTGAAATGATAAAGCGCTTCACCCTTCCTAGATAATACAAAACCCTAATCTACTACAGGCTTCGCACTTTAGGGGGCAATCTGTTACACTAAAAAATGTCACCATGACTATTCACAGTTAGTATGGCTCTATCAACAGTCATGCTATCCTCCTGGGCAAGTCTTATGCCTCTGCTCTCCATGTCAAACTCCAAAAAAGAGAGAAAGTCTTTGTAAATGTGTTTATCTCTGGGTACGCAGATTCTCTCGGCCTTACCTGCGTATACGCACCTAATGTTCACAAAAACTGCGTACTTGTACGCTCTGTATGTAAAGGGGCAGGTGCGTACCCCTGTAAAGGTCAAAAGGCGCGAGTTTCATCTTTAAAAAGTTACTTGTGGTCATTTCTAGAGCATTCTAGAAGGTTGTTTGATGAGTATTGAGCGCCTCCAGATGGTTCATGTACCCCTATGAAAGAGGAACTTATCCCATCAAGAGAGGAGCTATCCCATCCAAAGAGGGGATTATCCCATTGATGGTGGACCTGATTAACTTCCTCTTGAGCACTATAAATACAGGCATTGGGCCAGAAGGAGGGAGAGGTTGAAAGCTAAACATTTCTAAGGGTAGATGCTGCTGGAATTAGGACTCCCATTTAGAAGCTTGTGAGGAGAGATTCCCATCCTTACTTGTTCCATTTGGAAGTGGGTGAGCTTTGTCAAAGTAAAGGAGAACTCTTGATGGACCCTGGGAGGGACTTGCACAACACCAAGGCTCAGGTTGTAATTGTTCCTTTTGTTTCCTATTAATGCAAATGAGTCCATTCTTCTCAATAACTTGTTATTTATGAGTTGTTTCATATACTCCTTGGTCTATATGTTAAATATGTTTTATTTTATGAGATTATCAAGTGCTATTTAATCGTTTGATTGTTAGTGAATGCAGGTTTCAAAGTGAAGGAGGAGCTCATCCGGATCAGCGAGACTGGACTACTACAACAGCGTTGGACTACAGGTAGGATCTAAACACTTGATTTCTTGTATGGTAAATGCATGTTTAGAGAAGGATTGCTCTTGTTTGTCTTGTTTGTCACTAGAGAGTCTTAGGCTCCTAGGGAGGTTGATTGTGTCCGCACTATCGACTCTTTCCGCCTGACAATAAGGGCAACCTCGATATGGTTACCACCATGAAAAATACACTCTAATGAGTTTTGTTTTATCTTGAGAGAAAAACTTATCACAACCTGTAGCCCTTCGCATCCAGCTTCCATTGTTCATTTTCGTTTCCATTTTTATGAGAGGGGAAGGTTTAGGTCCTCCTGACCTAGCCTCCCTTGGGTTCGAGTCTATTGCACTCTCGCTTGTTGAGAGAATTGCTCACTATATTGTCCTTGGAAATGCAATTGAAGGCTCACTCTCAATTTTAATAGGATATTGACTCCAATGTACGCCTAGTATCTACCTCACTTAATCGTAGGTGCTCTCATCCTCAGTCCCACTCAAGTCCATTCTAAAACATATTGTCATGGTAATTGGTTTATTAGGCATTAATTTATTTATTGTTTTCTCTTTAAGCTCAAGAACTGTATCTTTCTTCAATATTCATGCCACCCTACTCTGGTTATGTGTGGTTTCTAGTCAAATTCTATAGTGGGAGCATTATTTCTATGCCTAGTTGTCCTTGGGTCTCTCACAAAGCTCGATTCTCACTTGCTAGGTTATTACACTTAACCTTAATTACATTGGTATGTATCTTGCCCTCCTCATGCACCCAAGTATTCTCGCATAGAACTAACATTGTTAGCTTCTTAACAATGCCTTGCTCAAGCCATCATCCCTATTACACTTCTCCTTCATGGTCCTCATTGAGATCAATCTTTATTTTTCTTCATCCATGCCTCACTAATGAATGCATTAGCAAGGGAGAGGGCAACTCTCATGACCGTTCTCAAGCACAATCCTCAGCACATCACTCTAGCGAGGCTACACTTAAGCATATACAACATAGAATTAATCATGTGTAAATTGAATCTATGCACAAGAGAGAAGCTCACACAAATGATGACATCCTCTCACAAGCTACATAATGGATATTGGATCACGACCACACTAGTGGCTAGAAAAATAAATATTTGTTCATAGTATAACTCTTCTCGCACATCAAGACTCTCATTGGTAAGACTCTTTAAGACAAAGGTTAATAAGAGTAAAATCTCCCTCCAACTCAACATTATCCAGGCTGAAAATAGCTAGATGTGATTGGAACACAAAGATATGGCTATGAGGCTCTCTAAAATTGAAGCTTTGCTTCACAAGGGGAAGGGTACAACCTCTGAGGCACCCTTGATGCTCCTATAGATGTATCAACTTCAACCTAGACATCGTTATTGTTTCTTTCACAGTGGACAACAACATCTTGCTATGGTATGCACTTCTACGACTATTACTGACCACAGGAAGAGTACCTAACATTTTTCTCTAGCCAGTGATGCATATCATTTTCCTATGTATTCATGAAGAAACTATGCAAAGCTTTAGTTTTTGCAGTTTATATGTACTATTTTGGACAAAGAAATTATTTTTCCATCACTAGTTTGGTTTCCCTAGTGGCAAAAAACACTTAAAAAACTATTTGATATATGATTTTTCTAACTAATCAATAGAAAAAATTCAACTTAAAATAAATAATATAATGTAATTATTTAATTTTTTTTGTTAATTAAAATATAGATATACAATTTTAAATGAATTGTAACTCTTTTTATTTTAAAATACATTATTAAATATAAAAATAAATATAATATCTTAAAAAATCTTTAGGAACTTTAAATTTTACACATTATACCACTCAAATTTATATTTAAAAAAATTATATTAAAATTATAATAAATTTAAAAATAAATAAATAAATATACAAAACAAAAACATCATAGAAATTCCTTAGACATCCTAAAAACCAAATAAAACAAACAAACCTCTATCATTAATATGTGAGCGAATCCAAATAAAAGCAAAAGCATAAAACAAAACTTCACCTCTCCAAACATTAAGATTCATTGAATGAAATATATAACTTCAAATATGGGCAATTCCATTCACTTCTAATAATAGCTATGTTTTGTTTGTTAACCAAAATCATGTAATATGTTACTATTGAATATATAGTTTTAAACATGGTAAAGTCATGACAAATAATGGGAAAGCCTCACAAGTGTACGCTATGATGGGAAAGCCTCACAAAGTATCATGTAATGGTATTCAAATTGTCAAATGAGATATAGGTATCATGAGTTCTTGGTTTCGTTGTTAGATGTTTTCAAACATATATTAACCTACCTAAGTCTAATAACGTTGTAATAATTTTGTGTTATATAATAAATGTTTATGGTTTATATATTCTACTTATTATGATATAATTTAAGAAGTATAAGTTTTGATGGTTAGCTTAATTGATGAGGGTCTTATTGCTAAAGTATTTTACTACGGCTGGGATGTTATCGAGTTAACTTTTTTTTTATGTTCTCAGGGTTAGGCATTGATTAATTTGGTCGATCGAATTAGGTGGATATGCCCTACTTTTCCCTCAAAAAAAATTAAAAGGTATTATGGTTATCTAATGTCATAATCGTTATTAATTAGTATTATAATATTAAATCACTATATAATTTTTTTTTAATTTAGTTGATTATAATTAAAAGTTGTTTAATATAAATATAATGTGAAAATTGTGATACACCAACCATCCAAAATCATAAAAGGGAAAAGAGAAGTAACTTTATGCCTTGAGAGTGAAAGATAAACATGAATGTGAAACATCTTTACGGGGGAAACCTCATTTCATAATAAAACAAATGTACAAGAAGAGTTGATTTCTAAGACTAGGTCTCCTTGAGATACATTCAAGAAAAATGGTAGAATTACAATTAAAAGGTTTAGATGGAAACATTGATATAATAATATAAATGTAATAACTCAATATGTATATAAGGATTCTTCTAAGGTTTAACATGCACCTCCCCTTTAAACAAGTGTTTTGATCAATATTTGTTTAGTTCTATATGTTTTCGCATGTAGAGCTCATCTTCCCATTGTTGGGCCTTCATTTTGAGGCCTTTACTACTATTAGAAGTACCATATTTTCCCTTTTCACTCTCTCTGATAGCCTTTTTATCATTATCATTTCATTTTTTCATAACCAATTTTAGTATGGTCATCACAAGCTCATGATGTATGATGATGTTAAATTCAATGATTTCCCCTTATTTTTAATGATTTATTTTAGCTAGAGATTGCTTTCACTAATCTAGAATTCAAATCCTGTAACCCCAATATAAAATTGAGAACCAAAATCATTGGTTGACTTATCTGGTGCACATATAGGACAAAAATTTCAACATGGGCTTTGTTTCCAAGTTTCTTGAGATAGATCGATGTTGGTTAGATCACTCCCAAGTCAAATGAGGAAGGTGTCAACTCGCGGTCAACATCTCAGTCAAACATAAGGTAACATATGCATACTATGCAACAATAGTTGAAAAATTGATCGATTTCAAGATCTTTGTAGGTGACATGGATATTTTCATGCATTACATGTCATGAAAATATCATATATAAGCAAGAACTGATTATCCATATCAACAAGGAGTCATATTTATCATGGTGTTATGTCATGCTCTGATTTCAGTGTATAAATAGTTATCAAGTGTGTATTATTTTGGGAATAAAGAGTTGGTGGTGGTTCAACACACCCTCCCCTATCTTATATAAACTTTGTGTAATATAAATGAAGGTGCCAATGTTTGTGAGAACTACAGATTGGTTAATAAAGAAATCAGTTTATATATCTCAAATTTAGTCAATTACTCGAATGTGATGGTTGTATATTGGTGTGTATTGTGGCTACATGAAAGAGCATATGCAGGTCCATGCTAGGTTTGTCCATCCCTTTTAATAATTGTAATGTGAACTTGTTTATTATCCCTTTAACATAAAGGATGGTTTTTTGAGATTTATTGTGTAGCAAAGTACTTGCACTGTAGTTTACTTTGCAATGCAATTCAACAAGTAGTTTATTCAAATATATTTGTACCTAAGTTTATGTTGATAGATTAATATTTCGATTCTCGTCATTTTATGTTTTTGAACCCTTATATTCCTTTCGTCGCAAAAGTGTGGATTTCCCCTACAAAGTTTAAGCAATGAAGGTTAAAGAATGAAAGTGTGTCTCAAGGAATCATAGAACCATTTAATGTCTTTGATGCCAAACAAAGTACTAGGATCAAATCCTCTAAATTTGTCTTGTAGACATAATCGCAATGATCCAATAGACCCTTATGGCCTTTTATTTTATGCCTAATTAAATTTTAACCTTTAATTGCAAAGTGTGGATACCCCCATAGAAGTTAAGCATTGAAGGTTGAAGAATGAAAGTTCTTCTTAATGAATCAGGAAACCATTTGATGTTCTTAATGCCAAACAAAGGAATTTAATCAATGCTCATAAAGTGCTCTCATAAACATAAAACCAATGATCCAACAAAGTAGGATTTTACCTTTTGCTTTAAATTTTCATTACAAATGGTTGCAATTCCATACCAAAGTTATACATTGAAGGCTAAAGAATGAAAGTACTTCTCAAGGTATCATATAATTGTTTGATGCCTCCGATGTCGAATAAGGACTATGAATAATGCCTGGAAAGTGATCCTAAAAACATAATCCTGATGGTCAAATTAACCTCTATAGCCTTTTAATTTTCATTATGATTGAACTTTAATGATAGTGCTTTTCTTAGAGAATTATACTGTAAAATATCTTTCATATCTTAAGAATCATTTATGTACTAGTTTTGCATGTAAAATTTTTACGACCACAAATTGACAATTGAGTGTTAGTGATATCTTGTTAATTGATAGAGTTGTTGTAGAAGAGTTGCAGTAGATGTGAGGTTATGTGCCCTAGCTAATGTTTTAATATATGTATGATATGTTCATGAGAAGACAGTGATGTCAGTACATGGTGATTGATTGAGTTGTGCTCAAAACTTGTGTGATTATAGTCAACTACTATGATAATATTCTTTTTGGTGCTAGTTATACATATATAGTTTTTTGATTTTTCATGATGTTTATGAGGTGAATACAAAGATTTTGTGTTGCAGGGATATGTCATTTTGGTATATTTTTGAGCTATAGATTGTCAACTATCTACTGAGATGTTGAGGTGCTGACTAGTATTGGCCTAGCTATCGTGACAATGATAATATTGAGTTGGAGCATTTATGCACTATTGATGCCAAGGTGTATAATTATATTGTAATTAGTGAAGACCGTGTGTTGAAATAGTATAATATCTGGTGTCATGATTGGATTAATGTTGTTGCTAGGTTTTGAATGTTGAGTTAGGGTTTGTATTACAATCAGTGTTAGTATGTTGATGATTGAAGATATTTCTTGTTGAAGAGATTGTTGAAATAGTGATGATGAGATTGCTTCTAATAGATGATGCCTAAAGTGTTGAGCCAATGATGAGGGTTTTTTTCATGAAAAGACTAGTCATTTTACTTAAAATCCTAATTTTGTGATGGTGTGTTAGACTTTGTTGATGATAGGACATGTTGGTACCATAAGAAAATGATGATGTACATGAGGCATGTTGATTTTTTTCATTGAGATTGAAGTTGTATTATTTATTTCTACTAACCGTGTGTTGAAAAATGGAATTAATTATTGAAGAGTTTATACTAGTTTTGAATTCTTCCTAAAGGGAGCAGATCCAATCAAAATGCATGAAAAGGAGGTCCACACCGAATTTGGGGGTTGATGCCTCTAGCTAGTTGGTGACAAAAAACTGATCTAATTGAGTAGGTGCTTCCTATTGGTGAGTGCCAATGAAAAAGTGAAGGAAATGACTGCTTCTTACTAGTGAGTGAAAAAAAATAATGTAAGGGAGTGGGTGCTTCCCACTAGTGGGTGCTTGCAAAACAACGGAGGGGATTTAGTGCTTCCTATTGTTCGGTGCCAGTGAATAGATCTAAAGAAAAATTTAAAAAGAAAGGAAGAAGAATGGAAGTCTTCTCCCTTTATGGGTTTCCACCTGTTGACAATGTTGGACCTACCAACATGTCAAGGGATCTCTCCGGTAAGAAGTCCCAACTAGACCTCAGACTGTTTGGAGTAGGAGTCCTAGCAGTGGGTAGTATGGTATCACCTTAACTGCGGTTGCGTGCAAAGGTAAGCAAGATGATATTGTTGGAAGCAAGGGTGTGGGCTTGTAGCAATTCAACAAAGATGAATCGAAAGGCTCTAAAACATGGAAGGGGAGAGGAGTGCGCCCCTTAGAAACCTGTAATAGTACACAGCTTGAAAGGGAACACATGAGCTAGAAGACATCACAATATGGGAAGCGGAATACTTGACAATCCAAAGTGATGAGTTAAGCCAACAACACACTTCGATAAGATTCTTACAAACATATATGAAATAGTCCATACATACATGCATAAGTTACAACTACATACATTGTTAGAGTAACCAAAATAGTAGAACTACAATAACAATACATGCATGAAACATGTTGGCTCTATTATATTAAAAGAGTGAAATATCCAATCATACATACTGTTAGTGTCAGTCTTTGCAGCCTTCCTCCAGTGCTCAAACATGCTCTTACAAAGTGATTTTAAGATGTCAAGGTCAAATTTTGTCATTTCAGTGAGTCTTCAAGCAAAATTTGGTCACTAGGCATTAGGTCTAGGGTTTGATTTTACCCTTGTCAAAGTTGTCCAAATGTCAGTCCGTGTCACCATTCAACTGAGTGTACCATCATTCAAATGGTTTTCATCATCATGTCAGGTTCCAATGGGTCATTTTACACCTTTTTCATGCTTCAGTTGCGCCTAGGTAAGGTCATTTCCCTCTTCTAGGGTTTTGAAAGCAATTTCTCTTGGATGGTCAAATCATCGGCAAAACGTGTATCCTGATGTTCATACACCTTCCCCTATCCTTAAATTACCTTATAAAACACTTCCCATCACTGAGATCCCCCAAATTTCTCATTTTCGCACAAACCCTAGTTTCTTGCTACAACCTGGCAGTTTTGTAGGTTGGGCATTGTTTTGCCTTTTTGGACGCCTTCCCCTCACTCAATTTCAGATATTCCACTTTTCCCTACTTCCTAACATCCCTCCCTACCTCCCAAAATTCCCTCAAGAATTTAGAAGCTCCCTATCCCCTTCATTTCGCTTCATTTCTACAAATCTCTTATTCCATGCATCGGGGTAGGTTTCACTCAAACGATGTTTTTGAGCAAGGAAAGATGAATCTGGAAAAATTGAGAGAGGTTTTTGTCCACAACAGACCACGGAAGAAAAACCTCCTTCAATTTTTACACAGCTATCATGGTTTTGAAGAAATGTCAAAAATACAATTGCCTCGGGAGAATTGATGCACCTCTGAAGTGACCTTGTGAAAATCACGTTTTCTCCTAGCTCCGTTGGCCAAATGACTTTTATGATGCGTCAAATGATAACCAAACACAAAGAGCTTTCCAATGAGCTATCATGAGCTAAATTTGGAGTTGAGGAAGGCATTCAAAAGTTGACTGTAACAGCACTCTGCCTTGAGACAGCCTCACTGGGCACTTTTTGTCTAGTCTTGGGATATTTGACTTTTGATAGGGAAAATGAACTCCAAATTGAAAATTTCTGGTTGAGTTGGAAATTAGACTCAAAGATCTCTCCAACGAGCTATCCTGCACCCAATTTGGACACCAGGAAGGCCTCCAAAAGTCACCTGGAAAAGAGAGTGGCGCACAGAGAGAGCGCGGCGCACTGGGAGAGATTTTCCAATGTAAAATTTACACTGGCGCGACGCACACAGAGAGCGCGGCACACAGGGAAAAAAGGGCCTGAAATTGTGCCAAATTGCCTCAAATTTCTTTTGAAGCCCATCAAATTGCAAGGTATGCTCCATAAACTCACTTGTGCATCAAATTTGATAGAGATATGATGGTTTATTGCCTGTGATTGAATGCAAAAAGTTTCATAAAGCAAACACAAGAAGACATCAAAGCAAGACTGTTCTACCAGGTTTTTGCTACAGTGTTGTTGCTGCCAAGGTTATTCTTCCTAACACTACCCCTGCTCCTTATTTCCCTATGCCATTTTCCCCATAATCATTACCCTAGCATTACCAAGATCATACTCCCTTTCCCCTCCTCCTATTGCTCAATAAACACAAACCCTACCTTGCTAAAAACTCAAACCCTACCCTATCAAAATACCCCAAAAACCCCTATATATCCCTAAACAAAATTCTCCTATAAACCCCTATTCCCATTATATTATCCCCATCCTAATGCTCCCTATTAAATTTTCCCCTTGGTAGCAGATTGTCAAAGCAACTTCTAGCTTCATTTAAATCAAAGGGCAGCCCAAATTCAACTTTTAAAACAACAGTCATGGCATCTGAGGTTTCATCAGAATATGAGGAGGAGACCCACAGTGACACAGCTTTAGGAGAACAGGCCCATAGGAGAAATCAATGAAAATAGGGAGTTTTGGCTTGACAAAGTAAATTTCCATTTAAACAAGCTTCTTAAGAAGGCCAAAAGAGATAACAAATTTCAAAGACGCATGGCTACTCATTGCTACACAAGGAATCAGGTCTCCAAAGTCAAAATCAAGTAGTTGAAGAAAATACTCCAGGAAACCCTAATCAAGAAAAAAGAGAAGGTTAAGTTGGATTTGCTTGTTGATGCTCCCCTCAGAGCAATACAGGACAAGGACAAGAAACCTATGCATGATGAGGGGCCATCAGGTGAACAGGAGGTCGATTTCATCCTCATTTAGGATGATGATGCAGATGTGGAGAGGGCCAAATGGATCATCAAGTATTTGGAGCAGAGAAACAAGCAGCCTGAGGACTATCATGAGATCATGGAGCTGCAAAACATCCGTGAAGACCAGCAGGCTGCCCAAAGAAGCCTAAATGAGAAGACACCTATTCAGCAGGAGATAGAGGTTGATTGAGAGATTTGGCTCGAGAGGATCCACATCCACTTAGAGAAGTTGTTGACGAAAGCACACAAGGACAGGGACATGCTCAGGAACATGAAAAACCACTATTGGGCACGAAACAAGGTTTGCAAGGCACGAATAAGGAATTTGAAGGCAAACCTAAGGAAGGAATCAAAAAGGTAAAAGAGGCAAAAAGAGCATGATCGACTCTGGATATTGGCTGAGGCAATCCTTGGCCCACCATAACACTTAATGAAGAAGCTCTAGACCAAATTTCAAGAAATTTGGAGCACATTTTGAAATTTTGAAATTTTTTTGTGCAAAAAACAGGGTTTTCCTCCCTGTGCGCCGCGCCACTGGCGTGACCCTAAAATTCTAGAGCTCCAAATGAGGAATGGCATGCAGTTTTGGATTTAGCATGGAAAATCACGACTACTGGTGTCTAGGAAAAAAATTTTGACAAGATCTCGGTCTCCTAAAGGTCAAAAAACACCCAAAAATGGCCTCTCTGCCACTTTTTTGACACAAATAAAGAAGTCTTGGGAGAATGAAGATTTGGAGAGGAAAATGAGCACCAAATTCAAAAATGCTAGTTGGGTTGGAAAGTAGGCAGGACAGGCTTTCCAACAAGCCCACTTGGGCACATTTTGGACACCTGCAAGTGCCCCAAAACAAGCCCCAAAGTGGCGCGACGCACAGAGAAATTGGTGCGGCGCACAGGGGAAAAAACTGCCAATTTGCTCCCGTTTCGCGAAATTTCGGGTCGCAACTTCTCCAAGTGGGCCCGGTCATCTACAATTTGTTTTTTTGGCACCAAATGTGGCATTTAAAGAGTTTACTCTCCATATGGGCATCTATCCAAGTGGCAAAGGAATGCAAAGGGTCACCCCAGCCAAATGTCATGCTTGAGAACACTGCACCTGTAGCTGATGGTTGGCTCTCCATCTCCATTTCGAAATGATTTGAGTAACTTCCCAACCCCTGGGCATTCCATCTCTTCTCCACACATTCTATATATTCTATGCAAGTTATTTTCAAAGGGTTGGCTGGCTTGTAACATCTGGGAGACTGTGGGAAAGAAACTTTGTTTTTGCACTGTGTATTTTTGACAGAGAATTAATGAAAGGCAGTGGCTTTGTTTCATGAGATTCTTGTGGTTGTGAGTGTAGAAAATGTGTTCTTATGTTCCATATGTATCTTGTTATGTTTCATAATTCATTTCATGTTTCATTCCAGTGAATTTTTCTAAGTGAGATTAGGTAGAATTCAATTTATATTGCTCTGCCTGTGGGAAAATTTCATGTACAGTGTTATTCTTCTGTTGAAAAGGATTTATGCGACCATGCCCTTTTCACTCTCTTCAGCAATCTTTCCATTCCTTGTTACCTTAAGCCAAAATTTTTGCGCTTGCCGCCTACCTTGCCTCACGGAATAATCTGTTCTTTCATATTCGATTCTCTGTTCTTTGTTGAGCGCCAATCCCATATACATCCCAGAAGCTTCGGTCACTTCATAAAATCTTTTCCAAAATCCCTTTTCACTTACTAGCCTAAGGTAAATATTGCATTGGAAGTCATCTCAGACCATTTTTCCTATCCATTCGCTGATTGTGACTCAGAGAGAGCCCTCTCCTGTTCTGGTAGGGCTAGCTACCAAACTGAGTGTGGTTTGTGGTTACCCTAATTTTTTCCTTCCTTCATCCTAAGGCAGATTTAGGTGCTAACACATAAAACCATGATAGCCACTATCCCTAGTAGTGGAACGTTATAGTCACTATCGCCTACTCCTCCAAAGAGATGTACTCGCTCTATAGTGTGGAGAAATCAAGGCTTGTTACAATACACTCCAAGCTCTCTCTAAGTTATACCTATCAGAAGCTTGGCTCCCAAAAGACTCTACAATGAGTTATCAGCTTATATATATAACAAAGGGTGGGGTGACCCTTGAAATTCCCCTTTGTGACTCTTCAACTACCCTCATGACTCTTCAACTTACACATGATTGTTTACATTCTAATATTGACACTTGGTCTTTCACTTTACAACATGTTTACAATACATTCTACACATATACCCATGTGAAATGAAAATGGCCTTGAGTAATCCATACGAGGCATCACTAAGACTCGAACAGTTGTGGGAATACTAACTCGTCGACATCCTCTTGGTGATCATTGGTGGAGAATTTTTGTCAAGCTTGGTAGTTTTCTATGGTGTCCACATACTCCGTGGTGACATCCTTCTGAAAGTGAACTACTGCCTTTGTTGCATCCAAGAACACTGATTTGGAACCTCTTTCCAACTTTTCGTGTATCATGTGCATCATGGTCTTGAGTGCAACTAGACCAACAACATACTTGTGCATAGTTTCTTCACTCATCTACAAATATGCATTGGTGGTTATGCACATCAACTACTCGAAGTACATGTCTAGCTCCAGTTGGACTTGGTTCTTTGCTTTCACGTCGGTGAGTGTGCCAGTGGATGGGATCGCATGCGGGTGCAAAATGACATACATGCTCTTGAAAGCTTGTGCATGTGAAGCATGTAAGCTGGCGATGAGCTGTGGGAGTTCCTCGTAGTTCTGGCTCTGACTCTGGATGCATGCTTTCAACTCCACTTCCTTTGGCTTCATCATCTTTGGCAAGTACAATGGGGCTCCCTTGTACCTCATTGTCCATATCTGCATGTGATAGAAACCAGTGTGTATGTTTGTCAAGATGCATTCTCTCCTAGCACAGCATTGTTTCCAACCATTAATATGGACATCTAACTTATGCACAGTGACGAACTTGAAGTACAACTTTCGCATGACTGTCTCAAGAGACGATACTTCATCAAGTATCACTTTCCTCCACTCTCATCTAGTGAATGTTGTATTTTTCTCTTCTCTCTGCTTGGTCGCTTGCAAATCCTTAGCCATGCACTCATTCTTAGCTATCAAGAATCTCACACTCGAGTTGGTGGCTTCGGCATAAGCCTTTGTAACATCGACCAATGCAGCTAGATGCCTACATACATCAAACATGATCACTCATTATTGAAAATGCATAGGAGATGCATGGTCATTCGGAGTGGGAACTATGCATGACTGCACAACTCTGTATTGTGACTCATCAAAGGATATGTTGTGCACATATGCTTCTGAATTATCCTTAAGGATTTCAGTGTCTCCTTGCGCACTTAGGACTTGCTCTGCTCCCAGATCTAGTGAAGCTGGTGGAGTGACCTCTGCGTCTTTGGGCATGAGGTCTGTATCTTGATCCTTCTCTAGATGAACCAAATCCATGTCCATCTATTCCAACATCCGTTCAATCTCCTGAGCAAAGACTTGCTCTTGCAACTACTCACCTTGTTTGTTATTTGCCAGTTGTTCTAATTCAATAACTTGTATTTGTGCAGTTTCATCAATGTGTACACATTGTTCTTCCTGTTATTCCTATTCCTACTACGCTTCCTTCTCCCTTATGCACAAATCTTGTTCTTCCCTAAGTTGTTGCTTCACCTCCTACAACTTCTTCTCTGCCTTCTTCAGTTTCTACTTCTCTCTCTGTCTTTGCACAATCCTTCTATTGTGTTGTCACTTCTTCACTTCAATCTCCAAAGTTTCTCTTACTACAAGTGGATCTTCCTTGAACTTATATATTTTCTCTGCTTTTGCACTATAGGCAATATTCCTTTTGCCTTTGTTTGGCATAGGTCTGCTGCTCTCCACTACTGTTGTAGTTGTTGCTTTGTCAAGTGTTGTTTCCTTGTGTGCTGCTAACCATTCTATAGCCACTCTAACTGGTTCATTGAGCCTTGAGTAATTATAGTAGTATCTCCATGGGTCTTCCTCAGGCCAATGACATGCCCCGTGGATCCAAGAATGATACACTCTCACATAGTGGTCCTTCACTAAGAAATGTGGGTCATATGGATTGAAACTTTTGGTGTTGAAGGTGAACCTTTTGAATTCCTTTGTCTCGGTCTCAACATGCTTGAGACTCTGGATCTCATAAAACTTGATCCGCAAAGGAAGAGAGGGCCAAGGTTCCTTCTTCTTCCTATGCAATCTTCCTGACAACCCTATTGAGATGTGGTATGCAACCTCTTGCATAACTAGCTTGTCCATGGCAAACTTTGGTAACACATGTGGAGCCTTCTTTGTGTTGTACATCCAGTTGAAGGTGCCAATGGGTGAGGCATACCAATCTTCTATGTTAACCAATTCCTCCATCATTGCCTATGACATGTAAGGCAGATCCTGCTCAAATATCATATTGTACACTAGGGTGATGAAGTGGTTTGATAGTTGCAGTATAACTCCACAGAAGTTGCACTCGAAGAAAAACCTGCAATAGATGTGCACAGAGGTTTCTAAAGGTGTACATGCCCAACCCAAGCCAGGGAACCATTGACGAGCACATATTGCATCAAGCATGTAAGCAGACATGAAGAGCTTTGCTTATTAACCGTTGGGAGGATGTCAGACATTTTCTACTTGCCCCTTCAGCTAGAGAGCTAACATGTCAACCAATTGAAAGGTCTTCCTTCATTCACCAACTGGTCCAACACAATCACCCAACTCTGCGGGAAGGTTTTTGTACACTCTTGGTCGTACAAGCAGCATGCCAAGATGACCAAGAACTGATAAGCCTTTCGCAGTGTCTTTCTCTTGTATACCTAGTTGGGTGTCATCCTAAACTTAGATGGTTCTCTTACCCATCTCTTCAATATGTCTCTTGAGTTCGCACTGCTGCTGGGATTGGTGAAGAGTGCATCCATTTTTTTCACCAGCTGCGGCAAGTGATACATCCCCTCAAAGCTTTCTGCCCTAAAGGTATCAAGTTTTGTTCCACCAGCACTACTAAGTACCATTGTCTCTAGATCAATATGTGAGACAATCGAGTGGATCATGTCCGCGCATGGAAATGCAGGATACCTGCATGCAACCTGGTACAAGCCTGACTTGTGTATGTTGACATGGACTTTGCGATCCTCTGGATTCTCCTCAAAGGTGCCTGAAAATATGTCATTGATATTTTGTCATGTGATCTTGATTTTCTTTTCTATGAATAGCTTAGTATCTTCATAGATGAGAAAGTTCATAAACACTTGCTCGACCACATCTCCAGTTGTGCTCTCAAAGGTGTCTTTTGACCCTACTCTCTTGAAGGCCATTATACCTGTACTATTGAGAGACTGTTGAACACCTGTTATACCTAGAGATAGAGCAACACTCACGGCAAGAAAATTATCAGTTGAAAACCAAAAGAAACTTGAGGACTGATATGCAACACACCTAATTGATTGACTGGGAAAATTGAGCAGTTTTCTCTGGGAGAGGTTGGAAGACTAACGGTTGTAATTGCGAAGAGCACAGTGCAGGCTACCAGTGAGTTGACTGAATGCTGAAATTGTGTAGAGCACAGTCCAGCTTGTCCTGCTAAGGAATAAAACTGCATAATGCATATTTTCAGTCAGCATGACTACTACCTGGGAAATTTCACTGCGCAATCCCATGGGCCAACTGAGGCACTGTCTCTCAAAAATGTGTAAGGCATAGCCTGGGAGGCTAGTGTGGGGTAGGCTTTGTGCAATTCATGGGAGCAAGACAAGGCCTTCCATCCCATAAATGCGCAGTGCAAGCCGGGCAAGGCAAGGTCCAGGCCAAAGAATCTCAGACCTACCGACGGGTGACTGAAAATTAGTAAGGACTCAAAGCATGTGCAAAGTGGGTGCAGACATGAGTGGTTGAACATGCATGTGATTACAATTAGTGAAGTATTCACTAAAAAGGGAAAATAATGAAGTGTGTGAATCAAGTCACCGCAATGGCGATCGTTAGTGCAAAAATAGTGTCATGCATGTGACAGCAAGGAAATGCAATGCAAAACTTGAAACAATGCTTCTACAATCCAACATGCAATTAAATGACAACAAGCATTCAATAAAACCAAGAAAACAAAATTCACACAAACCGAAATGTAAAAAGTGATAGAAAAGCAACAAAAGACATGAAAAGTAGACTTAGCCATAAAAAGCAATGATGAGTGTGCTGAAGGTTCCTAGATGCATTGGGAATGTCAGAGCTCCAAGATCGAAAGTGAAGAATGAGATCTTAGGCATTGAATAAATAGTTTTGACAAGATTGAGTCTTATGACGCACATGCCACAATTCTAGGAAAAAGCAACACTTGGCGGGAGGTTTCTAAAATGGATTCTGCTTGTAACTCCCAGCTGCTAAAAATAGATCCCTAAAATCTAGGGATGCTTTTTTCTTCTTTCCTTTTTCTTTTTTGGGAAAAATTGCCCATGCATGCAAGGCAAGATTGCACATTCTTGGAGGGAATCGGTCAACTTCTGAGCACATGCAATGGTCAGCAAACCTTGGGATGATGTCAACATAGTTTCTAGGCTAAGTGGCTCTGGCTTCCCCTCAATCTCTGCACAATTTCTAGACTGAAGCTAGCATTTCCAATCAAAACTACACAAATTCTGAGAGCAAGCTTAGTGATGGGATGCTCTGTGCAATTTTGTTGGGGAAGGTAGCCTGCCTAGTCTGCACAATTATGGAGAGTAGTGTTGGTTGTTGGGATGTACTATGCAATTTTTGGAGAAAAAGGTTGGTTTCCCTCCAATGCTACGTATTTTTCCAATTCAGCACAAGAACCGGTTTGAGACCAAGCCACAGGAGGTTATCTTGCGGGTGAAAGGAAAACAAGTTAGCAAACACAAGTTGTTATGCCAAAGAAACTCAACTAAAAGCATAAGTACCTAGGCAATGCAAGACATGATGCTAAGGATGGTTAGTAGGGAGGCTCCAAAACGAAGCTAAGGAAAATTTTTGGAGGATGGTTGTAGCCGCTGTAACATTGGCAACACACTAGTAGAACTCTAATCCTTTGGAAGTATTGCTCAATTCTCCAATCGTTGTAGTCTCCACACTAGCTTGAGTGAAAGATGCAGCACCTTCCATTCTCTTGACTGGATAGCACACATTCCAAGCCAAGTCAACTTAGTTGTTTCAATTGGGGATGAGGGGTATATTGGTGCACAAATAATATAGTTGTCAGAGTTTAAGTTTCATCGCTAGTGTTGCTCCACTACTAGTAGTCCTGGACAGTGCCCTGGTGGAGTCATGCAGGAACACAAGCATCGCTCTGCTGCCAACGAGCCTGGTCAGTACCCCGGCAGAATTACTTGCATCTCCTCTCTGTGTAGGAATCCTTTCTCTTCTTTCACCTTATTCATTTTTCAATTTTTTATTTTTTCGTTTTTTTAAAGAACTGTGCATAGGCACTTATTTATTTCAGAGGCAGAAGAGGGATCCCGACTTATTGAGAGCAGAATAGGTTGTTCCTTTAGGGAATTATGTTATATATACCTCTAACATACTTGTTAAGGTTTTCCCCCTCACCTTACTCTACTTGACTAAGTTGAAAAGGGTTAACCCAAGAACAATCGACTAGAGTAGGTGGTACTAGTTAGAGTGTAGGTGTTGTGTTTTCACCAAGATTCACTTCGAACAAAACGTATTTTCCATTGGTGTATCATTGATTGAAGACAACAAGTTCTTCATAAAGAGATAGGACAATAGATAACCAAGTGTTGATATATGTACAAGTCCTCTTGTACTTTACTCCATTTGTCTTAAGAGTCACACATAGTTTCATGTGAACTAACCTATGGACATAAACGAGCAGACAAAACAATAAAGAAAAGAGCATAAGAAAATGTGAAAGTAAAGCAAGTAGAAAATAAATCAAGCAAGCAAACAAACAAACAAAGTAAGAAAGAAAACATGCATGCAAGCAGACAAAACAAAAGCAAACACTACTCCTACTCCTAAGCTAACGGTGCATGGGCCTGATCACGTGAAGTGATCTTTCCAATGCATCCATCGATGCATTGGTTGACCCATGTTTGTGAATGCATGGTTTACGGAAAGGATGTTTATGCGAACCATCAAACATGAAAGATATAACAATGAAGACAAACACACTTTGAGTTTAAACGTATCCACAGAAAAGAAAAGAGTGAAAGAGAAAGACAAGCATTCTGCATGCTTAACATGGTGTTGTGACACACTATCTTTAAATGATAAGCATGCGCACTCTTTCGACTGTGATAGACAAGAAAACATGAGAAAGAGAGACAACTTACACCTTGCAAGTGTTGTTGTTTTGTATGATTCCTCAAATGCATAAGCAATGGGATCATGTGATTAGGGTGGAGAAAGTGAAATCTGTGTATTGGATTGATCTTCAGTGCATACAAATGAGTGATGAGGAGCCTTGGGTGGTTCAACAATTTCCTGATCAAAAGTGAAACTAACCTCAGGGCAGCGATGACCTAACATAACCATCAACTCCAATTGAAGTGCCTCGACAACCTATGGGGTTTCGACTTCATCAACAAATAGATCATCATAAACGGGTGGATTTGAAATATCAACAGCAATTGAATCAACATCGTGATTGAATATAGGAGTAAAGATATCATGAAAGCTACAATAAAAAAAAATCAATGAGTTCATTGGCATCCTCATTATCTGATGAATCATACAGAGGGGTAGATGAGAACCAATAATGTTCACCCTCTGCATTTATGGAAAAAATAGATGCAAAATTGAATGGATTCTCAATGAAATATTTGTCCTCTCAACTATCAAATGATGTATTGACATCGGGTTTTTTCTACGAATGATCGGAAGTAGATGCATCTGTGGATGGATTTACACAAGGAAAATCGTAGATAGTAGAATTAACAAAGATGTAAGGAAAAAGTGGAGGAGGCGCAGACAGAAGCATGTCATCCTTCAGCGCGAGTTCATGTTCGGATTCCCAGTCATACTCATCATAAATGAAAGCGCAGGTTGGTTGTGAAACATCAAATCCATTGATAGCTTGACCCTTGTTCACAACAAGTGTGGAGTCCAGAATAGAAGAACACAAGACAGTACAATCCAGAGGACCAGAAGAACACGGAGATGAAGGTTGAGGTAAAAAATGCATATGACAATGCACGGGCTTCCAACCTAATCTGCACAGAAATTGAGAGTAGTGGGGGTGGGAGGATGTGTTATCGGGAAAAGTGTCTATTTAGAACGACTCTATCCCACTAAGGTGTGACAGCTACCTTAGAAACAAACAGAGAAAACTACTTTTGTATTCTTCTTTATGAACAATAAACAAAGAGGAATAGGATGAACCAACCTATGTCTTGCACTAGTCCTTTGATCCGATCTCTCTCCTCTTTGACAGCTTCTAGCTACCTGCTCTCTCACTTTCCCAGCTTCACCAAGTACCCGTAAGATCACAGAAGAAGGAAACTATACAAAGACATGGGTTTATATTCACAAATAACTTAGGATCAGATTTAAGTTAGCCATACAAATGTAACAAGCATCAATGAAACACAAGCATGGAGAAGAAACTCAAATAGTTTTATTGATATACAAGAAGATCCAGGAGGAGTTACAACCGATGATTCCTGACCCAGCATCAACCTCCCAGCAAAGAAGTCCCTTCTTCAACCCCAACAAAGCATAGATCACCCAATTCTCTGATATGTATCTCAAAACCAACAGCAATTCCTTACAATGTGCAAAATTCCAGCCTCTGGATCTCTGGGATGAGGGATCCATATATAGATGTATGCAAGGAGGATGAGTCAGCTCATGAATTGATTAGTGGCTTCTCTCTGTCAGTTCTTGCTTCCACTTGGAGACTGAGAGCCTCTTACTCATCCTTGGTCGAATTCAGTGAGGCAAGTGTCATTGGAGAAGATTTTGGAAGCTTCCATTGTCTCTCCACCTCGTGGAATGACTCTGCCACTTGTCATTTCCCGCTCAACGCACCATGGTAGTGCATTTAGGTGCATTGCAACGCACTTAGCTAGTGGACTTAGGTGCTATGCAACGCACTTGGCTAGTGGAGCAGCTGAAATGATCCTGATTTGACTAATTCTGAGCAGTTTCTGGTGGAGAACTTCTGGGAGAAGCTGTAATTTGTTGACCTTGTTCCTTTCGGAGTTAGAACAACACTTTTAGGGGCTTAGGAGCCCTTGGTTTATGGAAATTTCATGCTTAGAGCTGTAAGGCACAAAAATGTATATAACAGTTGCCCCCTAAAGTATGAGGCCGTTTATCGGGTGAAATGCTTTATTAGGAGGATCCGAAGTTCTTTCAATGCTGGGAGGAGACCTGTAATAAGATACAATACAATACATTATCTTCATACTGTTTTCATGATCTAGCTGAGGCGGGCATTCCCATGCTCAGCTTTATAAATTCATTTTCATGTACATAGGACAGACAATCGTCTGATGGTAGACTGATGATTCTGATAGAGCCATCATCCTTTTGGTAGGATGATTATCTGTGCTGCAATGCTGTACATTTCAATGTCTTTATTTTCCTGAATATATATCGCAGCCCGGATGGATGAAACTAGATCCGGGGTCTTCAATCTCGTCCAATCTTCACTCGAAGTACAAGTCGATCCATGTGAGAAATGTTTTGAAGTCGAACATGGAAAGACATCGCTTGATTACCAGTCAATGATGTAAACTGTTAACAAGCGTGAGAGGAATCACCGATAATGATAATGACCCTCAAGGTACTGCAGTACAATTCACGTGGTGTGAATAAAGGACTTGGTGTCGAACACCACGCAAAATCTTTCGGTCGAAGGTCATTGATGTATACCTGTCGCCGGAAGTGAGAAACTTGCCATTGAGGCATGCAAGCTTCAAAGTACTGAATGGGGTGTTCCTAGATCAACTTCTTGGATAATGAGCTGATGTCGACAAGAAGTGATCCATCATAGGAGGGCCTTAATGAATCCCACATCAATGAAACGGAACGGAGCAAATGATTTTGATGGAGGTCAAAACGATCTGATGATATATGGTTCAGGGTGGCGGTCATGAAAGAATGGAGTATAATGTATGGTAGTGGGCGGGACACAGGTGGCCTTTCTGGATGACTTCTCTTGAACATGTCGGCGACACTTATATGATGGATTGGTAGCATTAACCCCAAATGTGGATGGTATGGCGTGACCATGGTGATGTGACTGGTGAATGAGACAACCCAACTCGGGCACGGAGTGGAAGTGTCATGTTCAAGAGCGACTTGCTACCAATAAAGATTCTTTGAGTTTTCTTCCCAATTTTTCCCCAGTCATTTCTGACCAGTACCTCTTTATTTTTTTCAAGCTTGAGGAGGATAACATATGCTTCTTCTATAATTTGCCCTTTGGCAAACCCATTGCTATGTTTTAACGAGCCTAGCGATAGTGAAACTCGTTCTCGTCTAAAGACAAGTTTGTCACTATTAATCTTTTTAACGAGTCTAACGACAAAGATAACTCGATCCTTTTCATTTTTAGAGAGTCTGAAAAGGTACGTAAAGGTAACTCCAAAATTCCTTTTTCATCATCTAATCCCTTAAGTCTAAAAAAGTATAAAACAATATAGAAGGGATGAATTTTCGATTAGCTTTAACGAGCCGAACAAAACAAGCGCTCGATCTTTTTGTGCAATAATCCCTCAAGTCCAAAAAGATTAAAATCTAGAGGAGGGATAGCACTTCCGGTTGCTTTAACGAGCTGGAAGGCCAAAACTCGGCAATCTTTTCATATTTTACGAGTCAGTTGAAAAGAGCTTAAAGAAGACTCGTCTTTTGAGGAACGAGTGATAAAATGGGTAGCAGTTGATTCCAGGTAAGGGTTGGAATTTTCCAATCACGGCAGTGTCACAAGGATGGCTAGTGAAATCACTCTTCGCAGCTGTTCCTCAAAATGGGTAAACAATCAAATGGAGGTGAATGATCGGCCAATGGAAAAGTGGAGGTGACGGTGCAAACACGACCAAGGCTTTAATGGCTGAAATGCTACATTCATGGTGGTTATTTACCAGGGAATAGTTCATTTTTTAACGAGCTTAAACGCGGGTGGAAACATTTGCTCATGTCTTATGTTTATTTTTTAACGAGCTTGAACTATGCGCTAAAACTGCTCGATTAATCCAGTCATATGATAAGAATGTCTCATATAAATGGAAACTTTTAGATTTTTGCCCCACATCCTTTCTTTATGCAAGTTAGGTGACGACTAATCCTACGAGTTTAAAGGGTTAGAGGTCCTAAAAATTTAAAAAAATAAATGGTCGCTCTTCGCTTGCACGCCAAAAGGTTTGCATGCCCCCAGGTATAAAATATGGTTTCAAGGTTACCCCTCAATTTGCAGACAAAACATTTGTTCTATTGGGAGAGGCCTACCTCTTACAAGTTACCAAAGATTGTCTTATTCGCGTTGCGAATGAAACATTTCTTCGGCAATGTCTACTGAAATAAACAACGTGGAGTGGCGCCGGCACTCACCTAACTTTGACAAGAGTATCCTATTCCAGTCCAATCTTCCAATCTTGGATGGGGATACGGAGGTCATATACCCTCGCGGAAACCTATTCTATACCTGAAGTTTTCCTGCCGAAGCAGACCAGGACGCATGCCCTCTAGGTTTCAGTCATATCCCTCCGAATTACTCGCGCTCATCAGGAGGACGAACTGGGGATGGAGACATTTCTTGCATGAAGAGACCATTTAGGGACAGTATATGACTATTTGCTATGCGTGATCCGGGAAATGAAAGCTGGTCCACGAGCTTGACCACTCTTCCTTCGTGCGGAAAACACATTACTCTAAAGAGTGAGGAGACAATGGCTCCCATGCAATAAATATAGTCTCGTCCAAGGAGAAGGTTATAATCCAAGGGTCCTTGAACTACCATTACGTTCATGCGAACTGTCTTCCCTCTCAATGTTATGGGCACATCGGGAAGGATCCCTAAAGGTCGACTGGTTCCTTTATCAAAGCCTGTCTGATTTCTCATCTCAGGAAAAAGCGATGGTGAACCAAGCGCTTTCCAAGCAGTAGAGGAAAAGATACTCACAGAGGCCCCCTCATCTATGATGGTACCAGCCATGACCATTCTATATATTTGAACGATAATTCGGAATGGTATGCTTGCTGGTAGGCGGGGTCTACCTAGTTGATTCCAGTCGAAGGAGACAACTAGGTTGCTTGGAGGTGGGACCGAGTAGACGGTCGGGTATGGCTCTGACGAACTTCCTTCATACGGTAAAGGAATGGTTAGATTGCCCCCATGTTCGTCGGAGTCTGTGTTGATGAAGAGAATTTGGACGGTGTCATCCTTGTTCTCTTTAGTGACTGTGTCATCTGAAGATAAAACCTCTGAAGGCAAGACCGGGTCAACTACTGCCTCGACCTTTTCACTTTCATCTGGTATGGATTCAGTTGGTTTATCTTCAATGATAAGCGCTTCAGCCGACCACCTGAGTGAGCCAGCTGGATTCTCAAATAGTGACGGACTCGGCAAGAGTTTTTTTATCCAGGAGGAAGTCATAACGGTGAAACCGGACGATCATCCAAAACTCTTTTAGCTTCATCTAAGAAGGGACAATGGTGGAGGGCATGATTGCCTTCGCACAGTTTACAAGGAAATCTAGCTTTCCTTTTTTGTCCTGGGGCTTCATTTTCACTAGTTGACGGTGTGCTTTCAACATGATCACCAGAGGTTGATGACACCGGGTTGTGCAAATGAGGAGACCAGTCCCTTAGTATCCGGGGGATGCATGGACAATCTCTGTGAAAGTGGTCTCCTTTGCAAATGACACATGGCGATTTAGGCCTGGTCGGTGCAGTGTGTGGATTTTCGTTAGACGACACTCGTTTTCCCCCATTCGCCTTTGGCTCCTTCTTCTTTTTCTCTTTCTTCTTCTTTTCCTTCTTCTCCTTAGGAACATGGCTTTTAGCTTTACCAGTTCCATCAAGTGAAGAGGAAGGAGGAGAGGAAGAATTAGAGGAAATCGAAGGCTAGTGGGCAATTCTGGACTTGTCTAATTGCTGATTCGATTGTTCAGGAATGGTGGTGTTCTGAACGACATTGGTTGAGAAGAGCCATACTGGCAAGCCAATTGTCAGTCCTGGAAGCGGCAATGTGGCCATATGGGGTGCACCAACATCTCCCCAAGAGGAGAAGGGACTAGGATTTCCACCAAGGGGAATTCCTTGGTTGGTAGGCTCCATTTTCTCAACCCAAGATCAACGTAGGAAAAGGGTATAATATTCCGTTTAAAATAAATTTTAACACGCTTTGACACAACTTGTTTTTTCAGTTTTTAAGAGTTGAGAAAAAACAAAAGATGACTCTAGTCTCCTTCGATTTTTAATGAGCCTGAAGTGACAAGTGCTCAGATGGACCTTTTCCGTTAAGGAGTCTGAAAAGGAACGAAAGGGACTGCTCTGGAGGTCTAGGTAGAGGGAGTACCAAACCAATCGCAAAACTACAGAATACTTTTTATGGTACGGTAGTCAATCTTCTCGAATGCTGTGTTCGGTGCATTGCGATCAGTAGGATGGCCGACACGGCTTCCTATGGATAAAGGTTTTAAGCCTATAGGGGTCTCCCAATATATACTCGACGATACGTGGGAGCACAAGTCTGTACTGGCACTTATCGTCTCAAAGTGGAGGAATCACCCAACCATCAGTGAGGACAACAGTTACCAGGCTTTACGACGCCGGAATACGTCTCTAGCCTAGACCTCTAAATGTTGTGCATTAAGTTCCAAAGCATTGTTAAATTCATTGAATTTATTTTAAGTTGATCTTTCTTATGAAGTTTTCCTTTTGGGATCACCACGAGATGTAGATGTAATTCCTAAAATGCAATCTAAAGATGATAAACAAACTTTTATCTCTTTTCAGCAATGAAAATCCTAGCTACTAGGGGAAAAGAAAGACACAATCTTTTCGCAAAGAGCAAAGAGCACACTGTAAATGCACTTTCCTAAATCAAGCCAAACAGACTGCCAATATGCAAATGCACATGCATGTGTTTTGTTTTTCACTTTCTTAATATTGATGCCTAAGAAGAAAGTTGTTGTACAAATCTGAATTTGCTTTCAAGTGACAAACACAAACAAGCTTCTTTTCGAAATCAAAAGGTAGAGATGATTACGACACTTTATGATTTTGAAACAAATACTCGTTTCGACACTAGAAAGTCACAAATTCAAGCCAAAGGAAAAAGTAAAAGCATAATCGACTATCAACAGCAAATAAACTTTCTCCTATGATCAAAATCGACACTTGCGACAGATCTAAATCAAAGGACGACAGTATGACTATTCTACTTTCGCAATGGGAAACTGTAAACGACGCAACAAACACATAAAAACATCTACAGTTTCTTTCGTACAACTGAGGCAGAATATTAGTAAGGAAAAGGGGTTTGAAACAGTGAAATACTGATCACAGGCTGCAAAAATCAGAGGCAAAACTGGAAAAATGAAGCAAAGAACCTCAGCTGCACAGGGCTAGGCTGATCAGCGCACCTGTTACACTAAGAAACTGCATTGCAGCACAGGTAGCCCTCTCAGGAAGTGCGTTGAAATGCATAACCTCTTCACAGAGCCTGCGCTGGGGCAGAAACGAGAATTCTATCCGGGTTCTGGGTCACAGTTTGCAGTTTAATCTTTGGTTTTTGGCCGAGTAAAAGCAATCAGTAATACACAATCAAAGGTAGATCTAAGGGGGGTTCTAAGAGCTATCACAAGGGTAATCAGTTAGTTTATGAATCAGCTATTCAAATCATAAATAGATCCAGTGAATGGATTGAAGCAGCAGATGTCTACTTTGCATTTGTTAATGGCAAATGCAGTTCGATTGCTACTTCTAAGTTTATGAAACAAACAACAAGAGAAACACAAACAAACTAACTAGACATGATCCCCAGCAGAGTCGCCATTTTGTTATCTGGAAAAGTGTCTATTTAGAACAACTCTATCCCACTAAGGTGTGACAGCTACCTTAGAAACAAATAGAGAAAACTACTTTTGTATTCTTCTTTATGAACAATAAACAAAGAGGAATAGGATGAACCAACCTGTGTCTTGCGCTAGTCCTTTGATCCGATCTCTCTCCTCTTTGACAGCTTCCAGCTACCTGCTCTCTCACTTGCCCAGCTTCACCAAGTACCCGTAAGATCACAGAAGAAGGAAAATATACAAATGCATGGGTTTATATTCACAAATAACTTAGGATCAGATTTAAGTTAGCCATACAAATGTAACAAGCATCAATGAAACACAAGCATGGAGAAGAAACTCGAATAGTTTTATTGATATACAAGAAGATCTAGGAGGAGTTACAACCGATGATTCCTGACCCAGCATCAACCTCCCAGCAAAGAAGTCCCTTCTTCAACCCCAACAAAGCATAGATCACCCAATTCTCTGATATGTATCTCAAAACCAACAGCAATTCCTTACAATGTGCAAAATTCCAGCCTCTGGATCTCTGGGATGAGGGATCCATATATAGATGTATGCAAGGAGGATGAGTCAGCTCATGAATTGATTAGTGGCTTCTCTCTGTCAGTTCTTGCTTCCACTTGGAGACTGAGAGCCTCTTACTCATCCTTGGTCAAATTCAGTGAGGCAAGTGTCATTGGAGAAGATTCTGGAAGCTTCCATTGTCTCTCCACCTCGTGGAATGACTCTGCCACTTGTCATTTCCCGCTCAACGCACCCTGGTAGTGCATTTAGGTGCGTTGCAACGCACTTAGCTAGTGGACTTAGGTGCTATGCAACGCACTTGGCTAGTGGAGTAGCTGAAATGATCCTGATTTGACTAATTCTGAGCAGTTTCTGGTGGAGAACTTCTGGGAGAAGCTGTAATTTGTTGACCTTGTTCCTTTAGGAGTTAGAACAACACTTTTAGGGGCTTAGGAGCCCTTGGTTTATGGACATTTCATGCTTAGATCTGTAAGGCACAAAAATGTCTATAACAGGATGTGACAGTTCAATAGACTTATGTGCATGCTATCCCACATCACTTTGCAAGGGTGGAGTTGTTTTATGAGAGGAAGGCGGACAGTCACTTGTGACACCAACCTTGTTCACTTGTTCTTGAGTAGCTCCATCACCAAAGTATGCTGAGATGGGTTTGAGATTTTTTTTCACTTTTGGATAGATTGATTTGATACAGACATACTCAAATCTTTCAAAAGGATATTGGAAAGGTGTATTATTGTTTGGAGCTTCAAAAGAGAGAATACGGAAGTGATCCCTTATACTGACAAAGGGTTCAAAATCCCCTTGTCATTGGTGGTGGGTTCTTAGTTGGTTTTGAACATGATGTAAACCCGAATCTTTTGGTAGCTCCGATCATTTTTTCATTTGACTTGAAAAGTGCACCTCTGACCAAGTACTTTAATTTCATTATAGATTCATGCGTAGCCTTCCGTTGTTGTAACATTTTCTTATCAAGTGCTTTGGGATCAAAATGGTGAAAAATAGATTCTATTTGATCACTGAACTATTTGAATGAGAGCATGGAGTTATGAGGCAGTATGCTACACCAAAGTAAAGGGTAGTTGTGAAGTGTGTGTGTGAGCAGTATAGAAGCCTGAGTTTTAGTGGGAGCTTCCAATCTCTCCATGAGTGCATGGAAGTAATCTCAGACCATGTGTTGGCTTAGGGAGTCTTGACCTAGTTTCAGAGTTAGTTGTGCCAACCAACAAATCCCTACAGTACTAGCCCTTTTGGCAACAACTCATGTAGCGAAACTTGAAGTTTCACCTAAAGCAGTATGGGGGGATGCAAGAACCAAGTTTCTGCATCTAGAGACTAGTGTGATGTCTTTTAGCACCTCAAATATGCCTTCGCGTAGATCATTACACTCTTAGAGATCACTGCTGCAATTCTGTCGAAATGGTCTTTAGACCTTCACGAAGTTATACAATCAATCTTTGCAGACCTCTAACAGTTGATCTATATACTTAAGTGCATCAGAGAGTAGTCCTAAATTAGGGTTTGCATAGATTTACTTAAGTCATTAGTAAACATCATAGAATTATTCAAAGTCTTCACAAAATTACATGCATTGCATACATCATTAACACTTATTCAAGAGAATCGCACAACACTAATCAATAATTCATAAAACACATTATTCATTAACAACATATAGCGTTAACAAAAATAAATGGAAATACACAATAATTCTTCAGATATTGGTTTTATTGATCTTTAGGATTACAAACTCAAAAGTACCCTACGCACTTAATTGCAAGGGTCTGTGCACTCAGCTGCAGACTCTACCTAGGCCTCTGTGCACTCAACTGCAGATCCTTTCTTCTCCTATCTAACCCACTTCTTCTCGCTATTACCTTTAAGACTTCATCCTTTTTCCTCAAAAAACATGCCTTAAACTCTCAAAGACACCTATTTATAGCCTTTTGCATACAATGCCATGTTTCGCGGACCATGGCTAGATCTCAAAACTAACCCAATCTTTACATAAAACAAGGGGCTAAACCCCTTTGACTCCTAATCCTCTACGTGCTCCACATCCACAAATCGTGGAGACTTTAGATTAATTACAAAAACTAATCAAAACTTGGGTGATTTAACCCCAAAACTAACCCAGGGTACCCCATCCCAACAGGCCCCCTGTTATAGACATTTTTGTGCCCTACAACTCCAAGCATGAAATGTCCATAAACCAAGGGCTCCTAAGTCCCTAAAAGTGTTGTTCTAACCCCTAAAGGAACAATGTCAATAGATTACAGCTTCTCCCAGAAGTTCTCCACCAGAAACTGCTCAGAATTGGTCAAAACAGGATCATTGCAGCTGCTCCACTGGCTAGGTGCGTTGCATCTCACCCAAATGCACTGTGAGGGTGCGTTGCATTTCAAAACTCCCTTCTGTATGGTTCGATGGGCGAGAAATGACAAATGGCAGTTTCATTCCGCGAGGTGGAGAGGCAATGGAAGCTTCCAAAATCTTCTCCTGTGACACTTGCCTCACTGAATTCGACCAAGGATGAGTAAGAGGACCTCAGTCTCCAAGTGGAAGAAAGAACTGAAAGAGAGAAGACACTAATAAAATCACAAGCTGACTCATCCTCCTTACAGATATCTATATATGGATCCCTCATCCCAGAGATCCACGGGCTGGAATTTTGCATATTGTAAGGAATTGTTGTTGGTTTCTAGAGACAAACATCAGATTGTTGGGTGATTTATGCTTTGTTTGAGGTGAAGAGGGGCTTCTTTGCTGGGAGGTTGATGCTGGGTCGGAACCACTGGTTGTAACTTCTCCTGGATCTTTTCTTGTTTATCAATAAAAACTATTTGAGTTCTCCTCCATGCTTTTGTATCATTGATGCTTGTTACATTTGTATGGTTAACTTAAATCTGATCCTATGTTGTTTATGAATATAGATCCATGTCTTTGTATAGTGCTCCTCTTCTGTGATCTTACAGGTACTTTGTGAAGCTGGGCATGCAAGGGAACAGGTAGCTAGAGACTATCAAAGAAGAGAGGGATTGGATCAAAGGATTAGCGCAAGACACAGGTTGGTTCTTTCTATTCCTCTCTATCTATAATTCATAAAGGAAATACAAAAGTAGTTTTTCTCTGTTTGTTTCTAAGGCAGCTGTCACACCTTAGTGGGATAGAGCAATTCTAAATAGACACTTTTCCCTGTAACAAAATGGCGACTCCACTGGGGATGTCTAATTAGTTTGTTTGTGTATCATTCTTTGTTGTTTGTTTCATAAACTTATAAGTAGCTTTCGAACTGCATTTGCTATAACAAATGCAAAGTAGATAACTACTGCTTCAATCCATTCACTGGATATGTTTATGATTTAAACAGTTGATTCACAAACTATCTGATTGCCCTTGTGATAGCTCTTAGATCCTCCTTAGATCTACCCCTGATTGTTTCATTACTGATTGCTTTTTACTCGGCCAAAAACCAAGGACTGAACTGCAAACTGTGACCCAGAACTCGGACAGAGTCTCATTTTTGTCCTAGCGCAGGTACTGTTCAGAGATCCCGAATTTCAGCGCACTTCCCGAAGGGGTAACCTGCGCTGCATTTTAGATTCTGTGTGTTACAGGTACGCTGATCAGACTAGCTCTGTGCAGCTGTGGTTCTTGTGCTTCATTATTTCCAGTTCTATCCCTAAATTTTGCTGCCTGTGATCAGTATATGTCTGTTTGAAACCTCTTTTCCTTGCTGTTATTCCACCTCCTTTGTACAAAAGAACTGTAGATATTTTTGTGTGTTTCTTGAGTCGTTTACAGTTTTCCTTTGCAAAAGTAGCATAGTCGTACTGTCGTCCTTTGATTTGAATCTGTCACAAGTGTCGATTTCGATCATAGGAGAGAGTTTGATTGCTGTTGATGGTCGATTATCCTGTTACTATTGCCTTTGGTCTGAATTTGTAATTTTCTAGCGTCAATAACGAGTGTTCATTTCAAAATCGTAAGGTGTCGTAATCATCTCTATTTTTTATTTCGAAAAGAGCTTGTTTATATTTGTCACTTGAAAAGAAATTCAGATTTGTACATCAACTTTCTTTTTAGCATCAATACTAAGAAAGTCGAAAACAAATACATGCATGTGCATTTGCATATAGACAGTCTGTTTGGCTTGATTTAGGAAAGTGCATTTACAGTGTGCTCTTTGCTCTTTGTGAAAAGATTCTGTCTTTCTTTTCCCCTAGTAGCTAGGATTTTCATTGCACAAAAGAGATAAAAGTTTGTTTATCATCTTTAGATTGCATTTTAGGAATTACATCTACATCTCGTGGTGAACCCGAAAGGCAAACTTCATAAAAAAGATCAACTTAAAATAAATTCAATGAATCTAACAACGCTTTGGAACTTAACGCACAAAATTTAGAGGTCTAGGCTAGATACGTATTCCGGCGTCGTAAAGCCTGGTAACTGTTGTCCTCACTGATGGTTGGGTGATTCCTCCACTTTGAGACGATAAGTGCCAGTACGGACTTGTGCTCTCACGTACCGTCGAGTATAGTTTGGGAGACCCATATAGGTTTAAATCCTTTATCCATAGGAAGCCATGTCTGCCGCCCTATCGATCGCAATGCACTGAACACACCATTCGGGAAGATTGACTGCCATACCGTAAAAAGTATTCTGCAATTTTGCAATTGGTTTGGTACTCCCTCTACCTAGATCTCTAGAGTAGTCCCTTTCGTTCCTTTTCAGACTACTTAACGGAAAAGGTCCATCTGAGCACTTGTCCCTTCAGGCTCATTAATAATCGAAGGAGACTAGAGTCAACTTTTGTTTTTTCTCGACTCTTAAAAACTGAAAAAACAAGTTGTGTCAAAGCATCTAAAAATTTATTTTAAACAGAATATTCATTACCCCTTTCCTATGTTGATCTTGGGTTGAGAAAATGGAGTCCACCAACCAAGCAATTCCCCTTGGAGGAAATCCTAGTCCCTTCTCCTCTTGGGGAGATGTTGGTGCACCCCATATGGCCACATTGTCGCTTCCAGGACTGACAATTGGTTTGCCTTTATGGCTCTTCTCAACCTCTGTCATTCAGAACACCACTATTCCTGAACAATCGAATCAGCAATTAGACGAGTCCAGAGTTACCCACCAACCTTCTACTTCCTCTAATTCTTCCTCTCCTACTTCCTCTTCGCTTGATGGGGCTGGTAAAGCCAAAAGTCAAGTTCCTAAGGAGAAGAAGGAAAAGAAGAAGAAAAAGGAGCCAAAAGCAAATGGGGGCAAACGAGTGTCGTCTAACGAAAATCCACACACTGCACCGACCAGGCCTAAATCACCATGTGTCATTTGCAAAGGAGACCACTTTCACAGAGATTGTCCTTGCATCAATCTTAAGGGACTGGTCTCCTCGTTTGCACAACCCGGTGTCGTCAACCTCTGATGATCACGTTGAAAGCACACCGTCAACTAGTGAAAGTGAAGCCCCAAGACAAAAGGGAAAATATAGATTTCCTTGTAAACTGTGCGAAGGCGATCATGCCGTCCACTGTTGTCCCTTCTTAGACAAAGCTAAAAGAGTTTTGGATGATTGTCAGGTTTCACCGTTACAACTTCCTCCTAGATATAAAAAACTCTTGCCGAAGAAAATTGGGAAGAAAACTCAAAGAAACTTTGTTGGTAGCAAGTCGCTCTTAAACATGACATTTCCACTCCGTGTCCGAGTTGGGTTGGGTTGTTTCATTCACTGGTCACATCACCATGGTCACGCCATACCATCCACATTCGGGATTAATGCTACCAATCCATCACATCAGTGTCGCCGATATGTTCAAGAGAAGTCATCTAGAGAAGCCACCTGTGTCTCACCCACTACCATACATTATACTCCATTCTTTCATGACCACCACCCTGAACCTTATATCACCAGATCGTTTTCACCTCCATCAAAATCATTTGCTCCGTTTTGTGTCATTGATGTGGGATTCATTAAGACCCTCCTGTGACGGATCACTTCTTATTGACATCAGCTCATTATCTAAGAAGTTGATCCAGGAACACCCCATTCAGTACTTTGATGCTTGCATGCCTCAATGGCAATTTTCTCACTTCCGGCGACAGGTTTACATCAATGGCCTTCGACCGAAAGATTTTGTGTGGTGTTCGACGCCAAGTCCTTTATTCACACCACATGAATTGTACTGCAGTACCTTGAGGGTCATTATCATTATCGGTGATTCCTCTCACGCTTGTTAACAGTTTACATCATTGACTGGTAATCAAGTGATGTCTTTCCATGTTCGACTTCAGAACATTTCTCACATGGATCGACTTGTACTTCGAGTGAAGATTGGATGAGATTGAAGACCCCAGATCTAGTTTCATCCATCTGGGCTGCAATATATATTCAGGGAAATAAAGATATTAAATTTACGGCATTGCAGCACAGATAATCATCCTACCAAAAGGATGATGGCTCTATCAGAATCATCAGTCTACACTCAGACGATTGTCTGTCCTATGTACATGAAAATGAATTTATAAAGCTGAGCATGGGAATGCCCGCCTCAGCTAGATCATGAAAACAGTATGAAGATAATGTATTGTATTGTATCTTATTACAAGTCTCCTCCCAGCACTGAAAGAACTTCGGATCCTCATAATAAAGCATTTCACCCGACACCAAAAGGTTAACAGCCTCATACTTTAGGGGGCAACTGTTATAGACATTTTTATGCCCTACAACTCCAAGCATGAAATGTCCATAAACCAAGGGCTCCTAAGTCCCTAAAAGTGTTGTTCTAACCCCTAAAGGAATAGGGTCAACAGATTACAGCTTCTCCCAGAAGTTCTCCACCAGAAACTGCTCAGAATTGGTCAAAACAGGATCATTGCAGCTGCTCCACTGGCTAGGTGCGTTGCATCTCACCCAAATGCACTGTGAGGGTGTGTTGCATTTCCAAGCTCCCTTCTGTAGGGTGCGATGGGCGAGAAATGACAAATGGCAGTTTCATTCCGCGAGGTGGAGAGGCAATGGAAGCTTCCAGAATCTTCTCCTGTGACACTTGCCTCACTGAATTCGACCAAGGATGAGTAAGAGGCCCTTAGTCTCTAAGTGGAAGCAAGAACTGACAGAGAGAAGACACTAATCAAATCACAAGTTGACTCATCCTCCTTATAGATATCTATATATGGATCCCTCATCCCAGAGATCCACGGGCTGGAATTTTGCATATTGTAAGGAATTGTTGTTGGTTTCTAGAGACAAACATCAAATTGTTGGGTGATTTATGCTTTGTTTGAGGTGAAGAGGAGCTTCTTTGCTGGGAGGTTGATGCTGGGTCGGAACCACTGGTTGTAACTCCTCCTGGATCTTTTCTTGTTTATCAATAAAAACTATTTGAGTTCTCCTCCATGCTTTTGTATCATTGATGCTTGTTACATTTGTATGGTTAACTTAAATCTGATCCTATGTTGTTTATGAATATAGATCCATGTCTTTGTATAGTGCTCCTCTTCTGTGATCTTACAGGTACTTTGTGAAGCTGGGCATGCAAGGGAACAGGTAGCTAGAGACTATCAAAGAAGAGAGGGATTGGATCAAAGGATTAGCGCAAGACACAGGTTGGTTCTTTCTATTCCTCTCTATCTATAATTCATAAAGGAAATACAAAAGTAGTTTTTCTCTGTTTGTTTCTAAGGTAGCTGTCACACCTTAGTGGGATAGAGCAGTTCTAAATAGACACTTTTCCCTGTAACACCCCCAACACAAAGATCGTGACTCACCCTCAAGTCACTCGGCTAGTGTTGCAAGCTTACTGCGAATACCTCCCAGCTCCACCTAGATTACTACAACTTTGGCAATGCTCTATGTTGCTTCCTACCTGACTTCTTCAACCAATTTTTATGTGGCTAGTCCTTCTACGACGAGCCTCATCATCTGTTGTGTCTACTACAACCCTTTAAGCTTATCCTGAATAGTGGTTGTGACTTGATAAGCCTCCTTCAGCCTAGCCTTAAGTAAGGCCTCCTTCTTCTGTGCTTCCTCTACCTGCGCTAGGAGTTTCTTACCCTCTTGTAATTTGGCTAGGCATTGTGCTAGTGCTCATGGTTTCCCTTACTTCATCATATTTTCGTTGCAACTCCCTCACCTCTATGTTCAGTGTCTACAGGTTCGGGTCTTCCTGCAAATTAGTCACGACCTCCATGGCCTGCTCGAACAATGTTCTATAGTCAGTGACTGTGGCATCCAGGGTAGCCATTTCTTCCATGATCGTGGCTCTACACTGCTCCCAAACCTCAGGAAGAGTCGTGGGCTGCAACTTTAAATGCAACTCTATAATCTTCATGTTGAGCTCAAATGCTACCCATCTAACCTTTTCTTTAGCCTCATGCACACCAACGACTAATTTTCTGATCTTTAATTCTGACTGTGCATCCTCTGAGATATGAAGCTCATGCACATTCTTGCATGCCTCTATTACTGCAGACTCTAGACTAAAACTATGCATCTGAGGTGCCTTTTGCTTTAAATCCTGTGTCTTCTCAACCAACATCTACTCATTGTTCACTTTGTACTCACTGATAAGGTTGAAGCTGCACTGCTCCCTGGTTCTTAACTCATCTGCCACCCCTGCATGCAGTGCATGGAGGGTCTCGTTGGAAAGCGTCGCTATATTCAGTCCAATGTTCTTGATCATACTGAGTATGATACGTTCGTCAGCAGTCTCTGCATGAAGGGACCCATCTAGAAATTCCATAGTACGGAGGTCTAGAGTCCTTACTAGCTCCACTGCTTGGCTTTTCCCAATGGCTAGGCTCACTTGCTCTACGCTCAATTTTCTGGTGCCCACCTTTATTCTACTTGCTTGCGTCTGCAGCTCATGTAGATCCTTTTGGATGCTCCCTAGCATCTTCATATATTGTTGCTCGAACTATTGCAGCACTTCTATGGTGGTGTCCCAAATTTTATCCCCGATCTCATCGAGATCACCCTCTATTAACACCATGGTATCACCCTGCAACTTATCCGATTTATGCTTCTTCCTTTTCCCACCCTACTGCTCCTTGCTACATCTCTTTAGAATAAATGGGGTGCTCTACCCCTCATCCCCTCCGTCACCTTGTCCTGAAAGTTCTTCCTGCTCTATCTCCGGCGAAGGTGACTTGTCACCTTTCCGTGACTCACATTGTTCTTTTTCCGCCTGCTCCCTATTAGCGCGTTCCTGCTCAACAGGAGCCTTCTTTGTGGGTTCCTTATTTTTCTGCACTACCAGGTTATGCGTAGCCTGCTTAGCTTCCTCCTTCCTTTTCTGTACGGTAGAACATTCTGCACCTATGCTTGGTCCAGTAGTTAGATCTAACAGGGCATGCCACTCTTCAAGCCATCTTGCTACCACCTCCTACACATCTGTTTCCATCATCAAATATGGCAAGTCTTGTCATTTTTTCTTGAGATATTTCTACACATGGATGTATACTCGGTGGAAGTCAACCTTGAATTTCGCGTAGGCTGATATTTGTGTGAACAAGGTTGGGCACATCCTCGGACGCTGATTGATGGCCATGCAAAGACTCCTTTCCATAAGAACCCAAAATATCTTCATCTTTGTAATCCACGTAGGATCCTTTGTAGCCCATAAGGAAGTGAATTATGTTTCCTCCATCAATCCCTCCTCAAGTGGAGGAAATTGGCTGTCCTCCGGCAATTCCCATGAAACAAGCACAATCAACAGCAATAACCAAGCATAGTGAAATGGCTTGGTTTGATCCTGGGCCTCTCGGTAGTTCGTGAGGAACTCTTGATAGAGGTATCTGGAACAATTAAATTATACACCTTTTGCACACTGTGCATCTAGGGAAACTACAGGCACCAGAACTTCATCCGCATGGCATTTCCTCATCACCTTCCCTACTAAAATTTGGGCAACCAATTGAATTGTCGAGTCTATTATAGACAAAATTGAATATCCTCGTGACTTCTTCACAAGGTCGTAATCTCTCTTCATTATTTTTGAAATGTCTTTCTCCCTAGTCTTTTCTCTAAACTCCTTAGGTGGGTTCATGCCTTCATACGGTAGGTACATAATTCTATGAATTAGCATGTTTGTAATGGGTATAGACCCTCCTAGCCATAGACAACCATTGTGCACCAATGTGAGAAGCTTTCGTACACAAATTGTGTTAATGGGGGTGTGGTGATATTGGGGCACCCACAACAGATTAAGTAACCCTGATTTCTCGACACCGCGGACCCATTCCTCCATTTCCAAGGTTGTAACACCTGATTATGCATAATAGACCCTGTATATATACTCATCCGTCGCCAAGTGTGGAAACCTAGCATGATCTGCGAGGTCTCAATCCTCCATTTTCAACAGTGGGATTCTTGCAAGTCGCAGACCTTCGAAAGGGACCTGCTCAGGTAGCAGGGGCATGGAAATGGTGAACTTTTAAGAATTTGGGTTCTTTGTGACCTTTGCCTTTCCCTTCCGTAGAGTGATATACTCAAGTAGCCTTGTTATGGGCTCTTCTCCTTCAGCGTCAATGTCTTTTGTTCCCTGGGCTTCTTTAGCCTATACGTTGACTACTTTCTCCTACTGCTTATCTTTCTTCTGTTACCGGGTTTAAGTATGCTTCCTAGGGGATGTGTGCACCTGTTATAGACATTTTTGTGCCCTACAACTCCAAGCATGAAATGTCCATAAACCAAGGGCTCCTAAGTCCCTAAAAGTGTTGTTCTAACCCCTAAAGGAACAAGGTCAACAAATTACAGCTTCTCCCAGAAGTTCTCCACCAGAAACTGCTCAAAATTGGTCAAAACAGGATCATTGCAGCTACTCCACTGGCTAGTTGCGTTGCATCTCACCTAAATGCACTGTGAGGGTGCGTTGCATTTCAAAACTCCCTTCTGTAGGGTGCGATGGGCGAGAAATGACAAATGGCAGTGTCATTCCGCGAGGTAGAGAGGCAATGGAAGCTTCCAGAATCTTCTCCTGTGACACTTGCCTCACTGAATTCGACCAAGGATGAGTAAGAGGCCCTCAGTCTCCAAGTGGAAGAAAGAACCGACAAAGAGAAGACACTAATCAATTCACAAGCTGACTCATCCTCCTTACAAATATCTATATATGGATCCCTCATCCCAGAGATCCAGAGGCTGGAATTTTTCATATTGTAAGGAATTGTTGTTGGTTTCTAGAGACAAACATCAGATTGTTGGGTGATTTATGCTTTGTTTGAGGTGAAGAGGGGCTTCTTTGCTGGGAGGTTGATGCTGGGTTGGAACCACTGGTTGTAACTCCTCCTGGATCTTTTCTAGTTTATCAATAAAAACTATTTGAGTTCTCCTCCATGCTTTTGTATCATTGATGCTTGTTACATTTGTATGGTTAACTTAAATCCGATCCTAAGTTGTTTATGAATATAGATCTATGTCTTTGTATAGTTTTCTTCTTCTGTCATCTTACAGGTACTTTGTGAATCTAGGCATACAAGGGAGCAGATAGCTGGAGACTATCAAAGAAGAGAGGGATTGGATCAAAGGATTAGCGCAAGACACAGGTTGGTTATTTCTATTCCTCTCTATCTATAATTCATAAAGGAAATACAAAAGTAGTTTTTCTCTGTTTGTTTCTAAGGCAGCTGTCACACCTTAGTGGGATAGATAAGTTCTAAATAGACACTTTTCCCTGTAACAAAATGGCGACTCCACTGGGGAATGTCTAATTAGTTTGTTTGTGTATCATTCTTTGTTTTTTGTTTCATAAACTTATAAGTAGCTTTCGAACTGCATTTGCCATAACAAATGCAAAGTAGATAACTGTTGCTTCAATCCATTCACTGGATTTGTTTATGATTTAAACAGCTGATTCACAAACTATTTGATTGCCCTTGTGATAGCTCTTAGATCCTCCTTAGATCTACCCCTGATTGTTGCATTACTGATTGCTTTTTACTCGGCCAAAAACCAAGGAATGAACTGCAAACTGTGACCCGGAACCTGGACAGAGTCTCGTTTCTGGCCCAGTGCAGGTACTGTTCAGAGATCCTGAATTTCAGCGCACTTCCCGAAGGGGCAACCTGCGCTGCATTTCAGATTCTCTGTGTTACAGGTGCGCTGATCAGACTAGCTCTGTGCAGCTGTGGTTCCTGTGCTTCATTCTTTCCAGTTCTATCCCTGAATTTTGCTACCTGTGATCGGTATATGTCTGTTTGAAACCTCTTTTCCTTGCTGTTATTCTGCCTCCTTTGTACAGAAGAACTGTAGATTTTTTTGTGTGTTTGTTGAGTCGTTTACAGTTTTCCTTTGCAAAAGTAGCATAGTCGTACTGTCGTCCTTTGATTTGAATCTGTCGCAAGTGTCGATTTCGATCATAGGAGAAAGTTTGATTGCTGTTGATGGTCGATTATCCTATTACTATTGCCTTTGGTCTGAATTTGTAATTTTCTAGTGTCAAGAACGAGTGTTCATTTCAAAATCGTAAGGTGTCACAATCATCTCTGTTTTTTATTTCGAAAAAGAGCTTGTATATAGCTGTCGCTTGAAAAGAAATTCAGATTTGTACATCAACTTTATTTTTAGCATCAATACTAAGAAAGTCGAAAACAAATACATGCATGTGCATTTGCATTTGCATATAGACAGTCTGTTTGGCTTGATTTAGGAAAGTGCATTTACAGTGTGCTCTTTGCTCTTTGTGAAAATATTCTGTCTTTCTTTTCCCCTAGTAGCTAGGATTTTCATTGCACAAAAGAGATAAAATTTTGTTTATCATCTTTAGATTGCATTTTAGGAATTACATCCACATCTCATGGTGAACCCGAAAGGCAAACTTCATAAACAAGATCAACTTAAAATAAATTCAATGAATCTAACAACGCTTTGGAACTTAACGCACAACATTTAGAGGTGTAGGCTAGAGACGTATTCCGGCATCATAAAGCCTGGTAACTGTTGTCCTCACTGATGGTTGGGTGATTCCTCCACTTTGAGACGATAAGTGCCAGTACGGACTTGTGCTCCCACGTACCGTCGAGTATATTTTGGGAGACCCCTATAGGCTTAAATCCTTGATCCATAGGAAGCCGTGTCTGCTACCCTATCGATCGCAATGCACTGAACACAGCATTCGGGAAGATTGACTGTCGTACCGTAAAAATTATTCTACAGATTTGCGATTGGTTTGGTACTCCCTCTACCTAGATCTCCAGAGTAGTCCCTTTCGTTCCTTTTCAGACTCCTTAACGGAAAAGGTCCATCTAAGCACTTGTCACTTCAGGCTCATTAAAAATAGAAGGCGACTAATCTTTGGTTTTTTCTCAACTCTTAAAAACTGAAAAAACAAGTTGTGTCAAAGCGTCTAAAATTCATTTAATTCAGAAACATACTTCCCCTTTATTTTATTTGATCGAGTAATCCGCAATCGTGGAACAAAGTCAATTGAAACCCCGTCGTTCGCGGAGGCTTACGAGTCAACCATCTTTGTCTCTGAAATCGAAACCAGTATGGACAAAGCGAACTTGTTTAACCGGTTCCAAATCTCCTATTAAAGTTAGAACAAGTGTTCCAATGACATCAGAGACTCCGGTTACTCCAAACATTTCTGGAATCCCTGCCTCTACAGAAGAAGTTCAGCAGCCACATAAGGACAGTGATATTGATCCTAGTTTGAGAGTAAACACTTGTGTTACCGAACCAGTTCCATCTACAACCGGTTCGGAGAGTCTTACTCTTCAAACATTTGTCGCTGCCGATTTCACACCTTCTTCGGCACCAAAAATATTTTACGGACCTGGCGGTCTTCCCCTTCCACCTGGTTTGATTGCCATAGAAGAAATTGTAGAAGATCCTCAAACAAGTACTCCAATGCAATTTGGAGTCGGGATCACTCTATATCCTTCTTCGTAGGAAGTTAGTCTACCACCAGCGAAAGCTCCTGTAGAATCGCTAGGTAATATTTTGGATAGACTACAAATGTGTGAACAACTGTCAACATCTAGGACTGTGTCGTCTGACACAGCGACGGCAGAACTCCCTGCTATCACTCCGACAATGTTCGCCGGTATACCATCTGTCCTGACTAGCTCTCAGCCGCTAGAAGGAGCCCACTCAAGGGCTATTTCGACAGTATGGTCTGTTCCTGTTTTTTCATCCGGAATAATATCCGGAAACTCTTATGTTGAGTCTCAACAAATTGATCCATTTGGAAATCAATTTGGGCAGTCCAGCCCCCAAGGGCAAACCATTCCCTTGAGTTCTAGATTACCACCGTATGCGGGGCAGTATGCCCTTTCATTATCCCCTCCGGGAGGATATCCGTACGTGAGTTCACAACAACATTCAGGTTATACTGGAATTACCTCAAGCGGTTGGGTACCTATACTACCTCAACAACCAAGAATTGTATATTCGATGCAACAATGCTTACCTATGTCAAACATACCGACTACGCCAGCTATTGTGACGGTGTCGCAAGCTCAAACGCTACCTGTCGTATGCCAACCTCAGGTTTCTCAGGTTGTAATGCAACAGCCCCTTGACCCTGCAACTCAACCACAATCGCCGACTGATGGAATGACACAGGTTCAGACGAGTACAATTACCCCTCATCTTGGTCAAACTGTTAGTATCAGTCAACAGCACATGGCTTCACAACCATGGCTAGTACAATACCAACAACCGCAATTCCAACAAGTATACCAAGGTTCTGAGCAACAAATCTTTGCTAATAGTGGGCAGCCGTACATTCAAAATGGTCAAAATCAACCATTTTACAATGGTCATGCCCACCAACCTTACCAAAGTTACCAGCATCAAATGCATTATGCTGGTATGCAAAGACCAACTGCTCAGGCAATCCCATCTTATCTTGGGTATGCTTCACCTAACCTGAACCAACAGTTACCCTTTGTGGCAACTTTGGAGTTACCTGATTTAAACCGATTAACCAACGATCCAATTGCTTACGCCCCTTGGTGGCCAGCGATTCCGCATAAACTTCCATCGGATATTCCTAAATTTAATGGAAATCTGGGTGAAGATCCATCGAATCACGTGATGACCTTTCATCTATGGTGTTCATCAAACACCCTAAATGATGATTCGATAAGACTTCGCCTCTTTTAGAGGACATTGACGGGTCTGGCGGCAAAATGGTACATCGAATTGCCTAGAGCTTCGTTCGACAATTTCAGCACCTTAGCCACAACCTTTTTAACCCATTTTCAGTTACCAATAAGGTACGAAACGGGAATAGAACTTCTTACCAATTTCAAACAGACGATGGCCACTCACATATCTGATCATATACATGAATGGCGATGTCGTCGTAGAATGGTAAAAACGTATGTCCCCGATCAACTCTTAGCTGAATGGTTTATCAAGTAATTACTACCTTCCATCACGGAAGATGTGGCAAAGGGGGGAGTCATAACAGAAGAGCAAGTTATCGCTCGTGCGCAATATATGGACTTAATTTACACTCAGTCCGGCACGCTCTATGATAAAATACCTGACGCCCCTAGACCGGAATTCTCAATTCCTCCTCCTAAATCGAACAATGACTCTCATGCCGGCGATGGCGTGATTGGAACAACAGACACGAAATCGACAAAGGCTACATCCAAAAAGGCCCGTAAGATTTCAAGTCAAAATGCAAAAGATGAACTTCTTGCTTCGGAAGTAAATGCCATATCGACAGATAAAGGCAAAGAAACCAAACAACTAGGAAGCAAGAAGAAAGGCAAAGGGAAGAAGAAGAAACAGGAGGAAACGTCACCTGAAAAATCTTCTTCAAACCCTCCTAGATATAGGAAACCAAAAAACCCATGCTTGATATGCGATGAGGATCATTGGACCGCAAGTTGTCCACACAGAGCTGAGGTTAAAAAATTCTTTAAGAATTCGAAAACCTCCACAGTGTTAACTGATCCATTTCCAAATCCAGGAAAAAATCTGGTTGAAAGGGAAAATGCTTCCCCGTCTCAAGTGCTAATTTTGTCGGTTTCAAAACAGCAAGATGATGCTTTGATATCGACAAGGAACAAGGATTATGGGAATCCACTGCTGTCAAACAACAAGGATAAAGATCAACCAAGTAGTTCAACAACAACTTCGACAGAAGTTGTGCCACCCACCATTCCTGAATTGACGATAAAACTACCAAAGGGAGTAGCACACAAATCGACATTTAATCCCCACTCTAGAGTGGCACAACATTATAATATAGTGGAAGATTTGGCCCAATCGCCATCCGCTATGTCGACTCTTGAAGTACTATAGAATTTCCCATCCCAAAGGCAGGCTTTATTATCGGCCATTGGTGGGATTGACCCAAAGGATTCCAATCTTGTATCCTTCGATCATAAAGGATACGATCCTCAATTACCAGCTCAACTAGCTTTCCTTGTTCAAGTGAAAGCCCTCAACAAAACTGTTCATTGAATGATTATTGATGAGGGGGCATCTACATGCATTATGTCGATGAGTTGCTGGAAGACTTTAGGATCTCCAACCTTGTCGCGATCTTCGATGACATTAAAAGCATTCGACAGAAGGACATATACCCCATCTGGTATCCTAAGTAACTTGAAAGTCGAACTAGGAGGGAAAACAGTAGAAGTAGATGTTGAAGTCATCGATGGGAATCTTGATTACAACATCCTACTAGGAATACCATGGATATATGCCATGGTAGCTATTGTGTCGACCTATTTTAGAAAGATTGCATTTCCCTTTCAAGGAGGGATTACAATCGTCGATCAACAAAACTTCCTCCCTAATGGTTCTCAAGTTACTGGAAGCATTCCCATGATCCATGGAAGCCCCCATTCACTTCAGAATATCGGAGTAGGCCTACTAAAAGATCCTATACTAATGGGAATTTTCACTCTTCCACCTCCAATCAATCTGGCGGAAGTAGCGTCGATAGGAACCTGCAACATGATCTCTTCTAAAAAGATCTCAGAAAACAATATCGACATGGATCATGCAGTGGTTTTGCCCCCAAGCCCAACGGAAATATTGTAGCAATCAATGTTCCTAGCATGGGAGGCAAACCCAAGTCAACGCTCATCAAGCGTTTGGATAGATAGGTCCAGAGAATATGGTACCCCTTCAGATCCTTGGTCGCAAGTGCATGTCACCAACGAATGAATTGTCCAATCTATGGTAATTGAAGGGACACCATGGAATGATTCCCACCATCGTTCCCTTCTTCCGGATTGTGGAGAAGATAATCAAGATGACCTGTATCATCCTTCAGTTTTTGAATTCCTATCAAATACTGTAAACACGGTGGTCTCTGAGCGAAACTTGTCCAATATTGAAAAGACTATCGCCATAAATATCTCGACCAAAACAGATGTTGTAGGGAATATTTATGTCGGAAAATGTTGTTCTCCTTCAGAACTAGAGATATATAACGCTCTTTTTCGTGAATTCAGAGATGTATTTGCTTGGTCATATGATGAAATGCTAGGCATTGACTCGAGTATCATTGAACATGAAATTAAGATGTATCCAGATGTCAAACCAGTACGACAACGGCTACGGCAGGTGCACCCCAAGAAAGTCGCTGCCATTAAGGCAGAAGTTGAAAAACTTCTCCATGCTAGTTTCATCTACCCGGTTCCTCTAACCGATTGGGTATCGAATATTGTCCCCGTTATGAAAAAACAAGGAACAATTAGAGTGTGCGTCAATTATAGGGATGTAAATCAAGCTTGTCCAAAGGACAACTACCCTACACCCTTCATTGACCAGATAATTGATGAATGCACCGAATGCGAAATCTTTTCATTCATGGATGGATTCTCTGGGTATAATCAAATAAATATCTGCCCACAGGACCAGTCAAAGACTGCATTTATTTGTCCGTGGGGCACATTCGCATATTGAAAATTACCCTTTGGTTTAAAGAACGCAGGGGCGACGTTTCAGAGGGCAATGAATTATGCCTTCCATGACATCAAAAACATCGTTCAACCATACCTCGATGACCTTCCGGCTCATTCACGAAAGCGGACTGATCACCCGCAGCATTTAAGAGCGATATTTCTACGTTGCCGACACTACAAGATACGACTCAATCCACACAAATGTGTATTTTGCGTCAATTATGGTCATTTATTTGGCTTTTTAGTCTCGAAGGACGGGATTCGTCTTGACCCATGTAAGGTCCAGGCAATCATAAATTTGCCTCCACCTTCGAATTTGCTTCAGATTCAGAAACTCCAAGGGAAAGCGAACTTTCTGAGGAGGTTCATTCCAAATTACGCCGAACTTGCTAAAGGTTATACACATATTTTGAAAAAGGAAGTACCCTTTGTCTGGGATCAGGTTGCGCAAGCTTCCTTTGATGCTTTAAAAGATTCCCTAATGAAAGCATCATTAATATACGCCCCTGATTATCAAAAAGATTTTAACCTGTATCTGGCTGCAACAGATACGACCATCGCAATGGTTTTAGTTCAAGAAGTCGATGGAATTGAACATCCTATATATTATTTAAGTAAAAACTTAAATGATACAGAAAGCAAATATTCTTACGTTGAAAAGCTAGCACTCGCAGCTGTTCAAGCGATACAGAGATTTCGACACTATGTCCTCTTTTGGAAAACTACCATTCTGTCATATTGCAACCCCATGACTTATATATTGTCGCGACAGTTGCTGGGGGGCAAATATTCAAAATGGATAGCAATCCTACAAGATTTTGATCTGGAATTTGTAAAATCCAAGTCAAAGAAAGCTCTAGTTTTCGCAGAATTATTGTGTGATCTCCCATCGTCGTCCAACGATGACACATCCGAAGAAACAATCGTGGATGAAAGTTTGTTTTTGATATCTGCAAGCAATGAGTGGTATGGAGATATAATCATTTATCAACAAACTCAAAAATACAGGCCAAACACCTCCCACTCCAAACAAAAACGTATTCGATACCAAGCAAAAGACTACATGATCGTCGGTGATACACTCTACCGTCGTGGTATCGATACAGTTCTGAGAAGGTGCCTCACCCATGAGGAGGTCGAAAAAGTCCTGAATGATTGTCATTCAGGTGCGTGTGGGGGGCATCAATCTGGATATGCTACGGCACAAAAAATCTTATGAGCAGGATACTTCTGGCCAACAATGTTCAAAGATTGCATAACCGCAGTCAGAAGTTGCCATGCTTGTCAAATTTTCGATAGCAAAACCAGAAGACCACCCGCACCTATGCAACCAATAGTTGTTGTTGGGCCATTCGTCAAATGGGGCATCGATTTCATGACATGTAACCCCACCTAGACCGGGGGGCATGGGTATATCATAGTCGCAGTTGACTATTTTACCAAATGGGCCGAGGCGATGCCTACATTAGATAATACTGGTGAAATAGCTGCCCTCTTCTTTTTCAATCATGTAGTCGCCAGATTCGGCGTGCCGCAGGCTATAGTCACAGATCATGGATCTCATTTTCGCAATCACACGATGGTTGAATTAGCTGCCAAACTAGGGTTGTCTCACGACAGCTCTACTCTATATTATCCGCAAGCCAACGGACAAGTTGAAGCAATCAACAAGGTCCTCAAACGCATGCTGCAAAGGATGATTGGAGTTCACAAAAGAAGATGGCACCTAATCCTGTACTCAGCTTTGTGGGTTTACCGAACATCGGTAAGGAATGCAACCGGGTTCACACCTTTCCAACTGGTATATGGCCTGGAAGCAGTCTTACCAATCCAGTGTGAAATCTCGTCTCACAAACTCACAATTGATCTCCTCCTCGGAACTTCAGAAGAAGAAGCTCATTTCTTGGAATTAATCCAATTGGATGAAACCTGTCGTGATGCCACTCTGGCTAATGAAGCCCATAAGAAACGAGTCAAGGCGTAGTTCGACAAAAATGTCAAACCCCGTGTCTTCTCAGAAGGTGACTTAGTCTTGCTTTACAACCAAGAATCCGATAAATTGGGAGCAGGTAAATTTAAGTCTCTATGGATGGGCCCCTATATTGTTAAACAAGTGTTAGCAAAAGGAGCCTACGAGTTAATGGATTATGACGGAATTCCACTGGCGCAACCTCGTAATGGGTTGTACCTCAAGCATTACTATGCGTAATGGTAACCTGTGTGCTTTTGTTATATTTTTGTTTTCGCTAAAGTGTTTATTTTGGTCAAGTAATCCACTTTTTACATTTGTTGCAGATGTCAAACCTATTGGAGTCATGTGTTGGATATGCCGACGGAGCGAGTCATAGTTCGCGGAACCTATCCTCCGCAGCCTGGGCCATTTTTTATCCAAGCGGCGAGTTAGTAAGTTTCAGAGGTGTATGTATTGGTCAATCAATGAATAACATCGCTGAATATAGCGCGTTGATATAACTTCTCTCTGATGCCATCACACATGGTATACACCGACTAATTGTCAGGATAGACTCACAACTCGTAATATTACAACTCAATGGTATATATTCCGTCCGAAACCCAGCTATTTATCGCATGTTCCTAAGGGTTAAGATTTTGGAAAGACAATTTGATCTTATTCAATATCAACATATTTCCAGAAACTTAAACACATTAACTGACTCATTAGCAAACTATGTGTTAGATAGACATTTGCAACATTTATAAAAAGAAACACACCATCAATGTTTTGCATGTGGATCATGTAGCTCAACCAAAATAAAATTCCGAAAATCAAAAATAGATATAACTGTTTATGGTTTACACATAATGTTTTGTAACCAAGACAAAATCGGTCAAATGACCCAAAAACTCAAAATGCTAGGGGGCACCCTAGTCTAATGATGCTCGTGATAGCAAGTCACAACCTGTGCGATCATGCGTAAGAGACGAGTCCATCATCTGGGCACACCAGTAGTATGCTGCTGTAACCGCAAAGGTAGCTCATCGGTCCTCACATCTGGAATACCGAGAGTGAGGCCCTCAACCTACTCCTGTAATGCTGTGAGAGTCTCGACCACATCGAGGTCACGAAGAATAGCCCTTCTGACAGCCTCTCCTGCTGGGGCAGCAGCTGGTACTCTCAGGCGAACTACTGGACGAACGGGACCAGCATCTGCATGTACACATGAGTTTGATTAAAGTCTTGATAGAATAAAGCACATGGACATTATAAACAAGAAACGATAAACAGGAATATGGTCAAACATTTTACCAATGGCGCCCCACTGCTCGCCATCCGGCAGTACTAAATCTGGATCACCCCAGAAGTCCATGCCAGCGTATGGATACTCAAAATAAACCATCTCCTGACGATCAAACCACCTTAATAAGCAGTTGAAAATACAGTACGATCTTTGAAAGGACAAAGCTATTTATGGTAAAATCAAAACAAGGCCATTTAATCGAGCAGTTTTAGCACATAGTTCAAGCTCGTTAAAAAATAAACATAAGACATGAGCAAATGTTTCCACCCGTGTTTAAGCTCATTAAAAAATGAACTATTCCCCGGTAAATAACCATCGTGAATGTAGTACTTCAGTCGTTAAATCCTTGGTCGTGTTTGCACCGTCACCTCCACTTTTCATTGGCCGATCATTCACCTCCATGTGATTGTTTACCCGTTTTGAGGAACAGCTGCAAAGAGTGATTTCACTAGCCATCCTTTTGACACTGCCGTGATTGGAAAATTCCAAACCTTACCTGGAATCAGCTACTACCCGTTTTATCACTCGTTCCTCAAAAGACAAGTCTCCTTTAAGCTCTTTTCAACTGACTCATAAAATATGAAAAGATTGTCGAGTCGTTGGCCTCTCCAGCTCGTTAAAGGGACAGGAAGTGCTATCCCTCCTCTAGATTTTAATCTTTTTGGACATGAGGGATTATTACACAAAAAGATCGAGCGCTTGTTTTGTTCGGCTCGTTAAAACTATCGAAAATTCATCCCTTCTGTATTGTTTTATACTTTTTCGGACTTAAGGGATTAGATGACGAAAAAGGAATTTTGGAGTTACCTTTACATTCCTTTTCAGACTCTCTAAAATTGAAAAGGACCGAGTTATCTTTGTCATTAAACTCGTTAAAAAGATTAATAGCGACAAACTTGTCTTTAGACGAGAACGAGTTTCACTATCGCTAGGCTAGTTAAAACATAGCGATGGGTTTGCCCGAAGGGCAAATTATAGAACAAGCATATGTTATCCTACTCAAGCTTGACAAAAATAAAGAGGTACTGGTCAGCAATGACTGGGGAAAATTTGGGAAGAAAACTCAAAGAAACTTTGTTGGTAGCAAGTCGCTCTTGAACATGACACTTCCACTCCGTGTCCGAGTCGGGTTGGGTTGTTTCATTCACCGGTCACATCACCATGGTCACGCCTTACCATCAACATTTGGGGTTAATGCTACCAATCCATCACATCAGTGTCGCTGATATGTTCAAGAGAAGTCATCTAGAGAAGCCACCTGTGTCTCACCCACTACCATACATTATACTCCATTCTTTCATGACCACCACCCTGAACCTTATATCACCAGATCGTTTTCACCTCCATCAAAATCATTTGCTCCGTTCTGTGTCATTGATGTGGGATTCATTAAGGCCCTCTTGTGACGGATCACTTCTTGTCGACATCAGCTCATTATCCAAGAAGTTGATCCAGGAACACCCCATTCAGTACTTTGAAGCTTGCATGCCTCAATGGCAAGTTTCTCACTTCCGGTGACAGGTTTACATCAATGGCCTTCGACCGAAAGATTTTGCGTGGTGTTCGATGCCAAGTCCTTTATTCACACCATGTGAATTGTACTGCAGTACCTTGAGGATCATTATCATTATCGGTGATTCCTCTCGCGCTTGTTAACAGTTTACATCATTGACTGGTAATCAAGTGATGTCTTTCCATGTTCGACTTCAGAACATTTCTCACATGGATCGACTTGTACTTCGAGTGAAGATTGGACGAGATTGAAGACCCCGGATCTAGTTTCATCCATTCGGGCTACGATATATATTCAGGGAAATAAAGACATTAAATGTACATCATTGCAGCACAGATAATCATCCTACCAAAAGGATGATGGCTCTATCAGAATCATCAATCTACACTCAAACGATTGTCTGTCCTGTGCACATGAAAATGAATTTATAAAGTTGAGCATGGGAATGCCCACCTCAACTAGATCATGAAAACAGTATGAAGATAATGTATTGTATTGTATCTTATTACAGGTCTCCTCCCAGCATTGAAAGAACTTCAGATCCTCATAATAAAGCATTTCACCCGACACCAAAAGGTTAACGGCCTCATACTTTAGGGGGCAACTGTTATAGAAATTTTTGTGCCCTACAACTCCAAGCATGAAATGTCCATAAACCAAGGGCTCCTAAGTCCCTAAAAGTGTTTTTCTAACCCCTAAAGGAACAAGGTCAACAGATTACAGCTTCTCCTAGAAGTTCTCCACCAGAAACTACTCAGAATTGGTCAAAATAGGATCATTGCAGCTGCTCCACTGGCTAGGTGCGTTGCATCTCACCCAAATGCACTATGAGGGTGCATTGCATTTCAAAACTCCCTTCTGTAGGGTGCGATGGGCGAGAAATGACAAATGGCAGTGTCATTCCGCGAGGTAGAGAGGCAATGGAAGCTTCCAGAATATTCTCCTGTGACACTTGCCTCACTGAATTCGACCAAGGATAAGTAAGCGGCCCTCAGTCTCCAAGTGGAAGAAAGAACTGACAGAGAGAAGACACTAATCAAATCAAAAGCTGACTCATACTCCTTACAGATATCTATATATGGATCCCTCATCCCAGAGATCCAGAGGCTGGAATTTTGCATATTGTAAGGAATTGTTGTTGGTTTCTAGAGACAAACATCAGATTGTTGGGTGATTTATGTTTTGTTTGAGGTGAAGAGGGGCTTCTTTGCTAGGAGGTTGATGCTGGGTCGGAACCACTGGTTGTAACTCCTCATGTATCTTTTCTTGTTTATCAATAAAAACTATTTGAGTTCTCCTCCATGCTTTTGTATCATTAATGCTTGTTACATTTGTATGGTTAACTTAAATCTGATCCTAAGTTGTTTATGAATATAGATCTATGTCTTTGTATAGTGCTCTTCTTCTGTGATCTTACAGGTACTTTGTGAAGCTGGGCATACAAGGGAGCAGGTAGCTGGAGACTATCAAAGAAGAGAGGGATTGGATCAAAGGATTAGCGCAAGACAGAGGTTGGTTCTTTCTATTCCTCTCTATCTATAATTCATAAAGGAAATACAAAAGTAGTTTTTCTCTGTTTGTTTCTAAGGCAGCTGTCACACCTTAGTGGGATAGAGCAGTTCTAAATAGACACTTTTCCCTATAACAGCACCGACACTAGCTTCATCTGCATGTCCTTCTTTGATTTTGCTGTTTGGGTTTCTCTGGTAGGCATAGGCTTTGGTCTAGGTGACCTTAGCGCCATAGGTACATGAGCTAGAGCTTCCATACTTACAACCTCTAGGGCATCTCCCTCAGAGGAAACATCACCAGCACTCACAGTTTTAGTAGGACTTGGTGCGAGCATTTTCTCTAGAATAAACTTCTAGTTTAGCTAAAAAAACTTAGCAAATGTGAGGCTCGTGACTAAATCTTCGCAAGCCGATCGGTTCATAGGCGACAGACGACAAATCTTACTAACAATTCTGAGATGTAAAGTGTTCTCTATTGGATCAACACACATAATTTATAGGGAGTTTTGAATTCAAATTCGATCGTTCCCCCCAATTTCTAATAATAAATTTTGTTTTGGTGGCATATCTTCAAATATTTTTACCTTAAATGCCGCCATCTTTCTCCCCTTAACCGTCTTCTAGCCATAAAGTCATGAACAGTGACTCCAACGATCACTTTCCTGTTATGTTGCATGGTACCTTCCTTCATGGCACAGCTTCATAGGTTGCCTTTTGTCATGTTTTGTGCAGCCTTCTTGCTGTGTGGTCCTCTAAACTAGACAGTGTAGTTTATAGTCATGCACTCCCTTGCAACTTCCTAGAGCACTGAGACTATCCTACCGCCATATAGTCATTGTGCAGGATCCCCTGTATACAACTTCAATCTGCTCCCATTCACTCTTCCTGGAAAAGGTTCCCCATTCAGCTTCGCGAGCTGAACTGCACCTCCATCTGTAATTTCTTTGATAATATATGGCCCTAGCCAATGCATCTAGAATTTACTTGGAAATTTAGTGAATTTACTATCATACAATACGACAAGATCGTTTACCTTGAACGTGTGAATATTGATGTGGCAATCATTCCATGCTTTTTCGCATTCCTTCTATACTTGTTAATGAAATCCTGCCAAAAATCGATCCTCTTCAAGCTCCATCAGTTGTGCGAGCCATTCCTCCAAGGCCTTGTGATCCGCCATACCTGTAAGAGATGTTATGCGCAGATTAGGCATAATATAATCCATGGCCATTACAGCTTCGGCCCCATGTACTAGTCTGAATGGCGTTTTCCCTGTCATCTTTGTACAAGTAGTCCTATAAGCCCATAGTACTATAGGTATGCACACATCCCAATGATTCCACTATGCATTGCAGATTTTTGTCAGCGCATTCTCCAAAATCTTATTGAAGGATTCAACAGTTCCAGTGGCTTGTGGGTGATACGGTGTGCTCTTCTGATGGTAGATATGGAATTCTTTAGTCAAAGCGCTAATCATTTCATTTAGAAAGTGCATACCTCTGTCACTCATCAACACTCTCAGGTAGCCAAATCTAGTTAAGACATACTAAAAAAAAAACTTTATTGTTGTAGCCCCTGTACAGTCCTTAACTGGTTGTGCTTCCACCCATATAGCTAGATATTCTGTCATGGTGATGATATAGTGTGCACCTATTTTCTTTCCTGGTGGCTGAAATGGCCCAACAAAATCAATCACCCATTTCTCAAATGGTTGCAAGGATACTTGAGGATGTAATGGAAATTCATCCCTTCACAATGGTCTGCCCATTCTCTGACATGCATCGCATGCCTTACAATACGCCTTGGAATCCTTATGCAGCATTGGCCACCATAGACCTACGCACAAAATCTTTTGCGCAATTGCCTTGCCTACATAATTACCTCCTATAGCTCCCCCATGAGCTTTAGCTAGAATGTTATCCCTCTCAAAATCTGGCACATATCTTCACAATATTTCATCAGCATCCATCTTATACAAATGTCTTGCAATAACTAAAAAAAAATTCACGCGCACTACTAGTTCCTTCTTTTGCTAACTTGTATACCCTTCTTGTGCCATCCTCGTAGTCAAGAAGTGAATAATATCTACTATATGCACTGTAAAGAGTTGCGCATCTGGAAACCCTTCCTCCAGATTATTAGGTTCCTCACCTGTTTCAATTTGTGATAGATGGTTAGGTCCTGCATTCAACGTCCCTAGCTTCACAATGACTTCAAAGTCATACTACTAAAATAGTAGCATACATCTGCAGATCTTACCCCCCAACACAGGCTTATTGACTAGGTATTTTAAAGAAAAATGATCTGTGTACATCTTGAAATGCCCTCCTAATAGATAATGCCTAAATTTTTGCAGTGTGTACACCATAGCCAACCCTTCGTGCTCCATCGTTGAATAATTTTTCTCAGCCTTCGATAATTTCCTACTCACGAAGGCTATAGGATGGTCCATTTCTCCTTCACCAGCCTGTGTTAGCACTACACCCAACATGATGCAAGAGGCATACACATGTACGTGAAACTCCTTTTTCCAATCAGGGAATACCAAGATCAGCGCGGTGAGCATCTTTTCTTTCAATACATCTAAGATGTGCTGACATTATTCGTCCCAACAGAGTGTTGCATCCTTCTTCAGCATTTTCTCCATGGGCATAGTAATTTGAGCATAGGCTTTAATATTTTTTCTATAATATCTTATATGTCCTAGCTTCACACGCAGCTGCTTAACATTCCTTGGGGCCTCCAAATTCACAATTACTACAATCTTTGCAGGGTCCACCATCAATCCTTGTTTGCACACCACATGACCCAGCAAAATCCCAAAGGGAACACAAAATATGAATTTCTTGAAGTTTAGCGCGATCTGGTATCTATGTCACATATCCAACATCAGACGCAGACTTGTTACATGACATTTTACTAATCTGAACATTGTCCAGTCATAAAAGTACATTCCAGGAACTTATGAATGAACTCCTTGAATGTTGTGATGACTACGTGCAGCTGCATTCTCTTGTCCAAATGGCATCACAGTGTATTGAAAGCAACCCCATTAGGTTTCCAAGGTCATTCTTCTCCTATCCTCTAGCGTGATCTTAATATGATGATACCCAGAGAATCCGTCGGTGAAGGAATATGCCTCCTTCCCTCCAACATTGTCTAACACTTCATGTGTAAACAGCGTTGGGAATGGGTCATGGACACACACATCATTAAGATTCCACAGATCTACACAAATCCTTATTTCACTTTTTTGTTTCTTCTCCTAAACTACCATCAGGCACACCCAATCAAATTCCTCCATAGGTTCTATGATGCCCGCATCTAGGATCTTATCGAACTCCTAGCGAACCTTTTCCTTGTATTTAGGATTAAGGCAATATGAACTCTATTTAATAGGCTTCGCGTCTGGCTTTAGAGTGATCTTCATAAAGCCTAAGTCACCAACTATGCCCTTCAAATCCGAAAACTTAGTAGGAAAGAGGTCCTTGTATCCACGAAGTAACTTAGCAACTTTATCCATAGTGGCATCGTCCCAATAATCTCCAATTTTCGCAAACTTCGTTTATGCTTTAGTACCAATGTTTACTTGCTTTATCTTCAATAGCGTGGTGATGTCCAGGTTGTCTATTTGTGGGCCTTCGACTTGGCAATGCCCTTCTACCTCTAGAATATTAATGTTTTCTAGATCTTCATCCTCCTCTTTAGTGGTTACATTATAGCATTCCAGCGTATGGCGCAGCTGGCTGCTCCAGTCTAGTTGGACCCATTCCATAGGTTCTTGCAGCATTCTGAATATAACTACCTTAATCTCCTTTAGAGCTTCATCGATGTTGGCAAAGTCGTCTTCAAAGATGAAGGTCAATAAGAACCCTTCCCTCAAGATATCCCACTCTGTGGTGCCATGGTAGAGCTCCGTTTCCAGATACCAATCCATGGGAATTGTATCCAAAGTATGGAAAAATATGTGCACCCACTTTAGCTACGGTTCTGTCCCCCATGCTTTAGCCCATTTCGCTAGGTTATTGTGTGGATTGTCCCTTCCATTATATTTCTCAGTCAATCTAGTGTTATGCCTCCCAAACCTTAACCTCATCATTCTTCTGTAATCTCACCATCCATCAAAACTATCTTTATGTGTACCCCACCATCATGCAAGCGTAGCACGTAGGGCCAAGTCTAACGCTTAGAGGCAGTGATCCTCAGGGACTTCATGCTCAAATTCATCCAAAAATTATCTATGTCAGTTAAACCATCATAATATGGTATTTTCCTTACCTTTGACTAGACACAATTCAACGACTTCGTCATCATATTGCATTGCAGTGTAGATACTTCATGCAAGCAATTTTACCAATGACCTAACTCTTCGTCTAAATATAAGGTGCAAGAACTCTCCCAATCCCATGCAATTTGTCCATCTACCATCAGATTGATCCAATCCTGATCTCGCTTTGTTATTTTTTTAGATTTGATCCAATTCATCCTCACTTTATTCATAATCGCAGACTAGTTCAGTATAGCACGCCCCTTTTGCAAGGTCCAATGGTACTACAACCCGAAGTGATTTCCTTTCAAACGACATTGTCCTCTTCTTCAAAGTGATGACCCCATTCATATCAATGGCCTAGTCAATTCCCAGGAGCACGAGGTATGGGTTACTGTCATTGACGATCTCTATAACCTCAAAGTCGGCCATCATGCTCACACCTTCTATATCCACTGTTACCCCATATAATCATCCCATCATAATGATTTTTTGTTGGTTCATCATTCCAAGATGAATCAGAGACCATTGTAGCGTAGGTCTCCCCATTCTTTCACATGTTTGTTTTGTAAAAACGTTCGCATCGGACACCAGATCCAAAATGACCTGGTCCATCTCATAATCACCTATCTACACGGTGAGCCTTGTCTCATGCCCTAGTCTTACCTTATGTTTGCCAATTTTTCTAACCACCCAGTGTCTATCAAGGGCCTTCTCCTTGTTGGTACATTTTTTTATTAATTCTTGTAGGCCTTCCACAGCTTTGGTATCATGCAGCAGTTTTATGCAAGTCTCCAAAAACATAGTGATCAGAGGGATAAACCTCTACATGTGAACTGGTTTCTTGCACCTTCTTTTGGCTTCCTGAGGTGGAGGCCTCAACAAAGCTCTTCTTGGCTTCCATAAAAGTTTCCTTAGCACACTCCAAGTCAAAACCAACTTCCTTCTCTAGGGCCTTGCAGACCCATCCATCCTCTTCACGTTGTTTTCCTTTATCATCAACAGTTGTTATTCCACTCCTCAGAACTATATTCACACTTTGATACTCCTCGCGGAGCTTAGCTCTCATCATTTGTAAGTTCTACATAGGTTTTTGAGGTTGTTCTTTCTTCTCTTGCATTTTAGCTATCAACACTGGGCATTCTTCTGTGGTATTGTCAAACTAGCTACAGTATTGACATGATGGGAATGTCTGATTCTGACATTCTCATGCATAGTGCCCTAGTGTTCCGCAGTTGTAGAAGATGACTTGACCACAACCTCTACCAGGTCCTCCTCCTCCTCGACCCCGTCCCCATCCCTGATAACCTCTTCACGCTCCCTAGGCACCCTAATCTGGCGGCTAAGTTTCTTCTTGCATCCGATATGTAGGTGTTCTTTCCATCATCAACTCATAGCTTCGAAAGTGGCACTCATTGTGGCCCACCGATTTGTAGAAGTTACAAAACAACTGTTGAGGTGTCTGGATGAATTTTTGTAGTAAATGGAAATTATACGTCGCATGTTGTCTAGCAACCTAACAAATAGCACACCATAGCGCAACCCCCATGCTCGGTCTAGCTGGGGCTTCTAGTTTCAGGGGAATCGGTCCTCCTCCTATAATATAATTCGCATACACTGGAAAGTGGTATTTATCGTGCCCCTGGCTCTTACACTTCAAACACCAGACTTCCCTGAGCACCTCTGGTTTAGTCTCCTTGTCTTTTTTCAAACTCTATAATTCTAGGTGTAAGCTTTGTAGCTAAGAGTGAATTTGTTGTACCCCCTAGGCGGCATCTTGAATAGGTGTTGCATGTAACCTCATCGAGATTTCCAAGGCTTCTGCTTGTGTGCCTATCTTCTGTTGTGACAAGGTAATTCTTAGGTGGAGTAGAAGCGAAGCTATAAACCATTCGCGATGCTGAATATCTGAGAGTTTCATGTTAGTTTCTCAAATTTGACATTTCAACCTTTGATCAAATTCCTAAGGCGTCTCATTGACCCTTATCATGATTTCTTTGAATCTGATTACTGATAACGAGTTAGACTTAGGCTTACTAAATTCCTTGTTTAAATCTGCCTTAGTCTTTGTTAGTGATGCAAGAGGATTATCAAAACAATACTTAATATACCAAGTGAGTGCGCAATCCTGTAGAGCAGTAACCAATTGTGCCTTCTTTATATTTTCATCAGTAATCTGTTGCACTGTCCATAAAGCATTCGCAACAAACCATAACTACTATGTATCTTCACTCCCTATTCCCTTGAAAATTGGCAACTTCATCGTGTTTGCCATGTTGAGGTGGGGGTATGAGCGAAGGTGTATACAGTGGAGGTGGAGGTGGGGATGGAGTGGATGGGTGATTTACTCGAGGAATCCCCTCAGAGATTAGCTGAATAGCATTTCGCGGAGGATTCTATTTTTCCCCTTCGTCGTTACTTAAAGGAGGTCCAATCAATGGACTATATTCTAGTCCTGATCCTCTGTGATTTCTAAAGAATCGTCCACTTCACATAGCTCCAAAAATCAAAGTAATGGTATCACCCATTTTTCACATAATAGCATTTTAATCCAAGTATTCAAAGATCTTAAATACTTACCTCGCAATCCTTTTGAAAAAATTTCGCTCCACTTCGCTATAGCTGACTGAGTATCTACTGCAAATTTCATAACAAATCCTCCTATAATTCGATCAAGCTAGTGATCGATAGCCCACACGATCTTGTTTTTAGAAGCTTCTAATGGTCGCACTAATTCAGGAGTCCACACTATCGAATTATCATGCCTCCACCTTCCTTGGCTATCTGTCAATTTAGCCAACCATTCATACAGCTCAATGGGGAAGGTGTAGAAGAAGATATCATGTATCTCAATATACAGGTACCTGTTCAACTACTCTTCCTTCAACAGGCATGGATTCTTGTTTTCTTCTACCGTGAATTCATGAATCTTCCGATCCAACCACTTTTCAATTTGCTTCTTGGTTGGATTCCAGCAATGCGACATCACACATCTCTTTCAAGTAGATCCTGATCCCACAACGGAACTATTTGCTGGCTTAGGGGGTCCTGACCCAAGTTCAGAGTTAGTTGCGCCAACCAACAAATCCCTACACTACTAGCCCTTTTGGTAACAACCCACGTAGCGCAGGCTACAGTCTCACCCGAAGCAGTATGGGGGGGTGCAAGAACCAAGTTTCTACATCTAGAGACTAGTGTGGTGTCTTTTAGCAATTCATATCTGCCTTCATGCAAATCATTACACTCCTAGGGCTCACTGCTTCAATTTTGTCAAAATGGTCTTTAGACCTTTGCGAAAGTCTACAATCGGTCTTTGCGGACCTCTAACAGTGGATATATCTACTTGAGCACATCAAAGAGAAGTCCTAAATTAGGGTTCGCATTGATTTACTTAAGTTATTAGCAAACATCAGAGAATTCATTAGAGTCTTCGTGAAATTACATAAACATGCATTACATACATCATAAACACTTATTCAGGAGAATCACACAACACTCAATCAATAATTCATAAAACACATTATTCATTGACGGCATATAACATTAATAGAAATAAACGAAAATACACAATAATTCTTTGGAAACTATCTTTATTGATCTTCAATTTAGGATTACAGACTCAAAACTACCCTGCGCACTTAGCTGCAGGGGTCCACGCACTCAGCTGCGGACTCTACCTAGGCCTCTACGCACTTAGCTGCAGAGCCTTTCTTCTCCTATCTGACCCACTTCTTCTCGCTATCACCTCTAACACTTCATCATTTTTCCTCAAAAAACATGCCTTAGATTCTCTAAGACACACGTATTTATAGCCTATTGCATACAATGCCATGGCCCACAAACCATGGGTGGATCTCAAAACCGACTAAATATTTACATAAAACAAGGGGCTAAACCCCTTTGACTCCTAATCCTCTATGCACTCTGCATCCACAAATCACGAAGACTTTACATTAATTACAAAAACTAATCAAAACTTGGGTTATTTAACCCTAAAACTGACCCAAGGGACCCCATCCCAACACCATGCTACTTTGCCTTCACCATCATACATGGTTTGTGACAAGTCATCCTAGAACTCCCTCTCAAATTCAAAGATATATTTTTTGGAAAAAAAATTTGGAGGCTGAACTATAACAAACTCCATGAGAAATGTGTGAATATTCAAAACAGAGTGTGAGGACTCAGCTTGTGATCTGGACCTCCTTCTAGCACCAAAAATGTTGACAGTGCTGGACCCACCAACATGTCAAGGGATCTCCCCTATAACAAGTCCCAACTAGACCTCAGATTGTTTGGAGTAGGATTCCCAACAGTGGCTAGTACAGTATCACCTTGATTGTGGTTGCACGCAGAGGTAAGCAAGATGTCCTTGTTGGAAGTAAGGGTGTGACATTGTAGCAAGTCAGGGAAGATGGATGGAAAGGCTCTAACACCTGGAAGGGGAGAAGAGTGTGCCCCTTAGAAACCTATAATAGTACAGAGATTGAAAGGGAACACACCAGTTGGAAGACATCACAAGATGGAAAGCAAAATAGTCGACAATCTGAAGTGTTGAGGTAAACCAACAACATGCTTTGATAAGATTCATACAAACATATACGGAATAGTCCATACATACATGCATAAGTTACAACTACATACATTGTTAGAGTAACTAGAATAGTCGAACTAAAATAACAATACATGCATGAAACATGCTAGCATTGTTATATTAAAATAGTGAAAGATCCAATCATACATACAACCATTACAGCCACTAGCCCCAGTAGTGGAACGTTACAGTCACTATTGCCTGATCCTCCCAAGAGATGTACTCACTCTACACTATGGAGAAGCTAAGGCTCGTTACAATACACTCCAAGCTCTCTCTAAGTTATACCTATCAGAAGCTTGGCTCCCAAAAGACTCTACAATGAGTTATGAGGTTCTATATATAGCAAAGGGTGGGGTGACCCTTGACATCCCCTTTTGTGACTCTTCAACTACCCTCATGACTCTTGAACTTACACATGATTTTTTACATTCTACTATTGACACTTGGTCTTTCACTTTACAACATGTTTACTATACATTCTACCCCTATACCCATGTGAGACAAAAATGGGATTGAGTAAGCCATACGAGACATCACTGAGACTTAGACAATTGTGGGAATACTAACTCGTCAACATCCCGTTGGTGATCATTGGTGGTGAACTGATGCCAAGCTTGTGAAACTGCTATGGTGTCCATGTACTCCATGGTGACATACTTTTGAAAGCAAACTCTTGCCTATATTGCATCCGGGTACACTTATATGGCACCTCTGTCCAACTCGTCATGTAGCATGCGCATCATGGCCTTGAGTGCAGTCGGACTAGTGACAAACTTGTGCATAGAGTCTGTGCTCATCTACAAATTTGTGCTAGTGTCTATGTGCATCAACTACTCGAAGTACATGTCTAGATCCAGTCAGAATTGGTTCTTTGCTTTTGCCTTGGTGAGTGTACCAATGGATGGGATGACATGCATGCACACAATGACATCCATGCTCTTGAAAACTCGTGCATGTGAATCCTATAATCTGGTGATGAGCTGTGGGAGTTCCTCATAGTTCTGGATCTAACTCTAGATGCGTGCTTTCAACTCCACTACCTTTTCCTTAATCATCTTTGGAAAGTACGACGGGGCTCCCTTATACCTCATCTTCTATATATGAATGTTATCGACAGCAATGTGTATGTCTATCAAGATGCGTCCTCTCCTAGCACAACGTTGCTTTCAACCATTATGATGGACAACTGACTTATGCACGGTGACGAACCTGAAGTACAAAGTCTGCATGACTGTCTCGAGAGACAATACTTCATCAAGTATCACTTTCCTCCACTCTTCTCTTGTGGATTTTGTAGCTTGCTCTTCTCTCTACTTGGCCTCTTGCAATTCCTTAGCCATGCACTCGTTCTCAGCTATCAATAATCTCACACTTGGTTTGGTAGCTTTGGCATATGCCTTTGTAGCATTGGCCAATGCAGTTGGATGTCTGTGTACATCGGACATGATCACTCACTCTCAAAACTATGCAGGAGATGCATAGTCATCCGTAGTGGGAACTTTGCACCACTGCACAACTTTGTGTTGTGACTCGTCAAAGAATATGTTGTGCACATCTACATTCAGATTGTCCTCAAGGATTTCAGTGTCTCCTTGATCACTTGAGACTTTCTCTGCTCTGAGATCTGGTGAAGCTAGTGGAGTGACTACTAGGTCTTTGGGCATGAGATCTATATCCTAATCCTACTCTAGCTAAACCAAATCTGTCTCAATCTATTCCAACATCTATTCAATCTCCTAAGAAAATTCCTACTCCTACGACTACTCACCCTATCTGCTATCTGTCAGTTGTTCTGATTCAATAACCTGTATTTATGTAGTTTCATCAATGTGTACACACTACACTTCCAGTTCTTCTTGCTGTTCCTATTGCACTTCCTTCTCCCTTCTACACAGCTCTTGTTCTTCCCTTAGTTTTTACTTCACCTCCTACAACTTCTTCTCTAGCTCCTCCATTTTCTACTTATCCCTTTGTTTTTGCGCAATCCTTATGTTGCATTGTCACTTCTTTGCTTCAATCTCTAAAGCTACTCTTACTACATGTGGATCTTCCTTGAACTTATAGCTTTTCTCTACCTCTGTGCTATCAGCAATCTTCCTTTTTCCTTTGTCTAGAGCAGGTCTCTTGCTCTCTATTGTTGTTGTAGTTGTTTCTCTATCAAGTGTTGTTGCCTTGTGCGATGCTAACCATTCTACATCAACTCTAACTAGTTCATTGAGCCTTGAGGAGTTATAGCAGTATCTCCATGGGTCTTCCTGTTATGAAACCAGCTCAAGAAAAGATAGAAAAGATAGATCAACGCCTTAGAATTCAACCTCTTCGAGGGGGCAACCTCCTTTACATTACATAAATGAACCATTCTTGGATGATACAAATGACAAAACCTCCTTTCTATATATAGGAGTCTAAGGAGTCACAATATAATCCAGCCGACCTAACAATAATAATATAAAGCCACAAAAATAACAATAGAGGGATTCTATGGGGCACAGAAATAACAATATGGGGGTAATAGGGGCACAACAATATAAATAAGGGGTATAACTACAATAGTAATGGGGTAATCACTAGTATTATAGGGACCCAACATGCCCCTCTCCTTCAAAAAAGTGTTGTCCTCAACGCTTGAGTAGTTCTGGATACTTCTGCATAAAATTCTCATCCTCCCATGTGGAATCTTCAGCGGATAAGTTCTTCCACTTTATAAGATACTCTGAAATTGATCGATTTCGTAGCTGTCGAGTTCTTTTTTCTGTGACTGCTTCTGGTTCCAATATAATTTTTCATTCCTCGTCAAGTTCTGGCAATATTGTTTGAATTGGGAGCTTGTCACCTATAACCTTCTTTAAACATGAAACATGGAAAACTAGGTGCAATCGAGAAGCTGCAGGAAGCTCCAATTTGTATGCCATAGTACCAATCTTTTGCAACACCTTGTATGGACCATAATACTTTGGTGATAATTTATTATCCTTCTTAGCTTGCTTTAGGGACATTTGCTTATATGGTTGTAGCCGTAGGAATACCCAATCACCTACATCAAAACTTCTTTCACTGCGATGTTGATCTGCCTGTTGTTTCATTCTATTTTGTGCCAACACGAGGTTATCCTTTAAGAGTTGGAGGACTTGTTGTTGATGTTCGATGTGATGTTCCACTGCCTGAACCTTAGAATTTTCTCTTAAATATGATGTGATGGATGGTGGTTGATACCCATAAAGTGCCATAAATGGGGTCATTTTTGTTGTTGTATGGAAGGAAGTGTTATACCACCATTCAGCCAGAGGCAACCATTTGACCCATTGTGTCTGTTTATCAGATACAAAGCAACGAAGATATCCTTCCAAACATTTGTTTACTATCTCAGTTTTCCCATCAGATTGAGGATGATAAGATGAGCTATGAGCTAACTGAGTACCAAGACAAGAAAATAATTCTGTCCAAAAATTTCCAGTGAAAATGGGATCTCTGTCACTTACAATAATCTTTGGGTTTCCATGTAGCTTTTGAACTGTTTCCATAAATGCAGTAGAAACTGTATTGGCTTTAAATGGATGTGATAATGCACAAAAGTGTGCATACTTGGTAAGTCTGTCAACTACCACCATGATGACACTCTTTCCCTCAGACTTGGGTAAACCTGTGATAAAATCCATTGAAACCTCCTCCCAAAGTTGGCTTGGAATGGATAAAGGTTGTAATAGACCCGGTGTCTTAATTGTTTCAACTTTATTTTGCTGGCAAACCAAACATTCCGCCACAAACTTTTGAATATCTGATTTAAGGCCATCCCAAAAAAATTCCTTCTTAACCCTGTGGTAAGTTTTTAAAAATCCTGAGTGCCCTCCTAAGGGAGAAGTGTGCAATTCCATAAGAATCTTTTGTTTTAGTTGGGAATTCTTACAGAGGTATAAGCGATCTTTGTACCATAACGAATCATTTTTCCAGCTAAATGTATCAGAAGTACTGGAATCTTGTTGTAGCTTTCGAATAAGTGCCCACACTTCTTCGTCATTCTTCCATTCCTCACTTGCTTTGTTTATCCAATCTGGTTGGATAATAGAAATGGCACACAACAATGCTTCCACATCCTCATCCTTTCTTGAGAGTGCATCTGCCACCACATTTTGCTTCCCTTTTTTGTAGATGATTTCAAAGTCATAACCCAACATCTTTGTGACCCACTTTTGTTGCTCTTCAGAGGATAATCTTTGTTCTAAAAAGTATTTAAGGCTATCATGATCCGTTTTTACCTTGAAGTGTCTTCCCATTAGGTAGGGTCGCCATTTCTTAAGTGCATGGAGTATTGCCAACATTTCCTTTTCATAAATAGTTTTCTTAAAAACTTTCCCTTGATTGGACGACTTTCAAAAGCAATGGGTCTTTCATCTTGCATTAGAACAGCACCAATTCCATTTCCTGAAGCATCACATTCCACAATAAAGGTTTTTGTGAAGTCCGGTGTAGCTAAGACCGGTGCTTGGCACATTGCCTCTTTAAGATGTTCAAAGGCCTTTGTTGCTTCCGGAGTCCATGAAAATGAATCTTTCTTCAATAATGTTGTTAGAGGTGCTGCTATTCTCCCATAATTCTTAACAAACTTGCGATAATACCCTGTCAACCCAAGAAATCCTCGCAGATGCTTTATGGATGTGGGGATTTTCCATTCCTTAATGGCTTTAATTTTGCTAGGGTCTACCTTAACTCCTTCATGAGATACAATATGACCCAAATATTCCACCTCCTGGACTCCAAAGAAACATTTGGATCTTTTTGCATATAATTGTTTCTCCTCCAATAGTTGTAGCACCCTATCAACATGTTCAACATGATCCTTCCAAGACTTGTTGTAGATTAGTATATCATCAAAAAATACTAACACAAATTTTCTAAGGAATGTTTTGAAAATTGAATTCATCAAACCTTGAAATGTTGAAGGTGCATTGGTAAGGCCAAAAGGCATGACCAAAAATTCATAATGACCCTCATGAGTTCTAAATGCCGTTTTCGGAATGTCTTCAATCTTCATTCTGATTTGATGATATCCCGAACGAAGATCCAACTTGGTGAAGTAAATTGATCCATGCAATTCATCCAGTAATTCATCAATAACAGGAATGGGGAACTTATCTTTAATAGTGAGCTTGTTGAGCTCCCTATAATCTGGACACATGCGCCATGATCCATCCTTCTTGTGCACCAATACTACTGGAGCTGAGAAAGAACTTTGACTCAGTTGAATTATACCAGCCTCTAGCATTTCTGCAACCATACGTTCAATTTCACTTTTTTGGACATAGGGATATCTGTGTGGCCTGATGTTTGGAGGAACACTTCCTGGAATCAGATGAATAGCATGATCATGATCACGCATAGGTGGGAGACCCTTGGGAGTCTCAAATACCTTGGAATGATTGTCCAGGACTTTTTGGAGATCTGGAGAAATAGATGATTCCAATGTGGAAACATCTAGCGAGCATAATTGTGCAATTACACCTCTTTGCTCCTTTTTTAGAAGCTTTGTCATACCATGAGAGCTGATTATCTTTCCTGGTTTCCCTGCAATACCCCTTAATTCAACTTCCTTTCCTTCCGTAGAAAATTTGATGAAAAGTTCTTGAAAATTAAAAGCTATTGTACCCAAGGATTGTAGCCATTGGACTCCTAGTACAACATCCGCACCTCCCATTGGAATGGAAAGCATTGGGCTAGTCAATACATATTCTCCCATGGATAGCTTGATATTATGGCACTTTCCAGAGCAATTTATTGTTCCTCCATTTGCAATCATCACTTGACACTCTGGTGCTGGATATAAGAAGCAATTCAATTCTTTTGCTACCCTACAATGAATAAAATTGTGGGTGCTTCCTGAATCAATCAACACTATTACCTTTTTCTTCTTGATTTGTCCTTCTATCTTGATGGTTTGAGGAGTGGTAATTCCTGCCAATGCATTACAAGATATGGTCGGATTTATTTGTTCTTCATCTAGGCTTTGTTCTTAGAGTATATCTTCTTCTTTTGACCTTTCTTGCTCCTTTTCTTCTTCCTCTTCACAATCTATGTAGAATAATTTCTTCTCAGCACACTTATGACCTTTAGTGTATTTGCTATCACAACTGTAACAAAGCCCTTTTGCTCTTTTTTCTTCCAATTGTTGTGGTGTCAACCTTATAGGTTGTGGAAGACTAGGGGCAACAACACTTCCATCTTTATAGTTGTGAGTGGTATGCTTCCTGGTTGCCATAATTTTGCTTTCCATTTTTCTTGCTAACCTGAATGCCTTCTCTAATGAATCAGGTTCCCAAAGGCGAACATCATGTTGGATATTATCCTTTAAAGACCCTATGAACACATCAATCCTATGCTCCTCTGGAATATCTTTTACCCTTATGTTCAATTTTTGGAACTCCTCAATGTGCTCCATTACTGAACCCTTTTGTTTGAGACTTATCAATTGGCTAAAAAAAGTGTTGCTTTTTGTATCTTCATAATGTGCTATCAATTCTTCCGTAAAAATTGCCCAAGTAATAAATTGTTTACGAGAACAAAGCTATTGATACCATACAAATTGATTTGGTTCCAAATATACAGTTGCCATACGTACCTTTTGTGCGTTTTGCACATTATTGAGATCGAAGAATTGCTCCATTTGTAATATCCATGTGGCGGGATCCTTGCCATCAAACTTCCTCATATCGACTTTTGGAATATGGTGATTCTTCGATCCAACATTTGCATCTATGGAATCATGATTAACATTTCTTTTGTTCTCATCATGAGTTTCCTTTACTACCTTGTCACCATTAGTGACCCTTTCTTGTAGCAACTTCTTCAATTCTTCCATGTCTGTCCTCAAATCTATCTTCAAATCTGCCATGTCTCTCTACAAATTTGTCTTCGACTCATCCATCTTAGCTTCCATGCCCTTTATCTTAGATTCCACGCCATTTACCTTAGATTCCACGCCACTTATCTTAGCTTCCACACCATTTATCTTAGCATCTGTTAACTTTTGTGAGTGTGACATTTGTTGCACTTGTTCTTGTAATTTTGATATATCATGTAGCATTTCTTCCTCTTCTTCATGAGTCATGCTAGAGCTTTCAGGTTCCTTACTATGTGTTTGCATTTTCTTTCCTCGGGGCATCAGTTACCAATAATAATGCTTTACTATGCCCATTGAATTCCGTTAAACCAAGCTTACACAAAAATTTAAAAAAAACTACACAGCTTTTTTCACTTTATAGAAGCCTGATATTGAATCTGATGTATCTCTATAATTTCGGATCATCTAGTTCTGAAATTGTTACCTATAGTAGCCTTCTGAAACACACACACACGAAACTATAGTCCATCCTCTTTCTGTACCTTCTTATGAAATTTCAATCTGATCCCCAGAGATAAAGTTATGACGATTTTCCTCAGGTCACCTGTTTTGATTGTAATTCAGGAGTCTGCAAAAACACCAACTTCCTCATATCATATCTCCGCAAATATCATGCGAAAAGCTCTGAAATTCGGACCCAAGGTTCAGTGCGATTTCTTCTCAAATGGTTTTTTTTTGCGACTTCTGAAACGTCACAGAAAAAAATTTATAGTGAAAATGCCACAATAACCTGTTTGGAGCAGCGAAACCCTAGAATCCAAAGCTCTGATACCAAATGTTATGAAACCAGCTCAAGAAAAGATAGAAAAGATAGATCAACGCCTTAGAATTCAGCCTCTTCGAGGGGGAAACCTCCTTTACATTACATAAATGAACCATTCTTGGATGATACAAATGACAAAACCTCCTTTCTATATATAGGAGTCTAAGGAGTCACAATATAATCCAGCCGACCTAACAATAATAATATAAAGCCACAAAAATAACAATAGAGGGATTCTATGGGGCACAGAAATAACAATATGGGGGTAATAGGGGCACAACAATATAAATAAGGGGTATAACTACAATAGTAATGGGGTAATCACTAGTATTATAGGGACCCAATACTTCCTCAGGCCAATGACATGCTCTGTGGATCCAAGTATGATACAGTCTCGCACAGTGGTCCTTCACTAAGAAATGCGAGTTATATGGATTGAAACTTCTGGTGCCCAAGGTGAACCTTCTGAATTCCTTCATCTCGGCCTCAGTATGCTTGAGACTCTAGATCTCCTACAACCCGATCCGCAAAGGAAGAGTGGGCCAAGGTGCCTTCTTCATCCTGTGCAGTCTTGCTGACAACCCTACCGAGATGTGGTATGCAACCTCTTACATGACCAACATGTCGATGGAAAACTTTGGTAACACATGTGGAGCCTCCATCATTACCTGTGACATACAAGGAAGATCTTGCTCAAATATCATCCTGTACACCTCGGTGATGAAGTTCTTTGATAGTTGTATTATAACTCCATGGAAGCTACACTCGGAGAACAACCTGCAATAGATGCGCACAAAGGTTTCTGAAGGTGCCCATGCCCAACCCAAGCCAGGGAACTATTGATGGGCACAGATTGCATCAAGCATGTAAGCATACATGAAGAGCTTTGCTTACTGACCCTTGGGTGGATGTCAAGAATTTTCTACTTGCCCCTTCAACTAGAGAGCTAACATGTCAAACCAATTGAAAGGTCTTCCTTCATTTGCCAACTGATACAACACAATCACCCAACTCTATGGGAAGGTTTATGTACTCTCTTGGCTGTACAAGCGGCATGCCAAGATGACCAAGAACTGATAAGCCTTTTGTAGTGTCTTTGTCTTGTATACCTGGTTGGGTGTCATCCTGAACTTAGATGGCTCTCTTACCCACCTCTTTAAGATATCTCTTGAGTTCGCACTGCTGCTGGGATTGGTGAAGAGTGAATCCATTTTTTTCACTAGCTACGGTAAGTGATACATCTCCTGAAAGATTTTTTCCTTGAAAGTAGCAAGTTTTTTTCCATTGACACTTCTCAGTACCATTGTCTCTGGATCAGTATGTTAGACAATTTAGTGTATCATGTCCATGCATGGAAATGCAGGATACCTGCATGCAACCCGATACAAGCCTTACTTGTGTATGCTGACAGAGACTCTATGGTCCTCCAGATTCTCCTCAAAGGTGCCTAAAAAGATGTCATTGATATCTTTCCATGTGATCTTGATCTCCTTGTCTATGAGCAGCTTAGTATCTTCATATATGGGCAAGCTCATAGACACTTGCTCGACCACATCTCCAGTTGTGTTCTCAATGGTTTCTGTTGACCCTGCTCTCTTGGAGGCCATTGTACCTGTAGTGTTGAGAGACTACTAAAAACCTGTGATACCTAGAGACAGAGCGACACTCATGGTAAGAAAACTATCAGTTGAAAACCAAAATCATCTTGAGGACTTAAATGCAACACACCTAATTGGCTGACTGCTGAAACTACGTAGAGCACAGTTAAGGCTACCAGTGAGCTAATTAACTATTGAAACATCGCAAATAACAGTCCATCTTGGCTTGTTGAGGACTAAAACTGCGTAATCCGCAGTTTCAATAAGCATGACTGCTACTGGGAAATTGTACTACTCAAACTCGAGGGCCAAATGAGGCACTATCTCTCAAAACTGTGCAGAGCACAGTCTGGGAGGCTGGTGTGGGGTAGGCTTTGTGTAGTTCCTGGGAGAAAGGCAAGGCCTTCCATCCTTGAAATGTGCAGTGCCAGCCGTTCAAGGCAAGGTCCAGGCCAAGGCAGCTCAGACCTACCAACGGGCGACTGAAAATCAGTAAGGACTGAAAGCATGTACAAAACTAGTGCAGACATGAGTGATTGAACATGCATGTGATTACAGTCAGTGCAGGATTCAATAAGGGTAAACAATAAAGTTTGTGAAGCGAGTCACCACAACAGTGATCATTAGTGCAGAAACAATGTCATGCATGAAACAGTAAGGAAATGCAATGCAAAACTTGAAACAATGCTTCTACAAACTAATATGCAATGAAATGATAGTAAGTGTTTAACAAAACCAAGAAAACAACACTCACACAAACCGAAACATAAAATGCGACAGAAAAGTAGCAAAAGACATGAAAAGCGGACTTACTCAAAAAAAGCTACGATGAGTGTGCTGAAGGTTCCTAGACGCATTGGGAATGTCAGATATCCAAGATCAAAAGTGAAGAATGAGCTCTGAGGTTTCGAATAAATAGTTTTGACAAGATCAAGGCTTATGACGCACATGCCACAATTCTAGGAAAAAGTGACACTTGGCGGGATGTTTCTAAAATTGATTCTGCATGTAAGTCCCAGCTGCTAAAATCAGATCCCTAAAATCTAGGGATGATTTTTACTTCTTTTTTTATTTTTTCTTTTTTGGGAAAAACTACCCATACATGCAAGGAAAGATTGCCCAGTCCTGGAGGGAACCGGTCAACCTGTGAGCACATGCAATGGTCAGCAAGCCTTGGGATGAACTCTACGCAGTTTCTGGGTTTGTGTGGCTCTAGCTACCCCTCAAGCTTTATGTAATTTCTGGACTGAAACCAGGGTTTGCAGCTAGAACTACACAAATTCTGAGAGCAATCCTGGTGATGTGCTTCTCTATGCAATTTTCTTTGGGAAGGCAGCCTTCCTGCTTTGCGCAATTCTGGAGGGCATTATTGGCTATCAGGATGTACTGCAAAATTCGCGAGAGCAAGGTTGGTTTCTTTCCAGCACTCCACAGTTTTCCAAGTCAGCACAAGAACTGGTTTAAGGCCAAGTCACAGGAGGTTAGCTTGTAGGTGAAATGAAAACAAGTTAGCGAACACAAGCTGTTATGCTAAAGAAACTCAATTGAAAGCATAAGTACCTAGGCAATTCAAGACATGCTTCTAAGGATGGTTATGCTAAAGAAAATCAATCGAAAGCATAAGTACCTGGGCAATGCAAGACATGCTTCGAAGGATGGTTAGTAAGGAGGCTCCAAAACAAAGCTAAGGTAAAATTTTGGAGGATGGTTGTAGCTGCTACAACACCACCTAAAATCTCTATGTTCTTGTGTATGAAATTTATGACTTGTTTATGTGTTTCTCAATTATGAATATATAATTGAAAGGCGAATGAAAGTGAAAATATAAATTTGTAATAATTCATGAAATATTGATTCACCCCCACCCACTTAGTATTTCCAACACTCAAGTTTTTATTTGTTAATTGACCTCTGCTGCATATAATCTATAACACCCTCATCCCACATTTACCCAAGTTAACTGGTCCACTGGGGTAAACATGTGACGAGAGGCCACGATGATCTAATTCAATTCCATATGTATAGTAAGGAATTGGAACTAACACAATGCAACCAACATGAACTTCTACACATGCCACAAAACCCTCAGGAGCTAACCAACCTCCCTAGGTGATAAACCACTGAGACAACTTAGCATTTTACTGACCTAGGCCTCAGTCTCTCCCATGAAATGGGATTTCATGTGACTGGGACCCTCCTGTCACTCTCACATCAAGGGCATTTAAGTGACAGGGACCCTTTTCAGCTAGTTCAGAGCTAGTGCCCTAGGTTATCTGCCACTTTTTCATGGCCAGGTCTCAGGCCATTGCCCAAAACCTCATGGAACTTCCATAAATGAAAAGTAACATCAAAACAATAATGAAAATTCAAATACTTGAACAAGGACTAGACTGGACCCCTACTATCCATGACAAGAATTTCATCAAATATGTCTCAAATATGCATTCTACAGGTCATAACATCATATTTTAGTATAGGCGTCTCATACTTATCTGAAAATTGCTAAGAATCATTAATTCCTTATCACATTAGTTGTATTATCATCTATTAAGTCATATATTCATTATTCATTCATTTACAATCAAAACATAATGAGATCCATACATCATCACTGTCATAAATCATGCTCATAACCAACATATAACCAACAGAATTAGGAAGGATATAGTAGCCATAAAAACCACATATAAACAAGTATATTTACCCATCAATACAAGAGGAAATAATCGCTTATTAACATATTTAAAAATGAAACTAGGTATGGGACTTCCACGAACCACCCGACCATAGACTAGGCTTAACCAAATCTCTCTTTCATTCAATCACCCTCATGCCATATTCCAATCATGAATGTGGGATCTCATGAAACACATCCAATAAAACCAAACCATGGCTTCTAGAGGCCAAACCACCTCAACCTTCACCCAGTGATTCCACCTCATTGTCGGACATTACTAACCATCACTAGATTGGTCTCTACCCAAGCTATCCAAGACTCTATATTGTTTTTCCAACTAGGGCTTCATGGACTAGTAACTCAACCCACAGTTGTTGTCGAGCTTCCAGAGTGTTTGTCTGACCGGGGCTTCCAGGACTAGTAACTCAACCTACCAAGGGTTTCCAGAGCATTTTTCCAACCAAAGCTTCCAAGACTAGTAGCTCAACCCAAGTTTTTAAAGGGCTTCTAAAGCGTTTGTCCAACCAAGGCTTCTAGGAACTAGTAACTCAACCCACAGCAAAAGGAACATGAAAACCAACCAGAAAACAAAAGGAAAGAAACCCACAACACCATGGCTATCCAGAAAATGTTAAGGCTAAGAAAACCCATCGTCAATCCAAGCATTCCTCCATGCCAATTACAGATCATAGCCAATAAACCACATTCATATGCCATGCATGCCAAAAATAGCAAGGAAATCATACATGAAACTTGGTACCTACAAGGAAAACCCATTGTAGTTGTTGATCCCGATGTCCCCTTATGCTTTCCTGCTCTTCCTTTTCCTTCTTGCTCCAAATCCCAAGTATGTCACACTCCTCCAAGAGTGCAACAAGAAAAATATGTGTCCAAGAGTATGAGTGAGAGTATAGAGAGAGAGCTCCAAAACTGCATTGGCAAAAGGTTACAAATTGATCCTCATAAGACTTTTTATTAATGAGGTCTCTATTTTCTTCAATTTTCCATTATTTTCCTCCATTTTCCTCCTCACATGCAACATGTGACCTTTCACCTTCATCTTCTCCTAATTTCCATTATTTTCATAAATAAAATTCTAATTAATGCCTCATGCTTTTCCAAATCCTTCTCCATTTCATTTTCCAATTTACTTAGCCATTAATTCATCACAAGTGATCCCCATCACTATTTTTTTTCCCAACATTTAGCTTGGAATATGTGTCCCATGACCAAGATCTTATTTTTCCTTATTAAGTTTTACATGGATTTTTTACTAGGGTTGATATAGAACCCTCCCCCTTGGGGGAACACTATCCTCGGTGTTCAATGACACCTACAACCAGAAATACTGCTAAAAAAAAAATCAAACATATTTCCCATGGAGCTTTATAACTTAGCTTGATTCAGTATTTACAATGATCAACCTGTTGAGAAGAAAACCAACATGAGAAGCATAACAACATGACAACCATAATGACATGACACCCATACAATTTATTGAATATTTATAGCACAACTCATGGCGGTATTTACATTCATATACATATGTACAAAAACATTCACTCAACCAACGAATAGAGAAGGATCTATATCATGCATCTAATCCACCATCTCCCAAGTAGTTTCATCGGGCCCAAAGTTATTCCATTGCACTTGAACCTGCTTGATTGCTCGGTTTCAGAGCATGAGCATGTTTCTCTGTAAAATTCACTAAGGTTCCAACTAGAACTCTCCTTCTACTTCCACCTGAAATACAAACCAATCAATCACATTATCAACATATTTAACATACTTCTTAATCATGACACATGGAAAACATCATGGACTTTCACTATCGAAATGAGTGCAAGTGGATAGGCTACTAGCCCAATCCTTTCAAGAATATTGAAAGGTCCACAAAACCAAGGTCTCATATCAACACATGATACAATCCTCAAGGAGCTCTTCTTGGGCTTGATATGCAAGTACACTTGTTCCCCAACTTGAAACTCCTTAAACAACCTGTTCTAATCTACATAAGTCTTTTGTCTATCTTGTGTTGCCTTTAGATTCCCCTTGATTACCTGCATTTCTTGTTCCATTTCTTCCAACATCTCTGGTCTAATTAACACCCTATTCAATGGATCACTCCAACTGATGGGAGTATTACAACTCTTCCCATATAATGCCTTAAACAAACTCATCCTCAAAGATTCCTGCTACCCATTTTTGTAAGAAAACTCAACCAGTGGAAGTTACTCTTCCCACATCCGTTGTTGATGCATGACGTACATTCTAAATATGTCCTCCAAAATCCAACCCTCTTTGTTTATACATCTACTTGTGGATGATAAGTCATGCTAAAGGCCAACTCTGTACCCAAACCTGCAAATAACTCTTTCTATAACCTAGAAGTGAACTTGGCATCCCTGTTTGATATGATCTTCTTTGGTACACCATGCAACCTCACTATATCTCTGATGAATTCCTGTGCTACATCATTTGTTGAATATGTAAACTTCATTGGAAGGAAGTGCGCTACCTTAGTCAACCTATCCACAACAACCATGATAGAATCATGTTGCCTAGATGTCCTCAGCAAACTTGTAATGAAGTCCATCGAAATTACCTCCCAATTCCACTCTGCAATCAAAATAGGATGAATTGATTCACGTGGATGCGTACACTCTTCTTTTACCTGTTGACAATCCAAGCATCTAGCCACAAACTCTGCCACCTCTTTCTTCAAGTTTGGCCAATAGTATAACTTCTTCACCTGTATCAATGTCTTCTAATATCCCGAGTGACCTGAATATGGCTTAGCATGAAATTCCCTCAAGATAAGCCTCTTCAACTCACTATTGTCTGGCACATATATTCTATCCCTAAATCTGACCATGCCATCTACTATGAGACAATAGTCCACATCTTGATCACCTATACCATATTGTAACTTGTGCATAAGCTCCCTATAATTGTCATCCTGTTGACCTTCCTGCAAGATCTGATCTTGTAAATCTGTCACATAGGAACTCATAATTGTTATATGATTCACCTATATCCTCCTGCTAAGAGAAACTACAACCTTGTTCTCTTTTCCTTTGAAATACCTAGTCTCAAAGTCGAACTCACTAATCATGGCCAACCATCTCGCTTCAGTGGCATTCATATTCGGTTGGTCAAATAGATACCTCAATCCACTGTGATCACCCATCAAGACGAATCATCTACCAAGAATATAGTGCCTCCACATATTCAAAGCATGGATGATCATTTCCAACTCAAGATCATGTGTCAGATAATTTTAGTCGTGCTCATTCAATTTCCTTGATTCATAGCATACTACCTATCATTTCTGCATGAGGATTATGCCAAGTCCTCTCTTGCAAGAATTTGTACGTACCACAAATTCTTTGTCCGGATCTGCAATCTGCAACACTTGATAATTTGTCAATAACTTTTTAACTATTCAAAACTGGTTGCACATTCCTTTGTCCATTCAAATTTCTTACCTTTCCTTTGCAATGATGTAATAGGATAATTAATTTGTGAGATAGTCTCGATGAACCTCTTGTAATAACCTTCTAACCCCATGAATGATCTTATCTCATCCACATTTCTAGGAGCTTCCCACTCCATGATAGCCCTTATCTTTTCTGTATCTAATGTTATGCCTTCCTTGGAAACCACATGCCCAAGTAGTGTACCTTTGTATAAAAGAAGCAACATTTACTAAGCTTAGCATACAACTGATACTCTCTCAGCAATCTCAATACTCCTACTAAATATTCAACATGTTATTCCTCATTTTTATAATATTATACTAATATAACATCAATGAATATAATAACAAACTTGTCAAGATAAGGACACAACACACTATTCATCAAGCACATAAAATTAGTTGGAGTGTTAGTAAAACCAAATTTCCTCTTCTTTGATGTGTACCTAATGATATCCTAATCTCAGGTCAATCTTCGAGAACACTGCTACTCCCTTCAACTGATCAAACAAGTCATCAATCCTCATCAACGAATACCTATTCTTGATGGCCATCTTGTTCAACTACTTATAATCAATGCATATCTTGAGATTACCATCCTTCTTCTTCACGAACAACAATGGTTCACCCTAAGGCGATACACTCAGCATAATGTATCCCTTGTCAATCATTTCCTTCAATTGCAACTTCATCTCTACTAACTTTGGTGTGCTCATCCTATAAGGTGTCTCCAATGCTGGTGTTGCCCCTCATACCAACTCAATAGAAAAATCTACTTCCCTATGAGGTGACAACTCTGAAATATCTACTAGAACACATCCTTAAACTGTTGTAGAATTGGGTACCTGCTCAAGACATATGCATACTTAAGTTCCTTACCTTTGTCACTAGAAATATGCACTAAAAATAATACTCATCATTTCTTGCGGCTGCACTTTGTTTGAATAGTTGTAACCATTCTGACTGATGTTACCTTCTTCTAACCATGTGAGACTCTATGTTCTCCAGTTTCATCCAATCATTCAATGGATTTTTCATGAGAATATACTTCAATTTTATGAATATATAACCAGTCCATGCCCAACAACATGCTATATTGTTGTGTGTGGAGCATGATTGTTCAAAGGTCTTTGTTTCAGCCGGATGTATACACCAGGAAGTCTTGTACACCCCTCCATGCGGGGGGGTACGGGGGGGACTTGTCCCCCCGCGGGGGTCCGAGGGGCCGATCCCCCCCGGCTAGGGGGTCTGGGGGCCAGCGGTCCCCCAGCGGGGGCTCGAGGGCAGCGCCCCCGAAGCTAAAAACAAATGTAAATTTCCTTGTAAAAGTATAGTAATTTCTATTCAATCTGGGCCGTTCATTAGGTAGATGATTTGACGGTAGAACTTATGTTTAGTTTAGGGTTTTTTGCCCTAGAAGGAAACCCCTCTCTTTGTATGAGGGTATCGTATTTGAGGCTGTGAAATAGATGTGTTTTCTGTGAGCAAGAAACATAGAGGTGAGACTGTGAGAGAAAACAGAGGATATTACAACGGATTTGTTGTAGGTTGTGTCTCTTCATTTTGCTGGATAATAGAAAGGAAGGATTGGCTGTTCTGGGTGGACGTAGCCCAAACTGGGTGAGCCACGTATATCTGTGTCTCTCTTGTTTTGTGTGTTTTCTGTGTTTATATTTCTGCAATATTTTATGTGTTCCATTGCTCTGTAATATATAATTTTCTAACAACTGGTATCAGAGCCGAAGGTCTATTTGGCTGATAAACTCGCAGGAAAGAAGGGTTCCTGGTTCGAGTGGGAGCAATGGCGGAAGATGGTAAGTTTAGGGTCAAGAAATTTAATGGCCAAAACTTCTCGTTGTGGAAGATGCAGATGGAAGATTATCTGTATCAGAAAGATCTATACCTACCATTGGGTGGAAAAACAAAGATGCTGACGGGTATGAAAGACGAAGAATGGAACCTTCTCGATAGAAAGTCACTTGGAACAATACAGTTGTGCCTTGTTGCGTCAATTGCCTTCAACATTTCGAAAGAAACCATGACAGAGGGTTTGATGCAGACGTTGCCGAAACTATATGAAAAACCCTCGACCTCAAACAAGGTATTTCTTATGAAACGGTTATTTAATATGAATATGTCAGAAGGTGGATCTGTTGCAAACCATTTAAATGATTTTAATACAGTTACAAGTCAGTTAAGTTCTGTAGGGGTAAACTTTGATGATGAAGTTAGAGCTCTGTTATTCTTGTGCTCATTACCAGAAAGTTGGAATGGTTTGGTAATGGCCATTAGTAACTCCGTTTCTGGATCTAGTACTTTAAATTTTGATGATGTTTTCAGTGCTATCCTTAGTGAGGAAATGCGACGGAAAAGCTCCGGTGAGACATTGGGAAATGCTTTGAGTGCAGAGTCTAGAGGAAGAAAAATGGAAAGAGGAAAGAGCTCAGGATATCGGAGTAAATCAAGGAAAGGCATATCCAAGTCCAGATCGGGGATAGTGTGATGGAAAGGTGGAAAGAAAGGACACCTAAAGAAAGACTGTAGATCTCGGAAGGGAAAAGAAGGAGATGCACAGCAAGAAAACAATCATGAAGCAAATGTGACAGGTGAGGTGTTACAAGATGCTTTGATTCTTTCTTTCGAAAATATTACTAATTCCTGGGTGGTAGATTCAGGGGCTTCATTCCATGCCACACCTGATAAGAAATACTTTCATGACTATGTTCAAGGAGATTTTGGACAAGTTCGTCTGGGTGATGATAAACCCTATAAAAACATTGGAATGGGTAAGGTTCTTGTAAAACAGCAGAATGGAAACCAATGGCTATTAAAGGAGGTAAGGCATGTTCCAGATCTAAAGAAAAATCTGATTTCAATAGGGCAGTTAGGCGGTGAAGGTTGTGTGACAACTTTCACAGATAAAGCTTGGAAGGTCACCAAAGGAGCCCTGGTAATAGCAAAAGGCGAAAAGGTTGGTACATTGTATTTATGCAATGGTATTTCTAACTGTATTAATGCTTTAACTTCCAAAGGAGCAGATGCAACATTATGGCATCATAGGCTCGGACACATGAGTGAAAAGGGGATGAAGATTCTTCACTCAAGGAATTTGTTGCCGGGTTTGAAGAATGTTGATTTGGACTTTTGTGAGAATTGCATTTATGGAAAACAGAAAAGAGTCAGATTTCTCAGAGTTGGGAAAGAAAAGAAGAATGAAAAATTAGAGCTTGTGCATACAGATGTATGGGGACCTGCTCAGGTATCATCTCTTGGTGGCTCTCGTTATTATGTTACTTTTATTGATGATGCAACTAGAAAATCTTGGATTTATTGTATTAAGAATAAATCTGATGTATTTGATACTTTCAAGAAATGGAAAGCTTTGGTTGAGATTGAGACAGGAAAGAAATTGAAGTGTCTTAGATCAAACAATGGAGGTGAATATTGCAGCAAAGAGCTTGATAGGTATTGTTCAAAGCATGGAATTCGCAGAGAGAAGATAGTTCCAAGAACACCACAAGAAAATGGTGTGTCAGAAAGGATGAACAGAACAATCATGGAGCATGCAAGGTGCATGAGATTGCATGCAGGATTGCCTTTACAGTTTTGGGCAGATGCTGTAAATACTTCTATTTATCTAATAAATAGAGGGCCTTCAAGTTCCTTGGATGGTGGTGTTCCAGAGGAAGCATGGACAGGTAAAAAGGTAAACTACTCTATTTTAAAGCCTTTTGGTTGTGAGGCCTTTGTCCATATTGATAAAGAAAATAGAACAAAGCTTGAGGCAAAGTCAAAGAAATGTACCTTTATTGGATATGGTGTTAATGATTTTGGTTATCACTTATATGATTACGAAAATCACAAAATCATTAGGAGCGGAGATGTAATATTCAATGAAAAGGTCTTGTATAAGAATCAGTTGCAGGAAAAGAAACAGGAAAAGGAAAACAAGGAATACGCAGTTCTTGATGAAATCACTGAAAAAGGAAAGGTGCCTGAAAATAATAATAATCAACAACCACAACAACAGCAACCACCACAACAACAACAAGCACCCCAAACACCTGAAAGTGGTGTTAGAAGATCTACCAGGATAAGTAGACCCCCTGAACGATACTCTCCTTCATTATATTATTTATTGTTGACTGATTCCGGTGAACCCGAATGTTATGAAGAAGCAATGCAGGTTGAAAGCAGGAAGAAGTGGGAGGTAGCCATGGAAGAAGAGATGGACTCCTTAATGCATAACCAGACTTGGGATTTAGTCAGGTTGCCTATAGGAAAAACTACATTGAAGAATAAATGGGTTTACAGGCTGAAGGAAGAAGATGGAGGAAAACAGAGGTATAAAGCTAGACTTGTGGTGAAGGGGTTTGCACAGAAGAAAGGTATTGATTTGATGAAATATTTTCTCCTGATGTTAAAATGACTTCAATCAAAACCATTTTAAGTCTTGTAGCAGCTGAAGATTTGCATCTTGAGCAGTTAGATGTAAAGGCAACTTTTCTCCATGGGGATTTGGAGGAAGATATATATATGCAGCAGCCACAAGGATATGAGGTGAAAGGGAAGGAGAAACTAGTGTGCAGGTTGAAGAAGAGCTTGTATGGCTTAAAACAAGCTCCAAGGCAGTGGTATCTAAAATTTGACAATTTTATGTCTGAACAAGGTTATACTAGATGTCACTCTGATCATTGTGTTTATTTGAAAAAGCAAAATGATGGCAACTATATTATATTGTTATTGTATGTAGATGACATGCTTTTTGCAGGATCTAACATGCAGGAAATAAATGTGCTCAAAAGAAAATTGGCAAATTCATTTGCAATGAAGGATTTGGGAGCTGCAAAACAAATCCTTGGTATGAGAATAACTAGAGACAGGAAAAATCATAAATTAACATTGTCTCAGAATGAGTACATAGAAAAGGTGTTGAAAAGATTTAACATGCACAATGCAAAACCAGTTAGTACACCTTTTGCTATCCATTTAAAACTTAGCAAGGAAATGTGCCCAAAGACCCAAGAAGACATGGATTATATGTCTAAAGTTCCATATGCATCAGCAGTTGGAAGCTTAATGTATGCAATGGTCTGCACAAGGCCTGATATTGCACATGCAGTGGGAGTTGTAAGCAGGTACATGAACAATCCAGGAAAGGAACATTGGATGGCAGTGAAATGGATTCTCAGATATTTGAAAGGCACCACAAATAAAGCATTATGCTTTGGTGGTTCAAACGTCTCCCTACAAGGATATGTTGATGCAGATATGGTAGGTGATAGAGATAACAGGAGGAGCATTACAGGATATGTATTTACTATTGGAGGAACAACTGTCAATTGGGTTTCAAAAATCCAAAGTGTTGTTGCACTTTCAACAACAGAAGCAGAGTATGTTGCTGCTACAGACGCTAGTAAAGAAATGATTTGGTTACAAAGGTTTATGGGTGAATTGGGTAAGGAGCATGATATGGGCACGTTATACAGTGATAGTCAAAGTGCCATTCATCTTGCAAAGAACTTAGCATTTCATTCTAGGACTAAACACATACAGCTCAAGTACCATTTCATACGATCAGTGTTGGAAGATGGAGAGTTGAAGCTGGAAAAGATACACACTAGCAAGAATCCTACAGATATGCTAACAAAAGTTGTAACCAGGGAGAAAATGAGAACATGCTCAGTTTCAATTGGTCTTCAAGGATGACGATGAAGATGAAAAACAACCAGGTCCAAAGAGGAGTCATTGTCCAGCAAATGAAGCAGCAGTGGAGTTGCTACAATCATTCTCCAAGTGGGAGATTGTTGTGTGTGGAGCATGATTGTTCAAAGGTCTTTGTTTCAGCCGGATGTATACCCCAGGAAGTGTTGTACACCCCTCCATGCGGGGGGGGGGGGGGTTGGGGGGCGACTTGTCCCCCCCGCAGGGGTCTGAGGGGGCCGATCCCCCCCGGCTGGGGGGTCTGGGGGCCAGCGGTCCCCCAGCGGGGGCTCGGGGGTAGCGCCCCCGAAGCTAAAAACAAATGTAAAATTGCCTTGTAAAATTATAGTAATTTCTAGTCAATCTGGGCCGTTCATTAGGTGGATGATCTGACGGTAGAACTTATGTTTAGTTTATGGTTTTTTTCCCTAGAAGGAAACCCCTCTCTTTGTATGAGGGTATTGTATTTGAGGTTGTGAAATAGATGTGTATTCTGTGAGCGAGAAACATAGAGGTGAGGTTGTGAGAGAAAACAGAGGATATTACAACGGATTTGTTGTAGGTTGTGTCTCTTCATTTTGTTGGATAATAGAAAGGAAGGACTGGTTGTTCGGGGTGGACGTAGCCCAAAATGGGTGAACCGCGTATATCTGTGTCTCTCTTGTTTTGTGCGTTTTCTATGTTTATATTTCTGCAATATTTTATGTGTTCCATTGCTCCGTAATATATAATTTTCTAACATATATGATCCCAATGACAATACATTCAAATGTGTTGTAGTAGGCATACTATTCAACTCAAATGAACAAGATCTTACATAGTGATGAACTCTCTTCTTTGTACATGTAGCCAACTGCACTAACCAAGATTTTGCATTCACTTCTTTATTCAAACCACACTTATCCACTAGGTCAGGACTAACATAACTATAATTAGATCCAGGGTCAATCAAAATAGAAACAAATTGATCACAAAGCTTATCATCCATCTCGATAATAGACACATGGTGATCTGTCTAGATATTCTCCAATGCTGCATAGATACGTGGAATGCTCTTGCCAGCATCCCAAACTATATGTGCATCATTTGCAATGTAAATATGAGGCCTACCACCATGATGTTGTGGAAAATCTAACCTGCAATGTTCTCCTCCATAAGTCCATCATTGCAAGGGCTTCCAACCATCACCCTTGCTCTTCTCCTCAGACCGCAATCCATGTCCACTATCAGATGTATTGAACTTATTATGTGGGGTTTCATTCTATTTGTTACTTGTATCTTGAGGTATGTTTCACTTGTTGTCCCATTTTTCCTTTATTCTTATCGTTACCTTTCCAATCTGGCTTAGTCTCAGATCTGCACTTTGATTGCTCAAAACAACGCTTTAGCTTCCATATGGCCTCCTCTAATGATCTAGGCTCATCAAACTCAATCATGTCTTTGAATGTTACTAGAAACCCAATGATGAATCTCTGAATCATCCCTTTCTCCTCCTTTAGATAAGGTACATACCTCAATAACTCCAATAACCTGCTAATGTATTCCTCATCAGTCATAGATCCCATTTTTGGCTCATAGAATTCCTTTGCTCTATCATCATAGTATCTCTTTGATAGATACTTCTTCCTGAATTGTCTCTCGAACTCAGTCCAAGTCAAATCATGTTCATAAATACCTCTGACATTATTTACATCTTCCGAGTAGATATTTTCTTTACCTTTAAAACTAAATGTAGCTATTCTGGCCTTCATGTTTTCTGAGTAATAATGCAACTTGAAGAACTTATTCATACCAAGAAACCATGCTTCTACATCCCATGACTTCTTCATTTCCCCATCAAATGTAGGTGGCTTTGCTTTCTTTAACTCATATGGAAAATATCCCCTATCACTGCTCTTGTAAGGATGATAATGATGACAATCATAGTGCCTGTTAGAACCAAAACTAGAATAGTACCTATGTCCATCACCTCTTAGAACCTGTCATCTCTAATCGTGTCATATCTATCTAACCTATGCCCACCATGAGAGCTACTGCCATATTCCCCATTATTTTTGTCCTCCTACTCATGGTTGATCCAAAGTGACCCCTGTCTCTGCAATTCTAACAAACTCTAAAGAATTAATGCATTGACTTCTGCTTGTTTCTCCTATGCCTGAATGATTCTTTCATTACCTTCTTTACAACTTCTTATTTCTGACTTCAAACTTCTCAATGTGTCTTCTAAGTCAGAAGAATTCCCAATACCATGCTACTCATCTGATCCATAGGGAGAGTCGTGGGAACTATAATCTATCATCTTTCTAGTGATATTTGTTGTTTTCTTCCTACAAGGTATATCATGTTAGCTAAACCAAATCATAAACAAACCAACGTAACTCAATTTAGTTCAGGGGAGGATATCTAGTCTACAATATCAACTAGATTAGCACAATACATATATATAAACATAATCATAACAACATATAGATATCATCTTAACCATAGTCCAGTCATCAATGCATGACCATATCAACCACACACCATGACCTCACGCAAGACAACTAAAACCATATCCATGTATGCATAACAATATATAAGCGTTGACATGCATAACCGATGCATAATTGATATACACTCATGATGATCACATACAACAACACACCATTCACTTCCACATGGTGACTCCACTGCAACTATGGACACTACCATGCATATGAAACAAGTACATAGGCCACAAGAATATAGAACACATATATGCAACCGGCATGAATGCATGACCCACACACTGCCCATCAAGTACAAAGGATGAACCATGCTTTGATACAACTTTATAACAACCTCCTCCCACATTTACACAAGTTAACCTATCTGTTGAGGTAAACATGTGACAGGAATCTACTATGATCTGATTCAAATCCCCATGTACAATTAAGGAATTGGAACTAACATCCAAAGGAACATGAGAACCAACCAAACAAGAAAAGGAAATAAACCCACAACACCATGGTTATCTAGGAAACGGAAAGGCTAAGAAAATCCATCGTCAATTCAAGAGTTCCTCCATGCCAATTACATATCATAACTAAGAAACCACATGCATATTCCATGCATGCCAAAACTAGCAAGGAAATCATACATGCAACATGGTACCTGCAAGAAAAACTTGTTGTACCTATTAATACTGATGTCCCCTTGCACTTTCCTTCTCTTCCCTTTCCTTCTTACTCCAAATCTGAAGTATTCCATACTCCTCCAAGAATGATCCAAGAAAACTCTAGTGTCCAAGAGTATGAGAGAGAGAGAATAGAGAGAGATCTCCAAAACTAAAGTGATAAAAGATTACAGATTGATCCTAAAGAGAATTTTTATTAATGAGGCCTCTATTTTCTTCAATTTTCAATTATTTTCCTTCATTTTCCTCCTCACATGCAACTTATGACCTTTCACCTTACTTTTCTCCTAATTTCCATTATTTTCATAAATAAAATGCCAATTAATGCCTCATGCTTTTCCAAAGCCTTTTCCATTGCCATTGTCAAATTCCTTAGCCATTAATTAATCACAAGTGATCCCCATCACTATATTTTTTCCCAACATTCAACTTGGAATACATGTCCCATGACCAAGGTCTTATTTTTCCTTTATTAACTTGTACATGAACTTTTGACCAGGGTTGTTACATAACCTACCACAGTTGTGCCTTCACCAAATATGACATGTCCGGTTGTAGGTCCTATATTAGACAAGTTTTGCACAATGTTTAATCCTTCACTTTGGGGATCATGGGGTGTTGTTATTTTTTTTTTTATCCAAACATAATCAAACACAAATACATAGAATATTGGATTTTTTTCTCACCTAGTTATGTCATCGACAAAAATAAATAAGTCCTATTATTGCAAACAACTCGATTATATGTACTAAACACAACATAAAAAAATGGATTGAATGGAGCTATAATCCATATGTGTGTGTGTGTATATATATATATATATATATATATATATATATATATATCCAAATATTAAAAGGGAAAATAATAAATTCTTGCACATTATCACAATTCCCTCACAAACAAATATATTTCTTTAAGTCCTTCAAACTATCTATCTTTGTCTAATTTCTCTATTATTATATCTAATTACATATGAGACTCTTTGCTAATATATTTCTCATTCAATAAATCTAACAAACCAAATATGATTCCTATATTTTTTTTTAAATATTAATTATAGTTGCATTCCCCTTTTACATAGGAACTAAATGACACTTATGTAACTTCCTAACAAATTCTTTCCTTCTAGACTATATTAAATATTAAAAAATCAAATAGCTTAGGGAACCCAACTTCCCTTAGAAAATAAATCAGGGAACCAACTCCCTTGGTAGATGAGGTTTTGACCTAAGAAGGTCAAAAGTAATCTCAACTTGTAATTTCTCCCACATCATACTCTTTAGGAAGAAAATAATTGTTCATTAGCTCCTCAACATTGGCGCCATACTTCATGATGTTCACTTCTATCATCCATGTAGCATATTCTTCTGGTTGTTGCTTCCATTTAACCAAATACTATTGATACTCTTTACCTCTAATCTTCTTAATATATTTATGATCCAATATGGCTTTAGTTTCCTTTTAGTTACTTTAGGTAATTGCTTCTTTCACTTGCTAGTATGATCTTCATCACTTATAGGTGCGTCTGTTGTAACATTGTCTAATTCCTTAAAGGGGTATAGATATGATATATTGAAAATTGGTGATATTTTAATATCTTCTTGAAGTTTTATATCATAAGCATTTGAAGAAAATTTCCTCAAAATCTTACATGGACCAATTTTCTTGAGCTTTAATTTGTTGTATGTCCCTACAAGAAATATTTCCTTTCTAAAATATGCCATTAATAGATATTCAAATTTAAAATCCAGTTGTCTTCTCTTCAGGTCTTATCTTTGATTATACTTGTTGTTGTTCTCCATTAACTATTTCTTAACCCTACCCTACAATTCTTGCACTCTCGAGCTCTTGTTTTCCTAAGTTCCTTAATTAATACACTCCCCTAGGGTGCATTCCATATAAAATTTGTAATAGGATCATCCTTTGTAACACCCTCCCCCCACATCTACCCAAGTAACTAGCTAACTGGGGTAAACATGTGACTAAGGGTTACTATGATATGATTCAACCCCCTATGTAACAGTTAAGGAAGTGGAACTGACAGAACACAGCCAACTTGACCTTCTATAAAACCCCCGGGAGTCATCCAACCCATCCAGGTGATTAGACCCTAAGACAAACTAACATTTTGCTCAATTAGAACCTCATTATCTCCCTTGACATGAGAATACATTCGACTGGGAACCTCCAGTCTCTCCCACAGCAAGGCATGCCTGCGACTAGGGACTTTTCCAGGTAGTTTTGTGCCAACGACTCCAAATTTTGTGCCACATTTTCAGGGCCAAGACTCAAGCCACTACCCAAAACTCCATGAAACTTCCAAAAATGAAAAGTAAAATCAAAAAAATGATATAAATGCAAATACTTGAACAAGGACTTGACTAGACCCTTACTAGCCATGACAAGAATTTTGTCAAACATGTCACAAATATACATTCTACAGGTTTAAACAACATATTTGAGCATAGGGGTCTCACACTTATCTGAGGATCACTAAGAAGCATTTTTTCCTCATCACAATAATTGCATTACCATATATTAAGCCATATATTCATTGTACATTCAGTGATTAACCAAAATATGATGAGAGACACACATTTTCATTGTCATAAAACTCACTCATAACTGACATATAACCAACAGAAATATCAAGGATATAACAGACAAGTATATTTACCCATAAAATATTAAGGATGAAGAGAGCTCTTATTGATGATTTCATAAGCTAACTAGGTATGGGACTTCCATGAACCACCTGACCATAGACTAGGTTTAACCAAATATTTATTTCAGCATGAAATCAACATCATAACTATGGAACAACATGCAACCACATCATTAGACATTTATATACCCTCGAAACCCCATAGGGTGAAAACCAGTAAACATTTAATTTATTATTAAATTATCATGAGGGTGTTCACCCCTCACTCAATGGTTATAAGGGAGTCCATCCCTTATCCATTGTCATAATATATTACAAAGAAATAGCATCTTAAATGCAACATAACTAGTTATAAGCTACTACAATCATCATGATATCATTTACCCACAAAGCCTTGAACATTAATGTAACACCCTCCTCCCACATCTACTCAAGTAACTGATGAGCCTCATCATTGGGTAATTTTGTGGGCCTTAAGTCACCTCCTAGATTATTCAAATCAACTCTTCTCACAACTTACATGTTTTGATTATATTTTGTTTAATGAGATGAGTTAAAGTGAGATATTATGCCTAGTGGAATAATATGCATTAGATGCAGGTTTGGAAGAGAAAATAAAGGAATTTTGGCAAGACTAAGGTTTGAAACTTGAATGGTTTAAGGGAGAGATATTGTAGGAGGTAAATCCTCCTCATTTACCCCTCCCCAATTCAAATATTCCTCCATTAATCACACCAGCTCGGAGTGCAAGTAGCCAAGTCATGAAGATCAAAAGGCATCCGAGCAAGTGATAGACAAAGAGTTATTTCATCTCGCGTTTGGGGGCCGAGCCTCCCTTTATTTAAGGAAGTCATTGGAGACTTCATTTGCATAAGTAGAGAGGCCTAGAGCCTCATTAGAATTCAATTTTTTGTTGTAAAAACACTAGTTATTTTCAAGCTCCAGACTTGTGGAAGACATTGATGTAATTTTCGGGTTTGATAATGAAAATGAGCTTTTTCTTGATCCAGCACTGAGTTAACACAGAGGGCTGAAGCTCTTGGATTAGGGCCCAACCCTAGCAGCAAAGGCTCCTCTTCTTGTGTCTGTATTCTTATCTTAGTTTCATAGGTTCATGGTTAAATTGTCTATAGAAGTATTTCATTGCAAGCATTGTGGATTTGATTAGTTGTTTATTATTTTGCTTCCATTTGTGCTTTACTTTAGTAGTAGTCTAGAAGAGATAAAAGGAGCACCAAAAAGCTGTCAATAGGTGTCTTGGCCTCACCTCTTCCCTCAGGGATCATGATTTGAGGAAAAGACCCTTAAGCAGCCCCAAAAAGATAGATTTCCATTTCCTCATAAGATTTAGAGTTTGTTGTACTTAAACTAGCATTTGATCATTTTTGCAAGTGTAGGATTTAGATTCCATCTCTTCCATATTTAGTCTTTCAGTAGATCTCATCCATGATTTCATTTTGTTCAGCAATTTTATTCATGCATGAAGTAGACGGCTAGTTCAATAAATTCTTCTTTTCTAGCTTGTTACAATTCTTCTTGTTTACATGACTTTGTGGCAATTCTAAATGTTTGATGCAAAGAAGGTGCTTAAGAAATCAAAAGGGATAGTAGGCAACCACCTTCCAACTTCATCCATCCATAATCATTCCTTGCTTTCACCAATACCTTCACCAATCTCATCATTTCACATAGAAATTCCTTCATGCATGTTGAGTGAATCCAACCATCTCCTAACCTTGGTATTGAGTTCTAAGTTATCATGGGCATCTTCTCACTCCATTTCACCATCCACCACCTTCCCTAAGCCTTCCATCACCTCCAAAAACCATCGTTTTTCTCTCAGCTGTATCCTGTAGAAATACAGGGAATCCTGTAGGTTTGTAGTACATCCTATATGATTTCCTGTAGTGGCCTGTTTTTAGGCTGAATTGAGGAAAAACCTCTAGGAATCCACACTAGGTCACCCAAGGGTCTCCCAAACCTCCCAATCATCTCCTAAACTTCCCAACCATCCACCATCATCGCTAAACCACCTGTCACATCACCAAAAGAGATTAGTGCTTATACTTGACTTTCTAGAGAAAAGAACAAAAAGAATAAAACAGATTTATTTCAGTCCTTTACATGCATAGTAGTGATGTTTGATGTCTTGAACTTCCATGCTTTAAATAGTAGCATTTCATACATGTTGGTTTGGCATTTTTTTGAAGCATAGCTTCTCAGCAGTTAGTTAGAGAAGGGTGTGTTTTCAACATAGGATTTCAGTCATTTTCCTTATTTGTAGTAGATAATCTTTCTCCTAGAGTAGATATCTCTTTCTTTCATCAGCAATCAAGCTTCTTTTGAATCCATAGAAGTCTGGATTGAAAACCCTAGTGGTCTCTCGCCAACTGAATAGTGACAAAAGGTAGAACCATCACTTGTACTTGTGTATACAACACTGTCACCTCCAAGTTTGTACAAACCCCGGGTTGATAAAGTAAATTTGGTAGCTCCAGGAGTTGTAGCATCCTTGCTGCAATATTGGTGCTCATCACTTTTTGGTGTCATTGTTGGGGAGTTGTCTGAGTACTATGTGATTACTTCGTTCTTTCTTATATTTCTTGTTTCTAATATTCTGCTCTTAGTTTCATTTTTTCAAAAGTAATTTAATTTGCTTCCTTTTCATTCTACATTCTTTTCTTTCATTTCCATTCTGCAAGTTAGATTTCAATCAAATAGTTTATATTTTCATTCAGTCAATAGTTTTCATTCAGTCTGCAATTTCAATTCTGCAATCACTTTCAAAGTTTGAAAATATCACAAAACCAAACAAAAACATTTATTTTCATGCCTCGTAGGAATATGGATAACTTAGGGAAATTTTTGCCAAACACCCCCACTGCATTCAACAACCAACCTTCCCTCTTCTTTGGTGGTTGTGAAATGGAGGAACCCTTAGGTGAGAAACCAAACATATTTGAAGAACCTACAGGGGAAGAAGAAGAAGGAGACCCCATTCCTATTGAACCTATGGCTGAAAAAAGAAATGACAGGGGAAATAGAGAAAGAGTTGAGGGTGCCTTCCCCGTCAGGGAAAGCAATGGGGATACTAAGATGAAAAATGTAAGCCCTTCTTCCCTTCCTCATTTCCATGGCCTGACCATAGAAGACCCAAACACTTTTTTATTTGAGGTTGTTGTCACATGTCGAACCTATGACTATACAAATTATGAGCAGAAGATGAAGCTATTTCCATCCACTCTCAAGGATGCAGCTTTGCTCTAGTTCATGGGTTTACCTGGAGATAGCATTATAACTTGGGCTTAGATGCAACAAGCCTTCAACAACAAGTATCAGGTCTACTATAGGTCTAAAGACATTAAAGAGGAAATTTTTAGGATGACCTTACGCAATGACGAATCCCTAGAGGATTATGAAGAAAGATTCCATCTTAGCTACAAAAGGGCCAGGTGCACACTTGACCCTGAGTCACTGAAGTTGGTCCTGCTTAGAGGATTAAGGGAAGACCTTCTGGATACCATACACTTGTTATCAGGAGGTGATATCTACCAGTTACCCTATGAGGATATTAAGAATGTCTTTAGAAACCATTCTAGGGTAGCCAGGAAAAAGGGTATGGGTACTCAACCTATGGTCATTCCATCCTCTTCCAATTCATCCATCAAGGGTGAAATTGGAAATATGCTAGAGGGTTTCATAAGTGAGATGTTGCAGACCCTTTCCCTACATATGGACACTATGCACATTAAGAGAAATCAGGAGGAAGAAGAGAGAGCCTTGGCCATTTTTTATCCTAGATGCACCAAGAGGCATCCTAGGAATGAATGTCCTTTGAATTCTATTGAAATTTTCTTAGTTCGTAAAGAAAAACCACTCCACAGACAAGTGCCCCTCTTTACCTAGACTCAAATTTGTATATCAAGGAGCTGAAGGGGTCACTGGGCAGCTTTGCTACATAAACCAAAGGAGACCTCATGGGCCTAGGCCATACCAGCAGGGCATGCAAGGGTCATCCAATGCATATTACAAACCAAACCAGATGACATCCATACCTTCTTGGGGACCCCCTGCTCATCCTTCCTAGTCTACACCTCCTCCTTGGTCCTTTTCACCTCAGTATCATTCCCAGCCAGCCAGCTAGTCATTTCAACCATATGCTCTGCCACAACCTCAGTGGAATGCACCACCCCAGGGGTGGAGGCCCCAATACAACAATGTTCTAGCTTTATTACCTTCACCACCTACCCAACCACAGATTTTACACTCTTCTACAACTAAACAACCCCAGATGCTTGCCCAGCCAAATCTGAACCCGAACAATAGACAGGCACAACAAGTATACATTGGAGATACATCATATCAAGCTTATGTTGTGGAGATTCAGAAAATCAATCTAAGATCTAGGAGAGTACTCCCAAAAAACCAACCTCTACCTCCACCCAGGGAGGTTGAGGAAGAAAGAGAGGAAAGCGTGCTTAAATTGAGTCCACCACCCTTTCTTGAGAGATTAACCCAACCACCCCAGCCTACCCCAAAAGAGACTAAACTTTTGGGAGAATTTAAAAACCTATGTGTCAAAATTCCATTCTCCAAGCTATCAAGGATGTAACTATTTACAACAAATTGATTAAGGATAAGTGCTTCAAGCATCCAAGGAGGTGAAAAATAGATGCCCCTACCATTAATGTCATTGGACAACTGTCTGACTTAATGTTGGGGCAAGTAATCTGTCCAAAGTATTTGGACCCTGGAAGCCCTATCATAGATATTCACATCAATGGCACCATTGTCCCACACACTTTGATCGATCTTAGGGCTGCCATTAATGTGATGACCAAGGACACCATGCTCAAGCTCAACCTCCAAGGTTCATTGAGGAATACCACAATAGTTCTGCAACTTGCAGGCCGCTCCACAGTGACCCCTGAGGGGATTGTGGAGGATTTGATGGTCTCCATTGATTCTTGGGAATACCCTACAGATTTCCTAGTTCTCTAGCCTAAGGCTAACCTTATTGGTTACCCTCTCATCCTTGGGAGGCCCTAGTTAGCCATTGTCGATGCTTACATTAACTGCAATGCTGGAAATACGACCATAAAGAATGGGCATATGTTCAAGCAGTTAGTCCTATACCCTCCTACTCAGCCATCTCTAGAACATGACTTACCTTTGGGGCTGGAATAGGAGGAGGAAGATGAAGTTTATTCTGCCCAACTCCATACCTTAGAAACAACCATGGGAGGGGGACAACAGGATGAAGATGACTTGATTGAACACATACTCCAAAGTCCAACCCCCAGCACATTGTCCTTAGAGGAAGTAAAGAAAACCCAAAACAGCCATTAGGTGGATCTATGCTTAGCCAATTCCAACCCTATCCATGTCAAAACCATAGAATTCGGTTCTGAGAGAACTTTGAAAATCAATCCATCTCTTTTTGTTCTCCAAGAAGAAAAGTTGTGCAACATGCTAAAGGAACACCTCAATGCCTTTGCTTGGAGTTACCGAGAAGTGAAGGGACTACACCCCTCGGTGTGTACTCACCATATTTATATCAAGGAAAGTTGCAAGCCAATCCGAAAACCCCAAAGGAGCATGAATCCAACTCTTAAATATATAGTCAAAGAAGAACTGCAAAAACTGCTAGATGCAAGATTCATTTACCCTATCTCAGATAGTGAGTGGGTCTCTCCTTTGGTGTTGGTTCTAAAGAAAAATGGTAAGTGGAGGATTTGTTTTGATTACAAGGAGTTAAACAAAGCCACAAAGAAGGACCATTTCTCTCTACCTTTCATCGACAAAGTGCTAGATGGCCTGGTAGGGAAAACGTTTTTCTCTTTCCTAGATGGATTCAATGGGTACAATCAAATCCAGATCAGCCTGGAAGACTAGGATAATACCACCTTCACTTGTCCTTGGGGTACTTTCACGTATAGCATCCTTCCTTTTAGCCTATGCAATGCCACTGCCACTTTTCAGAGAGCAGTCCTGAGTATCTTTGTCGAGTTAGTCCATGATGCAATAGAAATCTATATGGACGATTTCACACCTTATGGAGGTGATTTCGAAGAAGCTTTGTCTAACTTAGGTAAGGTTCTACACAAATGCATTGAAATGAACCTATCCCTCAGTCTCGAGAAATGTGAATTCTTGATGACTGCAAGGATAGTGCTAGGTCATTCAATATCTCAACAAGGACTGCAAGTGGACCCAAACAAAATAGCTATCATCCAAAGGGTCCCACCTCCACAAAAGCATAGAGATGTCAAAAGTTTCCTAGGGTTAGTTGGATACTACCGAAGGTTTCTAAAAGACTTTAGAAAGTTGGCTTCTCCTTTATTTGGGTTATTGGCCAAAGAATCTGAGTTTTTATGGTCTAAAATCTATCAAGAGGCCTTGGACACCCTAAAGTACAAGTTAATCACTGCACTGATTCTCCGAGGCCCAAATTGGGCCCTTCCTTTTCATATTCATTCCTATGCCTCACACAAAGACATAGGAGCATCCCTAGGCCAAATAGATGAGAAATTTCCTTATGCCATTTAATTTATCAGTAAGAATATGTCAAAGGCTGAATTGAACTACACAGTGACCGAAAAGGAGCTACTGACTGTTGTGTATTCATTTAAAAAATTTAGGCATTATATTACAGGCTATCAAACATTTGTACATACTGACCATGCTACAATCAAATATTTAATGAATAAACCTGATGTGAATGCCCGGATTATTAGATGGTTACTTTTATTACAGCAGTTTGATCTAACTATTGTTGATAAGCCTGGCAAGGAAAATGTTGTTGCAGACTTTTTGTCCAGATTAACTTTGCCTACAGGTGAAGAGGGAATGGTTGATGATCAGTTACTAGATGAGCACTTATTCGCCATTTCAGTTCTCTCTCCATGGTTTGCTGACATAGCAAACTATTTGGTATCTGCACAGTTCCCACCAAATTTGTCCTCCAAAGAGAAAAGCAAGATTGTGAGGAAGAGTGCCCCCTTCACCTAGATTGGGGGCAACCTCTTCAAACTTGGCCCAGATCAAATTCTGAGAAGATGTGTCAGGGAAGAGGAAGTATTTGACATCCTTCTGACCTGTCATGATGGGCCTTATGGAGGTCACTTTGCAGCAAAGAGGACAACATTTAAAGTGTTACAAGTTGGGTATTATTGGCCCACTCTTCATCAGGATGTGAAAAGATATACTATTCAATGTGATCGGTGCTAAAGGATGGGAAAGATCACTCCAAGAGATGAAATGCCTATGCAACCTCAAGTGACTTTTGAGCCATTTGACAAGTGGGGCATGAACTTCATTGGACCTATTGACCCCCCTTCCAAGAAAAAGCAGTATATCATGGTGTTCACTGACTATTAACTAAGTGGGTTGAAACCAAGGCAATTAAGGCAGGAACAGAGGAGAAGGTGGATGAGTTATTAAGGGAGAATGTATTTTAAATTTGGGTACCCTAAAGAACTAGTCACTGATCAAGGATAAGAAATTTCAAGAAGGTGATTGGGACTTGTTATATGATTCTAGATATAAAGACTTTAAGATCAAGTTAAGGACAAGATGGCTGGGGCCTTATGTTATAGAGAGATGTCACGATAATGGTTCAGTGCAGATCAAAACCATAGATGTAGAGGTCATTCCTTTACTTGTTAATGGGAATAGACTTAAAGTTTGCAAGAGGCCATTGTCAAAACAAGAGTTCATTGATGGTATCAATAAAACAATGATGGTGGCAGAGCAAGTTTCATCTCCTGCCTCATCAAATCACTTAGAGAAAAAGGAAAAATAAGGACTCAAGTGAAAACCTCCATGAGGAGCCTGAGTCCCACTAGTGGACTAAAAACCTCTTGGGGCGGCCCAATGTTATCAAAAAGAAAAAAGAAAAAAAAGGAAATAAAAAGATCTCTAGGTGAAAACCTCTCTTGAGGCGCCCAGGGAAAACAGCTAGAATGAAAACCTCTTAGAAGCAGACTAGTTGTCTTCAAAAAAAGAAAGAGAAAAGTCATGAAAATTTTATGTTTGCGGGTCAGTAGGAGGACGATCAGAGAACAAAGGAGAGTAAAAAAGGGACCTATTTCACTCACACTTTTATTTTTCCACCCATCATCATTCATCACTCCACCATTTCTTTCATTTTTTTCACTCCTTTGCGTCAATTTACAAGGGTACTGTGTTTTCTACAGGATCCCCTGTAAACCTAAAGGATCCACTGAAAATGTACAGGATGATCCTATAGGAATTACAATGGCTTGGTAATCCTGCAAGAAGTGACCCTAGGGTGAGAAAATGACCTACCATGTCAAAAAAAATACCATCCCTACATCACCACTGCATTCATCATAAAAAAATTAGTTTTCAAAAAAAAAAAAAAATCACAATCCTCAAGAGAAAACACAAAGAAAAATTGAAACAAGAGGGCAGAAGGGAACAACACCTGAGTGTATTCCTCATTATTCACACTCCTATACCTCCTCTCTATCCATGTCATCATCTTCAAAATCCCAGCAGAGTGTATGATTAAAATTTCTAAGGGAGAAGCAGCTACAGGACATCCTATAGGAAATCCTGTAGCAGCTTATCCCACAGAATAAAAATAATGAGTAGTAGCAAGCTTCCAGCATGAAGATCCAAGGGCAAAAGAAGATCCATAGCAGTGCCACCCCCATCATCTTCAACACCAAGTACCTGCATATCAAAGGAATCATGAGAGAGCAATAAAAAAGGAAGCAAAAATAACATGCAGCAAACACACAGCAAGCACCTCATGTCTTCAGCAAACTGCAGCAAGATATTAGCACCATAGGTAAGTATCCCGCTTCACTCTCTCATTAGCATTATGTAGTCCAAAATGTAAAGGTTGTGAGCGAATTGGTTTGTAAGAGAAAGGTGGCCAGTTAACTTGGCCACCTTTGTTCAGTCAATGAAGACAAAACAATTGGTCCTCCCACACGTGGCAGTAGTCAAGTCAAAAAAACGAGAGCAGAAGGACAAGAGTAGTTAAGTCTATGGAGGCATGAACTAGGAGTTTATTATGAGGAGAGGGGAATGATGAGGTGGTAGTGGGGACCAAGGGTCCAAAAATAGAAAATGTACCTCCACTTCCAACACACCACCTCACTCAACTCGACCATAAGAGGAAATAACCATTGATCCCCATACACTCATGCATTCATATCCTCGAGGCTCACTCTAGGAAAGTTTCTCTCATACCCAAGTAAGCTACAAAAGAGAAAATTCCACCTTTCTCCTGCACAAGACTTCCTATAGGATTACATAGGAAATCCTACAGGATCACACGGGAATCCTATGGGATACAAAGATAGTCTACAGGATTGGCCGAGAGAAGTTTCTGAAGGGGATACACAGGGGTTCGCCACAACAAACACCACGAGGAGGTAGGCTTTATATTTACTTCCCTTTTTCCAAGTGAATTTCTTAGAAAAATCTCCTAGTTTGAGTGAATTTGGCAGTTGTGAAAGGGAATTGACTCCACAATTATTTCAGACCCATTTACTATTGCATTAAAATTTCTATCAACCATCTCTGCTCCTCAAAATTCACCAGCCAAAATGACGGGGGGGTTTAATAAAAGGGATCCCATTAACACTGTGAAAATCCACCAACACCATCCTGTGTTAGAAATCTTCACAAGGCATAATTGGATGGGATATTCTGAGAAATTAAGGGGGTATGATGAATGAGTGATCTGAGAGTTTGCTCTCTCCCTCATTCCACTGACCAAAGCCCATGCCACTGTTGTGGTGAGAGGCCTCTCCATATACCTCACCCCTAAACTCATAAGCAGGATTACCACACTTCCCCTAGGAGTGCCTTGGAGAAAGGAAGCCAAGGGGGATAGCCAGATTACCAAGAAAAAGTTCTTTCTAGAGGGAGAAGAGCCCATTGAGGACAAGGATGGAGTAAGGAGAACAAGCCTACCATACCCCTGGAATGAGGTAAGCTACTGATCCAAGTAGATGTTGGTGACCACCCACCTATCCCATTTGGACCCCCACAACTGTCTCTTTCAGTTTTTTAGTTTCCGTAATTGTAGCACAATTTACTATTTTTAGCAGTTTTTCGGGTCCTGAACTTCAGGAGTCGTTTTGAGGCCCTAAACGATGTTTTTTGGGAAATCTGGGAGAAACATGGGGCCATGGACCAATTTTTCTCTTCCCAAAGTTATAGTTCTCGGTTATATCTTTCTAACGAGCTATTGTACGCGTCAAACGGAGATCGGGTGCCAAAGTTACGACCACGGGAAGTTGAGGTACCAATTTACTCGAGACAAGACCCACAATTTGGAGTTTCATCTTCTAGGGTTATGTTTTTGGATGTTTATGGTTTTCCATTTTTTCTCAACAATAAATAGGCCTTCGAGCCTCATTCTAACACAGTTTAGAGGCATGTATCTTCCACATCTCTTCTCAGAGATGAGCTACCATCACCCTAGTTGGTTTATTTCCATTATTGTTTGTAAGCATATTTAAGTATTTTAAATTAATGAAATGAAGTATTATTTCTGCTACATCTTTGTGTTTATGGTTACCTCTGTAATTTGTTGCATTCCTGTTTAAATTTGGATCAGTGGTATCAGAGCAGTCTGCTTTTTCTTCATTTTTATTTGCATGTCCCCAATGAGGTCAGGATATAAAAAGTTAGGGCTTGAACTGGTCGAACCTTTGAAAGACCAGCCTCACAAATCCCGACGGCCTCCCATGGTGGATGAAAAGAAAGATGAGGGGGCAGGAGATCCTATCAAAATCTTGCTCAAAGAAGCCCTCGAGCGAAAAAGGAACACAATGATGGGCAACTTTGTGTAGATCCTTCAGCAACTACCCAGAGGCAATGCATCAGCTTCCAACAGCTCCTCTAGAAATGCCACACCGTTTAAGGTACAAGTTAATTTTTAAATCCCCATATTCGAGGGTCAGATAGATGCAAATGTCATTGATAAATGGTTAAATTTGCTAGAAGGGTATTTTTCTGTTCATGATTTGTTCAGTCAGGAAAAGATTATTTTCACTCTTCTCAAAGCAGTGCCCCGCGTCAAGGACTGGTGGGAAACCTACTACAAGTAGAAGGATGAAAGTATGGGCTAACTATTTTCAGCCGCACCCACTTGGGATTCCTTCTGGGATGCCATCAAGGAGTAGTACTACCCTGTCAAAAGCTATGAGGACAAATACATAAAGTGGACCACGCTACGGCAAGGAAGGGACCAAGATGTGCCAGAGTTCACAAACATTTTTTGTACCCTTCGCACACAGTTGGGTATCAAGGATTCTGAGCTACATTTAGTACTCAAATACTGCGGCTGCCTACACAAGTACATCCAGGAATAGATGGAGTTCCTTAACATCTCCTCACTTGGCACGGCGTACCAATACGCTGTCAAAATCAAGCAGAAGTTTAAACAAAAGAAGCAATACTTTGGATTTGAAAATCCGAAGACCAAAGGACAAAGCCAAGGCAGGGTGACACAAGACAACCCGTCAAAGCCACAAGAAAAGAACAACACCACGAAGTCAATGAAGGACATAAGAAAGTGGTGTGAGTTCCATAAGAGCCCCACTCACAACACAAGTGAGTGTCAGGCCAAGCAGACACTAGTGGCCGAGTTGAAGGCTTCTGAATCAATTACATGCTTCGACCCTGAGTCAAAACCCGACAAAGGGAATGGAAAAGGGAAGCAGATCATTGACATGGAGCCCAGTGCCACTGTTGCCACTACCAATATCCAGAAGAATGAGCTCGAAGATCCAAAGGAGGGGGCACGTCTTTTCCACTCACAAATGTGGGTGAAGGGTTCGTTGCTAGAATTCATTGTCGACAGTGGCAGCCAAAAGAACCTCATTTCAGTAGAGGTCGTGAAGTGGTTGGGCCTACCAACTACACCACACCCGCATCCGTACAGTATTGGGTGGCTACACCAAGGACGAGATCTTCAAGTTCACCAGCAGTGCTGCCTTCCCTACAGCATCAAGCCCTTCACAGATGAGGTATTGTGTGATGTTACACCTCTGGATGTTTGTGATGTATTATTAGGCTAGCCATACTTGTGGAGGTGACATGTTGTGTCTGAGTCAAGGCCTCACGCTGTTATTATTTCTTTGGGTAATTCATTATATAGGATATCGGAGGTAGCCCCACCTACCGCCACCTCTTTGATCGCTGCTAAGAAAGGCAGCAAGTTCACCTCCTAGACTAGGAAATTCATTTTGTATCTGGTTCACTCCCAAAGTAAGGGGAAGATCGTCACCACATCCATGACCCCTGTGAAGGGTTCTGCCATGCAACAGTAGCAGCAAAGGGATACGGTTATGACAGAACACCAGAAAAACTTCTCCTCACCCATAGGGGTACCACACAAGCTTCAGGTGGGCAACAAAGTCTGGTTGCATCTACAGAAAGAACGCCTTACAAGAGCCCATCAGAAGCTCCGACCACGCCGACATGGTCCTTACACCATTACCAAGGCTATCGGAAATAATGCTTTGGAGCACAACATTCCTCCATTCCTTCACTTGCATCGAGTTTTCAATGTGGAACGCCCTCGACCATGCTTCCCTTTGCATAACAGCTCACCAGGTACCAAGTTCAGCAAATGGAGGAACTCAATGCAATGAGGACCATTGCTTCCTAACGGGGGAGGAATGATCCAAGTGGATGTTGGTGGCCACCCACCTATCCCATTTGGACCCCCACAGCTGTCTCTTTCAATTTTTCAGTCTCCGTAATTGTAGCACAATTTACTATTTTTAGAGTTTTTCGGGTCCTAAATTTTAGGAGTTGTTTTGAGGCCCTAAACGACGTTTTTTGGGAAATATGGGATTAACATGGGGCCATGGACCAATGTTTCTCTTCCCAAAGTTAGATTTCTTATATAGATATTTCTAATGAGCTATTGTACACGTTAAACATAGATCAGGTGCCAAAGTTACGACCCCGGGAAGTTGATGTACCAATTTACCCAAAAAAGGGCCCAAAGTTTGGTGTTTCATTTTCTAGGGTTAGGTTTTTGGATTTTTAGGGTTTTCCATTGTTTCTCAACAATAAATAGGCCTTCGAGCCTCATTGTAACACAGTTGAGAGGCATGTAGCTGTTAGCTACCTATACCAATAGGTTTCATTTTTCATGATTGACAGGGGAAGTGCCAAATATGCTCTACTTTGATGATGCAAAGATCTCATATTTTTGTGGAAAACACCTATCTACAGTTGTTTGATGTTGTCCTACTTCTGAATGGGTGATCCAACAGTCTAAGCTGGGTCATGCCATATTTCAATTTTTGTTGTAGACTAGAGAAAGAAATTTGTCCAAACTGTTCAATCTTGGCAGATAAGTAGTTAGGTAGAGAATGAAGGTTCCCAACCGCTTAATCTGGGGCCTTGGAAGTAATAAGGCTAGCCTTAGATAGAAAATCAAAAGAAAATGGAAAAAGAAAAGAAAAAGAGCAATTGAGGGTTTGCCAGTCTAAGTGCACCCTCCTTGAAGTAACAAAAAATGCTAGGCAATAGAATGGGTAGGTAGATGGGGTTGCAGAGGCATGATTTCTTTCATATCACTGGCCTAAACAAAGGAAACACATGGTGGCCAGTGCAGATCTTCCTGTTCAGCAGTTTTGTAGCAACAAAGTGAAGCATGTCTAACTTCCCAATCATCCCCTATCAAACCCCTTTCTAACATCCCACTATCACCTTTGATCATAAGAGAAGTCAAACTCTTTTGTTGATTCTTGTTACATAAAGAGCCACATTTCCTGTGTAAAAATATTTTCATTTTGATCTACTCTCATAACTAAGTTTGTTCCCTAAAGGGCTTAGTGTTTGATCCCTCTCTTCCATATTTCCCACCCAATACTAACTACTAACTCCATTATTACTTAACTCCCTATACTTCCCTTTTTCCCTACTACTATATCACTATTGTGAAAAGGCCCCCTAAATATGTAAATCCCCCCCTTTTTTGGCATTATAGCCATATGTTCAAATATTTGGAAAATCAGGCAGAATCAAAGGTTTTGTTTGGTTTGCTTGTAGTTAGGGATTAAACTAACACTTGGTTAGTTTAATAACCTATTCCCAACCCTATCCCCTTCACAAACCCACTATGATGTATAACCCGCGCTATTTGTATAAACCCGGTTAAAACCCATTTCCTCCGCTTATCCTAAGTTTTTACATCTCGGCGCACTTACCACAAAAAACAAAGGAAAAATATTATTTTAATGCCACTGGGTCCCGCCGTATCATGTTGGCAATTTTCTCTCCCATCGTCCGTCGGATCTGGGCCCTCCCATCCGACGGCTCACATCAATATTGGACCGCCTCTGATGCCTGTACGTTAGCGCCCAAAATCTGTCAGAGGGTGACGTCAGGGCTCGGACACACGTCACTCCTGGGTTGTATCGGGCGGCCTCCTGCCAAAACCGCGCCCATACCTTAAGCGGTCCGATATTACCGCTTACCACCTTCTGTTTACCACCCGCCACGTTGCCCCTATGTCAGCTCCAAGTCATTGCCGAATCAGCACCATGTTAGCGCCCGACCCGCCACTGCTCCGACTGTTTGCCACTTCACCCATCCACGTGGACCACTTACAATCCGCCACGTCACCACTCCGTACCTGACCCCACCTATGACATCATGCTGATGTAATCCGACAAAAGGCGCCAAAGGCCAAATTTTCCATATTTTTGCCCGAAATCGCATTTTTTCACATTTTTTCCAAAAAAGCTATTGTGCTCCTGCATGAGCGATTACGTCGCTTGCTCACCAACCTTCAAGACCATTTCCTTATGGCTCGCGCCGTGGATTCACCTGCATGTCAACGCCATTGTCATAGTAAACCCAGGTATTTATCGGTATCCCTCTGTGTACCGTGGTTTTTGCATAATTCACCAAAATAAGCAAGAAACGAGAGAAAACACTGTAATTACCAGAAAATCTTCGGTGACCAGCGTTTCATTTCCCACTGTAAGCCGAATTCACCTACAGAGTTTCCGCATTGAGCCAAATTACCATGAATTCACTGTTTGTTTGCGCATTCGCAAATCTAAACCTCTGCTAGACAAATCCACCAGGAAGGCCACCCTCAAACCCAGCATTTGCTCATTTAAATATCTCCCTGGAGCATTTCAACTCAGTTTCTCCTCTGTCTACCCTGCCCTCTCTGAAAATTGCCCCCTCATTGGAAATTCACTGCTCTGTATCGCTGTGCTCAGAAAATCAAGTTCAAATCCAATTCCAAGTATCAGTGGACCATGGAAGCCCCAGTAGCTCTAAACATTCCACCTTTAAATGCCCCACAAAGAGAGCTAGAATGGTTGCCCCTGGCTGACAGAGACTACCAGATGGCAGAGGGAATCCCAGATTACAACAAATACCATATTCATGTACTCAATGAGCTGAAAGCCAAACATCTCAGTGGAAATGATATTCTAGGGATTTGGGACTCCAATTTGCCCATTTTCAATCTTCCTCAAGTCAATATCCTCCCATATTTAATCCATCGATGCAGTGCCAACTATGACCCATGTCAGAGAGCTGTCCTCAGTCCCTCAGGCTCAGTTTTGTTCCATGTCACCCCTGAGGCCATAAATCAAATGCTGCACTTTCATACTACAAAGCCATTGACTCCTCTATCCATGATGGATTTGATAAAGCAAGGAGGCAAGCTGTCCAGTGCCCAAATTATAAAGATCAATCAATTATTCATTCAATCAGGCTCTCAAACTGTGAGGACTCCTCCTATTGGAAATGTATATCTCAATGAGTTGGGCAAAATTATTGTGGATATGATCAATTATGTCCTGGGTTATAGATCAACTGAGGATGTTGATGAAACCATTCTGGCCATGATGTCTATCTTCTCCCCTGGAAAGCCTCCTTCTGTTCACTATGATTATGCTACATACATTGCCAATAAAATTCATGAGCAATTAATGAATCTAGAGAGGGAAAGGATATTTAGATACACTTCTTACATCTATCACTTTTTCCTATTCTATCAGCCTGATAGCTTCCCTATTACTCTCAAGAAGTTTGATGCTCAGGGAAACCAAAGGTCTGTGGTATTTTGGTCTTCAATCTTTCATCACATATCTTTTTCACCATACAGCTACTGTGAATTCATAGACCTTTTTATCCATCCAGCCATGTCCTTTCTGTTGAGCTCTCCTCCTCCAAGATTGACATCTGAGATGCAAAGAATCCTCCAACTCTCGAAGGCCTACATCATTGGGGATTGGTACTTTTACCAACACCATACAGTGATCAGAATATATGGTTGTGAGTTAGCCCCATATAGGCTACCAAGATATGTCCCTATGAGACTTTTTGCTTTAGAATATTTCAGGAAATTTGGAAATGCAGACATGATTCATTTCCACAGTAAGAATAAAAAGGCTCAACTCAAAGTAAAAAACCAGCTAGGCCCATTTATTTATAATAAAAGAGAAGAGGCATGGCAAGAAGCAAACAAGATCCTAAAGTGCCTCGGGTTGCAAACCAGTTTCCTCTGGATACCCTATGATCCCAATCACTTCATTAGTCTTAGAAGGGTCAAATATAAGTTGGCTAGCTATGATCATGTCAGGTTGCCTCATATTGAAAAATATGCAAATCTATTAAGATGGAAAGAGGGCGCCCTAGAAGAGGCAAGTACTAAAGAGGAAATAGCACAAAAAGAAGCAAAGAAACTTGAGAAGGAAGCTGACTTGGAAAATTGTGGACAGGTTTCTTCTTCTTATCATACTCAACTTGGAGCAGCTGCCTCATCTTCTACAGTTCCCCAGCAAGCAGCTCAAACCACTACTCAAGCAGCTAGCACAGATAAAGGGAAAGAAATGGAGCAGGATCAGCCGCTCCCAACAGCAGAACAGCAGAAAGAATAGACCGAACAGCAGGAGGACATGGCAGAGGCCCCTGTATCCACAGAGCAACAGGTTCAAGAAAGTGTGCCCCCAAGGCAAGAAACAGCAGTGGATACCTCGGTGCTCCAAACCCCGTTGAATCAAGAGAGAACCAGAAAGAGGGACAGACAGCAAGAAACTCCCCTCACTACATCAGTAAGTCAACAAGGGGAGAAAAGGTAAAGATTAAACCCTTTTTCTGAAGAAGAGATGCCTATTGGACCATCCATGGGTATGGCCCCCCCTAGCATGGAAGCATCATCCAGTTCCTTCCAACAGGAACAAGAAAGATCACTTGGAGGAGAGGTCAGCTCCTCAAGCCAGCAAAGAAGGGTAGAGTCCGGAATCAAAAAGCAATTTATGGATATAAAAGCTAGGAATGAGCCAGTCAGAATCCAGCTTTACAATCATTTGCTCAAAATGGCTCCCACCAATCAACAGAGGCTCATGTCCGCATATGACATTGCAGAGGGGAAGATGACTATGAGCCATTTCATGCCTACCATGCTGCAGCCACAGTCAGCTGCAGATTACATCAGAACCAACCTAGAACTATTTGCAAAAGACATCCACCCAATGGACCAAATAGAGCTACATAAGAAAACGGGTGAGATGGTCTACTCCACTCTTGCAGATAAAACATTTCTAGCCCACAAACTACAGAATTCTCTCCATAATACTACTGCCAACTGGAACTAGAGAAAGCTTCTTCTCAAGCCAAAGACAACAGGATTAGGTCTTTGGAAGATATCATTATAGAGCTTGGGCATGACCCAAGTGATCCCAAAGCTGTGCAGGCACTAATGAAGAAAAAGGATGAAGATATATCAGCTTTGAGGAGGATGGTCAAACTTCCATCAACCCTTCACCCCCAAACAGAAGATGTTGCTCAGCAGAGAAAGGATCAAGATGTAGCAGCCATGCTGCTGACATTACACAAGAAACTAGTAGAAACAGAAGGACGATTGGTAGCTACAGAGGGTGCATTAGAGGCAGCCCTAAAACAGAAACAAGGAGAGCAGATATCTCAGCCCTCTCAGCTAGTAATTAACCTTGATGAGCCTCCTCAAATTATAAGTCCTCCCACAGGACAAACACCAGAGGCAGGCCCTTCAGCAGCAGCCCCAGCAACAACATCAGGACAGACACCCAGCCTTGATATGCAAAATATGATGAAAGAACTTCAAGCTCTGGAGGCCTAGACGGCAGAACTAAATGAGGCCAAGGAAAAATTGGCTACACTTAATGAAAAATATGATAAATCAAAGCAAAGTGTAGCTGAAAAAACAAGAGAGGTAAGGGCTCTTGAGAAGAAAATAAAAGAACTGGAGAAAGAGCTCTCTCTTGATAAAGTTGTAGCTGAAATCAAGAAAATCCTGTGGGCCAATATTGGTCAATCTATAACAGATCAATGGCAATATATTGAAACCATCCATGAGCATATAGATCTCATAGGCAGGGCCCAAAAAGAAAGCCAAAGAGCAAGGGCATCTCTAGGCAATATGCCTGAGATAGCCAATAGGATGATCAATGTCCTTAACAATCGCACAGGCCCCTAGCTGGCAGCAATGGGTATCTCTAACAGAACTGATACCATTTTACTAGTAAAGAGGGTGCTCACTTTGAGAAATCATGTACAAACATTGGATAGAAGGTGCCAGGAAATGCAGACAGAGGTGAACAAATTCATGGAGAAATTTACAGCATTACATAACAGAGGCCTTCCCAGCTTAGTAACCAGTGCAGGTAGGTTACTATCTCATGAAAACTATGCCAAGAGGGTAAATACATATGCCACAAATCAGATCACTGCAGCATCAAGTGCCCCAGAGGAAACAAGGCCTGCATCTGGGTAGAGTCTCTATGACAAAATAGAGAATTTGTTTTTTATCATGAATGAGATTAGACATCTATTTGAAGTGCCTCCAAATTACTACAAATATACTGAGGCAGATGAAATCTTAGGCATAATTTTGAGACATCAGTTGCCTACTCAGGAATGGTGGACAAGCATGATACAGACATTGCTGTGAAGAAACAGATTTTTTCACCAAACTTTTGTACATCAATTATAAGTCATCATGTTCAGAAAATTGATATATTCACTATGACTGGAGAGGAGTGGACAGAGCCAACTCAGCAAACAACTTTGGCCACTAAAGCAACACCGACAGATGCAGATGATGGGGCTGAGATAGCTGTAGTACGACAAAGCAATAAAGGGCGTATTACTCAGAATCAATACAAAGCACCCAGCAGACCCAGTTGCCCTCAAAAGTAAAGAATTTCTGACAAACAGCAAACAGTGGTTGTATGTGTATTTAAGTAGCTTTTAATTTTGTAAGAAATATCTTAGAAAGTTGGCAGGAGCAGTTATTGTGCAATAACTCAGTGCTGAGATATTTTTGTGATATTTTTGTATATATGCACCCCCACATAGCTTATTGGGGGTTGTTGTTACTCATTTGTTCAAGAGAACTTGGCTGTATTTCCTCTGAAAGATATAATACAAAGGAGCTATTGGTTTCCAAAGAAATGAGTTTGGCTTGGAGCTGATGTGATGAAATTATTGACTGCTGCAGGATTCTTGTGTTATGGCGTGATACAATAAGTGTTTTCTAACTGTATGTGTGTTTCATCCCTTGCATAATCTGTCTGTGATGCATGGTAATTAGTCTTGGTAGAAAAGAAAAGGAATAGTTCAGGATTTGTCCACTAAAGACACCCTAAACTCAATCTTTACTACTAAATATGTTTTCTCCAGGGTTAGCTACAACTATGGAATTCTTAAATGCTCCTGTTTGCTCTAATCACATGATAAGTCTTTATTCAGTAATTCTTATTTGCTGCTGATTATGATTTGTCTGTTATTCTCTCTTACACTGTGAAAGAACTCTTAACTACCTTTTACTGGTGTAATTTATACTGTTTATTGTCTAAAAATCAAAGTTTTTATCATGAATACCCATCTGGCCCTGCAGTGAACCTCTCTTTATCACATATATTAAACACTTTCATTTCTGGACTCCACATGCCGAATGGATTGAACTCTCTTTGATATTTGCATGCCCTTCCTTGAACAATAGCCTGCAACCAAAATTCAAACAAAATCCCATCTCATAACTAGCCTAAAATCTTCAAAAAACAAAGTCAAAACCAAAAGAGAGAGCCCTCTCTGATTACAGGTAAGCTAGGACCTGTAATCCAAAGCTTGGTTAGTGGTTACCCAGGCCGTATTCCCTCAGGAGTCAAAGGGAACAACCTGGGTGTTAACATAAATGGCGACTCCACTGGGGACCTAAATGAAGTTCATAAACCCCTGTCTGATCCTTAATACTGTAGATAAAGCCTGAGTGACAGCCAGACAGCCTTAGAAACTGCCTCTGCTTTGCATTTGCAGGAGTATATAAAAGCTGCCTCAGTCAATCTTTATTCAGTCTTAAGTTCCATACAGTTGTGCTATACTTGATCAGTCCTTGTCAAACATCAATATCTCTTAGAAATTCTCCCAAAGAAAATCATAGAAGCTGGCTCCTAAGAAGAAAACTCGTCATACAAGATCTAACCCGGATCCAGATCCATCACCTGAGTTTCAAAATCCAAACTTGATTTCAAGAATCCTCAAGAAACAAAAATCGGAAGGGACTTTATCAGATTCAAGTTCTGAAACAGGATTGCAAACTAATATTCCAACCCCTGCTAAGGTTTCTATACATCCTCATACCACTATTCCACAATCTCCTAGTTCTTCGTCCACTTCACAAGGTCTCCTTTCAACCCCTCCATCAACTGCACATACTCTTCTCATCCCCTTTCCTCCACTTGTCCCATTCGTTCCTGTTATCCCTATTGTCCCACCAAACATGGCTAATAGATATGCTCCACTGCAGTTACCTGCCAATCCAGGGCCTATGCCCCAAGATTATCAAACCAAAATATCATATTTTGATGGTACTGGCTCTCATTTAGCCCTTCAACATACTAAGAAAATGCAGGATTATTTTGAAAATTATGAGATAGATGATGATGGGGTTAGAATGAAAATTTTTGTGCAAAGTCTAACAGGAGATGTAAGATCATGGTTTAGGTCACTTCCAGCAAACTGCATAACTAACCCCAAAGCCCTGTACCAAACCTTTATCAATAGATGGGAGAAGAAAAAGGATCCACTCCATATTTTATCTGAATACAATGCTATCAAAAGAGGTCCCCAAGAAACTGTCTTGGACTATTGTGCTCGATTCAACAATATCTACAATGCTATTCCCCAAAATCTGAGACCCCCACCTGATCTGGCTCTATACACCTTTCCTGATGGGTTTGATCTAGATATGGCATACCAATTGAGAGAAAGAGCTCCCCGAACTTTAGCTGAGATGCAAGATATAGCAGTTAGTGTAGAAGCCAACCTGATAGCTAAGAGAAATAGGACCAAAACTGAAAGAAAAACTACCTTTAAAGAAGATCCTTCAGGCTGGGATCAGAAATTAGATGCAATAATCACTGGTATGCATAGATTAGGTGACAGAGTAGAATCAGTTGAGAGGAAGTCATCATGGGAAGCACCACAGAATAATCCTATCAGGAATCCCAATTTTAGAATAAATCAAAATCCTAATGTTGGCAAGGCCAGCCCTGAACCAGAGATTAGACCTCCGTTCCAAGAAAACTATGCTGAAGCATCCACTTCTAATGAGAAGATAGATGATGCCCACATTAATTTGATGGGCCTGAATGAGGATCAGCATGTTTTTCTGAGCCAAGAAGATCATAAGGATGATAACATTAGTCAGTTCCAAACTAAATTAGGTGAATCATTTGATTTCAAACAAGGCTATGACACAGCAGTTTTTGAAGTTCATAAACAGTACAAATTGAGAAGCAGAACTATAAATGTGACACAGCCTAAGAAAACAAAGGATAGCCCGCAGCCTAAGAAGGCTATTGTCACACAGCCAATTGACAAAACTGATGCAATTACAAATGATGTAACAGTTGAAGAGATAACAGAAGCATTCCCCTCAAATCAACAACCGTTGGCTACACCTCCTTTACAGCACAATCCAAGCAACACTTTTCAAAAGGTGAGAAAAAAGGACAAACCTCAAGATCAGATAGAAAGCCAAGAAGAAACCTCTAAAAACTCAATTGAGAAAGAAAAAGTTGTTAACCAGAACACCAAAATCTAATCTGAAAAACCTTTTGACTTAGAAGCTGAAATTGGTAAATTAAAGATAGCCATTCCTCTTTCAGAGCTAGCTAAACATAACATCTACAAACAAAAAATCAACAAATCCCTTCAATTGACCCACAATAAGGATGATGTTAATGTGTTGGATGACACCCCAGAATTTCTTTTCAGTCCAGAAGTTGATGGAAAGACAGGAGGTACTGGGATCTTACCTTTTTATGTAAGCTTGCATATTCATGATAAGATATTACACAATGCAATGTTTGATTCAGGCGCCTCTCATAACCTGATGCCTAAGTCAGTAATGGAAAGATTGAATCTAGACATCACAAGACCATATAAGGACCTATTTTCATTTGACTCCAACCAAGTTAAGTGTTTAGGCTTGATAAAAGATCTATGTGTTTCCCTTGTCCAGTACCCTAATAAAACAATTTTAATGGATGTTGTGGTTGCTGATATCCCACCTAAATATGGAATGTTGTTATCAAGATCATGGGGAGCTAAGCTCCAAGGTTCCCTACAATTGGACATGTCATATGTCACCATCTCTGTCTTTGGGAAACCAAAGAGGCTATACAGAGAATCACTCATGAAATACATGGTGAGCAGTGAAGAAAAACCTCAAAATTCCCTATTTATGCAGTCCATTCTGACATGGATTCCTTCATTCTGTTCAATGATGATATAAGTCCAATATCTAATGACAAATCTGTCTTACTTAAATAAGATCTGCATAGGGATGAGCAATCAAGTTCCCAAGAAATCAAGGTTGGGCAATCAATTGATGAGACCGTTCTAGAAGACAAACCAGATGAAAAACAAGATCTCCATCTTATAATCCCAAGCCATAGAGAGGCTATTAAACCTCCCCTAAATCAAGAAATCCTTTGGTTTCTTGAGTTTGATGGATCAGTCAACAAATTAGGGGCAGGATCTAGAGTGTGGATTCATAACAAACAAAGCAACCATGCAGAAGGTCGAGCCTATAGGCTTAATTTCAGATGTACTAATAATATGGCAGAGTATGAGGCTCTTCTGCTAGGCCTCAAACTGGTAAAATCCTTATAGGCCACAAAAGTTTCAATTCTGGGAGATTCAGACCTAATTATTCAACAAGTGAAAGGCAATTTTGTCACTAATGACAAAAGATTAAGATCATACAGGTCTGCTGCTATTGAAATACTCAAGGCCTTCACTGAATTTCAAATGACCAAGATACCTAGAACCCACAACCTTCATGCACACAGTTTAGCTACATTTTCCAGTACATGCAAATTGCCTTTTGAACCCAACCATTGTTTTACAGCTGAGATAAAACACAAACCTTCTATCCCAAACAATGTTAAAGATTGGCAAGTATTTGAGGATGACACACAGATAAATAGTTTCTTGACCTTGCAGCATGAATTTTCAGCTTTGAACATTGATGTTGATTCTGTAAAGGACCCACAACCACTAAGTGAACAGGACCAAACAACTATATCGCCCAAAATAGCAAATCAAATACTTTGTCCAACAACCTTTGACAAGGAAAATATACAAGAACTCAAACAATTACATTTTGATGAAATAGTTGGTGCAAAGGCTGAAGTCATACAGCTAAAAGACAATTTTCTACCAACAGGCCTGACTCCGTTGGAGGACATTTTTGACTCAAATGATGTTCCTAGAAAACAAAAAATGCAACCCTTTATTGCTGCCATTGAAGAATGCAACATTGGAACTACTGAAAAACCCAAGATAATAAAATTGTCTGCATCTTTACCTCCTGACCAGAAGCCCAAATACATTGACCTCTGTAAAGAGTTCCAAGATGTGTTTGCATGGAGTTATGAGGATTTGAAATCCTATGACACCTCTGTTATTCAACACACCATCCCTCTCAAGCCTAATCAAAAGCCATTCAAGAAAAAATTAAGAAGAATCAACCCTATGCTTCTCCCTTCAATTGAGAAAGAGGTACAAAAAATGTTTAAAGCTGGTATCATAGCACCAATCAGGTTTTCAGACTGGATTTCAAATTTGGTCCCCACAAGAAAGAAAACTGGTGAGATTAGGCTTTGTGTTGATCTAAGGAATTTGAATCAAGTGTCTCTCAAAGACAATTATCCCTTACCTAAAATGGATCACATTCTCCAAAGAGTGGTGGGGGCTTCAAGAATCTCATTGCTTGATGGATTTTCAGGCTTTAATCAGATCCTAGTCCACCCTGATGATCAGGATAAAACAACATTCACAACCCCATGGGGAACTTTCAAGTATGTCAAAATGCCTTTTGGGTTGAAAAATGCAGGAGCTACATTTCAGAGAGCAATGGATATTGCTTTTGCTAAAGAGATTCGTGATTTCCTTGTTATTTACTTAGATGACCTCACACCTTTTTCAAAGTCTGACCAAGAACATCTGAAACACTTGAGACAAATATTCATAACATGTAGGAAATATGGAATTTCCTTAAATCCTAAGAAGTCTCTATTTGGTTTGGAAGAAGGTAAGCTATTGGGTCATATCATTTCAAAGGATGGCATTAGAATTGATCCAAACAGAATACAGGCCATCTTGCAAATGCCCCATCCAAGAAATATTAAAGAATTACAAGCCTTCTTGGGAAAGATCAATTTTTTAAGGAGATTTATCCCAAACTTAGCAGAATTGATCAGATTACTAAACAACATGCTAAAAAAGGATTCAAAAGTGAAGTGGACAGTAGAAGCAAATCAAGCTTTTGAAGGTATTAAATTGGCCCTTACCCAAACCCCAGTCTTAACAAATCCTCAATTTGACAGAGAATTTATCATTTTCTCTTTTGCCTCCCAGCATACCATTGCTGTTGTCTTATTGCAGAAATATGATCAAGGGAATGAAAAACCTATTGCTTTCTTTAGTAGAGCCCTTAGAGATGCACCTCTGAAATATCAGATCATGGAAAAGCAAGCTTATGCTTTGGTTAAGGCCATCAAAGACTTTAGGATTTACATCCTATACTCCCATGTTATTGCTTATGTACCAAATGCCATTGTGAAAGACATATTGACTCAAGAAAGTTTAGAGGGCAGAAGACGAAAATGGATTGCTAACATTTTAGAATTTGACATTGAAATAAGACCTACAAAACTGATAAAGGGGCAAGGTTTGGCTAAATTGATGTCAGAAGAAAACTTCCAAGCCTTGGATATTAACCAACTAGACAATGAACCGGAGCTGGCGACTCCAAAGATCAATGTAGCCTTTGAACAATCCCTGTGGTATTCTGATATCTGTTATATATTGCAAAACCTGTGTGCTCCCCCAGGATTGTCCAGAACCAAATCTAGATTTCTAAAAATGAAAGCTTCAAGATTTTCTGTTATAGATGGTAATTTACTATGGAAAAATCATGAAGGTATATTGCTGAATTATTTGAATATGGATGAGACAAAAAATGTTATGAACGAATTTCATGCAGGTGATTGTGGTGGACATTTGTACTGGAAGTCCACTGTGGATAAGATATTAAGGGCAGGTTACTATTGGCCCACTCTGTTCTCTGATGTTAAAAATTTTACCACTTCATGTCACAAGTGTCAAGTGTTTGAGGGAAAAAGAAAGTTACTACCACTCCCCTTAAAGCCTATTGCTACAGAAAGGCCCTTTCAGCAATGGGGCTTGGACTTCATTGGGGAGATTCATCCTTCATCTTCAGGCCAACATAAATGGATCCTAACAGCCACAGATTATTTTACTAAATGGATTGAGGCCGTTCCATGCAGACAAGCAAATGATTCTACTATCATTCAGTTCCTGGAAACTAATATTCTCTCCAGATTTGGTTGTCCTAACAAGATCATAACAGACAATGCTGCTGCTTTCAGATCCAAGAAGATGGTGAAATTTTGCCACAAATTCCATATTACTTTGGGCCATTCTACTGCATACTATCCTCAAGGCAATGGTTTAGCTGAATCATCTAATAAAAGTCTTATCAACATCATTAAGAAGATATTGGAAGAGAATAAGAAAAATTGGCATAAGAAGCTTGTAAATGCCTTATGGGCAGATAGGCTAACAACTAAAAGATCTATTGGGGTCAGCCCATATGAGTTGGTTTATGGAATGGAAGCAAAATTCCCTTTAGCATTGGGGGTCCCTGTCATGAAGCTACTTCAAGAAAGTAAGGCCGAACCAAATGACATGCAAAGAAGAGTCAACCAGATAATTTGTTTACAGCAAACCAGAGATCAAGTGTACAGCAGAGTTCAAGTCCTACAAGAGAAGCTGAAGAAAGCCTTTGACAGAAGAACCAAGGCTGAAGATTTCTTTATTGGTGATAAAGTGCTTAAATGGGATTCAAGAAGAGAATACAAGGGAAAGCATGGCAAATTTGACTCCCTTTGGAGGGGACCCTTTGTAATTCAAGCAGTACAAGGAAATAACACTTATTTCTTGAAGAATTTAGATGACACTGAAGCTGAAGAGAGCCCTGTGAATGGCCGGATGTTAAAGCATTATTTTGACTACTTTCCATGTATATAACATGGCTCTGCCCTGTATATTATCAGTTGTATATAGTATTTTCTTTCAGCATATAGATAGTTCAGCTTCAGAAGTTTTGTAAATAAGCAGGAAAAGGCTTTTTATTTCAGAAGTTCCACAATGGTGACAGATTCCAGTTTTGAAATCCAAAGAGAAAGCTTTCAAGTTTTGATAAGAAGTCAAAAGCCAAGGCAGTCTGACCTGCTGTTCTTGGTCTTTCAAGTAGAAAAACCATCCCCAAGTGGAGCCACTGTTAGCTACCTATACCAATAGGTTTCATTTTTCATGATTGGCAGGGGAAGTGCCAAATATGCTCTACTTTGATGATGCAAAGATCTCATATTTTTGTGGAAAACACCTATCTACAGTTGTTTGATGCTGTCCTACTTCTGAATGGGTGATCCAACAGTCTAAGCTGGGTCATGCCATATTTCAATTTTTGTTGTAGACTAGAGAAAGAAATCTGTCCAAACTGTTCAATCTTGGCAGATAAGTAGTTAGGTAGAGAATGAAGGTTCCCAACCACTTAATCTGGGGCCTTGGAAGTAAGAAGGCTAGCCTTAGATAGAAAATCAAAAGAAAATGGAAAAAGAAAAGAAAAAGAGCAATTGAGGGTTTGCCAGTCTAAGTGCACCCTCCTTGAAGTAACAAAAAATGCTAGGCAATAGAATGGGTAGGTAGATGGGGTTGCAGAGGCATGATTTCTTTCATATCACTGGCCTAAACAAAGGAAACACATGGTGGCCAGTGCAGATCTTCCTGTTCAGCAGTTTTGTAGCAACAAAGTGAAGCATGTCTAACTTCCCAATCATCCCCTATCAAACCCCTTTATAACATCCCACTATCACCTTTGATCATAAGAGAAGTCAAACTCTTTTGTTGATTCTTGTTACATAAAGAGCCACATTTGATTCTTGTTACATAAAGAGCCACCTTTGATCTACTCTCATAACTAAGGTTTTTCCTTAAAGGGCTTAGTGTTTGATCCCTCTCTTCCATATTTCCCACCAATACTAACTACTAACTCCATTATTACTTAACTCCCTATACTTCCCTTTTTCCCTACTACTATATCACTATTGTGAAAAGGCCCCCTAAATATGTAAATCCCCCCTTTTTTTGGCATTATAGCCATATGTTCAAATATTTGGAAAATCAGGCAGAATCAAAGGTTTTGTTTGGTTTGCTTGAAGTTAGGGATTAAACTAACACTTGGTTAGTTTAATAACCTATTCCCAACCCTATCCCCTTCACAAACCCACTATGATGTATAACCCGCGCTATTTGTATAAACCGGGTTAAAACCCATTTCCTCCGCTTATCCTAAGTTTTTACATCTCGGTGCACTTACCACAAAAAACAAAGGAAAAATATTATTTAAATGCCGCCGGGTCCCGCCGTATCATGTTGGCAATTTTCTCTCCCGTCGTCCATCGGATCTGGGCCCTCCCATCCGACGGCTCACATCAATATCGGACTGCCTCCGATGCCTGTACGTTAGCACCCGAAATCTGTCAGAGGGTGATGTCAGGGCTCGGACACGCATCACTCCTGGGTTGTATCGGGCGGCCTCCTACCAAAACCGCGCCCGTACCTTAAGCGGTCTGATATTACCACTTACCACCTTCTGTTTACCGCCCGCCACGTCGCCCCTACGTCAGCTCCAAGTCATTGCCGAATCAGCACCATGTCAGCGCCCGACCCGCCACTGCTCCAACTGTCTGCCACGTCACCCATCCACGTGGACCACTTACAAGCCACCACGTCACCACTCCGTACCTGACCCCACCTATGACGTCATGCTGACGTCATCCGACAAAAGGCGCCAAAGGCCAAATTTTCCATATTTTTGCCCGAAATCGCGTTTTTTCACATTTTTTCCAAAAAAGCTACTGTGCTCCTGCATGAGCGATTACGTCGCTTGCTCACCAACCTTCAAGACCATTTCCTTGCTGCTGGCGCCGTGGATTCACCTGCATGTCAATGCCATTGTCATAGTAAACCCAGGTATTTATCGGTATCCCTCTGTGTACCGTGGTTTTTGCATAATTCACCAAAATAAGCAAGAAACGAGAGAAAACACTGTAATTACCAGAAAATCTTCGGTGACCAGCATTTCATTTCCCACTGTAAGCCGAATTCACCTACAGAGTTTCCGCATTGAGCCAAATTACCATGAATTCACTGTTTGTTTGCGCATTCGCAAATCTAAACCTCTGCTAGACAAATCCACCAGGAAGGCCACCCTCAAACCCAACATTTTCTCATTTAAATATCTCCCCGAAGCATTTCAACTCAGTTTCTCCTCTGTCTACCTTGCCCTCTCTGAAAATTTCCCCCTCATTGGAAATTCACTGCTTTGTATCGCTGTGCTCAGAAAATCAAGTTCAAATCCAATTCCAAGTATCAGTGGACCATGGAAGCCCCAGTAGCTCTAAACATTCCACCTTTAAATGCCCCACAAAGAGAGCTAGAATGGCTGCCCCTGGCTGACAGAGACTACCAGATGGCAGAGGGAATCCCAGATTACAGCAAATACCATATTCATGTCCTCAATGAGCTGAAAGCCAAAAATCTCAGTGGAAATGATATTCTAGGGATTTGGGACTCCAATTTGCCCATTTTCAATCTTCCTCAAGTCAATATCCTCCCATATTTAATCCATCGATGCAGTGCCAACTATGACCCATGTCAGAGAGTTGTCCTCAGTCCCTCAGGCTCAGTTTTGTTCCATGTCACCCCTGAGGCCATAAATCAAATGCTGCACTTTCATACTACAAAGCCATTGACTCCTCTATCCATGATGGATTTGATAAAGCAAGGAGGCAAGCTGTCCAGTGCCCAAATTATAAAGATCAATCAATTATTCATTCAATCAAGCTCTCAGACTGTAAGGACTCCTCCTATTGGAAATGTATATCTCAATGAGTTGGGCAAAATGCTTGTGGATATGATCAGTTATGTCCTGGGTTATAGATCAACTGAGGATGTTGATGAAACCATTCTGGCCATGATGTCTATCTTCTCCCCTGGAAAGCCTCCTTCTGTTCACTATGATTATGCTACATACATTGCCAATAAAATTCATGAGCAATTGATGAATCTAGAGAGGGAAAGGATATTTAGATACACTTCTTACATCTATCACTTGTTCCTATTCTATCAGCCTGATAGGTTCCCTATTACTCTCAAGAAGTTTGATGCTCAGGGAAACCAAAGGTCTGTGGTATTTTGGTCTTCAATCTTTCATCACATATCTTTTTCACCATACAGCTACTGTGAATTCATAGACCTTTTTATCCATCCAGCCATGTCCTTGCTGTTGAGCTCTCCTCCTCCAAGATTGACATCTGAGATGCAAAGAATCCTCCAGCTCTCGAAGGCCTACATCATTGGGGATTGGTACTTTTACCAACACCATACAGTGATCAGAATATATGGTTGTGAGTTAGCCCCATATAGGCTACCAAGATATGTCCCTATGAGACTTTTTGCTTTAGAATATTTCAGACAATTTGGAAATGCAGACATGATTCATTTCCACAGTAAGAATAAAAAGGCTCAACTCAAAGTCAAAAACCAGCTAGGCCCATTTATTTATAATAAAAGAGAAGAGGCATGGCAAGAAGCAGACAAGATCCTAAAGTTCCTCGAGTTGCAAACCAGTTTCCTCTGGATACCCTATGATCCCAATCACTTCATTAGTCTTAGAAGGGTCAAATATAAGTTGGCTAGCTATGATCATGTCAGGTTGCCTCATATTGAAAAATATGCAAATCTGTTAAGATGGAAAGAGGGCACCCTAGAAGAGGCAAGTACTAAAGAGGAAATAGCACAAAAAGAAGCAAAGAAACTTGAGAAGGAAGCTGACTTGGAAAATTGTGGACAAGTTTCTTCTTCTTATCATACTCAACTTGGAGCAGCCGCCTCATCTTCTACAGTTCCCCAGCAAGCAGCTCAAACCACTACTCAAGCAGCTAGCACAGATAAAGGGAAAGAAATGGAGCAGGATCAGCCGCTCCTAACAGCAGAACAGCAGAAAGAACAGACGGAACAGCAGGAGGACATGGCAGAGGCCCCTGTATCCACAGAGCAACAGGTTCAAGAAAGTGTGCCCCCAAGGCAGGAAACAGCAGTGGATACCTCGGTGCTCCAAACCCCGTTGAATGAAGAGAGAACCAGGAAGAGGGACAGACAGCAAGAAACTCCCCTCACTACATCAGCAAGTCAACAAGGGGAGAAAAGGCAAAGATTAAACCCTTTTTCTGAAGAAGAGATGCCTATTGGACCATCCATGGGTATGGGCCCCCCTAGCATGGAAGCATCAGCCAGTTCCTTCCAACAGGAACAAGAAAGACCACTTGGAGGAGAGGTCAGCTCCTCAAGCCAGCAAAGAAGGGCAGAGTCCGGAATCAAAAAACAATTTATGGATATAAAAGCTAGGAATGAGCCAGTCAGAATCCAACTTTACAATCATTTGCTCAAAATGGCTCCCACCAATCAACAGAGGCTCATGTCCGCATATGACATTGCAGAGGGGAAGATGACTATGAGCCATTTCATGCCTACCATGCTGCAGCCACAGTCAGCTGCAGATTACATCAGAACCAACCTAGAAGTATTTGCAAAAGACATCCACCCAATGGACCAAATAGAGCTACATAAGCAAACGGGTGAGATGGTCTACTCCACTCTTGCAGATAAAACATTTCTAGCCCACAAACTGCAGAATTCTCTCCATAATACTACTGCCCAACTGGAATTGGAGAAAGCTTCTTCTCAAGCCAAAGACAACAGGATTAGGTCTTTGGAAGATATCATTATAGAGCTTGGGCATGACCCAAGTGATCCCAAAGCTGTGCAGGCACTAATGAAGAAAAAGGATGAAGATATATCAGCTTTGAGGAAGATGGTCAAACTTCCATCAACCCTTCACCCCCAAACAGAAGATGTTGCTCAGCAGAGAAAGGATCAAGATGTAGCAGCCATGCTGCTGACATTACACAAGCAACTAGTAGAAACAGAAGGACGATTGGTAGCTACAGAGGGTGCATTAGAGGCAGCCCTGAAACAAAAACAAGGAGAGCAGATATCTCAGCCCTCTCAGCCAGTAATTAACCTTGAGGAGCCTCCTCAAATTATAAGTCCTCCCATAGGACAAACACCAGCAACAACATCAGGACAGACACCCAGCCTTGATATGCAAAATATGATGAAAGAACTTCAAGCTCTGGAGGCCCAGATGGCAGAACTAAATGAGGCCAAGGAAAAATTGGCTACACTTAATGAAAAATATGATAAATCAAAGCAAAGTGTAGTTGAAAAAACAAGAGAGCTAAGGGCTCTTGAGAAGAAAATAAAAGAACTGGAGAAAGAGCTCTCTCTTGATAAAGTTGTAGCTGAAATCAAGAAAATCCTGTGGGCCAATATTGGTCAGTCTATAACAGATCAATGGCAATATATTGAAACCGTCCATGAGCATATAGATCTCATAGGCAGGGCCCAAAAAGAAAGCCAAAGAGCAAGGGCATCTCTAGGCAATATGCCTGAGATAGCCAATAGGATGATCAATGTCCTTAACAATCGCACAGGCCCCCAGCTGGCAGAAATGGGTATCTCTAACAGAACTGATACCATTTTACTAGTAAAGAGGGTGCTCGCTTTGAGAAATCATGTGCAAACATTGGATAGAAGGTGCCAGGAAATGCAGACAGAGGTGAACAAATTCATGGAGAAATTTACAGCATTACATAACAGAGGCCTTCCCAGCTTAGTAACCAGTGCAGGTAGGTTACTATCTCATGAAAACTATGCCAAGAGGGTAAATACATATGCCACAAATCAGATCACTGCAGCATCAAGTGCCCCAGAGGAAACAGGGCCTGCATCTGGGCAGAGTCTCTATGACAAAATAGAGAATTTGTTTTTTATCATGAATGAGATTAGACATCTATTTGAAGTGCCTCCAAATTACTACAAATATACTGAGGCAGATGAAACCTTAGGCATAATTTTGAGACATCAGTTGCCTACTCAGGAATGGTGGACAAGCATGATACAGACATTGCTGTGAAGAAACAGATTTTTCACCAAACTTTTGTACATCAATTATAAGTCATCATGTTCAGAAAATTGATATATTCACTATGACTGGAGAGGAGTGGACAGAGCCAACTCAGCAAACAAATTTGGCCACTAAAGCAACACCGACAGATGCAGATGACGGGGCTGAGATAGCTGCAGCACGACAAAGCAATAAAGGGCGTATTACTCAGAATCAATACAAAGCACCCGGCAGACCCAGTTGCCCTCAAAAGTCAAGAATTTCTGACAAACAACAAACAGTTGTTGTATGTGTATTTAAGTAGCTTTTAATTTTGTAAGAAATATCTTAGAAAGTTGGCAGGAGCAATTATTGTGCAATAACTCAGTGCTGAGATATTTGTGTGATATTTTTGTATATATGCACCCCCGCATAGCTTATTGGGGGTTGTTGTTACTCATTTGTTCAAGAGAACTCGGCTGTATTTCCTCTGAAAGATATAATACAAAGGAGCTGTTGGTTTCCAAAGAAATGAGTTTGGCTTGGAGCTGATGTGATGAAATTATTGACTGCTGCAGGATTCTTGTGTTATGGCGTGATACAATAAGTGTTTTCTAACTGTATTTGTGTTTCATCTCTTGCATAATCTGTCTGTGATGTATGGTAATTAGTCTTGGTAGAAAAGAAAAGGAATAGTTCAGGATTTGTCCACTAAGGACACCCTAAACTCAATCTTTACTACTAAATATGTTTTCTCCAGGGTTAGCTGCAACTATGGAATTCTTAAATGCTCTTGTTTGCTCTAATCACATGATAAGTCTTTATTCAGTAATTCTTATTTGCTGCTGATTATGATTTGTCTATTATTCTCTGTTACACTGTGAAAGAACTCTTAACTGCCTTTTACTGGTGTAATTTATACTGTTTATTGTCTAAAAATCAAAGTTTGTATCATGAATACCTATATGGCCCTGCAGTGAACCTCTCTTTATCACATATATCAAACACTTTCATTTCTGGACTCCACATGCCCAATGGATTGAACTCTCTTTGATATTTGCATGCCCTTCCTTGAACAATAGCCTGCAACCAAAATTCAAACAAAATCCCATCTCATAACTAGCCTAAAATCTTCAAAAAACAAAGTCAAAACCAAAAGAGAGAGCCCTCTCTAATTACAGGTAGGCTAGGACCTGTAATCCAAAGCTTGGTTAGTGGTTACCCCGGCCGTATTCCCTCAGGAGTCAAAGGGAACAACCTGGGTGTTAACATAAACGGCGACTCCACTGGGGACCTGAATGAAGTTCATAAACCCCTGTCTGATCCTTAATACTATAGATAAAGCCTGAGTGATAGCCAGACAGCCTTAGAAACTGCATCTGCTTTGCATTTGCAGGAGTATATAAAAGCTGCCTCAGTCAATATTTATTCAGTCTTAAGTTCCATACAGCTGTGCTATACTTGATCAGTCCTTGTCAAACATCAACATCTCTTAGAAATTCTCCCAAAGAAAATCATAGAAGCTAGCTCCTAAGAAGAAAACTCGTCATACAAGATCTAACCCGGATCCAGATCCATCACCTGAGTTTCAAAATCCAAACTTGATTTCAAGAATCCTCAAGAAACAAAAATCGGAAGGGACTTTATCAGATTCAAGTTCTGAAACAGGATTGCAAACTAATATTCCAACCCCTGCTAAGGTTTCTATACATCCTCATACCACTATTCCACAGTCTCCTAGTTCTTCGTCCACTTCACAAGGTGTCCTTTCAACCCCTCCATCAACTGCACATACTCTTCTCATCCCCTTTCCTCCACTTGTCCCATTCGTTACTGTTATCCTTATTGTCCCACCAAACATGGCTAAGAGATATGCTCCACTGCAGTTACCTGCCAATCCATGGCCTATAGCCCAAGATTATCAAACCAAAATATCATATTTTGACGGTACTGGCTCTCATTCAGCCCTTCAACATACTAAGAAAATGCAGGATTATTTTGAAAATTATGAGATAGATGATGATGGGGTTAGAATGAAAATTTTTGTGACAAGTCTAACAGGAGATGTAAGATCATGGTTTAGGTCACTTCCAGCAAACTCCATAGCTGACCCCTAAGCCCTGTACCAAACCTTTATCAACAGATGGGAGAAGAAAAAGGATCCACTCCATATTTTATCTGAATACAATGCTATCAAAAGAGGTCCCCAAGAAACTGTCTTGGACTATTGTGCTCGATTCAACAATATCTACAATGCTATTCCCCAAAATCTGAGACCCCCACCTGATCTAGCTCTATACACCTTTCCTGATGGGTTTGATCCAGATATGGCATACCAATTGAGAGAAAGAGCTCCCCGAACTTTAGTTGAGATGCAAGATATAGCAGTTAGTGTAGAAGCCAACCTGATAGCTAAGAGAAATAGGACCAGAACTGAAAGAAAAACTACCTTTAAATAAGAGCCTTCAAGCTGGGATCAGAAATTAGATGCAATAATCACTGGTATGCATAGATTAGGTGACAGAGTAGAATCAGTTGAGAGGAAGTCATCATGGGAAGCACCACAGAATAATCCTATCAGGAATCCCAATTTTAGAATAAATCAAAATCCTAATGTTGGCAAGGCCAGCCCTGAACCAGAGATTAGACCTCCGTTCCAAGAAAACTATGCTGAAGCATCCACTTCTAATGAGCAGATAGATGATGCCCACATTAATTTGTTGGGCCTGAATGAGGATCAACATGTTTTTCTGAGCCAAGAAGATCATAAGGATGATAACATTAGTCAGTTCCAAACTAAATCAGGTGAATCATTTGATTTCAAACAAGGTTATGACACAGCAGTTTTTGAAGTTCATAAACAATACAAATTGAGAAGCAGAACTATAAATGTGACACAGCCTGAGAAAACAAAGGATAGCCCGCAGCCTAAGAAGGCTATTGTCACACAGCCAATTGACAAAACTGATGCAATTACAGGTAGGCTAGGACCTGTAATCCAAATCTTGGTTTGTGGTTACCCCGGCCGTATTCCCTCAGGAGTCAAAGGGAACAACCTGGGTGTTAACAGTAGCCACCACAACTCTTCTCAGAGATAAGCTACCATCGCCCTAGCTAGTTTATTTGCATTGTTGTTTGTAAGCATATTTAAGTATTTTACATTAATGAAATGAAGTATTATTTCCACTACATATTTGTGTTTATGGTTAACTCTGTAATTTGTTACGTTCCTGTTTAAATCTGAATCAATGGTATCAGAGCGGTCTACCTTTTCTTTGTTTTTATTTGCATATCTCCAACGAGGTCGGGATATAAGGAGCTAGGGCTTGAACTGGTCGAACCTTTGCAAGACCAGCCTTACAAATCCCGATGGCCTCCCATGGTGGATGAAAAGAAAGATGAGGGGGCAAGGGATCCTATCAAAATCTTGCTCAAAGAAGCCCTCGAGCAACAAATGAACGCGATGATGGACAGCTTTGCGCAAATCCTTCAGTGGCTACCTAGAGGCGACGCATCGGCTTCCAACAACTACTCTAGAAACGACACACCATTTAAGGTACAAGTTAATTTTTAAATCGCCATATTCAAGGGTTAGATAGACAGAGATTCTATAGACAAGTGGTTAAATCTGTTAGAAGGGTATTTTTCTGTTCATGATTTTTCTAATCGGGAAAAGATTATTTTCGCTCTTCTCAAAGCAGCCCCCCACATCAATGACTGATGGGAAACCTAGTGCGAGAAGAAGGATGAAAGTACGGGCTCACTATTTTCAGCCGCACCCACTTGGGATTCCTTCTGGGATGCCATCAAGGAGAAGTACTACCCTGTCAAAAGCTATGAGGACAAATACATAAAGTGGACCACGCTGCGGCAGGGAAGGGACCAAGATGTGCCAGAGTTTACAAATATTTTTTGTACCCTTCGCGCACAGTTGGGTATCAAGGATTCTGAGCTACATTTGGTACTCAAATAGCACGGCTGCCTACATAGGTATATCAAGGAAGAGATGGAGTTCCTGAACATCTCCTCGACATATCGATACACTGTCAAAATTGAGCAGAAGTTTAAACAAAAGAAGCAAGACTTTGGATCTACAAATCTGAAGACCAAAGGACAAAGCCAAGGCGGGTTGACCCAAGACAACCCGTCAAAGCTGCAGGAAAATAACAACACCACAAATTTAAAGAAGGACAGAGGAAAGTGGTGTGAGTTCCATAAGAGCCCCACTCACAACACGAGTGTCGAAACAAGCGGACGCTGGTGGCCAAGTTGAAGGCTTTCAAATCAGATGCATGTTCTGACCCTGAGTCAGAACCCGACAAGTGGAATGGAAAAGGGAAGCAGATAATTGACAAGGAGCCCAGCGCCATTGTTGCCACCGTGAAGATCCAGAAGAATGAGCCCGAAGATCTGGAGGAGGGGGAGCGTCTTTTCCACTCACAAATGTGGGTGAAGGGTTCGCCACTACAATTCATTGTCAACAGTGGCAACCCCCATTTCAGTAGAGGTCGTGAAGCAAATGGGCCTACCGACTACACCACACCCACAGCCGTATAGTATCGGGTGGCTTCACCAAGGACGAGATCTTCAAGTTCGCCAGTAGTGTCACCTTCCCTACAGCATCAAGCCCTTCACATATGAGGTATTGTGTGATGTTACACCTCTAGATGTTTGTGATGTATTATTAGGCCATCCATACTTGTGGAGGCGACATGTTGTGTATGAGTCAAGGCCTCGCGCTGTTATTATTTCTTTGGATAATTCATTATACAGGATACCGGAGGTAGCCACACCTACCGCCACCTCTTTGATCACTGCTAAGAAAGGCAGCAAGCTCATCTCCCAGACTAGGAAATTCATTTTCTGTCCGGTTCGCTCCCAAAGTAAGGGGAAGATCGTCACCACAGCCATGACCCCCGTGAAGGGTTCCTCCACGCAACAGCAGTAGCAAAGGGATACGGTCATGACAGAACATAGGAACAACTTCTCCTCACCCACATGGGTACCACACAATATTCAAGTGGGAAAAAAAGTCAGGTTGCATCTGCAGAAAGAATTCCTTGCAAGAGCCCATCAGAAGCTCCGACCACGTCGACATGGTCCTTCCACCATTACCAAGGCTGTGGGAAATAATTATTTGGAGCACATCATTCCTCCATTCCTTTGCTTGCACCGAGTGTTCAATGTGGAATGCCCTCAACCATGCTTCCCGCGATTACTGGACACATCAAAGATTGCAGAACAGCTCACTAGGGACCAAGTTCAACAGATGGAGGAACTCAACGCAATGGGGACCATTGCTTCCTGGGGAGGGGAATGATCTAGGTGGATGTTGGTGGCCACCCACCTATCCCATTTGGACCCCCACAATAGTCTCTTTCAATTTTTCAGTTTCTTAGAGATAAGCTACCATCACCCTAGCTGGTTTATTTCCATTGTTGTTTGTAAGCATACTTCAATATTTTACATTAATGAAATGAAGTATTATTTCCACTACATCTCTGTGTTTATGGTTACCTCTGTAATTTGTTGCGTTCCTATTTAAATCCAGATCAGTGGTATCAGAGCAGTCTACTTTTTCTCTGTTTTTCTTTGCATGTCCCCAATGAGGTCACGATATAAGGAGTTAGGGCTTGAACTGGTTGAACCTTTGCAAAACCATCCTCGCAAATCCCAACGGCTTCCCATGGTGGATGAAAATAAAGATGAGGGGGCAAGAGATCCTATCAAAATCTTGCTCGAAGAAGCCCTTGAGCGACAAATGAATGTGATGATGGAAAACTTTGCGCAGATCCTTCAGCGACTACCTAAAGGCGACGCATCGGCTTCTAAAAGTTACCCTGGAAATGCCACACTGTTTAAGGTACAAGTTAATTTTGAAACCCCCATATTTGAGGGTCAGATAAATGCAGATGTCATCGATAAATGGTTAAATCTACTAGAAGGGTATTTTTCTATTCATGATTTTTCTAGTAGGGAAAAGGTTATTTTCGCTCTTCTCAAAAGAGACCCCCACGTCAAGGACTAGTGGGAAACCTACTGTGAGCAGAAGGATGAAAGTATGGGCTCACTATTTTCAGCCACACCCACTTGGGATTCCTTCTGGGATGCCATCAAGGAGCAGTACTACCATGTCAAAAGCTATGAGGACAAATACATAGAGTGGACTACGCTGCGGCAGAGAAGGGACCAAGATGTGCCACAGTTCACAAACATTTTTCATACCCTTCGCACACAGTTGGGTATCAAGGATTCTGAGCTACATATGGTACTCAAATACTGCGGCTGCCTACATAGGTACATCTAGGAAGAGATGAAGTTCCTGAACATCTCCTCGCTCGGCATGGCGTACCGATACGCTCTCAAAATTGAGAAAACGTTTAAACAAAAGAAGCGATACTTTGGATCTACAAATCCGAAGACTAAAGGACAAAGCCAAGGCGGGGTGACCCAAGACAACCCGTCAAAGCTGGAGGAAAAGAACAGCACCACGAAGTCAAAGAAGGACACAGGAAAGTGGTGTGAGTTCCATAAGAGCCCCACTCACAACACAAGTGAGTGTCGGACCAAGGAGGTGTTGGTGGCCGAGTTGAAGGCTTCCGAATCAGATGCATGTTTCGACCCCGAGTCAGAACCCGACAAGGGGAATGGAAAAGGGAAGTAGATCATTGACGCAGAGCCTGGCGCCACTGTTGCCACTGCCAAGATCCAGAAGAATGAGCCCGAATATCCAGAGGAGGGGGAGCATCTTTTCCACTCACAAATGTCAGTGAAGGGTTCGCCACTACAATTCATTGTCGATAGTGGCAGCCAAAAGAACCTCATTTCAGCAAAGGTCATGAATCGGCTGGGCCTATAGACTACACCACACCCATAGCCATACAATATCAGGTGGCTTCACCAAGGACGAGATCTTTGAGTTTGCCAACAGCACCGCCTTCCCTATAGCTTCAAGCCCTTCATAAATGAGGTATTGTGTGATGTTACACCTCTAGATGTTTGTGATGTATTATTAGGCCAGCCATACTTGCGGAGGTGACATGTTGTGTATGAGTCAAGGCCTCGTGTTGTTATTATTTCTTTTGGTAATTCATTATACAGGATACCAGAGGTAGCCCTACCTACCGCCACCTCTTTGATCACTGCTAAGAAAGACAATAAGCTCATCTCCAAGACTAGGAAATTCATTTTTTTTCTGGTTCACTCCAAAAGTAAGGGGAAGATCGTCACCACATCCATGACCGCTGTGAAGTGTTCCTCCACGCAGCAATAGTAGCAAAGGGATACGGTCATGACAGAACACAGGAACAACTTCTCCTCACCCACATTGTTATTGGGAAATCTAGTGTCTATGCAGAGCTGCTAGTCCCACTAAGGCTAGCAGCTACCTTAGAAACAAACAAACTAAAACCACTTTCGTTTTCCTTTATGAGAGGTAGATAAGAGGGGAAAGAAGGAGACCAACCTCTGTCTTGCGCTTGGTTCCTTGCTTGATTCCTCTCCCTTCTGATAGATCTTTGCCACTTGCTTCCTCGTTTACCCAACTTCAAAGAGTACCTGTAGAATCAAAGCAGCATAACACTATCCAAGAACAGATATCTACTATCATAAGCAATATAGGACCAGATATATATTGACCACACAAATGCATATATCATCAATCATACAAGAATGTGGAGGAAAACTCGAATATCTTTATTAATAATCAAGAATAGCAAAGAGGATTACAACCCATTGTCCTGACCAAACGTCATCCTCTCAGCAAGAAATCCATTCTTCACCTCATGAAAAGCTTAGATCACCCAACACTATGATGTTACAACAAGAAACCAACAACGCTTCCTTACAAGATACAAAATTCCAGCCTCTAGATCTCTTGGATGAGGGATCCATATATAGATGTTTGCAAAGGGGGGTGAGTTAGATTTTGAGATTTGATTAGTGTCCTCTCTCTGATAGTTCTTGATTCCACTTGGAGATTGATGACTCTTACTCATCCCTGGGCAAATGCAGAGAGGCAAGTGTCACAGGAGAAGTTTCTGGAAGATTCCATGATCCTCCACCTCACAGATTGACCCTGCCATTTGTCCACTCTCGCCCATCGCACCCCATAGAAGGGATTTTCAGTATGCATCGCACCTCCCGTGTGCATTTAGGTGGGATGCAGCGCACTTTGACCATGGAGCAGGTGAGATGGTCCAGTTTTGACCAGTTCTGAGTAGTTTTTCATGGAGAAATTTTGGGAGATGCTGTAATCAGTTGACCTTGTTCTTTTAGGGGTTGGAACAACACTTTTAGGGACTTAGGAGCCCTTGGTTTATGGACATTTATGATTGGGGTTGCAGTGCCCAAAATGTCTATAATAGTTGCCCCTAAAGCATGAGGTCATTAATCTTTTGATGTCGGGTGAAATGCTTTATTATGAGGATCCGAAGTTTTTTCAAGCTAGAAGGCAACCTGTAATAAGATACAATACAATACATTATCTTCATAATATTTTCATGATCTAGCTGAGGCAAGCATTCCCATGCTCAGCTTTATAAATTCATTTTCATGTACATAATACAGACAATCGTCTGCGTGCAGACTGATGATTCTGGAAGAGCCATCATCCCTTAGGTTGGATGATTATCTATGCAGTAATGATATACATTTGATGTCTTTATTTTCCTGAATATATATCGTAGCCCGGATGGATGAAACTAGATCCGGGGTCTTCAATCTCATTCGATCTTTGCTCAAATTACAAGTCGATCCATGTGAGAGATGTTCTGGAGTCGAACATGGAAAGACATTGCCTGATTACCAGCCAATGATGTAAGATGTTAACAGGCGCGAGAGGAATCATCAATAATGATGATGACCCTCAAGGTACTACAGTACAATTCACGTGGTGTGAATAAGGGACTTGGCGTTGAACACCACGCAAAATCTTTCGGTCGAAGGCCATTGATGTAAACTTGTCGCCGGAAGTGAGAAACTTGCCATTGAGGCATGCAAGCTTCAAAGTACTGAAAGGGTTTTTCCTAGATCGACTTCATGGATAATAAGCGGATGTCGACAAGAAGCAATCCGTCATAGGAGGGCCTTATTGAATCCCACATCAATGACACGGAACGGAGCAAATGATTTTAATGGAGGTGAAAACGATCTGATGACATAAGGTTCAGGGTGGCGGTCATGAAATAATGGAGCGTAAATGTATTGCAGTGGATGAGACACAGGTGAATTCTCTAAGTGACTTCTCTTGAACATATTGGTGACACTGATATGATGGATTGGTAGCGTTAACCCCAAATGTGGATGGTGTGATGGACCAATGGTGATATGACCAGTGAACGGAACAACCCAACCCGACTCGGATGTGGAGTGAAAGTGTCATGTTCAAGAGTGACTTGCTACCAATAAAGTTTCTTCAAGTTTTCTTTCCAATTTTTCCCCAGTCATTGCTGACCAGTACCTCTTTATTTTTGTCAAGCTTGAGGAGGATAACATATGCTTGTTCTATAATTTTCCCTTTGGGCAAACCCATCACTATGTTTTAAGGAGCCTAGCGATGGCGAAACTCGTTGTTGTTTGTATGGACAAGTTTGTCGCTATTCGGTTTTAACGAGTTTAACAACAAAGATAACTCGGTCCTTTTCAATTTTAGAGAGTCTGAAAGGGTTGTAAAGAAAAATCCAACAATCCTTTTTCGTTTTATAATCCCTTAAGTCCGAAAAAGTATAAAATAATACAAAAGGGATGAATTTTCAGTAATTTTAACTAGCCGAACAAAACAAGCGCTCGATATTTTTGTGTAATAATCCCTCAGGTCCAAAAAGATTAAAATCTAAAGAAGGGATAACACTTCCGGTCACTTTAACGAGCTGGAGAGGCCAATTACTCAGCAATATTTTCATATTTTACGAGTCAGATGAAAAGAGCTTAAAGGAGACTCATTTTTTGAGGAACGAGTGATAAATTCGGGTAGCAACTGAATCCAGGTAAGGTTTGGAATTTTCCAATCACGGCAGTGTCACAAGGATGGCTAAAAGGATCACTCTTTGCAGATGTTCCTCAAAAAGGGTAAACAATCAAATGGAGGTGAATGATCGGCCAATACAGGGTGGAGGTGATGATGAGAACACGACCAAGGCTCAAAGTTTGATGATAATGCATTCACGATGGTTATTCACCGGGAATTGGTTTATTTTTTAATAAATGAGCTTAAACTCTGGGGGAAACATTTGCTCATTGCTTATGTTTAATTTTTAACGAGCTTGAACTCCACATAAAAACTACTCGTGGCGGGTTTATTTTTTAACGAGCTTGAACCCTGCAGTAACACTGCTCGTGATAAGTTTGCATGCCCCCAGCATAATAACACAAATCGAGGTGCATGCCCCTCAAGCTTCATTGCATTCAACTTGGTGGTTGGAATGAAGGTTTACCTTTGAGATTTGGAAAGGGATTTGTTTCATTTTTTAATGAGGTTGACACAGTAAAAGAACTTTCCTCATGGCTCCTTGTTTCATTTCTTAACGAGGTCGACACGAGATAAGAACCGTCCTCGGAATCCACCGTATTTACAGTATTTGATAGAAAATCAAAAATTGAAGGATGGTTAAGGTTGCTGGAATAATCTTCGTGGTAATCCGGAAGATGGGAGCGATGGTGGTAATCTTCCCATGGTGCCTCTACTATCATCATTGATTGAATGGTTCCTTCGTCTATAGAATGTACGTGTGACCAAGGATCTGAAGAGGTGCCATATTCCTTAGACCTATCTATCCAAACACTCGATGAGCATTGATTTGGGTTTGCCCCCTAGGCCAAGAAAATTGATTGCTACATGTTGGATAGGTAAATCCCCTCTGCGGACAGAGGCGATCCCACTAGCTTAAAACAGAACTAGCCACAATCAATCCACGCTGCCACGCAAGTTCCTAGTTGTACATTAAAGGTGAATTAAAAAGACCAACCTGGAATCCAACGCTATAGTCGAAGCAGAGTTGGTGTTCCCACTCCCTTGCTCCGGCAGGTCACAATCCTTACGATCCTTGCAAACGGACACCTGCACATGCAAAGGAAGAAACAGATACAAGCATAAAATCCACCAAGGCACAACTATATTTCAGTCAGAAAGGAAATAAATCAACATCACTATAATAGACAATGAGATTGGAACTATAATAACAGTCGTTCATTAATTAATAATAGACAGGAAAAGTTACAACCAAGGTTCTGACGTTGAACCTTTCCTCTGGCTGGGCGAGCAGCTATATGCCTTGCAGTAGACTTCCTCTCTCTCGGACTCCCGGCAGCATAACCTCTCTAGCATTACTCCAACAACTCAAGAACTCAAAACTACAGCACTTCGGAACTCATAAACTTGGAACTAGCTTGTCTAATGCATGAGGACAGGCTTTTATAGATGAAGAAGGGAGAAATATTCAATGCACCAGGACACCCATTGTGGAATGGCAACATCCATGAAAAGCTACTGCAGATAGATATGATGAATCTTTGAGCTTTATCAGATGGATTTTTCCCTCAAAGGACTTCATGATCTGGGAGGAAAAATCATACAGTCGTGCTTTTGGCAAAAAACATTACTAAACTTGATTGGCGCGGGCATTGTTCTAAGACAGAGCGCCAATGGGCGCGCCCCTTTTTGAGGATCTGAGTTATTGGCGCGGGTCAGACATTGGGTACCTGCGCCAATGGGAAAAGGGAACTTTTCAGGGATAATTTGCAGAAGGTGTCTTGAGGGAACATGAAGTACATACTCAGGGGAACATAGTGCAAGTGTTTTTAGGCTATTTCACTGCTCACAGGTCCCGAAATGCATCCTCCAATGTACTGGAATCGGGTGATAGGGACGGTGACCAACGGTGACAAATTACTGTGTAACAGATGCCCCCCAAAGCATGAGGCCCGAGCGAGAGAGAGGGGTGAAATGCTTTGCAAGAACACATATAGCTGCTGCCGAGAACCTTTATTGAGAGATACTATTGATAGCTCAAATACATGATGTACGTGGTATGGTCACAGCCATCCGTAAGAGAGTACATAATAATTTAGATCTATAGTATGGATGCAGCCATCTGGGTAGGATCAATGAATTGACTCAGGTATGGTCGCAGCCATCCAGTGAATGAGTTATGTATCAAGAATCACGCCTAGATTACAACAGACACAATCCAGGATCTTGCGCTCCATCTCGACCCGAACAGAAGTACAAGTTCAAGCATGCGAATATGTGAGCTGAAGTCGAACATGCATGAACATCGTCTGATTACCAGTCAATATTTGGAACTGTTAATAGACGCGAGAGGTACCACCAATAATGACAATGGCCCTCAAGGTACTATCGGTACAATCTACGGCGTGCGAATTAGTGATCTGACGTCGAACACCCGTAGAATCATTCGATCAGAGGCTAATGATGAAAACCTCGCGTCGAACACGAAGAACCTGCCATTGAGGCATGCAGGCTCCAAGGCACCGGAAAGGAGTCTCTAGATCAGCTTCCTGGATAATGAGCTGAAGTCGACAGGAAGTGACCTTGATCGAAGGTGGGCCATAATGTTTTCCACATCATCGACACGAGACAGAGAGATGATGTTGTGAATCAAAATTGTATGAGCTATCAAAGGGAGGTTGTTTTTATGCAAAGGTCAACTTCTCTTGAACATATCGGCGCACGACGGTGGAGTTGGCAGTATTTGACATCCATGGATCAGAGGTCATGGTGACGAGGCAATGAGCAGATGAAAGGTCAAACAGAATTACCCAAACCCACGGAGGCAAGTGAAAAATGAGATTAGATATCCCCACCCAGACATGAAAGCAGATAAGTGCCATGTTCAAGAACAACATACTGCCGACACGATAATAATTATGGTTCCAAAATTTTCTTTTCCCCCACCATTTCTGGCGAGTACCCCAGTTATTTTTAACAAGCTTGATGGGGATAGCATATGCTTGTGGTGCGTCATTTCGACAAAATCCGATGTCATCAGGTTTTAACGAGTCTGACAAAGGAAGAACTCGGCGTCTTTTCATGTTTAGAGAGTTTGAAAAGGCAGCAGAAAAGGAAACTCCAGGGGTGTCCTTTTTCGTAAAGTTGTGTCTCTCGGGCCCGAAAAAGTATAAAATAATGCCCGAAAGAACCGCCCGACCATTATGATCGAGGAGTACTTTTCATAAATAGTAATTTCGACCTGAAAAAGTAAAAAAGCGATCAAAATCACGTCGTTTCGTAACCATTAACGAGTTTGAAACGACAAAAACCCGGTAATCTTTTTAAGTTTTAACGGTCGACAAAAAGAACTTAAAACGACCGCCCCTTATTTACTTTTAACGAGTCAAGGGGAGTAACTCGGCAATCTTTTCCTCTTTAAATGGTCAGAAAAAGAGCTGAAAGCGGACCTCCATTTTTATCCTCTTTAACGAGCCAAAAAGGAAAAAATACTCGGCAATTTTTTCATATTTTACGAGTTAGAAAAGAGCTTAAAGGTGACTCGTCCTAGAGGAACGAGTGGTATAAAGGGTAGCAACTGGTTCCGGTAATGGTGGAACTACTCAAAACACGTAATGGTCAAGAGGCTGGCTAATACAAACCACTCATTGCTGCGGTTCCTCAGGAAAGGATAAACAACCAAGTGAAAGCATATGATCGGCCAAAGAGATGGTGGCGATGGAATGAAACAACCAAGGCTCATCTAGCAGAATTTAGCAAATAAAAGGCAATCACGAGATGTAAATCAGGCATGGGTTCATTTTTACACAAGCTTGAACCATGGAGAACTCTGCTTGGATTCGGTTTCATGTTTACACAAGCTTGAAACGAAAAAACCATGCTTGTTATAAATTCGCATGCCCCCAGCATGATAATGCAAATCGAGGTACATGCCCCCCAAGCTTCATGGCATTCACGGAGTGGATGGAATGAAGGTTCACTTGGAAAGACTCGATTTTGAAAAGGAGGATGCATGCCGCCCGGGCTTCAGTCACGCGCCCGGGTCAGCTGCCGTCATCAGAATGACGGACTGGATGTTGAGGCATTTCCTGTGGAAATAAGACCATTTAGGAATGGTAGATGACTATATGTAAAGTGTGAACCGGGGAACGAAAGTTGGTCTACGATCTTGATCGTCCTTCCTTCGTGCGGAAAACACATCACTCTGAAGAGTGAGGACACAATTGCACGTATGCGATAAATATAGTCTCGCCCAAGGAGTAAATTGTAATCTAACGGGCCTTGGACTACCATGACGCCCATTTGAACGGTCTTCCCTTCTAATGTGATAGGTACATGGGGAAGAATTCCTAAAGGTCGACTGGTTTCTCGATGAAAACCTGTAAGGTTTCTCATCTCAGGCAGAAGCAGTGGCGAACCAAGTGCTTCCCAAGCTGTGGAAGAAAGGATGCTCACAGGAGATCCCTCATCAATAATGGTACCGGCCATAACCATTCGATAGACTTGGACTATAATTTGAAATGGTCTGGAAGCTAGTAACCGAGAATTGCCTAGTTGATCCCAATTGAAGGAAACAACTAGGTCGCTTGGAGGTGGGACCAGATAAACGGCCGGGTATGACTCTGATGGACTTCCTTCCTGCTGTGAAGGAATGAGGGGGATACTCACTTGATCATTAGAGTCTATGTTTATGTATAGAATTTGGACGGTGTGATCTTCATCCTTTACAGTGATAATATCATCTGAGGATGGAACTTCTGAAGGCAAAACCAGGTCAACTGTTATCTGGACCTTTGGAAAGACGGGTCACTTGTCATCTGGACCTTTGGACTTTCATTTGGTTTGGATTCAGGTGGTTCATCTTTGATGACAAACGTTTCCGGAACAAAGTGGTGTGTAGATGAGGAAGGTAAATCAACAGCGTTTCCGACCAGGGACTGGTCTGGAACAGGCTGAGCACAGCCAGGTTCGGGAAGAGAACGCTGAACCAAAGAGGAAGCTTGCTTGATTTCTTGGTCAGTAAAGGAACGTTCTGCAATTGCAGAGAGACGTTGATAACCAGCAGGAAGTTGAGTTGAGGGAACTGTAAGACTTTCCAATACAATAGAGGCTCTATCCATGAATGGAAAAAGGTGAAGGGGATGATTGCCTTCACAAAGTCTACAGGGGATTCAAATCTTCCCTTTTCCCTTAACATTTCTAGCTGATAGGGTAGCATCACCATGATCTCCAGAGGACGATGAAGGCAGTTCCGATCGTGAGCCCATACTTCTAAGACCCTGGGGATGCCAGGACAATCTCGAAGAAGATGGTCTTCCTTGCATAATTTACAAGGAAATTTAGCCTTCCGCGGCGGAGCAGGAGGAGACTTTACTTCAGGTATATTCGGGGTAGATGGGACCTTTCTTTTGGGAGACTTCTTCTTTTTGGTCTTCTTCTTCTTCTTCTTAGCCACCTGGTTACTTAAATCCAGAGTTTCACCAGGCGAAGTAGAAGATGAGGACGCAGCAGTAGGCGTAGAAGGGCAGGGGTCCACCTTGGAATCAAAATGATGTTGCTCGGGTGGAGGAGGTGGTGGTGGAACAGGAGTTATCACACTCGAGACCACCGAGTTTGAGAACACCCATACGGGTAAACCGATGGTGAACCCAGGTAAAGACAAAGTTGCTATATACTGAACACCAACATTTCCGACAGAAGGAATCGGACCAGCCGGGGGACCACCTTGGCCGGTGGGTTCAGGGAAGGATGCCATTTGAGCGAGAAAGAACCCTACTCAAGCTAACGCAAGCAAAATTTAACCGGGGTATATGTGATCGTGGTCAAATAAATTTTAAGACACTGAACTTTGAACTTGACCTTTTCACTTTTTAAGAGTCGAGAAAAGGACGAAAAGATGACTCTAGTCTCCTTCGAATATTTAATGAGCACGAAGTGACAAGACGCTCACAGGCACCTTTTTGTTTAAGGAGTCCGAAAAGGATCAAAAGTGACTGCTCTGGAATTCTAGGTAGAGGGTGTGCCAAACTTTTCGCAAAACCACAGAATACTTTTTAGGGTACGGGTGGTCGATCTTCGTGAATGCTGTGTTCACTGCATTGCGAATCGTAGGGCGGCCGACACGGCTTCCTATGGATAAAATCTTTATTCCTATAGGGGTCTCCCAATGTATACGCGACGGTACGTGGGACCACAGTCCGTACTGGCACCTATCGTTTCATCGTGGAGGAATCACCCAACCACTTGACAGTAAGCTACCAAGTTTAACGACGCCGGAACACGTCTCTAACCTAGACCTCTAGAATGTTTGCGTTATGTTCCAATGCGTTGTTAGGTTCATTGAGTTTATTTTATAGTTTATCTTCAATTATGTTTCAGTTTTTTGGTCCTACCGTATGTGGTCTCTCCAAACTTCCTAAATGCAATCTATATGCCAAAATTATATCATTGCATTCGATGAATTCTACCTACAGAAGAGCAGAGATTTTTTTTTTACACAAACAAAATGATCATCAAGCAAGTAACAAAGATCCTAATGCAGCTAATAACAAGAAATAAAAGTTTTTTTTCTTTTTCTTTTTAAAAGCGACAAATAGCAATAAATGCTAACTAATATAATGCAAAAAGCTCTTTTGTTTTTTGATTTTTTTAAATGGCATAATGCATGTAAACAAACCTCAAGAGATATCCATGAGTACAAACACAATTCACTCAATGGACATAGAACCAATTCAGAAACATGAAGATGAACTGTCAAAGCAAAGGAAAACACAAAGACGTTCAATGAACCATGTGATCTAAGTTCAAATGAAGTCAAGCAAGATCCAAGCAAGCTAGAAGTGAATCACTCGAAGCATAGAATACCAACTTTTAACAACCACTAGATGAGTGCGGAAAACAACCAACAAGCTGACTGGATAATCAAATCACAAGATCCCACAGAAGGCTCGACATGCAAAGCCACTAGGTACTCTAGGGCTGGGATACAAAATCGATAGAAATAAGCAAACAACTGAAGGATGAAGGTAACAACCAGTCACACAGAGGTCCAACACACTCCCAGAAGCAGCAAAAGATGTGGAAAAACAAAAAATCCGAGTTTAAGGAGCTTTCAAGTACCAAACTGGCAAAATTCACAGAGCTGGCGCGACTTTGAATCTGCAACTCGCTCTAACAGTCAATTGGCGTGGGTCTTTATGGAGCAACATGTGCCAACTGGCGCGACTGTCAAAAGAAAAAAACGCGCCAGCCGCGTTTACTGACCCAAAAAATAAATATAACAACCCAGGGTCTGATTGACAGTGCCCAGCAGATAACAATTTCAAAACTGACCCAGAAAGCGAGAGAAAACTAATCATGCAAGACAAACTCCAAATAGCTTCTCCCCAATGGAGTCGCCAAATTGTTGGTGAGGTAAATCCCCTCTGCGGACAGAGGCGATCCCACTAGCTTAAAACAGAACTAGCCACAATCAATCCACGCTGCCACGCAAGTTCCTAGTTGTACATTAAAGGTGAATTAAAAAGACCAACCTGGAATCCAACGCTATAGTCGAAGCAGAGTTGGTGTTCCCACTCCCTCGCTCCGGCAGGTCACAATCCTTGCGATCCTTGCAAACGGACACCTGCACATGCAAAGGAAGAAACAGATACAAGCATAAAATCCACCAAGGCACAACTATATTTCAGTCAGAAAGGAAATAAATCAACATCACTATAATAGACAATGAGATTGGAACTATAATAACAGTCGTTCATTAATTAATAATAGACAGGAAAAGTTACAACCAAGGTTCTGACGTTGAACCTTTCCTCTGGCTGGGCGAGCAGCTATATGCCTTGCAGTAGACTTCCTCTCTCTCGGACTCCCGGCAGCATAACCTCTCTAGCATTACTCCAACAACTCAAGAACTCAAAACTACAGCACTTCAGAACTCATAAACTTGGAACTAGCTTGTCTAATGCATGAGGACAGGCTTTTATAGATGAAGAAGGGAGAAAGATTCAATGCACCAGGACACCCATTGTGGAATGGCAACATCCATGAAAAGCTACTGCAGATAGATATGATGACTCTTCGAGCTTTATCAGATGGATTTTTCCCTCAAAGGACTTCATGATCTGGGAGGAAAAATCATACAGTCGTGCTTTTGGCAAAAAACATTACTAAACTTGACTGGCGCGGGCATTTTTCTAAGACAGAGCGCCAATGGGCGCGCCCCTTTTTGAGGATCTGAGTTATTGGCGCGGGTCAGACATTGGGTACCTGCACCAATGGGAAAAGGGCACTTTTCAGGGATAATTTGCAGAAGGTGTCTTGAGGGAACATGAAGTACATACTCAGGGGAACATAGTGCAAGTGTTTTTAGGCTATGTCACTGCTCACAGGTCCTGAAATGCATCCTCCAATGTACTGGAATCGGGGTGATAGGGACGGTGACCAACGGTGACAAATTACTGTGTAACACTACAATATTTCTAAAATGGTGATGATCCATGCTGACAAAATGTTTAGGAATATTCTGAATCCATTAGATATAGAAGATTTCATATTGCAGGTTTCCACTATGGCCACTTCCGCCAGATTACTCGGAGGCGGTAAGGCAAAAGTACCCATTAAGGCAGGGTCTTTTAGGAGGCCTACTCCAATATTTTGAAGCAAATGATTGCTTCCATGGATCATTGGAATGCTTCCCGTAACTTGTGAACTGTTGGGGAGAAATGTTTGTTGGTCGACGATTGTAATTCCTCCTTGGAAGGGAAATGAAATCTTCCTGAAGTAGGTCGACACAACTGCAGCCATGGCATATATCTAGGGCCTTCCCAGTAGGATGTTGTAATCAAGGTTTCCGTCGATTACTTCAACATCTATTTCTACTGTTTTCCCCCCCAGTTCAACTTGCAAGTTACTTAAAATCCCATATGGGGTATATGTTCGTCCATCAAATGCTTTTAATGTCGTCGAAGATCTTGACAAGGTTGGAGATCCTAAAGTTTTCCAACAACTCATCAACATAATACATGTAGATGCCCCCTCATCAATAATTGTTCGATGAACAGTTTTTTTGAGGGCTTTCACTTGAATAAGGAAAGCTAGTTGAGCTGGTAACTGAGGGTCATATCCTTTGTGATTAAAGGATACAAGATTGGAATCCGTTGGGACAATCCCACCTATTACTGATAATAGATCTTGCTTTTGGGAGAGGCAATTTTGTGGTACCTCAAGTGTCAACATAGCGGACGGTGATTGGGCCAGGTCCTCTACTATATTATAATTATGTGCTACTTTGGCATGAGGATTAAATGTCGATTTGTGTACTACTCCCTTTGGCGGCTTTATCATTGGTTCAGGAATGATGGGTGGCACAACTTCGGTCAAAGTTGTTGTCGAACTACTAGGTTGTTCATTAGCCTTGTTATTTGACAACTGTGGATTCCCGTAATCTTTATTCCTTTTCAAAGCATCATTTTGTTGCTTTGAGATAGAAAACATAAGCACTTGGGATCGGGAAGCATTTTGATTAGCAACCAGTTTGGTTCCCCAGTTTGGAAATGGATCAGTCAATACTGCTGAGGTTTTTGAACTCTTAAAGAGTTTCTTAACTTCAGCTTTATGTGGACAATCTCTCGTCCGATGATCCTCATCGCATATCTGACACCTTGCAGGGGGTTTCCGTTGCCCATAAGGGTTTGCAGAAGGTTTTTCAGGATATGACTCATCCTGCTTCTTTTTTCTCCCTTTATTTTTCTTCTTGCCCCCTGGTTGCTTTAGTTGTTTGCCCTTGTCAGTCGACACGACATTTACCTCCAAGGCGAGAAGTTCTTCATTTGCATTTTGATCAGAAATCTTACGGGCCTTTTTAGATGTAGCCTTTGTTGATTTCATGTCTATCGTACCAATCACGCCATCGCCGGCATGAGAGTCATTGTTCGATTTAGGAGGAGGAGGAACGGAAAGTTTTGGCCTGGGAGCATCAGGGATTTTATCGTAGAGCATGCCAGACTGAGTATAAATCAAGTCTAAATATTGTGCATGAGAAATAACTTTCTCTTCAGTGACGACTCATCCCTTTTCCACATCTTCTGTAATGGAAGGAAATAATGACTTAATATACCATTCAGCTAAAAGCTGATCAGGACATATGTTTTTACCATTCTACGACGACGTCGCCACTCATGAATATGATCGGATATGTGAGTGGTTGTCGTTTGCTTGAAATTGGTAAGAAGTTTTGTTCCCGTTTTGTACCTTATGGCTAACTGAAAATGGGTTAAAAAGGTTGTAGCTAGGGCACTGAAGTTATCAAACGAAGCTCTAGGTAATTCGATATACCATTTTGCTACCGGACCAGTTAACGTTCTCTGAAAAGGGCGAAGCCTAATCAAATCATTGTTTAGGGTGTTTGATGAACACCACAGATGAAAGGTCATCACATGATTCGACGGGTCTTCACCTGGATTTCCATTAAATTTAGGAATATCTAACGGAAGTTTATGCGGAATCACTGGCCACCAAGGGGCGTAAGCAATTGGATCATTCATTAGCCGATTTAGATCCGGTAACTCTAAAGTTGCCACGAAGGGTAACTGTTGATTCAGGTTTGGCAAAGCATACCCAAGATAAGATGGAATTGCCTGAGTAGTTGGTCTTTGCATACCAGCATAATGCATTTGATGCTGGTAACTTTGGTAAGGTTAATGGGCATAACCATTGTAGAATGGTTGATTTTGACCGTTTTGAATATATGGCTGCCCATTATTTGCAAAGATTTGTTGCTCGGATCCTTGGTAAACTTGTTGGAATTGCGGTTGTTGATATTGCACCAGCCATGGTTGTGAAGCCATGTGTTGTTGTCCAATACTGGCTGTTTGACCAAGATGAGGGGTAGTTGTACCCGTTTGGGCCTGTGTCATTCCACTAGTTGGCGATTGTGGTCGAGTCGCAGGGACAAGAGGCTATTGCATTACAACCTGAGAAACCTGAGGTTGGCATACAATAGGCAACACTTGTACTTGTGATACCGTCATAATAGCCGGCGTAGTTGGTATATTAGACATAGTTAAACATTGTTGCATCGAGTATACAACTCTTGGTTGTTGAGGCAGTATTGGCACCCAACCGCTAGATGTAATTCCAACATAACCTGAATTTTGTTGTGAACTCTCATATGGTTTTCCTCCCAGAGGAGACAATGAAAGGGTATATTGCCCCCCATACGGCGGTAATCCGGTACTCAAAGGAATTGTTTGTCCTTGAGGACCGGACTGCCCAAATTGACACCGTGAAGGGTCAATTTGCTGAGACTCAACGTAAGAGTTCTCGGATATTATTCCGAATGAACAAATAGGAACGGACCATACTGTTGAAATAGCCCCTGAGTGGGCCCCATCTAGCGATTGAGAGCTAGTTGGGACAGATGGTATGCCGGCGAACATTGTTGGAGTGACAGTAGGAAGTTCTACCGTTGCTATGTCGGATGACACAGTCCTAGATGTCGACGGTTGTTCAGACATTTCTAGTCTATCCAAAAGATTTCCTAGCGATTCTACAGGAGCTTTCGATAACGATAGACTAATTTCTGATGAAGAAGGATATAGGGTGATTCCGACTCCAAATTGCGATGGAGTACTAGATGGAGGATCTTCCACAATCTCTTCTATAGCAATCAGACCAGGTGGAAGAGGTAGACCGTCAGGTCCGTAAAATATTTTTGGTGCCGAAGTAGGTATAGAATTTGCAGCAACCAATGTTTTGGGAATAACACCTTCCGAATCAGCTGTAGATGGAGCTGGTTCAGTAATACAAGTGTTTACCTTCACACTAGGATCAGCCCTACTATCCTTTGGTGGTTGTGGAACTTCTTCTATAAAGGCAGGGATACCAAAAATGTTTGGAGTAACCGGAGTCTCCGATGGTGTTGGAACATTTGTTCTAACTTTACCAGGGGATTTGGAACCGGTTAAACGAGTTCGCTTTGTCCGTAACAATTTTGATTCTGGAGACAAAGATGGTTGACTCGTAAGTCTCCATGAACGACGAGGTTTCAATTGACTTTCTTCCACGATTGCGGATTACTCGATCAACTAAAAATCAAGGGGAAATATGTTTCTGAATTAAATGAATTTTAGACGCTTTGACACAACTTTTTTTTTCAATTTTTAAGAGTCGAGAAAAAACAAAAGATGACTCTAGTCGCCTTCGATTTTTAATGAACTTGAAGTGAAAAGTGCTCAGATGGACCTTTTCCTTTAAGGAGTCTGAAAAGGAACGAAAGAGACTACTCCGGAAATCTAGATAGAGGGATTACCAAACCAATCGCAAAACTGCAGAATACTTTTTACGGTACGGCAGTCAATCTTCCCGAATGTTGTGTTCAGTGCATTGCGATCGATAGGGTGGCAGACACGGCATCCTATGGATCAAGGATAAAACCTATTGTGGTCTCCCAATATATGCTCGACGGTACGTGGGAGCACAAGTCTGTACTGGCACTTATCGTCTCAAAGTGGAGGAATCACCCAACCAGCAATGAAAACAATAGTTACCAGGCTTTATGACGTCGGAATACGTCTCTCGCCTAGACTTCTAAATGTTGTGCGTTAGGTTCCAAAGCGTTTTTAGATTCATTAAATTTATTTTACAGTTGATCTTGCTTAAGAAATTTGCCTTTCAAGTTCACCACGTGATGTAGATATACAATTTCCTAAAATGCAATCTAAGATGATAAACTATCGTTTAATATTCTTTTTGCAATGAAAATCCTAGCTACTAAGGAAAGAGAGATGATATTCTTTCAACATAGAGCAGAGAGCACACACTATATGCACTGTCCTAAATCAAACCAACAAACAATCTAAATGAAAATTCACATGCATGTATTTGTTTTCAGCCTTCTTAATGTGTGAATGATAAAAAGAAAGCTAAGTGCAAATCTGAATTATTTTTCAAAGCAACATTACTAACAAGTTTCTTTTCAAGACAAAATGAAGACAATGACGACACTTCGTTATTTGGAATTGAAAACTTGCTTTCGACACTTGAAAAACTACTAATTCAAATCAAATACAAGAGTAACAGTGTAATCAACTATCAAGAACAATAGGATTCTCTTCTATGACTGAAAACGATACTTGCAACACTTCCAAATCAAGAAACGACAATTCAATTACACTACTTCTTTGTAAAAGAGAACTAAAAATGGCTCACAATACATAAAAAAAATTTACAGTTCTTTGCACAATGGAGGCAAAATAATGGCAAAGAAGGGGGTTTCCAACAAAGGTATACTGACTACAGACAGCAAAACTCCTAAATAGAGCTGAAAAGAGTGAAAAAACCAAAGTCTAAAGGCAAAATTAGCCCTTTCTGATCAGCGCACCTGTTACACAGGGATTCCAGTATGCATCCCACCTACAGCACATGGGAAGTGCGATGCATACTGAGATCCTTGAAGAGAGGGTGCGATGGTACAGTGCGAGACTTTTGATCTTGTTCTTGATCATAGTTTGCAGCACAGTTCAGGGATTTTGGCTGAGCAAGTGGTAATCAGTAAATAAATCACAGGGGTAGAGTCTAAGGAGGTTACTAGAGCCACCACAAGGGCAATTAGAGAGATTTTAAATCAATTGTTCAGTTCATAAACAAAACTCGGAGATAGACTGAAGCAGCATTGATCTACTTTGCACTTGCATAGAAAATGCAGTTTGAAGGCTAGCTGGCTTGATTTTAGGCTCTGTTTGTAAGTTTATAAAGCAAACAAATATAGACGCACAAACAATCTATTCACTCCCCAGTGGAGTCACCATTCTGTTATCGGGAAATCTAGTGTCTATGCAGAGCTGCTAGTCCCACTAAGGCTAGTAGCTACCTTAGAAACAAACTAACTAAAACCACTTTCTTTTTCCTTTATGAGAGGTAGATAAGAGGGGAAAGAAGGAGACCAGCCTCTGTCTTGCACTTGGTTCCTTGCTTGATTCCTCTCCCTTCTGATAGATCTTTGCCACTTGCTTCCTTGTTTACCCAACTTCAAGGAGTACCTGTAGAATCAAAGCAGCATAACACTATCCAAGAGCAGAGATCTACTGTCATAAGCAATATAGGACCAGATATATATTGACCACACAAATGCATATATCATCAATCATACAAGAATGTGGAGGAAAACTCGAATAGATTTATTAATAATCAAGAATAGCAAAGAGGATTACAACCCATTGTTCTGACCCAACATCATCCTCTCAGCAAGAAAGCCCTTCTTCACCTCATGAAAAGCTTAGATCACCCAACACTATGATGTTAAACCAAGAAACCAGCAGCACTTCCTTACAAGATACAAAATTCTAGCCTCTGGATCTCTTGGATGAGGGATCCATATATATATGTTTACAAAGGGGGGTGAGTTAGCTTTTGAGATTTGATTAGTGTCCTCTCTCTGATAGTTCTTGATTCCACTTGGAGATTGATGATCTCTTACTCATCCCTGGGCGAATGCAGAGAGGCAAGTGTCACAGGAGAAGTTTCTGGAAGATTCCATGATCCTCCACCTCACAAATTGACCCTGCCATTTGTCCACTCTTGCTCATCGCACCCCATAGAAGGGCTTTTCAGTATGCACCGCACCTCCCGTGTGCATTTAGGTGGGATGCAGTGCACTTTGACCATGGAGCAGGTGAAATGGTTTAGTTTTGACCAGTTCTGAGTAGTTTTTCATGGAGAACTTCTAGGAGATGTTGTAATTAGTTGACCTTGTTCTTTTATAGGTTGTAACAACACTTTTAGGGACTTAGGAGCCCTTGGTTTATGGACATTTATGATTGGGGTTGCAGTGCCCAAAAATTTCTATAACACACATGGGTACCACACAAGCTTCAGGTGGGCAACAAAGTCTGGTTGCATCTGCAGAAAGAACGCCTTACAAGAGCCCATCAGAAGCTCTGACGATGCCGACATGGTCCTTACACCATTACCAAGGTTATGGGAAATAATGCTTTGGAGCATAGTATTCCTCCATTCCTTTGCTTGCACCGAGTCTTCAATGTGGAATGCCCTCAACCATGCTTCCCACCATTACTTGACACATCAAAGATTGAGGAACAACTCACCAGGGACCAAGTTCAGCAGATGGAGGAACTAAACGCAATGGGGATCATTGCTTCCTAAGGGGGGAGGAATGATCCAGTTGGATGTTGGTGGACACCCACCTATCCCATTTGGACCCCCACAACTATCTCTTTCAGTTTTTTAGTTTCCGTAATTGTAGCACAATTTACTATTTTTAGCAGTTTTTCGGGTCCTAAACTTCAGGAGCCGTTTTGAGGCCCCAAGTGACGTTTTTTGGGAAATATGGAAGCAACATGGGGACATGTACCAATTTTTCCCTTCCCAAAGTTATATCTCTCGGATAGATCTTTCTAACGAGCTATTGTACGTGTCAAATGGAGATCGTGTGCCAAAGTTACAACCTCGAGAAGTTGATGTATCAAATTACCCGAAACAGGGCCCACAGTTTGGCATTTCATCTTCTAGGGTTATGTTTTTGGATGTTTAAGGTTTTCCATTATTTCTCAACAATAAATAGGCCTTCGAGCCTCATTGTAACACAGTTAAGAGGCATGTAGCCGCCACATCTCTTCTCAGAGATAAGCTACCATCGCCCTAGATGGTTTCTTTCCATTACTGTTTATAAGCATATTTCAGTATTTTACATTAATGAAATGAAGTATTATTTCCGCTACATCTCTATGTTTATGGTTACCTCTGTAATTTTTTGCATTCTTGTTTAAATCTGGATTAGTGGTATTAGAGCAGTCTGCTTTTTCTCTGTTTTTATTTGCATGTCCCCAACGAGGTCATAATATAAGAAGTTAGGGCTTGAACTGATCAAACCTTTGCAAGACCAGCCTCGAAAATCCCAACAGCCTCCCATGGCAGATGAAAATAAATACGAGGGGGTAGGAGATTGTATCAAAATCTTGCTCAAAGAAGCCCTTGAATGACAAAGGAACACGATGATGGACAGCTTCACAGATCCTTTAACGGCTACCCAGAGGCGACGTATCGGCTTCCAACAGCTACTCTAGAAATGCCACATCGTTTAAGGTACAAGTTAATTTTGAAATCCCCATATTCAAGGGTCAGATAGATGCAGATGTCATCGATAAATGGTTAAATTTGCTAGAAGGGTATTTTTCTGTTCATGATTTTTCTAGTTGGGAAAATATTATTTCCGCTCTTCTCAAAGCATCCCCCCATGTCAAGGACTGGTGGGAAACCTACTGCGAGCAGAAGGATGAAAGTACGGGCTCACTATTTTCAGCCACACCCACTTGGGATTCCTTTTGGGATGCCATCAAGGAGCAGTACTACACTGTCAAAATCTATGAGGACAAATACATAAAGTGGACCACGCTGCAGCAAGGAAGGCACCAAGATGTGCCATAGTTCACAAACCTTTTTCATACCCTTCGCACATAGTTGGGTATCAAGGATTATGAGTTGCATTTGGTACTTAAATACTGCAATTACCTACACAGGTACATCCAAGAAGATATGGAGTTCCTGAACATCTCCTCGCTCGACATGGCGTACCAATACGCTATCAAAATCGAGCAGAAGTTTAAACAAAAGAATCGAGAATTTGGATCTACAAATCTGAAGACCAAAGGACAAAGCCAAGGCGGGGTGACCCAAGACAACCCGTCAAAGCCACAAGAAACGAACAACACCGCAAAGTCAAAGAAGGACACAGGAAAGTGGTGTGAGTTCCATAAGAGCCCCACTCACAACACAAGTGAGTGTTGGACCAAGCAGACGCTGGTGTCCGAGTTGAAGGCTTCCGACTCAGATGCATGTTCCGACCCTGAGTCAGAACTTGACAAGGGGAGTGGCAAAGGGAAGCAGATCATTGACATGGAGCGCAGTGCCATTGTTGCAACTGCCAAGATCCAAAAGAATGAGCTTGAAGATCCAGAGGAGGGGGAGCATCTTTTCCACTCACAAATGTGGGTGAAGGGTTTGCCACTACAATTCATTGTCGACAGTGACAGCCAAAAGAACCTCATTTTAGCAGAGGTCATGAAGTGGTTGGGCCTACCAACTACAACACACCCACAGCCGTACAGTATCGGGTGGATTCACCAAGGATGAGATCTTCGAGTTTGCCAGCAGTGTCACCTTCCCTACAGAATCAAGCCCTTCATAGAGGAGGTATTGTGTGATGTTACACCTTTGGATGTTTGTGATGTATTATTAGGCCAGCCATACTTGTGGAGGCGACATGTTGTGTATGAGTCAAGGCCTCGCGTTGTTATTATTTCTTTGGGTAATTCATTATACAGGATACCGGAGGTAGCCCCACCTACTGCCACCTCTTTGATCGCTGCTAAGAAATGCAGCAAGCTCATCTCCTAGACTCGGAAATTCATTTTCTATCTAGTTCGCTCCCAAAGTAAGGGGAAGATCATCACCACATCCATGACCCTCGTGAAGGGTTCCTCCATGCAGTAGCAGCAGCAAAGGGATATGGTCATGACAGAACACAGGAACAGCTTCTCCTCACCCACAGGGGTACCACACAAGCTTCAGGTGGGCAACAAAGTCTGGTTGCATCTACAGAAAGAACACCTTACAAGAGCCCATCAGAAGCTCCGACCATGCTGACATGGTCCTTACACCATCACCAAGGCTGTGGGAAATAATGCTTTGGAGCACAACATTCCTCCATTCTTTCGCTTGCACTAAGTGTTCAATGTGGAATGCCCTCGACCATGCTTCCCACCATTACTGGACACATCATAGATTGCAGAACAGCTCACCAAGGACCAAGTTCAGCAAATGGAGGAACTCAACACAATGGGGACCATTGCTTCCTAAGGGGGAGGAATGATCCAGGTGGATGTTGGTGGCCACCCACCTATCCCATTTGGACCCCCACAACTTTCTCTTTCAGTTTTTTAGTTTCTGTAATTGTAGCACAATTTACTATTTTTAGTAGCTTTTCGGGTCCCGAACTTCAGGAGCTGTTTTGAGGCCCTAAACGACATTTTTGGGGAAATTTGGGAGCAACATGGGGCCATGGGCCGATGTTGTTCTTCCCAAAGTTATAGTTCTCGGATAGATCTTTCTAATGAGCTATTGTATGCGTCAAATGAAGATCGGGTGCCAAAGTTACGACCCTGGGAAGTTGATGTACCAATTTACCCAAAACGGGGCCCACAGTTTGGCGTTTCATCTTCTAGGGTTAGGTTTTTGGATGTTTAGGGTTTTCCATTGTTTCTCAACAATAAATAGGCCTTCAAGCCTCATTGTAACACAGTTGAGAGGCATGTAGCCACCACATCTCTTCTCAGAGATAAGCTACCATCGCCCTAGCTGGTTTATTTCCATTGTTGTTTGTAAGCATATTTCAGTATTTTACATTAATGAAATGAGGTATTATTTCTGCTACATCTCTGTGTTTATGGTTACCTCTATAATTTGTTGTTTTCCTGTTTAAATCGGAATCAACTACCACCTTATTAAATACATATCATGTGAAGGTAGGTATAGTGTGGTTTATGGGTATCATTTTAGGCTTCTTGAAGAATTGAGGTTTGGAGCAGAAACACCTCCTCACCACAGGCTCTGCATACCATACTTCCTTATGTAATCACTGATAGATACAAGCATAAAGGTGTAGGAGGGAAACCACCAACAGTTAGCCCACCATGGGTTAATTAGAATCATCATAGAAGATGACCTCCATAACCTCAGAATTCCTATCCAATGGGCAATTTTCAGAGACATGCAGACAGAGGAGGATATGAAAGCCCTCACATATGACATTAGCCCTACTGTCAGTGAAAAAGATGAGGAAGAAATTGAAACAGATGGAGAAGAAGCAGAGGGGGATGAAGATGAGATAGATGAGGAGGAAGAAAAGGAGAAAGAGAAGGAAGGTGATGAAGAAACAGAGGAAGATGTCAAGGATGAAACTGATAAAAAAGATGAGGATCTAGAAGGAGAAGAAGAGAGGAAAAACATAGAGGGAAATGGAAATGGAAAAGAGGAGGCAGAAGAAAAGAAGGAGTCACCTAGGGTGTCTCTAGAACTCACTAATAGAGAGGCAGTAGCTTCCCTCACTTCCCTTAGCACCCCTATCAAAAAAAAAGGCAAAAGATAGAGGCAGACCCCATTATACTTCAGAACAGGGAAAAGCACAAGGATAAGGCAGGGAAAACCTCAAACTCCAACAAAGGTTCCCATTGTTATTGAGGACTCACCTAAACAGTAGGAGAAGTTGGATCCTCCCATAAAAACTCAAGAATAAGGATCCTCAACCCAAAGCTCCCCTAAGTCTCCTATCACCTATGTGAGAAGGCCTGTAACTAGATCTACCTCATCCAAAGGAAAAAGAATCCTACAGGATACACAATAGGACCTACAGGAAGCAGAGGCAGTCCTACAGGAAACTCTGCTAAACCTACAGGAAACTCAAAAATTGGATGAGGAAAGAAGTAAGTAGCTAGAAACAAAGAGAGAGGACCAAAGCTAGAGGAGCCTAGTCCTCAACCTAAACTTAACTCCTACTACATATTTATTGAGGGGGGCAAGGTCATTTAGCAAAAATTATGCATTCCATTATTCTTTGAGCTTGAGAAAGAGAGAGCCAGAACTCATAGATGGATGTAGATTGCCAAATCCAAGGGAGTCGAGGACATTGGTCACATGGAACAAAAGCTCAAAGAGATGGGTAGAGAGCTAAGTAGCTTGAGGGACAGAGAGGCCATCATGAAAAAAAAAATAGAGGTAGAAAATACATGGTTGAAAGGATAGTTGCAATAAAGAGAAAATTAGTTGGCATCCATGGCCAGTATCTCTTTGGAAGCAATCCAATGCCGGATGCCATCTAAGTCCTATGCACTATACCTTAAGGAACAGTGGTTGCAGTTCCAAATCAAGACCCTAGCACAAAGAGGCACTATGCCATTCCAAGATTATAGATAGTTCATTAATCTTTGTGATCAAAGCACATTGGAAGATAGGGCCAAGATGTCTGAGTTTTATTTGCATAACATGGCCTTGACAGACATGAATGTATGAGACACTAATGCAAATCTAGGGGATTTATAGTTGATGGATTTGGCATCATGGATGAACCATGAGGAAGAAAGGGCTGTAGAAATGAAGAAGGTATTGGCAAGAGAACAAACAAAGCCTCTTATGATCAGAGTTGAGCAGTCCAATCCAATGGCACTCATCAATACACATAATTTAATTGCAAATGATCCTCAACTTGCACCTACGTATCTTGCTTCCCAAGAGCAAGAAATTACACATTTTGAAGACATGTTTAGATTATTAGGGGATGAAAACATGTAAGATTGCCTAAGGAGATGGAATACATTGCCATACAGTTTTAAGTTCAGAGAGTATGACTCTCCTCAAAGGATGAGAGAATCACTTAACAGGACACCCATGTACAAGCAATCCATCCAAAGGCTCAAAGTTAATTGGATTGGCCTGAAACTTAGTCCCCCACTACTCTTGGGGATGTTAGAAGGAAGAGGAAGAAAGAAGGCAACGGGAGGAGGTAGAAAAGTAGGTAGGATTCTATGCACAAGAAAAATAAACCACAGCAGAGGCATGGGATGTCACGGAAGCCACTACAACTATGAAAGACATGGATATTGATTGAGTTTCTCAAAGGATGAGAAACACTTTCAGTAGGGGGGTGATGATGAGCCTCATCATTGGGTAATTATATGGGCCTTAATTCACCTCCTATCTTAGTCAAATCAACTCTTCTCACAACTTATTACATGTTTTGATTATATTTTGTTTAATGAGATGAGTTAAAGTGAGATATTATGCATAGTGGACTAATATGCATTGAATGCAGGTTTGGAAGAGAAAATCAAGGAATTTTGGCAAGAATAAGGTTTGAAACTTGAATGGGACAAGGGAGAGAGATTGTAGGAGGTAAATCCTCCTCATTAACTCCTCCACCATGTGAATATTCCTCCATTAATCACACCAGCTCAGAGTGCAAGCAGCCAAGTCATGAAGATCAAAAGGCAGTCAATCAAGTGAAATACAAAGAGTTAGTTCATCTCGAGTTTGGGAGCCGAGCCTCCCTATATTTAAGGAAGTCATTGGAGACTTCAGTTGTATAAGTAGAGAGGCCTAGAGCCTCATTAGGATTCAAATTTTTGTTGTAAAAACACTAGTTATTTTCGAGCTCCAGACTTGTGGAAGACATTGATGTAATTTTCTATTTTGATAATGAAAATGAGATTTTTCTTGATCTAGCACTAAGTTAACTCAGAGGGCTGAAGCTCTTGGGTTAGGTCCCAATCCTAGTAGAAAAGTCTCCTCTTCTTGTATATGTATGCTTAGCTTAGTTTCATAGGTTCATGGTTAAATTGTCTCTAGAAGTATTTCATTGCAAGTATTGTGGATTTGATTAGTTGTTTATTAGTTTGCTTCCATTTGTGCTTTACTTTAGTAGTAGGTTAGAAGAGATAAAAGGAGCACCACAAAGTTGTCATTAGGTGTCTTGGCCTCACCTCTTCCCTTAGGGATCATTATTTGAGGAAAATACCCTTAAGCGACCCCAAAAAGACAGATTTTCATTTCCTCATAAGATTTGGAGTTTGATGTACTTAAGCTAGCATTTCATCATTTTTGAACGTGTAGGATTTAGATTCTGTATCTTCCATCTTCAGTCCTTTAGTAGATCTCATCCATGATTCCATTTTGTTCAGAAATTTTCTTCATGCATGAAGTAAACAGCTAGTTCATTAAATTTTGCTTTTCTAGCTTGTTAGAATTCTTCTTGTTTACATGACTTTGTGACAATTATAAATGTTTGATGTTGAGCAGGTGCTTCAAAAATAAAAAGGGATCTCATATCAGGAAACCACCTTCCAACTTCATTCATCCATAATCATTCCTTGCTTTCACCAATACCTTCACCAATCTCATCATTTTACATAGAAATTCCTCCAAGCATGTTGAGTGAATCCAACCATCTCCTAACCTTGGCATTGAGTTTTGAGTGATCCTGGGAATTTTATCACTCCATTCCACCCATCTTCCACCTTCCCTAAGCCTTCCATCACCTCCAGCAACCATCTTTTTTCTCTCGGTTGTATCATGTAGAAATACAAGGAATCCTGTAGGTTTCTAGTACATCCTGTAGGATTTCTTGTAGTGGCCTGTTTTGAGGCCGAATTGAGGGAAAACCTCTAGGAAGCCACACCAGGTCACCCAAGGGTCTCCCAAACCTCCCAATCATCTCCTAAACCTCCCACCTGTCACATCACTAAAAGAGATTAGGGTTTATACTTGACTTTCTAGAAAAAAGAATAAAAGGAAAAAAAAAAGATTTATTTCAATCCTTTACATGCACAATAGTGATGTTTGATGTCTTGAACTTCCATGCTTTAGATAGTGGCATTTCATAGATGTTGGTTTTGCATTTTTGTAAAGCATAGTTTCTTAGAAGTTAGTTAGAGAAGGGTGCGTTTTTAGAATAGGATTTCAGTCAATTTCATTACTTGAAGTAGATAAGCTATCTCCTAGAGTAGATATCCCTTTCTTTCATCAAAAATCAAGCTTCTTCTGAATCCATAGAAGTCTGGCTTGAAAAGCCTAGTGGTCTCTCGCCAACTGAATAGTGACAAAAGGCGGAACCATCACTTGTACTTGTGTGTACAACACTGTCACCTCCAAGTTTGTACGAACCCCGGGTTGATAAAGTAAAGTTGGTAGCTCTAGGAATTGCAGCATCCTTGCTATAATACTGGTGCTCATCAGTAACCAGCCAACTAGGGTAAACATGTGACGAAGAGTTACTATGATATGATTCAACTCCCTATGTAATATTTAAGGAAGTGGAACTGACGTAACACAGCAAACTTGACCTTCTACACATGTAACAGATCCCCCAGGGGCCATCCAACCCATCTAGGTGACCAACCCCTAAGACAAACTAACATTTTGTTGCATTAAAGCCTCATTCACTCCCTTTAAATGGGCATGAATGTGATTGGTAACCTCCAGTCACTCCCACAGCAAAGAATGCCTATGGCTGGGGACTTTTCTAGGTAGTTTTGTGTTAGCGACTCTAGATTCTAGGCCAATTTTTCAGGACCAGGACTCATGCCACTGCCCAAAAATCCATGAAATTTCCAAAAATTAAAAGTAACATAAAAAAAATGATACAAATGCAAATACTTGAACAAGGAATTAACTAGACCCCTACTAGCCATGACATGCATTTTGTCAAACATGTCACAAATATGCATTCTATAGGTATAAACAATATATCTAAGCATATGGGTCTCACATTAACAAGCCTTGTTGCCTCATCACAATAACTGCATTACCTTCTATTAAGCCATATATTCATTGTACATTCAGTGATTAACCAAAACATGATGAGAGCCATGCATTTTCACTGTCATAAACTCACTCATAACCAGCATATAACCAATTATAGAAATATCAAGGATATAACAGCCATATAAGCCACACATAAACAAGTATATTTACCCATAAAATAACAAGGAGAAAGAGAGGTCTTATTGATGATTGGATAAGCCAACCAGTTATGGGACTTCCACGAACCACCCGACCATAGACTAGGTTGAACCAAATATTTCTTTCAGCCAGCCACCCCCGTGCCATATTCCAAGCATGAATGTGGGATCTCATAAAACAAATCAATAAAAACCATCGAGGGCTTCCAAAGGCCAGACCACCTCAACGAGTGATTCCACCTCACAATTGGACATCCCTAAGCATCACTAGATTGGTCTCTACACAAGCTATCTAGGTCTCTAGAGAGTTTGTTCCAACCAGGGCTTCCATGACTAGTATCTCAACCCACAATTGTTGTTGGGTTTCCAGAGCGTTTGTCCAACCAGAGCTTCCAAGACTAGTAACTCAACCCACCAAGGGCTTCTAGAGCACTTGCCCAACTAAGGCTTCTAGGACTAGTAACTCAACCCAAGCTATTACAGGGCTTCTAGAGCATTTTTCCAACCAAGGCTTCCAAGAACTAATAATACAACCCACAACCAAAGGCACAAGAAAACCAACTAGAAAACAAAAGTAAAACCCACAACACCATGGCTATCTAGGAAATGGAAAGGCTAGGCAAAACCACTGTCAATCTAGACAATCCGCCATGACAATGACAGATCATGACCAAATAACCATATGCATATTCCATGCTTGCCAAAACTAGCAAGGAAATCATACATGCAACTTGTTACTTGCAAGCAAAATCCGTTGTAGTTTCTTATCCCAATGTCCTCTTACGCTTTCCTACTTTTCCTTTTCCTTATTGCTCCAAATCCAAAATATGCCACACTCCTCCAAGAGTTCTCCAAGAAAACTCTAAGTGTACAAGAGTATGAGAGAGAGAGAGAGAGAAATGAGAGCTCCAAAACTGAAATGATCCTCACAAGCCTTTTTGTTCATGAGGCCTCTATTTTCTTCAATTTTCCATTATTTTCCTTCATTTTCCTCCTCACATGCAACCTGTGACCTTTCACCTTCCTTTTATCCTAATTTCCATTATTTTCATAAATAAATTCCAATAAATGTCATTTTTCCTTTCCAAAGCCTTAGCCATTGTCTTTGCCGATTTCCATAACCATTAATTAATCACAAGTGATCCCTATCACTATGTTTTTACCCAACATTCGGCTTGGAATATGTGTCCCATGACTAAGGTCTTATTTTACCTTTAGTAATTTTTACATGGATTTTTTACCAGGGTTGTTACAAAACCCTCCCCGTTGGGGGAACACCATCCTCGATGTTTAATGGCACCTACAACCAACAAGAATACTGAAAGCAAAACATATTTCCCATGGAGATTTATAACTTAGCGCATTGCAGTATTTATAATGATCAACTTGCTGAGAAGTAAACAAACATGACAACATAATAACATGACAACCATAATGACATGACACCCATACCACTTATTGGAGCTTTATAACACAGCCCATGGCAGTATTTACATCCATATACATATGTACATATTCCCAAAATACCATACCAAGAATATACCAAAGATATATATCAAGGACATTCGCTCAACCAACAAATAGAGAAGGATACATAGCCCGCATATGATATGCCATCTCCCATGTAGATTCATTAGGCCCAAAGTTATTCCACTACACTTTAACTTGCTTAATTGATCATTGCCAGGGCATGAGCGTATTTCTGCAATATACACTGAGATTATAGCTGGAATTCTCCTTCTATCTCCACCTGCAATACAATCCAATCAATTATATCGTCAACATATTTAACATATTTCTTAAGCAATGACACATGGAAAAGATCATGGACTTTCACTATCAGAGGTAGTGCAAGTCGATAGGCTGCTAGTCCAATCCTTTCAAGGATCCTGAAAGGTCCACAAAACTAAGCTGTCAACTTGGCACATGATCCAATCCTGAAGGAGCTCTTCTTGGGCTTGATGCACAAGTACACCTATTCCACAACCTGAAACTCCGTAAACAACTTGTTTTGATCTGCATAACTCTTTTTTTTATCTTATGTTTCCTTTAGATTCTTCTCGATTATCTGCATTTCATATTCCATTTCTACCAACATGTTTGATCCAATCAACACCCTATTCACTGGAACAATCCAAGTGATGGGAGTATTACAACTCCACCCATACAATGCCTCAAATGAACTCATCCTCAAATATTTTTGATACCCATTGTTGTAGTCAAACTCAACCAATGGAAGATACTCTTCCCACTTTCGATGTTGATGCATGACATACATTATCAACATGTCCTCCAAAATATCATGTACCCTCTTTTTCTGTCCATCTTTCTGCGGTTAATAAATTGTGTTGAAGGCCAACTTTGTACCCAAACTTGTAAATAACTCTTTCCAAAACTTAGAAGTTAAATTGGCATCCATGTCTGATATGATCTTCTTTGGTACACCATGCAACCTCACTATATCCCTGATGAATACTTGTACTACATCATTAGCTGAATAAGTAGACTTCACTGCATGGGGGGTTCACTGGGGAAGCAATACCATACCATGTGGTTTCATATTGGGGGATATATATTAAGGAAAAAATTACATAATATATTGGGGGATACATAGGGGGTAAAAGATTTTTATATTTGCAGGTATAAAAAATGGAACTCAAAGTTAATGAAAAAATATAAAGGGGTATAAAAAATGTTAACGAAAAAATGGATAGCTACAGTATCTAGTGAAAGTAAGGGTTTTTAAATTGGGAAGTTGTATTGGATTCGTATTGGTATGGGGTTAAATAATGTGATTTTTAGAGGTATTTTCCAATATGTAGTCGAATTAAGGGTAATGTTTAATATGCCATGTGTTTGGTAAATTTAGAGTGTCCTAAATTGCTATATTAATTGTCAATCCGGGAGTCGTAAACTGCTGAAGTGAGGTGCACTATATATGCAAGATAACCGATTTCTTTCTTTTTGCCGTTTTTGATTTTTAGTTTGTTTTTGGGTTTATCTTCGTTGATTCCCTAATGTGAGATGGAAATTCTAAAATTCAAGTATGGATATAAGTGTTCAAGGCAATGGTGTCCTTTAAAATGATTTCCAAACTTCAAAATTTTCAAAAATGCTTTAAAACTTGCAATGATAAAATTAATTCCTAAAAGAGAATGAAAATGTACCACTATTCTAATTAAACAAACAATGAGCTAATGATCATGAAACCCAGTATCCTTGCTGCTATATGAAAAGAAACTGAACTCAAAGAAATTCAAAAATTGTAAGCAAAGTAAACTAAAATCACATTACATCAACTCATATTCTGACCCCTCACCATTCGACTCGCTCTGGCTTTAGGATGTAATCATAAACAAATTGAGCAATCTGATATCTAATTTGTAGTAAAAGAAAATAATATTAAACTACACACTCATACTCCAATACCTCACCATTTGTCTCGCTCTGGTTTTAGGAGGTAACTAAAAATGACATGAGCAATTCAATAACTAACTTGCAGAAAAATAAACTAATATCAAACTACGCATTCATACTTCAATCCCTCACCATTTGACTCACTCTGGATTTCGGAGGTAACTGAAAATGACATGAGTAATCTAATATCTATCTTGCATAAAAGTAAATGAACAAAATTGAAAGAAATACAACAGTGCTGGAATTGGAACTAAGGAAATAAATCAGCAGAAGGACAAGAATAATTCCATGTCATTAGTCATTATAAAGCTATGTGTGAATGCCCGAGCTACCTATTGCAATCTGAAACAAAGAAACTGATCAGTTAACAGCATTAGAAAGCATACAAATTATGGACAGCAATCAACGTGAATACCATGCAGTGCAATATATATACAAATAAATGATTATGGCATAAGGAACAAAAAGAAATAAAGCATGAAACTATACAACAATTAACAAAACCTTGGTGTGTATAGGGGCCCTCTGCACAACCTCTGCCAATTAGCAATCAACCACGAATTGAGCTTATAAACAGTGTCTTCTCATGTATTAAAATGCAGTCATAACACAGAAATAAAGTTACGGCACAGTGGACTCGTAAACAGTCAAAATTACATTCAAAAAGCTAGCTAATATGCATATGAGAACGCTTTATTTATAACAGAGGATGACATAACTACTTTCCTAAAATTTGCGCTGATAAAAAGACACGTGAATAACCATGTCCAGAAATCTAGCATTATGGTAGCCGTGAAGATTAAATCCAAGGAGGGTGGCTATTAAAATCAGTTCATGGAGCAGTCCACAGGTGTCAACACGTCTCCTGAGATTTAGGAACGGCCACGCAAGTCTTCACGTGGTGAAAAACAGAGTTCTGCCACCGTAGGACTCTTAGGTTGACCACCGCTTGAATATCTTTAACCACGGCCTTCTGTGAGGGATTCGGCTGAACCAATAGGACACGGTCCATGTCCATGTCATTTGCAACTTGCCCATGTGGTTGGATTCACCTGAAGACACCTGTAACATAGACTTGAACAAAAAGGCTGCGGAAAGTGACAAGATTTCGCAGCTGAATGAGCAAAAATCTAAATCAAACAGCAGACACAATATATAGTTAGGAAACCATTTTATATGCTCTTTTTAAACTAATATGCAATGATTTGATAGCTTAGGAGGTCCAGGTAAATGGAAAAAGGCTAGAAAGGTGTATAGGGAATATGCAAGTTTGGGACTCAACATACCCCCACTGTAAAGGTGTTGCATGTCCTCATGCAACCAAAATTTTGATCATCCCCCCTTTAGTCCATGTGTTCTGAAGCTTCTGCCAGTACATCCAATCCTCTTCTCTTCTTCCTTGGTGCTACTACCATCCTGGGCTTCCTCATCAAACATCTAAATTTGAGATTGATTAATTCCCTACTCAACTTCTTGCACTTTTTCTTTAATTTCTTGTTCTTTTTCTGCCACAGTCCCAGATGTAACATAGTGTTGTCATGAATGATTTTGTCCACTTTTCTTTGCTCCTTTAATGCTTCATTTTCTTGTTTAATGTGTCTGTTTAAGACCTCCAATTCAAACACTTCTTGTTTCAATGATTGGACTTGTGCTTCTTGTGTTGTGTGAGGCAGAGTGGATGACGTGCTCGGGCCTGCAGCTGTCTTCTCTAAGGATTCTAGATAATCATACACCTCTTGCTGATTTGGATCTATTTCGGGTGTTTTCCTTGGGTTGACCTCAAAGTCTTGTTGAGGAGGAGGACTGATTTCTAACTCTGGCCGAGAAGGACTCATATCAACATTTGGAGGACTGGTTTCAATATTTGGCTGAGAATGAGGTGGGCTACGACCAGCTGGAGGTTTCTCGGGTGTTTCCCCACCCAATTCAATGAAGTGGGGTCCTTTTACTTGTGTTTTCCTCCACTTTCCTCTAAGCCTGCTGCTTCTTCTTAAATTATGTGGGCTAGTACTCTCTTCTTCCATACTCTATTTTCCTTTTTCTTTCTTCTTGGTTGTAGCCACTTGTTTTCAAAGATGCACTAGTCTTTCAGACAACACTTGATAGTCTTCCTCTACAGTTGGTTCTGGTGATTGGTAGACATCCTCTATGCTTCTTTTTCGTTTCAATTTTCTCTTTTTTCTATCCTTGGTTCTTTCCTCCTCTTTTTGATCAACTTCTTTAGTTTTGCTAATAGGAGAGTCTTGAATTATTGCACTTTTCTCTTTTCTCCTACTCCTTCTTGGTGTTTTTGGTGTACTTCTTTTAGGTGCCTCGGATGGCTCTTGAAAGTAGTTTCTTACTAAAAATCATTCCCAGGTATCCCTATTTTTCTTCAATTGGTCTTCAATTAGAATTCTCACAAGCCCATGATGATATAAATGAGGCTCAATGTCTTCTATGTTCTTTTGGACTATTGTGCACATCTTTTTCAAGCTCAGCAATAAGAAGTAGGGCAGATTGAGGGTTTGGTTCTCTAAAAAGTTCATCAATAACTGAGTATGATACATGTACATTGCTCCAAAACCGTATTCACAAGTAATGAACTTTTGAATGATTAACAGTAAGCTGGCCCACTCTTCTTTTAATGCATGAATAGGAATTCCTCTTGTGAACACAGTTACGTCCATACCTGGGTTACATAATATGACTCTCCACCCTGCTTGTCCAAACTCTTGTTCTTGAACCAGCGTTCACCTTCCTAGGGCAGGTCTGTAGCAGCTGCTATGGATGCTTCGGTGACTGTGAATTTAAGGTCCCCAATTTCCACCACCTGGCTGTTAAAAGACCTTGCAAAAGCTTTTGTTATCTCCTTATTGTGGCCCTTAAATTTTTGAATGAAACGTAGCCATTTTGCCTTCTTCAATAAGTCTTTTACTTGAGGGTATCCTTCTAAGAACTTGGGCCCTTCCGGTTCTACCCTCAATAACCGACCCATCCTTTCTTCTGTTTGAAATTCGTCTGCTAAGACGGCTAGGTTACGGGGTTTATGGAGAAGAAAACAGTGGCTGAAAATGGAAGCTGGAGAACAGGTAGCGGGAGTGTTCAGGGACTGTAAGCGGAAACAGAGGACAGGCAGCCGAGGTGAGTTCACGAAATAGAGTGGAGACGTATGTGAATGAGGTGGTAATGTAGCAGTGGCTTCAATAAAATGGCAGGGGAGTGAAGTGAACCCGGAATTTTTAAACTGAACGGTTGCGTAGGAGATGTCAACACGTTTATGAAATGGCTACGAAAATTATGCAGTGGAGAGGAGTCGTAGTTAAATGGGTCACGTCTCATGATTACAAGTGGAGTGTGAAAGTGTAGTCAACTACGAGTTAAACCCGAAAATTAATCAAGAGACCGTTTAGGGAATAAATGCATGGTTCGTGGAGGAATGTTGTGGAATGGTAATGGAGCTATCGTGGTAATCATTGCATATAGTGGAGCTTATGGTTTAATAACTATGCAAAATTGTGCCTTTGATTGCTATTTGAAAGAAATTTTTACTCATACCTTGGAATCATTGTTATTTGTTGTCCATTAGCCCTTAATCAACTGCTCCTTATTCATGCCTTTAGATGCTCCATGTCTTCATAATATATCCTCAGTCATAACTACATTTTCATGATTATTGAACTAACATCTTGACTGTCAATTTGAAAAACAGAGTGGTGGCTGCGGAAATTACTTCTGCTGCGGAAACTGATTCTAGCTGCAGAAACTAACACAGCAACCACTTGGCTGAATAAAGATAGTTAGATAATAACTAACTGAATGAAATTAGTCATGAAAGAGACTTTTATTGATGAAATGAAATGAAATGGAGTGGAGTGGAATGAAAATGAAATGGAGTGGAATGAAAATGAAGTGAAGTGAAAATGGGAAAGAAAGAGAGAGATTTTTTTTTTGGAAAATATAGGGTGTCAGGTGTTCCTGATTTTCGCTCTATATTTTCTGTATAAGACCGCCAATCAGTGATTGGTTTTCAGGCTTATACAATTTTCTTTTTATTTTTTATTTTTTTTACAAGAAGGAACAAAGGTAGGCTGGTGGACAAGAAGGATTCTTCTTCACCAACCTTATTGCAGAATTATCTTGAAACATTTTGACAAATTCCTCTTTTGAAAGTGGCTTATGATACATCTTTAATCTGTGGCCATTCACAATAAGAGGAGTTTGAAATTCATCAATGGTCTTGATTCTTACTGCCCCATTGCTAAATACTTTGTCAATCTCATATGGCCCAAGCCAATGAGTCTGAAATTTACCTTTGAAGTCTTTAAACTTGGAATCAAATAGTAATGCCCAATCTCCCTCTTGAAACTTTTTCTCTTTAATGTATTTGTCATGCCACTTAGCTCTTTGATGTTGAACTAGATCAGTTCTTAGGATTGCTTCTTGTCTGATCTCATCTAGCTCATTCAACTGCTCCATTCTGTGCTTTTGGGCTTCTGATAGATCCATCCCCAACTGAACTTCCATCTTGAAAGTTTTGACTTGAAACTCAATGGGGAGCGGGACTTCTTTCCCATAAACAAGTTCTAGGGAGAATGTCCTGTTGTATTCCTCCATGTAGTTCTGTAGGCCCATAAGGCTTCAGGAAGACTTTCTGCCCAATCTCTTCTGTGTAGATGAACAATTTTGGTGATGATGCTTTCAATAACTTTGTTTGTAGACTCCACTTGGCCATTTGCTTGCGGATGGTAAGGAGTAGATTTTCTGTGCTTGATTTTGTATTCTTCCATCAGCTTCTCCATCATGTTGGATGTAAATTGGCTTCGCTGTGGTTGTAATGGCATTTCATTTGAAAGAGTCGGTCTCCCTACTCTTTGGCAGCTATCATACCTTTTGACATATTCTTTTGTATCTTTGAAGAGGGAAAGCCAATGATATCCTAAAGAAAGGATTTTATAGGCCGTCCTTTTGTCAGCAAAGTGTCCACCGCATGGTTCATCATGACACACCTTGAGTATGTCAGGCATTTCATCTTCCCTAACACATCTTCGAATCACAAAATCTGGCCCTATTTTAAACAATTCATTAGAAATCCATGAATATTTTGAACTCTCCTGAATAATCTTTCTTCTTTCACTAGGAAATAGATGTGGAGGTAGTTTCCCTGTAACCAAATAGTTAGCAATATCTGCATACCAAGGAGTCTTAATAGTTACTGCAAACAAATATTCATCTGGAAACTTATCCTCTATAGGAGAATCTTCTTTAGCATTTTGGATCCTAGACAAGAAATCAGCTACTTTATTTTGTTTCCCTGGTCTATCCAACACAATAATATTGAATTCTTGTAAAAGTAAGAGCCATCTTGTAACTCTGCCATTAGTAACAGTTTTGTTCATTAGATATCTAATCGTAGAATGATCAGTATGGACAAAAGTTTCATAGCCTGTTATATAATGTCTAAACTTATTGATTGCATGAACAACAGCTAAGAACTCTTTTTCAGTCACAGTATAGTTCAACTCAGTGGGAGTCAAATTTTTACTGGTATAGTAAATGGCATAAGGAACTAAATCCTTTTGACCCAACACAGCTCCTAGAGCTGTATCTAAAGCATCTGTAGAAATATGGAAAGGAAGTTTCCAATTTGGCCCTCTCAAGATGGGTGCTTCAAATATTCTTGTTTTCAAAGTTTCAAATGATGATTGACAATCATGATCCCATTTGAATTCACAGTCTTTTGTAAGCAATTTGAAGAGTGGAGATGCTATTTTGGTGAAGTTTTCTATAAATCTTCTATAGTACCCAGTAAATCCCTGAAAAATTCTAACATCGTTTTGACAATTTGGAATAGGCAACTTGGAGATGACTTCAAATTTTGATCTATCAACTTTAATCCCATCCCCTGAAATGTGATGTCCCAAAACAATACCTTCAGTAAACATCATAAAGCATTTTTCATGACTCAATGAAAGGTTTGTTTCTTTACATCTTATAAGGACTTTTTCCAAATTCTCTAATGCCTCTTCAAATGAATTACCATAAACTGTAAAATCATCCATATAAACCTCTACACAATCATGGATTAGATCAGAAAAGATTCCTAGTACTGCTCTTTGAAATGTTGCGGGTGCATTACATAATCCAAAAGGAAGCACTCGGTAAGCAAAAGTTCCCCATGGACAGGTAAATGTGGTCTTATCTTGATCTTCAGGTGCTACCTGAATTTGATTATAGCCACTAAAACCATCCAAAAATGAAAAGTACTTTTTGCCTGCTAGAGTATCTAATACCTGATCGATAAAGGGCAAAGGAAAGTGATCCTTCAAAGTTGCTTTATTCAATTCCCTGTAATCAATGCATACTCTCCATTTACCATTCTTTTTAGGTACTATAACCAAAGGAGAAACCCATCGGCTATCTGAAATTGGATAAATGAAGTTTACATTGAGTAGTTTTTGGAGCTCCTCTTTCACTATCTCCCTAAGGTTTGGATTCATCCTTCTCTGAGGTTGTCTGATTGGTCTATTGTTTTCCTCAATGTAGATGTGATGAATGCAATTCTTAGGGTCAATACCTTTCATATCAATATACTCCCATGCAAATGCAGTAGAATGTTTTTGCAAGATTTTCGTTAGTTATTCCTGTTGTGATTTTTCCAATTTTTTGTTGATATTCAATGTTTTACCTGGAAAAATTTCAATGGCAGAACTACCAAACTCTTCCATAGAGTAAAGAGACATTTGTCTAGATGATAGTTACTCAATGTCAGAATCTAACTGAAATTGTGTGTGGTCATATTCTGAAGATGTTTCAAAATTTTCTAATGTGTTCAAAATTTGACTATCTTCACTGATTTCAGAAATGGTAAAGACAGGTTGTATAGTGTCCTCATCATCGACCCATTCATTATCTCCTACTTCTGTAATTGCTTTTGCTGGATGATACAAATTGAATTTCTTTGTCGAATTACCATCAGAAATGTACATATTCCCAGATCTACAACTGATGAAAGCATCAGTTGTGGATAGCCAAGGTCTTCCTAAGATGAGTGGGTGCCCTCCTAGATTACTCTTGGGAGTTAAAATCATGAAACCTATTGGATATTCCCAAGAATCTAAGGAGACCGAAATGTCTTCTAATACACCATCTGGTTTGATAATTGATCGATCTGCAAGTTGCAGTAGAGTAGGTGTAAAAAGAAGATTAGGAAGTTTTAGCTGTTCCATAGTCTGTCTACTCATAATGTTGATAGCAGCCCCTAAATCATTCAAAATATTTGGAATTTCTACCCCATTAATATGTGTTTTGACAATTGGACTACCTACATATTTCTGCATGGTAATTTTTCCCATCATGATATCTGCAATTTTTCCTACCAGGTGGATTCTTCTTGTATCTCTTGGTTTCCTTCCTGGTCTTTTGAGACTCAACTCCTTTATTGTTTTTTCTAGAATAGGAATCTCTCTAATGGCTTGTAGCAAGGGAATCTTGATACAGACATTCTTTAATTCATCTAGAAAATCATAGTTAGGCAACAATATTTGTTTTTCCACTCCTTTGTCAATTTGTAATCTTTCAGGAAAAGGAGGTGTGGATGAAGATGCAGGTTGCTCAACTATAGGAGTTGTGGGGGTTGATTCTTTTTCCTTTTCTTTTTGAGTGCTTGGGTTTTGAAGAGATGCTTCAGAACCTTTATTGGCTTCAAGAGAATCTTCCTCAGAAATGCTTTGCTTTTGAGCATCTATAGAAGGCTTTTCTAAAACTCTACCAGATCTAAGTTGTACATCATTGAGAGGAACAATCATATAGGTAGGAAATTGTTGTCCTTCTACCATGTAAGCATTTTGAGGATTTTTATTATTGGGATTTGGCAATGGCTGGGAAGGTAGTTGATTTGTCTTTTTTTGGAATGGAAGCAAGAGTTGGGAATTTGGATTTTGTTGAGAAGGTTGTTGTTGTTGTGGAAATGGCAATGAAAGTTGTGGATTTTGATTTGGAAGTTGTGGAACTTGTTGATTTTTAAAATATGGAGGATATTGATAAAATTGAGCAAATCTCCCATAAGGATTTTGCATACCTTGTACCCATCACTGAAATGGATTTTGAGGTTGGGACCAAGGTTGTTGCCAAGGATTCCAATTTGGTGGGGGTTGAAAGTTCGTGGGGTTGTTAAACCCTTGATTTTGTTGCCCCTTCCAAGGTCTCCTTGAAACAAAGCAGAGAGACTCAATTGAATTTGGATATTCTTGAAAGACAGCTTTGAGCCCAGGAATTGAAGGACAATCCTTGGTCTCATGGTTTTCTGAACAAATCATACATGTTTCTACAACTTTTGCATCCAAGGGGCATTCCCTTAGAGCATGTTTCTTCCTACATTTTAGACAAAAGATGGCTAAAGCTTCACCTTCTGCTTTCTTCTTGTTTTGTATTTTAAGGGTGTCTAGTTGCTCACTAAGGCTCCCTAAAATATCAGTTTTGAACTCATCAAGCATGTTGCTAATCTCAGCCCTACTTACTGATCTAGTTGCAGATTTGTTTGCTCTAATGAGAAAAGGATCTCTAGGCCCTTTTCTAGTCTTAGATTTTCCCCTTGAGAGATGGACACATAGTTCTGCTATATCATGAAGTGGAAGCTAAGAAATATCTCATTTTCCCATCATGTTTAAAATATCTATCCATTCATCTCTAATGGCTTTTAATAGAATGGATTTCAAGGTTTCCTCATCTAGGTTATTCATTTTTGCTCTTTTCAGGTTGTATTGAAATTTTTCAAGTAAATCCTCCAAGTTTTCATCTTCTTTTTGCACCATTTTGTATACCTCATCCTTATGATTGGTGGGCATACAATAGTCCAGGTATCTATCCAAAAATGTTTGTTTCGTATCATTCCAAGTCCTAATAGATTGAGTGACTAATCCCATGAACCATTTTAGAGCAGCTCCCTTCCATGTTGAAGGAAACAATTTGAGTTTTTGAGAGTCTTCCATATAATCATAACTTCGGCACATGACTTCAAACTTAAATAGAAATGTTTCAGGATCCTCACTTTGCAACCCATAAAAGTTTGGGAGGACAGATGGTGAAATTTTTTTCATTGTTGTATGAGATTCCTCATCAAATATAGGAAATCCAAATGAGTTATCTCCATCCCTATTTCCCCCGTTGTTACCTCTACCTCCTCCATTGTTTCCTCCTCCTCTACCTCTACCTCTACCTCCTCCTCCAAATCTGTTTACTACTTCCTCTGTCATGATAGTTTCCTCAGAGTTTTCAGAGTCCTCTGGTTCTTCATCTAATGGCGAACGAGGAGGAATTTCTCCCTCTTCCTCTATAGGTGATTCTACTTCCTTGATTACAATTTGTTCTCCTGTAGAAGTAAAGAAAGGGTCTTTTCCTAATTCAGATTCGGTGGATAGTGTGGCAGAGTCTCCTAATTCAGCTGCTGCCCCTTGAATTCCAGGAATCCTAAGGCTAGGAGTGTGAGTTGGAGATTATGGAGGTGTATCTTGTCTATGTCTTGAAGTATATGGAGTTGTAAAAATCGAAATTTTTTCCCTAGCTATAAACCTTCCCCTAGAATCTCTTGCTCTATGCATGTTATTTTTTTTTTCTTCAAGTCGGGCTAACAATTCTCTTTTTGATCTTCCAGATCACTCTAGGTGCAAGAAGAGAGCATACTCAAGAAATTATTGAACCAATAACTCTCTTTTCTGATCCTCTAGATCACACTAGGTGCAAGAGGAGAGCATACTTTGAGAAGTTATCAATTTTTACCTTCCTTGAAATTTTCTTGTTTTTTTTTTAAGAAATTGGCTACCTAGTTTCACTTCCTCGGCAACGGCGCCAAAATTTTTGGTCAATTTAGAGTATCCTAAATTGCTATATTAATTGTCAATCCGGGAGTCGTAAACTGCTGAAGTGAGGTGCACTATATATGCAAGATAACCGATTTCTTTCTTTTTGTCGTTTTTTATTTTTAGTTTGTTTTTGGGTTTATCTTCGTTGATTCCCTAATGTGAGATGGCAATTCTAAAAGTCAAGTATGGATATAAGTGTTCAAGGAAATGGTGTCCTTTAAAATGATTTCCAAACTTCAAAATTTTCAAAAAGGCTTTAAAACTTGCAATGATGAAATTAATTCCTAAAAGAGAATGAAAATGTACCACTATTCTAATTAAAAAAATAGTGAGCTAATGACCATGAAACCCAGTATCCTTGCTACTGTATGAAAAGAAAATGAACTCAAAGAAATTCAAAAACTGTAAGTAAAGTAAACTAAAATCACATTACATCAACTCATATTCTGACCCCTCACCATTCGACTTGCTCTGGCTTTAGGAGGTAATCATAAACAAATCGAGCAATCTGATATCTAATTTGCAGAAAATGAAACTAATATTAAACTACACACTCATACTCCAATCCCTCACCATTTGTCTCGCTCTGGCTTTAGGAGGTAACTGAAAATGACATGAGAAATTCAGTAACAACTTGCAGAAAAATAAACTAATATCAAACTACGTATTCATACTTCAATCCCTCACCATTTGACTCGCTCTGGCTTTCGGAGGTAACTAAAAATGACATGAGTAATCTAATATCTATATTGCAGAAAAGTAAATGAACAAAACTGAAAGCAATAAAACAGTGCTGGAATTAGAACTAAGGAAATAAATCAGCAGAAGGACAAGAATAATTCCATGTCATTAGTCATTATAAATCTATGTGTGAATGCCCGGGCTGCCTATTGCAATCTGAAACAAATACATTGATCAGTTAACAGCATTAGAAAGCATACAAATTATGGACAGCAATCAATGTGAATACCATAAGCAGTGAAATATATATACAAATAAATGATTATGGCATAAGGAACAAAAAGAAATAAAGCATGAAACTATACAGCAATTAACAAAACCTTGGTGTGTACAGGGGCCCTCTGCACAACCTTGGCCAATCAGCAATCAACCATGAATTGAGCTTATAAACAGTGTCTTCTCATGTATTAAAATGCAGTCATAACACAAAAATAAAGTTACGGCACAGTGGACTCGTAAACAGTCAAAATTACATTCAAAAAGCTAGCTAATATGCATATGAGAACGCTTTATTTATAACAGAGGATGACATAACTACTTTCCTAAAATCTACGCCGATAAAAAGACACGTGAATAACCACGTCTAGAAATCTAGCATTATGGTAGCCGTGAAGATTAAATCCAAGGAGGGTGGCTGTTAGATTTGGTTCATGGAGCAATCCACAGGTGTCAACACGTCTCCTGAGATTTAGGAACAGCCACGCAAGTCTTCACGTGGTGAAAAATAGAGTTCTGCCACCGTAGGACTCTTAGGTTGATCACCGCTTGACTATCTTTGACCACGGCCTTCTGTGAGGGATTCAGCTGAACCAATAGGACACGGTCCATGTCCACGTCATTTGCAACTTGCCCATGTGGCCAGAATCACCTGAAGACACCTGTAACATAGACTTCAACAAAAAGGTTGCGGAAAGTTGAACTGGCTACGGAAAGTGACAAGATTCCACAGCTGAATGAGAAAAAATATAGATCAAACAGCAGACACAAGACATAGTTAGGAAACCATTTTATATGCTCTTTTTAAACTAATATGCAATTATTTGGCAACTTAGGAGGTCCAGGTAAATGGAAAAAGGCTAGAAAGGTGTATAGGGAAGATGCATGTTTGGGACTCAACACCATGAACACAGGGATATGTTAGAGGTTCATTGAGTGAATCCCTCGTGCTTCACTAGTGTTATCCTCCACAATATCCCAAGGATGAGAAATGAGATCGAAGGAGATAACAATTTGGCACTGTTGTCGGGAAAATGAGTGATATATCTTCCCTAGGATTAGTTTTGCAAGCGCATTCAAGACTAGTCATGTGGGTGACAGGTTCCAGTACTCAAAGAAAGCTAATCCAAATCACATCAAGTTAAGGTGCAAAATTTTGGCTCCTAAAAGACACACGAAGTCAAATCTTGACCCAAATCCACCTCCTGTTGTTGATGATCCAGAGAAGCTACTAAGGAAACTTTAATCTCCTCCTCCTGAAAGTGGAGCTCGTAAATTGGTAAGAACTACTTCTTTGCCTGATCAATTGCTTACTGTCAAAGATATTTATTTTGATATCAAATTTGAGCTATCTCTTTTCCAATCAAAGTCTGAATCATTCCTTTCAGAAGTAGTATTTGACCCTATCAAGTTTGATTCTTACTTGCCTTCTTCTAGATCTCTATTTTCTAAATTTGATCATAAGATTTGGTAAAACTTTAACAAGATCCGAAGTCTAGCTGACCAGCTTCAGATCACCACCAAAAAGACCTTCATTCAATATCAGCTTGAGAATTTGTCTGTTGCTACTTCTTCTGCTATACTTCCAAATACATCAGCCACATCATTTGTCATTGTTAATCCACCACCATCTCCATTGATATCATCATCCCCATCGAAACAACTAGTTGTAGTTCCCATACAACCTCCTCCAGAAGTCATGGCAAGGTTTTCCCCTCTAGTATTACCTACTCAACTAATTGCCTTACCTCAAAATTATGGCCAAATGATTCCTCTTTTTTATGGAACATTAGAGATCACAGCTCAGAATCATGTTGACAAATTGGTGGATTTTATCGATCTTGAAGAGGTTGATGATGAGGATGCTAAAATGACAATCATAGCACAAAGCTTTTCTAGAAAGTAGTGGTTTCGTAGTTTGACAGCTGCTTCCATCACCAGCTCTCGACAATTGACAGACTTTTATTTAGCCTGATGGGAAGAAAAGAAGAATCCATTACAGATTTTGGCTGAATACAACTCCATGAAGAGACAACCAAATGAAACAGTGCAGGAGTTCACAACTAGATTCAATAAGGTGTACAATTCTATCCCTGATGACATGAAACCTCCCCCTGGCTTAGCACTCCTCCACTATCCTGATGCCTTTGACCCAGACATGGCTTATTAACTTAGGGAGAGAAGCCCTGCCACCTTAGAAGACATGCAGAAAAATGTAGTGAGTGTTGAAGCTAATTTTCTAATTAAGAAATCCAAAATGAAGCTGGAGAAGAAAGTTACCATAAAGGAGGAGTCCTCCTCTTCTTCTAATGGTAAACTTAAAGCTCTTATAAAAACCATGGAAAGAATGACCATTGCAGACCGACAGGAGGAACCTTCAATAAGGAATCCAAATTATAGGGGTTGGTAGTAGTCACAATTCATAAATAAGCAGAAAGAGTAGAAGAATCAAGATCCTCGGGGACATCAGAAAATTAGAACTTTATTTCAACAAAATTACACTCAAGGCCCGAAAGAAGAAGAAGAAGAAGAGATTGCTGAAGCAAACCATTTCTTTGAGCATGATCAACATGATCATCTACCTATTTTTCTAACTGAGGAAGATCAATTCTCTCAAGATTCTTTTGCACCAAGTGATCAGCAACTTGTCCTCTCAAATGATGATGTATTGGCAGTGCAGACTGAAGAATACCAAAGGGGCTATCAGAATGCTCTCAACCATGTGCAAAAGTAGTACAATTTGAGGAGAAGAAATGTGCATGTTACATTGAATCAAAAGAGGCAAATTGCTCAAAGAGATGCCCAAGACAAAGAAACAACCCCTGTCGATCAAAACAAAGAAAAGGAGATTGTTGTTATAAGTCGAGACAAGACCAATGAAGCCTCTACCAGCAATGCAAGGAAGGATAAGGAGACTCAAAGTGAAGGTCAGAGAAAGGAGTCTTCTACCAAAGGACAACCCGAAAAGAAGGACACCACTTCAAAAGAGGTAGAGAAGCAATCTAACTTGTTTAGTTTAGAGAATGAAATTTCTAAGTTGAAAGTTTCTATCCCTCTAACTAAACTAGTCAAGAATGATAAATATAAGTTTCAGATTGCCAAGATGTTAAAGGTAGATCAGATGTCAGATATGGTTAATGTCACTGATGATCACCCTGGAATTCTGTTTGGTCCAGCCATAGATGGGAGTCTAGAAGATAGTGAAGTCCCACCATTCTACCTTAGTCTAAAAATCCATGATTTTATCCTTCATAATGCCATGTTAGATTATGGGGCCTCACACAACCTCATGCCTAAATCCATTATGGAAAAGCTGGGATTAGATATCACTCGACCATATCATGATCTTTATTCTTTTGATTCAGGAAAAGTGAAGTGTCTCGATCTTATCAAAGACTTGGTAGTGTCTCTGGACTAGATTCCGACCAAGAATGTGTTGATGGATGTGGTTGTTGTTGATATTCCTCCAAGGTTTGGCATGTTGCTATCTCTTTCTTGGGGAGAAAAGTTAAAAGGCGCCTTACAACTTGATTTCTCTTACGCTACTATACCATTGTTTAGGAAGCTTAGAAAACTGTACTGAGAGAAAAATATGAAGTTCATGATTAGTAGCAAAGAGAAACCTAATAATCACCCTATTCATGTTGTACATACCGATTTGGAGTCTTTTATTTTGTATAATGATATGAGTTCAGTAGATGATGATAGTCATATTGTCAAAATTTCATAAGTTTCAGAAGTTATAAGTAGTGTACATAAGGATTTGATTGCAGAAAAAGAAAAACAGGATGTAGACATTTTGCAGCTGGGAAGTTCACCTGAAAAGAATGTTGAATCAGTGCAAGAAAAAGAAATTGTTGAGACTGTGAGTTAGTGTCCAACAAGTAAAACATATTAGCCCTCCAAATTTCAATTTCCTAATGAAGGAGATGGCCTTTGGACCCTGCAATTTGACAGCGCATTGGGAAAGGAAGGAGCTGGGATTGGCATGTGAATTCATGGCCCCTTGAATCAATCAGGTAAAGTCCCTTGCAAATATTAAGCTCATATAAGTTGGATTTTGATTGCTCAAATAACGAGGCAGAGTACAAAGCATTGATTGTCTGCCTTAAAATTCTCAAAAAGTTGGGAGAAAAGAAGATTTCAGTTTATGGCGACTCCGAGTTGGTGATTAAATAGGTAAAATGGGAGTACCAAGCCAAGCATCCAAGGTTGTGAGCATATTGAAATGTCGTCCTTGATATTCTCACAACTTTTTCATAATATACATTGTCTTCGATTCCTAGAAGTCATAACTTAATGGATGATTCCCTTCCCACTACATCAAGTAGATTTAAGATCCCAATCCATGCTAATAAGAAGTTTTCAATTAATTTCAAGCATCGTCTAGCTGTCCCTGACAATATGAGATATTGGAAGGTGTTTTGGGATGATAAGAAAATTAATAATTTTCTACAAATAAAAGATGAATTCTTGCAGTCCCATATTGATGATGTATATGATGAGAATGATCAGGTAATTGAGGCCATTGAGGTTGAAGTGTTGCAACGAAAAGACAAGAACATTCCACAAGGTCTCGTGCCTTTGGAAGAGTTATTTGATCATGATGATGTCGCCAAAAAGCCAACAATAGTCCCCACCACAACAAGTGTTGAAAATATAAATATTGGCACAACTGAAAAGCCATAAATGGTCAAGTTTTCGAAGTCTCTATCCCCATAAGTATGTTGCTTTAATGGCTGAATTTTCTGATTTATTTGCTTGGGAATATTCAGATCTGAAGGTGTATGACAAGAAAATCATCCAGCATACTATACCAATCAAGTATGATCAGAATCCATTCCACCAAAAGATAAGGAGGATTAATCCCAAATTGCTTCCCTCCATTGAGAAAGAGGTAAATAGACTTTACAAATATGGTATCATAGTTCCTATTCGTTTTTTTGAATGGATGTCTAATCTTGTGTCGGTGAGAAAAAGACGGGGGAGATTCGTGTTTCTATTGATTTCAGGAATTTGATCAAAGTGTCCTTGAAGGACAATTATCCTCTTCCAAAGATGGACCACATTTTGTAGAGGGCAATTGGGTCTTCAAGGATGACACTTCTTGATGGATACAACCAAATTTTGGGGTACTTTTATGTATGCCAAGATGCCATTTGGGTTGAAGAATGTAGGAGCTACATTTCAGCGAGCAATGGATATTGCTTTCACCAATGAAAAAGATGTATTTATGATTATTTACTTGGATGACCTTACTATTTTTTCTAAATCTAATAATGTAAACTTTGAAACGGGAACTATAAACTCAAAACAAGAACTATGGCCAAAAAACCCCGTAAAACATCAAAAATAGTGCTAAAAATGAAAAGTGTTGATGCTGGAATAACACCCTTTTTTTCCTAGGGTAAATTTTGAACATGTTTTAAAAATGGCGGTGAAAACCAATTTTTTGTGCAAAAATTGTCCAAAAAACACCCTCAAAACGAAGTGTTGATATTCAAATAACACCTTTTTTTTCCAATGGTAAATTTTGTGCAAAAAAACCCTCAAAACGAAAAGTGTTGATGCTGGGATAACACTTTTTTTTCAAGGATAAAATTTCAACATTTCGAAATAATAGTGTAAAATATTTTATCATGACCCTGCAAAACATTAAAATTTCAAAAAAATAATGATAACATAAAATTAAATTAAAAATTAAAACAATGAAAAAACACAAAACAAAACAAAAAAAGTTTAAAAAAAAATAGCAAAACATAAATTAAAATATATACTAAAAAAAAAATCAATCATAAAAATGTAAGAAAAGAAAAAAAAAAATAACCTAATAAAAGATGAGAATAAAAAACTTAAAAAAAAAAAACTTAAAAATTATAAACAAATAAATAGTAAAAAGACATATTTGAAAAAAAAATGGATATATATATATAAACCATAAAAAAATATTGGCAAAAGAATAAAATAAACTATAAAATTAAGTAGGTAAAAATAGAAAAATTTTAAAAACATTAAAAAAAAAAAACTAAAAAAAAATGAAAATTAAAAACAAACTAGATTTAAAAAAAAAATAGAAAATTAACAAACAAAAAATTAAAAGCTACTAAAATTAAGATTAAAATGTTGATTAAAAATACAAATATAAAAATATATATAAAAAAGAAAAAATTATAAAATAAAAATAAAAATAAAAAATTATCTCATAAACCATAAAAGAATTTGGAAAAAAAAAACAAACAAACAAAATTTATCTATATATCTATATATATATATAATCAAGTAAAAATAGAAAGATTAAAAAAAACATTAACAAAAACTATGAAAAAAAAATTTAAAAACAAACTAGATTAAAAAAATAAATAAATTAAAAATTAAGAGAAAAAAATTTAAAAACTAATAAAATTAATATTAAAAACATTTAAAATAAACTAAAAAAACAAAAATAAACTCAAATTTTATATATATATATATATATATATATATGAAAATTTTAAAAATATATATCTTTTCAAATTTAAAAAAAATATAAAACAAACAAACAAAATATATATATATATATATATATATATATATAAACCTTTAAAGTTTATAAAGAAATATGTATTTTTGAATATATATATCTATATATATATATATATATATATATATATATATAATCTTTTATTAAGCTTTCTTTTTATTTAAAAACACAAAAAAATTAAAATTAAAAAATTTTAAAAAGTTTTTATTTATGAGGAATTTAGACTTCTGTGATCCATAATATTGTAAGATAATCTTCGGCAAAATCACATAGCGAATCTTTTGTCGACGCGTTTCGAACCAACCAGTGTGGTTCATCGTCAGGACAAGTTGAAGAACCAATCTAGCTTAGCGTGAATAAATAGAGTGTGCAGAGATCCCAACGGCTACATTTCTAAAATATATATATATATATATATATATATATATATATATATATATATATAAACAATTTGCTTTTTTAATTAAAAAATAAATAAATAAAAATAAACAAATTAAACAAATTTTTTTATTTAAAAAAATATATTAAAAAAATATTTTAAACGATTTTTTTTATTGAAAAAAAATAATAATAAATACATAATATATATATAATTCAAAATTTTTTAATAATTTAAAAAAAATAATAATAATAAATAAATAATTTTTTTTTTTTTTTTTTACTCACTTAATTTTATATATTTTTTTTTAATTTTGGTTTTTTTCCAAATTCTTTTATATTTTATGAAATAAATTTTTTTTAACATTTTTTATTTTTTTTTGTCTTTTTCTATATATATATTTTTATATTTGTTTTTTTAAGTAATCAACATTTAAAAAAAGAAAAATAAAACAACTTGAAAATTCATTAAGTAATCATAATTTAAAAAAAAAATGGACATAATAAATTTTAAAGTGTGAAAAATAAGTCCTCTAAAAAAAAAGGTATGCTACATCAACACGTTTCAAAATCAGCATGAAAATCACTAACATTTAAAAACAAATATTTATATTTGATACATAAGAAAATTTAAAGTGTCAAAAATATGCTCCCAAAAAAAACAGTGTACTCTGCTTCACCACTTTTGAAAATCGGGTCACGTTTTTACTACCCCTACAAAACGGGTAATCGTATCGGTTATTTAAAGTGCCAAAAACTATGCTCTAAAAAAACTATGTGTGTTTTGCATCGCCCCTTTTCAAAATCGAGTCAATTTTTTTCTATCTGTACGAAACAGGTAACAGTATCAATTCCCGTTTCAAAGTTTACGTTGTTATCTGATGAAGAGAATTTACATCATTTAACGATTTTTTTTCAGAGGTGCAGAAAATTCGGCAATTTGTTGAATCCAAAGAAGAGCTTATTTTCCATGGAGGAGGGAAAATTGTTGGGGTACATAATTTTAAAGGATGGTATTCGTATTGACCCTGCAAGAGTTGAATCAATCCAACAGTTAGATTGCCTGAGAAACAAAAGAGAGATTCAATCTTTCAATGGAAAATCAACTTTTTGAGGAGATTCATCCCCAACCTTCTTGGACACCTGAGAGAGATGACTAATATGTTGAAGAAGGATAGTGAGGTAAGATGGTCAAAATATGCAAAGAAAGAATTCAATTAAGTTAAATTTTCATTGTCTTGTGCTCCCACTTTGATCAGCCCTTATTATAATTTAGATTTCATCATATTTTCATTTGCTTCTGAGCACACTTTGGTTGTTGTCCTAATGTAGAAAAGGGACCAAAAAACTAAATAGCCCATAGCCTTTTTCAGTCAAACTATAAGATATGTAGCGCTAAAGTATAAAATTATTGAAAAACAAGCTTTAGCCTTGGTGAAAGCTCTAAAAGGTTTTTGGGTATACATTCTTCATTCGCACATTCTGTCTTATGTTCCAACTGCAACAGTGAAGGATGTTCTCATGCAGACAAATCCAAATGGTACGTGGGGAAATGGATCGTAGTGATGCTAGAATATGATCTGGAGATAAATCTGACAAATTTGATCAAGGGACAAGGTTTGGCAAAGCTCATGGCTGAATCTAACTTTCACACATTGGATATCAATCTAATTGTTACCCTCTCTGAAGAAGAAGTGGAAGACTTGCCGATACAAGTATCACAGATTTTTATTTCATCTCCTTGGTATTCTGACATTGTTTATGTACTTCAACATTTGAATCCTCCGCCAGAAGTGCCAAGAAGTAAGAGTAGATCATTGAAATTAAAAGCTTCAAAATATTGCATCCTTGATAGTGTCTTATATTGGAAGGATCTGGGTGGTGTGTTATTGAATTGTCTTGTCGAAAGTGAGGAAAAAGAAGTAATGAATGACTTTCACAAGGGAGATTGTGGTGGTCACCTCTTCTGGAAAACCATAGCCAACAAAATTTTGAGGGCTAGTTTTTATTGGCCGACTCTTTTTGCTTGTGTATATAAAACTGCGATGAGTTGTCATGAATGTCAGATTTTTCAAGGGAAAATAAAATTTCTACCATTGCCATTGTATCCCATTTCAGTCTCAGCACTATTTCAGCAGTGGGGTCTTGATTTTATTGGAGAAATCCATCCTTCATCTTCATCCCAGCACAAATGGATCCTAACAGTCACATATTACTTCACAAAATGGATTGAGGCAATCCCAACCAGGCAAGCTACTAATTCGATAATCATTCAATTCATTGAATCTAATATCTTGTCAAGATTTGGTTGCCCGTAAAAAATAATCACTGATAATGTTGTTGCCTTCAAGTCGAAAAAGATGATGGAATTCTGTGAAAAGTATCATATCAAATTGGGGCATTCAACTGCTTATTATCCACAAGGTAATGGACTGGTTGAATCTTCGAATAAATCATTGGTCAATATAATCAAGAAGATGTTGGAGGTCAACAAGAAGAACTGGCATAAAAATCTTATCAATGCTTTATGGGCGGACAGAGTAAGTAACAAGAAATCCATAGGTATGTCGCCTTTTCAGTTGGTATATGGGATTGATATTGTCTTTCCTACTTCTCTTGTTGTCCCTTTCATGAAGATTTTGCAGGAAGTTGACAGTGAACCAAATGATGTACAATGAAGAATAAATCAGATGATTCATTTGCAGCAAACCAGGGAGGAAGTATTTCAAAATACTTCTAAACTTCAGGAAATAATAAAGAAGATTTATGACCACAAGACCAAAGAAGATGATTTCAACATGGGGGATATAGTTCTTCATTGGGATGCACGGAATGAAGAGAAGGGTAAGCACGGTAAGTTTGAAAATCTGTGGAAAGGACCATACAAAATCTCATCTTTTAGAGGCAAGAATGCCTATTTGCTAGAAGAAATGGACGGACAAGATTATTCAGGAGGAGAAATCAATGGTAGGCTTCTCAAGAACTACCTTACTTGATGAATTTTTGAAAATTTTCATTATCATTGTACATACCAGTTTACTTTCCTGTCAGAGTGTGAAGTAGCTATCATGGGAGCTTGAAGCCCGAGGAGAAGGCCATAAGGTTTCTTTGACTAGCTGTTGGTTTGAAAGGTTCAGTTTGTTTTTTATAGTTGAAGTTAGGTTCAGTTTGTTAGTTAGTTTACAATTTTGAGTTTAAATTTTTTATTTTCAACTCCATGCCAAATGGATGAGGCTACCTATTCTATAGTGTTCTTGACACCTCCAAAAGGAGCTACCATCCCTAGCTGGAGCCAATGTTAGTGCATGTCAGTCCTCTCAGTCACCAGTGATCAAATACTCTCTTACAAAGTTTTTGTTAGGGTCCTACTACAAATTTATATGGTTTCAAATAGGTTTTCAATAAAAATTTGGTCACTATTTAGGTTAGGTAAGTCATCACTACTCCTTTCACCTTCATGGTCAATGGATATCATCATGGTCAATTCATTCCTTGTTGTAAGGGTTTCATAGTCATTATGGTCATCATTCTTCTCATTCATTTCATGTCAAGTCACCATTAGGTCATTAGATCAAAATTATAAAAAATCAGTGATTTCACCATCAAAGTCATCATTTCAAGTAGTGGTGGAAAAAGTTTCAATAAAATTTTCAAAAAGTGTTTTATATTTTCAATAAAATGTATTATGATTAATAAAGATCTAAGGCTGCATTTCTTTAACAAAACAAATCAGATTATGGAAGTACATGGTGGGTCCACTACACCACCATAGGAGAAAACGATGTTTTCAAAGCTACAAAATACCAAAACACAAGTTCATTTGCTCATTCCACATTCAAAAGGTATCTCTCTACCAAGAAGACTCACTCCCACTCTCAAAAAGCCATTTCTTTCCATCTAAAAGCTTGTTTTCCTCTTGCGTTGCACTTTTCACTGGCAACGCTGCACTTTTGCTAGAAAGAGTTGTGCTTTTCCAAGGAAAGCCAAATCATCATTACAAATATTTCTTCATCAATTTCAGGTTCCAAACTATCATTTGCAAGTAAGTGGGTCAATCTTACTCCTCATTTCAATTCATTTCATGCTTGGAAGGATCAATTCCCTCTTCTAGGGTTTTGATTGCATTTTCTTGGTTTCATAATCTCATTTATAAATTGCTAAGAAAATCCTTAATTTTATAGCTCACTCACTTCCTACATGACCCATATCCCCATATACACATTCCCACACCCCTATCCCTCATCTACTCCCTTATTCCCGAAACCCTAGCCTAGACCCTACATTCTTAGGATAAGAATGTTTTTCTCTCTTTTGGACCCCTTCACCTCATCCTTTCCCTGAAATTCTACTTTTCCCTACTCCCTAACATCCCTCCCTATCTCCCCAAATTTTACCAAGAATTTAGAGATCTCTTAACCCCTTCAACTCCCTCAATTTCAAAAATTGCCTAAATCCCTTGTTTTTCCCTTCACAAACCCCTAATCTCCCCTTCCATTGAGCTAGGGTTAGCTATGGATTCAGAGACCACTAAATAGAGGAAACATATGGGAGGTCTAATTAGTAGATATGAGCCAATTTCAGCACAAGAAATCATGTCATCTCCTTATCTCTTAGAGTCTTTTCAAGATGTTGGTTGCCTTACCTTTTGCCAGAAAATTGAAGAGCTTGGTTTTCATGATAAACTTACCAACATTTTTGCCACTAAACTAAGGAGAGATAAGGTGACCATTGGTGGAGTGGTGTTCATTCTCTCAGCAGAGACCATTGCTACAGCTACAGGGATCCCAAACACTAGAGAATTATGGTTCAAGAAGAAATACCTCGACCTTGAAAACTACAAGATGTATTTGAAACCTCCATACAAAGTTGCTCCAAAACACATCTTTCCTTTCAGACATCTGCTGGAAAAGTATGATCCCGTCATGAAAATGATCATGAAGTATTTTACATGTGAGGGTATATTCTCAAGATTGTATCAGTATCATGTGAGTCTTTTGATGCATTTCACCAGTGTGAAGTCCCTCAACCTACGCCATTACCTTTACAGAACCATGGTTAAGATGGCAGAGAAGGTACATAGGTTGGGAGAAGATCATCATGCTAGTTTGTTCCATCATGGCTTAGTGAATATTTTGGTTTGCCATCAATTGTCCCAAATTAACTTGTCTTGGGATGGTTTCCTTCAATCAGCATCTTTATTGCCTTCTCCAGCTCAGTCAAGTAATCACTCTACTCATTTGTCTTATCCAGCAAAACAAGAGGTGGCTTCCACAAGAATACCTATCAAAAGAACTCCTAGGGAAAAGGTGACCAAAACCTACTCAAGAGGGAAAAGTCTTGTGTTTTCTCCAGACATTGTTGAAAGGGCCAAGCCTACTTCATCACAGCATCATGAGAAACCATTGGATGAAGAAGCACAGATTCATATTGACACTAAAATGGAAGATTTAGAAGTTCATGAAGAGGCCAAACCTTGAGAGAAGATTCTTCAAGAGAAAGAGACTGAGATTAGAGAGTTGAGATATAAGTTGTCAAAGGATGAGTTTTTGAATTTCTACCTTCAGCAAGAGAACAAACAACTCAAGGTCAAGCAATTCTTGCTTGAAAAACCTAAAACAGAGGTAGAAAAAGGTGATGCCAAGGGTAAGACATTCATAAACCTAGAGAATATTGAGGCCATAGGTTTTTAGCTCAAGCCTAGGAGGCATAAGACAAGAGGATTGAGGAGGAAGGAAGAGCACATCACTGAGTTATCTTCTCCCATGAAGCAGTCAAGTTGTGTCAAATATCTTGAGGAAGACTTTGGGGAAAATAAGGCATACTGGTTAGAAAGGATTAATAATCACTTGGAGGAGCTCCTTAAGAAGGCCAATAGGGCCACTAAGCTTCACAGGCACATGGCCATGCACTATTGCACTAGAAACAAGGTCTCCCAATTCAGAATTAAGCATCTGAAAGACAAGCTAAGGAAAACCATAAGGAGGCAAAAGGACAAGGAAAAACTTGATTTTCTTGTTGAGGCCTCCCTCATTGTTTGACATATCATTCTAGGGTGCCATGGACCAATTTTTAGCAAATTTTGAGGAAGTTTTGAAAAACTTTGGTTAGAGGGGGGACAGAGCCCCCCCTTCGTTGGCCAATTGTGCAGTCAAGGGTCACAAGGGTTTTGAGGGGGTGGGTAGCCCCCCTCTATAGGGTCCGGGGCAACGCCTTGGGGAAAAAAATTGGACCCTATATTAGGTTGGGCGGACCTACCTATGGTTTTGTGCATGGTTTTCGCAAATGGTTTTGGACGCAATGGTTTTCGGTCCATGGCTTTGGACACGATGGTTTTCGGTCCATGGTATTGGATGCTTCGGCATGTATAAATATGTATTGTAACTGTTAGCCTTATCGGCATGTGGCCCCAAAAATGAATCCAAAACACTCCCGAAGTCTTCAAAATTTTCTTAAGGATCATTCAAAGATCAAAACAATCGCATGCCAAGAGCCCTCAGAATGGCGGAAAAGCACTATCGGGAGGCAGAAAACTAGAGAAAACAATGAAAAACCAAGTACTAGAGGCATAAACATTGAAACACATAGCAGTCATCAGATCTGGCCGATCAACGGTCCAGATCTGATCAGTGGGTTGCAATCGATGGAGGCAATTGGCGCGAACCGTATGGAACTTGTGACGGCGATCGGTGATGCAATGTGGACCATCGATCAAGCGCACAGATCGATGGCCCATATCACATCGCAGGATCGCTATCAGAGATTAACGAAGAGCGCTATCAATGGCCCGAGGCATGAGCAATATGTGATTGCGATCAGATCGCATCGCTACATCGCATCGGGGCAACACCATGGAGTGGAGCCTTTACACATATATGTGTGTGACCCGATGAGCTAGACCCGATGGTATTCTAAATATTATTTCATAAGATTTCAAGTCCGCAGGAAAGGCCATTTTTAATGCATTTTCGTATTTTTCATTATTTAATGAAATACAAAGGGAACCTTGGAGCAGCACCGATGCGACAAGGCCCGGACCCGAAAGGGTTCGGGAATGAAAGTATATAATATTTCAGGTCCGCCAAATCCATTTTTTAATGATTTTAAATGTTTTAATATATTTTTGAAACACAAAAGAAATCACAAAACAGGCAGGATTTCGGGCGGGCTGTGGGCGGTAAATGGTTTTGGTCGGGCTCCGCCTAATCCCATACAATGGCTGCCATGTGTCAGGGCTGAGGAGAGAGAAAACCACCCTCATCGGGCGATTAACTCCCATACGAAGAGACACCCGAAATGGATCGCAACCATTGGATCTAGAGCTCCTAGATCAACGGTGGAGATGTGATATCGCTGCAAAGGTAGACCCAATAGAGGAATAGGCCATATTTGAGGACTTTTGAAGTATGAAATAAACAGAGATGGGCGGGATTTCACAGTGTTGCAACATTTTCTATGTAAAAATAGAAAACAATCATTGGAAACATTTAAAGGGATTACAAAGGCCCAAAGACCCATTCCACCACATAGCAGAGTTCGGGAGACCAATTGTTGGGAAACAGAGACGAGAAAGAAAAAAAAGGGGGCCAGATCATGATGCAACTTGAAACAGAATCGATCATGGAGCATCAACAACACAACATAGCCAAAACCAACAGAAGTGATTGTGGGGCATCTCTGGCACAAGAGAACTCCCTGCTAGCATAGCAAATTACCAGAATGCGGTTACTCTTTTGTTGGAAGAAGAAACCTCTGAGCCCATGCGTGCCTACTCATGGCATCAAGTTGTTGAAAAGACAAAGAGGATAGATTAAGACACTCTGAGCCTTTGAGAGCTCAGGAGCATTGTAAAAGGCCTATAAATGGTTGAAAGTTAGAAGTAATAGAGGTTCAACTTTTGGGGACTGTGGATACTTTGCTACTCAAGCTTCTCATCTTCATTCTAGCAATATAAGCTTCTTTTGTTGTTACATGTTTAATTTCCATTTTCTCTTATTTTCTAAGCTTTCACTTGAATAGGTTTTTCATGTTTTCTTTTGTGTCTAATGCCAGATAACTGTCATCTTATCTCTGCATTGATAAATTAGATTTGCAAACTTCATTTACTTCCTGTAGCTGGCCATTCATAGGTGTTTATGTATGCATTTGTTAGTACAGTCGATATTCTCCATCTATCCATTGAATCTACAAACTATTGAGCATGAGTGGTCCAAAGCCTTGTAAGCTGAGGGTGTTCATGCATGTCTTGAGTAAAAACCAAGCTGAAACAGTCATCCGACTTGATCCAAACCATCATCCATTCCAATAGTTCAGAGAACAATATTGAAGATTATATGTTACCAGGCATCTCCGAGCTACAACCTAGGAGAGCTTCCTGAAGTAATAACATAATTGGTGCCATGGCCAAGGAGAGGAGACTGAAGCTCGGCTTCCCTGGGAGATGACATGGATCCAGCTTTGATGATAGACAAAGTCTGGGCACTTTTTTGGTTGTAATCATCTATCTGGTGACTCTAATGAAGGACGAACCTCTTGGCGACTCCACTTCATAGTTCTGGCTCAGTTTGTGAGGCATACTCGGAGAAATCCTTAGAAGCCACAAGCTGACCCAGTACATGACCCTGAAAAAATCATCAAAGAAAGAAATGTATTGCAGAAATGAGCATCAGGTTCAGGTAAACCTAAACAATATTCCATATCTCTTCAAGAAAATCCTGCAATAGAACAAATACATGTTGAGAGTATAGCATCTAATACTAGCAGTGAAGAAAAACTCTTAGAGATTCATAAAGCTCCTTATTCTTGAGGTTATCCTTTTGTTCTAAGCCCAAAGGAAACCTCACCTCCTATCCATCATACTCCTTTAGTATTATCAATCACTCCTTAGCCCTCTATCATTCAGACTGCCAGTAACCTTATAGCCACCACATCTATGGCAGGACCACAAGCACCTACTAAAATGGAAAGAATCATAGATACTAGATATGAACCTCTAGTATTGCCCACTCCTTTGAATGCCATTCCTACTGGAGAATATCATAAATATAGGCCTAAGTTCACTGGGACTAAAGGTGTTTCAGCTAAGGAACATCTTGAGTCATTCTATAGCTATGCTGATAACCTGGACATTAGTGAAGATGATGTGTGGATGAGAGTCTTTGTCCAAATCCTAGATGGAGAGGCTAGAAAACGGTTCAAAGAACTAACCCAAAGATCTATAGCAGATATTGAGGCTTTAGATTATGCATTCCAAAAGCATTGGGGGGATAAGGAGGACCTCCTCTACTACCACACTAAGTTTGGGAACTTAAGGAGGAAAAATGGTGAGTTGCTGTCTGATTTTAATAAGAGGTTTAACCGCATGTACATCAAGATACCAGCTGAAGTAAAACCCACCACTACCTCGACTAAACTCACCTTTGCTAGTGCTTTTAATTCTAACTTCTACCTACTGTTGAGGGAGAGGCGATGTGCTACTTTGGCTGATATGCAGGATGCAGCCTTGGAAGTAGAATCAAACATCATGGCTGTAGAGAAGCTCAAGGGAAATGTTGATAGAAGGAGATAGAGGGGCGAGTCTTCATCATCTTCAGATCCCAAGATAGATAAAATTACTAAGATGATAGAGTAATTAGCCTCTAAAATCTCCAAATCAAAAGTTGAGCAGCACTATGGGAAAGGAAGAGTTCCTAATACCTTTGCTCCCATAAATCCAAATCCATATAGAAGAGAAAATGAGCAGTTGCAGATTCTGCAAAGAAGCAAAGATGCCAATGAAGACCAAAGGGTAAAGACCACTTTTCAGAACGTAGTCATGGAGGAAGAGTAGTTTGAAGAAGATGATGAGATCCATTGTCTTGAAGACAAAGGCAGTGCCTCCTTTTTTACCTCAGTTGCTTATGAAAAGTCATTATTTAATGACCACATTAACCAAGAATGGTTTGGTGAAGCTATTCTCCAAACTGAAGATCAGCACAGATATAATCTGAGGTCAAAGATGAATAATGTCAAGGAAACTCCCATTCAAAGAGATGTTGTCCCTGCAATACATCAATCTAATAAGAAGAAACGACTAGCAATTGATCCCATCATCCTCAAAGCTCCAGCTCACGAGGTAAGAGGCCTTGACAAGTCTCCTTCTCCTTTCAGTTTTCAATCAGAAATTCAGAAGCTAAGAATACCTATACCTCTAATTGAACTAGTGAAGAATGAGTCCTTCAAGAAATCTATCCTCGAGGCCCTTGAGCCTAATGCCATCCAAGCCTCCACCGACTATGTAAATCTGCAAGATGACAAACCAGCCATTGTTCTCAGCCCAATGATTGAAAATTATGAGGACAGCTCCCCATCATTCTATGTCTCTCTGACTATTCATGATAAAACCCTTCACAACTGCCTTCTGGACACTGGAGCCAACCATAATCTAATGCCCAAGGCTGTCATGGATGAGCTGGGTCTTGACATTACCAAGCCTTATCATGACCTATTTTCTTTTGACTCTAGAAAAGTGAAATGCCTGGGATTAATCAAGGACCTAGCCATCACTTTGTCTCAGTTGCCCATGAAGAGCATGATGATGGATATTATGGTAGCAGATGTACCCCCCAAGTTTGGCATGTTACTTTCCAAAGGTTGGATCAAGAGATTAGGTGGATCATTACAAAATGATCTGTCCTACGCTACTGTCCCAGATTTTGGAGGTGAGAGCAGGAGATTATACAGAGAAGCTCAATTGGCTTATATCATCAGTGATGAAAGGAATCCCACTAATCATCCCATCTATGTTGTGGACACTGATTTTGAAGCTTTTATTCTTCAGATTGAAGAATCTCAGGTGGCCTTCATGCAGCTTAAAAACCCAATTTTCCAGATCATAGAGGAAGAAGGCCCACAGATTTGGGACGTGTTCTTTGATGGAGCTTTCTCTAAGGAAGCTACAGGGGTAGGTGTAGTCCTTATGTCTGCCACACAAGAATGCATTCATTTATCTTTCAAATTAACTTTTCAGGTCACAAATAACATAGCAGAGTACGAAGCCTTGATATTGGGCTTAAACACTGCTAAAGAAATGGGCATCAAAGGCCTGAAAGTGTTTGGAGATGTAGACCTCATCATTCAGCAGGTCAATAAAACTTTCCAAGCAAAGCATCCAAGGCTGAAAGCATACAAAGATGAGGTATGGAAGCTCAAGGACTCTTTTAATATTTTCAGCATTTCTTACATCCTGAGAATGAAGAACCAGCTTGCTGATTCCCTTGCTGTGTCTGCTAGCACGTTTATTCCTCCTTTGCCTCCTAAATTGACATATGAAGTTCAGGTGAAATATAGACCATCTCTGCCTGACAATGTCAAATACTAGAAAGTTTTTGAAGATGATGATGAAATTAATAGGTTTTTACAAGTCGTTGATGAATTTTTTGAAATGCACATCGACCAAGAAAATGAAACCATGGAAGAATGCAGCCAGTCCAAGATAAAGGACAAGATTGGCCAAGGAAGCATTGTCCAGCTACCTAGTAACCATATACCCAAAGGATTGGTGCCTCTAGAGAAGTTTTTCGATCATAACGATGTACCTTATAAGCCTGCCAAAAAAGAAAATGAGTCTATTGTTCGTAAACATAATATAGGGAGCCCAGCCCATCCAAAATACATAAATTTGTCCACTCATTTGTCTTTTGCCTAGAATTCTGAGTATTGCACCCTCATGAAGCAATTCGTTGATATTTTTGCCTGGGAATACAGTGATCTTAAAGCCTATGACACAAACATCATTCAGCATAAGATTCCACTAGGAAAGAACACCATCCCTTTTAAGTAGAAATTAAGACCTATCAGCCCTCTCTTATTGCCTTTGATTGAGAAAGAAATCAAGAAGCTATTGGATGCCAAAATCATAGTTCCCCTAAGGTATTCAAAGTGGATAGCTAACCTTGTGGTAGTAAGAAATAAAAATGGAGAAATCAGGCTTTGTGTTGACTTCAAAAATCTAAACAAATGCTCTAAAAAAGATAACTACCCAGTGCCTAAGATGGAACACTTGCTGCAAAAAGTTTCAGGGGCTAAAGTCCTGTCTTTCTTAGATGGATTTTCAGGTTACAATGAGATTGGTGTACATCTAGAAGATCAAGAAAAGACCACCTTCACTACTCCTTGGGGCACTTTCATGTACTCCAACATGCCTTTTGCACTGATGAATGTTGGGGCTACTTTTCAGAGGGCCATGGACATAGCCTTTGTGGGAGAGAAGGACAAGTTTGTCCTTAGTTACCTTGATGACATAACAGTCTTCTCCAATAGTCACAAGGACCATTTGCAACATTTGAAGAAGGTATTTCTAAAGTGCAGACATTTTGGAATTTCGGTGAACCCAAAGAAGTCACAGTTTTCTCTAGAAGAAGGCAAATTTTGGGACATATTGTTTATGCTAAAGGTGTGAAGATTGATCTAGCTAGAGTTCAAGCAATTCAGACATTGTCCATCCCAAGGTCAAAAAGTGACATTCAATCCTTCCTGGGTAAGCTTAACTTTGTAAGGAGGTTCATTCCAAACTTTGCAGAGCTAGTGAAGCACATCACTTTCATGCTGAAGAAAGGATCAGAAATAAAATGGGCAGATGCTGCAAGAAGCTCTTTTGAAGCCATCAAACAAGCTATCATGGAAGTTCCCACTCTAATCAGCCCAAATTACACTAAGGATTTTTGTATCTTCTCTTTTTCCTCTTACAATACACTTGCAGTAGTTCTATTGCAAAAAAATGATGAAGGCATAGAGCACCCCGTGGCCTTTTTTAGCAAAACTCTAAGGGATGTTGAACTAAGGTATGACCTTATTGAAAAACAAGCTTATGCTCTCATAAAATCTTTAAAGGAATTCAGAATTTATATTCTGCATTCCAAAGTGGTTGCATATGTACTTTCAACCTCAGTAAAAGATGTCTTAACTCAACCAAATATTGATGGAAAGAGAGCTAAATGGATTTAAAACTTCATATAATTTAACATAGAGGTGAAGCCCACTAAGCTTGTCAAAGGCCAGGGCTTGGCTAAACTTATGGCTAAGGAAAATTGTAGTTTGTTAGACATCAATTGCATGGGTCCAAATTCAGATGATGAGCAGACAGAGGAAGTAGTAGAAGAGAAAAAGCAGAATCAATCTTTGGCTGAAAATCTAGCCACCTGTGAATGGTATTCCAGCATAGTTCATTTTTTACAGAAGCTAGAAGTCCCTCCAGGGCTTAGCTCAAGTCAAGCCCGGGCCATTAAACTCAGATCAGCCAAATTTTGCATTAATAAAAATCTACTTTATTGGAAAGACCCATCAGGAATCCTCTTAAGATGTCTATATAAAGGAAAATATGTGGAAGTTATGCACCAGTTCCATTTTAGCATCTGTGGAGGGAATCATTATTGGAAAACCACAGCCCACAAAATCCTGAGAGCTGGGTATTATTGGCCTACTCTGTTCTCTGATGTGTTTTCTTTTGTGAAATCTTGTGACAAATGTTAGAGGTTTGCAGGAGACGGCAACGAAAATCTCTTCCCTTGAAGCCAGTACATGTCAATGGTCCCTTCTAGCGGTGGGGCTTGGACTTTATAGGTGAGATCAATCCACATTCCAGTGGCCAACACAAATGGATCTTGGTAGCCACTAATTATTTCACCAAGTGGATTGAGGCTATACCCACTAAGAATGCCAATCATCAAGTAATCATAAAGTTCTTGAATGAGAATATTTTCACTAGATTTGGTTGCCCAACCAAACTAGTCACTGATAATGCAACAAATTTCAAGGAAAAAGTGAACATGACTGAATCCATGGGCATTCAATTGGTGCATTCTACCTCATATTATCCTCAAGGCAATGGCCTGGCAGAATCATCTAACAAGAGTCTGGTAAGGGTAATCAAAAAACTGTTAGAGGACAACAAAAAGAGCTAGGATTCCAAGTTGAAGTTGGCATTGTGGGCTGACAGAGTTACCATCAAAAAGTCCATAGGAAATTCTCCATTTAAGCTGGTTTATGGCAATGATGTTGTTTTCCCTATCCAACTGATTCTCCCTATGGCTAAATTCTTACAAGAAGAACAAGATGAAGAGAATGACATGGTAAGGAGAATGAATAACCTGGTTGAACTACAGTAGATCAGAGAGTAGTTGGTTGAGAAGTCAAAAACTCATCAAAAAAGCAAAAGTGGACAATTTCCAAGTTGGTGACTAGGTTCTCAAATGGGATGCATTTAAGGAAAAGAAAGGTAATCATGTCAATTTTGACTCCTTATGGACAGGTCCATTTGTCATCGCTTAAATTCAGCAGAACAATACCTTTATTCTTCACAGTCTGGAAGGAGGAGATGTTTTTGGTAGCCCAGTCAATGTGCGGTTCTTGAAACTTTATTTCATTTAAGGCTTTAAAGCCCTAGTATTGTAAATACGTTTTTTCAGTTTTTTATTTTATTACAAAATAGACTCCATGCCCAATGGAACACTAGGAGGAAGATTTGATTTTGTTTTTACAGGAAAGGCATTGTTTTGTGATTCTCGAAACCTCACAGGGAGGATTTCATCCCCAGAAGGAGCCAATGTTAGCCTTATCAGCATGTGGCCCTAAAAATGAATCCAAAACACTCCCGAAGTCTTCAAAATTTGCTTAAGGATCATTCAAATATCAAAACAATCGCATGCCAAGAGCCCTCAGAATGGCGGAAAAGCACTATCGAGAGGCAGAAAACCAGAGAAAACAATGAAAAACCAAGTACCGGAGGCATAAACATTGAAACGCATAGCAGCCGTCAAATCTGGCTGATCAATGGTCTAGATCTAATCAACGGGTCGCGATCGGTGGAGGCAATCAGTGGATATCGGCGTGGACCATATGGAACTTGCGACGGAGATCGGCAATGTAATGTGGATCGTCGATCAAGCACGTAGATCGATGGCCCATATCGCATCACAGGATCGTTATCGGAGATTAACAAAGAACACTATCAATGGCTCGAGGCATAAGCGATATGCGATTGTTATATCACATTGAAGCAACACCATGGAGTGGGGCCTTTACATATATATGTGTGCAACCCGATGAGCCAGACCCGATGGTATTCTAAATATTATTTCATAAGATTTCAGGTCTGCAGGAAAGGCCATTTTTAATGCATTTTCACAATTTTTCATTATTTAATGAAATACAAAGGGAACTTTGGAGCAGTGCCGATGCGATAAGGCCCGGACCCGAAAGGTTTCAGGAATGAAAATATATAATATTTCAAGTCTGCCAAAGCCATTTTTTAATGATTTTAAATGTTTTAATGTATTTTTGAAACAGAAAAGAAATCATGAAATAGGTAAGATTTCAGGCGGGCCATGGGCGGTAAATGGTTTTGGCCGAGCTCTGCCCGATCTCATACAACGACTACCACGTGTCCAGGCTGAGGAGAGAGAAAAACACCCTCATCGGGCAGTTAACTCCCGTACGAAAGAGCAACCCAAAATGGATCACAACCGTTGAATCTAAAGCTCCAAGATCAATGGTGGAGATGTGATATCGCTGCAAAGGTGGACCCAATAGAGGAATAGGCCATATTTGAGGACTTTTGAAGTCTGAAATAAATAGAGATGGGTAGGATTTCATAGTGTTGCAGTGTTTTCTGTGTAAAAATAGAAAACAGTCATTGGAAACATTTAAAGGAATTACAAAGGCCCGAAGACCCATTCCACCACATAGCAGAGGTCGAGAGACAGGTTGGCGGGAAACAGAGACCAAAAAGAAAAAAAAGGGGGCCATAGCACGATGCAGCCCGAAACAGAAGCAATCATGGAGCATCAATAGCGCAACACAGCTAAAACCAACAAAAGTGATTGAGAGGCATCTTTGGCACAAGAGAGCTCCCTGCCAGCATAGAAAACTACCAGAATGTGGTTACTCTTCTATTGGAAGAAGAAACCTCCGAGCCCATGTGTGCCTATTCATGGCATCAAGTTGTTGAAAAGACAGAGAGGATAGATTAAGACACTCCAAGCCTTTAAGAGCTTAGGAGCATTGTAAAAGGCCTATAAATGGTTGAAAGTTAGAAGTAATAGAGGTTCAACTTTTGGGGACTGTGGATACTTTGCTACTCAAGCTTCTCATTCATTCTAGCAATATAAGCTTTTTTATTGTTACATGTTCAATTTCCATTTCTCTTCTTTTATAAGCTTACACTTGAATAGGTTGTTCATGTTTTCTTTTGTGTCTAATGCTAGATAACTGTCATCTTAACTCTGCGTTGATAAATTAGATTTTCAAACTTCATTTACTTCTTGTAGCTGGCCATTCATAGGTTTTTATGTATGCATCTGTTGGCACAGTCAGTATTCTCCATCTATCCATTGAATCTACAAACTATTGAGCATGAATGGTCTAAAGCCTTGTAAAGCTGAGGGTGTTCATGCATGTCTTGAGTAAAACCCGAGCTGAAACAGTCATTTGACTTGATCCAAACCATCATCCATTCCAATAGTTCAGAGAACAATATTGAAGATTATATGTTATCAGACATCTCCGAGCTACAACCTAGGAGAGCTTCCTGGAGTGATAACAGTAACATTGAAAGGAACATAATGAAAAATCAAGCTGGTAGTCTCGGTTTTGGGATCCAGGGGAAAATATCTGTGTATATGTGTTTTATGTGTTATGTGCTCGAATTGTTTATTTTCTATTCTTAGAATTCACATGCAGGTAATTTATGTATGGGTTTAAAACCTACATTTGGTATCGGAGTTGTTTTGGCTTCAAGGGGACGCCTTTGTTGCTGAGGGGTTTTGCTCAGGCCTGTGGTAGACCTTGCTCAGTGGGAGATCTGTGGGATCGATTCTGGTGGTGAAAGAAGATGGGGAGTAGTGGAAAGATAGAGATCGAGAAATTTAATGGTTAGAGCTTTGAGTTGTGGAAACTCAAGATGGAGGATCTGTTGGTGGATAAAGATCAGTGGATCGCGGTAGATCCGAGTAGTAAACCAACAGGAGTGTCCGATGAAGAATGGAAGAAGCTGGATCGGAAGGCAAAGAGCATAATATGATTGTGTATCTCAGATTCAGTATTGTTGAATGTATCAAGGGAAGCTACAGCTAATGCTTTGTGGGACAAGTTAGGGACTATGTACCAATCTAAGTCTCTGGTGAATAAATTGTTCCTATGGAAAAAGTTGTATAACCTGAGGATGAAATATGGATACTCGGTGACAGAGCATATGAACACATTTAATACTATGGTAAGTCAGTTATTGTCTGTTGATATTAAAATTTTAGATGAAGATAAGTGCATCATTTTGTTGTGTTCTCTACCAAATTTGTGGGATAGTCTGGTTATTGCAATAGGTAGAAATGCAACTTCCTTGGAGTTTGATGAAATAGTCTCATCCTTTCTGACAGAGGAGATGAGACGGAAAAATATGGAGAGCCAGAATGGTGATGCCTTGTCTATATGAGGATAGTCCCAGAACATAAACAAAAATAAGTCATCGAGTGGGAGATCTAAATCTAGAGGGAGATCTAAATCTCCAGGAAAACCTATAAATTTGGTGTGCTGGAAATGCGGAAAGGAAGGGCACTACAAAAGGGATTGTAAATATAAAGCTCCTGACAAAGGAAAGGGATCTGATGATGCTCCTTCTGCAGAGGCGAGAACCACCTCAAATGCAGGTGGGGATGTGTACTTTGCTTCTTCAAGTACACATGTAGATCATGAGGCATGGTTAATTGACTCAGGTGCATCCTTTCACTTCACTCCCCATAGAGAGTGGTTCTGCGAGTATGAGAAATATGATGGTGTTGATGTCTTCTTAGGGGATGACAGGAAGGCTAGAATCATTGGTCTCAGAAAAATAAAGTAGAATTTGCAAGATGGAAGGGTTAGAACACTTCTGGGTGTTTTGCATATTCCTGCATTGGCTAGAAATTTGATTTCCGTAAGCAAGTTGGATGATGCAGGTGTAAAAACAGTGTTCGAGAAGGATACCTACAAGATGGTTTGGGGAGCACTGGTAATTATGTGTGCAGTTTGGATTGGAACTCTATACAAGCTACAAGGTACCACTGTTGTTGATGGGTGCAACAGTTCTATGGTTCCTAAAAGTGGAGCAGAAAATCTAGTGGTCTTTGGAGAGAAGACCATGTTGTGGCATCAAAGGCTTGGACATATTGGAGAGAAGGGCCTTTGAATACTTCATGGTAAAGGTATGGTAGAAGGTATGAGTAATAGCTCTCTAGATTTTGATTTCTATGAAAATTGTGTATATGGGAAGTATAATCAGGTGAGTTTCACCTCTGGTGGTAAGAGGGCGAAACAGATATTAGAGCTTGTGCACAGTGATGTGTTTGGACCCGTGAAGGTTCCATCATTGGCTAAGTTTATGTACTATGTATCATTTATAGATGACTTCTCAAGGAATACATGGATATATTTCCTTAAGAAGAAATCTAAAGTCTTTGACAGGTTTAAAGACTTTAAGGCTCTGGTGGAAAATGAGACAGAGAAGAAGATAAAGGTATTAAGGTCAGATAATGGTAGAGAGTTTTGCAGCAAGGAATTTGAAGAATTATGTAAGAAGTGTGGTATAGCATGGCAGAATACTACTCCATACACACCTGAGAAAAATGGAGTTGCAGAAAGAATGAACAAGATGTTGATGGAAAGGGCAAGAAGCATGCTCAGTGGTGTCGGGTTAGGACGGGAATACTGGGCAGAGGCAGTGGAAAAAGCATGTTACCTGGTCAACAGATCACCGTCATCAGCACTGGAGGATGAAACTCCACAAGAGGTATGGATAAGTAAGAAGCCCTCTCTTTCACATCTGAGGGTATTTGGATGTGATGCATATGTACATGTTCCAAAGGAGAAAAGAACAAAATTGGATAGTAAATCTGAAAAGTGCATCTCTATTGGGTATAAGTGGTTTAAAGGGTTATAATCTTTGGAACCCAGTAACAAGGAAGGTTGTGTACAGCCTAGATGTGGTGTTTAGAGAGGTTAAAGATGTTATTAAACATGAAGTCCAACCAAAGGAACTTGAGAAGATAGAGTTTGAGCTAAAGGAGGAAGAATCAGACTCTACTGCAGAAGAGGAATCATAAGATGAAGAGCCACAAACTCCAGGTATGAGAAGATCAATTTGAGAAAGAAGGCAGCCAGAAAGGTATAGTCCATATGCTTTCTATTCAAATTTTTCTTTATCTTTTACTGATGATGATCCTAGAACTGTGAAGGAAGCAGTAGATTCAAAGGATGGAAAACTTTGGAAATAGGCCATGGTTGATAAAATGGCATCTTTGCACAAAAATGAGGCATGGGATCTAGTGGAGTTGTTGGTTGGAAGGAAACCCATTGGCAGCAAATGGGTGTTCAAGAAGAAGACAAATGTAGAAGGAAAGGTGGAGAAATACAAAGCTCAGTTGGTAGCAAAAGGTTATTCCCAAGTGCCGGGAATTGATTTTGGTGATACTTTTTCTCCTATTGCCAAGGTAGATTCTATTAGATTACTTTTATCTGTTGCTACTGCTTTTGACTTTGAGGTAGAACATATGGATGTGAAGATAGAATTTCTTCATGGGGATCTGGAAGAGGAGATATACATGGAGCAACCTGAAGGCTTTGCGGTGAAGGGTAAGAAAGAATTGTTATGCAAGTTAAAGAAGTCTCTGTATGGGTTAAAACAGTCACCAAGGATGTGGTATCAAAAATTTGATACATTTATATGGGGACTTGGCTTCACCAAAAGCAAAGCAAATCACTTTGTGTATTTTAAATTAATTGGTGACCATGTTATTTATCTGGTCTTGTATGTGGATGATATGTTGCTGGTTGGAAATGACAAAGAAATTATCGAGGATTTGAAGACCCAGTTGTCCTCCAAATTTGACATGAAATATCTTAGTGCTGCAAAATATATTTTGGGCATGGAAATTAAAAGAGATAAGGGAAAGAGGAAACTCTGGTTAAACCAGAGGAAGTATGTCGAGACAATATTGCAGAGGTTTAATATGCAGGATAGTAAACCAGTGAAGGTTTGTATTCCTGTAGGTATAAAGTTATCTGTTGAACAGTGTCCCAAGACACAAGGAGAGGAAGAGGACATGTCCCATGTTCCATATGCAAGTGTAATCGGTAGCCTGATGCATGCGATGGTCTGTACTAGACCAAACATTGCACATGCAGTGGGAGTATTGAGTAGGTTTATGTCAAAACCAGGGAAGGAGCACTGGAAAGCAATGAAACAAGTTTTCGGGTATTTGCGTGACACTAGTGATTATGGCTTGTGCTACCAAGGAAGACCAAGATTGGACAGAGTGTTGGATATTCATGGCTTTGTTGATGCAAACTAGGATAGAGATCTAGATCAGAGAAGATCTATAAGTGGGTATGTGTTAAACCTATTTGGAGGTGCAGTCAGTTGGATGAGTAAGAAACAATCTGTAGTGGCACTATCAACTACAGAGGTAGAATACATGGCAGGCACTCATGCAAGCAAGGAAGCAGTTTGGTTGCAAAGATTGTGTTCAAGTATGGGGTTAGTATAGGGAGCTATAAGGATAGACTGTGACAGCCAAAGTGCAATTTTCTTGGCAAAGAACCCTACTTATCATTCAAAGACAAAGCACATCGATGTTCAATATCACTTTGTGAGGGATATGATAGAAGACAAAAATGTGTTGCTGATAAAGGTGGACACTTCGAAGAATATTGCAGATGCATTGACAAAATTTGTGATCTCTGAGAAGTTCTCTTGGTGTAGAGAAACAATGGGCGTTGCAGGGCTGGATAAATGACTAAGCTCTCATGTGGCCCCCTGTGGAAAGAAAACAACAAGTGGGAGAATGTTGGGTTGTGTTATACTTTTTCCACAACTAGCCTATGTAGTTAACCGGGGGGTTAGAGGGGGGGCAGAGCCCCCCCTTTGTTATGCCGATTGCGCAGCGGTGGGGTCACAGGGGTTTGAGGGGGGTGGGTAACCCCCCTCTACAAGGTCTAGGGCAGCGCCCCGGGGAAATTTTTTTTGGACCCTATATTAGGTTGGGCAGACCTACCTATGGTTTTGTGCATGGTTTTCGCACATGGTTTTGGACGCGATGGTTTTCGGTCCATGGTTTTGGACACGATGGTTTTCGGTCCATGGTTTTGGACGTGATGGTTTTTGGTCCATGGTATTGGATGCTTCGACATGTATAAATATGTATTGTAACATTAAAAGGAACATAATGAAAAATCAAGTTGGTAGTCTCAGTTTTGGGATCCAGGGGAAAATCTCTGTGTATATGTGTTTTATGTGTTATGCTCTCACATTGTTTATTTTCTGTTCTTAGAATTCACATGTAGGTAATTTTTGTATGGGGTTAAAACCAACACTCATGGCTTAAAAAGCCTAAAACTTTATATGCCTAGATAGATATTGCCCTAAGGATCTCATCTGTCAATGTTTTGAAGCATGATAACAAATTGGTTAGGAGAAAAAGCCAAAAAGAGGTAAAAAAACTACTTTCTGCCACAATTTCAAACCAAGTGCTACACTTTTTGAGTGCTTTTGGGAGAATGAGTTTTTCTCTATGATGGAAGCTCCATTTTGACTGCTTAAGGTGCCTAATGATAACTAGACATCCTAAGATTTCTAGTGGTATGCTCAATTTTCAATTTGGAGCAATGGAAGGCCTTCAAAAGGGAGCTGGAAAATGGAATTGTTCTTTTGCAGAGATGTGTTGTGCTTTTGCCTGAAGGTCACATTTTTTAGTTTCTTTAGTAAAATTTGGTTTTTCATGATGTAAATATTCTTGTTTTGAGTTGACCTTATGTAATTGAATGTAAATATGTTTGTTAATGTCATTTTTATGTAATTATGAAGCTCATTTATGATGGGTAGGTCAGTCAAAGTCTAAATGGAAGGTTTGTTACAACCTCCCTAGTCATTAGGTGTTGGTTGAGATATTCTTGTAATCAGTTCCTATACTGAGGGATTTGACCCCTGAGAGTGGGGAAGTTTTTTTTGGTCTATATGTATCTAGCTTTTAGTCAAACAAAAGTTTGGACATCAGAGAGTGGAAGTCTTGTATCTTGTACTTTAATCACACTTTTACAGCAAATCAAAGGCCAATTGCAGCGATTATCTAGGAATTATTGTGGTATGAGTTTCTGATAATGTTTTTCTTCTATTAATAGATTATATGAATGATAATTTCATCTCCTTTACATATATATGATCTTTAATGATTTTCCTAAGAGTTTTTAAGCAAAATTCTTAAGCTTAATCTTTGTTTTGTTAGGAATTTCATGTTTATGTTATTTTATCTTCTGATAAATGAATTCATGCTTGCCATGCTCATTTTGAATATTTTCTTTTCCACCCTACACTACATCAGCAAAGCCTCAAAGTATCACAAAGTCATATCTACCCTACTCCTTTTTATCTCTTGCAACTGAACCCTTGAGACCTGACCTAGTTCCTTGCTTTTGACTCCTGATCCAGCAAAACCCTAAAATTTTCAAACCCTAGAGCTTAAACAGGCCTAGCCTAATATCTTTTCCCACTCAATCATCATTGACTGTGAGATCATAGAGAGAGCCTTCTTTGGTTTAGAAGGGCTAGCTGCTAAACCCTATGTGGTCTGAGGTTACCTCCTTCGATCTCCTTTCTCAGCCTTAGGATATCGTGGAGGATAACAACTGGAAGTAAGTGCACTACCTTAATTAACCTATCTACAACAACCATGATAGAATCATGTTGTTTAACTGTCATCGGAAAACCTATAATGAAGTCCATGGAAATGACCTCCCACTTCCACTTTGGAATCAGAATAGGGTGAAGTAATACACCTGGATACTTACACTCTGCTTTTACCTATTGACAATCCAAGCATCTAGCCACAAACTATGCCACTTATTTCTTCAAGTTTAGTCAATAGTATAACTTCTTCACCATTGTCAATGTCTTTTGTATCTCGGGTGACCTGAATATAGTTTTGCATGAAACTCTCTCAAGATAAGCTTCTTGATCTTGTTGTCATCTAGCACATATATCCTATCCATAAATCTAACCAAGCCATCTAATCTGAGATGATAGTCCACATCCTATGTACTTGTACCTACACTTGTACATGTACATGTACTTGTGCTTGTACCTGTACTCTATTATAGCTTGTGTCTAAGCTCCATGTACCTGTTTTCATGCTAACCTGCCTATAAGCTCTAAGCTTGTAAATATGTCCCATAAGAACTCATAGTTGTTATGTGGTTCACCTATGTTGGAAATAATACTGAGAGGGGGGGGGGTGTGAATCAGTATTAGCAAATCAATAACTTTTTTATTTCCATAATCAGATTCATATACGCTACTTCAGTGAAGGTAACTTGCGTGTACACACAACTTTATTTAAGGCAACTAGCATATATCCAACAAACTTATGATTTAGTTAATTCATCATATGTTGATCTTTAATCAGTGCATCAGCACTTCATTAACCATATAAACAGTGACTAGGTGCAGTAAAAACAGAATATACCATCACACATAAGAAACACACATGAACACCAAGATTTAAGGTGGAAGCCCAATGCGAGACAAAAACCACCTGTTGTTGTCTTCTTTTAATATAAGAAAAACCTGTTTACAATCTTGCACTGGTGCAGACTCATACCACTACATAGGCACCCACCTGCAGAAGGCTACAACCTTCTCTCATTCTCCAGCTTCTACTGGAAGGGAGCTAAAACCCCCTAACTCTTGTACTAGCTGATCCATTTACTAGTAAGTAGGCACCGACCTACAGAAGGCTCCAACCTTCACTCGTTTTCCAGCTGCTACTGGAAGGGAGCTCCAACCCCTTGGCTCTTGTACTGGTTTATATGTTTACCAGTACGTAGGCACTGGCCTACAGAAGACTATGACCTTCACTCATTTTCCAGCTACTACTGGAAGGGAGCTCCAACCCCCTCACTCTTGTATTGGCCGATATGTTTACCAGTACATAGGCGCCAACCTACAAAAGTCCACGACCTTCACTCTTCCTCCAAGGACCACATTTCATAAATTTTTAGACTGCATACTCCTGGAACACAACACCATAATCTGAAGGCCACGTTTCATCCAATTGTCATACTGGACCCATCAACAACATTGAAGCTAAAAAGCAATCACCACTGAACATTCAGAATATTGTCATCAAAACACAGTCACCAGAACACTTAGCGGAACCCAGAAATCTGCAACAACCACTAGAACCAACTACAAATTCAGATATCATATTTCATCATGCATACTCTACTCTGATGAGCCGAACCAGCGTGTATACGCGCTTTTATCAAAGCAAACCCGCATACAGATCTGTAAATATTAACTTAAAATCTTCACAGCTATTTCAGAATTCAGTCATACCCAAATCATAACATTTGCAGAATAAAACATGCATCAGTATTTAGATCTAGTCTATCCATGATCAAACCACATAATGATAATACATTCCAAGCCTTAAGATCTTGATCCATCATCCATCATCATCCACATAGGTGCATCCTTGGTTCAGATCAAGCAAAGCATCACAAACCCATAACCTGCATACTGGATCTCACACTTCATCAAATATTCAATACTTGCACACATGGCCTAATGATCTTCTCCTCCTTTTATAGTTTTAGGCCTTTCTCAATACCATGGACCAAAACCACTTAGGACCAATACCTTGGACCAAATACCTAGGGTCAATACCTTGGACCAGATACCTTGGACCAATACCATGGATCAAAATACCATGGACCAAATACCTTGGACCAAAACTTAGTTTTCCAAGATATATGCGCTTTTCCTTCTGTGAAAGTGCGTGTGTACGTTATATGCTCCTTTTGGTCTATTAACCCGCGTGTATACGCTCCTTTGTCAAGGTGAACTTGCGTATACCTCTCTTTATTCATTCTTTGTAGTCTGATCATTAATTCTTTGCTATTGACCTGCTACACTATGATCTGTCATCTGAGTGAGTTGCCATCAAGGACAACACTTGTATCATAATGCCAACAATCTCCCCCTTTGGACTTGATGGCAACAACAACACCAAGTCACTCTCCCCCTTTGACATCAAGGGCAAAGGGTGGACCAAGATATTCTCTCCCTTTGACATACATTATGTTGTTCATGCTCCCCCTGAGTACATGCTAAAATCTCTGATTGAGCTCCCCCTTTGTACATGCTGAGATGCACTAAACCATCCATGCTCCCCCTGAGCACATGTAGAGTCTGCAAAAATATTTCCAAAAGAATAACATGACTCTATATCTCAACTATGTGAGTATGACCTTCCTATCGCCAATGACTCATACATACATCCATCTCCCAACCAAGTGGGGATATACCAAATTTGAGTCATCCACCCAACCAAGTGGGGATATACCAATTGTTTATAAAATATTTTCTTTGAAGAATATCTTTTCTTGGTTGTTGATGGGGTTTTCCTCTCATCTCCTTGTTGGGTATTTCATATTTTGCATTAGAGTTCCTTGCCTCATCTTGTAAGCTAGATTCACCTTAAACAGATTCATGAAAACCAAGACCAGTTTTGATGGTAGGAGACCTTTGACTACTAAGGATATTATCCAAAATCTTAATATTGTCTTGAAATCGTAACAGTTTATCCTTTTCTTCTAATTTACCTTTTAAGATATTTACCTCAGCCTGATGTTGTTCTTCCATTTCCAGATATTGCTTCTTCAAGCTTTCTTCAGACTTTCTTCCTTCTTCCACTTGTTTCCTTAATTTGAGAATCTCATGTTCTTGTTCTTCATTCTGCTTATTTTCAAGATCCTCTTTTAGAGAGAGGATATCAGCTACATAGTAACTCTGATCATTTATTTCATTTCTTAATGATATCACTTCATCCTACAGCTGCTTCCTTACTTTGTTTCCTTCCTACAACTGAGATTTTAATCTGGTAACTTCTTCTTTGAAGGCACACTCCCTTTTGTTAAATAGATCTTGTTGATCTCTGATTTTATCTTATGCTTCATTAGCTTGTTCATCTTCAATTTGAGGTGATTCAGAATCTGAATCCTTGCTTGCACCTAATGGCCAAATGTGTCTCCTACTGTCACTGTTCCTTTGAGTTGTGTTCTTCTTCAGAGGTGCTTTCTTCTTTAGCTTCTTTACCATTGTTTCTATGGATCTCCTTCAAGCGATCAAGCTTCTACCAAAGGACCTGATCTGATACCAATTGTTGGAAATAATACTGAGCAAGGGGTGTTAGTGTCAGTATCTTCATCCCTCCATCAGTGATCAAAATACTCTTGTTTCATTGCATGTTAGGTGTCTCATCCAATCATCTGCATTCCATTAGGATCATGGATCATCTGATGGTAGTGGTATATTATAAATTTTCCCTCATGATCTTTACCTGCTGGCCCATTTTCATACAATCAGGTCATTTGTAGTCATTTTTTGTCTTTACATTTGCAAAAGTCACTTTTAGGGTTTTAGGTCTCATTAGGTCTAGGGTTTTGTCAATAAGGTCTTGTAAAAGTTCAATAATGGTCAGCAGGCACATGAGGAGGTCAAATAAAGTCTTAGCAACAAAAATTTCAATAATCACATGCTCAGTGATTGATTTTTCCTCAAAACCCTGTTTTGAGGAAAAACAGAGTTTTTCATGTTTTATGTACAAGATTTCATGTAATTTCATTTTTCCTATATGTAATAATTTTGAGATGCAACCTTGGTCACCTTGCCAAGCTCCTGCACTCCAACTCCTGCAAAAGAGTCAAAAATTCAAAGCATTTAGTCCATCAAAGGCAAAGAAACAAATCAAATTGCCAAAACATAGTTTTAAAAGCAAGTGAAATCTAAACATTAGAAAAGTGGGTTTTTATAAGTGAAAAATTAAATTGGTGGGTATATAAAGTCTTTTTCATATTGAAGAAGTTCATTTGTGTCCAAAGAGTGAATGAGAACAAGAGCCAAGTCATTTCGAGCCTAAGGAGCGAATTTGCAACCAAACTGTGAAAATTTTGAGGTGCAGAGCACCTAGCTAGCACGACACGCGCAACACAGGTTTTACACTAGAATTATAACTGGTACGCCGCACTAGTGAGGCGCGGCGCACCAGTCTTCTGAGCTCGAAATTCATCCAAATCACCTCATCTGCCTTCAAAACTTGCAAAATTCCTCTTTCACAAGTAAGTTAACAATCCCAAGTGCCATTGTAAGGATTTTGGTCAGTTCTTATGGTGTTTCAATAGGAGAAAAATTAAACCCTAGTTTCTTGCACAATTAATTGAAAAAGCTGCCTAGGGTTTGCAAAATTACGGTTTTTGTTGTCTAATTCCCATCCTCCATTTTCATTTTTCTCTCACTGCACTTCACTCATATCACTTTCCCCCTCTTCTTCCATTCACACTCACCTATCCCCTTATTCCTAAAACTAAAAACCCTAATTAACATCCCTAAGCCCTAATCCTTATTCCCCAAACCCTGCCATTCCCAAAGACCCTACAGTCATCACAAACTTCCATATTCACAATCCCTATTATCAAATCCCTATCACTTAGTAGAAAATACCTATTGTCCCTATAAAATCTCTTCATACTCATCTAAGAAACATCAAACAATGGCAAACATGGAGTCAAATTCATATTATGATAGAAATGAGGAAACAGTAAGTGATTCCTCCAAAGAAATCCATGCACCAAGGAGACCTCACAAGGGAGGAAAACGTAGAGGAGCCCACTACACTTACTGAGTTGTTGGCTTTCCCTCTTGTTGTAGCAAGCTTCAAACATCAATCTTGCTACCAATTTTGTGAGATGGTGGAAAGAGTCAAATACCACCATGAGGTTGCCAGACTTTTTGTGCTCCATCTTCACAATGGCCACGTCAATTTGGCAGATGTGACATTCACTTTGACACCTGAGACTATAGCTAAAGCAACAGGAATTTCGAATGTGGGTGAGCAGTGGAACAAGGGACAGCTGGTGGACAGAGATCATTATGAGCCTTATATCAAGGCTGGTTTTCAGAGGCATATCAGTAGGGTCTTCCCTTTCAGGTACCTACAGGACACATATGCTCCCCTTATGAAACTCATAATCAAATATTTCAACTGTGAAGGCAGATTTTCTCGCCTATACACCTATCATATCATATTGTTGATGCATTTTACTAGGGTGAGGATGATGAACATCCCCTATTTCATATGTCAGAATATTGAGAAAATGACCACATTGGTGCAAAGGAAACCTCCTCATCAGCAGTATAACAACATCTATCACTTTGCATTGATCAATATTGTGGTTTTGCATCAGCTTAGTTTACTGAATGTTTCATGGGAGGATTTCATTTCACATGAGGTATTCACAAACTCTCAAGTACCCCCACTAGTTTTTCATGAGGCAGGAGAGCCTTCACATCAGCAAGAGGTGCATGAGACTCAAACCACCAGTGTGCGACTATTTGTCACTTACCAAAAGGGCACAAGAAGATTGTTTGCAGCAGCAAAACGAGTACTATCTCCACCTAGGGTGGAAGGGGTCTTGTTTCCTTCAACAGAAAAGTAGGTACAGGACAAGGGTAAGTATCCATTGCATGATGAGGGACCTTCAGAAGGTCAAGAGAGAGACTTCATTCTCATTCAGGATGATGACACTGATTTGGGCTCCCAAAGCTCAAAGCTCAAGGATATCCTTCAAGAACAACAATCTAACATTCATGACTTGTCTCTCAACCTAGAATGAGCCAAGTGGGTGATAAATTATCTTGAGCAAAGGAAAAAATAGTTAGAAGATCAGCAAACTATCATGGAGCTCCAAAACATAAGAGAAAAATGGCAAGCTGCCAAGAGGAGGAAAGTCAAGTTGACACCACTTGAGCAAGAAATTGAAGCTGATCAAGAATCTTAGCTTGAAAGGGAAAACATGCACTTGGAAAAGATGTTGGAGAAGCCCAACAAAGAGAAAAAGATGTTGAGGCACATGGCCTATCACTATTTGGCAAGAAATAAAGTTTGCAAGGCAAGAATAAGGAATTTGAAGGCCAAATTGAGAAAAGCTTTGAGGAAGAGGAAAGAGCAAGACAAGCTCAAGATTTTGGTTGAGGCTTCCTTAGCCCAACATAACACTTGATGCAGGACACTCACTTTTTGTCAATTTTGAATTTTTGGAGCAAAACACAGAATTTTCTGCTTGGTGTGCCGCGCCACCTGGCGCTTGCTTTTGCTAGGGACCTCCTTTGGAGGAAAACTCAGCATTTTTGGATTCCTCATGCAAAAATATGAATACCCACAAATGGCCAAGAAATTTTGTCAAGTTTTGAGCTTCCAAAAGGGTCAAAAACACCTCAAAAATGCCCTTTCTGCCCCTTTTTGGCCACACAAGAAGCAATGTTGGGAGAACTCACTTTTGGAGGGGAAAATGGACACCAAATTCAGAAATTCTACCTGTTCTGGAAAGTAGACAAATAGACCTTTCCAACACGCTCACTTGGAGAAAATTTGGTGCATGGAAAGGCCTCCAAAATAACCTGAAAATATGCACTACGTACAGGGACAGTGGCGCAGCGCACAGGATGGAAAATTAATTTTTTTTTGCCAAAAGACTCTATTTTTAGCCTAGTTTTTTCTCAGTTTGACTTTTCTCTCTCTCATAGTCAAAATCATGATGTAATTTGACGTAAATTAATGGAATTTGATGTAAAAATATTGAAATTTCACTCATGGAGGTAGATACATCATGAAAAGGTAGTTTGAAACTGAATGGATCAGTTTCCTAGGTTTTAGAGGCAAGCTGTTCCACTGCCTACTTTTCAATTCTTAGTTTAGATCTTGTTGAAACAGCTCCTAAACTCATGAATTCGACCCCTAAAGCCTAGCATGAGTTTTTTGTTGCCTATATCTAGTATTTTTTCAGTCATTGGTAAAGGTTGGACTCTTGTGAATGCTTTGAGCATTATTCTACATTCATCTCTGCAATTTGGCAAAGGAATAGACTAGGGTTTGCAGCATTTTGTGGGATTCTTGTGGCAAGTTGATTTGGTATTTTTTTTTCCTTCTATAATTCAAGTTTACATGTGTTTATGTATGCCATCATCTCTCTTTGTTCAACTTAACTAAATGAATCAAGGATAAAGGTAGAATTCATTGATGTTGCAATGCTCTACCTATGGTTTGTTTAGTTATTTATGTTTTCAACTATTTGAAGAGGATTCCTGAGACTCTCATGCCCTCTCCAACTCCTCACCAGCCATAAGACTCTCCATCTCACTTATTTCAAAGTACTAAACCATTTGCCTACCTCGCCCCACAGAAACCTCTGCAAGACTATGTCCATTCCCCAGACCTAAATCTGCCTTTCACATTTGAGCCAGCAAACCAACATTAAAGTCAATCAAACTCCTCTGACCATATACCTAGCGTAAAATTAGTCTTTATATCAGTCATCTCAAGCCTCATTTGCTATATTTTCCTGAGATTGACAAGGAGAGAGCCCTCTCCCGACCTAGTAGGGCTAGCTACCAGGTTAAGCGTGGTTTGATGTTACCCTAGTCCTGCCTTTCTCAAACTGAGGTAGATTTAGGCCATAACAGGGGCGCGGGCGGGTGAATCAGTATTAGCAAATCAATAACTTTTTCTTTTCCATAATCAGATTCATATACGCTACTTCAGTGAAGGAAACTTGCGTGTACACGCAACTGTATTTAAGGCAACTAGCATATATCCAACAAACTTATGATTCAATTAATTCATCATGTTGATCTTTAATCAATGCATCAGTACTTCATTAACCATATAAACAATGACCAAGTGTAGTAAAAATAGAATAGACCATCACACATAAGAAACACACATGAACACCAAGATTTAAGGTGGAAACCCAATGCGGGACAAAAACCACCTGTTGTTGTCTTCTTTTAATATAAGAAAAACCTGTTTACAATCTTGTACTGGTGCAGACTCGTACCAGTACGTAGGCACCCACCTGCAGAAGGCTACAACCTTCTCTTGTCCTCCATCTTCTACTAGACGGGAGCAACAACCCCTAGCTCTTGTACTAGCCGATCTGTTTACTAGTATGTAGGCACTGACCTACAGAAGACTCCAACCTTCACTTGTTTTCCAGCTGCTACTAGAAGGGAGCTCCAACCCCCTAGCTCTTGTACTAGCTGATATGTTTACCAGTACATAGGTGTCGGCCTACAGAAGGCTACAACCTTCACTCGTTTTCCAGCTGCTACTGGAAGGGAGCTCAAACCCCCTGGTTCTTGTATTGGCCAATATGTTTAAAATACGTAGGCGCCGTCCTACAAAAGGCCACAACCTTCACTCTTCCTCTAGGGACCACATTTCATAAATTTTCAGACTGCATACTCCTGGAACACAACACCATAATATGAAGGCCACGTTTCATTCAATTTTCGTACTAGACCCATCAACAACATTGAAGCTCAAAAACAATCACCACTGAACATTCAGAATACTGTCATCAAAACACAGTCACTAGAACACAGAGCAGAACCCAGAACTCTGCAACAACCACTAGAACCAACTATAAATTTAGATATCATATTTCATAATGCATACGCGACTCCGATGAGCTGAACCAGTGTGTATACTCACTTTTATAAAAGCGAACCCACGTACGGATCTGTAAATACTAACTTAAAAACTTCACAATTATTTCAGAATTCAGTCATACCTAGATCATAACATTTGCAGAATAAAGCATGCGTCAGTATTCAGATCTAGTCTATCCATGATCAAACCACATAATGATAATACATTCCAAGCCTTAAGATCCCGATCCATCATCCATCATCATCCACATAGGTGCATCCTTGGTTCAGATCAAGCAAAGCATCACAAACTGATCTAAATTTGAAACTACTTGAAATTTGTTTGCAAGGTATTCAATTCAGAATTAAACATGTTTAAAAGATTTCCATGTCTTGCAGAAAGAAAACACATGAAATTTTCAGTTGTTCATGACCCATTTAAGCATAGAAGAGTTATTTCCTTTTACTATTTAACACATTAAAATGAATTTGTTCTGCAAAATAAATCAACCACAAATGCAAAAGAATTTGATAAAGCAGTTCACCCCCTCCAGGGCTACATCTGCTAGGTCCAAAGCTCCCAACCGGGCTTGTCCTTGTTTTTATTAAATGCTCAAATTGAAAATACAGCTAAATAGAAGCACATACAGGAGAAATAGATGGTAAAAATGGATTTAGAACACTTGAATCCTTCAATATTGACTATTGGATCACCTCCAATGGATACCTGCAACCCTATACAGTCTTCACAAAACTGGGCCCTGGTGACTCCTAGAACTTTCACGGCTCCAAAACCTCTGCAAATAACCTCAGATGGATGTAAGACCTACACCAATGGCTTTTGAAGGTCGAAAATACCCAAAATCAAAAAAAAATTCGTCCAAAACCGACTTTCCTAGCCAAAGTTATGGCCATTTAAAGTTTCTACAGTTTGCCCCTAGAAAAACTCCAGCTAACTTTAGTTAACTCCAGATAGCTCCGCCAATTATGGTGGGTCCGCCAAATTTGGCGCTCCTACCAAAATTCTGCCAACTTAACTGCAGTTACATTTAATGTTTGGTGGTTGCCTCGGATTTCGTGCCCGGCGGAATATTCCTTCTTTAATTTTTTTTTTTGAAAAATTAAAATTTCTATTGTTATGGGCAAATTCTTATTTTTGCCATAACTTCCTCATATGGCGACCCTTTTTCGAACCGTTTGCGGCGCCAGAATCGGGAAGACGAGAACTTTCCAGTCATTCAACTTTGAACTAGTTCTAAGCACTTTAAATTTTGAGCATTTTACGACACTTAGGACATGAGCACCTGATCACACCTCCCCATTGGGAAGCTTTTGGACCCCAAAAGCCTTCAACTACCTGTTAAAGAGGTGAGGGTACAGCTCCCTCACTCTGTCCACCTCCATCCACTTTGCCTTGTTCGGTTTGCTGCCTTTGAAACCAACCCGAACATAATCTACACTGCCCCTCCTTGAAGTGCGTGTCCTTCTGTCAAGGATTGTATCTTCTTTCAACTCATCTAAGAATTCTGGCGATAAATCTTCTATAGATGGCAGTTGAACAGCATTTTCATGATCAGCAATCAAAGGAGATTCATACAAACGTAATTTCTCCACATTGACAACAGAATACATTTGCATGTAGGAAGGCAAATCTAATTGAAAAGAATTATTTCCAACCTTCTTGAGGATTTTGAATGGACCATAATGAATAGGCTTCAACTTTTTACCTTCTCCTTGCATCCTTTCCTTACTAATGTACATCCATACCTCATCTCCTTCTTGAAACTTGTGATCGACTCTATGCTTGTCATGTCTTTCCTTGTACTTGCCTTGACTCTTCTCAAGCTGTTCTTGAATTTGCTGATGTATTTGCTGAATTCTTTCAATGAATGAACGAGCTTTGTCAATGTCACTATGTCCCTCAATGGCGACATCTTTCTCAAGAATGAAATCAAGAGGTGATTTTGGCAAGTAACGAAAACAAGCTTCAAACGGTGAGGTGTTTGTGGAAGAGTGCTTGGCACGATTGTAAGCATGCTGTATGTAGTGCAAATGTTCATCCCAAAGCTTCGAATGCTTGCTGCAATAACCTCTCAAGAGGTGCACAATGGTTCTGTTCACAACTTCGGTTTGTCCATCTGTTTGCGGATGGAAAGCAGTACTTTTCTTCAACTTTGTGTCCATCATCTCCCATAGGTTGGACCAAAAATTCCCCACAAATCTGGAATCCCTGTCACTAATAATGGAAGTAGGCAAACCAAAGTGAATCCATACATGATGAAAAAATAATTTAGTAGTTTGTTCAGCAGTTATAGTTTTCTTACAAGGCATAAGTATACACATTTTGCTGAAACGATCAACTACTACATATAAATAATCATGTTGCTTTCAAGATTTTGGCAAACCTCCTACAAAATCCATAGAGATGCTCTCCCATGGTCTAGAAGGTATCGACAAAGGAGTATACAAACCAAGCTTCCTGTTGCTAGGCTTGCTTGTAGCACATAATGAACAACCTCTTATGAACCTTGAAACAGAATCTACCATGCGAGGCCAATAGCAATACCTCTGTAGATGTGCAATTGTTTTTCTTACACCAAAATGGCCAGCAATAAGAGAAGAATGAGCTTCTCTTATGACATTTATCCTCTCCCCCTATGGTATACACAACTTGCCCAAATGAAACAGCAAATTGTTACGCATGTGATAGTCCTTTTCCTCTACATGATTTCCTTTGCTCCAGTTAGCATACACATATTTAAAGTCATCATCAGATGCATATTGTTCTATGTAACTATCATGTACAATGGAATCATTCTTAAGTAACAGCACCAATAATAGGCCTTGAAATCATATCAGCAACCTTATTCAAAGTACCTTTCTTGTACCTTATTACCAAATGGAACTGTTGCAAGAAGCCCATCCATCTGAAATTTCGTGACTGTTGTAACTTGCTTTGTGATTGCAAGTACTGTAAGGGCTGATGGTCGGTATGTATAACAGTTTCTTTGCCCATCAAGTAGTGTTTCCACTTTTTGATGCTTTGAACCAATGCATACAACTCCTTATCATATGTAGGATAATTTACAACAGCACCATTAAAAGTTTCGGAATGAAAAGCAATAGGCTTACCATGCTGTAGAAGAACTGCACCCATAGCATAATCACTAGCATCAGTTTGTATCTCAAATGGCTATCTCAAATCCGGTAATGCAAGGACTAGAGCTGAACTAATCTTCTCTTTCAAAGATTCGAAAGCTTTTTGCTGCTTGCCTCCCCATTGGAAAGCATGCTTCACACTTGTCACTGCATGCATAGGAGCTGCTATAGAAGAGAAGTTAGAGATAAACTTCCTCCAATATTGAGCCGCACCCAAAAAAATTCTTACCTCTGTTATGGATTTGGGAGTAGGCCACTTCACAATAGCCTCAATCTTAGCAGGATCAATTCTCAAAGCACCTCCTCCTACTATGTGTCCCAAATAAACCAAAGAAGTCTTTCCAAATTCACACTTTGACATTTTAAGAAATAACTGATTCTTCTTCAAAACATCAAGTACTTTTCTAACATGCATGACATGATCTTCTCTAGACTTGCTGAAAATTAAGATGTCATCTAAGTAGACAATAACGAAATCATCAAGAAAAGGACGCAAGACATCATCCATTACCCGCATGAAAGTTGCAGGTGCATTGCACAAACCAAACGGCATCACAAGCCACTCAAAGAGTCCTTGTTTGGTTTTAAAGGCTGTCTTCCAAATGTCACTTTCTTCAATTCTTACTTGATGATATCCACTGCGCAAGTCTAGCTTAGTGAAATATCGAGCATCTTTCAGCTGGTCTAGCAAATCATCTATCCTTGGGAGTGGGTAACGATTCTTTACCGTTATCTTGTTCAAGGCCCTGAAATCAACACACATACGCCAAGTGCCATCTTTCTTTGGAATCAATACAATTGGTGACCCACATGGCGAAGTACTTGGCCTTATGAAACCCTTGTCCAACAAGTCCTTGATTTTCTTCTTTATTTCAGCATTCTCCATAATAGACATGCGGTACATGCCTATGTTTGGAAGAGGACAATCTGGATGCAAATGGATTTCATGCTGAATCTCCCTCTTAGGAGGCAAACCTGTTGGCTCCTGAAACATCTCATGATATGCATCAACTACATCATACAGATCTGATTTAAGTTTTGGATCACAATTGTCAAATGACTCATGATTCACATCAACCTTGGGCTTAATCATAAGAAGAACAAAATTCTTACTTGAATTGACCAGCCTTTTTACCTGTCCTGCATTCACCATCGCTATATTTGTCTTCTTACGATGAGCTCTAACAATGAACTCCTTGCCATCTTTGAACAGATGATATTTGTTTTCATGGTGATGAAAGATAGCTTTCCTGTCAAACAAGTAAGGACTTCCCAAAACAATTCCTGCTATATCAAAAGGTACCACATCAAGTTCAACTGTGTCAATAAAATGTGCAGTAATTGCAAAGTGCAATGTGCACTTTCTTGAAACTTGTAAATTTGCATCCTTGTAAATCCATCCAAGTGGATATGGCTTCAGATGTGGAATGGTCTCAAGTTTAAGCTGCTTTACCAAGTCCTCTGATATAAGGTTTGCTTGTGACCTGTTACACAGTAATTTGTCACCGTTGGTCACCGTCCCTATCACCCCGATTCCAGTACATTGGAGGATGCATTTCGGGACCTGTGAGCAGTGACATAGCCTAAAAACACTTGCACTATGTTCCCCTGAGTATGTACTTCATGTTCCCTCAAGACACCTTCTGCAAATTATCCCTGAAAAGTGCCCTTTTCCCATTGGCACAGGTACCCAATGTCTGACCCGCGCCAATAACTCAGATCCTCAAAAAGGGGCGCACCCATTGGCGCTTTGTCTTAGAACAATGCCCGCGCCAGTCAAGTTTAGTAATGTTTTTTGCCAAAAGCACGACTGTATGATTTTTCCTCCCAGATCATGAAGTCCTTTGAGGGAAAAATCCATCTAATAAAGCTCGAAGAGTCATCATATCTATCCGTAATAGCTTTTCATGGATGTTGCCATTCCACAATGGGTGTCCTGGTGCATTGAATCTTTCTCCCTTCTTCATCTATAAAAGCCTGTCCTCATGCATTAGACAAGCTAGTTCCAAGTTTATGAGTTCCGAAGTGCTGTAGTTTTGAGTTCTTGAGTTGTTGGAGTAATGCTAGAGAGGTTATGCTGCCGGGAGTCCGAGAGAGAGGAAGTCTACTGCAAGGCATATAGCTGCTCACCCAGCCAGAGGAAAGGTTCAACGTCAGAACCTTGGTTGTAACTTTTCCTGTCTATTATTAATTAATGAACGACTGTTATTATAGTTCCAATCTCATTGTCTATTATAGTGATGTTGATTTATTTCCTTTCTGACTGAAATATAGTTGTGCCTTGGTGGATTTTATGCTTGTATCTGTTTCTTCCTTTGCATGTGCAGGTGTCCGTTTGCAAGGATCGCAAGGATTGTGACCTGCCGGAGCGAGGGAGTGGGAACACCAACTCTGCTTCGACTATAGCGTTGGATTCTAGGTTGGTCTTCTTAATTCACCTTTAATGTACAACTAGGAACTTGCGTGGCAGCGTGGATTGATTGTGGCTAGTTCTGTTTTAAGCTAGTGGGATCGCCTCTGTCCGCAGAGGGGATTTACCTCACCAACAATTTGGCGACTCCACTGGGGAGAAGCTATTTGGAGTTTGTCTTGCATGATTAGTTTTCTCTCGCTTTCTGGGTCAGTTTTGAAATTGCTATCTGCTGGGCACTGTCAATCAGACCCTGGGTTGTTATATTTATTTTTTGGGTCAGTAAACGCGGCTGGCGCGTTTTTTCTTTTGACAGTCGCGCCAGTTGGCGCATGTTGCTCCATAAAGACCCGCGCCAATTGACTGTTAGCGCGAGTTGCAGATTCACAGTCGCGCCAGCTCTGTGAATTTTGCCAGTTTGGTACTTGAAAGCTCCTTAAACTCGGATTTTTTGTTTTTCCACATCTTTTGCTGCTTCTGGGAGTGTGTTGGACCTCTGTGTGACTGGTTGTTACCTTCATCCTTCAATTGTTTGCTTATTTCTATCGATTTTGTATCCCAGCCCTAGAGTACCTAGTGGCCTTGCATGTCGAGCCTTCTGTGGGATCTTGTGATTTGATTATCCAGTCAGCTTGTTGGTTGTTTTCCGCACTCATCTAGTGGTTGTTAAAAGTTGGTATTCTATGCATCGAGTGATTCACTTCTAGCTTGCTTGGATCTTGCTTGACTTCATTTGAACTTAGATCACATGGTTCATTGAACGTCTTTGTGTTTTCCTTTGCTTTGACAGTTCATCTTCATGTTTCTGAATTCGTTCTATGTCCATTGAGTGAATTGTGTTTGTACTCATGGATATCTCTTGAGGTTTGTTTACATGCATTATGCCATTTTAAAAAATCAAAAAACAAAAGAGCTTTTTGCATTATATTAGTTAGCATTTATTGCTATTTGTCGCTTTTAAAAAGAAAAAGAAAAAAAACTTTTATTTCTTGTTATTAGCTGCATTAGGATCTTTGTTACTTGCTTGATGATCATTTTGTTTGTGTAAAAAAAAAAAATCTCTGCTCTTCTGTAGGTAGAATTCATCGAATGCAACGATATAATTTTGGCATATAGATTGCATTTAGGAAGTTTGGAGAGACCACATACGGTAGGACCAAAAAACTGAAACATAATTGAAGATAAACTATAAAATAAACTCAATGAACCTAACAACGCATTGGAACATAACACAAACATTCTAGAGGTCTAGGTTAGAGACGTGTTCCGGCGTCGTTAAACCTGGTAGCTTACCGTCGAGTGGTTGGGTGATTCCTCCACGGTGAAACGATAGGTGCCAGTACGCACTGTGCTCCCACGTACCGTCGCGTATACATTGGGAGACCCCTATAGGAATAAAGCTTTTATCCATAGGAAGCCGTGTCGGCCGCCCTACGATTCGCAATGCAGTGAACACAGCATTCACGAAGATCAACCACCCGTACCCTAAAAAGTATTCTGTGGTTTTGCGAAAAGTTTGGCACACCCTCTACCTAGAATTCCAGAGCAGTCACTTTTGATCCTTTTCGTACTCCTTAAACGAAAAGGTGCCTGTGAGCGTCTTGTCACTTCGTGCTCATTAAATATTCGAAGGAGACTAGAGTCATCTTTTCGTCCTTTTCTCGACTCTTAAAAAGTGAAAAGGTCAAGTTCAAAGTTCAGTGTCTTAAAATTTATTTGACCACGATCACATATAACCCGGTTAAATTTTGCTTGCGTTAGCTTGAGTAGGGTTCTTTCTCGCTCAAATGGCATCCTTCCCTGAACCCACCGGCCAAGGTGGTCCCCCGGCTGGTCCGATTCCTTCTGTCGGAAATGTTGGTGTTCAGTATATAGCAACTTTGTCTTTACCTGGGTTCACCATCGGTTTACCCGTATGGGTGTTCTCAAACTCGGTGGTCTCAAGTGTGATAACTCCTGTTCCACCACCACCTCCTCCACCCAAGCAACATCATTTTGATTCCAAGGTGGACCCCTGCCCTTCTTCGCCTACTGCTGCGTCCTCATCTTCTACTTCGCCTGGTGAAACTCTGGATTTAAGTAACCAGGTGGCTAAGAAGAAGAAGAAGAAGACCAAAAAGAAGAAGTCTCCCAAAAGAAAGGTCCCATCTACCCTGAATATACCTGAAGTAAAGTCTCCTCCTGCTCCGCCACGGAAGGCTAAATTTCCTTGTAAATTATGCAAGGAAGACCATCTTCTTTGAGATTGTCCTGGCATCCCCAGGGTCTTAGAAGTATAGGCTCACAATCGGAACTGCCCTGCATCGTCCTCTGGAGATCATGGTGATGCTACCCTATCAGCTGGAAATGTTAAGGGAAAAGGGAAGATTCGAATCCCCTGTAGACTTTGTGAAGGCAATCATCCCCTTCACCTTTTTCCATTCATGGATAGAGCCTCTATTGTATTGGAAAGTCTTACAGTTCCCTCAACTCAACTTCCTACTGGTTATCAACGTCTCTCTGCAATTGCAGAACGTTCCTCTGCTGACCAAGAAATCAAGCATGATTCCTCTTTGGTCCAGCGTTCTCTTCCTGAACCTGGCTGTGCTCAGCCTGTTCCAGACCAGTCCCTGGTCGGAAAGAGTGTTGATTTACAGCCTGTTCCAGACCAGTCCCTGGTCGGAAAGAGTGTTGATTTACAACCTGTTCCAGACCAGTCCCTGGTCGGAAAGAGTGTTGATTTACAGCCTGTTCCAGACCAGTCCCTGGTCGGAAACGCTGTTGATTTACCTTCCTCGTCTACACACCACTTTGTTCCGGAAACGTTTGTCATCAAAGATGAACCACCTGAATCCAAACCAAATGAAAGTCCAAAGGTCCAGATGACAAGTGACCCGGTCTTTCCAAAGGTCCAGATAACAGTTGACCCAGTTTTGCCTTCAGAAGTTCCATCCTCAGATGATATTATCACTGTAAAGGATGAAGATCACACCGTCCAAATTCTATACATAAACATAGACTCTAATGATCAAGTGAGTATCCCCCTCATTCCTTCACAGCAGGAAGGAAGTCCATCAGAGTCATACCCGGCCATTTATCCGGTCCCACCTCCAAGCGACCTAGTTGTTTCCTTCAATTGGGATCAACTAGGAAATTCCCGGTTACCAGCTTCCAGACCATTTCAAATTATAGTCCAAGTCTACTGAATGGTTATGGCCGGTACCAATATTGATGAGGGATCTCCTGTGAGCATCCTTTCTTCCACAGCTTGGGAAGCACTTGGTTCGCCACTGCTTCTGCCTGAGATGAGAAACCTTACAGGTTTTCATCGAGAAACCAGTCGACCTTTAGGAATTCTTCCCCATGTACCTATCACATTAGAAGGGAAGACCGTTCAAATGGGCGTCATGGTAGTCCAAGGCCCGTTAGATTACAATTTACTCCTTGGGCGGGACTATATTTATCGCATACGTGCAATTGTGTCCTCACTCTTCAGAGTGATGTGTTTTCCGCACGAAGGAAGGACGATCAAGATCGTAGACCAACTTTCGTTCCCCGGTTCACACTTTACATATAGTCATCTACCATTCCTAAATGGTCTTATTTCCACAGGAAATGCCTCAACATCCAGTCTGTCATTCTGATGACGGCAGCTGACCCGGGCGCGTGACTGAAGCCCGGGCGGCATGCATCCTCCTTTTCAAAATCGAGTCTTTCCAAGTGAACCTTCATTCCATCCACTCCGTGAATGCCATGAAGCTTGGGGGGCATGTACCTCGATTTGCATTATCATGCTGGGGGAATGCAAATTTATAACAAGCATGGTTTTTTTGTTTCAAGCTTGTGTAAACATGAAACCGAATCCAAGCAGAGTTCTCCATGGTTCAAGCTTGTGTAAAAATGAACCCATACCTGATTTACATCCCGTGATTGCCTTTTATCTGCTAAATTCTGCTAGATGAGCCTTGGTTGTTTCATTCCATCGCCACCATCTCTTTGGCCGATCATATGCTTTCACTTGGTTGTTTATCCTTTCCTGAGGAACCGCAGCAATGAGTGGTTTGTATTAGCCAGCCTCTTGACCATTACATGTTTTGAGCAGTTCCACCATTACCGAAACCAGTTGCTACCCTTTATACCACTCGTTCCTCTAGGACGAGTCACCTTTAAGCTCTTTTCTAACTCGTAAAATATGAAAAGATTGCCGAGTATTTTTTTCCTTTTTGACTCGTTAAAGAGGATAAAAATGGAGGTCCGCTTTCAGCTCTTTTTCTTACCATTTAAAGAGGAAAAGATTGCCGAGTTACTCCCCTTGACTCGTTAAAAGTAAATAAGGGGCGGTCGTTTTAAGTTCTTTTTGTCGACCGTTAAAACTTAAAAAGATTACCGGGTTTTTGTCGTTTCAAACTCGTTAATGGTTACGAAACGACGTGATTTTGACCACGTTTTTACTTTTTCAGGTCGAAATCACTATTTATGAAAAGTACTCCTCGATCGTAACGATCGGGCGGTTCTTTCGGGCATTATTTTATACTTTTTCGGGCCCAAGAGACACAACTTTACGAAAAAGGACACCCCTGGAGTTTCCTTTTCTGCTGTCTTTTCAAATTCTCTAAACATGAAAAGACGCCGAGTTCTTCCTTTGTCAGACTCGTTAAAACCTAATGACATCGGATTTTGTCGAAATGACGCACCACAAGCATATGCTATCCCCATCAAGCTTGTTAAAAATAACTGGGGTACTCGCCAGAAATGGTGGGGGAAAAGAAAATTTTGGAACCATAATTATTATCGTGTCGGCAGTATGTCGCTCTTGAACATGGCACTTATCTGCTTTCGTGTCTGGGTGGGGATATCTAATCTCATTTTTCACTTGCCTCCGTGGGTTTGGGTAATTCTGTTTGACCTCTCATCTGCTCATTGCCTCGTCACCATGACCTCTGATCCATGGATGTCAAATACTGCCAACTCCACCGTCGTGCCGCCGATATGTTCAAGAGAAGTTGACCGTTGCAGAAAAACAACCTCTGATAGCTCACATAATCCTGATTCAAAACATCATCTCTCTGTCTCGTGTCGATGATGTGGAAAACATTATGGCCCACCTTCGATCAAGGTCACTTCCTATCAACTTCAGCACATTATCCAGGAAGCTGATCTAGAGACTCCCTTCTGGTGCCTTGGAGCCTGCATGCCTCAATGGCAGGTTCTTCGTGTTCGACGCGAGGTTTTCATCATTAGCCTCCGATCGAATGATTCTACGGGTGTTCGACGTCAGATCACTAATTCGCACGTCGTAGATTGTACCGATAGTACCTTGAGGGCCATTGTCATTATTGGTGGTACCTCTCGCGTCTGTTAACAGTTCCAAATATTGACTGGTAATCAGACGATGTTCATGCATGTTCGACTTCAGCTCACATATTCGCATGCTTGAACTTGTACTTCTGTTCGGGTCGAGATGGAGCGCAAGACCCTGGATTGTGTCTGTTGTAATCCAGGCGTGATTCTTGATACATAACTCATTCACTGGATGGCTGCGACCATACCTGAGTCAATTCATTGATCCTACCCAGATGGCTACGTCCATACTATGGATCTAAATTATTATGTACTCTCTTACGGATGGCTGCGACCATACCACGTACATCATGTATTTGAGCTATCAATAGTATCTCTCAATACAGGTTCTCGGCAGCAGCTATATGTGTTCTTGCAAAGCATTTCACCCCTCTCTCTCGCTCGGGCCTCATGCTTTGGGGGGCATCTGTTACACAGTAATTTGTCATCGTTGGTCACCGTCCCTATCACCCCGATTCCAGTACATTGGAGGATGCATTTCGGGACCTGTGAGCAGTGACATAGCCTAAAAACACTTGCACTATGTTCCCCTGAGTATGTACTTCATGTTCCCTCAAGACACCTTCTGCAAATTATCCCTGAAAAGTGCCCTTTTCCCATTGGCGCAGGTACCCAATGTCTGACCCGCGCCAATAACTCAGATCCTCAAAAAGGGGCGCGCCCATTGGCGCTCTGTCTTAGAACAATGCCCACGCCAGTCAAGTTTAGTAATGTTTTTTGCCAAAAGCACGACTGTATGATTTTTCCTCCCAGATCATGAAGTCCTTTGAGGGAAAAATCCATCTGATAAAGCTCGAAGAGTCATCATATCTATGCGCAGTAGCTTTTCATGGATGTTGCCATTCCACAATGGGTGTCCTGGTGCATTGAATCTTTCTCCCTTCTTCATCTATAAAAGCCTGTCCTCATGCATTAGACAAGCTAGTTCCAAGTTTATGAGTTCCGAAGTGCTGTAGTTTTGAGTTCTTGAGTTGTTGGAGTAATGCTAGAGAGGTTATGCTGCCGGGAGTCCGAGAGAGAGGAAGTCTACTGCAAGGCATATAGCTGCTCGCCCAGCCAGAGGAAAGGTTCAACGTCAGAACCTTGGTTGTAACTTTTCCTGTCTATTATTAATTAATGAACGACTGTTATTATAGTTCCAATCTCATTGTCTATTATAGTGATGTTGATTTATTTCCTTTCTGACTGAAATATAGTTGTGCCTTGGTGGATTTTATGCTTGTATCTATTTCTTCCTTTGCATGTGCAGGTGTCCGTTTGCAAGGATCGCAAGGATTGTGACCTGCCGGAGCGAGGGAGTGGGAACACCAACTCTGCTTCGACTATAGCATTGGATTCCAGGTTGGTCTTCTTAATTCACCTTTAATGTACAACTAGGAACTTGCGTGGCAGCGTGGATTGATTGTGGCTAGTTCTGTTTTAAGCTAGTGGGATCGCCTCTGTCCGCAGAGGGGATTTACCTCACCAACATGACCCACTATCAAAAAGTGTGTCAATTTTAGTATTTTTTGAAATCACCCTCACATGAAACAGTTCAATTCTTTCTTCCTCATTAGGAGCTTGTACATGGCAGTTTGAGGTACTAGTGCTGGCTTGAGTTTCAATTTCTTTTTCCTTCAAGTTTTTCAAACCCATGGCTGCAATTTTCGTTTCATCACCTGAATCTTCCCCTAAATCTTGTGGTGTAGATGTAGTAGCAGCAGTTTTCTGTTTCCCTTTGGATTTGTTAAATTGAGGTCTTTTTTAAGGATATAATTTCCAACAGTTTTTCTCCTCATGGCCTGGTTTAGAACAGTTTTTACAGATCACTTTCTCACTCTCGTGTTTGACAGATGCATTCTTTTTGCTCTTTCCCTTGGAGGTTTTCTCTTTGTTTTTCCCCTTGGGGGGCTTGTTTCTACCCTCTTCAAATGTGTTTTTTCCCCTTGCCTCTAAATGGGTAGCTTGGACACAAACCTCGTCCAGGCTAGTAGGGTTAAACATCAAGATGGTGTGTCTAAGGTAGCTATGCAAGCCACCGATGTATTTCAGCAAGGTTTCTTGGGTCTGTAAATCTACCCCTAACAAGAGAGCTCTTCTCCTGAATTCTTGGGTGTAGTCTTGGACACTCTGACCCTTAAGTTGTCTGAAATTTTGCCAATTCATAATGGCCTTCTGCATATGAGCAAGAGGATAAAACTATTTTTTAATGGCTAACAGAAATTCAGGCCATGTTAAGGTAACCTTACCAAATTTCTTGATCTCCTCTTTAGTCTTGGCCTCCCACCAGACCAATGCTGCTCCATCCATTCTCAAAGAAGCCAACTGAATCTTTGTGGCATCATCATGCATATTTTGGATCCTCAAGTAAACTTCCAACTGCCTAATCCAGTTGTCAAGCTTTTCTGCATTCACTTCACCATTAAACATAGGTAATTCGAATTTTACATCAAGCTTCAAAAAAGGACTTTCTCCAGAGGATCTATGCTTATGAACAGAAGAAGACGAGGAAGAAGAGGAAGAAGGTGAAGATGGGGGTGGTGGATCACCATTTCCTCCATGTCCTTTCTTGGAATGATCATCATCCTTCTTACCTCCTGAAGAGCCCTCTCCTTCATGTGGATGTTTGGACCCTTCTCCAGCCAATTTCTCATTTCTTTCTTGGTACAATATCCTCACCATTTCAGTGAGGTCCAAGAAAGCCTTTCTGAAGACTCTTTCTTCTTCTCTTGGATCTGTCTCTATAGGAATTTCTCCTTCATGTTTAGACATCCTTGAAGCTTCTGCTGAGACTCTTGAGGGTGAAATTGAAGGTGGAGGTGATGGCTCTCTAGCCTTCCTTGACTGAGGATTCTCTCGTTCTCTAGTCAACTGTCCTTCCCCTCTTTTGAGTTTCAACCTGGTAAGCATCAATACTTTGCAAGACAGTTAGAAGATATTTTCACAAAACCCTGACCTCTGATACCAACTTGATCTGAATTTGAAACTACTTGAAATTTGTTTGCAAGGTATTCAATTCAGAATTAAACATGTTTAAAAGATTTCCATGTCTTGTAGAAAGAAAACACATGAAATTTTCAGCTATTCATGACCCATTTAAGCATAGCAGAGTTATTTCCTTTTACTATTTAACACATTAAAATGAATTTGTTCTGCAAAATAAATCAACCACAAATGCAAAAAGAAGTTGATAAAGCAGTTTACCCCCTCCATGGCTACGTCTGCTGGGTCCAAAGCTCCCAACCAGGCTTGTCCTTGTTTTTATTAAATGCTCAAATTGAAAATACAGCTAAATAGAAGCATCTACAGAAGAAATAGATGGTAAAAATGGATTCAGAACACTTGAATCCTTTAGGATTGACTATTGGATCACCTCCAATGGATACCTGCAACCCTATACAGTCTTCACAAAACTGGGCCCTAGTGGCTCCTAGAACTTTCACGGCTCCAAAACCTCTACGAATGACCTAAGATGGTTGTAAGACCTGGACCAATGGCTTTTGAAGGTCGAAAATACCCAAAAAAAAAAAAAAAAATTCGTCCAAAACCGACTTTCCTAGCCAAAGTTATGGCCATTTAAAGTTTCTCCAGTTTGCCCCTAGAAAAACTCCAGCTAACTTTAGTTAACTCCAGATAGCTCCACCAATTATGGTGGGTCCGCCAAATTTGGCGCTCCTGCCAAAATTCTGCCAACTTAACTGCAGTTACATTTAATGTTTGGTGGTTGCCTCGGAATTCGTGCCCAACGGAATATTCCTTTTTAAATTTTTTTTTGAAAAATTAAAATTTCTAATGTTATGGACAAATTCTTCTTTTTGCCATAACTTCCTCATACGGCGACCGTTTTTCGAACCGTTTGTGGCGCCGGAATCGGGAAGACGAGAAATTTCCAGTCATTCAACTTTGAACTAGTTCTATGCACTTTAAATTTTGAGCATTTTACGACACTTAGGACATGAGCACCTGATCACAAACCCATAACCTGCATACTGGATCTCACACTTCATTAGATATTCAATACTTGCACACATGACCTAATGATCTTCTCCTCCTTTTATAGTTTTAGGCCTTTCTCAATACCATGTACCAAAACCACTTAGGACCAATACCTTGGACCAAATACTTAGGGTTAATACCTCGGACCAGATACCTTGGACTAATACCATGGACCAAAACTTAGTTTTCCAAGATATACGTGCTTTTCCTTCTGTGAAAGTGCGTGTGTACGTTATACACTCCTTTTGGTCTGTTAACCCGCGTTTATACGCTCCTTTGTCAAGGTGAACCTGCATATACCTCTCTTTATTCATTCTTTGTAGTCTGATCATTAATTATTTGCTATTGACCTGCTGCACTATGATCTGTCATTTGAGTGATTTTCCATCAAGGACATCACTTGTATCATAATGCCAACAACCTGTATTTGCCTACTAAGAGCATCTGCAATGTTGTTTTGTTTACCTTTAATGTACTTGATCTCAAAGTCAAACTCATTGATCGTGGCCAACCATCTAGCTTTCTTGGTGTTCAAATTTGGTTGGTCAAATAGATACCTCAATCCACTATGATCGCTCATCAGTACAAATATCCCGCTAAGAAGATAGTGCCTCCACATCTTCAAATGCATGGATGATCGCTGCCAAATCAAGATCATGTTTTGGATAATTCTGCTCATGCTCATTCGATTCCTGTGATTTTGTTGACAGTATTGTACCTGCAAACATTCAAGGGATCTCCCCAATATGAAGTCCCATCAAACCTCACATTGTTTGGTGTAGGAGTCCCATCCTATATAAAGGCCTCGTTTCCAAATCCTTAAATATTTGGCTTGGCTCTAGCTGTCAGCACAAGAGAGTGACGCAATGGTATCTTCAAAAAGCAACGTGAGTGTGCCTGGTGAGTGTTTAATGCAACTATGTATAGGTTTTCTTACTACAAAAGGGCGTAGAAAAGTGAGCCTCTAAATGAGAGGTAGTAGTACCACCCAGGAAGAGACACACATGAACCATAAGGAACTGTCTAGCATCCAATGGAATAGTCCACAATGGACGCGACAGTCATTACAACCAACAAATAAAGGAAGATTCGTCTAACATCCAGCAGAATAATCCACAACAGATGTGATGGTCATTATAACCAATAAGAAAGGAAATATTTGTCTAGTATCCCACATAATAGTCTACAAGGATGAGACAGCAATAACAACCATTATAGCACATTCTCAACAAGATAAGCACTAAAATAATTGAAATAGTTCAACTATCTTAGTACATGTGAAAACAAACATGAAATACAAACGTCCACAGAATATTCTTACAAACATTCATAAGTCATGCATGAAAAATGCATTGGCCTTAAAAGGCTTATGCTATTAAGAAGAAGTTCCAAGACACATATTTACATTGTACATCACTAACACTAGTAGTGGGACATTGGAGCCACTCCTTGCTCCTCAAAGAACTAGTTGGTCTCTAATGCCTTGTGGGAGGAGCCAAGGTGAAAAGTCCTTTGCTCATACAATGAGGGGGTATATATAACCAAGGGTTGATGCTTACCCCTTGTGACTCTTTGACTACCTTCATGATTGTTCAACTTCCTATGACTTTTCAATTTACATGACTCTTCATATTCATGTGTGTTCATTGGACTTCCAATTTACAATACATTTTATTTACAATATACATGGCCCACAATAGTGATGTGGCATATGAAAACTCATGACATGACTTGGCATGACACTACTAACATGGACTGGCTTAATGATGTGGCAATGTCAATTCGTTATTGCTGTTGAGTGCTAAATGTGTTCTTGGATATGCTTTCTCTTCTCCTCTGCATAGCGTGGTAATGTGGCGTCTTCAATGATCTTCAGTCTTGGAAGGTGGTTACACACTTGTGTTTATTTTCTTTCTCTTGGTAGGTCCACTCATCCGTTTAGTTACAAGTGAGTATTTAGGCATGCTTCCCTCCTTATTTTCCTTCTTCATAATCTCACCATGGCTTGATAGTGTCCCTATTCCTGCAATTCACTCATGACAGGATGACATCAATCTGAAAACTCCCTAACCTAAGATGATTCATTATTATCCATGAACTGAGCTCGGGACAAGCAACACTCTAGGAGAGGGGACACAATAACTGCACATTACACAGTTCCAAGTGACAGGGAGAGAGCTTGATCGTTGATACTACATAGAGTGTAGCTGAGGCTTGACTAAGGAACTTTTCAACACAGTCCCCACTTGGGAGAAAATTTACGTAGTGGCCACTGAGAGTTAGGATTGCACAGTTCAAGCCAACAGTGGCTAAGGTGGGATGAAGCTCTGAGAGGTTAGTCCTGCACAGTTTTCAGAGGCAAGGGGGATTGGACAGAAGAGAGGCATGGAGAAAACATCTGCGTAGTTCTTGAGGGAAGTGAGCTCTAGTTGAGGGAAGGACATTGGAGAACACATCTGCGTAGTCCTGGAGGCCAAGGGAGGTTGGGATCTCTATGCATTATGGGGTTCCAGTAGGCAAGGGGAAAATATTGAGGGCTAAAAGTCTGAAGTGTGTAGTTAAAGGGATCTAGGAGGCACAACTGCGCAATTCTGGGGGGGTCAAGGAAGGTTGTTGGGCTCTAGTATTGCGTAGTACAACAGCCCTGGAGGACAGTGACTATGCACTGTGCAGTTCTAGGCAACAAGGTCACATCAACAAGGGTTGAGACTGCACAGTGCATAACTCAGTTGGGGCCCGGTGAAGCTAAGTTGTCAGGTCGGGAAGATTTTCTGAAAATGGCTAAGTGCAGGGGGAAGATAGACATTTGATGAACTTGAAATGTAATCACACACTTAGCATACTTTGATGACATGACAACATAGACCACCAGAAAAACAAACAAAGCATTACCCTATCTATGGATGTCTCATGACAAGAAGTAACAAGTGTGACACTTGAGATAGACTTTATGACGACCGTGACGACACTTGTTCAGCAATACTCAAGACTTTGTGTATGAGTGTGACAGGTGTTTACATGGCTAGGAAAACTCATATCCATGAACATCAACCTTCGAAACCACTAGAAAAGTTTTGCAAACATGACATAACAGTAAAACATGCCAAAAGACAACAATTAATCCAACAAGCAAAAGGGTTCAAAGAACGTGGGGAAATCTTGTGAAATGAGCTTAAGTGTTCGAAAAAATCAAGGGAAAGACCAAGGAAGGCTATGAAATTTGAATGCAAGCCAAAATTTTGGAGGGTTTTGCAGTAGCTACAATAGATTCATACCATATTACCTATCCATCCTATATAAGAACTCCACCAAGCCCTATTTTTCAAGCATTTGTACATACCACAAATTCTTGGTCCGGATCTTCATCTTTAGCACTGGAGCATGTGTCAACAATTACTTCAACTTCTAAAAACTTGTTGCACATTCTTCTATCCATTCAAACTTCTTACCTTTCCTTTGCAGTGATATGATGGGATATGCAATTTGTAAGAAGTTCCTGATGATCCTCCTATAATAACCTACTAACCCTTTAAAGGACCTTACCTCATCCACATTCCTAGGATATGTCCACTTCATGATAGCCCTTTTCTTCTCTAGATACACTGCTATGCCTTCCTTAGAATCCACATGTCCTAAGTAATGTACCTATGTCTGAATGAAACTACATTTTCTAAGCTTAGCATATAACTGATGCTCTCTTAGCAATCTCAACACTGTTGCTAAATGTTTAACATGTTATTCCTCATTTTTAGAATATATCAAGATGTCATCAATGAACACAATAAAAAACTTGTCCAGATAAGGACACATCACACTATTCATCAAGAACATAAAGGTAGTTGGAGCATTAGTCAAACCAAATGGAACTAAAACAAACTCATAATGTCTATACCTAGTCTGGAAGATTGTCTTACGAATTTCATCTTCCTTAATCAGTACCTGATGATATCCCGATCTCATATTAATCTTCGAGAACGTTACAGATCCCTTCAACTAATAGAACAAATCATCAATCCTTAGCAACAAATGCTTATTCTTAATGGTCACCTTGTTCAACTACTTGTAATCAATGCACAACCTGAGAGCACCATCCTTCTTCTTCACAAACAATACTGGTGCACCCCATAGTGATACACCTGGCCTAATGTATTCCTTTTCAAGCATTTCCTTCAACTGAAACTTCAACTCTACCAACTCTAGAGTGCTCATCGTGTATGGTTCTTTTGATGTTGGTGTTTCCCCTAGTACCAACTCAATAAAAAAATCCACCTCCCTATGAGGTAGGAACTTTCAAATATCTGTAGTAAATGCATCCTAAAACTTTTGTAAAACTAGGTACCTACTCAAAACATTTGTATCCTCAACTTCCCTACCTTTGTCACTAGAAATATGTATCGCAAATAACACACACCTTTCCTGCAACTACACTTCACCTATATAGATGTAACCAATCTAACTGATGTTTCCTTCTTCTTACCTTGCAAGTCTCTTTGTTCTCCATTGTCATCCAAGCACTCAATAGATTTGTCGTAACAGTCCACCTTGGTCCTCTAGAGATTGAACCAATCCATACCCAAAAGCACATTATATGAACCCAATGGAAATACATTCAAATGTGTTGATGTAGACATACCATTCAACTCAAATGCACAAGCTCTTACCCAATGATGGACTCGCTTATTTGTACCTATAGACAATTGTACTAACCAAGATTTTGCGTGCACTTATTTATTCAAACCACACTTATCCACAAGGTTAGGATTAACATAACTATAATTAGATCCAGGGTCAATCAAAATAGAAACAATTTGATCACAAAGCTTGCCATCCTTATCGAAAATAGATGTCTGGTTATCTGCCTGCCTGTTATCCAACGCTGCATAAATCCTAGGAACACTTTGTCCAACATCCCCCATTGTCCGCACTTCTTGAGCACCGTAGACTTACGGTCTACCACCCTGATGTTATGGACAATCTCTCCTGCAATGATCTTTGCCACAAGTCCAACATTGTATAGGCTTCCAACCTACACCCTTGTTCTTCTCCTCAAACTAAAATACCTACCTTTTGTCAAATGAATTGAACTTCTTGTGTGGTATTGCATTCTCTTTGTTATCTGTGTCCTGAGGCCTTACTCAGTTCTTATACCATTTCCCTTTATTCCTTGAATTACCTTTCAAGTCTGGTTTGGTGTTATATTTTCACTTTTATTGCTCATAACAATGCTTTAGCTTTTGTATGGCCTCCTCCAATGATCTAGGATCATCAAACTCAATCCTTTCTTTGAACAATATCGGCAACCCACTGATGAATCTTTGAATCATGGCCTTCTCCTCCTTGAGGCAAGGCATATATCTCAAAAACTCTAGCAATCTTCTAGTGTAATTCTCATCGATCATAGATCCCATCTTTAGCTCATAAAACTCTTTTGACCTATCGTCATAGTACGTCTCCAATAGATACTTCTTCCTAAATAGTCTCTCAAATTCACTCCAAGTCAACTCCTCCTCATAAACATCTCTGACGTTCTTTACATCTTCCCACTAGATATTTTATTTACCTTTAAGACTAAATGTAGATATTTTGGCCTTCATGTTCTCTAAATAATCGTGCAATCTAAAAACTTATTCATTCCAAGAAACCATGGTTCTGAATATTGTGTTTTCTTCATTTCCCCATTGAATGTAGGTGGATTTTCTTTCTTGAACTCATTTGGAAAATATCCCCTATCACTCCTCCTGTAAGGATGATAACGATAATGACCATGATACCTGCCATAACCAGAACTAAAATAGTACCTATGTCCATCACCCCTCCTTTCTAGAGTATCCAAGAACCTACCATCTCTGGTCGTGTCATCTCTATCCGACATGTACCCACCAGGAAACCTACTACCATATGCCCCATTAGTTATGTCCTCCTATCCATGGCTAATCCAAAGTGGTCCCTATCTTTGCAGTTCTAACAAACACTAAAGGACTACTACATTAACCTCTACTTGTTTCTCCTGTGCATGCATGACATTATCTACTTTACAACTTCTTATCTCTACCTTCAAACTTCTCAATGTGTTTTCTAAGTCCGAAGTATGGCCAACACCACGCTGCTCATTTGATCCATAAGCAGAGTCTTGGGAACTGCAGTCTACCATCTTGCTAGTCATATTTGTTGTTTCTCTTTTTGCAAGGTATATCATTTCATTTAAATCAAAATATAAATAAAACAACATACCTCAATGTAGTTCATGGAAGGATATCTTGTTTGTAAGAGCAACTAGATTAGCGCAACCTATATATATAAACATAATCATATAAAAATGTATTCATCATCCAATCATTATCCAGTCATCAATGCATGACCATACCAACCACATGCTATGACCTCATGCATGACCATACCAACCACATCAATGTATGCATAACGATATATAAGCACTAACATGCATAACCGACATACACTCATGATGACCACACAACAACAACACTATCAACTTCCACATGGCGACATCACTACAACCATGACCAACACCATGCATATGAAATAAGCACATAGACCACAAGCATAAGAAACACATATATGCAACTGGCATGAATGCATGACCAACACACTGCTCATCTAGTCCAAGGGGTGAACCATGCTCTAATACCACTCTGTAACACCCTACTCCCACATCTGCCCAAGTAATTGGCCGACCAGGGTAAACATGTGATGAAAAGTTATATTGATATGATTCAATTCCCTATGTAACAGTTAAGGAATTGGAATCAATGAAACACTACCAACCTGACCTTCTACAAATGCAACAGAACCCCCAGGAGCCATCCAACCTGCTAGGGTGCTATAGTCTAGGAATCAATGTGTGTTTGCCTCTTATTATTCATCTTGGGGGTATGTTTGTCAATTTTATCCTATGAGTCACTATGTGTCATAGTCTAAAGAATCCCTTGTGTAAAGAGGTCAAAATAGTCAAATGCTTGTAAATATATGGGTCATGAAGGGGATATTTGACCAAAATCGAGTTTGTGAGAGTCTAAAGTTCATGAGGGGGTCAGTTTTTCAATTTCTCACTCATAGAAAGAAAAAGGGGTCATTTCATGAGGTTTTATCATAAATCACATTTTGGGCTCATGTCAGTCAGGTACAATTAGTTAAAAATGGCTATGGGTCTGTTAGTGGTATACCTCATCATCATTGGAATATTTTCACCATGTCACGTCACTCCCTCTACTCAAAATTCACCATCATTGCATGAAAGGGACATGTGAAAGACATAAAACTAAAATTTTTCAAGAACCATCCTTATTTATCATTCATCTCAAGAAGAATTTGAGCTCTAAAGTAGTCTGAGGCCCCAAGAAGGTTGTAGACACATGAAGGGAGGTGTTTGAAGCTCAGGTGAAAGAAGGCATTGTGCATTTGCTGTGCAAGTTAGAGTCAGCTATCTTGAAGGTTTGCAAGAGTTGGAGATCCTACTTCAAGAGTTCTACACATCACACAAAAATTTCAAGCCTACCCATTTGATCCATTTTGCTAGAGGAGGTGTGCAACCATACAGAGCATGGAGGGCTACTTGGACTTGCTACGAATTTGCTGCGAAATTGACTGTTTTTGTTATCATTTTCAAAAGCGTTTTATGACCAAATGGAAACGAAATTCAAGAAACTGAAAGAGATTTTTTCCAAGAACGAGCCAAAGAACAAAATCCACCTTTCATTTTTTCACAGGTGTTATTTTTTTAGATATGTGAAATGCTCTTGGAGGCCTATTTTTCAAAAAATAAAATTCTATATTTTCCTCTTGTTTCAATAATTTTTTTAAGCACTTTTCTAACAAATGGAATTGAGTTTTTCAAAACTAAAAGAGGTTTTTTTTCAAGAATGGGCCAAATAGAGAAAAAACTCTCTCATTTTGTGCACAGGTGTCACAGTTTGGGAATTACAGGTGTCACTTGGAGACCAATTTTCCACAATTTCTTGCTCACAAAATTCTGAATTTTTTTCAAATTTGATTTGTAAATTTGAAGTTTTGGGAGGTTTGAAGTATGTTGGATAATAAAAGGTGAATTTATATGTTTAATTTGTCACTCTAAATCTTTTTGGGGCAAGAGAATTCAGTACAAGTTTAAAATTCAACATCTGCTGCACAAACTGAAAAAAGTCATGTTGAAGGCCTATAAGCATGGAAGGAAGCACTCAGTGGGTTCTACACCAACACACCGTCATCTCAAGCACATACATCTTCTCATTTTTGTCCAAAGAGATATGAAACCATGCCAAGTTTGAAAACTTGTACCCTCTATTGTGCAAGCATATCAGTTAACTCTATTTTGGAAAATTTCGAAATTTGGAGCTTCTAGAAGTCATTTTAGTTATTGGATAAGCGTAGATAAGTTTAAAGTCGTGTATTTTTAAGTTCAAAATCACGTGTCGATAATTTCCAACTTGGTTTATGTTTCTAAAGTGTATTAGTCTTTATACAGTAGTTTCTATTTTTTTGCATAACAAGTAAAGATGCATTGCATCTAGACCATTCGACTTTTATGAAGTGAATTTGATCACCTAGAGTGATAATAGGAATTCATCATTGTATATAATGATGTAAAGACATGCAAAATGGTTGTTGGTTAGTGTGTGGAGAAAAGACTCCTTTTTTGTACTCCTTATCAGAATTTTCAATGAAATACAAGGAAGGTTGTTTTTATTAGCAAGGATTCATGTGACAGTCCCCATTGGTAATATGTTGAAACTTATTTTCTATTTTTCCATGTTATTTGACACAGATATCATGTTTTGTTTAACAATTAATTGATTCGAAATTCACATGGTTGTGCTCTGCATCTTGTTAACTAAGCATTTTATGCATTTCTCCTAAGTCCTTTTTCGCCCTACTCTATAGTGAATTTATATCAAAATATCATCATGTTGTCTATCTTTCCCTTGTTTAGATATAACCATCCTTGTCCTTTTTTTCACTGAAGGCTATTACTAAGGTGACTCCATGTCCAGTAGATGTAATTTCCCACACCTACCTACAACTCAATCAAATCAACTTGTTTCAATGATTAGCATAAATAGCATAATATCTTTGGTGTCTGCCCATTCATTTATTGAGAATTTTGTATGAGAGAACCCTCTCCAAGGCTAAGAGGATATATCTTAGCCTAAAAGTGGTTTTTGGTTACCCCTGTGATCCTTTTTTTAGCCTAGAGGTTAATTACAAGGTGCTAACATATTGGCATCATTTCCGGGGAGCGAGAGGTCACCTTTAACCCAAGTGTGAACGAAAAGAATCAAATCTAATTGTTGATGGTGAATATTAGTTGGACATCAAAAGGTTGTACATATTTCACCTTGCGACTCAAATTGCAAAGGATTAAGAAGATCAAACTTTCATGGCAACTCCACTATTCAAAGGTCAGTAGTTTCAAGAAGTCCCTGGTGACTTAAATGTTTTGAATATGGATTAAATTACAAGCAAAAATGCTAGGTATGCTCCTATGGATAGGTCTCATACTCCTGGCTTTCCAAATCCTATGCCTTGTGTTGATTAGTTAACATATCTCCCAATATTCGATATAAAAAAAGGAGAAGATGTTGCTCTTCATTTAATTAAGTTTCACATGCATGTATGTAGACTTGGAGTTGAGTTTCATGAGGATTGCTTAATGAAGATGTTTATGGCAACCTTAGAGGACAACACAAGATCATGGTATGAAGGATTTCTAGCTACTAGTCTATGTTCTCTTAAGGATTTCTATGTAGCATTTTATAAAAATTATAAGAAAAAATACCCTTCTATAGTGTTGATAGAAAGATTTTGTGGAAAGTTTGATGATCTTATTCAGCATATGGGAATTGAAATTTATGATCAGGATTTAATGTATGATGAAATTGAAGAAGATTTGTTTGAGTTATCTTTTCATCAAGATGGAATAATAGAAACTATTTGCCATCACATTCAAGAAAACTTACTATAGACAACAGTTTCTCTCTTAGGTGCTGGAGATGAAATCAATAAAGAACTTGATGTAAATATTCATGTCATTTATCCTAAGATAGGTGAAGATTTGCAACCATTTTGTCAGTTTTTGTGTGATCAAGATGCAAGTAGTGAACTAGTTCATGTTGGTAGCATTCCACATTTACAAGAGGATCAGGTGCCAGAAATTGTCTCCTATCATGAAAATCAAAATGATAGTTTTCAAACAAAGTTATCTAATGAGACCAAAATAGAATTTTTTGATTAAAAAAATGATATTCCCTACAGACATAATATAGCTATCATATTTGAAGATTCTAAAGAAAGTTTGGACACTTTATAGACAAACATGTTGATTCCATTTCTTTGAAGTTGAACTTGAGCATGACAGGATAGAACAAGGGCTAGTTATGAATGAAAATTATCCTTTGAATCATTAAGATAGGATAATATTTCATGTTTTCAAGGATCCTTTTGTTGATTTGTTGCAGTCATTAAAAAGGTGATTTTTCATGATTTTCAAGATTCAATGGTAATTTTGTTGTACTTATCAGTTAAGGAAATTTTTGTGTTTTCTATGGAGCATGGATTCAATTTTTATTCTAAGTCGCTAATAGATGGTCCACTTAAGCATAGTCAAGGAACCTAGGTAGTGGATTAGCTCTTTGATTGGTTATATTGGAGGTTTCATATTGCTTGAATCAAGCATTTGGTTCTAAATTGTTAGGGTAGACTAGTACGTACATAAATAAGCTCGTTGACCGAGTAGTTATTCAGTTTGGGATGCAATATTTTCAACTTTATTTTAGGAGTTAGTGAGCAGTATCATTTTCATCTTGTACGGTGGTTTTGGTTGTAGAATAGGGTTGTAATTTGCATGCGGTGTTGTTAGTTTGTCACTGGTCAGCTAGTTCTTTGGTGCCTCGCAGGGAGGACGCCATCCTACTTTGCTGCTTTCCATGGGAATAATGCTTACTTGCTGAAGGACCTAAAAAATGAACTACTTGGAGGAGGGCATGTCAATGGCAGGCTGCTAAAAAACTATCTCACTTGAGATTCAACTAATCCAACACTCTGTGTTCATACCATTCTATTTTCAATATTGCAAGTGTGGGTGGTCATCATTGGAACTTGAAGCCCGAGGAGAAGGCCCAGAGGTTCCGGTGATCTACTACCATGTGTAAGGTAAAGGTCAAAGTTCAAATCATTCAGTTAGTTGAGTTTTAGTCTTTTTTGTTTGAATCCATTGCCCAATGGTTAGGCTACTAGTCTACAATGTTCTTCATACCTCACTAGGAAGTTTTCATCCCCATTGGAGCCAATGATAGGTGTTAAGGGAATAAGTCCCCTATGGCTTTGGGTCAGAACCCTATCAGATAAGGAGTAATCTACAGTAATAAACATGCACAAAACTCAAGCAACATGCTTTAACAAACTAACTATGCGAGGATGAACATACCTGGATGTCCTTCGTTTGGGTAGTTCCAGCCAGGGTTCAAACCCTCTGCAACTCCTGACGATCTTCGAATCTACAAATCAACCAATTCGAGTACACGTAGCAGCATATAGATAAATCATTTTAGTGAAATCAACTTTATATTATATAAAGAGATGGTTAGTTATACATTGAAATAGTCATTCATATATAAACCATAAAAATAATATCTAATGCATAAACAAAGTCGATCTCAGGAACAAGGCAGCATTTCTTTTATTGTATAAAACTATAATAAACAAGGAAAGATTTCACCTCAGTCTTCTCCTTCAGGCTCCAAGCGAAACCGTCCTCCAAGTCCGTCCAATCCTAGTCTTCAACAGCCTCCTTCCATAACCAATACCATGATCTCTCAAGCAAGTAAGAGAAGATCAACACTCAAGGAAACAAGGGTTTCCTAAACTTGGGGAAGTGCTTGAGGCACAAGGATACTTCAGACTTGATCAGGGGATAATCTCAGTATAGTAATTCTATCTCTTCTCTCCTCCTTAAGGCCTTCCCATTGAAGTCTTTTTATACTTCTCCCAAATTATTTTTTTAGTTGGGAAACAGTTGGGAATAGTTGGGCCATGGGCACTAATAGGTAATCAACAAGTAAAACCTGTGATCTCCACCCATAGTTAAGGAAATTTAATTTTTTTAAGTGTTTTAACACATATACACAGGTTGGGTATAGATTGACCCACGTGTACATGCTTTTAACACAGGGCAAAGTAGTGTACAGGGAGTAAAACACTGTTTTTAAAATATTTGGACCAAGTCTGGAAGGAGGGGTTGCCCTAGGCCATAAACCAAGCATCACAAATACCAAGGGTGATATTTGGAGCTATAACAGATGCCCCCTAATATATGAGGTCAGAAGGGGTACATGATGGCTGAAATGTATTAAGTATATGGAAAGGAAACCTGTCAAAAACTGAGAAGGACTTCACCAGATTTCAGCCTGCCAAGCCATCAAAAAGAAGATCAGAAAGAAACAGTTGTCTGAGGTGGGCATACCCATGCTCAAAGAAAGTAAAGCATGTCCGCATATCAAGTAGAAGCGGATCCACTATGTATACAAGTATAAAGAACTGAAAGTACATAATGGATCATCTGATCATGATCGAACAAGTACATGTCTGAATATCACATATAAGAAGATGATCAATGAAGCTGAAAGATGAAGCTGATCACTAATGTCAAAAACTGATCCCAATAGTACCAAATGAACATGATGGAATAAGATGATACTACATCGCAACTCGGATGCCAGCATATAGGATGTCGTTGTGAAGGACTGCAACATATAATGTGGAATGGTGTCAACTAGTAGCAATAGGAGCAACTGACAAGTGAACCAAAGAATGTTGATGCAACCCGAGGTCTTCACCAACCGTCGTGGTACATTTCTACACAATGGGAATAAATGATCTGAAGTCGACCATGTGAGAAATCATTTGATTACCGGTCATTGATTTATACTGTTAACAAATGCGAGACTACTGACCGATAATGATAATGAGGGTTAAGGTACCCAGTACAATCTAACAAGTGCGAATAGATGATCTAAAGTTGAACACCTGGAAGAATCTATCAATCAAGAGACAATGATGGTTTCCCACTGTCGATAGTGAAGGATCTGCCACTAATGACTGCAAACCCCAAGGTACTGCAAAATGGACTCTAGAACTTCACCCCAAAGCAATGAGTCGTAGTTGATAGGGAAGATCCACTAGAAGGAAGGCATTAAGGCATCTTTCATCAATCTAGCACGAGTGTAACCTGCAGGCCAATAATGTGGAAGGAATCAGACGGAAAAAGATGTAGTAACTCGATCGAAGCATGTTTCTAGCATACACAAGATGTAGCTAGCGCACGATACAAACCCTCTGAACCAACCAATAATGAAAGCTGACACAGAGGCGAGGAATCCACCAATAGGGTCAAATGGAAACCAAGGAATTGCATGAATCCCAATGTGTGATAATGAAAGCTGATGTCAAACACAAGGGAAACCACTCAGTCAAAGACCCATGAGACTGATCGATGTTGAGCACAAGGTGACCTATCAATAATGAAAATAGGCTAAGGTGCGGCTCTAGGCCTATCCTCAGAGCAATATGTCATCGTCACTAAGGACAAGACCCGCCAGCAAGAAGTCGATGGAGACCTTCTCAAATTGGCATGAGTAAAGGACCAATATAACTGATGTGATGATAGACAAGACACTGACAACCAAGGATGGCCAACTGAAAAATAGGTCAAGGGACACTGCAGAGAGGCTGACTCAGGCTTACTTCCCTTGAACAAAAGCACAAATCAATGATGACCATGTTGCAGCATATGATGACTCTATATAACCTCGTCATGCAGGAGGAACGAACAAACTCTCCATATGATTGGAAGAGATAACCAATCGAAGGAGAACTGACTCAATAACAAGGTTAAGGCGTACCTAAGTCAAACTAAATCCCACCCAAATGGAGGAGAGACTTTATTTTGAGTGCTTTTTTCAAGGGCGACACAACTGACTCTAGCTACCAACAATGTATGGAAATTTTGTCCCCTTCCTGCTCTTTTTGGAATATGTATTTTTTTTGTCTTTTTCTTTAAGCCGGAAAAAGAATAAAAGAATGTTACAGTATAGTGGAAAAAATGAGTTTCAGTGAAACAGATGATCTAGTTCATGGGATGGGAACATTCCTATGCTTGATGCAGGGAGGCGAAGCTGGTCAAGGGCACTCAAAGGGATGTTCCTTCCACCGGTCTGAGGGTGTGTCAAGTTGCAGAAGCTAAGGGATTGCAAGTTTGATTTTTCAGAAGACATGGTCAAAAAGTGGCTTAAACACGAGTCCAAGTGAAGCCAACTCAAGGCCAAAAGGTGCAAATGGTCAAAATGTAATGTAGTAGTACAAATCAACACAAAGGAGCCTCTAGGGTACAAGGACAAAATGAAGCGAAGAAGCAAAGAGGAATGAGTCTTCAACGCACAAGTCATGGCGAGACTAGAGAAGACTCCCGAGCCTACTCAATGAAACAGCATGGGCAACCAATGTCAGTGAGATGCTAACTACAATGCCCATGTAAAGGATGGCTCTACCATCGTGTCATGATTTAAAAATCGATGAGTGAACATGGTTTACTAACTATAACACGATGGGATCGACCCTATGGCAAGTGTATCGACAAATGGAGGCTAGTATGAAAAATGAAATGGAAAAATGGTTTCCCTAATCTATATGCTAGTGAGTAAACCATACCTGCCATGATGGGTCAGCAGTCATGGAACCGATGTGAAATTTCCGAAAAAGAGTCCAAAATGTCCTGAAAAAACAACCTATTCCCGACAATCCAAGCTCACAAGTTAAAAGATTCATGAGACGAAAAAAATCAACTTTTGAAAATTTTGACATTTTCAAAGCTATAAAATGACTTTTTGACTCACCATTTGTAACATTTGTGTTGAGAGCAAAAGCTATGGAGAAAAAAGAGCAAACTTGCCCCCCAAAGAATTGGACCATTCAAATTGGATAAAAATCATTAGGTAACTCCCAATTCTATCTTGCATTACTTTATGATTGTTTTTAGAAATTTTTATTGAGATTTTACTGTAGAAATTTATGTTAAAAATTTCAACGCGGTGTATACGCAGGTTGGATATTATAAACCCACGTACACGTAGGCCCTACACATGACTGTGTATGAAAGGGACTCGCATATATGCGGTTTGAAATTAAACACAAAAAACTAATGATTGGAAATCAATTTTCTTTTAGGATGACAATCACCTAGAGAGAGAGGGAGCATACTACCATTGATAATGAAGTTATGAATGATCAACAGGCCTTAGATGCATTGAGGGGATGCGGCTTATTGAAATTTTTCAAAATGCCAAATATGAAGGCCAACACCCGCTTGCTTGAAATGTTAATCCACTATTGGATTATCGAAGATGATGCTTTTACAATTGATCAAATGCCTTTGAGGATAGAGATAGAAGATATTTACTTTATCACTGGTCTCTCTCAGAGAGGAGAAGTTGTACATTCTACTGGCTGGACACGAGGTAGTCTTTCAGTAGAGGACTACGTACATATATACTATCTGGGGCATCTGGAGAAGATTTGAAGCTAGATTCCAATAAAACATGTGGAGAGCTTGTCCCTAAGGATCTTACTATTCAGCATAGCCAGGATAAACGGATCAGCCTCATTGCACCAAGCATCACGACTAGCCATGAGCTTGGTCATGGAGTGTCTCACTACTGTTTTTTATTGGTGTACACCTCTTCTTACCAATATGAAGAGCCACTTGTCCTCCATTCAGAAAGGATAGACCAAAAATTTTGGATATGGGACCATTTTGTGCTCCTCCTTCTTCGAGAAGGTTCCAAGGCTACGTCCCAGAGTATCAGTAGCCCTCGAGATCCTCGGATGGGTAGGTGTGCCGACTTGATGAAATGCCTTGGAAGTGGGGACGTACCAAGCACTGCTTTCGATGATGAGTTCTTCTCCTGGTGGGAACAACAAATCATTGTTTTGGACAACTATCCCTATGTTCGCATGGATTTTAGAGGAGATCCAGATTTGGTGCTGCCACCAAACGCAGCCTAGGGAGAGATAGGTAACCATTTTTTTTTAAGTTTTTTTTTTTTTAATATGAAAATGAACTTAAAGATATTTTTGATGGGATTAAAATACTGATATAATGATCATGTTCTAAATGTGGGTCCAGTATGACCAAATGTATTTCTGTGGCACAGGCGTCATAGAAGAGGTGTCGAAGAGGTGGCTGCAGAGGCAGAGAAGGTCTTATACACAATCTAATGAAACTTGGTGAGATTGACTCACCGGGTACCAATGGAGGCCATAGAAGACCTACCTAAGGAGAAGCAGCACCGTGTGGTAGGAGTGCCACAAGACTGGGTTCGCCTTTTTCGGTGTGTGGCCAAAGCTATAGTTACCTACTTAGTTGCTCATCCTGAGCCAGGTCATTAGATGGACTGGACATGATTATGGGCATTTAGTCCCAATTTTGTATATTATTTTTGAAACATTTTATGTACACACAGGCGATTTTATGCTATATGTATATAGTTCCAAATTTTTTATGTTTGTTTTTATCTTGATGAATGAATGATATGCCAATCTAATGCTTGATTAATGATAGAATCTGCTAATGAATTGTCATATCGTGGAATGTGCAAATAAGTAATAAAAACAAATGATCTTTGCAACACCCTCACTCTCAAAAATTGGCGATATAAATAAGGATACCAAACCTGATAAATGTTATTCAATTGTGACATTACCAGTTGTGAGTCAAGATACACTACCAACAAATCAATTCCATAAGAAATAGCTTCAAATATTAAATTAATGATGGCAGTATATTCGGAAATATTATTTGACACAGAACTAATACATAGTCCCCTTGAGACCATCAACTGACCAGATGGATAATAAATCACCCAAGCTGCGGAAGCAAGATTCCGAGTGTGTCGACTAGCACCATCGACGAATCCAAAATAGACCAAGTCATCCATCAACACCTGCCAAAGCAGATCAAAAAAATGTCGATATCACAAAAACTCCCAATAGAAATATGTACAAAAATACAAAATATACAAAGAATCCATTGCTCGGCCATAACCTAAGCAAAGTACTTCTTGAGGTAGAGCCCATTTCAGGGCTCCGCCAACTTGTTCCCTTCAAAATCGACTAATTCATAAGCCCCTTTTCCAAAAACTTGTTTCTATACAAAGGGACCATACCACATAGACTTGAATTTGCCTACCCCCAAGGCGTATTTATCTTAGTCATAGATGAAGACAAGGTCGCCTTCAGAAAATACTTGAGGACGAACAACTTTATCATACTGAGTTTTAACCCTTTTCTTATGAGCCTCATTGATTATGGCGGCATCTCGATGCTGCTCATCGAGATGTTCCAAATGAAGGAGGTGCTCTTCGAGACTAGAGGTCTCTGGAAGGAGCTCAACAGCCAGCTTAAGGGATGGAATTTCACACTCAATAGGAAAAATAGATTCCAACCCATAAACTAACTGAAAAGGTGTAAAACTGGTGGCAGTCTTTACTGAGGTTCGGTAAGCCCAAAGAGCCAGATACAACATGAGATGCCAATTGGAGCGATTTTTGTTAATCATCCTTTGTAGGATCGTCTTAAGGGACTTATTCACGGCTTCGACTTGCCCATTGGCCTGAGGATAATACGGAGACAAATGCTCCTGCCAGAAGCCCAATTTAAGAGCCAATTCAGACATCAGTTGGTTCTAGAAATGACTACCATGATTAGTGACAATCTCTCTCAGGATACGAAAACGAGAAATAATCTGATTAAAGAGGAACAATTCTGTTATTTCACTATCGTTTTTATAAGTGGGCATGGCCTCAGCCCACTTCGTAAAGTAGTCTACGACCACTATAATGTACTTTTGATTCACTGTTGAAGGCGGATGACAAGTAGTAAAGTCAATACCCCACTTTGTAAAAGGACCGACAGTGATGACAGGGAACAGAGGAGCTGGATGCACATGCATCTTCCGAGTATAGACTTGACAAGGGTGGAAACGTTTGACTGCTTCAATACAATCTTTGAAAAGCGAAGGCCAAAAGTAGTCGGCACGCAAGATTTTTTGGGTTGTTGCAAGCCCAGATAGATGACCACCACAAGCTCCACTGTGGCAATCATTAAGCACAGACTCTGCTTCCTCTAAGGTTAAACAATGCCTAAGGATTGAATCAACCCCTCAGCGATATAATGTGATGACATAGTTCTAAGCCAAGTGATGTAATTTTTCAGGTTCATCCTTGGAGGAAGTAAGAGGGAACTTCGAAGTCTGGAGATAGATGATGATATCTCCATACCAGGGGTCTTCTAAAGAGATTAGGAATAGATGTTCATCTAGGAAACTCTCCTCATCAACAGTATCTTCTCCATAAGGCAGCTCGGAAATTAATTCCACAAAAACCAATAATTTCTTAGACTTGGCCAACAAGAACTTGAATTTGAATTCTTGTAAAATAAAAATCCATCAATTGTATTTGCCCCCAATCACTCGCCTACTGAGGACAAATTGGAAAGGACTGACCGCTGCTAAGACAAATGTTTTGCGTAATAGAATATAATGGCGAATCCGCTGGATAGCATGGACAGCTGCAAAGGCCAATTTCTCAACTGGAGAATAGCATAGTTCAGGGCCTACCAAACCTCAACTCAAGTAGTAAATCAAATGCTCTATGAGAGCATCTTCTTCCTAAACTAGAACCATACCTATGGTTGATTCTGTGGCTACAAGGTATAAAAGGAAATCTCTACCATAATCCAGTGAACTCAAAAGCGGGGCAGAGATTAACGCCTGCTTCAAGGCATCAAAAGATCATTGTGCAAAGTCGCCCCATAAAAATGGAACTCCTTTCTTGAGCAAACGCATAAATCCTTTAGTTATCTTAGCATAATTCACTATAAATCGTCTCAAGAAATTTGCCTTCCCCTGAAGACTTTGAAGTTGTCGGACGGAAGACGAGGGAGGAAATTGAACTATTGCCTCCACCTTAAAGGGATCAACTTGAATCCCTTTAGTTGACACAATGAACCCTAACAACCGCCCAGATGTAACCGCAAAAACACACTTATTTGGATTCAACCGGCACTTGTAAAATCGACATCTCTCAAAAACCAACCGAAGGTGACTAGGATGATCGATTCTCTTTCGAGAACGAGTAGCTAAATCATCCAAGTATGCTTCAATGACATGCTTGATGTCATGGAAAGCGTAATACATGGCCCGCTTGAAATGTGGCTCCAGCATTTTTAAAACCAAAAGGGATCTTTTTGTACGCAAAGGTACCCCAGGGACATATGAAAGTTGTCTTAAGCTAGTCTTTTGGACAAATAGATATTTGATTATAACCAGAGAATCCATCCATGAAGGAAAAAATCTTATTACCCACACATTCATCAACTATCTAATCAATAAACGGTGTGGGGTAATTATCTTTCAGGCAAGCTTTGTTCAAATCCCTAAAGTCAATGCACACTCGGATTGTTCCTTGTTTTTTATCAACTGGGACTGGATTAGAAACCCAATCCGTTAGAGGAACGGGGTATATGAAACCCGCCTTGAGCAACTTTTCTACTTCAGCTTTAATAGTTTTGCTTTCCTAGGATTGACCGGCCGAAGCTTCTGACAAATCGGCTTAGCGTTTTTATACGTCTTGGTATCATGCTGAATGATGGATGGATCAATACCAGGCATTTCTTCATAATACCAAGCAAATACATTTCGAAACTCTTCAAAGAGGTAATTGTAAATTTGAATCTCTTCAAGGGAACACTCGGCTCCAATGAAGACATTTTCTATCACATTAGGGTTTCTAGATATGTTTATCGGTATAGTTTTTGAAATGACCAACATATTACCTTCGGCATGGATGTGTGCTGGAGCCAAAGGGTTTGACATTGTACAAACATCGCTAGTAAGAAGATTGGAGAACCTGGATTTGACTTCCTGCAATGGGGGAAGAAAATATGAACGATGGTGTAAATCTTCCCAAGGTCGATATACACCCATCATAGCTTCTAAGATTGCTTCCTCAGATGGTAAAACCATATCTAAACAATCCATAGCAAAAGTAGAGTCAAGGGTCCAAGTTGGGGCCACATCACCATCTAACTCTTCCTCTGAAAACGGAGTAGGATGGTCGTCTGCAGAGTTAACGATTGACTGATATCTAATCTCTGATGCAGACATAGGAAATGCCATTCCACCAACTTTTCCTTCATATAATGTGGTTGTAGGCGAAGGCAAGGTCCAAGGGCCTGAAAAATAACAAGTCCGCAAGAAATCTTCCCATGAAGACTCTTTGGAGGACGAAATGGCATTGATTCTAGCTATAGGAGTGGGAAGATCAAATGTACCCATCAATGAAGAATACATCCCAACTCCTAGATTCTCGATAGGTTGACGGGGGTTATCCACCAACGGAATAGTAGAATTCGAAGTTGCACGAGGGTCAACTGGAGAATAATCCAATTGATCAACCTTAACAATTTTCCCCTCATGAGGAAAACAAAGGACTTGAAACAGAGTCGAAACTACGGCATCCATTTCATAAATCCAATTCTGTCCTAAGAGGAGATTGTAATCGAGGTTGGCATCAAAGATTTCTACTTCAATATTAACGACCTTTACTCCAACACATATAGGAAAGGCCAAGATAATCCTATGTGACCTATGAGAATTCTCGTCAAATGTTGTCAATAGAGTGGGTGAAGGAACAGCTGAAGGCGATCCAATAGCCTTCCAACATGACATTGACATTACGCACATGGAAGCTTCCTCATCTATAACTGTTCAAAAAATATTAGTTTTCTGATAAGTAGACTTTATTTGAAAAGCCATATGATGAGGAAGTCTCATTTTGACATTGAGCATATCAAAAGTGAGCACTAAAGACTTTTTTGGATCGACTGCCCCAATCACTGAAAGCAAAGCACTTTGTTGAGCAGGACATGACTGGAGTACCTCTAAAGCAGACATAGCGCAATGACTTTGAGCTAAATCCTCGATGATGGAGTAGTTCTGGGCTACCCTAGCATTAGGGTTGATACTCGTGTGCTTAGCGGAACCTTTCGGTATCCGAGGTATAGACTCAACAGAGGGTTGCTCAATATGAAGTGGATCTATAGTTCCAGGAACAGATTTATCCTTAGATGTTTCTGCTTCACCATAATCCCGTGACCGTGTAGCCACATTCATATTAGAACTCATCCTGAAAACATTTGAGGAATTTTCCCCCTCCTGGTTGCCCCCTGCAGAGGTACCAGGGTTTTATTTCGCGCCAGCAAGTCGCTGCTGCCCTTGGGAGAAAGGGTTAGTTAACACGGCTTGAGAGCTAGAAGACCCTTACTGCACTAACAAGCGTTGAGCATCTTGAATTTTTAGGTAGAGATGAGTCAAATGGTCTCCACTGCATAACTTCCATGGAAATTTAACTTTCTTCTTAGACTCTTTTCCACCCTCACCGGCACCATTTCTGGGTTTTTTCACATTACCCTTCCCATCTTGATTCTTCTTTTTACCTCGTCCCTTCCTCTTCCCATTGAAATTTTGATTTCCTTTGGCGTTAGAAGCCTGAATGGCATTTATGGAAGAAGGTTGGGAAGGTGAAGGAGTAGGCGGTGCAGCCTGATTTGAAGAAGTAGTTTGTAGAGACAACTGCTGCAATTGGCTCAAAAGGTTCACCGCATTTGCATCAATCGATCTAACAATACCGTCAACATGTGGGCCTGGCTTCAGTTTGGCTATATCAACCATGGATCTAGGAGCATCAGGCAAGATTTTCTGAAGAGTCCCAGACTAAGAATATATCAGTTCTAATTGTTGGGCATGAAAGATAGCCTACTCTTCAGAATAAACTCCGGACATAGAAACATCCTTGGAGATATCGGGTTGTAATGATTTTAAAACCATTCGAGGTGGAATTCAGGTGGAATTTCGGCTTTAATGAGCCTCTTTCTTCGTCTCCATTCCTGGATATGATCCGAAATGTGAGTAGTCATGTCCTGATGAAAATTGGCCAGAAGTTCAGTTCCGGCTTCGTAATGGACAAGCAACTGAAAATGGTTTAAGAAAATGTTAGCCAAATCGGTGAAAGACATAAAGGTGCCCCCTGGAAACTCTATATACCACTTAGCCACATTCCTAGTTAAGGTGCGCTGAAATAGTCTCAACCTAATCGAATCATCGATTAGGGATTTAGATGAGAACCATAAATGGAATGTGGTTACATGGCCACCCAGGTCTTCACCACTCTTCCCTTCAAATTTTGGAATATCCGATGGAAGTTTGGTTGGGACAGGAGGGCAAGCCAGATTGTATCTGATTGGATCGTTCGTCAACTTAGTCAAGTCTGGCAGATTAAGCATGGCCAGAAAAGGAAGTCTCAGAGGACCTTGGGGATTCCACCCAGATTGGGCGGGGTTCCCAAAAGTCTGAAAAGAATGACCTGGATTTTGAAAGGCACTAGGTTGCCCGAAGTAACTAGCAGAACCTGTTGAACCAAAAGGTGACCCTTGTGGTCCAACAAAACTCAGAATTTGACCAAATACAGCCGAAAAACCTTCATAACTGGAAAATTTTCCCCCTAACGAATTATTGTAAGGAGCTGACAGCCCCTGGTAAGGATTCCAAGCATTAGCTAAGGGTGGAAAACTTCGAAATGAATTGACTGAGGAATACGGCACATTCCCTTGTTGGCCGAAAACAGATTCCCAGATCCTGCCCCACCAACCGCAGGGTTAGTCCAACTCTTAAAAGGATTGCTACCTTGACTCGTGAAGGAAAAGATATAGATCCTACCGTCAGATTGGAATGTGGTATATGACCACTTCCAAAAGGGAAACCTTGAAAATAAGTCGATCCACTCATCAAGGATGTGGAGATGGTTGATGATACATTCAATGGAGCTGAAGGAATACCTTGAGAGGGCATTCCAAAAGGGAAGAATCCAAAACTGGATGCATGGGCTTGAGAACTTCCACTCGTTGACGAAATGGAAGTAGACCCAAATAAGGATGTAGAGGGGATGGAAATAGTTCCTCCCCATTGCACTGATATGGGAATCTGCATACTCTTAGCACTCATGTAGGATTCCATGCTTCCAACAGTGGTCATCAAAGGGATAGATGTGTGTGGACCTGGGCTTGAAGGCCTATGAGTCGGAGTTCCAACGTATAACAATACTTATGGATAATCAAAAGGGAGAGGAGAATTCGGAGCCGAAATTGACTCTGGAAGCTCTTCTACCTCAATATTATCTTCTGATTGGAAGAGCACTCGAGAAATAACTGGTGTGTTCCTCTCTAGCTCCGTAGTAGTACCAGGTCTACCTTGTACACTGATGCCCCCAAGTGGAGGATCAATCTTCGATGTGCCAGCTACCACTAGTTGAAAACCACTGGTAGAATCACTCCTACGCCTTCTAATAGAAGGCTCTGGACTCGTAGGTGAAAGCCCATGAAGTCTACAAGACCGTCTAAGTGATCGGTCAGCTGCTTTGAATTATTTTAATAAGATCTACTAAAAGACTCAAGAAAATAGAAAGCTAGGCCGACTAGGATCACAGAACACACACTAAAAATGTCCCTAAATAATTCAGCAGTCAAATAACTTCCAAGTATTTCCACTCTGGGTGATTAGGACCAGACACCAAAATATAAGAAAGTGAATAAAAAGGGCCTTCCGAAAATAGACTGGGGCAATTATGCCCCAGGTCTACTAATGAAGGTATCAGAGGTAGTTACGTTGACCTCCAGACAACAGCCTTTGTCAATGCAAGCCCCCAAGCTTCACAAGGGTGCCCTCTAGAAGTGTTGTTGAATGTGATGCAACGTCAACCTCAAGTGCCAAGGGATTCCCCTCCGCAACCACCTTTGTAGATCCCTAGGATTGGAAACTAAAGACACCAACTCGTATCAGAAGCTGGGCGGAACAGTCGTGAGGTAAGATCCGACAAGTAAGAGAGGGTATCTCTCATCCTTATCTTCACAAACCCTCATGCTTAACTCCCAGTCATGGAGCTTTCCTGGTCTCCCTAACACTATTGGATTTCACTCTTCATTCAAACTTCTATGTTTCACAATTTAGAGTTTTCTTGGAGAGTTTACTCTCCTCTCGCCTAATCCAAGGCCCTAAATAAACCTAAAACTTATTGGTGTATACTGATTGACAATATAAAAAGTTCTAGTTTATTTTATTAAGTGCTTGATTTTAAGTGGCTGTTCTTTTTAAGTCAAAGGGACAATACAAAAGTGAAATTGATGGTGTTCCTATGATGCAAAAGAAATTAATGAAAAACTAACTTATATGCAATGCATTTGTTTGTTCTTCGATGAAAAGCAACTTCTATTTGGGTTCTAAGAAACTTCTATAAAGAAAAAACTTTTTTCGTTTTCTTTTCTTATAGCAGACTTCACACTCACAAAAACTAAAAATACTATTGATGCTCTAATGATGCAAAACTACCCTAATGCAAGGTGTATATGATAATGAAAAATTCTAGATTACTCTAAAAAGAAATGAAAGCAATTTGTTTATAGGCCAACTTAATTATTTGAAAGGAATATGAATCTTGAACACAAAATCTTTCCAAAACAAGAAGAACTAATCAAAAAGATCCCAAATCGCTCTCAAAAACCAAAAGAAACCAAACTCAAATTTGGCAAAGAAAGAAAAAACAATGTTTTTGAAGGACTTTTCTTTTTCAAAAAACAATAAAAACAACTTTTCGAAAGCACTCAAAATGCCACCAAAGACTCAAAGACCAAAAGCAAATCACAAGGAAACTTTGGAAGTTATTAATTCAACATGAATGAAAACTTGAACAAAATAGGTGTTTCAACTTGCACTAAACGATCCAAAAGGAGAAAAAAGAGTTTTGAGAGACTGATCAAGAAATCAAGAAAGGCACACTTTCAAATTCATCAACAAGAAACAAAAGCGAGAAAAAGATGTATGGCCACAAAATGGCAAAAAGTAAAGCAAGTAGACCATAAAAATGAAGTTTGACACAAAGATTGCAAACAATCTTCTATTCCGGAAGACCAAAACAATCAAGAACATCTATAAGAAGCATTGTGTGTTCAAACACAAATCATAAAACTCACAATAAAGCAAACCGAGGCCAAAAACTTTTCAAAGCAGGAGAGAATTCGTAACAATAAGCTCACTGAAAAATTAAATTCTGAAAACAAAAACTAACCACTCAGAAACCACATAGACCAAGAAACAAATCTTTCTAGGCAGAAAGATTTGAAAAAATCATGCAAAAAATTGTATACGCGACTATGTCTCTACACAGCTACATGTACACGCGCTTCTGCCAAAAGAAACTCGCGTATACACGGTTTCAGTTTATAGAAACAAGCGTGTGTACGCTTCTGTAAACAGACAAAGGTCTGTATATGAAGTTTTACAAGAAAAATAAAAAAAATGAGGCCTAATGAAAAATATCATACTTGAAGTTTGAGTTCCTATAGGAGCAAGAAGCACTGACACAGCAAGCAAACAGAGAATTAAGCCCTGATTGATACTGAACAACCCAAACTAGGAATAACAAGATTGTTATCCCCAATGGAGTCGCCAATTTTGTTAAGGGAATAAGTCCCCTAGGGCTTTGGGTCAGAACCCTATCAGAGCAGGAGTAATCTACAGCAAGAAATGTGCACAAAACTCAGGCAACATGCTTTAACAAACTAACTATGTGAGGATGAACATACTCGGATGTCCTTCGTTTGGGTAGTTCCAGCCAGGGTTCAAACCCTCTACAACTCCTGAAAATATTCGAATATGCAAATCAACCAATTCAAGTACACATAGCAGCATATAGATAAAGCATTTTAGTGAAATCAACTTTATATCATATAAAGAGATGGTTAGTTATACATTGAAATAGTCATTCATATATAAACCATAACAATAACATCTGATGCATAAACAAAGTCGATCTCAGGAACAAGGAAGCATTTCTTTTATTGTATAAAACTATAATAAACAAGGAAAGAGTTCACCTTAGTCTTCTCCTTCAGGCTCCAAGCGGAACTGTCCTCCAGGTCCGTCCAATCCTAGTCTTCAACAGCCTCCTTCCATAACCAATACCATGATCTCTCAAGCAAGTAGGAGAAGATCAACACTCAAGGAAACAAGGGTTTCCTGAACTTGGGGAAGTGCTTGAAGCATAAGGATAGTTCAGACTTGATCAGGGGATAATCTCAGTATAATAATTATATCTCTTCTCTCCTCCTTAAGGCCTTCCCATTGAAGTCTTTTTATACTTCTCCCAAATTATTTTTTTAGTTGGGAAACAGTTGGGAACAGTTGGGCCACGGGCACTAATAGGTAATCAACAGGTAAAACCCGTGATCTCCACCCATAGTTAAGGAAATTTAATTTTTTTAAGTGTTTTAACACATATACGCGGGTTGGGTATAGACTGACCCGCGTGTACACGCTTTTAACACAGGGCAAAGTAGCATACAGGGAGTAAAACATTGTTTTTAAAATATTTGGACCAAGTCTAGAAGGAGGGGTTTCCCTAGGCCATAAACCAAGCATCACAAATACCAAGGGTGATATTTGGAGCTATAACAATAAGGTCCTATAGTCTAGGAATCAAAGTGTGTTTACCTCTTACTATTCATCTTGCGGGTTTGTTTGTTAATTTTAACCTATGAGTCATTATAGTCTAAATAAGTCCTTGTGTAAAGAGGTCAAAATAGTCAAATTATTGTAAATATATGGTTCATGAAGAGGGTCTTATACCAAAATTCGAATTTGTGATTAAAGTTCATGAGGGGGTCAATTTTTACATTTTGCACTCACAGAGGGAAAAATGGGTCATTACTAGAGTTCAAGGGGTCATTTCATGAGGTTTTATCATAAGTCACATTTGGGGGTTATGTTAGTCATGTAAAATTAGCTAAAAATGGTTATTGGTTTGTTAGTGGTATACCTCATCATCATTGGAAGATTTTCCCCATGTCACCTCACTCCCTCCACTCAAAAGTCACCATCATTGCATGAAAGGGACATGTTAAAGACATAAAACTCAAAATTTTCAAGAAAAATCCTCATTTCTCATTCATATCAAGAATAATTTGAGCTATAAAGCAATCTAAGGCTCCAAGAAGGTTGCATACAATCGAAGGGAGGTCTTTGAAGCTTGGGTGAAAGAGGGCGTTGTGCATCCACTGCAAAAGTTGGAGTCAGCGATATTGAAGGTTTGAGCATTAGAGAGCCTACTTCAAGATTTATACACCATCACATTGACATTTCAAGCCTACCCATTTGATCCATTTTTCCATAGGAGGTGTGAAACCATACAAAGCATGGAGAGCTACTTGGACTTGTTATGAATTTGTCATGAAACTGACTCTTTTTGTTATCATTTTCAAAATAGTTTTCTAACCAAATGGAAACGAATTTCAAGAAACTAAAAGAGGTTTTTTCTAGAAAAGGGCCAAATAACAAAACTCCCCTTTCGTTGTTGTACAGGTATTATGGTTTTGGAGATATGAAATTCTCCTGGAGGCCTATTTTTCAAAAAATAAAATTCTATACTATTCTCCTATTTTATTCATTGTTTTTTGGCGTACTTTTCTAACATATGGAAGTGAACGTTTCAAAAATAAAAGAGTTTTCTATCTAGCATGGACCAAATAGAAAAAACCTCTATTATTTTGTGCAAAAGTGTCACGGTTTTGGAATAACAGGTGTCACATGGAGACCCATCTTCCACAATTTCCTACTAATAGAATTCTGAAAATTTTTGAAATTCGAAGTTTCGGGACATTTGAAGTATGTTGGGTAATGCAAGGTGAATTTATATGGTTGATTGGTAACTCATAATCTTTTTGGGGCAGGAGAATTTAGTACAATTTTAAAATTCAATTTATGTTGTGCAAATGCTACGCAAACTGAAAGCGGACATGTTGAAGGCCTGTAAGCATGGATCAGACACAAGAAAGGTTGTTCATCTTTCACCTGGTGACTCCAGTGTCGAGGAATCCAAAGGTTCAGAAATTTCATGGTGACTCCACTGTTAAAAAACTGGTAGTTTGAAGAACTTCTTGGTGTCTTAATTGTTTTCAATATGGATTCAACTTCTCGAACGTATGCTCATATGAATTGAGCTCATATTCTTGGTTTTCCGAATCAAATTCCTTGCATAGATTGGCAAAATAATTTGCCCAAATTCATAGATGGAAATGAGGATGAGGCCATTCTGCATCTAATCAAATATCATTGGCATATACATAAGCTCGGGATTAAGTTACATGAGGATTTTTTGATGAAAATGTTTATGGCTACCCTAGAAGGAAAAGCAAGATCACGGTATGAAGGATTGAAGCCATGTAGCTTATTCTCTCTTAAAGAATTCCACACAACATTCCTTGATTTTTATGGAAAGTATCATCATTCATTCTTGTTGTTCGAAGATTGTTGTGAATCCTGTGAAAACTTCGTTCAATACCTTGAAGAAACTTTTGGTGATGAACAGTGTCTAGATTATGAGATCATAGAGGCCCTTTATGAATATTCTTCCCAACAAAAAATAACAGAGATTAGCTACTTTGATACAAAGGATAATTGACAACACACATCAACTCCTTCTTTGCTTGAAGATGAAATAGATCTGCATCCTAACAGTCAAGAAGAAATTGGTCCAAGTGAGAATTCTGAAATTGCATGTATAGAAAACTTAAGCAGTGAACCATCTAATGACAATGATCATCTACTTTTGCAAGGAAATAGTGAACAAGAAGTTGTTTCCCTTTATTCTTGTGGCAGTCAAATTGATATTCTTCCTATTGAAGCACATGAGGAATCAAATATACTTGAAGTGGTTGCTGCATTTAAAGTTTTCCATGAGCATCCAAAACCCAGTCTTTTGGATGAGAGGTATGAAGATAGTCATTCACTTGTTCTTTCAGATTGTTCCTTCTCTAAGGTTTTATTTCAAGATCAGGTTCATAAAGACCAAGATGAGGTTTCTGATGAAATGTATAAACAAGGATCTCTAGAAACTCACCACTCATATGTCTCTCCAGCTCATCCATTTTCTGAAACATTATTTCAAGGGCAAATTCATGCAAATAAAAATTTTAAATTGGCATGTGTGAAGTTTTCGGACAATCTAATTATGGTAGAGAATAATCATCAAACATTACAAGCAGATTATGAAGAGGAGAGAAGTGATAAAGAAGAGGTTGTTTTAGAGCCACTTGCACATGATGGTCTTCCTCCAGATTCATAAAACGAAGAGTGTGCTTGTATTTCTTCTGACTTTCAAGATATGCAAATGTTCTAGATTATTATAGAACATATTGCCAATTTGTTGCAGCCATTGGGAAAGATGAATTTTCTTGTATTAATGGATCATGAGCACATATTTAGTGGTCACTCGGAGTTCCCTATCTTTTGTTTGTTCTACCTGCTCAAGGAAAGTACAAGCAGAATTCAAGTAAGTAGCCACTTGCTGGATTGGTTACACTGGAGGGATCATTACACATTATTGTATATACATCTTCAGCAGGTGGGCGGTTATCATCAGGATTTGAAGCCCAAGGTAAAGGCCCTAAGATCTCGATGGTCTGCTGCCATAAGTAAGTTCAGTCAGTATGTTTTTTATAGTCATGTCAGTCAGTTAGTCAATCAGTTTTCAGTTTTAGTTTAGTTTTTTGCATTTTGACTCCATGCCCAATGGATAAGACTACTTGGTCTATAGTGTTCTTGACACCTCCAAGGAGCTGCCATACCCATTTGGAGCCAATGTTAGTGTCAGTCAGTTCAGTTTGTCAAAAGTGATCAAATATGCTCTCACAAGGTGTTGCTAGGGTGTCAAGTCAAATTTTTGTCATTTCAGTGAGTCTTCAAATAAAAATTTGGTCACTGGTTATCGTGACTAGGTGACTGCTACTCCCTTCACTTACTCATGGTCTTCATCACTCATCATTTTCATTGTCTTCTATGAGGTATCATATCTTCGTTTAAATGTCTTGGGTCATGAAATGGTTAAATTCCTCATTTTAGGTCATGGTCTAGGGTTTCACTTCATGTTTCATCATGATACCATATGTTGCAAAAAGTATGTCCATCATGTGATTAAGTGGGTAAAGGGAGTTAGCAGCTTAGGGAAATAAAAATAAAGGTAAAGGTAATATTTAATTTCAAATAAGACAATGTTGCAGTACACTACCTCACCTCATCATTTCTCATAAGGATGTGTTTGCCTCAAAATATGTTTCTGACAAAATGGAGAATAATTTTACAAAAGTGAAAGAGATTTTCTCCATTATAGTCCAAGGAAAAAAAACTTCCTTCATTTTATGCATAGGTGTTATGATTTGAAATATATTCCCAAAATACACTTGCTACGGGAGAGTTAATGCACTTCTAGATAACTTGACTTCAAGACCGTTTTTTAGGCGTTTGGAGCAGGTGTTGGCAGTTCTTAAGGACTCTATTATGTAGCAGACATCCTAAGCATTCCCATGGTACCTTCAGATCATGATTTGGATTAGTGAAAGACATCCAAAATTTCTTTGCAAATTGGAGCTTCTCTTTGTCAGAGAAACCCTGAGTTTTTGGAGTGACCTTGGGAAAATCAATTTTTCTCCCTCATGGATTGTCCCAATTACATGCTTGAGGTGTCCATATTATAGAAGACCTCAATAGCTTTTGAACGAGCTATTAAGCTCTCAACTTGGAGCAGTTTAAGGCTTCCAAAAGTGGTTTTGAAGATGGCACTGCACTTCTATGAACTGCGCTATGCTTTAGCGCTGCGCATAGGAACACTGCGCTGTGTGTAGGACAGAGTGCCCAGAAATCATTCAAAACTCTCCCAAATCTCAATTTTTCACTTTCAAGCTTGATTTTGTTGACTTCTAAGCCAAGGGAAAAGTAATTACACCATCATTATCCCTCTTTTTTTTTTCCAAATTCATCTCATGTCAATGATTCTTCACGTTAGGGTTTGTAGTGAAATTTGCATGGGAAATGATAGGGTAAAATGGCCATATTTATTTTTTGGTTTCTAAAACATGTAAAATGGTTTCCTACACCAGCATACATGTTTAATAAACCATTTTAACCATTCAATTCACCTCAAAACAAAGTTTTACCTCTCAAAAAGTAAAACCCTAGCTCATTCCTAGAGGTTTTTGGGCATTTTTCATTACAAAACCTGTTTTTCCTCCTTGCAAGTAGATCACTCTTCCATTGTTTCTTCACTCATTTTCATCACCTTCAAAATTTCATATCCACCTTTTTCAAACCTCCTCTATCATTTTGTCAAAATCCACCTTCACATCACTTCATTTTCATTCATTCCTCACAGTTTGTTTTTCATTCAAATAGAGGTGGGGTCATCTATCAAAACAATGGAGAAGACTCAACTATCCAAACTTGAGGTGACTAAAGTGTATAAGAAGGGCCAGAGGCTTGTGTTTTCTTCTCATAAAGAGAAAGGGGCCAAGCTTTCTTCATCGACAAAGTAGGAATCGGCAGTAAAGGATAAAGACACAGTTTAACATGAGTTTGAACTAATTGATCCAGAGACTAAGGATCATACCATAAACATGAGACAGACTATCAGGGATAAGGGCTACCAAATCAAAGAGTTGGTGATCAATTTCGAAAGGGCAAAGTATGTTATATCATTCCTCGAACAGGAAAACAGTCAACTCAAAACAAAGGAGTTGATCCTAGAAAAGGAAAAAGCCAAGTTATTGCAGCAAGTCGGTAAAGGTAAGGAGACCATGAAATCAAGTGAGCCCAAAGCATCAGCGGTGAGAGGAAAAAGGAAAAGAACAAGAACAAGAGGCCTCAAGAAGCTTTGCAAGAGGAACAAGAACAAATTATGATTAATAAGGATCTCGACCTAGAAGATAGGATCGCCATAGAGGTTCATCAAGATAAAGAATATTAGCTTAATAGGTTGAATGAACACTTGGAGAAGCTCCTTGAGAAGGAAAACAGAGACAATCAATTACTTAGACACATGGCACATCACTATCAAGCTCAAAATATGATCGCCAATGTCAAGGTAAACAACTTGAAAACAAGCTCAAGGAGGCCAAAAAAGACCAAAAGGATGAGGGAAACTTGGAGATGCTCGCTGAAGCATCCATGAAGCTATAGAAAACCTATTATTACACCTTCCCTCCAATTTTCAGCAAATTCTGAGCATTTTGAGTTTTTTGAGAATTTTTTGTCTAAGTTCAGAAATTCAGCTGCTCCGCTTTTTCCTCGGGGCTCCATTTGAGGAAAGGTCTACATTTTTGGAAAGGTCTTGACATCCTCTAAAAACCCATTTGCCCAGATTTTGTAGAGGTGGCTTAGTTTTGGAGAAAAATTCAAAAAAGTGGCGAAAAACTAGAATTCTGGACCATTTTTTGATAGGTGTTGTGCTTCTAGAGTGACCTTGAGAGAATGGATTTGTGAAGGTCTTCCCATGCTGAAAATTCAGAAATTCAAACTTTTCTAGAAACTAGACTTGAAGGGATAGTTTATTGTTCTCTCAGATTTGCATTTTGACCCCTAGAAGGCACCTAAAAATCAGCTCAAAGTCAGCGTTGCGCTTCTGCACTTTCTGTGTTTTTTATTTGGAAAATTTCACTATGTAAAATTTCTAGTTTTCAGTCTGACTTGGTCAAAGTCAAGATTCTCTATGTAATGGCACTAGTTATGAGGCTAGGTGATGTAGGCATGAATAAATGTACATCATAGGTTGTTTTTGATGTTTATTAGGCCTCATAAAAGAAGCAAACTCCTAAACAAACTCTTCATGAAGTGATTGAGTTGCACCTTCTCACTCTCACCTGTTGGTTGAGAGAATCTTGGAGTCAGTTCCTCCACCAAGGAATTCAACTCCTGAAGGTGGGTAAGTGGTCTAGGAGAGTCTATAAGTATCATTTCACTTTAGGAGAAGGGGGTTGAACTTTTTGTGAAGGAGGCTTGCATTATAATCATCTTTCAACTAATACAGATACAGGTTACAGCGATTTTCAAGGAACTCTAGCCCAGTGAGTTCATGGTGCTTGTACTTCATTATTCTTGTTTCCTCATTGTCTAAACATCTTTATCTACATTATATATCTTCTTTCTATGAATGCCTTGTGATAAAATACTCAGAATTCTTGTTTTTCAAGCTCTGTTATCTGGTTTTCGTGGTTATGTGTTTTGTCTTCCTAAGCTAATGAAATCATGTTTAATTATGCTCATTAGATTCTTCCACACTATATCCTCTATACTACACTAAAAAATACTCAAATTACACCATGGCTTCTTATATCTAGCTCCTTCTTATGTTTTCTCCTGCATTCCCACAACCTAGACCTACTTGTGGCTCCAAACCCTAAGTTTAGAAAATCCTTAAGAAACCAAATTTTCACAAGAAAAATACACATATCTAGCCTAAAATTAATTTGCTTTAAAGTCATATCACTGATCAGAGACTTAGAGAGATCCCTCTCATGCTCAGTAGGGCTAGCTACTAAGCTGAAGTGGTTTGAGGTTACCCTTGTTGATTTCCTTTTCAGCCTAGGAGATTGTAAGGACTAACATTTTTGGCACTGCTACCGGGGAATGAAAGATCATATCTTCCCTGGGAAAGAACGACAAGGATCAGATCTGATTGTTGATGGTGAATAGTGATCAGACACAAGAAAGGCTATGCATCTTTCACTTGGTGACTCCAGTGTCGAGGAATCCAAAGGTTCAGAAATTTCATGGCGACTCCACTGTTCAAAAACCAGTAGTTTGAAGAACTTCTTGGTGTCTTAATTGTTTTCAAGATGGATTCAACTGCTCGAAGGTATGCTCCTATGAATCAAGCTCATATTCCTGTTTTTCCAAATCAAATTCCTTGCATAGATTGGCAAACTAATTTTCCCAAATTCATAGATGGAAATGAGGATGAAGCTATTTTGCATCTAATAAAATATCATTAGCATATATATAACTCGAGATTAAGTCTCATGAGGATTGTTTGATGAAAATGTTTATGGCTACCCTAGAAGGAAAAGAAAGATCATGGTATGAAGGATTGAAGCCATGTAGCTTATTCTCTCTTAAAGAATTCCACACAACATTCCTTGAGTTTTATGGAAAGTATCATCATTCATTCTTGTTGTTCGAAGATTGTTGTGAATCCTGTGAAAACTTCATTCAATACCTTGAAGAAACTTTTGGTGATGAACAATGTCTAGATTATGAGATCATAGAGGCCCTTTATGAATATTCTTCCCAACAAAAAATAATAGAGATTAGCTACTTTTATAGAAAGGATAATTCACAAAACACATCAAATCCTTCTTTGCTTGAAGATGAAACAAATTTGCATCCTAACAATCAAGAAGAAATTGGTCCAAGAGAGAATTCTAAAATTGCATGTATAGAAAACTTAAGTAGTGAACCATCTAATGACAATGATCATCTACTTTTGCAAGGAAATAGTGAACAAGAAGTTGTTTCCCTTGATTCTCGTGGTAACCAAATTGATATTTTTCCTATTGAAGCACATGAGGAATCAAATATACTTGAAGTGGTTGTTGCATTTAAAGTTTTCCATGAGCATCCAAAACCCTGTCTTTTGGATGAGAGGTATGAAGATAGTCATTCACTTGTTCTTTCAGATTGTTCTTTCTCTGAGGTTTTATTTCAAGATCATGTTCGTGAAGACCAAGATCAGGTTTTTGATGAAATGTATGGACAAGGATCTCTAGACACTCACCACTCATATGTCTCTCCAACTCATCCATTTTCTGAAGCACTATTTCAAGGGCAAATTCATGCAAATAAAAATTTTAAATTGGCATGTGTGAAGGTTTTGGACAATGTAATTATGGCAGAGAATAATCATCAAATATTGCAAGTAGATTATGAAGAGGAGAGCAGTGATAAAGAAGAAGTTGTTTTAGAGCCACTTGTACATGATGGTCTTCCTCTAGATTCATAAAATGAAGAATGTGCTTGTATTTCTTCTAACTTTAAAGATATGCTAATGTTCCAGATTATTATATAACCTATTGTAAATTTGTTGCAGCCATCTGGAAAGATGATCTTTCTTGTATTAATGGATCATGAGCACATATTCAGTGGTCACTTGGAGTTCAATAGCTTTTGTTTGTTCTACCTGCTCAAGGAAAGTACAAGCAGAATTCAAGTAAGTAGCCACTTGTTGGATTTGGTTACACTGGAGGGATCATTACACATGATTATATATACATTTTCAATAGGTGGGCGATTATCATCAGGATTTGAAGCCCGAGGTGAAGGCCCTAAGATCTTGATGGTCTGCTGCTATAAGTAAGTTCAGTCAGTATGTTTTTTATAGTCAAGTGAGTCAGTTAGTCAATCAGTTTTCAGTTTCAGTTTATTTTTTGCATTTTGACTCCATGCCCAGTGGATAAGGCTACTTGGTCTATGGTGTTCTTGACACCTCCAAGGAGCTTCCATCCCCAGTTGGAGCCAATGTTAGTGTCAGTCAGTTCAGCTTATCACTAGTGATCAAATATGCTCTTACAAGGTGTTGTTAGGGTGTCAAGTCAATTTTTTGTCATTTCAGTGAGTCTTCAAATAAAATTTTGGTCACTGGTTATCATTTCTAGGTGATTTTTTCTCCTTTCATTTACTCATGGTCTTCATCACTCATCATATTCATTGTCTTCTTCGAGGTATCATATCTTCGTTTAAATGTCTTGGGTCATGAAATGGTTAAATTCCTCATTTTAGGTCATGGTCTAGGGTTTCACTTCATGTGTCATCATGATACCATATGTTGCCAAAAGTATTTCCATCATGTGATTAAGTGGGTAAAGGGAGTTATCATCTTAGGGAAAGAAAAATAAAGGTAAAGGTAATATTTAATTTCAAATAAGACAATGTTGTAGTACACTACCTCGCCTCATCATTTCTCATAGGGACGTGTTTGCTTCAAGACATGTTTCTAACAAAATGGAGAATAATTTTACAAAAGTGAAAGAGATTTTTGTCCATTATATTCCAAGGAACAAAAACCTCCTTAATTTTATGCACAAGTGTTATGATTTGAAAGAAATTCCCAAAATACACTTGCTACAGGAGAGTTAATGCACTTCTGGACAAATTGACTTAAAGACCCTTTTTCAAGGGTTTGGAGCAGGTGTTGGCCGTTCTTAAGGACTCTATTGTGTAGCAGACATCCTAAGCTTTCCAATGGTACCTTCAGAGCATGATTTGGATTATTGAAAGGCATCAAAAAGTGCTCTGCAAGTTGGAGCTTCTCTTTTGTCAGAGAAACCCTGAGTTTTTGGAGTGACCTTGAGAAAATCATTTTTTATCCCTCATGGAGTGTCCCAATTACATGTTTGAGGTGTCCATCTTATAGTAGACTTCAATTTCTTTCCAATGAGATATCACACTCTCAATTTGGAGTAGTTTAAGGCCTCCAAAAGTGGTTTGGACGATGGTGTTGTGCTTCTGTGAACTGCATTGTGGGTAGGAACACTGCACCGCATGCAGGACAGAGTGCTCAGAAATCATTCAAAACTCTCCTAAATCTCAAGTTTTCACTTGCAAGCTTGATTTTTTTGACTTCTAAGCCAAGGGACAAGTGCACCATCATTATCCCTCTTTTTCTTTTCCAAATTCATCTCATATCAATGATTCTTCAAGTTAGGGTTTGTAGTGAAATTTGCATGGGAAATGATAGGGTGAAAATGGCCATCTTTAGTTTTTGGTTTCTAAACCATGTAAAATGGTTTCCTACACCTGAATACATGTTTAATAAACCATTTTAACTATTCAATTCACCTGAGAACAAATTTTTACCTCTTAAAAAGTAAAACCCTAGCTCATTCCTAAAGGTCTTTGGGCATTTTTCATTACAAACCCTATTTTTCCTCCTTGCAAGCAAATCACTCTTCCACTGTTTCTTCACTCATTTTCATCACCTTCCAAATTTCATATCCACCTTTTTCAAACCTCCTCTATCATTTTGTCAAAATCTACCTTCACATCACTTCATTTTCATTTATACCTCATACTTTATTTTTTCATTCAAATAGAGGTGGGATCATCTAGCAAAACAATGGGAGGGCTCAACTATCCAAACCTGAGGTGACTAAAGTGTATAAGAAGGGCCATAGGCTTGTGTTTTCTTCTCACAAAGAGAAAGGGGCCAAGCCTTCTTCATCGACAAAGCAGGAATTGGCAGTAAAGGATAAAGACACAGTTGAGCATGAGTTTGAACTAATTGATCCAGAGACTGAGGATCGGACCACAAACATGAGACGAACTATTAGGGATAAGGAATACCAAATCAAAGAGCTGGCAATCAATTTGGAAAGGGAAAATTATGTTATATCATTCCTCGAACAGGAAAACAGTCAACTCAAAGCAAAGGAGTTGGTCCTAGAAAAAAAAAGCCAAGTTTTTGCAGCAAGTTAGCAATGGTAAGGAGACCTTGAAATCAAGCGAGCCTGAAGCATCAGAGGTGAGAGGAAAAAGGAAAATACCAAGAACAAGAGGCCTCAAGAAAGCTTTGCAAGAGGAACAAGAACAAATTCTGCTTAATGAGGATCTTGACCTAGAAGATAGGATCGCCCTAGAGGTTCATCAAGATAAAGAATATTGGCTTAATAGGGTGAATGAACACTTGGAGAAGCTCCTTGAGAAGGAAAACAGAGACAATCAATTGCTCAGACACATGGCGCATCACTATCAAGCTCAAAACATGATCGCCAATGTCAAGGTAAAACAACTTGAAAACAAACTCAAGGAGGCGAAAAAAGATCAAAAGGATGAGGGAAACTTGGAGATGCTTGTTGAAGCATCCATGAAGCTATAAAAAATGTATTTTTACACCATCCCTCTAATTTTGAGCATTTTGAGTATTTTGAGAATTTTCCTTGGCACTGCGCTTTTTCCTCAGGCCTCCATTTGAGGAAAGGTTTACATTTTTGGAAAGGTCTTGACATCTTCTAAAAACCCATTTGCCCAGATTTTGTAGAGGTGACTTAGTTTTGGAGAAAAATGCAAAAAAGTGGCAAAAAACTAGCATTCTGGACCATTTTTTGATAGGTGTTGTGCTTCTGGTGTTAGGGTCCAACCCTAACCCCCTTATTTATGTAATAGGATCGAGTCATAGTTATAGTTAAGTAAAGAGTCAATAAAGCCCATATTAATAATTGTAAGTGGTTAACCCGCATTTAATGAAGGGACCACAGTTAGTTGCAAATGGGTCATGGTATTAGATAGATGAACCATGATATTGCCCCATGGTATTTCATGTATGAATCCTATATAGAGGATAGAGACTCCCCTCCAGGAGCATCATGTCTTATTTTGTAATTGAGCTCAACTCTATTAGAGGTTGCCCCCTCGAAGAGGCAAGTGAACATTGCTTTCTGAATAATAAAATATTTGTTGTTATTTCTCATTGTTCTATGTTTTGGGTATATTTCTTCACATATTTGGTATTCTGGTATCGTCTTGCAAGTTAAGAGCATAAAAAGTGGTATCAAAGCGCTTTCCAGGGCCGGTGGGATCTCCAATTTTTAGCAATTTTTTTTGGCTAGAGACGTGTTCCGGTGTCTTAACCATGGGATCTGTCGTTGATCGCATAAACCTGCGGATTTGGGGAGGCATGCACGCAGGAAATACAAGAGGTGGTCACGCTTGTTGGACTCCCTTGTAACCCCTATGGGTACCCCTTCGAGTACTAGCGCATTAGACAGAACTGCGCACACATTGTCTTCCAAGTACCCTCTGGGTATGTCGGAAGCCCCCTAGCTCCCTTGAAACCTTGCCATAGATAAACCGTTAGCCGTCTTGCTGCTATAGTATAGTGAGAACAGCACTCGGAGAGATTACTCACGCGTACGATAGGGTAGTCAGGTTGTACAAATAAGGGTACGGTTGACCCTCCTTGGTTAGTGCCCTGAAAAATTGGGCCGAGTACTACTGTCAGACCCTTATGTATATTGCGATTTGTAGCACCTGACACTCCTCGAGACCATAGTTCCCTTATCTATCTCTGGATCACACATAATCGTTGTCAGATCAGATCTTACAAGTGGGGTTTTGTCGTAGCAGCAGCAATCAGTTCCGCCAGATCAGCCATTTAGATCTATCAGATCCATCAGATCCGCAGCAACAATCAGTTCCACCATTCAGATCTATCAGATCAGCCATTCAGATCTCTCAGATACATCAGTTCTGCCATCCAGATCTAGCAGTTTGGCCTCTATAGCCATCGCAAGAATCAGATATGCCATTCAGATCTGACTAATTGTGTGGGTTCCTATACCTAGAAATGATTTTCGTAGGACTTTGGGCAGCATTGACATTTCTAGGATTCGGCTACTGCAGTATTCCTAAGCAAGGAGTAAAAATCCTTTCGGAGTAAAAAATAAAAACAAAAAAAACAAAAACAAAAAAAAACAAGTCTGAGACCCCCCGGGGCGCTTATTGGTGACTTAGCCCATAAGAATTAGGTCAACGATTTGAGCAAGGTGGTACCATTCAATTGTTAGTGCCAAAAATTTCGGGCGGTCCCAAATTTCAAGTACATCGGATCGGTGCATGGTACAAACTAGAGCTCAAGCTATGGCCAATGAGAGTATTGACAGGCTTGAATCACAATTGAAAGATGTCATCTTGCAGCTAAAGAACTTAAATGAAACACCCTCTAAGGGCAAGGTGGAGGAACGCACAGAGGCATATATTGTCATTGAAAACATTGAGGGCGAGTCTAGCCAGGCTCTTCACCTCTTTGGCACCCACCAAAAATCCCATCTATGACCACCCAAGCTGGACATGTATAAATTTGATGGCTCTCACTCGGCCGCATGGATAGCACAAATGGAGCAATATTTCACATTGAATTACATCCTGGATGATGCAACTCAGCTTAGTGTGGGTATCATGTACTTGGACAATGAAAGATGACAATGGTGGCAATGGCATCAACATTGCTATGGAAGGCCCTTGACTCAGCAGACATTAAAAAAATCTCTTACAGATCACTTTGACCATGAATCTGATTTTTTGGGTCGTCTCACTAAGCTCCGACAGACAGGAACAGTGAACGAATATATTATAGACTTTGAAGCCTTAGCTTTCCGCACTGGAGGTCTAAACAATGAGTTCTACACGGAATGTTTTGTCAGTGGTCTCAAAGAAGCCATACAAGCCCACGTCTAATTGCACCACCCTAGCTCATGGCTGCATGCTCGCAGGATAGCTTGTGAAGTAGAACGTGCATTAGCGGCCCAGTCCAATTGCCCAAATTTCATCGCCAAGGGTTGCCCCACATAGGCTCAAAGCACTACCCAAACACTCAAGGTTCAAAAGGCGTCACAAGAAAAAATGGCGGAAATAAGAAAGCAAGGATTGTGTTACTACTGTGATGAGAAATACTCCCCCAGGCATAAATGCAAGGAGCCCAAATTCTTTCAAATTGGTGCTACTGATCACAGTTCGTCGGAGGAAGCCCCACCACTTGAGGAACCAGAGGAGGAAGAAGAGGACAACCAACAAAACAATGTACCTAAAGAACCAGTTATCTCGTTGCATGCTTTGGCAGGAATTTCTTCTCCCCAAACTCTCAAAATTAGAGGTTTTATTAAGCATCGCCCAATAGTAGTCTTGATTGATAGTGGTAGTACACATAATTTTATCCATCAAAGAGTCACAGAAGTAGTGCATTGTTTTGTCTGAGGAGTTTCTAACTTCCAGGTCCAAATTGTTGATGGGGGGACAATGAAATGTGAAGGCCGCTGTGAAAATGTCAAACTTCAAATGGGGGATTATCAGTTAAAAACCCAAATGTTTACCATACACATGGAAGGGTGCGACATTGTCCTAGGTGTTGAATGGCTTTGCACACTTGGCCCAATCACAATGGATTTCCAAGAGCTATATATGAGCTTTAAGTAGAATAACCACACACATACCCTCTGCAGACTCCAGGCGGGAGCTCCCTCTATCATCAGCTCACATTGGATGGAAAAAATTGTTAAAAAAGGGCCACCATGGAGTTATAGCCCAATTTAATGCCATCTAGGCCTTCAAACCCAATTCTCTTCATATTCATCCTGAGATGCAACATATCTTAAACAACCATCTACCAGTCTTTGACAAACCTCATGAGCTTCCACCCTCGAGAGGGGAACATGATAATAGCAATACTTTGGTCCCAAGGGCCCAACCACCAAATGTGCACCCATATAGATATTTGTTCGCCCAAAAGAATGAAATTGAAAAAATAATCAAGGAACTCCTAGAAGCAGGCATCATTCGTCCCAGCATTAGTCCTTATTCATCGCCAGTGGTCATGGTTCTCAAGAAAGATGGGGAATGGCATATGTGTCCAGACTTCAGGGCCCTCAATAAGTTGACAGTCCTTTTGGCATTCTACAGGATTTACCTATAGGGGTTGAAGGAAAAACTGTTAATCTAGATGTGGAGGTGGTTGATGCCCCTCTAGATTACAACCTTCTCTTGGGTCGTAGTTGGTCTTACGCTATGACAGTTGTTGTTTCATCCGTCTTTCAGCTTATAAAGTTCCCTCATAATGGAAAGATCATAACTATAGACCAGCTGACTTACTTTTCATCCAACCCAGCCTCTTCTGAAAGTATTCAACATGTCGGCAAAACAACTATTCCGTATAAGGATGTTGGAGTAGGACTAGTTAAAGATTCTGGTTTACTAGGAAATTTTCCTTTCCTCCTATCAACGCATCGTCTTCTACTGCAATCATTCATATGATTTTGTCAGACACTATTATTTATGATGATCCTTAGATCGTACCTTCCGAATCTGAGATAGATTCATTTGGTGATGTTATGCCTTTGAGTCCATATGAAATTGCGTATCAGGCCGTGCAGTCATTTTCCGACCCTTCTTCAACCGAAATTGACTTAATGAATGTGGTCCATGAAGAATCACTTTCAACATCAAACTTAGATTCAACGACGTTTTCCGAACTTGTCCACATTGATGAGAAAATTCGTGAAATCCTATGTGTCGATGATTTACCATGGGAAGATCTTCATCATAGATCTTCGTTTTTACCTGAGATTGATCGCTTTGAAAATGATTTTTCATCTATTTTTACGACTGAATATGTCAAGGAACCTCATAATCCAATGAAAAATTCTGATTCTGAGTTAAATTTGGGAAATATTTCTAGAACTATTCCTATTGATATTTCGGTTAAGCCTGGAATTGATAAAAACATTCATATAGGTGCCTCTTGTATGGAAGATGAAATTCAAACATATAAGGCCCTATTTCAAGAATTCTACAATGTGCTTGCCTGGTCATATGAGGAAATGCCAGGAATTGACCCAGCAATTGTTGTTCATGAAATCAAAACTTACCCGGATGCTAAACTCGTCCGGCAATGTTTCCGTCAGATTCACCCGTGAAAAGCTGCTGCTATTAAAGCAGAAGTTGAAAAATTACTCAAAGCAGGTTTCATTTATCCGATTCTATTAATGGATTGGGTATCGAATATTGTTCCTGTTAACAAAAAGCAAGGGACAATAAGAATATGTATCGATTATAGGGATATTAATCGAGCCTGTCCAAAAGACAATTACCCAACTCCCTATATCGATCAAATCATTGATGATTGTGCCAGCAGTGAAATATTCTCCTTCATGGATGGTTTTTCCGGATACAATCAAATAAATATTCTACCTGCTGATCAACCAAAAACGGCTTTCATTTGTCCATGGGGGACATTTTCTTATTGCAAATTACCTTTTGGGCTCAAGAACGTCGGGGCAACTTTTCAAAGAGCCACGTCTTATGCGTTTCATGACATGAAGCACATTGTGCAACCCTATCTCGATGTTTTACCTGCTCATTCATTACATCGAGCTGATCATCTCATCCATTTATGAGCAATCTTTATGAGGTGTAGGCATTATCGAATTAGGTTGAATCCACACAAGTGTGTTTTCTGTATAGAAACGGGTCGGTTACTGGGGTTTGTTGTTTTGAAAGCCGGCATTCACGTCGATCCCTCGAAGGTTGAAGCTACTGTCAAATTGCCTCCTCCTTCGAGTCTTCACCAACTCCAAAGTTTGCAAGGGAAAGCAAACTTTTTACATCGATTCATTCCTAACTACCCCGAGATGACAAAGGGTTTTACCCGGTTGTTGAAATAGAATACTCCATTCTTTTGGGATGAGATAGCTGATAAATCTTTTGATGCACTAAAACACACGTTGACCCATGCACCATTACTACATCCTCCCAACTACAACCAGGACTACTTCTTATATCTCACCGCCTCGCATTCCACCATTGGAATGGTGTTAGTTCAAGAAGATGAATTCGGTAGTGAACATGTGATATATTACCTTAGTCGCACTTTAAATCCAATTGAGCTAAAATACTCACATGTGGAGAAATTGGCATTGGCAGCTGTTCAAGCTATCCAACGTTTTCGTCATTACATTTTACTATGCAAAACTACAGTAATTTCCGATTGCAACCCTATGATATATATTTTGACCAAAAAATTGCTAGGGGGAAAGTACCCCAAATGGATTGTGATCCTGCAGGAGTTTGACTTGGAATTTGAAAAATCTAAGTCGAAGAAATCTTTAGTTTTTGCGGAGTTGATGTGTGACTTCCCATGTGCTGACACGGAAACTGTGGTGGAGGAGCCCATTGCGGATGAATCCTTGTTTCTAATTAGCACTTTAGATCCATGGTATGGGGATATCATAGTTTATCTCCAAACCCAATCCTTTCGGCCATAAATTTCAAGGTCAGAATGTCGAAAAATACAATTCCAGTCCCAACAATTCAAAATTATTGGAGATACACTTTATCGTCGTGGGGTGGGCTCTGTTTTTCGACGTTATTTAACTCATGAGGAAGTTGAAAGGGTTCTAAATGACTGTCACTCTGGAGCGTGTGGTGGTCATATGTCTGGGTTTGCCACAACCCAAAAGATATTGCGCGCTGGCTATTTCTAGCCATCTTTGTTTAAAGATTGTATTAACGCGGTCCGAAAATGCCACAACTGCCAAATTTTTTATCGAAAGATGCACGCTCCACCTGCTCCTCTCCACCCTATAATTGTCGTCGGTCCTTTTGCAAAATGGGGTATCGATTTTATTACATGTAACCCTCACTCGGCCGGGGGGCATGCGTATATCATCCTTGCGGTAGATTATTTTACCAAGTGGGCCGAGGCGATGCCTACATTTGAGGCAGACGGCAAAACTGCTGTGATTTTCGTGTTCAATCATATAATTGCTAGGTTTAGTGTTCCACAAGTGATTATCACTGATCATGGGCATCATTTTTGAAACATTATGATGACTGAACTTACAGACCAACTTGGCTTGCATCACAATAGTTCAACTCCATATTATCCACAGGCTAATGGTCTGTTTGAAGCCATCAACAAAGTTCTAGTCATCATGATCCGACGAATCATTGGGATTCATAGGTCGAATTGGCATAACATGCTATTTTCAGCGCTTTGGGCATATCGAACCTCAGTTAAAACGTCAACCGGTTTCACTCCTTTCCAACTAGTTTATGGTTTGGAAGTTGTGTTACCCATTGAATGTGAAATCCTGTCATTGCAAATGGCCATCGAATTACTTCCAGCCACTTCTGAAGAGGAAAAACATTTGTTATACTTGGCTCAGGTAGATGAGAATCGACGTGATGTTGTATTAGCGATCGAAACTCATGCCAAACGTATTAAAGCTCAGTATGATTGAAATGTTACCCCTCGAAATTTTTCTGAAGGAGACCTAGTATTATTGTACGATCAAGCAAATGATAAATTAGGCGTTGGAAAATTCGTACCCATGTGGCATGGTCCTTATGTTGTTAAGCCAAAGCTAGCAAAAGGGGCCTATGAATTGGTAGACTTTGACAGGGTCTCTTTAGGTAAACCCGGAAATAGCCTTTACCTGAAGAGGTATTATGCTTAAATCTGGGTGTGGAGATTTTTAGTTAGGTTTAGTTTTCTTTCTAGCTGGTGTGTTTTAGTTTAAAAAGTGTGCTTAGCTTAGAGAGTGTTTTTTGCCATTATTCCTGCTTAACTTGATTTTTCTCTTGATATTGCAGATGTCGACGCCTCTCCAAACATACATCGCTTTAGCTGATGGTGCTTGTCGTAATACACGGAACATTTCTTCCACAGCTTGGGTTATTTATTCGCCCTCTGACGAGTTGGTATATATGCATGGGGTAAGCCTCGGTCAAACAACAAACAACATTGCAGAGTATAGTGCAATGATTGAGTTATTATCTGAATCTATTTCATTTGGGATTCGGAGTTTGATAGTGAGGTTAGATTCTGAACTCATTGTATTACAGCTTAATAGAGTATATGCCATTAGAAATTCAATGTTATTGAGATTATTTTTAAGAGTTCGTCTCTTGGAATGTGAATTTGACTATATTGAATATCAGCATATTCCAAGATATTTAAATACATTAGCAGATGCAATTGCTTCTCAAATGTTAAGTAGACATTTGCAATAATCATACAAGTAAATTTAAAAACATTTCATAACATGTTTTACAAGATAAGCCGGTAATAGTGATATAGTATAGCATAGAAGTGTGTCAAATATACATTGTCTTCGATCGTAGGTTGAAAAACACCTTATGATCGACAAAAATGATAGTACAAAAAGCAAAAAATGTCATATGTGTCTACAATAGGCGATCATCCTATCACTGGTGATGATCACGATAAGAAACCACTGTACGGGCCACCTTACAAAGGAACCTCCTGAAAGGTCATGGGACCCCAATCACATAGCGTTGTAGCCTAAGAGGAATGTCATATATGCTGGTCTCTGGAATATCTACTGTCAAACACTCTAGATGGCTCTCCAATTCGGCCAAGGTCTCTGTGGATTCGTCCTGTGGGGCTGGTGTTTCTGCAGCTGGTTGTTTCCTCTCATAGGGTGGGAGAGTGGCTGGTCATCATGGACCTACATCTGCATTTAAAACTTTTACTATCAATTTTGGGACGAGATAAAAACAAAAACAAAAAAAATTATAAAATGTTGAAAATGATTTTACCTGAGTCATCCCATTGCTCTCCTGGTGGAAGAGCCATGTCCGGGTCACCACGATAATCTACCCCAACATAAGGAAAGTCCTGAATAGCAAAAATTTGGTTCTCCAACCAATGAAAATACTCAGGAGTGAATCGAATGACTTCTGTCCCCTCCTCAGGATGATGGGCCATAACTGCAACCCAACGCATCAGTTTGGGCTCTCGGGGAAGTCCATCTCCAACAGTGAGATGTTGTGGGACCAACATTGGGACCCTCTCTAGACCAAAGCTCACGACTAAAGCACCATATCCAAAGGTCTTCAGCTGTCCGTTCTTTGCTCTAGTCAGTTGGCCTTTTATATTAGCCAACACAGAATCACACCAGTTGAAGATGGTGCCTCGAAAGCGGTCTATTGCCATCTGCATTTGGGATCCAGTGGCTATATGTAGTGTTGCGCTTCCACAGAGCCTGGTAACAATAAACGCAATCACTTTCAGTTCAGGAAGGTATATGGTTTTGATATCTATCCCTTTGTCTCTAGTCTGGTCGTTGCAAAACTCTAGCCGGAGGCTATTGACAGACTGGCCACCTGGCCTAGTCCCGAATAGAGTCAAGTGTTCACCTCTCTTAGGAAAACCAGTCAAGAAGTAAATGTCTTCCGGCTCCATTTCGAGCTGGTGACCACCAATAAAGAAGCACCGGTCTTGTATGCTCCACCTGTCTACCAGCCACTGCAAAAAGTCCATCTGGGCCCTCATGCCGGGTATGGCCCAGAATTTGTATAAACCGCATGCCTTCAATGCATCAATCGAAGGTTGATGATTTATCACGGCAAGATCTACATCCCCGTGCTCCTGTTCTTGCCAATCAAGCATGATGTATACTCTACATTGAATAAAAAGGTGAATTAGAATATCTAAAAGCAAAATTTTTGGGTGGAATTTGAGAAATTTAGGTCCCTTGCTGCGGGGACTGCACCCTCTCTATTAGAGACAGTGCATGGGTCCGCACTTTGCCTTCACGGCAGGAGCGGACCCCTGACTTTTTTCCTTTTACGAAAAAGTCAGGGTCCGCAGGTTACCTGTGCTATGCCTACGGGCCCCCGGGCACGGGTTTCTAACCTAAAAATTCCTTAAAAAATGAAATCAAAGCCTAAAAGAAAATTTGGAATGAATGAAATAAAAGAGTAGGATGATGTAGATTACCTAGAGGAGACGGTGTTCGATTCCAACGGATGGATTTTCCGCAATCTTCAGGGGAAGTTTCTGACCAAAAGCTCTCTTTTCTCACTCTGAAGTCGAACAGTAAAAATGAATTTACAAAAGCCCTTTTTATAAGATCTTTTAAATAAATGAGTTTTAATTTGTTTATTTTTCACTTTAAAGAGGTAACTTTTGCAGCATTTTTGTCTATTTTAAATAGGTATGAGTAATGTTTGAGTTTTTGTGCAGGATAACGGATTTTTCAGGCAAAATTGGTCATTTTCGACAAAAAACATTAGAGTCACCTTTAAGCTCTTTTCTGACTCCTAAAACATGAAAAGATTTCCGAATTTTTTTTCTTTTTAAACTCGTTAAAACGGAACTAAAAATACGGTCCACTTACAGCGCTTTTCTGACCGTAAAAATATGAAAAGATTTCTGGATTTTTGTCATTTCAAATTCGATATTGGTTATAAATGACGTGTCATTGACTGCTTTTTTACTTTTCGGATCAAAGGCACTAATTATGAAAAGTACTCCTTGGTCATAATGATCAAGCGGTTCTCTCAAGTATTATTTTATACTTTTTCGAGCTTGGGAGACACAAATTTACGAAAAAGGACAACCATGGAGTCTTCTTAAGTTTTTTCAGACTCTCTAAAATTGAAAAACATCGAGTTTCTCCTATACTGGACTCATTAAAATTTAACAGTAAAGGACCTGTTCAATTACAAACAGGAACAGACCACTCCTTCTTAGGGTTCAAATTTAAACTAAGTTGGACTCATCCGAAGGATGAGCTTATAATCAAGCAAATGTTATCCTCCTCAATCTTGTCAAAAATAAAGAGGTACTTGCCAGAAATGGTGGGGGAAAAGAGAGAAAGATGAGCCTGTTTGTCATACTTTGTAACCACTCTTGAACACGACACTTTTATTCACCTGGGTTGGGAAATCCTTTGCCTAACAGTTGATCAAACCATATTGAAAGTCTTCAGCCGGTTTCTGGGTATTAAATTTGGGTCAATTGTCACCAAACCATCTGCTGTGTCGTTATGTGTTCAAGAGGTCAGTGAACATAAACCATTCATCTGCAAAATATTTGTCATCCGCTTTGACCATCCCTGAGTCAGTCCTTGCAACTAAATTTCTTCAAACTTGATCTATGATTTCGTGTTGTGGGCTTGCCTACGATGGATCGCTTTCTATCGACTTCAGATCATTATCTAGAAATATGATCTAGAAATCATTAGTACCTTGGGATCTGCATGCCTCAATGGCAAGTTTCTCGCCTTCGACGATAGGTTGCATCATTGACCTTCAATCAAAGGATTCTGTGACATGTTCGACATCAACACATCTATTCACGTCTCATGGATTGTACTGAGTACTTTGAGAGCCATTGACATTACTTGTGGTTTCTCTCAAACTTGTTAACAGATTACATCATTGACTGGTAATCAAGTGGTTTCTACCATGTTCGACTTCGACACATTCATTCACATGGTTAGAATCGTACTATTTCGGGAAGTAGAAATCAAGACCCTGGATCTAGTTCCCACCATCCAGGCTGCAAGGAATTTGTATTCATTATACAGTGGAATATTCATAAACAGATGGCTACGTCCATACTGTGTCTACATGTGTTTATACTTGTGATGTATTACAAGATCATTCCTATATCAGAGCAGTAGTTAGTTTTCTAGGCAGTTTTGATCTGAGTATGGGAATTCCTACCTCAACGATGATATGATCTCATATATATATGTATTTTGCATTGAATGTTTTTACAGGTTCCAACCGGGCTCTCCACAAGATGATCCTCGAAATGATAAAGTACTTCACTCTTCTTAGATGATAAACAAAATCCTCATCTACTACAGACTTCGCACTTTAGGGGGCAATCTGTTACACAAAATATTGTCACCATGACTATTTGCAGTCAGTATGGGTCTATCATCATTCATACTGTCCTCCTAAGCAATTCTCAAACCTCAGCGCTTCATGTCAAGCTTTGAAAATGAGAGAAGGAATTTGAAAATCAATAAAGCTCTGGTTCCGCACTTTCTCTCACTATTGCCTGCGGTCCCGCACCCCATGTTCATGGTACCTGTGGACCTGCCTGCTTTGTGTGTAAAGGAGTGGGTGCAGACCCCTGTGAAAGTCAAAAAGGCGCAAGTTTATTCTTAAAAACTCACTTTGGGTTAATTCTAGATGATTCTAGAAGGAATCTTGACATGGATGGTTCGCTCCTAGGTGGTTCATGCATCCCAAAAGTGAAGGAGCTAATCCCTTGATGAGAGGAGCTTATCCCTTTGAAGGAGGACCTAGTAACTTCCCTCCATTGCACTATAAATTAAGGCACTGGGCTAGTTGCTAGAGAGGTTAGAAGCTGAACATTTTTTAAGGTAAATGCTGTTGGAATTGAGACTTCCTAGTTAAGCTTGAGAGGAGAGATCACATACCTTTTGGCTTCAATGGGAAGAGAGTGAAACTTGTCAAAGTAGAGGAGACTTCTTGATGGACCCTGGGAGGAGCTTGTACAGCATAAAGGCATAAGGTTGTAAAGTTCTTCTTTGATTTAAGTTAATACAATCAGATTCATTTTTCTCAACAAATTGTCTTATGTGATTTGTTTCATGAATTCCTTGATCATAATGATAAGTATGCTTTATTATAGTGGCTTTTCAGGTGCTATTTAGTTTGTGTGCTTGTTTGTGTTTGCAGATTCTCTACAAGGGAGCTCATTTGGATCAACAGAGCGAGGCTTCCACAAACTTGCATTGGACCCAAGGTAGGCCTAAAACACTTGTTTGCCTTTATTTACAATTTGCATATTTATAGAAAGATAGAATTTGTTTGGTTTGCTTGTCGCTAGATATCATTAGATACTAGGGAGGTCGCTCTTGTCCGCAAGAACGACTTATCCGGCCAACACGGTCAAAGATAAATTTCCCATCCCGGTTGTCGATGATTTGCTGGATGAACTAAATGGGGCTCAATTCTTTACTAAGCTCGACCTTCGCTCGGGCTACCACCAAATTCGCATGAAAGAAGTAGACATTCCAAAGACTGCTTTCTGAACTCATGAAGGCCATTATGAGTTCCTGGTCATGCCATTTGGTCTTTGTAATGCCCCATCCACTTTTCAGAGCCTTATGAACCACCTGCTCAAACCATATCTCAGAAAAATTTTCCTTGTTTTCTTTGATGACATCCTCATCTACAGTCGCACCTGGGCCACACATCTTCAGCATGTAGATCTGCTCTTGCAACTGCTCCGCAAGCATAAATTATTTGTCAAGATGTCCAAGTGCTCTTTTGGCATGGAAGAAGTTGAGTATTTGGGCCACATTGTGGGGCGTGAAGGTGTCAGGGTGGACCCCAAAAAGATCCAAGCAATGCAGGATTGGCCTCAACCAAAGACCTTGAAGAGCTTGAGAGGATTTTTGGGTCTCACAGGCTACTATCGCAAATTTGTCCGCAATTATGGTTGCATTGCTAGGCCCCTCACTCAACTCCTCAAGAAAAATTCATTCCTCTGGAATGATGAAGCACAACAGGCCTTTACAGCTCTCAAACATGCCATGTGTTCCACTCCAGTCTTAGCACTACTCAACTTCACCAAATATTTTGTGATTGAATGTGATGCTTCTGGTACAGGTATTGGGGCGGTCTTAATGCAAGAAGGTTGACCCTTGGCCTTCACAAGCCAACAACTAAGTGGGAAGAATCTGGGACAATCTACCTATGAGAAGGAGATCATGGCCATCTTACATGCAGTAGATACCTGGCGACCATACTTTTTGGGGCAACGTTTCCAAATCCACACAGACCATCAAAGCCTTAAATATTTTTTGGAGCAACACCTATCCTCACCACAACAAAATATATGGCTCGCCAAAATGCTAGGATATGATTATGAGATAATTTACAAGAAAGGGCGCGAAAATATTGTAGCAGATGCGTTATCCTACCAATTTGAGGAGGAAAGTACCCTGCTCGCAATTTCCCTTCCCATTCCAAAATGGATTGAAGAGTCTCGCAAGGAATGGTTTTCACATCCCTGGCTCTCCCAACTCATTAATCAATTGCAGGCGGATTCAAATTCCACAACGGGCTACTCGTGGTAGGATGAGATTCTTTGCTACAAGGATAGAGTCGTAATATCACCAACATCCACCCTCAAAAGCCGCATTTTGGTGGAGTTGCACTCATCTCCCACTGCAGAATATTCAGGCTTTCAGAAGATGTATGCTCACACTCGAAGATCATTTTTTTGGATAGGCATGAAAAAGTAAATTCTTACTTTTTTAGCTGAATACGACGTCTGTCAGTGCCACAAAGGAGAAACAGTCAAATCCCCAGGCACATTACAGCCATTACCCATCCCGGCCTCAATCTGGATCGAGGTTTCTATGGATTTCATTACAGGTCTTCCAAAGTTAGGAAACAAGTCAGTCATCATGGTGGTTATGGACAGACTTTCTAAGTATGCTCATTTTTGTGCCCTACCCCACCCTTTTACACTGACTTTGGTTGCTCAATATTTCATGGATCAGATCTTCAAATTGCATGGCATGCCCACTTCCATTGCGTCTGATCGTGACTTGATCTTCACCAGCAACTTTTGGCAGGAACTCTTCTGGCTACAAGGTACCCAACTACAACTCAATACTTCCTATCATCCATAAATTGATGGTCAAACTGAAGCAGTCAACAAATGTCTGGAGACCTGCCTTAGGTGTTTCACTTCAGAAAAGCAACATCTCTGGGTACAGTGGTTACCTCTAGCCGAATGGTGGTATAACACCAACTATCATGCCACCACCAAAATGACTCCATATGAAGCAGTTTATGGTCAACTCCCTCTTTCCCCTACTTCTTATATCAAGGGATGCTCAAAGGTACAAGAAGTGGATCAACTCCTATAGAACCGCATAACCATGTTGGCCCACTTAGAGAGAATCTTCATCAAGCCCAAAACCACATGAAGCAACAGGCAGATCAACATTGCTCAGAACGCCAATTTCAATAAGGGGATCAAGTATTTTTGAGGCTACAACCATATATGCAAACATCACTCAAAGACAAGGGTTGTCAGAAATTATCTCCAAAATTCTACAGACCGTATCAGGTACTTCAACACATTGGAGAAGTCGCCTACAAGATAGCTTTGCCACCCACGACAAAAATCCATCCAATCTTCCATGTCTCATGCCTCAAGAAAGTGATTGGGAACAATTGAAGAATTCAAACCAGTCTACCTAAAGTGGATTAAGAAGGGTCAATCTGGCTCCAACCTGAACAGGTTCTTGACACACGAGAATGGCACCTGCGTGGCTGCATGATCAAGGAAGTCCTCGTCAAGTGGAAAGACACCTCTCCAAAAGATGCAACCTGGGAACCAGCCACTATCCTTTAGCAGTTTCCGTAGCTTCAGCCTTGAGGTCAAGGCTATTCTTATGGGGGAGGGCATGTTAGGGTCCAACCCTAACCCCCTTATTTATGTAATAGGATTGAGTCATAGTTATAGTTAAGTAAAGATTCAATAAAGCCCATATTAATAATTGTAAGTGGTTAACCCGCATTTAATGAAGGGACCACAGTTAGTTGCAAATGGGCCATGGTATTAGATAGATGAACCATGGTATTGCATGTATGAATCCTATATAAAGGATAGAGACTCCCCTTAAGGAGCATCGTGTCTTATTTTGTAATTGAGCTCATCTCTATTAGAGGTTGCCCCCTCAAAGAGGCAAGTGAACATTGCTTTCTGAATAATAAAATATTTGTTTTTATTTCTCATTGTTCTATGTTCTAGGTATATTTCTTCGCATATTTGGTATTATGGTATTGTCTTGCAGGTTAAGAGCATAACATCTAGAGCGACCTTGGGAGAATGGATTTTTGAAGGACTTCCCATGCTCCAAATTTATAAATTCAAACTGTTATGGAAACTAGACTTGAAGGGATAGTTGACCATTCTCTCAAATTTTCATTTTGACCCCTGGAATTCACCTAAAATTTGGCTCAAAGTCGTAGCTGCACTTCTACACTTTCTTCTGTGTTTTTTATTTGGAAAAATTCACTATGTAAAATTTCTAGTTTTCAGTCTGACTTGGTCAAAGTCAAGATTCTCTATGTAATGGCACTAGTTACGAGGCTAGGTGATGTAGGAATGAATAAATGTACATAATATGTTGTTTTTTATGTTTATTAGGCCTCATAAAAGAAGCAAACTCCTAAAAAAACTCTTCATGAAGTGATTGAGTTGTACCTTCTCACTCTCACCTATTGGTTGATAGAATCTTGGAGTCAGTTACTCCACCAAGGAATTCAACTCATGAAGGTGGGTAAGTGGTCTAGGAGAGTCTATAAGTATTATTTCACTTCAGGATAAGGGGGTTGAACTTTTTGTGAAGGAGGCTTGCATTGTAATCATCTTTCAGCTAATACAGATACAAGTTACAGTTATTTTCAAGTAACTCTAGCCCAGTGAGTTCATGGTGCTTGTACTTCATTATTTTTGTTTCCTCATGGTCTAAACATATTTATATATATTGTATCTCTTCTTTCTATGAATGCCTTGTGTTAAAATACTCAGAATTCTTGTTTTTCAAGATCTGTTATTTGGTTCTCATGGTTATGTGTTTTGTCTTCCTAAGCTAATGAAATCATGTTTATTTATGCTCATTAGTTTGTTCCACACTATATCCTCTATACTACACTAACAAATACTCTAATAACACCATGGCTTCTGATATCTAGCTCCTTCTTATGTTTGCTCCTGCATTCCCACAGCCTAGACCTACTTGTGGCTCCAAACCCTAAGTTCAGAAAATCCTTAAAAAACCAAATTTTCACAAACAAATACACATATATAACCTAAAATTCATTTTCTTTGAAATCATATCACTGATAAGAGACTTAGAGAGATCCCTCTCATGCTCAGTAGGTAGCTATTGAGCTGAAGTGGTTTGAGGTTACCCTTGTCGATTTCTTTTTCAGCCTACGATATTGTAAGGACTAACACATAGAAAGAAATGACTAACAATAAATCTAGTGAGAAAAATCGTACTCATGCTAGCGATCTGACATTAACCTTGGCTCAAGTTGAGATTCTCTTTATTGCCTCTGCGTAGTCACTACATCAGACTACGTAGTACTACGTCCCACAAATAGGAATTGCTTCCTTCTCACTACCTAATCAGTTTCTATCTGGAAGATGGATCCTCCTAGCCTCCAAACTCTCTCTCCAAATTATGGCACTGAATCACTCCTTCCCATAAAAATATGGAATCCCCTCTGAAGCATTGTGTTTCCTTTGCATGGATCTACACTGCTTCTCTGTGGCATTCACTTCCTCTCTACAATGTACGCACTGGAGCTAGAAAAACTTCCTCTGGCCTTACTATCCATGCCCCTCTCTCACTACTTCGAGCTCACTAGCTCTCTCTCCAACAAATCAGCACTATTCCTCTGGAAATTGATTTGCCAATGAAATCGAACTACAAATGTGTGTTCTCCAAGCCCCATCAAGCTTCTTCTTGTAATCTCTCATTGAGACATCAACGACCATGATTAAAACTTAATTTATGGTTAAGTTTAACCAAAACTCGATCCAAGTATTCTTCTAGAAGATTCTCACCATAACTTAATTAATACCCTTTAATTAATCATATTTCCTAAGTTTATACTTAGGAAAAATTAAAAACTGATTAATTATTTTAATTAAGTCGTCTCTAGGTGGAATTTCCAAAAATGATTTCTAGGTTTTGGAGAATACATGTATTCTAGCCTATCCACCAAATTTCATGTCTAGAACACATCCAATGCTACAAAAACTAGCACTCCCTCTTAGCAAAGAATGTGTTTTAGCACTACAACCCACTGAAGCAATATCCTATCTCTACACCACCTCCTATCACGTTGCTAATTTCTAGCTGTTGCTACCCACCAACTACTACGCAACTCTGATATACACTAATCTGTGTTGCTTCTAGCCCTGTTGAACTGTTTCCAACACTGCATCTGCACTACAACTCCCTCTCCATCCATTTTTGTTGTGATTGCAACAACTGCAACTAAAAAGCACCCAAAATACTAAATCAATTGTGATCAGTATGATGCATTTGTCTCTCGAGTCTCTAACTGTTGCTAGTCTCTACGTTGTCACTGAACCATCTACGCTACTATTGACTTTGCTCTGTGCCAACTACACTGCTGCCAACTTTGCACTGTGTTTCCCAGTATCTGACCACTACTAGCCACTGCATCTATCACTCTAGCATCTAACTGCACCATCTACCACTGATCCATCCTACTACTGCATGTTATGGGCTCCCATGGCAAGGTATTTATTCATGAGGTGGACCTACTCAAGGATCCTTCTCATCTTGTAGCTCTCTGGGCCACAAAACCAAATCATCCCACCTCACTCCTGGAGGTATATTGGTGATCATGGCAAACTCTTCCTCCAATCTATAGGATAGCCTATCGAATTCTTTATGAGCTTCCATTTGGTCATGCTTCTCCTCCTTGTCCTTATCTTTTAGAGGAGACTGATTTTTGTAGTCTCCAAGCTCGCCACATCTAAAACATTTGACCTTGTAAAGGTCCTTCTTCCTCCTACGCTGCTCTTGATGCCCCTTTGATGTGAGGGCAACATTTTCCTATTATTTCACTTGCTTTGTCCCACTTTTATTGTTTTTGCCACTAATGGTGCTCTTCACCAAATCTCACCTCATCTCCTCATGTTGCAGATCAACCCACATTCGATCCCAATCAGGCATCTTGTCTTTACCCAAAATACTTTGGACGAATACCTACCAGTCTTCAAAAAAATTGTTTAGAGCTAACCACACCAATTCTATAGGTTGGGACGCTGACCCTACTGAAGGTAGTTGGTCTCAAACATCCTGAATCCTAGTGAGGAAGGGGTCTATTTGTTCCCCTTTCTGTATCCTTGTACATCTCAGCTTCTCCTCAAGATACATCTTCCATTGTTAAGAAGATCCTTGGTATAGAGTAGCGAGAGCTTCCCACATCTCCCTGGCAGTATATTTTCCCATTATGTGAGACACCACGTGATCTCGAACCCCATCGAGAATCAACCTCTTTTATTTCACCATATCCTTCTTGTAGACATTCATATCATATTTATCCATGGGTATAGCAACCACACTATCGATGTAGGCTTTGAGATCATATTCATCTAGAAGACAGGAATTTCTTGCCTTCCAGATCACGTAATTGGAGGCTTCGTCCAACCAATCCTAATCTCTAAACCGTGTTGATGTCATCTCTGTAAAAAATCAAAATCCTACTCTTTTCTTTTGCGTAACTACTAAATGGCTCTATGTGCTTCCTACTAGAGTGGGAAGATCTGCTCACAACTATTGCTGCTCTACAGTAAAAAATTGAACTTCTGGACTAGAAATTCCCTAAGGAAATAATTCCCTCAGTGATCTGAACTTAAACAAGAATGCAACAACTTACAAATATAATCATAAACACAGAGATGCAGTAGAAAAACACTTCATTTCATTAATAGAAAAATATTGAACTATGCTTACAAACAGAATGGAAATAAGATAGCTCGGGTGATGGTAGCTTATCTCTGAGAAGATATGTGACGGCTACATGCCTCTAAATTATGTTACAATGAGGCTCAAGGGCCTATTTATGATTGCAAAACAAGAGAAAACCCTAAACATCCAAAACCGTAAGCCTAGGAGATGTAACACCAAGAGTTTGTGGGCCTCATTGGGGTTAGTTGGGCAGCCAACTTCCCTAGGTCATAACTTGGTCATATTATCTCCATTTGGCACCTACAATGCCTTGTTGGAAAGGTCTCTCCGAGTACTACAAGTTTTTCCACAATCCCCTACCTACTACTACAGACTTGCCGCAGACCCAAAAACAACGTCGTTTAGTGGGTCAAAATTGCTCCAGAAGTTTAGGACCCGAAAAACTGCTAAAAGTAGTAAATTCTTAAATGAAAAAGGAAATAGATGAAATTAACTAGGGGGTCTAGGTGGAATAGGCAGGTGGCCACCAATATCCACCTGGATCATTCCTCCCCCCTTATGAAACAATGGTCCCCATTGCATGCAGAGCCTCCATGAGGTGAGGAAATTTCTGTTGAACCTGATCCCTGGTGAACCACATGCCCTAGTGAAGGAGTTGGCCTGCTTTAACAACTCGATATAGTTGTATCCTCTGTTGGCAAGTGTTCTTGATCTGTGTGTCCATGATCTGATCAGTTGTCGCACATTCCATGCAATCCGGATTGAGCTCTGTTGGTGTGAGTTGTTCTGTAATGTCAGATGTGGCCAACCATAGTGGAAAGTATGGCCGAAGGCAATCTACTTTGAACACTAGGTGCATACCAAGGAACGGTGGGATGCTGAGCTCGAAGGCATTATCACCGACGACCTTGGTGATGGTGTGTGGCCCATATCGGAGTGAGTGAAGCTTGCAGTGGGGTTCAACAAGGCACTCCTTCTGCAAATGTAGCCAAACTTTGTTGCCCACCTGGAACTTGTGTAGCACATGATTCATGGCACTGCTTGTACTTAGCATTAGCTCTATCCAATATATCATGGACCTACTGAAGGATGTGTTAAATGTGCTCAATGAAGTTGTTAGCCCTTTCAGCTTCAAACTGAACGTGACCCAAATCTACCTGAGTGGCTGCAAATGGTATGGGCACATCAATGGGGCATAATGGCTAAAATCCCAGCCCTACCTGAAAGGGGTTATGTCATGTTGAGCTATGGAGAGCTTTGTTATAGCTGTGTTGGACATAGGTGAGACTTTCATCCTACATGTGTGGATTCTTTAAGTTGTACATGTGCAAAATGTGTATGATCATCCTATTGACAACCTTTCTTTATTCATCAATTTGGGGATGGAAAGTCATGGACTTAGTAAGTTTGTATCTAGCATCGACCAGAGACTTTACCAAAATGCACTTAGGAATCTGTTATCCTAATTTGAGACAATGGACTGTGGGATCCCAAAGTGTACCCATATCGAACAGAAACTTGACCAAAATGCACTCAAGAATCTGATGTCCTGATCTGAGACAATGGACTGTGGGATCCCAAAGTGTACCCATACTAACTCAAAGAAGAGCTTAGTAGTGGCCTCTACTATGATACTCTTCTTGCAAGCTTCCATGCGCAGGGGCTTCACTCATTGAACCTATGACGTAGCACGTTCGTTCGTGGAATACTAAACAATACCCTTAATTTGACTACATATTGGAAAATACCTCTAAAAATCACATTATTTAACCCCCTGCCAATATAAATCCAATACACCTTCCCAATTTATAAAACCCCTATTTTCACTAAATATTGTATGTATCCATTTTTTTATTCACAATTTTTATACCCTTTTGTATTTATATCCCTGGTATAGTGACATGATGCCTCTCGTATGACCCCACATGAATTCTACAATGCACCTTTCTTCTTTTGATATAAATTGTAAATGCATATTAGTTGCACCTTTCTTCTTTTGATATACATTGTAAATGCATATTAGTTCTCCCACAATGCAATTACTTAATCCACACTCAAGCACATCTCACTATGATTTGTGGAATTTAATGGTCTAAGGCACACAAATCTCAACCATGTTTTAGGAATATTGATTATGTGGCATGTATATAAAATAACATATAAATTGATCTATATGATGATGAAAAACCAATTGATGAATCTTTATGAATATTTTTGCAACAAATAAGGTGTTCAAGCACAAGTCTAGACCCTCTAGATGCAAGACAACTATCTACAACCAAGGTTGGGGCCCCAAATCTCAAATCAAGGGTGCAATCCCAACCTACATATGCTTAGAAGAAGAGGATGGACAAGTCCCAAAACATGTGCTCTTAAATGAATAACGTGAAAGCATGAAATCACCTTTTGACTCACTGTCATCTCACCAATGAGATACGGCTATCACTCATAGACTATGTAAAATGCAACAATGGATTGGAGATAACACAAAGGCATTAAATGAATGGACTACAACTAGAACATAAGACAAAATTTTGGTTGTAGAGGTGATCTACTCCATTTGGCTAGCTCAAAACAATGGTGTATTCCAAAATAAACCTCCAAACGTCTACAATATTTTCTACATGTTGAAGGAAAGCATTACCTTATCATGCACCTCACTAAATACAAGGCTTCCTTGCACTCTCATAGCTTTGAAATTCAATTCTAAAATTTCTAGAGGATATTTTAATTATCCAATTTTAAGGTCACAACCAAGCTAGACACCACATTGTTCTATGAGACCCCCTTACTTGTGGGACAAGGGACCCACCTCCGCACAATGATTTGACCTCTAAGTCAATGAAGGCATACATACTCTACCCCCTTTAACTTTGAACCTATGGCCGCTTAGGAGGAAACATATCCTCTTAACCATTAGGCCCACTCAAGCTAGATATAGTGGATTTCTCCTTAAGATCTCTTTTACATAATGAGCGATTACATTGGAAGTAACATCATATAGGAAATAGAAACGACCATGGAAACAATATTAAGAACTAATATCACTTCCTTGAAATAGGAATGACCCTGTTATTTCTATAATCAGAAGATCACTTCAAACTTTAGGCTAAACAATATTAAAGTAATGTCTTGAACACCAAGAACCAAGAGCCCTATCGCCCTATAACAAAGCGACCTATGCAAGATAAAATTTACAAAGAAGATCTACCAGGGAACATCCATGTACACAATTCTGCCAGAGAAAACATCTATAATACCAAAATTAGTTGAAAAGCATGATATGGGACTTTCAAATTTGAAAACTAGTTGAGAAGCATGGGATCAGACTTCCAAGATTTTATATAACGATTATCTGAACGGAGGTTCTCGCAAGATGGGCTTAAATGTCCAAGGATGAAATGATATGAGAAAATCTTTGCCAGAAATTGAAAATAATCTATGTTACCCTTATCCACACAACCAGATCTCTTTTGTTGTCCCTTCTAGGCCTTCCCACTCACTGTTTTAGTCTTTGGAAACCTACACAAGGCACCCTACAACCCACGGTTTCCTACAGAAAGAGCTCCAAACTTTGTTCAAGGGTTAACACCCTTTTCTCCACCTGCGCTAGTCTCTGTGCACCTGCAACTTGAAGAGAATGCCCTACAGTAGGCCTCTCGGCCCTCAAACAGTCCTCCATGCAATGTTGCACCTACGGCCCTAAAACCTTACCTCAGACCTGTTATCACATATAGATTTTTGTTAAAAATTATTTATATGGGAAATTTTTGTTTTGGTGTTTAAGGTTGCAGTTGCTCTCAGGATTTTATACAGGATTATTATTATGATGGTTTGCAAATCTCCAATTATCTCCCAAGTATACTAGTTCTCGGCCACACTCCAAATCACAACATAGATCATCAAAGAGACCACCGATTCTTTCCACCTCTCATGGTTTTGTTTTTCCTGTTAACTGCAACCCAATCAAAATCTTGTGTTGGGTGGGCTCTGTCATTTCCACAATTTTGGGCTTTTGAACCAGATTCGAGGTGTTGTGAAGAAATTATATGGGGAAAGGAATATTTTATCTGGATTCAAAGGAAATATGAGGCTAAATCTAGGCAGTACACATTATTGAGCAACATTCCTCTTCTTCAAATTGGGATAATTTTGTTTCAGGGAACTATTCATGCACTTCAGATCCTATACTGGTGCCATCAGATGATCATTGTACTCTAGGTTTACAAGGAATGATTAAACATGAGGTTGGATGGTGGGCTGGTTTGGTAGAGGGTGCAAATGATCCATATGGAAGAACTATCCATATTGATTCTCAACATGAGATATATGTTGCCAAGAGTTACAATGCAAGGCAGCTGGCTGCAAGAGCTCCAGGCGTTCCTTTGTTTGAAATTTTCGTAACAAAAGACAATGATCAGAAATACAAGGAGAAGGTGGTCTACTTGCAACAGAATGGACAATATGTAGATGCTTCCTTTTCAGTATCACCTAAAGCTATTGAAGACTCAGATACTAACACAAAGAAAAATGATGATGTAGATGTGGGAGATGAGGGATTGAGATGATTTCTTAAATTTCTTAAAGTTGGGATGCCTGGCCTAAAATTCAAGGTGTTGAAAGCTGTCACTCCAGAACAGGCAAACACGGATATACTCTCGGGGGTTTTTGAGTAGTTAATCCAAGATGTCAATAAGAGAAGGATGAAGAAACTACTGGTGAAGATAAAACTGGAGGTGGTCTACATAATGATAAAGCAAATGTAAGAGGCAATAGTGATTTTATGCAGCTTATTAAAATTGCTGCTACGAAAGTTTTCATTGGTACTCTTTTACAGAGTATTGCAGAAGATGCACCTCCAAGCCTTCCTGTACTTTGATTATTTTCTCATCTGTAGCAAATCATGAAAAGAACACTTTAAACACAATTAACATGTATTGACCATCTTGGCAGAAACTAGAATTTATTTTGATTTGTTCTTTTGTTAAAGTGAAGATGGAATACCTAGGCCACATAATCTCAAAATAAAGAGTCAAAGTTGATCTTAACAAAATTAAAACAATCACATAAAGACCATAACTAAAAAACATCTCTTTTATATATCAGACTATTTTATATCCGAATTGGAATAAAAATCAGAATATAACTTATCTGATAATGTATGTCATTTTATAGTTTCAAACATAGCTTAGCATGTTGAGTGGCTTTCCTCTCAAAGGGATGGTTATGCTTTAAAAAAGTTGCAAAACCATGGAATCTTTTATCATTATGAGTTATAAAAATGAGCACCGAATTCTCTACCACAATCTTTTCCTATACTGATAGGAAGAGAATTGAATAATATGTCCAACTGAATCAGTATATTGTTAACTACCATACCCCTAGCCATAGGTAGTTGTCTCATGTGTAGCATCTACAATTATGTACACTATCTAAAATTGATCTAAGCCCACAAGTTGAAATATAATATCCAGTCAATATATCATGTAAATTTGTCCTACAAAATAAAGAGTGACGCAGAAGCCTTCTAACGTCCATTCTCACCATTCACAAGACAAGTTTGCTTGTCAGTTCCATGAAGAAAGTTGGTAAACCAATGAGAAGATGACTTTACTTGAGTTCTAATTCAATATTTACTTGAGTTCTGATTCTCTATAGTGTGCATGTTTCTAGCAGTCTTGTCCAAGATGGCATCCTTTGCAGGATGTGTTGTGCCATGTATATAGTTAAGGTTGTCAGCATAGATGGTTTCCATTTCAATGCTTCATGCTCAACCAGGCATAGTTCAAGAAGATAGAATGCCATCTTCTCAAGACAATCCATGGAAACAAACCCGAAAGAGCATTAAATTTATAAATATCCCATTTATGGAAGCTTACAGTTAGAACAAAATAGTGCATGATCCCTCTAGTGCAACACATCGAAAATATAATGCATTTCATAGCATAATTGAGTCTCAATGCCATTTGAATATTCATCAAAATTTCAAGAAAAGTAGAATACCTATTTATTAGCCTGAGCAGCCTTTAGAAACCTTTTCATGAAAACAAAGGGAGTTGGTACAGCCAAATTGAATCTTAATTTGTTGAGCATCAATTTCTCCTGAAGAAAATGAAACATACCATAAACATGAGAAAAGATAGCAATTCCAAATATGAATTATTTAAACAATTAGAAATATAAAGCTTGAAATATGGGAGACAAGTATGACATAATAATGTGAGAAAACAAAATCTCATCATGGAGAGAAATTCACCACGTGTGTAAACATTGTTTGAGATTGTAATCAGTTCCTTAACCTATAAAGCCCTTAAGGAAAATGAGTTAGAATGTGAAGCCTTATTCTAGATGCCAAATCAAGGGCATAGGAAACAATTTTTTAGTCAAAACAAATCAATACAAAATTTCATCTTAACAACGAACTTTCCCTCCTGTCATTGTTTACCACCTTGGGAGCCCAAATTTCTTCATATTTGGTAGCAACTAGCATGGAAGTCAACCCCACTAGTTGAATATCCTTTCTCGTAATAGTGTACACCACAGAAAGAAATCTATTAATCAGGTTAATCATGAGAAAAAGTGTCTCAACCATTAAGTCAAATTTTAGATGCACCTATAAGTGCAAATTGTTTATGTTAGAAAATTATCAACGAAAAGGTACAAAAAAAAACTATTATTATAGAAACAGATAGATATCGATATTTATTAATCAAGTACATCAATCAGCCAGTCAATAAGTATTTCCCGCATCTTCTGGTTGATATCAACTTGGCTTAACATATATTTCTATGAGAGATTGTTGCATGCCTACAATACAACAAACACAACATACCAAAATAGAAACAAATTAGACATACATTTATTTATTCAGAGTTGAATCTAAACTATAAACATGGATCAAGGCTCACGTCAATGCTTGACCTAATGTCCTCATTCATAAATTATAACCTTCCATGATGCTTAAGTGGGCACTTTAATTCTCCAGTGGAGATATTCATGTATGGCACAGACACACGCTACTCACATGTAATCACTGCATACTATATGTAGTGAAAAGCTAGTGTCTGATTAAATTGTTTAAATGAAGTGTATTCTTCCAAGACAAGATGATTTTATTTCGAATAGAACAAAAACAGTTTGCAAGGCTCCCATGAAAAAAGGGACATACCTCGGTATACCAATAGAAATGGTAAATGTCTTGAACATATTCAACTACAGCAAGTTGATTTTCATTATCTGCTTTGTCAATGTTGGGCAAGTCCCCTTCCTCTTCCTTGACATCCCACTCAATGGCTCTAGATGCAAATTGTTTAATAGAAACCATTGGATGGCAATTGGAACTATGGATTAGATAAACCCTTCACTTGCTTTTGCAAAAGAACAGAGTAAAAATTTGTGAATAAAAAGCACCATCTACACATGCTAAAATAAGAGCAGTGGACCAAATGCTCCTAACCTCACTTCTGGTAGTCAGTGTTGATGTAAAATCTTGTGGAAGCCTTGTCTTCCTTTTTGATGCATAAGTCATTGGCATTCTGCTTGAGACACCTTTAGCTACAGGTGGAAAGAACCTAGACTTGGATGCATTTGAAGCAGCTTTGCCTGAGATGTCAACATTTGAAGGCCTTGGTGGTCTCCCTGAAGCTGAAATGTTTTTACTAGAGAGACAGTAGTAGAAGGCATGCATTGTATCCTTGAACTCGATGGATCATTACTTGAGACCTCAACATTCGAAACCCTGGGCAGTTTGCCTGAAATTGATTCACGTGTATGTAAGGGTCCAACATTGGAAATCCCAGGTGCTTTTCCTGAACCTGCTACATGCTTGGATTTTGAAACCAAAGTTGATCTAATGCTTCCCTTTTCATCTTTGTTCCTCTGTGGCCCCAGTGGCTGAATGGCAGGAAAACAAAACCAACGAATGTAAAATAAATACATGTAAACCATCCCAACTAAATAGGCAAGCAAAGAGCCCTATTATTGATCTTAATATATCCACACGCAGTTACCGATTTGAAACAGAGCCCAATGTATAAATCCCAGTAGTAGTGAACTCAAATCACTCACCTCATGTTGCATACTAACTTCTGGGAATTGATATATGATAAATAAATCAGACAGTTGTTTAATCACACACAATTTATACAACCATGGATGATGTACGTTCCATGGATGATGACTTTGTTGTAGCACTCGTATTCTTGACATCGACACCAAACCTCCTACACAACCAATTCTAATTGTTAGCTCTAATTGGTAAAAACCCCAAAATATATGCAAAAGACCAGAGCATCATATTGGGAAGCTGAATCTACCTTGGTATTTGCTTATCAGCAAGTTGATTCTACTTCCTAGATTTCATGTGGACATAGAATTACACACCCAAAGCGTCACATATAGCATTTTTCTTCACCACCCCCTGCCAGAAGAGGGTTTAAAATGCCTGAATAAGCATATGTCTAGAGAAAAATGCTTGACCAAAGAGGCTAAGATCACAATCAAAACTTCTTTATAAAACTGAAGTTTCCACTATGTGCTGATAAAACATGAGTACTACATAAGGGTTTTGAAAATTTAAAAGAAAATGCATATGTTCTAGGAATGAAAAAGCCTGCTTACTCTGGCTTGATCTCATCAGCCCCATTGGGTTTTGAAGCATGTCTAATAAAACCCTTCTAGGCCTCATTTCGGCCCGCCTCACCACTACATCACAGAGCATGCATATAACCTCTATCAAATTGATCTTTTTTTTACACTAGTCATATAGATCCATTGATATTCATATAAACACTAATAAAGATGTATTACATATTTTCTGATATTAGGTTTTGGTATGGGGTTTGGACAATAAAATACTGTAAAATACCTTTGCTAGCCATGGGCCTGTTGGGCTTCGCCGCCCTATTTTCGATTCCAATTTTGGTTTGCTGAAAAGAAAAACACAAAGCATTCAGTAACTATTGAACAATCAAACCCCTCCAAAACTGATAAGGAAGCCATAACTAAGCGCGATCCTGACCTTAAACATAAAATCAAATTGAAATTTAAGAAAATACACCAATACCAGTAGTGAAGAGAGATCTTCTCTTGAGATGGCCAATAGTAGACTTCTTGTAATTGTTTTAGAAGCAAGGCATGATTTGATTATAGCAGTCATTTCCTTACATGCTTCTATCATTTCTTTGAATAATCCCTTGATCAGTCCTAGTTGCAACTCTAGAAAGGTCTAGATATAGCTCAACAAACCCTTCAAATTTGGCAGAAATGACAAATCTTACAAAACGTGAGGATAAGGCTACAAACAATCTGCCTTGGATGTATTTTGAATATATATTGATTGCTTTCAGAAGAGACCAGAATAGAGTTTTAAATGAGTATCATACTATTCTAGAAACCATAGAGAGATAACACAATAATTTCCTCCAAATTCACTCAGAATAATCCCAAATTTTGTCCACAGAGATGCCATTAAAATACTTAGGTCAAATACTACTGAAGTCTACCAAGAAGAGGACCCAAATAGGTCCCATAACAGGCTTGAAATTAATACAAAAATGCCTCGTACAAGGGGGTCTCAGAAAGGTCGAGAAGGGCCTTAGGAAAGGGCTAGTCCTTAAATGAGCCAAAAGGGAATGCAAGATAGATACGAATTAGCCTCATAACATAAATCATTTCATAATGACCCAAGATCCTTTCAAATTGATTCAGAAGTGCCTAGTAACAAGGGTATGAACTACATGATATTCAAAGTGTGATATTCAAATTTGAGATAATAGAAATATCATTTTCTTTGTCCCACTTTTGCATACCACTATCAAACTTCTCAAAATCTAAAATCAATCCTTAATTCCAAAATATAAGAAAACATTGTTCCAGAGATGAAATAGTGTCTGACAAGCATTTTTCCTAAAATATTTTAGGGAATTGTAATAGACAAATTCTTGAAAATTAATATCTCCATGAATAGTAGAACAACGTTTGTCATAGACAACAAGAAAAAATGAAACATGACCAATTTCTTGCGTTGAATATGATTAAAGGGGCACGATAATGCATTTGGTTGATTGAAAACTTATGTGAGAAGGCTTTTCTTCCACCACTCATTGATTTCATTGGTAATGCCAACCCCTGGAAACAACCTCAAATTATGAAGGCCATAGTTGTATATTCAAATAAAGAAGAACATATAATCTAGAATCTCCAATTGTGTCTTACATATATCCCAAGTTCAATTAAAATCAAGTTCCTAGCTGATTAATTGTAGTGAGTGACTGTTATTTTATATTTTTACCCAACAACACTATATTGGAGATTAAGGATATGGGCGTTGAAACATACCAAGCTTCCTTGGCCAGCAGGACACTGACTTGATCCAAATAATCTTTGATAATGCTCTATGAATCCTATCGTAGAATTTTGTCTACTTCATTACCAATTACAAGATTTAAGTGTGCATTCCACAAAATATCTAATCCATAACATAAAATACAATACAGTTCTTCATTCAAAATTTGCAATAAACAAAGTCATAACTGAATACTAATCTTTAAAACTAAGTTAAACATGTGGAATACTTGCGAAGTAGTGATTTTATAACCAGTTGTAATCATCCATTGTGGATGCTACCCACGAACTGGGATATGAGATGACAAGGTATGGGAAATTTCACCCACTGCTCTCTCCCTAAATTCACCATTAGAGCTCTACAAAGAATTTTTCACTATTGTTTGGCCTTTCACAATTGTTGTCCTTGTATAGCTACTCCAGTTATTAGCCATCGTGTTTGCCACAGAACCTTTGTTCTGCATCCTCTGTCGATTTGTTTTGGTAACCTCAAAATGTGGTGAAAGTTTGCAGTATTTATTTATTTTGTTAATCAAACTAAGGTCAAAAGGTCAACCTATCTCGTATTCTTTAATGTCACAACTAAAAAAGTACAAGTTAGCAGGTGATTGACTTTGTTCTGTAGATGCAACTAATATATTTTTACGCCATTGTAGTTTTAATTGCACACTTTGAAATCTCTCCTGAAATCTAACTCAGAGTTAGAGTATCCTTGCCCAAATACATACCCAGAAGTCAGGACCTACAAAATAGATTGTTTTGTGAGTGTATAAATACCTGAACTTGAGACAATGGACCCTCCCATCCTTTGATCAAGTCCGATCCCTTCCAGATCCAGAGCACACCAATAGTTGCAGCTAGAAAAAAGTCCTCTTTCAATAATAAAAAAACATAATGAAGAGCAGAGGTGCGCTTTCAATAATAAATAAACAAAATGAAGAGTTGTTATCGAGAAATATAGTGTCCACTCGGAGCTGCTAGTCCCACTAAGACTGGTAGCTATCTTAGAAACAAACAAATTAAAACTACTTTCACTTTCCTTTATGAGAAGTAGATAAGAGGGGAACAAAGGACACCAACCTCAGTCTTGTGCTTGGTTCCTTGTTTAGTTCCTCTCCCTTCTGATAGATCCTTACCACTTTTCCTTCGTCTACCCATCTTCAAAGAGCACCTGTGGGATCAAAGCAGCATAATACTATCAAAGAACAGAGATCTACAATCATAAAAAATATAGGACCAGATATATATTGACCACACAAATGCATATATCATCAAACATACAAGAATGTGGAGGAAAACTTGAATATCTTTATTAATATCAAGAATAGCAAAGAGGATTACAACCAATTGTTCTGACCCAGCGTCATCCTCTTAGCATGAAATCCCTTCTTCACCTCATGAAAAGCTTAGATCACCCAACATTATGATGTTGCACCAAGAAACCAATAGCACTTCCTTGCAAGATACAAAATTCCAGCCTCTGGATCTCTGGGATGAGGGATCCATATATAGATGATTGTAGGGGGGTGAGTCATCTTCTGGGATTTTTATTAGTGTCCTCTCTCTGATAGTTCTTGATTCCACTTGGAGATTGATGATCTCTTACTCATCCCTGGGTGAATTCAGAGAGGCAAGTGTCACAGGAGAAGTTTCTGGAAGATTCCATGACGATCCACCTTGAAAACTATCTCTGCCATTTGTCTACTCTCGCCCATCGCACCCTACAGAAGGGCTTTCCAGTATGCATCGCACCCTTTTCACTGAGCAGGTGAGATGCATCGCACCCTCTGCACTAGGCAATCTGTATGGTCCAGCTTTGACCAGTTCTGAGCAGTTTTCAGTGGAGAACTTCTAGGAGATGATGTAATCAGCTGACCTTGTTTCTTTAGGGTGTGAAGCAACACTTTTAGGGACTTAGGAGCCCTTGGTTTATGGACATGTATGAATGGGGTTGTAGTGCCCAAAAATGTCTATAATAGTTTCCCCCTAAAGCATGAGGTCGTTAATCTTTTGATGTCGGGTGAAATGATTTATCATGAGGATCGGAAGTTTTTTCGAGCTGGAAGGCGACCTATAATAAGATACAATACAATACATTATTTCCATAATATTTTCATGATATAGCTGAGGCGGGCATTCCCATTCTCAGCCTTATAAATTCATTTTCATGTACATGAGACAGACAACCGTCTGTGTCGCAGACTAATGATTTTTATAGAGCCATCATCCTTTGATTCGGATGATCATCTGTGCAGCAATGATGTACATTTGATGTCTTTATTTTCCTAAATATATCGCAGCCCGGATGGATGAAACTAGATCCGAGGTCTTCAAACTCATCCAATCTTCACTCGAAGTACAAGTCGATCCATGTGAAAGATGTTCTGGAGTCGAACATGGAAAGACATCGCCCGATTACCAGCCAAAGATGTAAGTTTTTAACAAGCACGAGAGGAATCACTGATAATGATGATGACCCTCAAGGTACTCTAGTACAATTTGCATGGTGTGAAAAGGGACTTAGCGTCGAACACCACGCAAAATCTTTCGGTCGAAGGCCATTGATGTAAACCTGTCGCCGGAAGTGAGAAACTTGCCATTGAGGCATGCAAGCTTCAAAGTACTGAAAGGGTTGTTCCCAAGTCAACTCCTTGGATAATGAGCTGATGTCGACAAGAAGCGACCCATCATAGGAGGGCCTTAATGAATCCCACATCTACAACACGGAACGAAGTAAATGATTTTGGAGGTGAAAACGATCTGATGATACAGGGTTTAGGGTGGCGGTTAGGAAATAATGGAGCGTGAATGTATTGCAGTAGATGAGACACAGGTGAATTCTCTAAGCGACTTCTCTTGAACATACCAGTGACACTGACATGGATTGGTAGCGTTAACCCCAAATATGTATGGTGCGATGGAACAATGGTGATAGGACCGGTGAATGGAATAACCCAACCCGACTCGGACATGGAGTGAAAGTGTCATGTTCAAGAGCAACTTGCTACCAATAAAGTTTCTTCAAGTTTTCTTCCCAATTTTTCCCCAGTCATTGCTGACCAGTACTTCTTTATTTTTTTCAAGCTTGAGGAGGATAACATATGCTCGTTCTATGATTTGCCCTTCGGGCAAACCGGTCGCTATGTTTTAACGAGCCTAGCGACAGTGAAACTCGTTCTTGTCTATATGGACAAGTTTGTCACTATTTGGTTTTAACGAGTTTAACGACAAAGATAACTCACTCCTTTTCAATTTTAGAGAGTCTGAAAGGGACGTAAAGGAAACTCCAATAATCCTTTTTCGTCATATAATCCCTTAAGTCCGAAAAAGTATAAAATAATACGAAAGGGATGAATTTTCAGTAATTTTAACGAGCCGAAAAAAACAAGCGCTCGAACTTTTTGTGTAATAATCCCTCAGGTCCAAAAAGATTAAAATCTAGAGGGATAGCACTCCCGGTAGTTTTAACGAGCTGGAGAGGCCAACTTCTCAGCAATCTTTTCATATTTTACAAGTCAGATGAAAAGTGCTTAAAGGAGACTCGTTTTTTGAGGAACGAGTGATAATCTTGGGTAGCAGCTGATTCCAGGTAAGGTTCGGAATTTTCCAATCACGGCAGTGTCACAAGGATGGCTAACAGGATCACTCTTTGCATCTGTTCCTCAAATGGGGTAAACAATCAAACGAAGGTGAATGATCATTTAAAACAGAGTGGAGGTGATGGTAAGAACATGACCAGGGCTCAAAAGCTGATGATAATTCATTCACAATGGTTATTTACCGGGGATTGGTTCATTTGTTAATGAGCTTAAACTATGGGGGAATGTTTGCTCATTACTAAGGTTTAATTTTTAACGAGCTTGAACTTCGCATAAAAACTGCTTGTGCCAGTCGTATAATAAGGACATCTCATCGATAGGTTCAATTTTTAGGGAGCTTTCACCATTCAAAAATTTTCTCTGGATCCTTTCATTATGCAAGCTAGGAACAACCAATCCTACGAGTTTAAAGGGTTGAGAAACTACAAAATAAGAAAATAAATGGTTGCTCTTTACTTCCATGCAAAAAGGTTTGCTTGCCCCCAGGCATAGCGAAGTAGAGTTTTCAGGTTACCATATGAAAGCTCTCGCATTTGCAAGATTGCTCCATCCGCGTCGCAGACAAAACACTTCCTTGGTGATGTCTATAGAAATAGACAAAGGTGAGTGGCGCGGTCGCCTCCACTCACATAACTTTGACGAGGGAATCTTATTCCAGTCTAATCCCATTTTCCTAAACGGACAGGTGTGTCAGACTAGTCATATATCCTCTGCGGAAACCTACCCTATACCCAAGGTTTTCCTGCCGAAACAGACCAGGATGCATGCCCCCTGGGTTTCAGTCATGTCCTCCTGAATCACTCGTGCTCTCCAAGTGGACGGACCGGAGATTGATGAGACATTCCTTGCGTGAAAAGACTAGTTAGGGATGGCATTTGACTATTAGCTATGTGTGAGCCAGGGAACGAAAGCTGGTCTACGAGCTGGACCACTCGGCCTTCATGTGGAAAACACATTACTCTAAAGAGTGAGGAGACAATGGCCCCCATGCTATAAATATAGTCGCGCCCAAGGAGTAGATTTTAATCTAGAGGTCCTTGGACTACCATTACATTCATATAAACGGTTTTCCTTCTCAACGTTATGGGCACATTGGGAAGGATCCCTAACAGTCGACTGGTTCCTTTGTCGAAGCCTATCAGATTTCTCATCTCAGGCAGAAGCGACGGCGAACCAAGTGCTTCCCAAGCAATTGAGGAAAGGATACTCACAGAATCCCCTTCATCTATGATGGTACTGACCATGATCATTTTGTAAGCTTGTACAATGATTTGGAATGGTACATTAGCCGGTAAACGGGGTCTGCCTAGTAGATTCCAATCGAAGGAAATGACTAGGTTGCTCAGAGGTGGGACCGAATAGACGGTCGGATATGACTCTGACGAACTTCCTTCCTGCGGTAAAGAAACGGGTAGATTTCCCCCATATTCATCGGAGTCCGTGTTTACGAAAATAATTTGAATGGTGTCATTCTCATTCTCTTCTGTGATTGTGTCATCTAAATATGGACCTTCCGAAGACAAGATCGGGTCGACTGCCACCTCAACCTTTGAATTTTGTCTGGTATGGATTCAACAGGTTTATCTTCAATGATTGATGCTTCAACCGACCACAATGGCGTGTCAGTCGGATTTTCAACTAGCGATCAACTCGGCAAGAGTTTCTTGTATCCAGGAGGAAGTCGTAGCAGTGAAGCAGGATGGTTATCTAAGACTCTTTTAGCTTCATCTAGGAAGGGACAATGGTGGACGACGTGATCACCTTCACATAATTTACAAGGAAATTTACATTTCCTTTTCTATCCAAATGCTTCGCTTTCACTAGTTGATGGTGTACTTTCAACATGATATTCAAAGGTTGATGACAACGGGTTGTGCAAACAAGGAGACCAGTCCCTTAAGATCTGAGGGATGCAAGGACAATCTCGATGATAGTGGCCTCCTTTGCAAATGACACATGGAGATTTAGGCTTGGATGGTGCAGTGTGCGGATTTTCACTAGACGATGCCCGGTTACCCCTTTTCGCCTTTGGCTCCTTCTTCTTCTTCTCTTTATTCTCCTTCCCCTTCTTCTCCTTCTTAGTTACTTGATTTTTGGCTTTACCAGCTTCATCAAGTGAAGAGGAAGGAGGAGAGGGAGAATCAAACGAAGTAGAAGGTTGGGGGGTAACTTTATTATCATCCAATTGCTGACTCGATTGTCTAGGAATCACAGTATTCTGAACGACAGAGGTTGAGAAGAGCCATATTGGCAAGCCAATCGTCAATCTTGGAAGTGACAATGTGACCATATGAGGTGCACCAACATATCCCCAAGAAGAGAAAGGACTAGGATTTCCTCCAAGGGGAAATCCTTGGTTGGTGGACTCCATTTTCCTCAACCTAAGACCAACGCAGGAATGGTGATATTATCCCGATTAAAATAAATTTAGATGCTTTCACACAACTTGTTTTTTCAATTTTTAAGAGTCGAGAAAAAACAAAAGATGACTCTAGTCACCTTCGATTTTTAATAAGCCTGAAGTGCCAAGTGCTTAGATGGACCTTTTCCTTTAAGGAGTCTAAAAAGGAATGAAAGAGACTACTCTGGAAATCTAGACAGAGGGATTACCAAACCAATCGCAAAACTGCAGAATACTTTTTACGGTACGGCAGTCAATCTTCCCGAATGTTGTGTTCAGTGCATTGCGATCGATAGGGCGGCAGACACGGCTTCCTATGGATAAAGGATATAGCCTATTGTGGTCTCCCAATATATACTTGACGGTACGTGGGAGCACAAGTCCGTACTAGCACTTGTCGTCTCAAAGAGGAGGAATCACCCAACCAACAATGAAAGCGACAGTTACCAGGATTTACGACGCCGGAATACGTCTCTAGCCTACACTTCTAGATGTTGTGCGTTAGGTTCCAAAGCGTTTCTATGTTCATTAAATTTATTTTACAGTTGATCTTTCTTAAGAAATTTTCCTTTCAGGTTCACCGCGTGATGTAGATATACAATTCCTAAAATGAAATCTAAGATGATAAACAATCGTTTAATCTTCTTTTTGCAATGAAAATCCTAGCTACTAAAGAAAGAGAGATGATATTCTTTCAACATAGAGTAGAGAGCACACACTAGATGCACTATCCTAAATCAAACCAACAAGCAGTCTAAATGAAAATGCACATGCATGTGTTTGTTTTCAGCTTTCTTAATGTGTGAATGACAAGAATAATGCTAAGTACAAATCTGAATTATCTTTTCAAAGCGACAGTACTAACAAATTTCTCTTCCAAAATGAAAGGAAGATAATGACGACACTTTGCTATTTTGAACTGAAAACTGCTTTCGACACTTGAAAAACTAATAATTCAAATCAAATACAAGAGTAACTGTATAATCAACCATCAATAACAATAGAATTCTTTTCCTTGACTGAAAACGACACTTGGGACACTTTCAAATCAAAAGACAACAGTTTGATTATGCTACTTCTTTGTAAAAGAGAACTGAAAATGGCGCACAATACATAAAAACATTCACAGTTATTTGCACAATGGAGGTGGAATCATGCAAAGGAAGGGAGTTTCCATAGTGGCATACTGATCACAGACAGCAAAACTCTTGAATAAAGCTGAAGAGAGTGAACACAGAAACCAAAATCTGAGAGCAGAAGAGGTCTTGTCTGATCAGTGCACCTGCAACACAAGGAAAGTGCGATGCAGCGCACCTACTGCACACGGGAGGTGCGATGCATCCAGATTCCCAAGAGGAGAAAGTGCGATGGTCCAAGGACGAGACTTCAACTTGGTTCTGGATCATAGTTTGCAGCTTAGTTCAAGGATTTAGGCTGAGCAATTGACGTTCAGTAAATATAAATCACCGGGGTTGATCTAACGAGATTACTAGAGCCACCACTAGGGCAATTAGAAGGTTTGCAAATCGATTGTTCAGTTTATAAACAAAACCCGGAGATAGACTGAAGCATCATTGATCTACTTTGCACTTGCATAGCAAATGCAGTTCAAAGGCTAGCTGGCTTGACTTCAGGCTCCGTCTGTAAGTTTATAAAACAAAAAAATATAGACAAGCAAACAATCTATCCATTTCTAGTGGAGTCGCCATTTTGTTATCGGGAAATCTAGTGTCCACTCGGAGCTGCTAGTCTCACTAAGATTGGTAGCTATCTTAGAAACCATCAAATTAAAACTACTTTCACTTTCCTTTATGAGAAGTAGATAAGAGGGGAACAAAGGACACCAACCTCAGTCTTGTGCTTGGTTCCTTGTTTAGTTCCTCTCCCTTCTGAAGATCCTTGCCGCTTTTCCTTCGTCTACCCAGCTTCAAAGAGCACCTGTGGGATCAAAGCAACATAATACTATTGAAGAACAGAGATCTACAATCATAAACAATATAGGACCATATATATATTAACCACACAAACGCATATATCATCAAACATACAAGAATGTGGAGGAAAACTTGAATAGCTTTATTAATATCAAGAATAGCAAAGAGGATTACAACCAATTGTTCTGACCCAGCGTCATCCTCCTAGCATGAAAGCCCTTCTTCACCTCATGAAAAGCTTAGATCACCCAACACTATGATGTTGCACCAAGAAACCAACAACACTTCCTTACAAGATACAAAATTCCAACCTTTGGATCTTTGGGATGAGGGATCCATATATAGATGATTATAGGGGGGCGAGTCAGCTTCTGGGATTTTGATTAGTGTCCTCTCTCTGATAGTTCTTGATTCCACTTGGAGATTGATGATCTCTTACTCATCCTTGGGCGAATTCAGAGAGGCAAGTGTCACAGGAGAAGTTTCTGGAAGATTCCATGACGATCCACCTTGCAAACTGTCTTTGCCATTTGTCTACTCTCACCCATCACACCCTACAGAAGGGCTTTCCAGTATGCATCGCACCCTTTTCACTGAGCAGGTGAGATGCATCGCACCCTCTGCACTGGGCAGTCTGTATGGTCCAGCTTTGACTAGTTCTGAGCAATTTTCTATGGAGAATTTTTGGGAGATGATGTAGTCAGTTTACCTTGTTTCTTTAGGGTGTGAAGCAACACTTTTAGGGACTTAGGAGCCCTTGGTTTATGGACATGTATGATTGGGATTGCAGTGCCCAAAAATTTCTATAACAAGAGCAAAGACGCAAAGGCTCTGGTCAGGTAAGGTCCTGCGTCAAGCAACCCAGTCAAGTCCTGAGAAACTCAATAGCTAAAGGCTATTAGGGTTCAAACGAGTGCTAGGGTTCAAATGAGCAGAAGCAGGTGGGTTGCAACTCCAAAATGCAACTCTTTCCCTCCGCCCGTGAAGTGTAGCCTGATTTTTTCCCTTTGCTTGGCCAAAAAAATGTATAAACAATACCTTAGGTTATATATATTATTGTATAGTATATTAAAACCCTTTAGGCCCTCATTATAACCCCAATATATTATTTTGTGATTTTTCCATTTTTAATGCCCTAATATGAACACACGTGATATAATATTGGTTTGTCAGTGACGCCCCCGTGCCGCCATGATGGCCATCGTAGAGAATATGTCTACGAACACGAAAATGCAATTGTTGTCGTACTTAGTAGAAGGAAGGCTCAACATGTAATCTATGGAGATAGATTCCCAAGGCCAGCTAGGAGTAGGTAGAGGAGTATACGTGCCTTGCTTCTTGATGGTTGGTTTGGAAATGGCGTAGGTAGTGAAGTATCTAATGTACTTCCCGATATCCTGGCGAAGTTTTAGCTAATAAAAATACTTCTGCAATATTGTCACTATTTTCTCTACTCTGAAATGTCCAATGACCTGATTGTAGTGCACCTCCCAAATCATCTTAGCATGCTCACTTGAAGGAACACAGATGTGTCCCAGGTGGCATAACATTACATACTGAAGATGAAAATTTGGAACTTGCTTCCCTTCCAGGAGTGTCTGGTATATGCTGTTGAATTCTCGATCTCTCTTGTAAAGATGCAGCCACCCTGATGTCTTGTGCCCACAAGAGTCGAGCACAGTGATCAGTGCCATGATTGGTTGTCGATTGAGGCAATCAACAACATTATTAGTGTTTCCCTTCTTATACTTAATGTTAAAATGGAACTATTGCAGATAGGTGGACCATTTCTGATAGCGATCATTCTGCAACTTCCCTTATGTTTGCATGAACAATAGGGGTCGGTGGTCTGTGTGGATGACTGTTTCCTTCCCCAGAATGTAATGCTTCCATTAACGGCAGACCTGCACAATGGAATACATTTCTTTGTCGTAAGCGGGGTAATTTCGGACTGTGTCTGAAAGTGTCTCATTTTGGTAAGCCATTGGATGCCCATGCTAAGTAAGAACCACACCAATAGCATAGTTAGAGGCATCTGTCTCAATCTCAAATGGTTGTTGCAGGGCTGGTAATATGAGCACTGGTGCAGAACAGAGGCGATTCTTCAACTTGGAGAATGCTTGTTGTTGGACTTCTTACCAAAAAAACTTTTCTTTCGCTCTGCCCTTAGTGACTTGAATTAAAGGCCAAGTGATATGAGAGAACCCAAACATGAACCTATGGTAGAAATTGGCAAGACCTAGAAATTTTTGGAGCTCTGTTAGATTGGTTGGGGATGGATAATCCTTAATGACCTGTATCTTGGGTGGGTCCACATGTACACCCTGCTCATCAATGATGTACCCCATATGTTGAACCTGGTTGAGGCCAAAGGTGCATTTCTCCAAGTTAGCACATAGCTTGTGTTGGCGTAGGGTTTGAAGGACCTGCTGTTTGGTCAATTTAGTGATATCTAAATTGCAACTTTTAAATGTCAACCCGGGGCTCGTAAGCTAATGAAGTGAGGTGTACTATATGTACTTAGATAACCTTTTCTTAATCTTTTGTCGTTTTTATCTTTTTAGTTTGTTTTTGATTTATCTTTCCTAATGTGATGTGATGGAGATGTAATCAAGCGAGTGAATGTGTGTGTTTGTGGCGACTTCTAAATGATTTCTTGAAATTTAAAGAGTATTCTAAAGAAAGCTTGAACAATAACTGAAATGAAATCAAAGCTTTAAAGGAAAGTAAAGGCATCAAATAAAAGACCAATGGCATCGGCCCAGTACCTCTACTGCTGATGAAAATGAAAATGAAAATGACATCTACATTAACTCAATTAAAAACAAGAACAACTACTTTAACTCTTCAATTAAATCTTAAGCAATGTAAAATCTAGGTGACAAATCACACCACTTAATTTTCCCTTAACCATTTTGCCTTCAGCTGGATTGATCATGTAAGAAAGAGTTATGAGCAAGTTAGCAATGTGAGTCTTAAAACAAAATAAACCAAGCTGCACTAAGTGATATTTTGGCTATACTAAAGTTAGTTGATTATGATAAAAAGAGCCATCAAAAGATGAACAACTTGATAAGCTATGAGCAGAAAGTAAAGTGCAAACTAAAGCAATGATACTAATGAAAATCAAAAATAAAGATCAGCAGTCTAGATAAGACGATCACAAATGCCACTAGTTGTAAAAAGAGAAGAAAGAAAACTGTCCCGGGCTCCTAAGAAATCTGCAAAAACACACTGATCAGTCATGAACAAAAGTGCAGAAATGTAAATCAGCATAATTCAAAGTTTATGTACAATAATATACATGTTAAAAGAAAATAAAATGCAGCAATTCAAACTGTACATTAATATACATGAAAATCAGAAAAAAAAGAAATGCAAGAAAATAAAGTAAAGACTACTGTACAGTGGCTGTAGCAAACAGGGGCCCTCCGTCTACTTCAGCCAATCCAAAAGATCAGTTACACGCTTAGAAACAGAACGGTCTTCTCATGTATTAACAGCACATATGAAAAATACAGTGGGGAGTTTACAAAATGCTTATAACAATATGTCTCAACAGAGTTTACAACTGATTACAAAGACTAAAAAGACTAACTATCCAGCGTTTAGAGACGCTTTATTTATAGCAGAGAAAGCAAACTAACTTAACGCAAACTGGGCTATTCTATCAGCTGTGTAAAAACACGTAATCTGGCACTGTCCTCGGATTTAGGCAACGGTCGTTATGGGCTATCAATCTTCTGTTGGATTCTTGTTTCCCACGGTCCTCGTGGCTGAGGAAGAGGCCAGCTGTTCTTTACGTGCTCCAAACCGAACACGCAGAGCCGTGCCACCGCCAATGACCTCCGTTTGACCGTTTTTGCTTCCGCGTTGACCACGGGTTTATATGACAAGTTTGGGTGAGCTTGAAGGACACACACCATGTCCTTGGTTCCACGAACTTGCCCATGTGGCTCTTCTACCCAGAGGACACCTGGAACATAGCATTTAAGAAAACAGCTGCGAAATCCGGGGTTGGCTGCGGAAACCCTGTGTGAGCTGCGGAAACGCAGCACTTTGTACCAAAATTCTAAACCAACAACAGTCGTTAGCATAATTAGCAAATCATGTAAAAAGTCCTATAATACAATGATTTGAGCAATTTGATGAAGGAAATGAGTGGCAAAAGAAGGAAATGAGTAGGAAAAGGAGGCTGAGAGGATGTGTAAAGAAGTGCAGGTTTGAGGCTCAACATACCCCCACTGTGAAGATGTTGCATGTCCTCATGCAACCAAAACTTTGTCATTTTTCAATCCATATGCTCAAATGCTTCTGCCAAAACATCCAGCCTTCTTCTCTTTCTTCTTGCTGCCAAAATTGTCCTTGGTTTTCTAACTAAACACTTGAATTTCAAATTGATCAAGGCCCTGCTCAGCTTCTTACATTTTCTCTTCAATTTTCTGTTCTTCTTCTGCCAAAGTCCTAAGTGAAGCATGGTATTGTCATGGACAATTTTGTCCACCTTGCTTTGTTCTTTCAATGCTTCATTTTCTTGTTTAATATGCCGGTTCAGGACTTCTAGCTCAAACACCTCCTGTTTTAAAGATTTGACCTGTTCATCAAGGGGCAATATAGTGCTCGGACCTGCAACTGATTGCTCTAAGGTCTCCAAATAATTGTATACCTCCTGCTGGTCAGGGTCAATGTCAGGTGTTCTTCTTGGGCTCTGTTCAAATTCAAATTCTGTTTGAGGCTCTGGCTGAAAGGGACTTTCTTCACGTGGAGGAGTGGACTCAACACGTGGGGAACTTGATTCTATAACTTGCTGAGCTGGACCTTTTTCAGGTGTTCCTAAGTCAATGAAATGTGATTGTTTAGTCACACTCGTTTTTCCTTTAAGTCTACTGCTTCTTCTCACTTGTGCACTAGTGCTCTTTTGCTAGGCACTTTGTTTTTCTTTTTGTTTCTTCTTTGAGAGGGCAGCAGCTTGAAGTTGTGCTAGTCTATCAGCCAAGGTTTGAGAGTCTTCTTCTACTGAAGGTTCAGGTGATGGATGTGATTCTTGAACAATTGTTTTCCCTTTATCCTTTTTCTGCTTCTTAGTTCTGGCTCCCTCCTCTTCTTCTTGAGAAATTTCTTGGGTTTCTACTATAGGAGGATCTTGGGCTGCAACATCTTTTCCTCTTCTCCTACTTCTTTTTGGGATTCTAGGGGAGCTGCTAGAGGCTTCAGTTACCTCTTGGAAATGGTTTCTGATTAGAAACTTTTCCCATGTATCCTTGTTATTTTTCAACTGTTCTTCAATCAAAATTCTAATGAGCCCGTGATGATACAAGTGGGGTTCAATATGTCCTACATGCTTTTGGACAGTGGAACTCATTTTCTTTAGGCTTCTTAACAGAAAGTAGGGTAAGTTGAGGGCATGGCCTTCCATGAAATTCATCATAATTCTTGCATGGTACATATACATAGTGCCAAAGCGGCCCTCACATGTGATAAACTTTTGAACAAGCAATAACAATGCAGTCCATTCTTCCTTAATTACATGCACAGGAATCCCTTTAGTGAATATTGAAGTGTCCATACCTGGGTTCTTAAGCATGTTTTTCCATTCCTGATCTTCCACTACTCTGTTCTTGAACCATCGTTCTCCTTGCTGAGGTAAACTGGTTGTTGTGGCTATGGTGGTCTCTGTTATTGTGAACTTCAGGTCCCCTACTTCCACGGTATTTCCATTGAAGGACCGGGAAAATGCCTTCGTTACCTCTTTATGATACCCTTTGAATTCTTGAATAAACTTTAACCATTTTGCTTTCTGTAGTGCCTCCTTCGTCTGTGGGTACCCTTCTAAATACTTCGGACCCTCAGGTTCTGCTCTAAGCAGCTTCCCCATCTTCGGCTCTCAACTTCGGCTGAAGCTTTGACTGTGTATGGATGCTCAAGGAGGATGCTCACGGGAAAAATGGGTGGATTACGGCTGTAAGTGGAGTAGCCGTAACGCAATGCAAGGTGTAGTGCAGAACTGTAATCGGGGTTTGAACAGAGATGTGGAGTTTGCAGCGGAAACGAGAGTGGAAATGGTGTGAGTACGAGAGAGTAGAAGACAAACACGGGAAATGAGTTCATGCATGCGGTAAATGGAGTGATAAGTAGATGGAATAACGGCCGAATCCTTAAGAGTCGGGTGGCTTGCACACGTCTTCAATCGTTGGCTGCGGAAATGATGGTAAGGAGAGCCGTGGTACATTGGGTTACGTCACAGAGGTACGGCCAGTAATGGAGGAGCAGCCTCGTCTCAAGTTTTGAATAAATGATGATTAGGGGACCGTTAGAGAGGTATGAGGTGGATTAAGCATTACCGTGGAAGAGGAGTGGGGTGATCTTGCCAAATCATTGTATTTAGTGGCTCTTACCACGATTCAATAATTATGCATAAAACGACATTAAATTGTTGTTTGGAAAAGAATTTTGATCATACCTTCATGAGTTTGCCATGTGTTGATTAAGGTTGCTGATCCATTATTGCTTTCTGACCTTGCAGGTGCCTCATATCCTTGCTGCCCTTTGGTGATGATGATACCTCTGACTGTGATTTTTTTCTTTTTTTTGAAAACAGAGTGGTCCTGGTTGTAGAGACAGAGTGTGCTGGCTGCGGAAATCGTTTCGAGCTGCGGAAACTGGTGTTAGCTGTAGAAACGGTTCCCAGCTGCAGAAACTGAGACAACACTCTGTTCACTTCACAAAATAGTTAGAAAAAGAACTAACTGAATGAAATAGTCCTGAGAGGGACTTTTATTGATGGAATGGAGTGAGATGAATGAAATGGAATGAAAATGAAGTGAAATGGAGATGATGGGATGGATGAACTGAAATGGCGAATGATATGGAAAGAGAGAGAGAGAGATTTTTTTGGAAAATACAAAGTGTCAGGTGCCCCTGATTTTCACCTTATATTTTCTGCATAAGACTGCTAATTCAAGATTGGTTTTCAGGCTTATACAAGAGACTTTCTTTTTTTCTTTTTTTTTTTTTTTTTTTTCTTTTTTTTTCTTTTTTTTTCTTTTTTTTTCTTTTTTTTTTCTTTTTTTTTTTTTCAACTGAAAGAAACAAAGACTAGGCTGATGGAGGAGAAGAATTCTTCTCCACCAGCCTCATTGCAGAATCTTCTTGGAACATTTTAACAAATTCCTCCTTTGAGAGTGGCTTGTGGTAAACTTTTAATCGGTGGCCATTCACAATGAGAGAAGTCTGAAACTCATCAATGGTCTTTACTCGAACTGCTCCATTGCTAAAGACTTCATCAATCTCATATGGTCCAAGCCAATGAGTTTGAAATTTTCCTTTGAAGTCCTTAAACTTGGAATCAAACAATAGTACCCAATCTCCCTTCTAAAACTTTTTCTCTTTGATGTATCGATCATGCCACTTAGTTCTTTGGTGCTGAACTAGATCAGTCCTTAAAATTGCATCTTGTCTTATCTCATCTAGCTCATTCAGCTGCTCCATTCTGTGCTTTTGGGCTTCTGATAGATTCATCCCCAACTGAACTGCCATCTTGAAGGTCTTGATTTGAAACTCAATGGGGAGCAAGACTTCTTTCCCATAAACAAGTTCATAGGGAGAATGTCCTGTTGTGTTCCTCCATGTAGTTCTATAGGCCCATAAGGCTTCAGGAAGCCTTTCTGCCCAATCTCTTCTATGGAGATGAACAGTTTTGGTGATGATGCTCTCAAGAACTTTATTTGTGGATTCCACTTGACCATTTGCTTGCGGATGGTATGGAGTAGATTTTCTATGCTTAATTTTGTATTCTTCCATCAGCTTCTCCATCAAGTTAGATGTAAATTTTCTTCCCTGATCTGTTACAATTTCTCTTGGGACACCAAAATGAGTAAAAATATCCTCAAAAAGAAATTGAACAACTGAATTTTCAGTGGCAGAAGGCAATGCCTTGGCTTCTACCCATTTAGTAACATAATCAGTGCAAACCAATATATACTTCTTTTGTTTAGATGGTGGATTGATAGGTCCAATGAAATCTAAAGCCCGTTTTTCAAAGGGTTCGATGAGTTCCTGTGGTTGTAATGGCATTTCATTTGAAAGAGTTGGTCTCCCACCTCTTTGGCAGCTGTCACACCTTCTAACATATTGTTTTGCATCTTTGAAGAGAGAAGGCCAATAATATCCCAAAGAAAGGATTTTATAGGAAGTCCTCTTGTCAGCAAAGTGTCCACCGCACGGTTCATCATGACATGCCTTAAGGATGTCAGGCATTTCATCTTCCCGAACACATCTTCTGATCACACAATCTAGCCCTGTTTTGAACAATTCATTAGAAATCCATGAATACTTTGAACTTTCCTGAATGATTTTCCTTTTCTCATTAGGAAATAAGTGTGGAGGTAGCTTCCCTGTAACCAAATAATTAGCAATGTCTGCATACCAAGGGGTTTTAGTAGTTATTGCAAACAAATATTCATCTAGAAACTTATCCTCTACAGGAGAATCTTCATTAGTATTTTGGATTCTAGACAAGAAATCAGCTACTGTATTTTGTTTCCCTGGTCTATCTAACACAGTAATATTGAATTCTTGTAAAAGTAAAAGCCATCTTGTAACTCTGCCATTAGTAACAGGTTTATTCATGAGATATCTAATTGCAGAATGATCAGTATGGACAAAAGTTTCATAGCCGGTTATATAATGTCTAAACTTGTTGATTGCATGAACAACGGCTAAGAACTCTTTTTCAGTCACAGTATAATTTAACTCAGTGGGAGTCAAATTTTTACTGGTGTAGTAAATGGCATAAGGGACCAAATCCTTTTGTCCCAAGACAGCTCCTAGAGCTGTATCTGAAGCATCTGTAGAAATATGGAAAGGAAGTTTCCAATTTGGCCCTCTCAGAATGGGTGCTTCAGATATCCTTGTTTTTAAAGCTTCAAATGCAGATTGGCAGTCAGGATCCCAATTGAATTCACAGTCTTTTGTAAGTAATTTGAAAAGCGGAGATGCTATCTTGGTGAAGTTTTCAATAAATCTTCTATAATATCCAGTAAATCCAAGAAAACTTCTAACATCTTTCTGACAATTTGGAATAGGTAATTTGGAGATGACTTCAACTTTTGATCTATCAACTTTAATTCCATCTCCTGAAATATGATGTCCTAAAACAATCCCTTCAGTAAACATCATGAAACATTTTTCATGACTTAATGAAAGATTTGTTTCTTTACATCTTATAAGGACTTTTTCCAAATTTTCTAATGCTTCTTCAAATGAGTTACCATAAACTGTAAAATCATCCATATAGACCTCTACACAATCATGAATTAGATCAGAAAAGATTCCTAATACTTCCCTTTGAAATGTTGCGGGTGCATTACATAATCCAAAAGGAAGTACTCGGTAAGCAAAAGTCCCCCATGGACAGGTAAATGTGGTTTTGTCCTGATCTTCAGGTGCTACCTGAATCTGATTGTAACCACTAAAACCATCCAGAAATGAGAAATACTTTTTACCTACTAAAGTATCTAATACTTGATCAATAAAGGGCAAAGGAAAGTGATCCTTCAAAGTTGCTTTGTTCAATTCCCTATAATCAATGCAAACCCTCCATTTACCATTCTTTTTAGGTACTATAACCAAAGGAGAAACCCACCGGCTATCTGAAATGGGGTAAATGAAGTTTACATTAAGTAACTTTTGGAGCTCTTCTTTCACTATTTCCCTAAGGTTTGGATTCATCCTTCTTTGAGGTTGTCTGATTGGTCTACTATTTTCCTCAATATAGATGTGATGAATGCAAGTCTTCGGGTCAATACCTTTCATATCTGTATATTCCCATGCAAATGCAGTAGAATGCTTTTGCAAGACTTTGGTTAGCTCTTCCTGTTGTGATTTTTCCAAGTTTTTGTTGATATTCAGTGTTTTTCCTGGAAACATCTCAATGGCAGAACTACCAAACTCTTCCATAGAGAAAAGAGACATCTGTCTAGATGATAGACACTCAATGTCAGAATCCAACTGAAATTGTGTGTGGTCATATTCTGAAGATGGTTCAAAATTTTCTAATGTGTTCAGAATTTGACTATCTTCACTAATCTCAGAAATGGTAAAGACAGGTTGTATAGTATCTTCATCATCAACCCACTCATTATCCCCTATTTCTGTAATTGCTTTTGCTGGAGGATACAGATTGAACTTCTTTGTCGAATTACCATCAGAAATATACATATCCCCAGACCTACAACTTATGAAAGCATCAGCTGTGGCTAGCCAAGGTCTTCCTAAAATAAGAGGATGTCCTCCTAGATTACTCTTGGGGGTTAAAATCATGAAATCCACTGGATATTCCCAAGAGTCTAGGGAGACTGGAATGTCTTCTAATACACCATCTGGTTTAATAATTGATCGATCTGCAAGTTGCAATAAAGTAGGTGTAAAAAGAAGATTAGGAAGTTTTAGCTGGTCCATAGTCTGTCTACTCATGATGTTGATAGCAGCCCCTAAATCAATCAAAGTATTTGGTATTTCTACCCCATTGATATGTGTTTTGACAATTGGACTACCGGGATCTACATATTTCTGCATAGTAATTTTTCCCATCATGATATCTGCAATTTTTCCTACCAGGTGGATCCTTCTGGTATCTCTTGGTTTCCTTCCTGGTCTTTTAAGACTCAACTCCTTTATTGTTTTTGCTAGAATAGGAATCTCTTTAATGGCTTGTAACAAGGGAATCTTGATACAGACATTTTTCAATTCATCTAGAAAATTATAGTCAGGCAACCAAATTTGTTTTTCCACTCCTTTATCAATTTGTAATCTTTCAGGGAAAGGAGGGGTGGATAAGGATGCAGGTTGCTTAACTATGGGAGTTGTGGGGGTTAATTCTTGTTCTTTTTCTTTTTGAGTGTTTGGGTTTTGAAGAGATGCTTCAGAACCCTTATTGGCTTCAAGATATTCTTCCTCAAAAATGCTTTGCTTTTGATCATTTATAGAAGGTTTATCTAAGACTCTACCTGATCTAAGTTGTACTTCATTGAGAGGAACAATCATATAGGTAGGAAATTGCTGACCTTCCATCATGTAGGCATTTTGAGGGTTTTTATTATTGGGGTTTGGCAATGGCTGAGAAGGAAGTTGATTTGACTTCTATTGGAATGGAAGCAAGAGTTGAGAATTTGGATTCTGTTGGGAAGGTTGTTGTTGAGGAAATGGCAATGATAGTTGTGGATTTTGATTTGGAAGTTGTGGAGCTTGTTGGCTTTGAAAAGATGGAGGATATTGGTAAAACTGAGCAAATCTCCCATAAGGATTTTGCATACCTTGTACCCATGATTGAAAAGAATTTTGAGGTTGGGACCAAGGTTGTTGCCAAGGATTCCAATTTGGTTGGGGTTGAAAATTCATAGAGTTGTTAAACCCTTGATTTTGTTGCCCCTGCCAAGGTCTCCTTGCAACAAAACAGAGAGATTCAATTGTATTTGGATCTTCTTGAAAGACAGCTTTGAGCCCAGGAATTGAAGGACAATCCTTGGTCTCATGGTTCTCTGAACAGATTACACATGTTTCTACAACTTTTGCATCCAAGGGACATTCCCTTAGAGCATGTTTCTTTCTACACTTTGGGAAATAGATGGCCAAAGCCTCAGCTTCTGCTTTCTGCTTATTGTGAATCTTAAGGGTGTCTAGTTGCTCACTAAGACTCCCTAAGATATCAGTTTTGAATTCATCAATCATGTTGCCAATATCAGCCCTACTTACCGATCCAGTTGCAGATTTATTTGCTCTGATGAGAGAAGGATCTCTAGGCCCTTTTTGAGTTTTGGATTTCCCCCTTGAGAGATGGACACATAATTCTGCTATATCAGAAAGTGGAAGTTGAGATACATCTCCTTTTCCCATCATATTCAAAAGATCTATCCATTCATCTCTAATGGCTTTTAGTAAAAGGGCTTTCAAGGTCTCCTCATCCAAGTTACTCATTTTTGCTCTTTTCAGATTATATTGAAATCTTTCAATTAATTCCTCCAAGTTTTAATCTTCTTTTTGCATCATTTTGAATACCTCATCCTTGTGATTGGTGGGCATACAATAGTCCAGGTACCTATCCAAAAATGTCTGTTTCATATCATTCCAAGACCTAATGGATTGAGTGAGTAATCCCATGAACCATTTCAAGGCTGATCCTTTCAATGTTGAAGGAAACAGTTTGATTTTTTGAGAGTCATCCAGATAATCATAAGTTCGACACACTACCTCAAACTCAAATAGAAATGTTTCAGGGTCCTCATTCCTAAACCCATGGAAGTTTGGGAGGACAGATGGTGAGATGTTTTTCATTGTGGCTCGGGATTCCTCATCAACTATAGGAAACCCGAATGAGTTATCCCCATCCCTATTTCCTCCAATGTTACCTCTACCTCCTCCATTGTTTCCTCCTCCTCCTCTACCTCTACCTCTACCAAATCCAGTTGCTCCTTCCTCTGTCATGGTAGTTTCCCTGGAGACTTCAGAGTCTTCTGGTTCTTCTACTAAGGGTGTATAAGAAGGAATTTCTCCCTCTTCTTCAGGTGATTCTACTTCTTCAATTACAATTTGTCTCTCTGGAGAAAGAAGGAAAGGATCTCTCTCTAATTCAGATTCGATGGAAGGTATGGGAGAGTCGACTCCTGCCTCTTGAATTCCAGGAATCCTAGGGCTAGGAGTGTAAGTTGGAGATGATGGAGGTGTCTCTTGTCTATTCCTTGAAGTAGATGGAGTTGTAAAAATCGAACTTTTGGCTCTAGCTAAAAACCTTCCCCTAGAATCTCTTGCCCTATGCATGTCATTTTTTTTTTTTTTTCTTCAAGTCGGGCTAATAATTCTCTTTCTGATCTTCCAGGTCACTCTAGGTGCAAGAAGAGAGCATACTCAAGAAACTTTTAAACCAATAACTCTCTCTTTTCTGATCCTCCAGATCACATTAAGTGCAAGAGGAGAGCATACTTTGAGATGTTATCAATTTCCTTCCTTGAAATTTTCTTATTGTGTTTTTTTTCTAAGAATCTGGCTACCTAATTTCACTTCCCCGGCAACGGCGCCAAAATGTTTGGTCAATTTAGTGATATCTAAATTGCAACTTTTAAATGTCAACCCGAGGCTCGTAAGCTGATGAAGTGAGGTGTACTATATGTACTTAGATAACCTTTTCTTAATCTTTTGTCGTTTTTATCTTTTTAGTTTGTTTTTGATTTATCTTTCCTAATGTGATGTGATGGAGATGTAATCAAGCGAGTGAATGTGTGTGTTTGTGGCGACTTCTAAATGATTTCTTGAAATTTAAAGAGTATTCTAAAGAAAGCTTGAACAATAACTGAAATGAAATCAAAGCTTTAAAGGAAAGTAAAGGCATCAAATAAAAGACCAATGGCATCGGCCCAGTACCTCTACTGCTGATGAAAATGAAAATGAAAATGTCTACATTAACTCAATTAAAAACAAGAACAACTACTTTAACTCTTCAATTAAATCTTAAGCAATGTAAAATCTAGGTGACAAATCACACCACTTAATTTTCCCTTAACCTTTTTGCCTTCAGCTGGATTGATCATGTAAGAAAGAGTTATGAGCAAGTTAGCAATGTGAGTCTTAAAACAAAATAAACCAAGCTGCACTAAGTGATATTTTGGCTCTACTAAAGTTAGTTGATTATGATAAAAAGAGCCATCAAAAGATGAACAACTTGATAAGCTATGAGCAGAAAGTAAAGTGCAAACTAAAGCAATGATACTAATGAAAATCAAAAATAAAGATCAGCAGTCTAGATAAGACGATCACAAATGCCACTAGTTGTAAAAAGAGAAGAAAGAAAACTGTGCCGGGCTCCTAAGAAATCTGCAAAAACACACTGATCAGTCATGAACAAAAGTGCAGAAATGTAAATCAGCATAATTCAAAGTTTATGTACAATAATATACATGTTAAAAGAAAATAAAATGCAGCAATTCAAACTGTACATTAATATACATGAAAATCAGAAAAAGAAATGCAAGAAAATAAAGTAAAGACTACTGTACAGTGGCTGTAGCAAACAGGGGCCCTCCGTCTACTTCAGCCAATCCAAAAGATCAGTTACATGCTTAGAAACAGAACAGTCTTCTTATGTATTAACAGCACATATGAAAAATACAGTGGGGAGTTTACAAAATGCTTATAACAATATGTCTCAACAGAGTTTACAACTGATTACAAAGACTAAAAAGACTAACTATCCAGCGTTTAGAGACGCTTTATTTATAGCAGAGAAAGCAAACTAACTTAACGCAAACTGGGCTATTCTATCAGCTGTGTAAAAACACGTAATCTAGCACTGTCCTCGAAATTAGGCAATGGTCGTTATGGGCTATCAATCTTCTATTGGATTCTTGTTTCCCACGGTCCTCGTGGCTGAGGAAGAGGCCAGTTGTTCTTTACGTGCTCCAAACCGAACACGCAGAGCCGTGCCACTGCCAATGACCTCTGTTTGACCGTTTTTGCTTCCGCGTTGACCACGGGTTTATATGACCAGTTTGGGTGAGCTGGAAGGACACACACCATGTCCTTGGTTCCACGAACTTGCCCATGTGGCTCTTCTACCCGGAGGACACCTGGAACATAGCATTTAAGAAAACAGCTGCGGAATCCGGGGTTGGCTGCGGAAACCCTGTGTGAGCTGCGGAAACGCAGCACTTTGTACCAAAATTCTAAACCAACAACAGTCGTTAGCATAATTAGCAAATCATGTAAAAATTCCTATAATACAATGATTTGAGCAATTTGATGAAGGAAATGAGTGGCAAAAGAAGGAAATGAGTAGGAAAAGGAGGCTGAGAGGATGTGTAAAGAAGTGCAGGTTTGAGGCTCAACACCTGCCGAATAAGGTGGAGAATCTCTTCCCAACTCTGGCTTAAGATCAAGATGTCATCTAAATACACCACCATGAATGCATTGGTGAAGGGTCACAAGATGTCGTCCATCAATCTCATGAAGGTTTTTGGGGCATTCGTCAATCTAAATGGCATGACCAACCATTCAAAAGGGCCCTCCTTGGATTTGAAGGTAGTATTCCACACATCGGAGGGTTCGATAGGCACCTAGTGATAACCTGACTTCAATTCAATCTTGCTAAAATATTTGCCCCCCTTAAGCTGGTCCAGAAGGTCATCAATCTACAGAATTGGGTACCTATTTCAGACAGTGATCTTGTTTAGCACCTGATAGTCAATATAGAGCCTCTAGGTCCCATCCTTCTTATGTACCAATAGAATTGGGCTCCCACAAGGTGATGAACTTGGCCTAATGTGCCCTTTATGCAATAGTTCTTAAATCTTCCTCTTGATCTCATTGTTCTCCAGAACAGAGCATCGATAGATCGGTCCACTGGGTAGTAGTGCACTCGAGATCAGATCGATGGAGTGCTTAACCTAATAGTATAGAGGTACCCCTGTGGGTGAGGCAAAAATATCCCTGTACTCCTCCATGACCTTGTCCATCTATTGTTGTTGTGCAAAGGAGCCCTGCCTGGAAGCTGTGGCCACGACCTTATTCTTGCCCTGGGGGTGAATCATAAGGAAAACAAATTTCTTGGTCTGGGAAATGATCTTACTGCATTGCTTTGTAGTGATCAAAGAGATGGTGTTAGGAGGGGCTACCTTTAGTATCATGTACAACTTATTAGCCAAAGTATGGTTGTCCTAACAATACATCACAAACTTCAAGAGGAGCAAAGTCACACAGTACCTCATACATGAAGGGCTTGATGCTATAGGGAAGGTGGCACTACTGGCTGACACAAAGATCTCTTCCTTGGTGAAGCCACTCGATGATGTACAGTTGTGGATGTGTTATAGTATTTAGGCCCAACCAATTCATGACCTTTGCTAAAATTAGGTTCTTTTGGCTCCCGCTGTCGACAATGAACTGTAGCAGAGTACCCTTCACCCACATATATGAGTGGAAGAGGCATTCCCCCTCCTCTGAATATTTGGGCTCAATCTTTTGGATCTTAATGGTGGCCACGGTGGCACTGGGCTCTACATCAATGATCTACTTCCCTTTGTTAGTTCCCTTATCAGGTTCTGATTCAGAGTCAGAACCTTCGTCTGATTCGAAAGCCTTCATCTCGGCCGCCAGTGACTTCTTGGCCCGACACTCACTTGTATTGTGAGTGGAGATCTTATGGAACTCACACCATTTTCCTGTGTCCTTCTTCCTCTTCAGGGCGCTGTTATTTGCTTACGGCTTTGGTAGGTTGTCCTGGGTAGTAATACCTTGGCTTGGTCCTTTGTTCTGTGATTTGGGGGTGCCTTTTCCTTACTTTGGATTCGCAAATCCAAAGTCCCTCTTCTTATGTTTAAACTTTTGCTCAATCTTAACAGCATACCGATATGTCTTATCAAGCAAGGAAATGTCCAAGAACTCCATCTCGTCCTGGATGTACTTATGTAGACAGTCGTGGTACTTAAGCACCAAATTCCACTCAATATCTTTGATACCCAGCTTCGTGCGAAGGGTATGGAATGTATTTGTGAACTCTGGCACATATTGGTCCCTTCCCTGTCATAGCGTGGTCCACTTTATGTATTTATCTTCATAGATCCTGACAGGGTAATATTGTTCCTTGATGGCGTCTCGGAAAAAATTCCAAGTGGGTGCAACTGAAAATAGCGAGGGTTCACTCTCGTCCTTTTGTTCACAGTAGGTTTCCCACCAATCCATGACGTGTGGGGCGGCTTTAAAAAGTGAAAAAGTAATATTTTCCCGATTGGAAAAGTCATGAACTAAAAAATATCCTTCCAATATATTTAACCATTTGTCTACGGCATTTTCATCTATCAAGCCTTGGAATATGGGAACATTGAAGTTAACTTGTACCTTAAAAGGAGTGGCACCTCTAGAGTGGATACTGGATGAAGATGCATTGCATGTGGGTAGTCATCGAAGGCTCTGGGCAAAGTTATCCATCATCGTGTCCCTTTGTCGCTCGAGGGCTTCCTCGAGCAACATTTTGAAAGGATCTCCTACCCCCTCATCTTTCTTTTCTTCCGCCATGGGAGGTCACCGCATTTTGCGAGACTAATCTTGCAATGGTTCAACCAGATCAAGCCCTAACTCCTTATACTCTAACCTCATTGGGGACATGTAAAGAAAAACAGAGAAAGAGTAGACTGCTCTGCTACCATTGATCTAAACTTAAACATGAATGCAACAACTTATAGATATAATCATAAACACAGAGATGCTGCAGAAAAACCATTCATTTCAATAATAGAAAAATAATGAACTATGCTTACAAACAAAGTGGAAATAAGATAGCTCGGGCGATGGTAGCTTATCTCTGAGAAGGGATGTGGCAGCTACATGCCTCTGAATTGTGTTACAATGAGACTCAAGGGCCTATTTATTATGGGAAAACATGAGAAAACCCTAACCCCAGGAGATGAAACACCAAGAGTTTGTGGGCCTCGTTGGGATTAGTTGGGCAACCAACTTCCCGGGGTCATAACTTGGTCATATTATCTCCGTTTGGCATGTATGATACCTTGTTGGAAAGGTGAATTTGAGTACTATAGGTTTCACCATAAGCCTTTGCATATGGCAATAGTCCTACCGCAGACCCAAAAAAAAACGTCATATAGGGGGTCAAAACTACTCCAGTAGTTTAGGACCTGAAAAACTGCTAAAAATAGTAAATGCTGAAATGAACAAGGAAATAGATGAAACTGACTAGGGGGTCTAGGTGAAATAGGCAGGTGGCCACCAGTATCCATCTGGATCACTGAGTGTGTGCTCTTCCTTCCTCCTGGCACTATTTAGCACCAGCAAACTGCTGCAAAATAACTGCATCCTAGCTGAAGATCTACTCTGCAAGGAAAATATTGTTACTCCCTCTGCCTTTGGTAAAATTTGATATGGAAAATTTATTCTCTATCGACTCTCTCAAAGAAATAAACTTTTCCTCAAAAATTGACCCTCTTGGCCAAGAACTACGTTGCCTCTGAGTGTTTCGAACTGCTGCCTACACAGAGCTTCGAAATTCCTCTTCCCTTCTGATACTATAAGCTCTATGGATTACAAGTTGTGCTCTGATCCCATGTGAAAATTTGCCAAACCCCAAATCCTATTACAACAACTGATGTTAATGCTTCTAATTGTTAATTCGATTAAATAATTTACTTGTTGTGTGCTACGACAAATATCGAATTAAATACACTGCAACCTTCACAAAATAAATATTGCAAAAGAAATAAAAATGATGGAAGGATAGATGCACGCATACACAAATACATAGTTATTTTTGGACTAAGTCCCTGGAAAAACCAAACTTGGGAAAATCGGTGCAACAGCTAAGAGTTTTAATATTATGCAGTAGTAAATCTGAGTACAAGACTATCGATGCTCAAATCTAGCAATCCATATAGAGAAATGACTGACAATAAATATAGTGAGAAAAATCTCACTCCCACTGGCGATCAGACACTAACCTTGGCTCAAGTTGAGCTACTCTTTGCTGCCTATGTGCAGTCATTGTGTCAGCCTATGCAGTACTGCATCCCACAACTAAGAACTGCTTCCCTCTCACTATCTCATCATCTATTGTCTAGAAGATGGATCCTCCTGGCCTCTGGACTCTCTCTCCAGCTTCTGGCACTGAATCACTCCTTCTCCCTAGCAAAATGTGGAATCCCCTCTAAAGCACTACATTGCCTCTGCGCTACCTCTCTGTGGCATTCACTACCTCTATACAGTGTACTAACTGAAGCTGGAAAAAAAATCCCCCCTGACCTTACTATCCTTGCCCCTCTCTCATTGCTTTGAGCTCACTAAATCTCTCTCTAGAAACTCAGTGTTGCTACTCTGGAAATCGATCTACCAGTGAAATCGAAATGCAGGTGTGTGTTCTCCAAGCCCCATCGAGCTTCTTCTTATAATCTCTCGTTGAGACATCAACAACCATGATTAAAACTTAATCGATGGCTAATATTAACTAAAACTTGATCCAAGTCTTCTTCTGGAAGATTCTCACCATAACTTAATTAATACCCTTTAATTAATCATATTTCCTAAGTTTAGACTTATGAAACATTAAAAATTGATTAATTGTTTTAATTAAGTCGTCTCTAGGTGTAATTTCTAGAAACTATTCCTGGGTTTTAGAGAATACATGTATTATAGTCTCTCCACCAAATTTCGTGGCTAGAACTCATCTAATGCTATAAAAACTAACACTTATCAGAATTTTCAGTGAAACACAACGAAGGTTAGTTTGATTAGCAAGGATTCATGTCACATTCTTTGTTGGTAATATGTTTCCTCATGTGTTGAAACTTCTTTTTCTATTTTTCCATGGTATTTTACACAGATCTCATGTTTGGTTTAACTAGTAATTGATTCGAAATTCACATGGTTGTGCTATGCATCTTGTTAACTAAGCAGTTTATGTATTTCTCCTAAGTCTTATTTCACCCTACTCTACAGTGAATTTAGATCAAAATATCATCATGTTGTCTATCTTGCCCTTGTTTAGATATAACCATCCTTATCCTTTTTTTCACTAAAGACTATTACTAAGGTGACTTCATGCCCAATAGATGTAATTTCCCACACCTACCTGCAACTTAATCTAATCAATTTGTTTCACTAATTAACATAACTAGACTAAGATCTTTGGAGTCAACTCATTCATTTATTGGGAATTTCAAGTGAGAGAGCCCTCTCCAAGGCTAATAGGGTTATATTTTAGCCTAAAAGTGGTTTGTGGTTACCCCTGTGATCCTTTTTTCAGCCTAGAGGTTAATTACAGGGTGTTAACCCAACCCATCCAAGTGACTAGCCCCTGAAACAAACTGACATTTTGTTGCATTAAAGCCTCGGTTTCTCCCTTGACATGGGCATGCATGCGACTGGGAACCTCCAATTTCTCCCACAGTAAGCTATGCCTACAACTGGGGACTTTTCCAGGTAGTTTTGTGCCAAGGACTCTGGATTTTGTGCCACTTTTTCAGGGCCAAGACTCAATCCATTGCCCAGAACTCCATGAAACTTACAATAATTAAAAGTAACATCAAAAGAATGATAAAAATGAAAATACTTGAACAAGGACTTGACTGGACCCCTAGTAGCCATGACAGGCATTTTGTCAATCATGTCACAAATATGCATTCTACAGGTTAAACAACATATCTAAGCATAGGGGTCTCACACTTATCTGAGGATCACTAACAAGCCTTGTTGTATCATCACAATAACTGCATTACCATATATTAAGCCATACATTCATTGTACATTCAACTATTAACCAGAACATGATGAGAGCCATACATTTTCACTATCATAAAACTCACTCATAACCAGCATATAACCAACTGAATTATCAAGGATATAACAGCCATATAAGCCACATATAAACAAGTATATTTACCCATAAAATACAAGAAGAAAGAGAGCTCTTATTGATGATTGCATAGGCCGACCAGGTATGGGACTTCCATGAACCACCTGACCATAGACTAGGTTGAACCAAATCTTTCTTTTAGCCAGTCACCCCCATGCCATATTCCAAGCATGAATGTGGGATCTCATAAAACAAATCAATCAAAACCATCCAGGGCTTCCAGAGGCTAAACCACCTCAACCCTCAACTAGTGATTCCACCTCACGGTCATACATCACTAACCATCACCAGATTGGTCTCTACCCAAGTTGTCTATGGCTCTAGAGTCTTTTTTCCAACCAGGGCTTATAAGACTAGTACCTCAACCCGCACATGTCGTCGGGCTTCCAGAGCGTTTGTCCAACCAGGGCTTCCAAGACTAGTAACTCAACCCACCAAGGGATTCTAGATTGTTTTTCCAACCAACAATTCCAAGACTAGTAACTCAACCCAAGTTGTTACAGGGCTTCTAAAGCGTTTGTCCAACCAAGGCTTCTAGAAACTAATAACTCAACCTACAACCAAAGGCACAAGAAAACCAACCAGAAAACAAAAGTAAAACCCACAACAACATGGCTATCCATGAAATGGAAAGGCTAGGCAGAACCACTTTCAATCCAGGCAATCCTCCATGAAAATGACATATCATAACCAAATAACCACATGCATATGCCATGCATGCCAAAACTAGCAAGGAAACCATACATGCAACTCAGTACCTAAAAGCAAAATCCATTTTAGATGTTGATCTCGATGTCCTCTTGCGCTTTCCTACTTTTACTTTACCTTCTTGCTCCAAATCATATGTATGCCACACTCCTCCGAGACTGCTCCAAGAAAACTCTAAGTGTCCGAGAGTATGAGAGAGAGAGAGAGAAAAAAAAAATGAGAGTTGTAAAACTGAACTAATCAAAAGCCATAAACTGATCCTCATAAGCCTTTTTATTAATGAGGCCTATATTTTCTTCAATTTTCCATTATTTTCCTTAATTTTGCCCCTCACATGCAACATGTGATCTTTCACCTTCCTTTTCTCCTAATTTCCATCATTTTCATAAATAACTGCCAATAAATTCCATTTTGCCTTTCCAAAGCCTTAGCCATTGTCTTTACCAATTTCCATAGTCATTAATCAATTACAAGTGATCCCCATCACCATAGTCATTAATTAATTACAAGTGATCATCATCATTATTTTTATTCCCAACATTCAACTCAGAATATGTGTCCCATGACCAAGGTCATATTTTACCTTTATTAATTTTTACATGGATTTTTGACTAGGGATGTTACAATTGAGTCTTTGCAGCCTAGTTCTTCCCATCAGTGGATTATCCTGTAGATGACATTCCTTCAACCTACATAAACCACTAGTTTATTGCCTGCCACAATGTTAAGTACAATTCATCTTTCGCATATGTCACAGTCTTTTCTGCAACTACTACTGTCTGTGAACTTCGATATCATGATTAGATCAAATAATAATCAATCCAATAATTAATATTTACCAGTGATGCTTCAACATCTATTTGCATGCATACATAAAACATAAATATAATATCATGTCATGCCTTCTTTGGCATCATTGCACACATATTAATAAAAACCATATAACTATCAAGAATCACATTAATTGTTATTCCCCTCGCCCATAAGCCCACATTTTTTTTCCAAAGCACTACAATTATCCTTATTCTTTTAAAGGAAACTAGCACATTAGCTATGGTTTTTTTATGCGAATACATAAACTTTTAACAATAGTTGTTATTCCTGCATGCAAATACATAATATTTTCTCAAAAGGAGGCTAGCATACTCTTGCATGCAAATGCACAATCTTTCCAAAAAAAACACTAACATAATCTTATATGTACATGCCTAATCTTTCCAAAGGATAGTTAACATAATCTTGCATGCAAATTCATAATCTTTCCAAAGGAAAGCTAACATAATAGATATTGTTATTGTGCATGCAAATGCATAACAATCTTTCAAAAGAACTATCCCAACCACCATCATCTTAGGGCATGTAGACAAATACTCCTTTCAAAAAGGAAACTAGTACCATAGTTAGTGCATGAAAATATATATTTTTCTAGCACAATAGTTATGATCTTTATGCATGCAATTACATAAACTTTATCAATAAAAACTAACCCCCTTGGCTATTACTTTTAGTGCATGCAATACATAAAAGGAAGCTAACACAATGGATAATTTTCATATGCATGCAAATGCATGCTATTTCCAACATCTTTTCCAAAGGAAAGCTATTCACAATAGTGATTGTAAATGAAAATACATGCTCTACTCCAAAATAAAGCTAACATAATAATTGTTATTTCTTCCATACAACTACTTGTTCTTTCCAAAGGAAATTAATACGACAGTTATTCTTCTTACATGCAAAACACATCTTTCATTCCGAAGAAGGCTAACTAAATTTTGCATGCAATCACACTTTTCTCTTTTCAAGATGATGACAAAACACATATTCTTTCTAATAGAAATGAACATGGGAACTATTGTTTTGTGCATCTCACACATATTCATTTTCAAGAACTTAGTAATATAATTGTTATGTATGTGCATATAAGCACATGTTCTTCTTTTTAAGAAATTAATAAAAATAATCATATTTTCTTTTAAAGAAATATAGTTGAATAATTGTTCTATCCTTGCATACAAAAACACATTTCTTTCAAGAAATTTAACATGCTATTTTTATTTTTCAAGCATGTAAGAACTTATTTATTTTCAAGATTTCAAACACAATAGCATGCAATCACCTATTTACCTATTTTTTCAAGAATTCAAACTTAACAACATGCAATCACATATTCACTTTTTCATTTCAAGAGGTCAAACATAATAGCTTATAATCGCATGATATTTTTCAAAAGAATATTGTATGTGCAATGTTCAAAAGCATTTTTCTTATATATCAATTATTTGCATTCAATGTAGAAACTTATATATGCATCTCTCATGCGTCAAGTATTTGCATTTAATATGAAAGCCTATATATGCATTGAATAATTGCATTCAATATAAAAGTTTGTCTATGCATATTTGTTTTTTTCCAAGAAATTAAAAGCATGGTAGCTATACCCTTATGTATGCAAACAAATGTTATTTTTTCAAGAATTCAAATGTGTACTAGCTAATTTTTCTTGGATGCAACATTTACTTCTTTCCAAGAAATTCAAATGCATAGTAACTATTTTTCTTGCATGCAACTTTTTTTTCACAAAATTATTCTTTTAGTACATGCAAATATATATTTTTTCTTTCCAAGAGATTATTCTTTCACTGCACATATATGTATGTGTGTGTGTGTGTGTCTAGCTTAATAGTTATTTCTTTCAATGCATGCAACTTCATTTTCAATAAAATCTATTACATTTAATTATTCTTTTTATACATGCAAATGCATATTTCTTTCTCAATAACTAACAATAATTTATTTTTCCCCATGCATACAATTTCACATATTCATTTCCAAAAAGATATTATTTATATCCACATAAGCGGGTATGCTTTTTAAGAGTCTAATGTTTCTCTTTAGGAATCTAATGCATAGGCATCATATGAATATCTCTTGCAATCTTTTAATGAAATAACTTAGTTTCTTTGTCTTTTCATCAGCAAAGTTCACATGCATTTTTTTTCATGGAGAATGTTATGAATTCTTAAATCTTTTTGTGTGCAAGGTTCGCATTCTTTTCAAGAAAACAATAAAGCTAGCTTATGCACAAGATTTTTATGCAGTCTTCCTCCAAATAATAAAGCTAACTTAACTTATCTTTTCTTGGGCATATGAACCTTTTAAATCTTTTCAATAAAATTAACTAAATACTTATCTTTTGTGTGCAATAACCATGAAATCCCACGTGAATATCTCATGTTCAGGTATACCTTTCGTTGGAGCCATAACATTCATATTAAAATAAATGTAATTATATATATATATATATATATATATATATTCAATCACTACAATTTTTCCAAATTTATAAACATTTCATGCCCAATCAATCCAAAAAAACGCTAAGATTATGATTTTAATTTATAAATGAATTATATATATATATATAATTGGCTGGAATATGTTCTAGAACTATGTTACTTTGTTTAAAAGTTTTTTATTCTTCAATTTAAAGAAGAAATCTGGACCATTTACAGACCACCCACAAATAATTTCAAATGATCTATTTTCTTTTATTTTTCCATATATACACAATAATAATAATGATAATAATAATAATTAAATTTAAATTATAACTAAGAAAATAAATATAATAATTTAACTAATATTAAATATAAAGAATTCAGCGAAAGAGATGACACGGAAAACCACGAGCCACGCATCTCATGCGGACGGCCGTTGATTTGTCAACATCATCTTGCGGACGGCCGCTGATTAAATTGAACAATTTTGGCAAAATTGTTGTGCGATATTAATAAATATATAACCTAGACGTATTTAAGAAGTGCAATTTAATTAATAGATGGTTTTGAATTTTTGTTCGACCTTGCTGATAGAATTTTTGTGAAATTCTTAATTTACTAAGTACAATATAATTTGATATTTTAAGTTATTTCTTAAATTTTGATTTAATTGAAATTTTTAGATCCATAAATTTAAGTTTTGTAATTTATTGGGAAAGTTTTGAAATTATGATTTTTTATTTTATTAAAATTGATGTATTTATAATATAGAAAATCTTAAATACATGAGGTTATATAGATATTGATATTGTTCTAGGTGGATTTATGAATTTTTAGTAGAATTCTATAGACACTTTTAATAAGGGAGATTAAGAACTATAGAGACTTAAATGCCAAATCTCCAAATTTCGCTAAACAGAGACATGGATTAGAATACAAAATTTTATAGTCTCGCATAGAAACCAAAGTGTGTGCATACAAATAGACCCATCTGAGTTCCATGCTTTAACATCGAAAGGGACACTTCTTCTATTATATCCATAAACAAAAACATAGATAAGTGGTGGAACCCAATTGCATATTTAGAACAAAACTTAACCCAAAAATTATGGACCAAGAAACATTAGAGCATGAACCATACGTGAACCATATAAGCCACCAAACAAACTAGAGGTGAAGAGACACTCCACACACCCAACCCAACTCGTCGTTAGGCAATCCAAAGAGTCCCCCAGCCGCCATGAATCCTATTGCATTTTCTCATCATTGTTGCATGAAGAAATATTGGTCAGATCCCTTGCATTAAATCCAGAAGGATCCATTAGGTCTCCTCCACCATAATCACATGGAACATGACTTTCAATATGATCCAATTGAGAGTCAAATTGGTTTAGATAAAACCTTTGATTTCTTAACATCCTCTTTACATCTTCCAGAGAAGTGAAGATGTTATACATCTCCACTTGTTTATCCCACGGGACCAGGCTAAGGAGGGTCTTAATTTGCCAATGAAGAGCTACCAGGTTGAGGTATTGCTTCTTCCTACCCTAGTATGCCCAGGGTCAAGAACAAAAGTTGCATGTCTTGCGTCAATTCCGAGTTTGAAATTGATTATCTCTCGATGTTAGCCTTTGTGTCCAACTTGTGGATCTCTCCATGTTTCTGACGGGACAACATTGAAAAAGGTGACAGTTGAATTGCAGGTAAAAAGACGAGCACCACGTTGCCCTAGAAAGGCACGACCACCACCCCCCCTTATGTTTCTCCCCATTTGTCTCGACATCGTGGCAGAAGCAAGGTCAGTTTCCCAGCACTTTCTATGTGAGCCTCTACCTGCAAAGGGAAAAAAAACCAAACTAGATGCAAAACCAACAAAACCAGAAAAACAACAAGCTAGATCGTCATGCAATAACTCCAAGAAATTGAACCCAACTCAAGTCTTGACCCTGAAATTGATAGAGAATGAGCTATTAAGTCCTTGCTAGACTCAATGCCATTAACCATTGAACTTCCAACAACACAAACCAAGACCAAAACTTTGCAGTATCTCAGAGGACATGCTCACCCCATTACTTCAAAACCCCCAATTTTAACCATCCAAGCACCAAACCAAACCCCATAGAGCACAGAAATTCGACCAGCATTTACAATTTCAAAATTATACCTAATACCCAGATCCCTGACAAAAACTCAAGAGAAACTATACTCAAGAGTTCGAGCTAAGAGCCCCACCCAGAGCTACAGAAAACCAAAGACTTACAACCAATATATTCTAGACTAACCACAAATACAACTCAAAAGACAAAAACCAAGGCAAACTTGTAATTCACCTGAGAATTTGCTCCCCGGATTAGCTGAGTGTCACCCTCAACTTTCAAGCAGAGCGAGCCTCTGACAACCCCGCAAGAACTCGAACATGGAATTTAGTGCCTTTCCCCTTGCTCGCACCAAATTTACACAACCCAAATTGCTAGTTACATAGCCTCCCCACCAACTGATGAGGTTTTAAACACCTAAAAACAAGCCCAACACAGAAATAGGAGGTCGAGGTCCACTCCTTGGCTACTCTCTCATTGCCATTGAATGAAATCATCCTCATGCATGCCAAATAAATAAAAATTCAATTGTAAACTATTCAATGCATGCACGTGCCTGCGAAAGGAAGTTGTTTTCCACCTCCATAAATGCTTGATGGAACTAAAGGGTGCCAAGCACATCCTTCGAGGCATCCCTTAAATTCCCATTATCACCCCCAGCAAAGATTGAAATTATAAATTTTCATTATTTACAAAGTATTTTAAATATATAAAAAAAATCATTATTTACAAAGTATTTTTAAATATATAAATAACCCCTCTACAAATTAAAAAGCGCAACATCATTCTAAGGTTGAAGAAAAATTGAAAGGGCAATAGTCTATGTGTTATATGTTTTGGAGGATTTTCTGGCATATTTTCGACAACATGATTTGTTGGAATCACAAGTTTTAGTTGTGAACTCTTCACAATCTTAGTCTCTTGGGTTTTTCAAGGTGTTGAATCCACACATATACAGTTGAAAACTAATTTTAAACAATAAAATCCCAATTTGACAAAAAAACACTAAATTCCAGATAAAAACTCCAAAACATATAATGATTAACAGGAATTGAAAAGGTGATTTAATATAATTAGAGGAGGGGTGTGGAAAATGTACTCTTGCAAGAATGATGGAAGAGGAAGAGAGTCTCAAGCATTATATTCTCTATCTGTGCTCTCTGCATTTAATTCTCAATATCACACCATTAATGTTGTTTAAGTTAGTGCTAACTATTGAGATGAAGAGATTGGTGTTGGTTGCACAGTCGATTGGTGAAGAGAGAGCCAAGATGTGTTCTGTCTAAATACAAAGAGGAAGATGATTATGAATAAGGCAGCAACTGGCACAAGTTGGGACTATGTTTTTGGTTTATGTAATCTGAAAAGGAGGAGACACATTTTATGATATTATGGAGCAGTAGACAAGCTTAAATTTTATTAATTAAATAAATATGTCATAAAAATTTATCCACTTGATACCATAAGCACTAACAATTTATATTTACATAAAAAAAGGAAATAAATCTCATATTCAAAACAAAAATCTATTATATAACAGAACTCATTGTTTAAACTCATCCATTCTCGTTCACCATTTTTATTCATGAATATTAATTAAAATTCTATTTCTGTATCAAAAGTTCACACACTTATACCATATAAATAACATATATCAAATGGTACAATTAATGCCACTATAGGTCTTTTTATATAGTTTTGGTTAACTGTTGCAATCATTTGTTTTAAGGAGAGGTTGCACCCTAATTTTTTTCCCAATTGGTGGTGTTCCATATGGTTCAATGTTATTTTAGTTACACGCTTATCATCCCTAATTACCAACGACCACTAGTTGGGCGATGTTACTCACAACTCACCATATCTATGTACAAATCATGAAAACAAATAAGATGTACATATAACATAATTCATACACAATAATAAATAGCAAAATATAAAAAGCAAACAACATAAAGATGTTAGCGTCTTATTGGTAAAATCCACCTTTTAGTTGTGGGATTTGAATGTGCCACCCGATTGTAGATCACATTATTCTAGTTATCTTAGTATTCGGTCACCCTCAAGGTCGGGCTATGACTCTACTCAACGTCGGCTTTTCAATTCAATTACATGTCTCATACCAAACATAAAAAGTCATAGTACCAAACTCGAGAACCTTCAACTTACAGGCACATCCCCCATCAACCCTTATTTTGGTCACCCAAAGATGTCCAAAGTCTTACAACTCCAGGTGTTTCTACTGCCCTCGCAAGTCTCCATGATCAAAATGGAAATTGGCATCCACTCATGGTATTCATCAACCCATGGTATTTATCCACACATGGAATATACCCATGGTATTGTAAGTGGCATCCACCCATGGTATTCATCTACCCAAGGTATTTATCCACCCATGGAATTTAACCATGGTATTGTAAGTGGCATCCACCCATGGTATTGTAAGTGAGATCCACCCATGGTATTCAATCTCCCATGGTATCTACACACCCATGTAATTTACCTGTGGTATTATAACTAAAAGAAGATTATAAGTAACAAGTCACATTTTATAAATGGACAGATCGTCTTCCACAATGTAGCTTTTACAGTTATTCTGTATTTTAATAACAAAATTCGTAGTGGTTTGTTTAATGTGTGTTCTCCTATTTTCTTCTACTATTTGAATTTTTCAGATCTTGGGGGCCTCCCCATCCAAGATCCCTTTCAATCTTTTAGATCTTGGGGGCCTCCCCACAAGATCTAGATCAATGGTATCATAGCCAAGTAACGGCTCCATGGGAATGAGGGTTTGATGCATATTTCAGTTTCAATTTTTTGCAGAAATCTTCAACAAACTTCATGCACGTGCTACAATCTCCACAAAGCACTCTCTTGGGCAAAGTGGGAATTTTTTTTTTTCATTTTTTTGCAGGAATTTTTTATGCGGCGAGTTTGCAGATTAAATCTAAAACTTTTGGTGACAATTTTACTAAAAAAATAACATATCTTGATTCCTTGCGAAAAATACCCAAATTTAGAAGGAAAAAAAAAACAGTTGAATTGGAGTCCGGATGAGGGAGATATCGCTTATTTAAAATCAGTTGTGTTGCAGAAATTTTTCTAAAGAAAATTCGTGGATGGCGACTCTCTTGTCTTTTTTTGCAGTTTTTGTGCAGAATTTCAAAAAAATGATTGGAGATCTCAACTCCTTTTGAAAAATAACCCAATTTCAAAAAAACAAATTGGTCGAATCGAAGTTCTGATGAGGGAGATATCGTTGATTTAAAATCAACTATTTTTTTAGAATTTTTGTGACGTTAGGATAGTTGTAGCGCAAATCTGAGTTTCTTGAGTGTTTAGATAGGGATTCTAATCACATGGAAAGATGCAAAATGATCATTATATTTCCAAAAACAGTTTATAATAAATATTATAAGTTATATTGACCGAGTTATGCCCATTTTAAATGTTTTTATATCTGGAGCAGCAATCGGAGTGGGTTCCGTTTGAAGACGTGCCCTCCCACCCCGCTTTAGTAGGCACCTGCTTCACATTCATCATTTTCAACATAGAAGCATTTGGCTTGGGTTCTTTGGAGACGTGCCCTCCCACCCAGGGTATGTAGGCACCTGCTACTTCATCAACAGTAAGCATCACGGTTATGGGTCAACTGCACAAAATCCTTGTCATCGAAGTCCATTTGCTAGGTTGCACAATGTTAGTATCACAGTTGGTCACAAGCATTACAGGGTATCTTTATCTTCGAATCTTCATTTGTCATTGTTATGGGTTATCCACAAACCCACACTTCATCAAAGTCCATTTGCTAGGCCACACACTATCAGTATTACAGTTGGTCACAAGCATTACAGGGTATCTCTATCCTCAGATCTTTGTTCATCACGGTTATGGGATAACTACACAAAACCCTTCTCTTCAGTGACTCTTCATATTCAACAAAGGCTTCTTAGGAGGGAACTTCATGCAATGGGGACCATTGCTTCTTAATGAGAGAGGAATGATCTGAATGGAAATTGGCATCCACTCATGGTATTCATCAACCCATGGTATTGTAAGTGGCATCCACCCATGGTATTCATCCACCCAAGCTATTTATCCACCCATGGAATTTACCCATGGTATTGTATGTGGCATCCACCCATGGTATTGTAAGTGAGATCCACCCATGGTATTCAATCACCCATGGTATCTACTGTTGGAAATAATACTGAGAGGGGGGGTGAATCAGTATTATCAAGTTCTTTTAATAAATCTTCCTTATTTATTCTTTGAATTATTTTTGCATGTCAGTACCATAAAATAATGAGCATGAACAAAGAAAACAGATAGTCACACCAAAGAACACAAGATGTAAAGTGGAAACCCAATGTGGGTGAAAACCACCTGCTACAATATGTCTCTATCTTCTTTCAAATTAGAAACTCCTTTTACAATGGTTTTATACTGGTGCAGTCCTTTACCAGTACGCAGGCTGCAACCTGCAGAGAGCTACAACTCTCTCTCGTTTTCCAGTCTCTCCTGGAAGGGAGCTACAACCCCCTACTTCTTTTCTTTCAAGGACCACTTTTCATAAATTTTCAAACTGGATCCAAGAACATCAAAAGCCCATCAACTACACTTGCATCATCAATCTCTGATTTCACCAAAGCCAACCCGCATACAGATCTGCAAATATTTCCTTATAACTTTGCAGTTGTTACATCAGACATACCCAGATCATAACATGTGTAAAATAAAACATGCATCAATAATTCAGACCCAGATTATTAGATTTATAGATCAAGTGTATGCCACATATCACAGATCAAAATCATATAGAAATACCACTATTCCAGCCTTAAGATTTTGACCCATCAATAGAACTTATCCTTCTCCTTACGCTCAGGTTCCTTCTTCATTCAGATCCAGATCTGCACCAAAACCCAATCACAATATTCCAGATCTAGCACTTTATCAGATATTCGATAATTCAGAAGATGCTTTGCCAAATGATCTCCTTCCTCTTTTATAGTCTTAGGCCTTTCACAATACCACGGGCCAAAACCATAGGATCAAAAAACTGTTGGACTAATACCATGAACCAACCATGAAAGTACATGAGATCAACACTTTTGGATGCAATACCACGGGCCAAAACCATAGGATCAAAAACTGTCGGACTAATACCATGAACCAACCATGAAATTGCGTGAGATCAACACTTTTGACAAGGTACCATGGTCCAAAACCATAGGTTCAAATACCAAGGACTAACTACCATGGACCAAAGGTAAGTTCTCCAACATATACGTGCTTTTCCTTGCATGAAAGTGCGTACCATGGTCCAAAACCATAGGTTCAAATACCAAGAACTAACTACCATGGACCAAAGGTATGTTCTCCAACATATACGCGCTTTTCCTTATAGGTTCAAATACCAAGGACTAACTACCATGGACCAAAGGTAAGTTCTTCAACATATACACGCTTTTCCTCATAGGTTCAAATACCAAGGACTAACTACCATGGACCAAAGGTAAGTTCTCCAACATATACGCGCTTTTCCTTGCATGAAAGTGCGTGAACTTTTCTCTACATGAAATAAACTTTTCTCTGCATAAAAGTGCGTGAACTTTTCTCTACAGAAATAAACTTTTCTCTGCATATAAGTGCGTGAACTTTTCTCTACACTCTAATTTATTATCTGAGATGAGTGGGTTGCCATCAAGTACAACATATGTATCATAATGCCAACATCTACCCACCCATGGAATTTACCTGTGGTATTATAACTAAAAGAAGACTATAAGTAACAAGTCACATTTTGTAAAAGGACAGATTTTCTACGACATTGTAGTTTTTACAATTATTCAGTATTTTAATAAAAAAAATCTTGGTGGTTTTGTTTAATGTGTTTTCTCCTATTTTCTTCTGGCATTTCAATTTTTTAGATCTTGGGGGCCTCCCCCCAAGATCCAAATCACTCCAGGTACCCTCCAAACCCTTACATATCCAAGGTACCAAATCAACAGCATCTAACCAACAAGCTCACATAACCCATCAATCCTTATCTTGGTTGGACAAGAATGTCCAAAGTCCTAGGGCTCCAGGAGTTTTTGTTTCCCTCACAAGTTTCAAGGTCTCATGCAAGTCCTCGAACGGTAAAGGTACCAAACTCGACAACCTCTAACTAATAAGCTAACATCCCAATCAATCCCTATCTTAGTTGGCTAGGAATTTATAGAGTCCTGCGACTCCAAAAAATTATGCTACCTCATAGGTCTTCAATACCCTCAAGGCCTTCACTGAGGGACATATCTCCCTTACTAATGATTAGGATGTTATTTAAAGAATCCTTTAAATATACAATATAATAATAAAAAAATGTTTTGACTTTTTTTTTGTAAGTTAGAACTTTCTATTAAATACAAATGTAAACATTTACATGGTTATTCCATAGAATCCTATTGGACCCACCCTGACCAGGTTTGTTGACAAGTACTACTAGACCATGATAAACAGTCCAAAAAATATGCAAACTAGCTGGCCATAACCAAAGAGGTCAAAAATCCCAAAAAAATAACAAAACAAACAAAACACCAATGGACATACTCAATCATCGGAGGTGACAGAAGTTGGATTATCTGGCCCCATCCCTGGTGGAGGGGGAGGGCAGAAAGGGCAGCTGACATGTTGCTCCAGGTGAGTCATCCAGGCTTCTAGTTGTTCAAATTTCTCAAATATGTGCATGTGTCCATGCCACACCACCACAACTCACTCTCACAGATGACACTGGAAGTATTGGATTTGGGTCAAGGTCGCCATCACTGCTTCAAGCTCCTCCTGGTGGTTTTTCTCATAGTTATCAACATTCAATTTAATTGAATTTCATGGTTGTATATGGGATACATGGGGGGAATATCCACGCTTCCTTTGGGTTGTCTGATGACCTATGTGAGGGCCCAGAGTGTGCTCCCTTCCTTTCATGCTTAGGCCAGCAAGATCCTTCATCTGGTGACAACATCAAGGCATAGTAGTTGGGGATTTGTCCCTGGCACTGGTTCCTAGGTGGGAGTTACTTCGCAGAGCCATGGAGGGAGAATTCAGAGGAAGGCTCCCCTGCAATGCCACCCACATTGTGCCACAAGTCACCCCCAACCTCACCACAATGCTTGTTCATCCCACAGTCGCAGACTTCCCCTCGACCATCGGAAACGACACAGCTCGAGCTCGTCTGCTCCAAAACAAAATGGATTCTTCCAAAGGGTCTAACACCCAGACCAAATTTAACCACGAATGGGCTAAATTCAAACCAGTGTACACCGCTCATCAAGGCCAATGTGCTCACTCCCACAATTTGAACCACCATCTCCTGGTTCGGCTTCTTGGAAGCACACCACCTCAAGAGGAAATTCTAAAACCCGTGAACAAATGCCAACCAAATGTCGACCACCACTGCACCAATAGATCTCATAGACACAGGAAAACAAGGCACTAAGGGGATAACAATAAATTGGAAAAATATCCCTACCATTTGCCCTTTTGCACTCCTTCCAATTCCAATGACACCCCAGGGAGCAGACGTTAAGACATGCCACAATATATGAAAAATACCAGATGAAAACCTAAATCTGGCTAATGTTGAGTTACCAGGCCATTATGAAGGTCGCCATAGGATGTGTTGGGGGGCAAGCAAGAGTTAGAGTAGCATTTAGCTCGCTTCTGCAAGCTCTCACCACCTCAATCACCCACTGAATTATAATACACCTCTCATTCAAGCCTCCATTCACTGCCAGTGAACTGGATGGTAGGCCTATGGCACTGGTATGACTCACTCTCCCTGAACTACAGCCACAATAATACCATTTTGAGACCCATAATCCACCTTATGAAACACTTAACCCGCTTGCAAATGCATAAATGCCTTCCTCCGCCAATGATTATGTTCGCACGAACAACCTTATGCATGTACCACCACATAACTATCTGCCTTCTCTCACACATGGCTGGTCTTGAAGGAGGCCAGGCATAGCTCCCAATGATTTCGGTTTATCTATCCCATTGAGATATTTTTAAAAACTTTTAATTAAAATTATTATATTTTAAAATTTTATTAAATTAATAATGTTTATTTTTAAATAATTAAATTAGTTGTTATTATAATTCACAAACAAAAAATATATATATATATATATATATATATATATATATATATATAATATTTTAATAAGATATAAAAATTATTTAAATGTTAAAATTTATTTTTTTAATTTAATACATTAGAGTTGGAATATTATATAATATTCATTTGTGCGTTGTGAACATTTTGAGATGTATAGAAAAAGTATGATATATTTTGATTATATGTATGGGGGCTTTGAAAGAGGAAAATTTTAATACACCTATATGTTAGTTGGTAGGTTTTAAAAAAATTATAATTATGTAATAACTTTTCAAATATTAAGGTTGTTTAAATTTATTTTGGAATTTATAAATTATTTTTTATAATATAAAATTATTCAATTCATATAATTATAATTTTTAAATTTCATTTTAATTTTTTTAAATTATATAATATATTTTTATTTTTATTTTTATGTTTTATAAACAATTTTTTAAATAACAACATTTTTTAACTATATTAAATTTATATTTTTATAAACAAACGTGTTTAAATAATAACCTTTTTTTAACTATTTTAGTTTATAAATTATTTGTTATGATTTAAAATTTATTAAATCTATATTTATATATTTTTTGGAAACTTAATTTTAAAAGGAAAAAGATATTAAATCTTGATAAATTAAAATGGCCAATTTATCAATACTATATATACTCATAACTTAATATTTATAAGAAATAATATTAAAACATATTTATATTTCGATATAAAACTTAATTTTATATATAGTTATTAAAATTGAAATCTTTTTAGCCTTTTCAAAAGGGTCTAGTCTTTTATCAAAAGTATATTTTCTAAATTACCTTTAAAAAAAATCAATGTTTTAATTTACTTTAAAAATAAAATAAAAATCTTTTATCAAAAGTATATTTTCTAAATTACCTTTAAAAAAAATCAATGTTTTAATTTACTTTAAAAATAAAATAAATGTTTATAAATTTCCAAAAAAGCTTGAGTTTCTAAATAGCTCTTCAATGTCAAAAAATTATATAAAAACTAATTATTTGAAATTACTTAATTAAATTATTTAAAAAATAATTATTTGGAAATGCCTCATTCTAAAAATCTAATTGTTTGAAACTTACCTAATTGCAAAAATGAAAATATGTACAAAAATCAGTCTAATTATTTGGAAACTTGAAGTTACCTAATTACAAGCACTAAAAATTGTCTTATTTTAAAAATCAAGGCAAATGAAAATGAGGTGTTACACCTTAAATGGAAGTTGGAATGATAATATATTAATAAGGTTATAACATGGATTTTTCTTTCTATAAGTATCACATGATTCACATCCCTTAATAAATTAAAATGGTAATAAGTTATTAACTTGGATTTATTTTTTTAAGTATAGAGATTCACATGTATCACTAAATTGGAATGGTGATAAGTTATTAGTTAATAAAGTGACTTTTCTGCATAAGTATTGTTGGAAATAATTATTGACTTCATCAATAGACATGCTCAATAAATAAGTCGTTAATAGTTAGTGGCTTGATATAGTTAAGTTAGCAATTTGAGAAAGTAGATTTACATGGTCATAGTGTTATTAGATCTTGACATAGTCAAGATATCGATCATCCTCTGACACTTTGCAAGTTAAATTTGGGTCTTCAAAAGTTAACTTAGTCCATAATTTTTTCAACCATGAATCGTTAAGTTTTCAAATAACTTAAAGATGAAACAAAATCATGTCTAACATAACATGATGAAAATGAAGAAGATAACAACCATGTGATAATGAAGTTCACCCCTCCCAGGCTACATCTTCTGGCCCTGCTCCAATGGCTAGGCCGCTTTATTGATCTCAGCAAAAAAAGGGTACATCACAAATATTTGACTCATAGAATAAACCTCCATCTAGAGTGGCACTTGTTTCTCCTTCAAAGAAACATTCTCCTTTAGAGAACTCTCACCCACAAGTTAACTCCCTTTTACACGAAAATGTCTGTGTCAAAAGAAAAAGGACTCCCTCACTGGATGTAGTAATAGGTCCTTGTACACATTCTAAGATCAAAAAACACAAAACCAACTACTTCATCATGAAGTGTTGAAATGGTATTTTCTCACAAACAAACTGAGAATAGACTGAAAATGACTGCTCTAATGAAGAAACAAAGGTTGCAGCTGAGTCTAGAAAGATTGAAAACCCCTAGCTAGGTTGTTTCCATGCTCAAAAAGGTCTCCATATGGCTTCAAAAATCCAAACACAATCTTTTCCTGCAATACAAAAGGACTTGGCTCTGCAAAAAGTCCAACATGCAGTGCTCAAAAAAAAAAAATAACACTTCCACAAAAAGGTTGAAGAATGACCAAGTTAGGCCTCTTTCTCCATTTCACTAATATATATCCTGCAAATTTTCAAAACTTGCTAACTGAGCAACGAATTTCACCTTTTCGCTAACCTCCAAGCAACAATTTCTCCTGGGACTGATGTTGATTCCATCACAAACGGTGCAATTTGTTGCCTACTTAAATGTGTTGATAACCATTAAGCGCCAAATTTTTGGCCCCTCTCTCAGGCACATGGGTGTCAAGTGGCCAGGGGCCGAGCTACGTTCCCACCCCTCCGCTGAGCCCTCCGACTTCGCGCTAGCGTGGGTCATGTGGCATTAATATGGCTTGGGGTTGGGCTAACCACCTACCCCCTTTGGTGGTGGTATAATTGTAGCGAGAACTGGGGGATGGGGCCTATCATCCCACCCCCCCTACACCAAGCCTCTCCACCGTGGTCATGTGTGATGCCGTAGAATGGGGGCCAGGGCTAACTACTCGACCCCTCCCTCTAATTGCGTCTACCACATGTCATTAAATATAAATGCTAACATATATATATATCAAGAACCAAAGTGGTGGCATGGTGGTTATATGTTGGACTTAATGTGATGATATCAAGGGGTTGAACCCCACCAAGGTCGGTCGGTCAACCTATAAGAAATTTAGCCAATCACCGAGGGCCAGATGGCACCCTCTCATTGGGCCACATGGTACCTCAACATTGGTCCATTATGAAATCCAATAACCAATCACAAATTGCCAACCTTGTATGTACGATACTGCCACATGTTAGTATGAGATTATCTCGTCTAGTATCATACCCTACACAGTCAGTTGATGATGTCAGTTTTACGACCTACCCAATCAGCATCCTAATCAACAATGCAAGTTGACTTTTAGTTGTTTGCCAAAAAATTCATAATGTCATAACTTTTTCATACAATATCAGATTGAGGCGATTCAAGCATTGTTGGAATCAGAACGATGAGATCTACAATTTGGCATTAGTTTTGGGCAATTCTAAGAACTTTGATTTTTGAGCATATTTTAACCCCTAGATCATTCTAAATCACCTTCCTTTGTAAAAAAATTGTCAAATGTAACATATTTACATGCATGAGTCTATGTAACACACGGATGATGAATCTATCCAATCTATATATATATATATATATATATATATATATATATATATATATATAGAGAGAGAGAGAGAGAGAGAGAGAGAGAGAGAGAGAGAGAGAGAGTGTAGTGTGTTCAAATTTGGGAGCCCAAAAGGAATTTCTGAGTGGATAAAACGCACAAAAAAAGGCCATGTGGGAAAAGTGCCCAAGTTTAGGGGTTTTGGACCCAAAGTGTGGGCTTAAAATCAAGCAAAAAAGAATTTAAATTAATTTTGGTCAGGTAGGTTTAGGTTGGACAGCAAGGCTGAGGGACGTCATCTGTTGGGGTTTACACCCCATGATCAAGTATAAATTAGATTCCTGTGAGAGGTCATTTCGCATCATAGCAATCACACTTGTGAGGACAAGAAAGCCTAAGAGAGAAAGAGAGAGTCGCAGCTAGAAGAGGATGAGTTAAGAGGTATGTTTATGAGATTGGTAAGGAGATTTATGTCTAAGAAAATAAGGAGGTTGAGCATTGTATTCTAGGAAAGGCTAAGTATTCTATTTTTTTGAAGAAAAGAAGAGGTTGTCGCGTTATGTTCTTTGCTCAAAGAGGGATGTAGAGGCCGCAGAGGGCCACAGGAAGTCATAGAGGTTCGCAGCCTGTTTTGTGGATAAGTTGTAGGTAGAGAAGGGGGGGTCGAGAGGCCTTGTACCCTGTGGAAGAGAGTCTTGAAGATCAGGCCTAAAAAGGCCCCAGTAGAGTAAGCAAGGAGAGCTAAGAGGCCTTAGCATTATGCGTAGAATAATCATTGTAGGGCATATCTTATCTAAGGCTACGCCAAAATCCTAGAAGGGGTCGAAATGCCTCAGACTCTTATGAACAGGGGGTCTGAGGTGCCTCAAATTATAGAGAGGTCAGCAAGAGTTATGAATGAGGTTGTTTTTCTATGTAGGAGGATTGTTGAGTTGTTTTAATGGAGTCTAGTTGGTGAAAGAGTATCAACTAAGTGGGTTTATGCTAATAAGTACAGTTGACTGAAGGGAAGTGTACACTATGAGTTTGAGAATCCTGCCAGGTGGGAAACAAGAGGAAAATAACTAAAGGAGTTGATCACTACGTGATTTTGGAGGCAAAGGATAGCAAGGTACATCAAGGGAAAAGAGGACTAAAATGGATGGAGGTAAAGGACTGCTACAACAAGTAAGTCAATCTATTTTGTCTTTTTCCTAATGGGCATATTGAATATCTAAAGGATTAGACCTCAAGCCCTAGATTTTATATACTGTGTATACTAGTTTGTATCAAGGGTTGTAAATGGCCATAATCCCTAGTACAAGAACCCTAGTTTTTTTCTTATTAAAGGACTAATGAGAAATATGATTTGGGCCCATATATTCTTATGTACTATTGTTGATTTCACTATTGTTTATTTCCATTGTGAAAAGTGATTTCGATTAAACATTACTATTTTGTTTGTGTGCTAAGTTTAAACATAGAATATACATAGGGTGTAAGGAATTTCAACATAGTGGAATTCGAATTTAGATCCCCTTGAAACCATGGAAGTTATTGCTTCTTAATGTTTTTATTTGTTTGAAAATGGTATTGTGTATAGAATAATTTTTTAATTATTTTTCTTATGATGATGACAAATTGATAATTATAGTATGAGATTTTTATGTTTTCCTTTCATGACATAATCTCGGTTAATATTGGTAATCATGTTTGTTTTGCAGATTTCACAAAGTATCTAAAATTTGGAGAGCTAAGAAGGAGTTTGATCATTTTCATTGGAGAGTTTTTCATCAATTTTTTGCAAAAGATTGGGATTTCCAATATCAGAGGTTGATCGGCATTTGTTGGCAAGGTATGTTACATTTACGTCCATAAATATGTTCTCATGGTTATGGAGTTATCTATTAACTCAATCATTTCTCCTTGTTGAGTATTTTATTTTTTCAATCTAAAACTATAATTTTGGATCATTTGAATGAATTTAACAGCCATGAAAAATGGTTAGATTATAGTTTTAAATTTCTTAAGTTATAGTTATGAGTTTATTATGATTTCATCTACAAAATTTAGGTAAAATCCCCCTCTAAACCACAATTTAGTTAATAAGTAACACATGCCATTAGTGGAAAGTGCGTTAGTGGAAGTGCTCTAGTATCAACAATCCTTCGACTAACACATGATCAAGAAAAGAAGGTTTATCCTGAAAAGTGGCTTTATTACATATCATCCAGACTCCCCAACAGGTGATTAACATAAGTGCTTTGAAAGCACGAGTTGTGGGATTAGTATATCATTGTATACTGTTATAGCTCTGATACCACTTGTTATGGATCTGATCCAAAAATATAAGATAACAGAAATAAACCCAAGAAATAACAAGATCTGAATATAGATAGAAACGATTCTTTATTGATCAAACCCTTAAGGTAGGGCAACACCATACATTCACTCCTTAAGGAAGGAGAACACTCCACAAGCCATATGTCTGTTCATAAAATAATCCTTGACATCTCTCAATGGGGAGTCTCTAGCCTTTATATAGGCCTCATACATACAATACCATGGGTCATTACCATGGTTGCCTCAATACCATATATCTAATTGGTGGGCTCCAGTATTGCAACAATAATTCTGCAACTCCTGGGACTCCCTTCTTTAATTTATCAACCTGGTAGTTCATAACAAACTTGGAAGCGACGGTGCTATATGCACAAGTACTAGCTCTTGTCGCAGGCTGTCACTTGATCAGCTGGCACAAGTCCGCTAGGAGCTAAGCCAACTTCTATGAGCTCTTAGAAGAAGCTTTTAATTGTGATGGATGAAAACTAACTCAACCAGAGGCTAATCTACTTGCAGAAAGAATTTGAAAGCTAGAAAGGAACGCAAACCCTAACAAACCCTAGTTTTAACGACTAACCCTACTAGTGCAAGTAAAAGGATGAACGCTACAGAAATGGATGCCATTGACTTCTATAAAGGTAAAATGCATGTGACTAAGCTTCTTCTAAAGAGAAATATGAAGAAAACATCTTTCTGCATTTTTGAGTAATTTGTCAAAATTATTTTTCATGTGCTTTAATTGTTTTTGATTGTGGAGAGGTTGATTGGAAAAAGGAAATGGAGTAGGTGCTTGCAGGAGGTTGGGAAGGTTAGAAGAGGGCATAAGGGGTCCCTAACACCCTTCTAGAGAGTTTCACAGTGCTAGGATCTCAAGAAACCGCTTTCGTGAGCTTCTACAGGGAGTCTGCAGGGGTTCTACAGGATGTATTGTAGCTTCTACAGGATGTTTCTACAAGATGTTCTAAAAGGGAATTTTGAAGGGCTGATGGAGGAAAAAAGGTGAATAAGTGGGTATGGATGTTGGATGATGATGTGGAGGGGTCCAGGACCTAGCAAACGAAGCGGGTGAGTGATAAGGATGGTTGGATTTGTTCAAGGAGGAGTAGAGCAATGTTGCACAAAAATATGGAAATTAGGTCAAAGTGAGGGAACGTAGCAGATGTGAGGCAAGAATCAAAGTTGGAGGACGGAGCAAGTGGTATTGATGGAGTAGGTGTAGGAAAAGAGGTATCGCAAGTGCTTTGCAAGTTATTTTCCAAACTATTCAAACAAAGACTCGGAAAACCAAAGACCTAGCTACTTTAACCTAATCTGACCTAAATATCAGCAAAGAAAATGAACAGAAGTTTATTGGCAACAGAATCATGTGAAATAGCTATGCAGACTAAGCAATCATGGACCTGAACATGTAACCACAACTGGTATCAACTTCCACAAATGAGAATCTAACACTAACAATTGCATGATGAAGCAAAGACAGTGTTTTTGTTGGCGGCAAGGACACCTTGGTCCCAGCGCATGGTCCCACGGAGGGAGAGGTGAGATCAGGGGTGCTTGATAGCTTTTTTCTGAAGATCTTCTCTGTTATCAACCTATCAAACCAATCTAAACATGAAAAGCCTATTTAATCATCAATAATGACCTAGGTAACCAAGAAAAACTGTAATCTACTTAATAGAAATTATTTGATAAAGACATCAACAACACATAACAGTACACAAAGGAAGCCTTGGCACTTGGGTTGGGCCCAACCCAAGAGCTGCAGGCTCCTAAGAAAAAGCTCAGAACTGGTGCCAAATGAAACTGCTTTCCATTACTCAAAAATAACCATGTCACAAAAAAACGTTGTACAGCAGAAGCTACAAAATGAGCTGAGAAACTAATAACACTATAGTGCAGAATACAACTGTTCAAAAAAGTAACCTACGAAGGCTGGAAGCTTTCATATTTATGCACCACGAGGACCTCCAACAGTCCTCCTTGATTCGAGGGGCTTGGCTGCCCAAACTGCTAGTACTCAATCCCTTTATAAAAGCTGCTTGACTGCCCTTGGGAATCAACGTTGGTGGGCTACTGAACTTCGAGCTGATGGTGGAGAACTCGAGGAAGAGGCCATTTAGTGCAGGAGGCACCCTTCCTACGAATCCTCAACCTTGTCCCCTTGCATTCGGCTGTCAAATGGCTCATAAATGCTTGCCCTTGGTCCAAAAGTTGTCCAAAAATCTGCAATAAACACGTATTAGTCTTCATGGTCAAGTGAATATCCTCATTCGTTCAATCAACGTAAATATACTCAAAAGCATGCATAAACTATGAAGAATGGTGGATTAATTGAGAACAATAGGCAAAATGAGCCCAATAAGTTACCCATTTTTGGGCTCATCACTAATACCATGGGCTTATTACATTATTGCTAACTACTTGTGGTCCCATACATGATACGGGTTAACCACCTTATTTATTACTATGGCCCATCCCATTATTACATTATTCCCTTGGGTACCTCCCTCTGTACCCCATATTATCCCCCCTAGGTATACTAAATTCCACCCCCCTTAACATGTTTCATCCCCGAAACATAAGAAGAACACAAATAACAAAATATACTCAAAAGAGTAGTCCATTGGTACCCTGCACGTGCATCTATCCATCCTAGAGAAAGGTGAACCCTCGATCTAGCTGGTGCCTCACTCGCTTGAGATGGAAGTTGACCCTAGTGGCTCTTCTGTTTTGATGTGTAGGAGGTGGATCAGTGCCCTTCTCTATCTGTCATGCGGGGGTTGTTGTCCTTGTGGCTAATTCGTTGCCATCTTGTTGGTTGTTTTCTTGCAAGGTGATGTGGGTGGTGATATGCTGAAGTGTTAACCAACAGTGTATCTTTCTTTAATTCACCATCTAATGGAGCTTGATTGGTATCTAGTACATGTTGTGGTGCCTGTTGTTGTTTCTTATCTTCCAATATTACTTCAACCACTGAGTCCTCATCTGATGTATCAATACTTGTAACATTTTCTGCTTCAGCTTCCTTGGACTCTACCTATTTTTCTGGTACTTGGTTTGATGTTTGTGTTTGGTTGTCAACCATCAAGGGCTCATCATCTGATGTGTCAGTCCCTAGAACATCTTCTGCTTCAGCTTCCTTGGACTCTACCTGTTTATTGATGGAAATATCCTGTAAGGTAATTTTCTTCTTTTTATAACAAAGCTTCAGGAATTTCTTCTACACGTTAATATTGATAGTACCCATTGATTCCATCCAAGGGTATCCCAAAACAACATCCATGTTACCCATATCTGAAGTATAAAAATCGGAATGCAATACATACTTATCCATAGAAATCTTCAAATATTTATAAACTTGCACCTGCTCATTATTAACCTGTGTGTGCTCCATTTGTTTTGCTAGAACTTGCAATTTTTTTGCCAAATTGACATTTATAAGATTTTGCTTACAACTAGGATTTATAGACACAATGATTTTCTCCTTCTGAATACATCCATGAACCTGCAATAAGGAGATACAAGTAGAAAATAACCCCACATGTTTTTCATTATCTTGTTTTCTAGCATGAGACCATCGGTCTAAAAGGAATTTTTCAAATTCTTCATCGGGCAGGTCAGAACACTTCTTTTTGTTAAGTAATTCCCACCATGTGGCCGCCTCATCTTTAAATTGTTCCACTACCAAAAATTTCCAATGTTTTTCCCATAATGACTTTTTTCTTTTTATGTATTCTTCAATAGTAGGACCATTATCTTTTCTTGTAAAATATAAAACCGCCATGAAGAGGGTTTTGAAAAAAATACACTTACTTGGCAAAAATTTGAAATGGCCACAATTTAGTCAATATTGCTCAGAATCCCTATTATAACCTATTTTTTGAAATGGAACAACCATTCTGCTTCTTCCCATGTGATAGAAATCCCGAGCTAGGCACTGGAATTTCTAATTCGCACTGCAACTGTCCCGTTGTCACAAAAATTTCTATAAAAAAAGAGTTGATTTTAAATCAAAGAGATCTCCCTCATATGGACTCTGATTCGACTGTTTTTTTTTTAATTGGGTATTTTTTCTCCAAAAACTCAGATCTATAATTAGATTTTGCAGATTTTGTACCAGAATGTACAGATCTGATCTGCAAACTCGCTGCCCTGAAAAATGTCTACAACAGAGCTGATTTTTAAATCAGCGATATCTCCCTTATCCGGACTCCGATTCAGCTGATTTTTTTTTTGATTGGGTATTTTTTCACAAAAAAACCCAGATCTGCAATTAGATTCTATAGATCTTGCACCAAAACGTACAAATCTGATCTGCAAACTCGTCGCCCCAAAAAATGTCTGCAACGCAACTGATTTCTAAATCAGCAATATCTTCCTCATCCGGACTCAGATTCGGCCGATTTTTTTTTTCAAATTGGGTACTTTTTCGCAAAAAACCAAGATATGCAATTATATTCTACAAATTTTGCACCAAAATATACAAATCTGATCTGCAAACTCGCCATCAAAAAAATTCCTACAAAAAATTTAAAAAAAAAATAGATATATATATATATATATATATATATATATATATATATATATATATATACACACACACTCTGTTTTGCCCAAGAAAGTGATATGATACCACTTGTTATAAATCTAACCCAAAAATATATGATAATAGAAATAAACCCAAGAAATAACAAGATCTGAATATAGAAATGCTTCACTTTATTAATCAAACCCTTAAGGTAAGGCAACACCATACATTCACTCCTTAAGGAAGGAGAACACTCCACAAGCCATATGCATGTTCATTCAATAATCCTTGACATCTCTCAATGGGGAGTCTCTAGCCTCTATATAGGCATCATACATACAATACCATGGGTCATTACCATGGTTCCATCAATACCATGTATCTAATACCATGGGCTTATTACATTATTGCTAACTATTTGTGGTCCCTTACATGATACGGGTTAACCACCTTATTTATTACTATGGTCCATCCCATTATTACATTATTCCCTTGGGTACCTCCCTCTGTACCCCATATTATCCCCCCTAGGTATACTACATATACATGTGCCTTCCACTTCATCCCCAGCTGAGTCACAAGTTTTCCCTAGTACGAAGCTATAGAAATGCCAAAATTGCATGGTGAAAGGGTAATGTATAAAAATATGTGTGGTTGTTTCTTCACTCCCTTTACATAGAGCACTCCAACCTAGAAAAATATTATAATTTCTTTACATACATCTTAGGTAGGGACCCTTTTTTCCATCAAACACCCCATAATTACTCGAGTCTTTGTCAATCATTTGGATCTTTAGAATAGTTACCACAACCATTTCAAGACTTCATTGGCTCCGGATAAATTTAGAAGAGTGTATCTAAGTTTTGGAGTGTATGGTCTAAATGGAGTGGTTGTGTCCTCAATGATAATTGGCTCCTTTGACTGCGGCTGGGGTCTGCCTACTTTGATCCGTGTGCTCCTTCTTGCTTTAAAGTACATGGAGGTTTGCCTCTTTCGCTTCCCTTTTTGTTTTGGATGTGTTTTTAAGGCGGCCAGCATAGCTGCTGCCTCTCTTGCCAATATTTCTGGTGATTTCCCCCTTTGTTGTTTTGTTTCCATGCTTCCTGTAGAAGCCTCTGTGTCAACTGTTTCTGCCTGTATTGTGGCCATTTCAGGATCTTTCTTTACCTTTTGTTTTGGTGTGACTATTGTGGCTGTGCCAACCTTTACTTGGGATGTTTTTGCCTTCTCTGCTCTCCTCTGCAGTCTCTTTTCCCTTGGTGTTTGTGTTGTTGTTCCTTGCTCTGTTTTAGGCTCAGCAATTTGGCCCTTTCCCTCTTTCTCTTTTTGTCCTGCTTGTGCTTGTTTGTCCTGTGTTTCTTTACCACTGGTTTTATCTCCTGCTTCAATGTGTTCTCCTTCTTCACTACTGAATGAGGTGATCTCCTCGGCCAGAATTCTGATATCGTCATCTCTGGACATGTTTCAGAAAATTTCCAAAGAGAGGGGGACAGTGTATGTGTGGAGGGAATCTTCCACTAAAAGTTTGATGAGCCCATGATGGGCTAACTGATCTGGTGTCCCTTCATTCAATTTTGTGCCACATTCACTTAATGATTGTAGAAGAAAATAGGGGATGCTCAACTTCTCTTCTGGAGGTAAATCCATTCCATGTCTTAGTTCATTCAGCAACCTGAAATGATAGCCATAGACAATGTTGAACCTCCCTTCACAGGTAATTTATTTCATGATTTGGAAACTGAATTCGCTCCAGAGAGGAGGTAAGCTGGTTCTCCGGACCCTATTCTTGTCTTCTACAGGATGTTCCTCAGGGAGGAAGAATGCTTTCTTGGCTGCCTAGCCCAATTACCTTTCTTCTTTGCTCCAAGGGAGCCCTAATGGGAGACCAGTAACATGACTGATGAGCTCAGGGGTAACTTCTAAGGTCAAACCCCTAAAATTCACTGTGGCCTGTGTCTTTGATTCAGGTCTTAGGGACATTAAGAATTCCTCCTTTATCTCATCGTCATGACCCTGAATTTTGTCACAAAAGGACATCCAATTGGCGCGGGTGAAGAGGTCCACCACCTCCGAATGCTCACATAGCTTGTTGGGATCCGAAGGTTCTTTCCTGATAAACCCTCCTGGCATGGTGAGAGTGCCCTGTTTTATGCTCTGATTAGAAAAGGGAATGTTGTTTATGGATTTCTCTCTTGAATTTTGGGAAGGGATTTCAACTATCAATTAGCACCAATTCCCTGGCTTTAAGGTTGTTGTTGCCCAGAACTCGGTTATCTGTTTATGAAGGAAGAAATTGGGTTTCCACAGATAGAGTACAGAGCTCAATGTTTATTCTCAGCATACATACAAACATGCAAATTCAAATTCTTCATACACAGGCTAGCCCTCACAGTTGTGTATCTTTGCTACAGGATAATTTTCTCTTCTTCTTTTTTAACAGGAACTGTGGAGGAGAATTTTGACGCAAAAACGACTGAGAAATATCGTGCAACACACAGGAAAACTATTATTTCCAACTCACAGGCGGATTTTTCTCGGACTCCCCAATTTGAGACAGTTCAATTCACCACCTTTTCGAAACATACCATGCATGGAAGAGTGTTTTCGAGCCTACCTCTCTCGGAACTCCAAATTCGACAAAGAAAAGTCCAGGCTTCCCTGCTCCGGAAAGCTGTGTCGTACTTCCTGTAGAACTCTTGTCGGCTTCTGTAGGATGTCACTGTGCCTCTGAACAAGCCCGATATGCGGGAGATTTTTTTTTGAAACAGGCCGAAAAACTTGGTGGAGGACGACGGGTTAACAGATTTCAGAAGCAGAGGACACGTACTTCGGCTGAGGACATTGCAAGTGCGAATGATTAGACAGTGGTGAGAGTCTTCAGCCGAGTATCTTTTGACTGTGGTGGAATTTGTGGCGAGGGGATGAGGTAGCCGGACCAAACCATTGATCCAACGTCATGGCCATCATTTCTCTGCGTGTCTCTGACCGCCATCACCTCCCCTCCTACCATTAACCGCCGCCACCACTGCCAGTCATGACAATTTTCCCCGACTAAACACTCCACACGTGTCGGCTATACATTTCGTCAGCAAATTTGAAGGTAACTGAGCTTGTTCAGATCCCATGAAACTATGTAACTGGCTGAGATCCCATTCAATCCAAACCATTTTCATAGGCATGCAGCTTTCGAATATAGTTTATGCAATTGACGAATGGGTTTAGAGACTTACCTACGTGGTCATGGACGCATTATACAGACTTTGGGTCTCGAGACCATTCCTTCGCTTGTTGCTGCCTCATGCACAGGTGTTAGACCCCATTCCTTCATTCTTTGATGTTGTATGCACGGGTTTTGGAACCCGATCCTTCGGTTGTTAACGCTGCATGTACAGGCTCTGTTTGGTTTCAGCTGCTGAGGGTGTTTTCACATCCAAGAGGAGCTTTTTGCATGTTCCCTTTGTTGGTTTCGACTGTTCTTGCTTCCAGAATATGTCTCCCAGAGGGATCAACTGCTACAGGATTCCTGTAGGATGTCCTGTAGTTGCTTATCCTCCTAGAATGCAAGCTAAACGAGCAAGGTTATGTTGCTGACAAGGGATTCAGTTGATGAAGAGTCTAGATGGAGATTGACAGGTAGGGTGAGCTCGACATTATTGCTTGGTTTGTCGCTGAAAAATTCTTGCTGGCAATCTGAGGAAAACAGGGTTTTTTGTATGACTGTGCAGGAACACATAACCAGGTGGGTGACGGAGGTGTAAGGAGATGGAACAGGGTGCCATATGGTGATGGGTGGAAACAGGGGTGGCTACAGGCCTAACAAATAGATTCCAACCTTCATATTCCCCTCCAAGATCGATTTTGGCTTGCCCAAAGGTTCTATAGGATGTTTCCTATAGAAGACATAAACTGCCTGTAGAATAGGCAGAACTTCCTCTAGAAGGTGAAATCTGCCCCCGAATATGATCAAATCCTAGGAGAGGCGAGTGGTCATGGAGGAAGTATCTGTGAGGGTGTCCTGTAGCCTGGTGTGGACCCTTGTCCTTGTTTTGCACGACCTTCCTATCATGCAATATATTCCCTGCAACCTGCAATTATTCCACAGAGATTAGGCCTGTTTTTCTTTCTTTTTTTTTCTTTTTTTTTTCGAGAGAGAGAGAGACAGCTGGAGCACCTCCATGAGGTTTTCACCCTCACTGTCTACCCTGGGTGCCTCTAAGAAGTTTTCACCCAAGGATCTTTTTATTTCATTTCTCTGTTTTCTTTTTTCTTTTTTGATGCTCAAGGTGTGGGTGGAGTAGAGACAAGTCCCTGCTCCACTACTAGCACTGATTTGTCCAAAGTTTCAATGAATTCGTGCCTCGAAAGGGGTTTCCTATAGATTTTCAATCGATGCCCATTGACGAGCATGGAGATGGCTTCTTCATCAATGGTCCTGATAAGGACTGAACCATTGTCGTTGCATTTCTCCACTGTATATGGTCCTAACCACCTTGTCCTCAGATTCCCTTTGAAATCCTTGTATCTTGAGTCATACAGCAGCGCCCAATCTCCTGGCTGGAATTTCTTTTCATTAAGGTGTCGGTCATTCCATATCTTCGTCTGGAGTTGAACTACTTCTGAGTGGAGGAGGGCCTGCATTCTCTGTTCATCTGATCCATTCAGCTACAGTAATCTTTCCCGTTGTGCATAGCTGAGATCTAGGTCCAGCTGAGCTGCCACCCTCAATGTGTTGTACTCGAATTCTATGGACAGCAGAGCCTTCTTCCCATAGACCAGCTCATAAGGTGTGAAAACTGTTGTAGTTTTACAAGTGGTGTTGTAGGCCCAGGTGGCTTCAACCAAGCGATCTGCCCAATCCTTCCTGCTGTTTCTCACCACTTTAGTCAAAATCTCTTCCAACGATCTATTAGTAACTTCCACCTGCCCATTAGCTTGCGGATGATAAGGGGTGGAAGTTTTGTGCTTGATCTTGTGATGAGCGAGCAGGTCTTCAATCAGGTTAGAGGTGAACTAACTTCCTTGATCGGTGACTAGCTCTCTTGGGTAGCCAAATTTGTAGAAGATATTTTCCCTTAAAAACTCAGCCACTTTTCCTTCTGTCGCTGCCTTGATTGCCTTGGTTTCTGCCCACTTTGTCAGGTAGTCTGTGCACACAATGATGTAAGACCTTTGCTTTGAAGGAGGGTTGATAGGACCCACAAAATCCATGCCCCACTTCTCAAATGGCTCGAAGGTCACTTGAGGTTGGAGGGGAATTTCATCCCTTGGAGTCAGTTTCCCCATCCTTTGACATCGGTCACATTGGCTGATGTATCTTCTGACATCTTGATGAAGAGTGGGCCAATAGTAGCCTGCCTGTAGAATTTTGAAGGCAATCCTTTTCGCTGCAAAGTGACCTCCACAAGGCCCATCATGACAGGTCAAGAGGATGTCGAAAACTTCCTCCTCCCTAACACAACGCCTCAAGATCTGATCTGGGCCAAGTTTAAACAGGTTGCCCCCGATCCAAGTGAATGGGGCACTTTTCCTCACAATTTTTCTCTTCTCTCTTGAGGATAGGTGTGGAGGGAACTATGCTGAGACCAAGTAATTTTCTATATCAGCAAACCATGGAGAGAGTACTGAAATAGCAAACAAGTGTTCGTCTGGCATCTGGTCATCCACTGTCCCTTCTTCACCTACAGGCAAATCCAATCTAGACAAAAAGTCAGCAACAACATTTTCCTTACCTGGCTTGTCCACAATGGTCAAATCAAATTGTTGCAACAAGAGTAACCATCTAATGATACGAGCATTTACATCAGGCTTATTCATTAAATATCTAATCGCAGCATGATCAGTGTGTATGAATGTTTGATAACCAGTGATGTAGTGTATGAACTTGTTTAGGGAATGGACTACAACCAAGAACTCTTTTTCGGTTACAGTATAGTTCATCTCTGCCTTGGACACGTTTTTGCTGACAAAGTATATGGAATATGGTAGTTTCTCCTCAAATTGTCCTAAGGCTGCCCCTATGGCCTTGTTCGAGGCATCGGTGTGGATGTGGAAAGGTAGGGCCCAGTTTGGGCCTCTCAAGATCGAGGCGAACACTAGCTTATCTTTCAACTCATCCAAAGCCCCTTGACAGTCGTCAGTCCATTTAAACTCAACATATTTCCCTAAGAGGCCAAACAATGGCGAGGCTAGCTTACTGAAATCTTTAATGAATCTTCTATAATATCCTGCTAAGCCTAGAAAACTCCAAACATATCTTACCTTTTGAGGAGGTGGAACCTTTTGGATGATAGCAATTTTGTTATGATCCACCTGTAATCCTTGCTGAGAAATGGTATGACCTAACACGGTCCATTCAGTCATCAGGAATTCACATTTTTCAAGGCTGAGGGACAAGTTCATCTCAATACACTTGGTTAAAAACTTTTCCCAGGTTAGACAATGCTTCTTGGAAGTTAGACCCATAAGGAGTAAAGTCATCCATATAGATTTCCACCGAATCGTGAACCAGCTCAGCAAATATGCTCAATACTGCTCTCTGGAAAGTGGCAGGAGCGTTGCATAGCCCAAAGGGAAGGACCCGGTAGGAAAAGGTTCCCCAAGGACAAGTGAAGGTGGTCTTATCTTGGTCTTCCAGGCTGATTTGGATTTGATTATACCCGCTGAACCCATCTAGGAAAGAAAAGAACTTCTTCCCTGCCAGCCCATCTAGCACTTGATCTATGAAAGGCAAAGGGAAATGGTCCTTCTTGGTGGCTTTGTTAAGTTCTCGATAATCTACATAGATTCTCCACTTCCCATTTTTCTTGGGTACAAGCACCAGAGGAGAAACCCATTCGCTGTCCAAGATGGGGTAGATGAATCCTGCATCCAACAACTTTTGCAATTCTTCTTTAACGATGTCCTTAAGGGCTGGATTCATTCTCCTCTAAGGCTATCTGACTGGCTTACAATCCTCTTTAATGTAAATGTGATGGGTATAGACCGAAGGGTGGACTCCTTTCATCTCCTTATAGCTGCAAGCGAAGGCATACAAATGGTGGCTCAATAAGCTACAGAGCTCCTTCTCCTGAGAGGAAGATAGGGATGAGCTGATCTTTAAGGTTCTTTCAGGGCCAAATTCCACATTTTTAACTCTGGGTGAGGTCGGATCGGCCACACAGAGGTCCACTAAAGCGCTGGCTTAGGTACCTTCCACTAACTCCTCTAACGATAGTGCACTGGGAGGTGGATTCTGAATCAAATTCTCGATCAAGTCATCCTCGGTCAGAGGACCTCCCCTAGCAGCTTCTACTGTGCACAATGGTGCAGAGTAGACTTCACCCTCATCTCCCTCCCTCAACCAGAGTGGTAAGTCGTGTTCTAACAGAGGTTGGGCAGGAGGGTATAGGACTAGCTGTTTGGACATAGGCCCATTCTTGATGGTCATGCTTGCAGCTCAACAACTGATGTAAGCATCCGCAGTAGCTAACCAATGCCTTCCCAAAATGAGGGGGTATCCAATGATTTTTGCCTTTGGTTGAAGGACCAAGAATTCCGCAGGGTACTCCCAGGAATCAACAGAGACCAGGACATCCTCCACAATCCCTTCAGGAGTCACGGTGGAGCAGTCTGCCAACTGCAGTACTGTCGAGGTCTTTATTAAGGAACCTTGGAAGTTAAGTTTAAGCATAGTGTCCCTGGTCATCACATTAATGGCAGCCCCTAGATCAATCAAGGTGTGGGGGATTATGGTGCCATTGATGTGGACATCAACTGCAGGACTCCCAAGGTCCAAATATTTTGGACAGATTATTTGTCCCAACATCATATCGGATAGTTGTCCTATGAAATTGATAGTCGGGGCATCTCTCTTGCGCCTGCCTGGGTGCCTGAAACCCTTCTCCTTGTTCAATTTGTTGTAGATTGGTACATCTTTTATGGCCTGGAGAAGTGGGATTTTCACACACAACTGTTTAAGTTCTCCCAGAAGTTCAGTCTCCTCTAGGTTTAGTTGCGTGGCTACTATTAGTCTCTCAGGAAAGGGTGGAATGGCTTTGGGTTCACTTTCCTGTTTCTCTTCCTCTTCCTCCGGGGGAGGAGGCTGGCAATCTGGAAGGACCTTTCCAGATCGTAGGTTGATCTCCTAAATCTCCACAGCATAGGTAGAGAATGTTGTCTCTCCAGTGTATACCTACTGGGCCTGTCTATTGTTGGGGTTCGGGTTCGATTGAGCAGGCATCTGGGGTTGTCTTGGAGGAGCAGGAGGTAATGATTGTGGTTGAGTAGGAGGTGGAGGCAAAATAGCGGGAGGAGAGTTGTATTGGGGCCTCCACCCTAGTTGAGGTGCATTCCACTGAGGTTGTGGCTGGACATGAGAGTGAAACGAATGAGAAACAAGTTGAGTATGGTATTGAGATGGATAAGACCAAGGAGGAGGTGTGGACCAGGAACGATGAGCAGGGGGGCCCAGAGAAGGCATGTGAGCGGATTGGTTGGGGTTGTAATAAGTTTGGGATGTTCCTTGCATCCCCTGCTGGTAAGGTCTGGACCCATACGGCCTCCTTTGGTTAAGGAAGTAGAGTGGCTCAGTGGCCTCTTCAGCCCCTTGGTACATGGCTTTAAGTCCATGTAAGGTTTGGCACTGGTTCGTGGGGTGGTATTCCTCACAAACAAAACATACCTCCACTCAGTGCAATGGACACTCGTTCTTAGGATGCTTCCTTATACATTTGGAACAAAAAATGGCCAAAACCCTCTCAGCTTCCTCTTTCTTCTATTGGATCGGAAAGTATCCAGTTGCATGACAATGGTCTGTCTCATCTCACTTTTGAGGTCTTCCATCTGATTAGCAAACTCATGCTTGGAGAAGGTGGTATTAGCTGAGAGTGGATTCCCCCTACCTCGTTTCCAGGCTGCCCTAGAGTGGTTTCTAAACACAGTCTTTATGCCCTCATAAGGCATTTGGTAGATGTCTCCTCCAGCTAGCAGATGGAGGGTATCTAGAAGGTCTTTAGGGACTCCTCAGAGCAAAACCAGCTTCAGAGATTCAGGGTCAAGCATGCACCTGGCCCGTTTATAGCTAAGTTGGAACCTTTCCTCGTAGTCTTCTAAAGACTCATCACTTCCCATGGTCATTCGAAAGATCTCTCCCTTTATTTCCTTTGACCTACAATAGTCCCGGTATTTGTTGTTAAAGGCTTGCTGCATCTGAGCCCAAGTTGTGATACTGTTTCCAGGTAGCCCCATGAACTAGCGTAGTGCTGCATCCTTGAGGGTAGAGGGAAAGAGTTTCAACTTTTGCTCGTCTTCTGCATAGTCATAAGTTCGACAAAGGACAGAAAACTCAAACAGGAAGGTATTAGGGTCTTCAGTGGTCAATCCATGGAAATGAGGTAAGGCTGAGGGACTTATGTTTTTCATCTTCACGTCCCTGTTGGTCTATCGGATGGGGAAGGCACCTTCTATTCTCTCCTCATCTTCTCTACCGTTTCTATTTTCAGCCATGGTCTCAAAAGGAATGTTTTCTTGCTCTTCTTCTGTTATAGGATCTTCGTATATCTCAGGAGGTTCACCTACAGGTTATTCTGGATCACTGCCACCAAAGAAGAGAGAAGGGTGACTCAGTGATGTGGTGGGGGTGTTGGGTAGGAATTTTCCAGTATTGTCTCTATTCCTACGAGGCATGAAATGAAATATTTTCGTTTGCTTTTGTTTTTTCTGCTTGTACCTGCAACACTGAAATAGATTGAATTGCAACTAACTAAAATCTATCTTGCTGAAATGAAAATGCAAAAGTGAAATAAAAGCAGGAAAGGACTAATCTATTTTGTTGAAATGAAATTGCAGGAATGAAATGCTAGGCTACGCTTGCAGAATTGAAATTGCGGATTTGAAATGCGAATCTACGCTTGCATAATTGAAATTGCGGAATTGAAATGCTAATTTACGCTTGCAGAATTGAAATGCTAATCTATGAAAGCAAGAAAGGTCTAATCTACTTTTTCAGAAATGAAATTGCAGAATGGAAATGAAATAAACTACTTAGTAGAAGGTTGTAGTAGAAAATAGAAAAAAAGCAGCAATCACAAGTACTCTGATGCTTCCCCAGCAACAACGCCAAAAAGCATGGTGGGCTCCAGTATTGCAGCAATAATGCTGCAACTCCTGGGACTCCCTTATTTACTTTTATCAACCCGGTAGTTCATAACAAACTTGGAAGCGACGGTGCTATATGCACAAGTACTAGCTCTTGCCGCAGGCTGTCACTTGATCAGCTGGCACAAGTCCGCTAGAAGCTAAGCCAACTTCTATGAGTTCTTAGAAGAAGCTTTTAACTGTGATGGACGAAAACTAACTCAACCAGAGGCTAATCTACTTGCAGAAAGAAGTTGAAAGCTAGAAAGGAACGCAAACCCTAACAAACCCTAGTTTTACCGACTAACCCTACTAGTGCAAGTAAAAGGATGAACGCTACAAAAATGGATGCCATTGACTTCTAGAAAGGTAAAATGCATGTGACTAAGCTTCTTCTGAAGAGAAATATGAAGAAAACATCTTTTTTCATTTTTGAGTAATTTGTCAGAATTATTTTGCATGTGCTTTAACTGTTTTTGACTGTGCAGAGGTTGATTGGCAAAAGGAAATGGAGTAGGTGCTTGCAGGAGGTTGGGAAGGTTAGAAGAGTGCATAAGGGGTCCCTAGCACCCTTCCAGAGAGTTTCACAATGCTCAGATCTCAAGAAACGGCTTTCGTGAGCTTCTACAGGAAGTCTGCAGGGGTTCTACAGGATGTATTGTAGCTTCTACAAGATGTTCCGAAAGGGAATTTTGAAGGGCTGATGGAGGAAAAAAGGTGAAGAAGTGGGTATGGAGGTTGGATGATGATGTGGAGGGGTCCAGGACCTAGCGAACGAAGCGGGTGAGTGATAAGGATGGTTGGATTTGTTCAAGGAGGGGTAGAGCAATGTTGCACAAAAATATGGAAATTAGGTCAAAGTGAGGGAACGTAGCAAATGTGAGGCAAGAATCAGAGTTGGAGGATGGAGAAAGTGGTATTGATGGAGTAGGGGTAGGCAAAGAGGTATCACAGGTGCTCTGCAAGTTATTTTCCAAACTATTCAAACAAAGACTCGGAAAACCAAAGACCTAGCTACTTTAACCTAATCTGACCTGAATATCAGCAAAGAAAATGAACAGAAGTTTATTGGAAACATAATCATGTGAAATAGCTATGCAGACTAAGCAATCATGGACCTAAACATGTAACCACAACTGGTATCAACTTCCACAAATGAGAATCTAACACTAACAATTGCATGATGAAGCAAAGACAATGTTTTTGGTGGCGGCAAGGACACCTTGGTCCCAGCTCATGGTCCCACGGAGGGAGAGGTGAGATCAGGGGTGCTTGATAGACTTTTTCTGAAGATCTTCTCTATTATCAACCTATCAAACCAATCTGAACATGCAAAGCCTATTTAATCATCAACAATGACCTCGGTAACCAAGCAAGACTGTAATCTACTTAACAGAAATTATTTGATAAAGACATCAACAACACATAACAGTACACAAAGGAAGCCTTGGCACTTGGGTTGGGCCCAACCCCAAGAGTTGCAGGCTCCTAAGAAAAAGCTCAGAACTAGTGCCAAATGAAACTGCTTTCCATTACTCAAAGATAACCATGTCACAAAAAAAGTTGTATAGCAGAAGCTACAAAATGAGCTGAGAAACTAGCAGCACTATAGTGCAGAATACAATTGTTCAAAAAAGTAACCTACAAAGGCTGGAAGCCTTCCTATTTATGCACCACAAGGACCTCCAATAGTCCTCCTTGATTTGAGGGGCTTGGCTGCCCAAACTGCTAGTACTCAATCCCTTCATAAAAGTTGCTTGGCTGCCCTTGGGAATCAACGTTGGTGAGCTGCTGAACTCCGAGCTGTTGGTGGAGAACTCGAGGAAGAGGCCATTTAGTGCAGGAGACACCCTTCCTATGAATCCCCAGCCTTGTCTCCTTGCATTTGGCTGTCAAATGGCTCATAAATGCTTGCCCTTGGTCCAAAATTTGTCCAAAAATCTGCAATAAACACGTATTAGTCTTCATGGTCAAGTGACTATCCTCATTCGTTCAATAAACATAAATATACTCAAAAACATGCATAAACTATGAAGAATGGTGGATTAATTGAGAACAACAGGCAAAATGAGCCCAATAAGTTACCCATTTTTTGGCTCATCACTAATACCATGGGCTTATTACATTATTGCTAACTACTTGTGGTCCCTTACATGATACGGGTAAACCACCTTATTTATTACTATGGCCCATCCCATTATTACATTATTCCCTTGGGTACCTCCCTCTGTACCCCATATTACCCCCCCTAGATATACTACATTCCACCCCCCTTAACATGTTTCGTCCCTGAAACATAAGAAGAACACAAATAATAAGATCTACACAAAAGAGTAGTCCATTGGTACCATGCACGTGCATCTATCCATCCCAGAGAAATGTGAACCCTCGATCTAGCTAGTGCCTCGCTCACTTGAGATGGAAGTTGACCCTAGCGGCTCTTCTGTTTTGATGTGTAGTAGGTGGATCAGTTCCCTTCTCTATCTATCATGCGGGGGTTGTTGTCCTTGTGGCTAATTCGTTGCCATCTTGTTGGTTGTTTTCTCGCAAGGTGATGTCGGTGGTGATATGCTGAAGTGTTAACCAACAGTGTATCTTTCTTTAATTCACCATCTAATGGAGCTTGATTGGTATCAGGTACATGTTGTGGTGCCTGCTGTTGTTTCGTATCTTCCAATATTACTTCAACCACTGAGTCCTCATCTGATGTATCAATACTTGTAACATTTTCTGCTTCAGCTTCCTTGGACTCTACCTATTTTTCTGGTACCTGGTTTGATGTTTGTGTTTGGTTGTCGACCATCAAGGGCTCATCATATGATGTGTCAGTCCCTGGAACATCTTCTGCTTCAGCTTCCTTGGACTCTACCTGATTATTGATGGAAATATCCTGTAAGGTAATTTTCTTCTTTTTATACCAGAGCTTCAGGAATTTCTTCTACACGTTAATATTGAGAGTACCCACTAATTCCATCCAAGGGTATCCCAAAACAACATCCATGCTACCCATATCTGAAGTATAAAAATCGGAATGCAATACATACTTATCCATAGAAATCTTCAAAGATTTATAAACTTGCACCCGCTCATTATTAACCTGTGTGTGCTCCATTTGTTTTTCTGGAACTTGCAATTTTTTTGCCAAATTGACATTTATAAGATTTCGCTTGCAACTAGGATTTATAGACACAATGATTTTCTCCTTCTAAATACATCCATGAACCTGCAATAAGGAGATACAAGTAGAAAATAACCCCACATGTTTTTCATTATCTTGTTTTCTAGCATGAGACCATCGGTCTAAAAGGAATTTTTCAAATTCTTCATTGGGCAGGTTGGAACACTTCTTTTTGTTAAGTAATTCCCACCATGTGGCCGCCTCATCTTTAAATTGTTCCACTACCCAAACTTTCCAATGTTTTGCCCATAATAACTTTTTTTTTTATGTATTCTTCAATAGTAGGACCATTATCTTTTCTTGTAAAATATAAAACCGCCATGAAGAGGGTTTTGAAAAAAAATTCACTTACTTGGCAAAAATTTGAAATGGCCACAATTTAGTCAATATTGCTCAGAATCCCTATTATAACCTATTTTTTGAAATGGAACAACCATTCTGCTTCTTCCCATGTGATAGAAATCCCGAGCTAGGCACTGGAATTTCTGATTCGCACTGCAACTATCACGTCATCACAAAAATTTCTGTAAAAAAAGAGTTGATTTTAAATCAGCGAGATCTCCCTCATATGGACTCCAATTCGATTGTTTTTTTTTTTTAATTGGGTATTTTTTCTCCAAAAACTCAAATCTGCAATTAGATTTTGCAGATTCTGTACCAGAATGTACAGATCTGATCTGCAAACTCGCTGCCCCGAAAAATGTCTACAATAGAGCTGATTTTTAAATCAGCGATATCTCCCTTATCCAGACTCCGATTCAGCTATTTTTTTTTAATTGGGTATTTTTTCACAAAAAAATCCATATCTGCAATTAGATTCTATAGATTTTGCACCAGAATGTACAAATCTGATTTGCAAACTCGTCCCCCCGAAAAATGTCTGCAACATAGCTGATTTTTAAATCAGCAATATTTCCCTCATCCGGACTCCGATTCGGCCGATTTTTTTTTCAAATTGAGTATTTTTTTCACAAAAAACCTAGATCTACAATTAGATTCTACAAATTTTGCACCAAAATGTACAAATCTGATCTGCAAACTCGCCACCCAAAAAATTCCTGCAAAAAAAATATATATATATATATATATACACTCCGTTTTGCCCAAGAATGTGCTCTGATACCACTTGTTATAAATCTAACCCAAAAAATATGATAATAGAAATAAACCCAAGAAATAACAAGATCTGAATATAGAAATTCTTCACTTTATTAATCAAACCCTTAAGGTAGGGCAACACCATACATTCACTCCTTAAGGAAGGAGAACACTCCACAAGCCATATGCATGTTCATACAATAATCCTTGACATCTCTCAATGGAAAGTCTCTAGCCTCTTTATAGGCCTCATACATACAATACCATAGGTCATTACCATGGTTCCATCAATACCATCTATCTAACACCATGGGCTTATTACATTATTGCTAACTATTTGTGGTCCCTTACATGATATGGGTTAACCACCTTATTTATTAATATGGTCCATCCCATTATTACATTATTCCCTTGGGTACCTCCCTCTGTACCCATATTATCCCCCCCAGGTATACTACATATACATGTGCCTTCCACTTCATCCCCATCCGAGTCACAAGTTTTCCCTAATACGAAGCTATAGAAATGCCAAAATTGCATGGTGAAAGGGTAATGTATAAAAATATGTGTGGTTGTTTCTTCACTCCCTTTACATAGAGCACTCCAACCTGGACGAATATTATAATTTCTTTACATACATCTTAGGTAGGGACCCTTTTTTCCATCAAACACCACATAATTACTCGAGTCTTTGTCAATCATTTGGATCTTTAGAATAGTTACCACAACCATTTCAAGACTTCATTGGCTCCAGATAAATTTAGGAGAATGTATCTAAGTTTTGGAGTGTATGGTATAAATGGAGAGAATCTCCATACTAGTTAATCTTCCAAGTTTGTCACTATTATGTGACTAGCTACTAGAGCGGTTAGGTACCCATTCCAAACTGCATGATACCCCACTGCCAACCCCGTCTATTATGTATACTTCCAACCTTGCCTCCATATGGTTGTGATTGTTGGGTTATCAATATGCACAAGTTTAGAGATTCCTCTATCTAGAAGGAATTTAATGAGTAGTTGAGGAAGGACATATCTCTCACCACATCCAGGCTAGGGATCAGTTCCAATTCTCACTCTGGAGGCATTGCTGACTCTCCAAGATAATATGTTAATGATTAGGTCGAAGGAATTCATTACCACTCTCTAGATCACTAAAATATTTCTTTGAGGTTTATCATCCTCCCAAGAACTCAGAGCAATATACTTTTGTGAAGCTAAAGTGGTCCAAAGGCTCTAAGTAGAAAAATCCTCTAGCCACATTTGGTAACTAGTGCTTTTGAGAACATGAATATATTTTTGAGGCCCCAACCTCCTAGGAGCTTTAGCATTGTAATTTTGTCCCATATTACCCAATGAAGTACATGTTTTTCTCGGGTCCCTTCTCAAAGAAAATTGAAACAAATTATGGGAAATTTTTCCATAATACATTTGAGTATATCCATGCTAATGACATATATTAAACAGAAATGGCTTCTAGGACCAATTTTACGAAAACTAGCCACCCTATCTTGGAGATCCACCTTAGACTCCAACTCTTTAGTCGTTTCTCTAACTTGTCTATTAGCCAGAACCGATCCATCTTGTTGTAGCAGTTTGGCTTAAGGTGAAAGCCCAAGTACTTTAGGCCATCTCCTAGTAGCTTTGTAACATAAGGAAAGATATGATTTATTTGTTTAGTATCCCCTTCTTCCAAATTGTGAAGGGAGATTATATACTTCCTATCGTTTATGACCATTCATGTGGCTTTGACAAAGAGTGTTAATATCTCCATTAATTTGTCTATGTCTCTTGGGGAACCATTGGAGAAAATGAGAATATCATCAACAAAAAGTAAATGTGTTATTTCCATGGTGTATGTTATTAGTGTACCTTGAAACTCACCTCGTGTTTTGGCCTCATCCCGTAGATGACTCAAACCTTTAGCCACTAGAAATAATAATAATGGTGAGAGAGGGAACCCTTGATGCAACCATTTGTGAGCATGAAAAAAGGGATATGTTGATTCATTAATCAAAATTGCAAAAGAAACTTTCTAGAGATAGCTCATCACCCAAGATATGAAACTTGGACTAAAACCTACATGAATCAGAAGAAGTCTGATGTACAGCCAGCTGACCCTATCGCATTCTTTCGAAAGATCAATCTTGAATAAAAACCTTTCAGATTATGTACTTTAATGTTGTTTAAACCTTCCTTAGCCACTTGTATTGCTTCATGGATTTTTCTTCCTTCCAAGCATCCAAATTCCTCCTTTGATATTGATTTTGAGAGGATGGGATTGAGCCTGTTGGCTATCACTTTAGCTATTAACTTGTATATGAAATTGAAAAATTAAATAGGTTTAAAGTCTTCAAAGGACATTAGGGATTCCACTTTTAGGATTAGAGCTATAAATCTAGAGTTGGAAGCAGGTAGAATTCTTCCCTCCCTTCTAGATTCTTCAAAAATAAACAAATTATTCTCGATAATATCAAAGAGGCCTAGGAATAATTTCAATTCCAAACCATCAAGGAAAGGGATTTTTCCTTTTCAAAATTATGGAGAATAAATTTAAGCTCTTCCTCTAAAATATTTTCCATTAAAGACATGTTTTCCTCTTCTTCTACAAATCCTGGAAAATTTTGAGATATTCTAAGAGCTTCTACTATGGTGGTCTCTTTTGATTCAAATAAAAGATTTTGAAAGTGATTCTTACCTAGTTCTACTAGGCCTTCAAAGTTTGATACCTCCCAGACACTCCAGACCCTGCAGCTCTAGATAGTGTTGCATAGCTTCCTGCCCTTGGCATATTCTTGAAAGGACTTGGTGTTCTCGTCTCCACATTCCAGCTATATTTCCCTATTTTTTAAGTGCCACTCAGCCTTATTTTCTTCTAATAGTATTTTTTCCTTACTTCCAACTTAAGGAGGGCCTCTCTTGTTTCAAAATTTGTGAACCAATCCCCCTCTTTTCCTAAAAATTCCTATATCTGCCTCTCGACGTCTACAAGTTCTTGTTCAGGTGCAAGTTTTTTTTTTCTATTCCTTCGATATTTCTTTAATGGATTTTAAGTTGGCTTCAAACTAGCCAATAGTTGAGGATCCCTCTTGAGGATTGAAGGTTCTCCAGTTTTGTTTGACTAAGAAGATGATTTTTTATTCTTTTATTTAGGAGGAGTTCATTTTGAAGGGGCTTGCTGGCTTTCATTATGTTCCCTTCATCTCAAAGAAAATTGGAGAGTGATATAACTCTCCACTGCTCCCTACCCACTATCTAATAAGGTTGAAACGTTATGTTAGATCCCTATAATACTAGTGTATCCCCCTTATTATTATTGTTAGTATAGCCCCTATTATTATTGTTGTTCCCTTGCATCCCTAATATTGTTATTCTTGTGCATTATAGAATCCCACTATTGTTATTTTTGTGCCCTTACACTATTATTTTTATGTAGGCTTTGATTATATTGTGACCCCTTAGACTCCTATATGTACAAGGAGGTCTTATCATTTGTTTCATCTAGGAATTGTTTATTTATGTCATGTAAAGGATGTTTCCCCCTTAAATATTATAATCTTTAAGTCATTGATCTATCTTTTATTTTGTTTTGTGAGCTGATTGCATAACATTTGGTATCCGAGATTTGGATTCTAGGGTTTTGTTGCTTCAAACAGGTCATATTTCCATTTTCTTTATAACATTTTTTCTACGAAGCTTAAGAATCTAATATTTTGATAACTTGGAATAGAAATCTTGGTGAACTTTGTGTAGAAATTCCAGATCTTGGTTCGCTATATTTTCTAAGATATGGTTCAAGGAAATTATGGTGTTTTGAATGCTCCATAATTTAGTCTTAAACATGTGACATAGGGAAAATCATCATTTCTCTTCAAGCATCAAATTTTAATTTCTTAAAATTTATTGAAATATCATGGAATGTATTTTTGTGGATCATTTTCAAGGCCGAAGGTTGAAACAATGACACATGGCATTCCGTACAAGTTACTTTACAAAACCAGTCCATAACCAAGTCATTGTGGGAGATTGGGAATAACCTTATCTTGAACAATACAATATCAATATGACTTATGGCATTGGAAATAAGACACTGAGGACTACCTCAGTACAAAATTTCAAACCTTGGAGAGTTGAAATTATAGAGTTACAATCTTTTCAAGATCGAGTTCCTAAAAGTAACAAAAAGGTGTGTATTTTTTAAAAATCGCATAAATTTTGTTTGAAAAATCAATGGAAGTTATTCCAATGGCATATTTAAGCATAGATATCATTATTTGGTTCTAAAATTTCTATTAAACAAAAGAATTTTACACCCATTAAGCCCTCATAAATCTCTACTATGACGCATGAAGAAGAAGAATTGCAACATGATATATCAAAATTATGGGACCAATTGCAACAAACTTCACTCTCACAAAGAGCAATCAAATATGAACTAAAAGGGGAAATGGATGGCTTAAAAGGGGAAATTTATGATTTAAAAGTAGAAATAAAAGTTTTGAAGGATGGTTTAAAAGTAGACATGGAAATAATAATGAATGTCAAGATCGAAGGAGTGACAAATTTGTTGCAAGAAAGGCTTCCCAGTGGTGACAAGGTAATCCATGAAAATCATGATGAGGACAAAAGGAATATGAATTATGATTTCAAAGACTCCAATTTTGGATTTAAGATCCACCGCATTCCAAATATCGATATAAGTAATTTTGATAGCAAGGATCAGATAACATCGATACTACAAATGGATCAATATTTTGATCTCCATGATGTGCGACAAACACAAAAGTATGAATTTCATATTTATATTTAGAACCAAATCAGTTTATATGGTATCGATGGATTTTTTCTCGTAAACCACTTTTCACTTGGTCAATTTTAATGGAGGAAATGGTAGCACATTATGAGGATACAAAGAGAAACTCCTTCTTTATCCAATTGATAAATCTCAAATAAAAGGGTTCAATGGTAGAGCACATTGAGGACTTACAAAAATTGAATATCACGGTAGTGCATAAGATTGATGTCTTCATAGGGACTTTATAGGATAACATCCAACCTAAGGTTCATCTTTTTGAACCTAATTCATTGGAGAAGGCATTTAGGGTGGCAATAAAAGTTGAAAGCAAAATTATGGCAACAAGGAATTCTACCACTCATAACTATAAAAATGGAAGTGTTGTTGCTCCTAGCCTTCCACAACCTACAAGGTTGACACCACAACAATTAGAGGGAAACATAGAAAAAGGGCTTTGTTACAGTTGTGATAGAAAATGCACTAAAGGTCATAAGTGTGTTAAGAAGAAATTATTTACATAGGTTGTGAAGAGGAGGAAGAAAAGGAACAAGAAACATCAAAAGAGGAGGATATACACCAAGAACAAACCCCAAAGAAAGAAGAAATGAATTCAACCATACCTTGTACTTCATTGGCAGGAATTACCACTCCTCAAACTCTAAATATAGAAGGATATATCAAGAAGATAAAGGTAATAGTGTTGATTGATTCGGGTAGTACTAATAATTTTATTCATTGTAAGATAGCTGAAGAATTGAATTGCTTCCTATATCCAGCATCTGAGTGTCAAGTGATGGTTGCAAATGGAGGAACTATAAATTGCTCTGGAAAGTGCCTTAATATCAAGCTAACCATGGGGGAATATGTATTTAAGAGTTCAATGTTTTCTGTTCCAATGTGTGGTGTTGATGTTGTACTAGGAGTCTGATGGTTACAATCTTTAGGGATGATAGCTTTTAATTTTCAAGAAATTTTATTGAATTTTTTTTGGGAAGGAAAGGAAGTTGAATTAAGGGGTATCGTAAGGAAACCAGTAAAGATAATTAGCTCTAATGGCATGACAAATATTCTAAAGAAAGAACAATGGGGCGTAATTACACAATTATGCTCACTAGAGGTTCAAAAATTGAAGTCATACGTTTCTCCAGATCTGCAAAAAGTCTTGGACAATCATTCCAAGGTATTTGAGACTCCCAAAGGCTTCCCACCTATTTGTGATCATGATCATGCTATTCATTTGATTCCAGAAAGTGTTCCTCCAAAAATTAGGCCTTACATATATCCCTATGCCCAAAAGAGTGAAATTGAACGTATGGTTGAAGAAATTCTAGAGGTCGGTATAATTAAACCTAGTCAAAATTCTTTCTCTACTCCAGTATTATCGATACACAAGAAGGATGGGTCATGGGATATGTGTCTGTATTATAGGGAGCTTAACAAGCTCACTATTAAAGATAAATTTCCCATTCTTGTTATTGATGAATTGTTGGATGAATTACATGGAGAAATTTACTTCACCAAGATGGATCTTCATTTCGGATATCATCAAATTAGAATGAAGACTGAAGATATTCTGAAAAAATCATTCAGAACTCATGAGGGTCATTATGAATTTTTGTTCATGCTTTTGGCCTTACTAATGCACCTTCCACATTTCAAAGTTTGATGAATTCCATTTTCAAACCCTTCGTTAGAAAAATTGTGTTAGTATTTTTTGACAATATACTAATCTACAACAAGTCTTGGAAGGATCATGTTCAACATGTTGATAGGGTGCTCAAATTATTGGAGGACAAACAATTATATGCAAAAAGCTCCAAATGTTTCTTTGGAGTAGAGGAGGTGGAATATTTGGGTCATATTGTATCTCATGAGGGTGTTAAGGAAGACCCTAACAAAACTAAATCCATCAAGGAATGGAAAATTTCCAAAAACATAAAGCATCTTCGAGGATTTCTCGAGTTGACATGGTATTATTGCAAGTTTGTTAAGAATTATGGGAGAAGAGCAGCACCTCTAACAACATTATTGAAGAAAGATGCATTTTCTTGGACTCCATAAGCAACTAAGGCATTTGAAAATATTAAAGAGGCAATGTTCCAAGCACCGGTCTTAGCTACGCCAGACTTCACAAAAACCTTTATTGTGGAATGTGATGCCTCAAGAAATTGAATTTGTGTTGTTTTAATGCAATAAGGAAGACCCATTTATTTTGAAATTCATCCAATCAAGGGGAAGTATTTACACAAATCTATTTATGAGAAGGAAATGTTGGAAAAACTACATGCACTAAAGAAATGGCGACCTTACTTCATGGGAAGACACTTCAAGGTAAAAACAGATCATGATAGTCTTAAATACTTTTTGGAACAAAGAGTACCTTCAAAAGAGAAGAAAAAATGGGTCACAAAGATGTTGGGTTATGACTTTTAAATCATCTACAAAAAAGGTAAACAAAATTTTGTTGCAGATGAACTCTCAAGAAAGGATGAGGATGTGGAAGAACTACTTTGTGCCATTTCTATCCAAACTAATTGGATAACCGAAGCAAGGGATGAAAGGAAGAATTACATATAGGTGTGACACTCATTCAAAAGTTGCAGCAATATCCTAGTACATCTAATACATTTAGTTGGAAAAATGATTCATTATGGTACAAAGATCACATATATCTTTGTAAGAATTCCCAACTCAAACAAAAGATTGTTTTTGAATTGCACACCCCCCCCCCCCCCTTAGAAGGGCACTTAGGATTTCTTAAAACTTACCACAGGGTCAAGAAGGATTTTCTTTGGGATGACCTTAGATCTGATATTTAGAATTTTGTGGCAGAATGTTTGGTTTTCCAAAAAAATAAATTTGAGATAATTAAGACGCTAGTTATGTTACAACCTATCCATTCCAAGTCAGCATTGGGAGGAGTTCTCAATGGATTTTATCACAAGTTTACTAAGTCTAAAGGAAAGAGTGTCATCATGGTGATAGTTGATATACTTACCAAGTATGCACACTTTTGTGGATTATCTCATCCCTTTAAATCCAATATAGTTGATACTGCAGTTATTGAAACAATTCAAAAGTTACATGGAAACCCAAAGATTATTATAAGTGACAGAGATCCCATTTTCACTGGAATTTTTGGAGAGAATTATTTTCTTGTCTTGGTACCCAATTGGCTCATATCTCATCATATCATCCTTAATCTGATGGGAAAACTGAGATAGTGAACAAATGTTTGGAAGGATATCTTCATTGCTTTGTATATGATAAACAAACACAATGGGTCAAGTGGTTACCTATAGTTGAATATTGGTATAACACTTCCTTCCATATTGTAGAAAAAATGACCCCATTTATGGCACTTCATGGATTTCATCCACCATCCATCACATTATCTTTAAGATAAAATTATAAGGTTCAAGTAGTGGAAGATCACATCGAGCATCAAAAACAAGTCCTCCAACTTTTAAAGGATAACTTCACTCTGGTGCAGAATCAAATGAAATAACAAGAAGATCAACATCGTAGTGAAAGAATTTTTTATGTAGGTGATCAGGTATTTTTACGGATACAACCATACAAACAAATGTCCCTCGAGCAAGCTAAGAAGGATAATAAATTATCACCCAAGTACTATGGTCCTTAAAAGGTGTTGTAAAAGATTGGTACTATGGCATACAAATTGGAGCTACCTGCATCTTTTCGAGTACACCCAGTTTTCCATGTTTCATGCTTAAATAATGTTAACGGTGACAAGCTCCCAATTCAAAAAAAATTCCGGTGTTGCTTGTGAGAACGACGTTATGGAGTGAACAAGCCACGTTGATCGGTTTTAGAGCAAGGTAGAGTAGATTGTTGTTACACTCTATATGTTGTTACAAATTGTTGTTACACACTGTATGTTGTTAAAGGTGTTGTTGTTACACGACGTGCTGTTAAAGATGATTGTGGTTACACCTCGAATCTTATTACAAGGATGTTGTTACCTAGTGATTTATGTTACATCCCAAACCTTCATTTGAACACAAGACGTCGTTGGACCGTAGCTAGCAAAGTCGGGGGTACTATTCCACACAACAGCTGTCGGAAGTTATGAATTGTTTATTTAGAAGTAACAGATCCAAACGGTTGTGATCTTAACCAATGTATCTAAATAGAATTTGTATTTAGGAATAGGTTATAACAATTTCTATTTTATGATCAGCATGAGAATTGTGAGATTCTCATGACTGATCTATTCCTGATTTTGGGTATGTAATAACTATAAAAGAAACTCAATTTCTCATGTACGAGGATGACATAGAGAAAGAATTGTTACTCTGATCTTGTAACTTTTAATTATTTTTAATATTGAAGGCACTACGGTGATGTTGTTACTGTTTCTCATTTGATTCTTTAACTAATCTCGTGTTCATTCCTGTGCCCCTACTAGGGAACAAGGGCCCTCCTCTTTAGCAGGGACTGCAGCGGTAGAAGTATTTGTATATTATTGTTTCGTTTATTATTTGCATGGTTTTTTACTGTTGTTGTATAAATTTTAGAATATATCCTCTTCAGTTTCAATATTATATTATGTTGTTACACTGGTTTGATTAAACAGAATGGTAGTTGACCAGCTAGTGTAGTTATTAGTTCAGTGTGTGGCACGCCCTTGCTCTGGTAATTGTGAACTGTGATTTAATTTTTGTAGAGTGTTTTAATTTCTACATGAATAATTTAATTTCTGCAATTGATTCAGCGGCATTTTTATTGTTTCTTTCTATTTTCATTCTTGGCTATAGTGTATCGGCACAGATAGTGCAAACTCCATTGAAACAACAAGACCTGCCCTGGGTTGACAATTAAATGGTTGCAGTCTTGGTCAATTAGGATTGATTAAAATAGCACTACACAGCCCATTGGTATGGTTCCAACATCGTGACTCCACTTTCTGGGTACTGAACCTACTTCAGATATCTACTTGGTTCAAATTGAGGGCATTTACTCTAATCGTTAAAGTCCCAATGTTATAGGATCATTTCTCACCCTTGTATACTTGATTCTCTAAGTCATGGACTCGGGCAGCCCTTTCCCTTTAGACTTGGTCCATTTACTAAAAAACATTATTTTAAATTCCATATGTGACTCTTCCCTTCAAAAATCACTTGCACAAGCGGGTTCAGTTATACCCAACCAGCGTATATAATATAAAATATAAAATCCCTATTTTATGGGCAAGGTTTACAGGTTCCATTGGAAGCCTACCTAGAGGAGCTCATGGCCTAAATGTATCTGTTGTGGGGAAAAATGCCTATGCAGGACGATCCTATCCACCTAAGGTGTGACAGTGCCTTAGCAACAAACAGATACAGCTACTCTGGTTCTTTCCTTTATGAAATGTGAAAGAGGGGAGATCAATGGACTTACCGGTGTCTTCCGTTTGTCCCTCGATCTAGATCCTCTTCTCTTTGGGTGTTCACAGCTACTTGCCTCCTCGTTCGTCCAAGAGAACAGCTACTTGATTCCCGCGAGGTCACAAGAGAACAGCTACCTGTGACAAGAGAACAGCTACTTGCGACAAGAGAAGAACACAACACAAAGGCAAATATTCATATTCATAAATGATTTAGGATTAGAAGTAAATCAAATACACTAATGCAATCATACAAATACACCAGTATATAGGAGAAAACCAAGATAGCTTTATTGATTGATAACAGGGTTCAGGAAGAGATACAACCCAGAGGGCTCCAATCCAGCATCTCCTTCCCAGCAGAATGGAATTCCTATCTTCACCACCCTTCAAAGCATTAAGCACCCAATGATCCAGTCTCAAACCAACAGCAATTCTTTGCAATAACAAAATTCCAGCCTCTAGATCTCATGGAGGAGAGATCTATATATAGTTATTTTGGAGAGAGGATGAGTCAGCTTGAGATCTGACTAGTGTCCTCTCCCTCTATCAGTTCTTGAGTCCACTTGGAGGTTCTTGCTTCCACTTGGAGATTTGGAACCTCTTACTCATCACCAGTCGAATTCCCTGAGGCAAGTGTCATTTTGGAAGCTTCCTGGGCATTGACACATTGAGGAATGAGCCTGCCACTTGTCCAAACTCGCTCAGCGCAGGTAGCTAGTGCTGCAGTTGACATTCAACGCAGGTAGACAGTGGAGCAGTTGACATTCAGCGCAGATGCTCAGTGGAGCAGTTGACATGATCCTGAATTGACTTGTTTTTGAGCAGTTTCAGGTGGAGAACTTCTGTGAATTGCTGTGGTTTTCTAGCCTTGTTCCTCTAGGGGTAGGAACAACATGTTTAGGGACTTTGGATCCCTTAGATTATTGACATTTCATGCTCAATGTTGTAAGGCACAAAAATGTCTATAACAGTATCCCAACTAAAAAAAAATGTTTTGGGGTGATATAAATACACCTCATGGGAAGCCCTAAAGGGAGAAGAAAGATAGGATATTGATATTATATCCAATTGGTCCCTGATCAAGTTTGATTTATCCCTGTGCCTCTTTCACTCCCATCTATAGGAAACCCTTGTTTCCTCATAGATATTTCCATCTCCTTTATATGGAATCTATATGTATGCATTTGAAAGAGGATTGTTGAGGCTTGGGTTGGAAAGATCCAGAGGAAGGTTTCACTTGGAGTCGTGCTCAAATCAGGTTGTATTCTTCCATATTCTTTGCAGTGATCAATAAAAAAGCTTTGTCATTAGGGGAATTTTGATGTCTAAAATGGGCCTCCTAAGGAAAATGTACAACCAAAATAAACTTTATAAGGACCAATAGGATTCAAGATGATGATATCAACGAGGGGGGTGATTCACCATTTTTGGAGTAAAAAAGTACAAATATTAAAAAATAATAAAATATTAAAACTACTTTTTCAACTCGTATTTTCAACTTATCTCCCTAAGGTTTTACTCGAATTTCGAGCAGGAGTACTCGTTGGATGCAAAATTTAATTCCTCATCCAAGGAGTACCCATGTTGCATACTTTCGATGGACCATGCTACATGAAAAATGAGAAATACATGAAATAATGTGATTGCAATCACGTTTTTCATGTATTTCTCATTTTTCATGTAGTATGGTCCATCGAAAGTATGCAACATGGATACTCGTTGGATGAGGAATCAAACTTGGCATCCAACAAGTGTTTTCACTCGAAATTTGAGTAAACCCATAGGGAGATAAGTTGAAAATACGAGTTGAAAAAATAGTTGTTTTTTTTCCCTTCTAAAATTTGATGATGTAATCTAATCTTATTTTATTATTTCCACTATTATTTTATAATTTCCTTAGGAGGCCCATTTTAGACCTAAAAAGTCCCCTAATTCTTGTTCCTGATGTTATGATATTTATGCTCTAACTCATGTTATGATCTAGTTATGTATGATCTCACATTTTATATCTATATTCTTATATCATCTAACATTTATATCTCTAACATGCTTTGAACTACAGCTAGTATATATGATTTTCTGAAATGAGTTAAAGGTTTTGAAGCATTGGAGGAAGTAGAGGGTTTGGACCCTACAGGAACATCCTCAAACATAGGACCTATGGATACTATCTCTTTATCCCACTTTAGTATTTTAAGCATTAAGAATGCTTGTTTGCTTGCTTCTTATTGGTGTATGCCATTCAATCTGTTGGGGTTCTCAACCCAGCCCTAGGGTGTGATATTCCTGTAACAGAATTGGCAACTCCTCTAGGGAATACAATCTTGTATTTCCTTGTTTGAGTTGTTTCTCTCTTGATCTTGGCCTTTTTGTTTAGTTTCTTGGTTTTTCCAGTATATTTGACTTGTTTGCAATCTAGGCAAAAAAGTCTGATCTTTTGGATCAAACCTAAATTTGTATTTTTCTTTGTTGACTTTTGTATATGTAGCTTTTAATTCACACAGTCGTGTATACACATGTTTTTGTCCAAAGAAACACATGTATACGTAGGTTTCCTTAGTTACAGTCGCATATAAATGTTGGTCTACCATACCCTAGGAGAGTCTTGCTTCTTGTAGATTTTCAGTTTCCTATCTCTTTTTGTGGAAAGACCTAGTCAACCTAGGGTTTTCTTTTTGGTGAAGTGTTAGTTTCTGTGTTTGGGTTCAAGGCTTCTCAGTGAATTTCTTGGTTGTTCTGAGCTTTTGGAATAGGGAATTGGTTTCAATTCACTTATAACCCAGCCTTTACATTGCTTTGCCTTGCTTTCTTGAAAGTTGACATATTTGGTTTTTTCTTGGTTTTTGAGAAAGTCCTTGCAATCTTGAAAAGTTTTTTTGGTCTTCTTGAAATCTTTCCTGTTTGAGGGAGTTTTTACGCTGATGTTCAGATCATTTTTTTGAGTTTGTATCCTCTTTTCACTTTAAGTCTTTTCATGCTAATGATTCCTATGGCTAGTGAAATTTGAGGTCCTTTATGCTTGAATTTGATCTTGAAGCCTTTAGTAGATTTTGTTTTCTCAAGAACTCTTCTTGTCCTTAAAAAGAAAAAGGAGAAGAACATTTTGTTGTTGCCTTTCTTTTTCTTGTTGGTTTTTTTTGGTCTTTTTATCATTTTTGAGCAAATGTGAAGTCTTTTCATTGGGTTGAATTTGATTGATTTTGGGGAAAAGTTTGTGATTAAATTTGTTCTTCCTTTTGTAAATTTTTGGCCTTTTAATCTCTTTGAGAAACACATTTGCTTGCTTTAAGAGCAATCCTTAGAATCTTGCATTAAGCATTTTTAGTTTGCATTAGGATAGTTGCAATGTAAGAATTTTTGGTCTTTTTGTAGATTTTGAGTGTGTGGGCATGTGTTTTGAAAAAGAAAGGAGAATTTTTGCTTCCATAGTTTGTTCATAGAACCTTGTAGAAATATCTTTCATCAAAGAAAAAAGAGTTGCATCTGCATGTAGCCAGATTTTCCATTGATTTCTTCTTGCTTCAAATAACATCATAAGTTGCACTTCCATTTTACCCTTGACTTAAAGAATAGCAATTAAAATCAATAGCTAAAATTAAAATGAGCTAGAATTTTTTGATTTGTCATAGTTACGTCAACTAGTCTAGGTCATTTAGGTCCTTGGAATAGGTGTGTGGAGAGTTAACTCTCTAAGGCCACTCTAAATTTAAACATAGAAGTTGATTAAAAGAGTGAAATCCAGTGTCGTTAAGTTGTCTGTGAAAGCTCTTCTCTTCTGAGAGTTAAGCATGAGGGCAAGTGAAGGTAGGAAATAGAGATACCCCCTCTCCTACTTGTTGGATCCCAACCAAAGATTGTTATGCCCGGCTTCTAATATGAACTGGTGACCTTGTTTTCCATTCCTAAGGACCACATAGGTGACTACAGGGGGGAACACCTGTGGTACCTGAGGCAAACATTGTATCACTCTCACTAGTACTTCTGGAGGGTGCCCTTGTGAATCTAGGGTATTTGCACAGGCAAAGGATTTTGACTCGGGGTCAGCGTAACTGTTTTTGTTACCTTCGCTGGTAGGTTGGGGCCGTAATTATCCAAAACTATCTTCAGAAGGTCCTTTACTTTGCTTTCTTGTATTATTGTGTCCATTCATAATCACTCGGAGCGGAAATACTTGGAATTTGCTTGATTGATTATATCTTTAAGGACATTTCAATGAGTGCTCCTTGCTCCTAGATTGCCATAGCTTTATAATTTTTTGATTCTTTACAAGTTCTCCTAATAATTGAAAGTGGTTGATCGACTAGTTTGTCAGTCCAGGAGGCTTCTTGGGATCTCACCTACGAGTGTCCAATGTTTTCTCTCCATGTCACACCAGGTACATCATAAAATGGTAATATCGTTATCCTATTTTATTCAATAATTATGGAAATATAACGTGATATCCCTTTTGATGGTCGAGGTCGGCTGTCAGATTTAAGCAGGCGGGATGAATTACATGATGACTTGACCTTTTCCATGACCTATGAGCATTTAAAAATCACAACCAAAGCATGATGATCTTGTAATAATTTTCATTTAATGATCGATCATGCCAAAAAATGGAATTGTACCTCAGACTAGACCTACCATAACTTAGCATTAATAAGGAAACGTTACTTCTCAGTATGAATCTTACCTGCAAATCCTAATTTTAAATTCTTTCCTTCATCACCCTACCATTTACCCATTACTGAAGCATTGCATCTTCATTCAAAGTGCTCAGGGAGAAGAGAGGAGAACAGTTGCAGGGCTAGAATAGTTGAGTATTATGCAGACCGCTTCAGATCTTCTCAAGGGGAAAAAGAGGGTAGAACAACATTGAATTTGTGTATAGATGGGTGGAGTGAAAATTCGACATGAACTAGGATCAACAAAGGCCTTGGAAAACTACCCCAAATCATGCCAATTTTTTAAATATGCAGGTTGGTTTGAGTTTTTCCAAAGGCTGGAAGGATCAAACGGGGCAATTTCTATGGAATTCGTGAAGAATTTAGAGAGGAATCTAACGGAGGTGAGGGAATTAAAGTTGGAAGTTACAGAAGAGGTAATTGCTCGAATGACGGCATTACCAATAGAGGTTAAAAGGAGGTTTAATAGAAAACCTAATCACCCCTCCTTGAAGAAGTATTTTCTCCAAGGGGAGGAATGGCTGGTGAAGAAAGGAAGGGGGATTGACAAGTTGTCCCTTCCCCAGCCATGGGCCGATGTCGCCCCTTACCTCATTAAGTATATTACATGTGAGGGAAGGGAAAAAATCTTATTGAATTACCACTTCACGTTGCTAAACTGCCTTTGACATCGACAGTTGATAAACCTTCCCTACTTTTTGCTGGAAAATATCAAGCATATGGTTGTGGCCGTAAAAATAGTTGCGCATCCAAAGACTTGCATCAAAAACCACGTCCTCATCAAGCTAATTGTGTTGGACGCCCTAAGTCACCAAGGTAGGAGATGGGAGGAATTCATGAGAAAGAAGGCTAGGACCACCCGCATGAAGCAAACTGGGACGTATGAGGAAGCTTCGATAGAAACCAAGGAGCAGCCCAAGCCCTTGAAAGGAAGGGTTGGAAAGAGACTTGTTCACAAGCCATTGGTGATAAGCGGTCAAAACAAAGAATAAGGATTAGCGGGCACCCAGAGTCCCCATCCATGTCTAAGAAGAACAAGGAAGAAGCAAGGCAGAAGGATGAAGAGCAAGCTCGGCTGAAGGAACCTTCCTCACCAGGAAAGAACGAGACCCAATCCTTGTTGCTTAAAATTGAAAGTTTAGAAAAATAAAATGAAAACCTAAGGAACCAGTTAGCAGAGGATAAGATAGAGGTAAGGGCCCCGGGGTTAGATACTTCGGTTGAGGATGTAGACAGGGCCAGGAAGGTAAATGTTCTGGGTGTTGTGTGCACGGCCTGTGCTAAGGGGCTAGTGGTAAGGGGTATAGAGTCTGTGTAGTGGACACCACCTCAAGGGAAACACAAACTGAGTATTGGGAAGTTGACACACAAAAACCCATTGAATACGATGTTGTTACACAAGAACCATCATCTTAGACATAGCATTCCACAGAAAGTAATTTGGTAGCTGATACATAGGAACCCTTAGTTGACACTGTTGTTACACAAGAACCAGTAGTGGAAACAAAATCTAACCAAGGGGAAAAAGAAGAAGTTGATATACATGAACCTATGGTTGACATTGTTGTTACACAAGAACCAATAGTGGAAATAGAAGCTCACCAAGGGGAAAATGATACACAAGAACCTATGGATGACATTGTTATTACACAAGAACCAGCAATGGAAGTAGAGGCTAAACAGAGAGAAAAAGAAACTATTACACAAAAATCCATTAATGATGTTGTTGTGACACAAGAACCAGCAGTTGAAATGGAGTAGTTTCACCCTCGGGAGGTTGTTACACCTTCAATTGTTAGTGCATGTGGGAGAAAATTGGGTCATGATGAAGGATGGTGTTCTGAAAGAATGTTATTGATACTAGAGTTACAAAAATGGAAGCAGTAGGCGCTCTCTCTACAAGAGGGAATGATCATGCTCAAGGCACATAAAAGGATGATGGATTCACTCAGGGAGAAATGGTTAAAGGAAGAATGGGAAAGAGAATGGGAAGCGAGGAAACATAAGGAAGCTATGAAGAAGAAGGACAAATAGTTCCAGTTGTTACAACGGCAGGTTCTGGATCTAACAAATGATAATACAAAGCTTCATGAGCTTGCCTTGAACCTGCTAGGATGCAAGCGGCCTTCCCCATCACATCCAGTGTTCCTTTGGGAACGTTATTATTTATTTCAGTTAAAAGTAGTCTTTGAGAACAGACCTTATTTGGGTTCTTCTTCCCGTTCTTTTCTTGAAATTTTTCGTACTTGTGATTTTGATGAACAAAACTTAATTTGTGAGCTATTTTTGCATAACATAATGTGTGAATATGTCAACACAAAGATGATGGCAAGTGTTTTCTCCTATATGTGAGATTTGCAGTTGTGGGTCTTCCTTTCTTTTAGGAGAAACCAAATAGAATAACATATAGTCATGAAATTAGCTGAGACCAATGAAGAAAGGGCAGCTTTATGGGTCAGAGAAGAGCCAGGAATGGTTTATGAACTAAGACGTGAGTTTAAGTTGTTCTTGGGTACCTCGGGGATTAGGGAACAGTCAGCCACTTATAGAAAAAGGATTGTGGGGATTTGCCTCAATTTGTATGCACAAATGAAAAGTCGAGCATTAGCAGGGTGCCTTAAGCGCACCGAGGCATGTAGTGCTGAATTACAAGAAGGAGATCCTTTTGAGTATAGGAATTTCATGGTTGTTGTTACATGGGTACCCAAATATGCCCAAGTAATGCAAACATTTGGAGAATTCTGGATCAGACTTAGAATTGAATTTCCTCTTATTTGGTTACCAGTGGAAGAATACCAGTCGATTACCACTTGTATGACTATGAAGAAGAATCCTAGCCGTGACAGCTAGTGGCTACTCAGGGGTACAAGGCTCCTAGTGAAGACACTACTAGTGCCTATAATTTTACAGACTTGCATCGGGGGTATAGCAAGAGAAGCTGAGGTTTTGCATGGGGACATGCAATTGCTTCAGTTGGGGGGAGATGTTGGGTGTGGTTTTTATACCTATTTCCTACACTTTATTTCCCCAATTTTGATCCTCTTTCCCTCTAAGCCAACGAAACTTCACATGTTAATCACCCTTTTTCTCATTATATACAACCTATTTCGCCATCATGTTATTTTTCCATGTTTTGTTGAATATAACGATACAATATTCCTTTTTGTGGCTAACTAGGGTAAGCATTGGAGAAGTCTTTTGGATCCTCTTCTCTTTTTCAGGTGTTTCTTGCGAGAATGAGGTTATGGAGTGAACAAGCTGCGTTGATCGGTTTCAGAGTAGGGTAGAATAGATTGTTGTTACACTCTATATGTTGTTACAGATTGTTGTTACACACTTTATGTTGTTATAGGTGTTGTTGTTACATGACGTGATGTTAAAGATGACCATGGTTACACCTCGAATGCTATTACAGGGATGTTGTTGCCCAGTGATTGATGTTACATCCCAAATTTCCATTTGACCGCAGGACGTTGTTGCACTGTAGCTGGCAAAGTCGTGGGTACTATTCCACACAACAGCTGTCGGAAGTTATGAATTGTTTATTTAGAAGTAACAGATCCAAACGGTTGTGATCTTAACCAATGTATTTGAATAGCATTTGTATTTAGGAATATGTTATAATGATTTCTATTTTATGATTAGCATGAGAATCATGATATTCTCATGACTGATCTATTCTTGATTTTGGGTATGTAATAACTATAAAAGAAACTCAATTTCTCATGTACGAGGACGGCATAGAGAAAGCATTGTTACTCTGATCTTGTAACTTTTAATTATTTTTAATATTGAAGGCACTACGGTGATGTTGTTATTGTTTCTCATTTGATTCTTTAACTAATCTCATGTTCATTCTTGCGCCCCTGCTAGGGAGGAAGGGCCCTCCTCTTTAGCAGGGACTCCAGCAGTGGAAGTATTTGTATGTTATTGTTTCTTTTATTGTTTGTATGATTTTCTACTATTGCTGTATAAATTGTAGAATATATTTGCTTCAGTTCCAAAATTATATTATGTTGTTACACTGGTTTGATTAAACAGAATGGTAGTTGACCAACTGGTGTAGTTATTAGTTCAGTGTGTGGCATGCCCTTGCTCTGGTAATTATGAAGTGTGATTTCATTTTTGTAGAGTTTTTTAATTTTTGCATGAATGATTTAATTTTTGCAATTGATTCAACGACATTCTTTACTGTTTATTTCTATTTTCATTCTTGGCTATAGTGTATCAGCACAGATAGTGCAAACTCCATTGAAACAGCAAGACCTACCTTAGGTTGACAATTAAATGGTTGCAGTCTTGGTCAATTATGATTGATTAAAATAGCACTACACAACCCACTGGTATGGTTCCAACCTCGTGACTCCACTTTCTGGGTGCCGAACTTACTTCAGATATCTACTTGGTTCAAATTGAGGGTATTTATTTTGATCATTAAAGTCCCAATGTTATAGCATCATTTCTCACCCTTGTATACTTGATGCTCTAAGTCATGGACTTGGGCAACCCTTTCCCTTCAGACTTGGTCCATTTGCTAAAAAACATTATTTTAAATTCCATACATAACTCTTCCCTTCAAAAATCACGTGCACAAGCGGGTTCAGCTATACCCAACCCACGTATATAATTTAAAATATTATCAAAATTATAAAATCCCTATTTTATGGGCAAGGTTTATAGGTTACATCGGAAGCTTACCTAGAGGAGCCCGTGGCCTAACTGTATCCCAACTAAAATAAAAAATAAAAAATGTTTTGGGGTGATATAAATACACCTCATGGGAAGGCCTAAACAAAGGAGAAATATAGGATATTGATATTATATCCAATTTGCCCCTGATCAAGTCTGATTTATCCCTATACCTCCTTCACTCCCAACTATAGGAAACCCTTGTTTCCTCATAGATATTTCCATCTCCTTTATAGGGCATCTATGTGTATGCATTTGAAAGAGGATTTTTGAGGCTTGGGTTGGACGGATCCAGAGGAAGGTTTCACTTGGAGTCATGGTCGAATCAGGTTGTATTGTTCCACATTCTTTGCAGTCATCAATAAAGAAGCTTTTTCTTGTTCCTGATCTTATGATCTTTATTCTCTAACTCATGTTATGATTTATTTATGTATGATCTCACGTTTTATATCTATATTCTTATATCATCTAACATTTATATCTTGAACGTGATTTGAACTACAGCTAGTATATATGCTTTTCTGAAATGAATTACAGGTTTTGAAGCATTGGAGGAAGTAGAGGGTTTGGACCCTACATGAACACCCTCAAACGTAGGACCTACGAATATTATCTCTTCATCCCACTTTAGTATTTTAAGCATTAGGAATGCTTGTTTGCTTGCTTCTTGTTGGTGTGTGCCCTTTAATCTGTTGGGGTTCTCAACCCAAAACCTAGGGTGTGATATTCCCATAACAAAATTGGAAACTCTAGGGAATACAATCTTGTATTTCATTGTTTGGGTTGTTTCTATCTTGATTTGGGCCTTCTTTGTTTTTCCAGTATATTTGACTTATTTGCAATCTAGGCAAAAGGTCTAATCTTTTGGATCAAACCTAAATTTTTATTTTTCTTTGCTGACTTTTGTATACACAGCTTTTAATTCAAATAGTCACGTACACACATGATTTTGTCCAAAGAAACACGCGTATACGTAGGTTTCCTTGGTTACAGTCCTCTATACATGTAGGTATGTCATTACACAATCGCATATGCTTGGTTTTGAATGAATTTTTCAAATACTGAGTCTAATAAAGGGTTTTTCCTGATTTTTATTACTTCTATTTAGTCATTGATTATCTGGGAGAGTCTTGCTTCTTGTAGATTTTCAATTTCCTATCTCTCTTTGTGGAAAGACCTAGTCAACCTAGGGTTTTCTTTTTGGTGAAGTGTTAGTTTTTGTGTTTGGGTTCAAGGCTTCTCAGTGAAGTTCTTGGTTGTTCTGAGCTTTTGGAACAGGAAATTGGTTTCAATTCACTTATAACCCAGCCTTTACATTGCTTTGCCTTGCTTCCTTGAAAGTTGACATATTTGGTTTTTTCTTGGTTTTTGAGAAAGTCCTTGCAATCCTGAAAAGTTTTTTTGGTCTTCTTGAAATCTTTCTTGTTTGTTGGAGTTTTCATGTTGATGTTCAGATCATTTTTTTGAGTTTGTAGCTTTTTTTCACTTTAAGTCTTATCGTGTTAATGATTCCTATGGCTACTGAAATTTGAGGTCCTTTATGCTTGAATTTGATCTTGAAGCCTTTGGTAGCTTTTGTTTTCTCAAGAACTCTTCATGTCCTTAAAAAGAAAAAAGATAAAAACATTTTGTTGTTTCCTTTCTTTTTCTTGTTGGTTTTTTTTTGTCTTTTTATCATTTTTGAGCAAGTGTGAAGTCTTTTCATTGGGTTGAGTTTCATTGATTTTGGGGAAAAGTTTGTGATTAAATTTGTTCTTCCTTTTGTCAATTTTTTACCTTTTAATCTCTTTGATAAACACATTTGCTTGCTTTAAGAGCAATCATTAGGATCTTGCATTAAGCATTTTTAGTTTGCATTGGGATAGTTGCACTGTAAGAATTTTTAGTCTTTTTGTAGATTTTGAGTGTGTGAGCATGTGTTTTGAAAAAGAAAAGAGAATTTTTGCTTTCATAGTTTGTTCATAGAACCTTGTAGAAATCTCTTTCATCAAAGAAAAAAGAGTTGCATATGCATGTAGCCAGGCTTTCTATTGATTTCTTCTTCCTTCAAATAACATCATAAGTTGCACTTCCATTTTACCCTTGACTTAAAGAATAGCCATTAAAATCAAGCGTTAAAATTAAAATGAACTAGAATGTTTTGATTTGTCATAGTTACATCAACTAGTCTAGGTCATTTAGGGCCTTGGAATAGGTGTGTGGAGAGTTAACTCTCCAAGGACACTCTAAATTTAAACATAGAAGTTGATTAAAAGAGTGAAATCCAGTGTCATTAAGTTGTCTAAGAAATTTCCTCTCTTCTGGGAGTTAAGCACGAGCGCGAGTGAAGGCAGGGAAGAGAGATACCCCCTCTCCTACTTGTTGGATCCCGACCAAAGACTGTTCTTTCCAGCTTCCAATATGAACTAGTGACCTTGGTTACCATTCCTAATGACCACATAGGTGACTGCAGGGGGGAATACCTGTGGTACCTAATGCAAATGTTGTATCACTCTCATTAGTACTTCTGAAGGGTGGCCTTACGAATCTCGGGTACTTGCACGAGCAAAGGATTTTGACTTGGGGTCAGCGTAACTGTTTTTGTTACCTTCGCTAGTAGGTTGGGGCTGTAATTATCCAAAATTATCTTGAAAAGGTCCTTTACTTCGCTTTCTCGTATTTTGGTGTCTAGTCATAATCACCCGGAGCATAAATACTTGGAAGTTGCTTGATTTATTGTATCTTTAATGACATTTCAGTGAGTTCTCTTTGCTCCTAGATTGCCATAGCTTTATAATTTTTTTATTCTTTACAAGTTCTCTTAATAATTAAAATTGGTAGATCAACCAGTTCCGGTCCAAGAGGCTTCTTGGGATCTCATCTACGACTGTCAAGCCTTATTCTAGAAGGCATAGGATCAATTCTGCTGGTGATTTTCAATTAGTACCAGTGAACGCATAGGAGATTGATCCTCTACTTCAGGCTATAGTTTCACAGGGTGGACCTAGTGTAAGTCATGATTTGGATAGGGACACTCAAGCCCTTTCTAGGCTTCTCTTCCAGTCAAAAGACGAAGTTGAGGTTGAAGATATTCCTAAGTCCCCAGTGACTCCTTGTTCGCCTCTTCCTCCCAATTATCTAGACGTTCTATTATATGTTTGGACCCTGACTGACAAGCCAGCAAGCCCTATTTTTTATCATCCTTTTCTTTCTATGGCCACTATTGGGAGCATGAATCTAGCTATGAGTGCTACCAGTGAGCATACTCCTCTTTCAGTTCAAGGAGGAGGCATTATTTCTATATCTATTATCACTCCTAGTACTCCAATATTTGGCTCTACCTCCATTCCATATTCGAGTGGGGCCACCTAAGCTTTTTCTTCCCACACTGGTTCCTTCCACTTTGGGATGCCTTCTAGTGTAATTCCCTTGATTCCTCTAACTGTCTCCTCCATTGTTTCCATAACTATGACTTCTATGGCTATTGGTTCAGCCTCTTTCCAGGGTTTTCCTTTTGGAAGTGATCATATACCTCATTCTAACCCTTCTTTAGGATCACTACCTTTCTCCGCTCAAGGTCAAAGTTATAATCCTTTTCAAGGATGAACTAACCCTACTTTTAGTGGTTTAGGAGCCAAGAATCAGTTTTCTTTTAGTCAACAGGAGAACATGCCTTACTCCTCCGTAAGTACCTTTCAAGGTTATTCTCCCTTCTCCAATGCGTGGAACCCTTACCAAGGGCTCTCCTCTCCTTTTAATACTTCGCTTGGGGGGAACTTTCCTAGTTATGATAAGCTTTCGGCAAGAGGTTGTCAAACTCTGAATTTTTCTAGACCACAAGGTTTTCCTTATGATTTAGTTTCTTCTACAAACAATCCTCGGCAAACTGGTGCCTCTACAAATCCATGATATTCTTTTCAAAATATTGGTAATCCTACTTATGGTGGGTGGAATTCTCAATCTCCTCCACACTCACCATTCTTGGCAACCCTAAATTTTCTAGATCTCTCAAAATTGACAAACGATCTGATCCGATATAATTCGTCTTGGCCTCCAGTTCCCACCAAACTTCCATCAAATAAATCCAAAATTCAAAGGAAAGTATGGGGAGGATCCAGGTGACCACATAACAACATTCCATTTATGGTGTTCATCTAACTCCCTAATTGACGATTCAATCAGGTTGAGAATGTTCCAACGCACCTTAACTGGAAATGTTGCTAAGTGGTATATAGAGCTTAGTTTGGGTACCTTTGCTTCATTTTGTGAGTTTGCTATTATGCTTTTGAACCACTTTCAGTTGCTTGTTCAATATGATGTTGGAACTGAGCTATTGGCTAGTTTCCAACAAAATAAGGAAACTCGCATTTCTGACCATATTCATGAATGGCAAAGAAGGAAGAGGCTCATCAAAGCCTATATTCCTAATGAAATCCTTCTATAATGGTTTTTAAAATCTTTATAGCTAGAAATTTCTAAGGTTATATCGCTCTCAGGGGTATTCACTGAAGAACATCCTATCTTTAGAGCCCAATAGTTATAACTTATATATTCTAAATATAGGATTCTTGAAGATATTTGTCCTAATGCTCCTTGATCTAATATCGATTTAGCCAAACCGAAGCCAGATCCCCATGCCTACGAGATAGTCGGATTGATCGATAACAGCATGGCTAACCTATTAAGTCAATTACAACAGTTATCTTTACAAACTGCTTCTTCGATTCAGGCATCACCATCAGTGCCTATGCCTTCTCAAATGTCAACTATTAATGTTGTCCAATCTTCTAACCCCAAAGGAAATCAACAATCTGATGGGAAGAAAATGGACGTTGTAAGAAGAAATATAAGGATGGGAAGTGTAATGCAAAAAAACCCAATAATAATATTGGGGACGGTAAAAAGGAGTCCAAAAAGAAAGTTAAGTTTCCTTGCAAATTGTGCAATGGAGACCATTTAATTCATCTTTTCCCTAAGATTCAGGATGCTCAGTGCTTGTTAGTGTAGCAGGGTTCTTCTAGCTCCCAGGTTGTTCTAACTAAGCCTTTACCCCAAGGGCAGTATTTTTTTGCTGGTGCAAATGCTAATATTGGAACCCCCACAGGGGGCAACCAGAAAGGGGAAAATCCATCGAATGTATATATGATGAATTCTCATGTTGATGTTGCTACAAGATCACATGATTATGGTGAACCAAAATCCTCTAAGGCTAAGGCCACTCTCAATTTTCCAAAGCCGCTCCATATTGAGAGGCCCACAATTGAGCCTCTATCTTGGATGTTGAAAGGCTCTGCAAAATGTTCGACGATTAACCCTAATGCCAGGGTTTCCCGAAACTACTCCATTGTTGAAGATCTTACTCAAAGTCCTTGTGTGATGTCTGCGTTAGAGGTACTCTAGTCGTGTCCATCAAAAAGGAGTGTCCTACTCATTAAGATCGGGGCAATAGATCTGAAAAACTCTCTTATTGTTACATTTGACATGTCAAATATTAAGAAGAGATTACCTCATCACATGGCTTTCCAGATTAAATTTGCATATCAAAAGATCAATATCTTTCAAATTGTAGTTGATGAGGGAGCTTCCACATGTGTCATGTCGATTTCATGTTGGAAAGTTATTGAATATCCTCAATTTTTTCCTTCACCTACTCTCTTAACTGCATTTGATGGTCATTTACATAGGCTGCATGGAATTATTCTAGCCTTTTCAATCTGTGTTGGGGGCAAGGTGGTTAATATCGAGGTAGAAATAGTCAATGTGAATTTGGATTATAATATTCTATTGGGACGAAAATGGATTTATGAAATGGATGCCATTGTATCATCATTATTTCGCATCCTATGCTTTCCCCATGAAGGGAGAATTGTTACTGTTGATCATGTTAGAGTCCTATAGTGATAGGATTCATAATTTTGAATTGGCTAAGGTTAATGATCCAAAATGGATTTTGGATAGACTCCTAATTCTAAGTGTTCCTCATAGAGGAAAATGAAATTCCAAGGAAGTTCCTGGAAATAGCCCCATTTCAAAGATCTTTTCATTCTGAATCTATTGCAACTTGAATCGGCAAAAATGGACTTAGGATGCAGAATTTATCGCTCAAAGAAGATGCCCTTTATTCTTTGGAAAAAGAGGCAAAATCCCCTAAAAATGGCAAAAAAAACCCTTATAAAGGGAAATCACATCAAAGAAGGGTCAAAGAGGCAGACTTAAGCAGAAAGGGGAGAAACCCCTGATTGCCGATCTCTAATATATCAGGTCGGAGATAGGCCTGTGCGCAATGGAAGGACCCCAGGAAATGGGATTGTAATCGCCGATATCGACGGATCAGCATCGGAAATGCCATGAGACAAAGGATGGACCCCCAGGCCTACGCGACTTGCGATTGCAATACATCGCATCGCAATGTCGCATCACAGCGATGTACAAGGGGCAATAAAAGTCGAATCCAAAGGGATTTAAAAGCTTGATTCCATAGAATTTGAGTTCCCTAAAGGTGGAATTTTGGGCGGGCCTTAGGCGGAAAGCAGTTTTAGGCTAGCTCCACCCGATCCGACAGACTGATCAACACGTGGCTGGCGGAGGAGAGAGGAAAACCGCCTTTTCGAGCGGGTAACCTTCGTACCCTTAAGCCGCCTGAAATCGCATGATGATTGTTGGATCGGAGATCACCCAAATCGACGGCGGAGCTGTGAAAGTGACCCAAGGTGGACCCAATGCAATATTAGGGTGGATGCGATAATATTTGAAATCCGATAAAAAAGATTTTGACGAGTTTTTAATGATTTCCCATGTAATTGGGATTTTACCCATTATGCCTACGCAATGCGATATAATGCCTAATGGCAGACCAGATAGGGATCTAGGGGCGATTGAATGGAATTTCACATCCGAAATACACGCCCGATAGTGTATTTTCCAGAAAACTTTGTGTAAGGGATTTTTCTCAATTTTTGGGTTTTGCCTATGTAACGGCCCCGATTCCTTCTATAGCGCTCCTTATCATCATGCCACACTGAAGCAGACGTTTTTATAGGCAATGATGCATTTTTCAGCCACGAAATCACAGAGCTAGACGGCCAATCTAACCGAGAGGGAGCAGAGAAGCCACAGAGCCACAGAGGGATAATGAAACGCAAAGAAATGGCTAGGGTAGCCAAAAAGCCGGAAAAGTACCTCAAAGGAGGCAGAGAGCTCAATTGAGTAGGAGCCAAGAAAGGGCAAAAGCAGGAGAGCGAAAAGCTACTGTGCAAGCAACTGAGGGAGTCTTTGGGGTCATTTGGAGATCAAGTGAAAATCCAGAGAACTAAAGGTTGCAGAGAGCCAAAGAAGCCAGATCCAAGAGCTAGAGTCAGAGCCATGAGCCAGAGTCAGAGCCACAAGCCAGAGTCAGAGCCAGAGCTAGAGCCGAAGAGCCAAAGCCACGAGCTAGAGCTAGAGCCAAGAGCCAGAGCCACAAGCCAGAGCCAAGAGCCAGAGCCAGAGCCAAAGCCGAGAGCCAGAGCTAGAGCCAAGAGCCAGAAAGCCAAGAGCTTCAAGAGCCATGGATAAAATGGTGTCTAAACCCATTGTTTCTGTGTAAAATAGTGGAGTTGAGCCAAGATCTTGTAAAAAGGACCTTGCCATAATCTCATAGAGCCTAGTTGAGTTGACTATATCTCACGGAGACGTAGCCCAAGAGTTTTGGGTGAACTCCTAATTAAATTGTTGCCTTATGTGTTTGTTTTATGGCTGCATTATTTATTGTTAGATATATGTTGTATCAGCATAAACAATTGAATTTTAAAGCACATAAGCAGCAAAAAATAAACATAAGCATACACCTTTAATGTCAAGCACATATTTAATTCCACATTGGTTAATCATAAAGACTTGGGAATAATTAAGCTTTGGAAGTGGGAGAGGTTCTTCTAAGTCAGACAAGAAGCCTAAGTGCCCCATTTTCAGATCAGTTAAGTCTTGTAATATTGTACATACCTTTGCTTTCTACAAAAGTTTTCCATTTTAAAATTGAAAAATGTAAAGAAGGTATGTCCTAAAAGAAATATCAAAGGACAAGAAAAAAAAGAAAATATCAAAAAAAATGAAAAAATATGAACCCCAAACAAAAACAGATCATGAAAGTGTGCAAGTCCAAGTGCCACTACTCTTTACTTTACTGTCTTAAATAATGGTTGTGTGCAGCGTGTCATACATGCCACGACCCATGATATTCAAACTGTTGAATCTTGACTACTTCATGCTTTGAATTTCATGTTTATAGTTAGAGAATAAAAATCTGACCAAACAGTTTAATCTTGGCAGATTAGTAGATAGGTAGAGAAATAAAAGGAGCTCATCAGTTTAATATGAGCCCTTCGAAGAAATAAGGTTAGAAGTAGATAATTTGTTTCATAAAAGAAAAAAGAAAGAAAAGGGTTTGCTAGCTTAAGTGACCCAACAAAGTGAAGAAAGAATGTTAATGTAAGTAAAAGGGTAAGTAGAAGAAAGGTTGCAGAAATACAAGTTATTTGAGGCATAATCACATATATCATGTTTAATCATGTGTTTCAGTGTGCAGGAGAAATTGTGAAAGAAAAAGGATGCTCATAAGTTGATTTTCCTAACTTTCCCCCATTGCATTTCACCCCCCACTATATACTTACTAATTTCCCTTTTACCCCTTCATGGCTTGTGAAGACACCATTTCCCTTCATTTTGACTCCTAACCCTTGGTTTCACACATTCCCTAGCCAATTTACCTTCTAAATTCATTCCCCTTCCCAAAAATCCCTTTCCCCTAGTGTGAAACCCTTTCCCCTTGGAAAAATCACTTTCCCTTTGATTAATTCGCCTAAAAACCCCAAAACACTCATAAAACCCTTTGTCCTAAGTTTAAACCCCCCCCCACCCCCGCTTCATTAAATTCCGCTATAATACCATTTTCCGATAAAACCTTGGCCCCACTTCATAACCCGCAATTAATCATTGGTTAATTACAACTTAAGTGTAATTAATTCCATGGGCCCCGCTAACTTTCACCCCCATTCCCCATCGTGCTACTCCGCCATGCGATGACCGTTGGATTTTCCACCCCCAGATCCTACGGCCCTCGCCCATATCGCACCCGATCATCTCCTGATCTTTACCCGCCCAAGAGCATGCGATATGAGTGGTATTGGGAGGGGGGAACGGGGGGGGCCTTAGGTTACGTGGCAGCACCACGCTAAGTCACGTACTCTCGGGAAAATACCACCCGGCCCCCATAAGTGATGCAATATCCCCAAATACCGCCTCCCGGCCATATAGCAAAACCATCACTATCCATAAAAATAATTCCCCGCCAATTCCTAACCACTCCTAGTTAAAATCTCACAGACCCCATTTTCACCCTTTTCCGCTCGTTTGCACTATGACAACCTCCAAAGCATCCGTGCGCCTCCTGAGCTTCTGCAACCAGTTGCCAACCGCCGTGTACTATCTGAAACACCACCGGACACCCAATTCGGCCATCCACAGCACACTTGAAGCCACAAAAACTTCTGCAACCACCATTTAAAGACCAGTTTGCAGCCCCAACCATAAATTCCAGGTATTTCAACATAAAACCATAATGGCCCTCTCAGTTTAAAACGTACAGTAAAATTCATAAAATAATTGATTGAATTTAATTGAATTCCCTTAAATTGAGAGTATTCCCTCTCCTAAAATACCAAAACTACTACCTGCAGACTGCCAATACCCTACCCTTGTACCAGAGTTATCAAGACTTCAGTCCCACATACAATATAAGCCCAATTTCCACAACTTGTTACAAAAATGGCTTCCTAGACCTCTCTAGATGTCAGACCAGTGACAACCCCTCATTTAGACATTGACAACTTGACTCTGACAGACAGGGATTTCCAAATTAAAGACACAGCCACTCCAGGCCACATGCTAATAATCCACTGCTAGGCCAAGAATAGGTTCCTAAACCATGCTGATGATATAAACCTTTGGGAATCCAATTTTCCCAAGTATACATTCCCAGAAGTCCACCCATTCCCAGACATAGTACATTTTTGTCATGCATGTTATGTTCCAAGCCATAGGGCTATTGAGGCACCAAACCATGAGATATTATTCACCATCACTGTTGAATCCATCAACCAGATGCTGCAAATCCAACCTAGTCCTAATCTGACTCCTTTGTCCATTGGAAACCTATTGCACCTGTACATCACACCAGACCCAGTCAAAATCAAACAAATATTCCAGCATTTCATCATTGAGAAGAGACATTCTACCCTATGCTGCCACTATTTTTTCAGAGACTAGCAGGAGAATAATCACCATGCTCTCATGCATCCTAGGGTGCACATCAGATGAGCATGTAAATGAGGTTGGCATGGCCTTATTATCCATTTTCACTCCAGGAAAGCCTCCTACCATTATGTATGATTATGCCCAGTTCATTGCAGATAGAATTCATGAACAGTTCACTAAATTGCCCACTGAAAGAGTTTTCAAATACTCTTCAGTGTTGTTTCATATGTTCTTGTATTACTAGACAGATAAGTTCCCTTTGAGGATCCAGAAATTGGACACCAAGGGAAAGGAGAGATCAGTCATCTACTGGACACCCTTGGTCCACAAGTTTTCCACCTCATTCACCTACAAAGACTTCATAGACTCTTTTGTATACTCAGTCATGAACATGATGACTTCTAAGACTTAACCTAGAATCAACCCAGAGATCAAGAGAGTACTGCAATTGGCCAAGAACAGTAAGGTGGGAGATTGGTACTTGTACCAAAACCACACTGAGATTAGGATTTATGGCTGTGAGCTAGCCCCCTACAAGTTTCCCAAATACCTCCCTATGAGGATATTTTCTCTTGAATACTTCAAGCAGATCATCAGTTCTGATGAGATAAACTTCCTAGCTTATAGGAAGAAAACCCAGTTCAAAGTGAAGAACTAAATGGGCCCATTTATTTGCAACAATAGAGAAGCTAGACCAAAGGCCAACAGATTACTTCAACTAATGAAATTCAAAAACATTTTCATCTAGCACTATGACCCTCATGGGGTCATAAACAAGCTCAGACTCAAAGTCAAGTTGGCAGCATACATCCACCACCCAAGGCCTCACATAGAATAGTTTTCTAACCAGGATGAGTGGGTGGAGAACACCTTGATTGACATGGACAGCACTATTGTGGATATAGAGAATACACTTATTGATTTGGAGAGACAATTTGATCACAACTCTTTCCTGCAAGTTCCAGAACAAGGAGGGCCAATGAAGATTCCTCCTATCATACAGACTCCAGTAAATGAGGAGAAGAGTCCTAAAAGGAGCAGGGATGAGGCATCTAGCTCTACCATGGAGATTACTAATGAGCTGATGGAACCAAGCAAAAGGCCCAAATTGAATCCTATCTTTGAACAAGAGGATAACATTGCATCAGAAGAAATAATTGACACTGAAGCAATGGGATAGAAAGGTAAAGAACCAGCTGCATCAGAGGAGACATAATAGCCCTCAACCTCCAACACATAGATGATAGGAAGATAGCCGAGTATGGAGATTTCTTCCTATGTCAGACCAACTAACAAGGAAAAGGACATCAAAGACAGATTTAAAGAAATCAAAATGAGGAATGAGATACTGAATGCAGAGACATGCCAAATATCTCAAGCTCACACTGCCAAACCAAACTATACTGATGTCAGCCTTTGACATCAAAGAAGGAAAAATGCAGGTCTCATTCCTACAGCTCACTGTACAGCAACCAAAGACCTCAGCAGATTACAAGAATACAAATTTTGAGGTCTTGGCTAGGGATGTTCATCCCATTGATCAAATCGAATTTCACAAGCAAGCTGGATAAATGATCTATTCCACCCTCACAGAAAAGGCCATGGCTGCTTACAAGCTGCAAGATTCATTAGAAAATATAATAGCACAATTCAAGTTGGAGAGAACCTCTTCACAGGCTAAAGACACCAGGATAAAGTCCTTGGAGGACTTGGTTATTGAACTGGGCAATGACCCAAGTGTTGTAAAGGCCACAGAGAAACCGATCAAGAAGAAGAATGACGACATAGCAGCCCTCAAGAAACAGCTCAAGTTGCCTCATTTGCAGCACCCACAAACAAAAGAAGTCCTAGAAATTCAAACCAATCATGAGGAGATGATGGACTTGGTGTTGCAACTGAATGACTAGTTAAAGGAGATGGAGAAGGAGTTGGATAGCTTGATCCAGCTCAAACAAGCTAGCATTGATAATGCTCCTGCAACTATCATTCCAACAGTGACCACAGTTGTACCTTCTACTTTGGCAGCAGCATTAGCTCCCACTGCTCCAATGGCCACTGCACTACCAACATCTGCACAGACTACATCAGCAACAGGATCAACAACAACAGCCTCCACAAGTGAAGAAGCAAACAGGCTAGTCAAAGCAATGGAAGAAATGTCCATTCAGACCAATGAGATGAACAAACTGAAGGAGAAAGTCAGCAGCCTTGAGACAGATTGCAAGCTTGCCCAGATCATGCATAAAGAAGAACAACAAAATGCTGCAAGGATGACTGAAAGGATAAAAAGCCTGGAGAAAGAACTAACATTGACTGAGCCTATAAGAAAGGCTAAAGAGCAACTGTGGGCCAATATCATTGACTCTGATAATGATATTTGGCCATCCATCCAGGTCATATTTGAGCAGATAGATTTAATAAAGCAGGCTACATAATCCATTGAAAGGGTTAAAACAGAACTTGGATAATTGCCAGAGGAAGCAGAAAGGATCATCCACTTCCTCAACTCCAAGAATAAGTATGAACTGCAAGAACTAGAGATACCTGACAGGATAGGTACAATTTTGGAAGTCAGAAGAGTCCTCACCAAGAGGAATTTAATGGTGAATTTAGAAGATAAGTGTTAGAACATGGAGCTAGTCGTTGACAGGTTCATGGCTAAATTTGAACTTTTGAAGGAGAAGGGATTACCTAATCCCTTAGTAATAAATGGAAAGTTATTGACACAGGAAGATTACAACAAGAATATCAGGGAAGTGGCCAAAGAATAGGTCATTAGTTCATCCATGAAGGGCATGCCAACAGGAAAGTGTTGTACCAAACTTTTGAAAACTTGTTTTACCTCCAGCATGAGGTAAAACACATGTTTATTAATAAGCCCACTTTTGCCAAGTATATAGAGGCAGATGAGATATACTAAAAAATGCTCAATATCCAATTACCAGATGAAGAAAGATGGGAAAAACTCAATGATTTACTGTAGTAAAAGGACAGTAAATTATAAATCTACAGTAAAAAGTGAAACAGCAAGGTAAAAGGATATTGACAGGTCAGCAGGGTTAAATTGTATCAGATGAAAGAGTATCAGGTGAAAGGTTAAAGTAAAACAAAACATCCAGCATGAAAACCAAATAGCCAAGTAGCATAAAGGGAAAAAGATCAAAGAGCAAAGCCAGCAAAACCTTAATAACAAAGACAGCAAGCAACAGTTCAATAGTTGTCTCTATCTTCTTGCAAGAAGATATTCCTTTTTTCCTAGATTAATTCCGAAAGCAGTTTCATATATTTTGTAATTCCTTTTGTATAAATACTTCAAAATTCAAAGTATTATGGTGGATTATTTTACATTTGTAGAGTTATTTTGATCTGAAAACCTAAGGGTGATTGTACTATTTTCAAGTCAACAGACTGGAGCAAGTAATAAAAGCATTTCGCTATAGGATTCATGAGATGAGCCATTTGCAGTGAAGTACTTTCTTTGTGTGATTTTTTTACCTTCTTATGTGTTTCATAATCTTAAATGTGTTCTAAATTTGAATGAATTAACTAGAAATATCACTCAGAATTTGTTTAATTACACTCTGTTTTGCACAGTTAGTCATTTACATGTTTTCCTCTGATACTCGGATTTGAGAACCCTTAATTGCTCTCCCATCCTGGTTGACTTCTTTCATTCCTTCCAAAGTCCGACCTAGGGAACCCTTAATTGCTCCTTGGATCCGATTTGAAACCATTCCACCATTTAGCCTTTGAGATCTGCAGTAACTCATCTATCTTGCCCTGTAGACACTGTTTTTAGAACTAAATCTAGTCTTGTTTGTCTGACATCCAACTCCATAGCCCAATGGTAGAAACAAACCTCTTTTCATCTAAGTAAAGTGATCCCACCACCCAAAATTTCAAACCAAAACCCAAGTGCAAACAATAACTAGCCTAAAATCATCTTAACTAAAACAAAGTTAAATTATAAAGAGAGAGCCCTCTCTGAGCATCAAGAAGGCTAGGTCCTGATCTCCAAAAGTGGTTTGTGGTTACCTTTGATTTTTCCTTCTGCATTAACTTCAAAAGAAATATCAAAGTGATAACAGATCAAATGGAGTATTCTCTAAAAGAATCTAATGCATCCTCTGATTCTTTTGTTCCCTTGTTGAAGAATGGCAAGTAGCTTGTTGAGAATTTAGGAGTCGGAATGTATTCCTCGTTGATGGGTACTTTTGATCTTCCTTCTCTTATTGCTCGAATAAATGTCATTTCATCATCCAAGGCCCCTTCTCAAAGAGATTTCTTTAGAACTCGTTATTTTTTGGATTCTTGGTCCTTACCCTCTTCTACAACCAATTAGAAGAAGGGAAAGTGGGTGGAATGGCATATCCCATGTCTGCAGCTAAAATTTCTTACCAATTTATAGTTAATACTGCAGATTTTGATCCTACTCCTCTTTTACTAGAGGATTTCAATGGAGATGTGGCTTCGGATTGGACTCTTGACTCTACTTCTTCTATGGATTGGCTTGATACTATTTTACCATCTAAGGAAGCAATCCTAGAATCAATGACGGGTACAGAAAGACCGTGGGATGATTTGCATCATCGATCATATTTTCTCCCAGACTTGCATGAAGTAGAATTAAGTTTATCTAACCCTTCATCAACTGGTGGTGTTCACACAATTTTAAACCTTTTGGCTCCAGCAAATGATTTTTGCCGAAGGTAACATGTTTGTCATTTTGGAAACTGTTTCAATGAACATCTCTAGGAATCCCAATATAATTTAGAATGTTTTCATCAGAGTCAAATGCTCCCCTAAATAAATTCAAATTTATATTGATCTTTTCAAAGAGCTCTGTGACGTGATTCATTGGTCTTATGAGGAAATGGCTATAATTGATCCATCAATAGACCAACATGAGACTAAGACTTACGAGAATGCAAAGCCTATATGGAAAAAGCATCAGCCGATAAACCCTAGGAAAGCGGCAACTATCAAAGCGAGGTTGAAAAGATGCTTAAGGGGGATTTCATATACCCCGTTCCGTTGATTGAGTGGGTCTCAAATCCAGTCTTGGTTGATAAAAAATAAGGAACAATCTACATATGCATAGACTTTAGGGATCTAAATAAGGCTTGTCCTAAAGATCATTTCCCCACACCTTTTATTGATCAGATTATCGATGAATATCCAGGAAATGAGATTTTCTCCTTCATGGACAGTTTCTCTAATTATAATCAAATTACTGTCCATCCTAAAGATCTAAATAAGACAGATTTTATCTTCCCCTGGGGTACCTTTGCATACAAAAATATTCCTTTTGGCTATTGGGTTGTGTTATATTATTTCCACGACTAGCCCACGTAGTTAACCAGGGGTTTAGAGGTGGGGCGGAGCACCCCCTTCATTGCGTCGATTGTGTAGTGAGGGGGGTCACTGGGGATTTGAGGTGTACCCGTAAACCCACTTTATGGGGTCTGGGATAGCGCCATGGAAAATTGTGGTTTTGGACCCTATGTTAGGTTGGGCGAACCCACCTACGGTTTTGTGCATGATTTTCGCACATGTTTTTTTTTGGACGCAATGGTTTTTGGTCCATGGTATTGGACGCAATGGTTTTTCAGTCCATGGTATTGGATGCTTCGGCATGTATAAATATGTATTATAACATTGAAAGGAACATAATGAAAAATCAAGCTGGTAGTCCCGATTTTGGGATCGAGGGGAAAATCTCTATCTATATGTGTTTTATGTGTTATGCTCTCGCATTGTTTATTTTTTGTGTTTTAGAATTCGTATGCAGGTAATTTTTATACGAGGTTAAAACCTACATTTGGTATCAGAGCATATTTGGCTTCAAGGGGACGCCTTTTTTGATGAGGGGTTTCGCTCGGGCCTGTGGAAGACCCTGTTCAGTGGGAGATCTACGAGATCGATTATAGTGGTGAAAGAAGATGGCGAGCAGTGGAAAGATAGAGATCGAGAAATTTAATGGTCAGAGTTTTGAGTTGTGGAAACTCAAGATGGAGGATCTGTTGGTGGATAAAGATCGGTGGATCGCGGTAGATCCGGCTACTAAACCAACGGGATTCTCCGATGAAGAATGGAAGAAGTTGGATCGGAAGGCAAAGAGCACAATATGATTGTGTGTCTCAGATTCAGTACTGTTGAATGTATCTGGGGAAGCTACGGTGAAGGATTTGTAGGACAAGTTAGGGACTTTGTACCAATCTAAGTCTCTAGTGAATAAACTGTTCCTACGGAAAAAACTGTATAACCTGAGGATGAAAGATGGTGACTCGGTGACAGAGCATCTGAACGCATTTAATACTATGGTAAGTCAGTTAGCATCTGTTGATATTAAAATTTCAGATGAAGATAAGTGCATCAGTTTGTTGTGTTCTCTACCAAATTCGCGGGATAGTCTAGTTATTGCAATAGGTAGCAATGCAACTGCCTTGCATTTTGATGAAATATTTTCATCCTTGCTAACGGAGGAGATGAGACGGAAAAATATGGAGAGCCAGAATGGTGATGCCTTGTCTGTACGAGGACGGTCCCAGAATAGAAACAAAAATAAGTCATCGAGTGGGAGATTTGAATCTAGAGGGAGATCTAAATCTCCAGGAAAACCTGTAAAGGTGGTGTGCTGGAAATGCGGAAAGGAAGGCCACTTCAAAAGGACTGTAAATCTAAAGATCCTGACAAAGGAAAGGGATCTGATGAGGCTCCTTCTGCAGAGGCGAAAACCACCTCAGATGAAGGTGGGGATGTGTGCTTGGCTTCTTCAAGTACACATGTAGATCATGAGGCATGGTTGATTCACTCAGGTGCATCCTTTCACTTCACTCCCCATAGAGAGTGGTTCTCGAGTATGAGAAATATGATGGTGGTGATGTCTTCTGGGGGATGACAGGAAGGCTAGAATCATTTTTCGCGGAAAAGTAAAGTTGAAGTTGCAAGGTGGAAGGGTTAGAATGCTTCCAAGTGTTCTACATATTCTTGCATTAGCATGAAATCTGATTTCTGTAAGAAAGTTGGATGATGCAGGTGTAAAAATAGTGTTCGAGAAGGATACCTGCAAAATGGTTTGGGGAGCACTGGTATGGATGCGGGTAGTTCAGATTGGAACTTTGTACAAGCTGCAAGGTAGCACTGTTATTGATGGGTGCAATAGTTCTATGGTTCCTGAAAGTGGAGCAGAAGATCTAGTGGTCTCTAGAGAGAAGACCATGTTGTGGCATCAAAGGCTTGGACGTATTGGAGAGAAGGGCTTTCGAATAGTTCATGGTAAAGGTATGGTAGAAGGTATGAGTAATAGCTCTCTGGATTTTGATTTCTGTGAAAATTGTGTAAATGGGAAGCAGAATCGGGTGAGTTTCCCCTCTGGTGGTAAGAGGGCGAAACATATATTAGAGCTTGTGCACAGTGATGTGTTTGGACCTGTGAAGGTTCCATCACTAGGTAAGTTTGTGTACTATGTATCATTTATAGATGTCTTCTCAAGGAATACATGGATATATTTCCTTAAGAAGAAATATGAAGTCTTTGACAGGTTTAAATAATTTAAGACTCTAGTGGAAAACTAGACAAAGAAGAAGATAAAGGTGCTGAGGACAGATAATGGTGGAGAGTTTTGCAGTAAGGAATTTGAAGACTTCTGCAAGAAGTGTGGTATAGCACGGCAGAAGACTACTCCATATACACCTCAGCAAAATGGATTTGAATAAAGAATGAACAAGACGTTGATGGAAAGAGCAAGAAGCATGCTCAGTGGTGTTGGGTTAGCACAGGAATTCTGGGCAGAGGCGATCAATACTACATGTTACCTGGTCAACAGGTCATCTTCATTAGCATTGGAGGATAAGACTCCACAAGAGGTATGGACTAGTATGAAACCCTCTCTTTCACATCTGATGGTATTTGGATGTGATGCATATGTACATGTTCCAAAGGAGAAACAAACCAAGTTGGATAGTAAATCTGAAAAGTGCATCTTTATTGGGTATAAGGATGGTTTAAAGGGTTATAAGCTTTGGAACCCAGTCACACAGAAGGTTGTGTATAGCCGAGATGTGGTGTTCAGAGAGGTAAAAGATGTTATTAAACATGAATTCCAACCAAAGGAACCTGAGAAGATAGAATTTGAGCTAAAGGAGGAAGAATCAGACTCTACAGCAGAGGAGGAATCAAAAGATGAGGAGCCACAAACTCCAGCTGTGACAAGATTAGTTCGAGAAAGAAGGCAGCCAGAAAGGTATAGTCCATCTGCTTTCTGTTCAAATTTTGCTTTGTCTATTACTAATGATGATCCTGGAACTGTGAAGGAAGCAGTGGATTCAGAGGATGGAAAACTCTAGAAAGAGGCCATGGTTGATGAAATGGCATCTTTGCACAAAAATGAGGCTTGGGATCTGGTGGAGTTGCCAGCTGGAAGGAAACCCATTGGAAGCAAATGGGTGTTCATAAAGAAGACAAATGCAGAAGGAAAAGCAGAGAAATACAAAGCTTGGTTGGTAGCAAAAAGTTATTCCCAGGTGTCGGGAATTGATTTTGGTGATATTTTTTCTCCTGTTGTCAAGGTAACTTCTATTAGATTACTTTTATCTGTTGCTGCTACTTTTGATTTTGAGGTAGAAAACATGGATTTGAAGACAGCATTTCTTCACGAGGATCTGGAAGAGGAGATCTACATGAAGCAACCTGAAGGCTTTACGGTGAAGGGTAAGAAAGAACTGGTGCGTAAGTTAAAGAATTCTTTGTATGGGTTAAAACAGTCACCAAGGATGTGGTATCAGAAATTTGATACATTTATACAGGAACTTGGCTTCACCAGAAGCAAAGCAGATCATTGTGTATTTTAAATTAATTGGTGACCGTGTTATTTATCTGGTCTTGTATGTGGATGATATGTTGCTGGTTGGAAATGACAAAGAAATTATCTAGGATTTGAAGACCCAATTGTCCTCCAAATTCGACATGAAAGATCTTGGTGCTGCAAACTATATTTTGGGCATGGAAATTAAAAGGGATTGTACAAAGAGGAAGGTCTGGTTAAACCAGAGGAAGTATGTCGAGACAATACTACAGAGGTTTAATATGCAGGATAGTAAACCAGTGAAGGTTCCTATTCCTGTAGGTGTGAGATTATCTGCTAAACAGTGTCCCAAGACACAAGAAGAGGAAGAGGATATGTCCCGTGTTCCATATGCAAGTACAGTCGGCAGCCTGATGTATGCAATGGTCTATACTAGACCAGACATTGCACCTACAGTGGGAGTATTGAGCAGGTTTATGTCAAAACCAGGGAAGGAGCACTAGACAGTAGTGAAGCGGGTTTTTAGGTATTTGCGTGGCACTAGTGATTATGGTTTGTGCTACCAAGGAAGACCAAGATTGGACAGAGTGTTGGATATTCATGGCTTTGTTGATGCAGACTGGGCTGGAGATCTGGATCAGATAAGATCTACAAGTGGGTATGTGTTTAACCTATTTGGAGGTGCAGTCAGTTGGATGAGTAAGAAACAATCTATGGTGGTACTATCAACTACAGTGGCAGAATACATGGCAACCGCTCATGCAAGCAAGGAAGTGGTTTGGTTGCAAATATTGTGTTCAAGTATGGGGTTAGTACAAGAAGCTATAAGGATAGACTGTGACAGCCAAAGTGAAATTTTCTTGGCAAAGAACCCCGCATATCATTCAAAGACAAATCACATTGATGTTTAGTATCACTTTTTGAGGGATATGATAGAAGACAAAAAGGTGTTGGTGGTAAAGGTGGACACTTTGAAGAATACTGCAAATGCATTGACAAAATTTGTGAGCTCTGAGAAGTTCTCTTGGTGTATAGAAACATTGGGCGTTTCAGGGCTGGAAAAATGACTAAGCTCTCTTGCGGCCCCCTGTGGAAAGAAAACAACAAGTGGGAGAATGTTGAGTTGTGTTATATTCTTTCCACGACTAGCCCACGTAGTTAACCGGGGGGTTGGGGGGGGGCAGAGTACCCCCTTCGTTGTGCCAATTGTGTAGCGAGGGGGGGTCACTAGGGGTTTGAGGTGTACCCATAACCCCACTTTATGGGGTCCAAGGCAGTGCCCCGGAAAATTTTGGTTTTGGACCCTATGTAAGGTTGGGCGGACCCACCTATGGTTTTGTGCATGATTTTCGCACATGTTTTTTTGGACGTGATGGTTTTCGGTCAATGGTATTGGACGCGATGGTTTTTCAGTCCATGGTATTGGATGCGATGGTTTTTCAGTCCATGGTATTGGATGCTTCGGCATGTATAAATATGTATTATAACATTGAAAGGAACATAATGAAAAATCAAGCTGGTAGTCCCGGTTTTGGGATCCAGGGGAAAATCTCTGTGTATATGTATTTTATGTGTTATGCTCTCATGTTGTTTATTTTCTATGTTTTAGAATTTGTATGCAGGTAATTTATGTACGGGGTTATAACCTACATTGGCCTTAAAAATGTTGGAGTGACTTTTCAGTGGGCCTTGTCCTACGCTTTCCACGAGATCAATCATATCATCGAAGCTTATTTGGATGACCTAACTGCTCGTTCTCAAAAGAGAATTGATCATCCTCATCATCTTCAATTAATTTTTTAGCATTGTCGTCATTATAAAATCTGGTTGAATCCGAATAAATGTGTTTTCGCAGTCACGTCTGGTCAGTTATTGAGATTCATAGTGTCTAATGAAGGGATTTGTGTAGATCCTTTCAACATTGATGAAATACTTCAATTCCCCCCCCCCCCCCGTCTACCATTTATCAACTTCAAAGTCTCCAAGGAAAAGCCAATTTCTTGAGGAGATTTATCATCAATTATGTTGAGATCACAAAGGGATTTATGAGATTGTTGAAAAAAGGATTTCCATTTCTATGGGACGATTTCACTCAGCACTCATTCAATGCTTTGAAAAAATCATTGACCTCTACTCCTTTACTGAGTCCACCTGATTATAGCAGGGATTTCCTCTTATATCTCGTTGCGGCATAATCAACCATTGGTATAGTTCTAGTTTAGGAAGACAATGTTGTCCATGATCACGTGATTTATTATTTGAGCCGAGGCTTGGTAGGTCTTGAATTACGATACTCTCCTATAGAGAAATTAGCTTTGGTAGTTTTTCATGTTGTCTAGTGACTTTGACACTATATTCTGCTTAGAAAAACTTTTGTCTTAGCAGTTGTCAACCCATTTCAGTTTGTTCTCAGTAGGTGAGTGATTGGGGGAAAATATAACAGATGGATTGTTATTTTACAAGAATTCGATCTCGAGTTCTTGTCAGCCAAATCTAAGAAATCTTTAGTATTTACGGAATTAATTTCAGAGTTTCCTTGTGAAGAAGAAATAGTTTATGAGGAATCATTCCCTGATGAACATCTTTTCCTTATTTCTTCACAAGATCCTTGGTATGGAGATATTATAATATATCTTCAGACTTCGAAGTTTCCTCTCACTTTTTCAAAGGATGAGCGAAGAAAATTGCGTCACTTAGCTAAAATTTATGTTATTATCGGTGACACTTTATATCATCATGAGGTTGATTCAATCCTTAGACGTTGCTTAACCTTAGAAAAATTTGAGTCAGTGTTGAATGATTGCCACAGTGGAGCTTGTGGTGGTCATCTATCTAGGCTTGCTACAGCCCAAAAAATATTGCGTGCAAGTTATTTTTGGCCTTCGATTTTCAAAGATTGTGTTGAAGCGGTCAAAAAATTCCATCCTTATCAGGTTTATACTCGGAAAATGCATGCTCATCCAGCTCCACTCTTTCCTATTATTACCATTGGTCTGTTCACAAAGTGGGGCATTAATTTTACAACTTGTAACCCGCCTTCAGCAAAGGGTCATAAGTATATTATTGTAGCAGTGGACTACTTTACTAAGTGGGCGAAGCTATGCCCACTGTTGTGAATGATGGTGAAACAACAGCCCTGTTTCTATTCAACCAAGTCATTTCTCATTTCGGTATTCCAAAGGAGATTGTCACTAACCATGGCAGTCATTTCCAGAACAAGATGATGGTTGAATTGGCTCTCAAGTTGGGTTTCTGGCAGGAGCATTCATCTCCTTACTATCCTTAGGCCAATGGTCAAGTGGAAGCCATGAATAAATCCTTGAAATTTATCCTGCAAAGGACAATTAATAAAGCTCAATCCAATTAGCAGATCATGTTATATCCTGCGCTTTGGAATACCAGATTTCAGTTAAGACCGCTATAGGTTTCACTCCTTTTCAACTAGTTTATGGTTTGGAATCGATCTTCCCTGTGGAATGTGAAATTCCTTCTCTTAAATTAGTTGTAGAACTTATTCCAAACACTTCCAGTCTTGAATAACACCTCGTTTATTTGGAACGTCTTGACGAGCAGCGTCGAGATGCAGCCACAATTAACGAAGCTCATAAAAAGAGAGTGAACATCCAATATGATAAGGATATGCGTCCTAGGGATTTCTCTGAAGGTGACCTTATCTTGGTTTATGACCAAGACAAAGAAGCCTTGGGGGCAGGTAAGTTCAAACCCATCTGGTATGGTTCTTTTATCGTTAAAATAGTCTTGAAAAAAGGAGATTACGAATTGGTTGATTTTGATGGAAACGAGCTGGCGGAGCCCAAAAATGGGCTCTATCTTAAGAAGTATTATGCCTAGGATTTTGCCTAGCATTTGCTTGGTTGTAGATATTGTATATATTTGTGCATATCTTTCTATAGGTTTCATAGTGATATCGATATTTTTTATCTGCTTTGGCAGGTATCGATGGATGATCTGGTATATCTAGGGTTCGTCAATGGTGCTAGTCGACATACTTGGAATTTGGCTTTCGCGGTTTGGGTGATTTATTATCCATCCGGTCAGTTGTTGGTATCAAGAGGCATATGTACCGACCCTGCTTTAAACAATGTTTTCAAATACTTTGTTGTGGTTAACTTACTATCTGAAACAATATCTCTTGGTATTTATTCATTAGTTGTATACTTGGATTCACAACTGGTGGTGTCTCAATTAAACAACATCTATCGTGTGAGAGATCCTTATTTATATCGCCAATTTTTGAGAGTGCGTTTATTACAAATATCATTTAATTTATCACATTTATTCATATTCCATGATCAGAAAATTCATTTGTTGATTCCATAGTTAATCAAGAATTAGATTGGCATATTAATCATTCATCACATTAAAATCAAAAATAATTTATATATATGATTGTCACATCATGAAACCGTCTGTATATAGATAGAAGTTATAAGTCCAAGATATTATACAAAATCGGGACAAAATGTCCTACAAAATTAGGGCTTAAGCCCAATCATGTCTATCAAAAAGATCAGGACATCTCTAATTTATATATGTGGTCCCTGCTCTGGATGTGCATCTTGGAAGAAGATGATGTAAGTAGCCACCCATTGGAAAAGTTGCACCCAATCTCGTGGTACTCCTACCATGAGTCTCTGCATTGCCTCTGGTAGATCCTTTATTGCTTCCATAGGTACCTGGTCATTCAATCTCTCCAAGTTCCTCTGTACGGCATGGAGAACTCTCTCAGTCTCAGCTCTGGCACCCTCCGCGTCTCTTCCACGATGCCTATGCCTAGGTATACCCAAGTCTTACCTGTCCCACATCTGTATCATGATCAAAAAAATTTGTAAGAATTTTTGCCTCATCAAAAATAATTTCAATTCATTATTTTGAAAAGAAAAAAAAGTCAAATAACATTTAAAAAAAAAACTTAAAAATAATTTTACCAATGGCACCCCATGCAGTGCCGAGTGGAAGCACTAGATCTGGATCTGCTCTGAAATCCATGTCTACATAGGGGTAGTCCTCGATGGCAATGACTTGTTGTTTCCACCAAAGGAAAAACTTGTCATCAAATGTCATTCTAGGGACCTCACCACCCCCTAGTCCCTTCATCAAGTCATCCAATCTAACTATTCGTGGATCTCTTGGGTTGCTGATGCTGGAAATCACTTTGGGTCGAAGTCCTGGTAGTATCTCAAAGAAGAAAGAACAAATAATATTACCATACCCAAAAGTTTGGTATTACTCTTCTTGATGGAAGTAAGTTATTTTTTCATATTGATTAGGAGGGTTGTGCACCAAACAAAACATGTGATGAGGCAATCTACTGCCAAGCTCATTGTCACACATGAAGCTTGGTGCAATGAGGTTGATCCTGCTACCCTCACAATGGTAAAATGGAGAATCCTTAGGGGCAGACTCTCCACATTCTTGATTGGGATCTGTATCCCTACCTTCTCATTGTTTATGGGGAAAAAAATGAGAAAGTAATCATCCACACTAAGGCTTCCTCGAGCCTTCCCTTGCAAATTGACTAGCTCTCCTCTCGAGAAAGTCCAGTAATGAAGTAGATGTCTTCTACTTCAATACGTAGGGGCATCTGATCAATCATAAATGCATCTTCTTCTGGATCCCAGTAATTGACGAGAATTTCTAGTAATCTTGTGTTTGTTTTCATATTTGGCATTTTTGAAAACTTCAACAATCCATGTCATCTCAGTGGATCCAGTGCTAATGGATCATTCATCACTTCATTATGTATTGCATTGTGCTCTCTTTCCTTCCAAGTAATTGTCATCCTATATTTTCAAGCATTTTCATCCATTAAAATCCACGATTTAAAAATTTTCATTGTGCACACGCGAGTTCGCTTCATACACAATCGCGTATAGGGCTTACTAATATGCAACTTTGATATACCCAACCCATGTACGCACAGAGTAAAAATCCAAAAACAAATTTCTTACAGTAATATTTTTGAAAAAATATTTGAAATGCATAAAAATTCATTGAGAAAATGAATTTGGAAATTACCTAGAAGTTTGATGGTTGTTCTGGCTGAGAAATTTGGTGGATTGTGATTGTCGGTTTTTGCTCCAAAGCTATTGCACTGAATTGTCTAAAACAAAAATGAGGCTTGGTAAGTCAAAAGGTCTATTTATAAGTTATAATTTCAAAAACTTTAAATACCCACTTTTGCAAAGTTTATGTTTTATTTTTTAAACTTTGTGACCTTTTGGCTTTGAGTGTTGGGATAGGTTGTTTTTAATGTTAAATTGAGGCCTTTGAGATGTTTCTTATTGATCCAGGTAGATTTTGGTGGCCACCCACCTATTCCACTTGGACCTCCACCATTGTTTCTTTTAGTTTTTCAGTTTCCTTATTTGTAGCACAATTTACTATTTTTGGCAGTTTTTCGAGTCCTGAACTTCCAGAGCCGTTTTGAGGCCCTAAACGATGTTTTTTTGGGAAAACTGAGAGCAACATGGGTCCCTAGACCAACATTCCTAACTCAAAAGTTGTAGTTCTCAGATAGATCTTTCTAACAAGGTATTGTGCGCGTCAAACGGAGATCGTATTCCAAAGTTATGACCCCAGGAAGTTGATGTACCAATTTACCCAAAATGGGGCCCATAGTTTAGCACTTCATCTACTAGGGTTAAGTTTTTGGATGTTTAAGGTTTTCCATTGTTTCTCAACAATAAATAGGTCTTCGAGCTTCATTTTAAGATGGTTCAGAGGCATGTAGCCACCACATCTCTTCTCAAAGATAAGCAACCATCGCCCGCGCTAGTTTATTTCAATTTCTATTTGTAAGCATATTTCAGTGTTTTACATCAATGAAATGAAGTATTATTTTTGTTGCATCTCTATATTTATGGTCATATTTGTAATTTGTGGCATTCATTTTTAAATCTGGATCAGTGGTATCAGAGCAGTCTGCTATTTCTCTATTTTTCTTTCCATGTCCCCATCGAGGTCGGGATATAATGAGTTAGGGCTTGAACTGGTCGAACCTTTGCAAGACCAGCCTCACAAATCCCCACAGCCTCCCATGGCAGATGAAAAGAAAGATGAGGGGGTAGGAGATCCTATCAAAATCTTGCTCGAAGAGGCCCTCGAGCAACAAAGGAACGCGACGATGGACAACTTTGCACAGATCCTTCAGCGGCTACCCAAGGGTGACACATCTACTTCCAGCAGCTACTCTGGAAGCACCACACCCTTTAAGGTACAAGTTAAATTTAACATTCTCATATTTGAGTGTCAGATAGATGCAAACGTTGTAGATAAATGATTAAATCTGCTAGAAGGGTATTTTTATGTTCATGATTTTTCTAGTCAGGAAAAGATTACTCTCTCACTTCTAAAAGTCGCCCCCCACGTGAAGGACTGGTGGGAAACCTACTGCGATCAGAAGGATGAAAGTACAGCCTCAATTTTTCAGCCATACCCACCTAAAATTCATTCCGGAATGCCATCTAGGAGCAGTACTACCATGTCAGAAATTATGAGGATAAATACATAAAGTGGACCACGCTGCAACAGGAAAGGGACCAAGACGTGCCAGAGTTTGCCAATATTTTTCATACCCTTCGCACAAAGTTGGGTATCAAGGATTTTGAGCTGCATTTGGTACTCAAATATCGCGGCTGCCTACACAGGTACATCCAGGATGAGATGGATTTCCTAGACATCTCCTTGCTCGGCACGGCGTAGTGATACACTGTCAAGATCAAGCAGAAGTTTAAACAGAAGAAGCGAGACTTTGGATCTGCGAATCCGAAGCAAGGGAAAGGTGCACCCAATCCGCTAAACAAAGGACAAAGCCAAGGCGGGGAGGCTCAGGACAACCCGCCAAAACTACAAGCAAAGAACAACACCGTGAAGCCGAAGAAGGACATGGGAAAGTGCTGTGAGTTCCATAAGATCTCCACTCACAACACAAGTGAGTGTCGAGCCAAGCAGTCACTGGTGGTCAAGCTCAAGTATTCAGAATCAGATGCGTGTTCTGACTTTGAGTTAGAACCCGATAAGGGGAGTGACAAATGGAAGCAGATTATCGATGTGGAGCCCAATGCCACTGTTACCACCACAAAGATCCAGAAGGAGGAACCCAAAGATCCAGAGTAGGAGGAGCGCCTCTTTCACTCCCAGATGTGGGTAAATGGTTCCCCACTATAGTTCATTGTCGACAGCGGGAGCCAAAAGAACCTCATTTTGATAGAGGTCGTGAGGCAATTGGGCTTACCGACCACAAAACATCCACAACCATACACCATTAGGTGGCTTCACCAAGGTCGTGATCTTCGCGTGAGCCAGCAGTGTCGCCTTCCATACAACATTAAGCCCTTCACAGATGAGGTTTTGTGTCCCCTTGATGTTTGTGATGTATTATTAGGCCAACCATACTTGTGGAAGTGACATGTTGTGTACGAGTCAAGGTCCTGTGCTGTTATTGTTACTTTGGGAAATAAGTTGTACATGATACCGGAGGTAGCACCGCCTACCACCATCTCTTTGGTTACTACAAAACAATGTAGTAAGCTCATTTCCAAAACCAGGAAATTTTTTTTCCTAATAATACGCCCTCAAGGAAAGAAGAAGATTGTGGCCACGACCTCCAGACAGGGTCCCTCTTCATGACAACAATAGATGAACAAGGTCGTGGAGGAGTACGAGGACATCTTCACATCCCCCGCAGGGGTGCCTCTTCACTGCCAAGTCAAGCACTCCATCGATCTGACCCTAGGTGCACCGCTTCCTAATCGACCAATCTATCAACGCTCCATTCTAGAGAATGACGAAATCAAGAGGCAGATTCAAGAACTGTTGTAGAAAGGTCACATCTGACCGAGTTCATCGCCCTATGGGAGCCCGATCATGTTGGTACAGAAGAAGGATGGGACTTGGAGACTTTGTATTAACTATCGGGCGCTGAACAAGATCATTGTCTGGAATAGGTACCCGATCCCACCAATTGACGACCTTATGGACTAACTGAAGGGGGGAAAATATTTCAGCAAGATTGACTTGAAGTCAAGATATCTCCAAGTACTTCCGATGTGTGGAAGTCTGTCTTCAAAGTCAAGGAGGGCCTTTTCGAATGGTTGGTTATGCCTTTCGGGTTGACGAATGCTCCTGCAACCTTCATGAGGCTAATGGATTACAATTTGCGGCCATTCACCAACTCATTTGTAGTGGTATACTTGGATGACATCCTGATCTTCAGTTAAAGTTGGGAAGATCACCTCCATCACATCTGAAAGTTTCTCCAAACACTGCGGCAACAAAAGTTATGTGCCAATTTGGAGAAATTCACTTTGGCATGACCCAGGTTCAGTATCTGGGATAGATTATTGATGAAGAGGGGGTGCATGTGGATCTAGCCAAGATCCAAGTCATTCGAGATTGGCCAACTCCAACCACTCTGACAAAGCTCAGCAGCTTTCTAGGTCTTGCCAACTTCTACCACTGGTTCATGTTGGGATTTTCTCATATCACTTGGCCCTTGAGTCAAGTCACCAAGGGAGGAGCAAAAGCAAAATTCTTTTGGTCTGAATCTCAAAAGAAGGCATTCACAGAGTTGAAAGATCGCCTCTGCACAATACTAGTGCTCGCATTACCAGACTTGCAATAACTATTTGAGGTCGAGATAGATGCCTCTGACTATGCTATTGGGGCAGTCCTTACTCAACATGGGCATGCAGTGGCATATCATAGTGAGACACTTTTAGACACAATCCGGAAGTATCCCACTTATGACAAAGAGATGTATTCCATTGTGCAGGCCTGCTGACAATGGAAGCATTACATTTTGGGAAGGAAACGGTCATCCACACAGACCACCGACCCCTGTAGTTCATACAGACCCAAGGGAAATTTCAGAATGATCGCCATCAGAAGTGGTCCACATACCTGCAACAGTTCCATTTGAAAATCAAGTATAAGAATGATAGCACCAATAATATTGTAGATTTCTACAGCCGACCACCGATCATGGCGTTAACCACCGTGCTCAACTCTTGTGGGCATGAGACTTATGATTGGCCAATTCTCTATAAAATCGACCCAGAATTCGGCCACACATAGCAGACGCTCTTGGAGGGTCAACATGTTCCATATTTCCACCTCCAGGATGCCCTGTTATGCCACCTGGGTCACCTTTGTGTTCCTTCAAGCAAGCGTGCCAAGATGATTTGGGAAGTGCACTATTGTTTCAGGGAAAACTAGTGTTGATTCGAACTGCTAGTCCCACTAAGATGGGTAGCTATCTTAGAAACAAACAATCAAAGCAATTCAAGATTTCCTTTAAGTGTAATAGATAAGAGGGAAGAAAAGAGGACCAACATGGATCTTCCGCTTTGATCCTTGCTTGATTTCTCTTTCCCTTGATAGAATTTGCTACTCCTCTCTTAGTTGTCCCGCTTCAAAGAGTACTTGTAGAGTCAAAGTAACAAAAAACCATCAAAGAATCTCTATCTAAAACATCATAAACAATGTAGAATCAGAAACACATTGACCATACAATTGCATTAATAAACAATGAGATTCACAAATACACGATTATATGGAGGAAAACTCAAAGAACTTTATTAATAGTAGAAGAGAGGATTACAACCCAGCTGTCTGATCCAACATCATCCTCCCAGCATAGAAGCCCTCTTCACCTCATGAAAAGCAAGATCACCCAACAATACAATGTCTCTTCTCACAGATAAACCAACAGCACTTCCTTACAAATTACAAAATTCTAGCCTCTAGATCTCTTAGACGAGGGATCCATTTATAGATGTCTTGCAAGGGTGTGAGTCAGCTTTTGGTTTTTGATTAGTGTCATTCCACTGATAGTTCTTGGTTCCACTTGGAGATTTCATTGATCTCTTACTCATCCCTGGGCGAATTCAGAGAGGCAAGTGTCACAGGAGAAGTTTCTAGAAGATTCCATGAGCTTCCACTTAGCAAACTGTCTCTACCATTTGTCTATTCTCACTCATCGCACCCCACAGAAAGCCATTTCAATATGCATCACACCTATCTAGTGTGGTAGCTAGTATGCATCACACCTTTACCATGGAGCAGTTAGTATGGTCCAGTTTTGGCTAGTTCTGAGTAGTGTTTCAGGTGGAACTTCTGGGAAATGATGTAATCAGTTGACCATGATCCTTTAGGGTATGAAACAACACTTTTAGGGACTAAAGAGCCTTTGGTTTATGGACATATGAGTTTTGGGTTGCAGTGCCCAAATATTTCTATAACAACTATAGTTAGGTTGTTGGGCATTTCAGGGTCGAGAAAATGGTGCCAGTACTACAGAATTATTTCTATTGGCCGAATCTTCGACAGGATGTCTGGAAGTACATCAAATCATGCACTACCTATGCCATTGCCAAACCAACCATCAACAAGCAAGGCCTCTATACTCCGCTGCCTACCCCTAGTCGACCTTGGGAATCCATCTCCATTGATTACATGTCAGGCCTTCCTTCTACTAAGCATGGCAACAACTGTATTTTTGTGGTTGTTGATAGATTCTCGAAGATGGCCATTATGGTAGCCTGCAAGAAGAATATCACAATAGAAGCCACTGCTAAACTCTTCTTTGAATGAGTGTGGGTACACTTTGGGATCCCATAATATATCATCTCAGATTAGGATAGAAGGTTCCTCAGTGCATTTTGGTCCAGTATCTGGTCAATGCTGGACACCAATCTCACTAAGTCCATAGCTTTCCATGCCTAAACTGATGGCCAGACAGAGGTCGTCAACAGGATGATTGTACATATTCTGCACATGTACAACTCAAAGCATCCACACACATGGGATGAGAGCCTCCCCTATGTCACGCACCTATAACCGAGCTCTCCACAGCTCGACTGGCCACATCCCCTTTCAGGTGGGCTTGGGATTCCAGCCACTATGTCCTATTGATGTGGCCATGCTATTTGCAGCGACTCGGGCAGATTCGGCTCATGTCCAGTCCAAAACTGATAAGGCAAACAACTTCATTGAGCACATCTAACACATCTGCCAACAGGTGAATGAAATTTTGGAGAAACCAAATGCTAAGTACAAGTAGCGACATGATCAACATCGGGTGCCACACAACTTTTAGGTGGGCGACAAAGTCTAGATGCATTTCAAAAGGAACGCCTTACCGAAGCCTATCGGAAACTCAGACCACTTCGATATGGTCCTTACACCATTACCAAGGCTATGGGAGACAATGCATTTGAGCTCATCAAACACCCATTCCTTGACCATCACCTAGTGTTCAATGTGGACCACCTTCAACCATACTTCCCACCACTGTTAGACACATCAGACATTACAGAACAACTCACACCTACATAGTTAAATCCAGATTGCATGGAATAGGCCACAATGAATTAGATCATGGAAACGTAGAGCAAGAACACTTGACAGCAAAGGATCCAACTATATCGAGCTGTCAAAGCAGGCCAACTCCTTCACAGGGCAAGTGGCTCACCAGGGACCAAGTTCAACAAAAGTTTCCTCATCTCATGGAGGAACTCAACACAATGGTGACCATTACTTCATAAAGGGGGAGAAATGATCCAGGTGGATGTTGATGGCCACCCACCTATTCAACTTGGACCTCCACCATTGTTTCTTTCAGTTTTTCAGTTTCTTTATTTGTAGCATAATTTACTATTTTTGGCAGTTTTTCGAGTCCTGAACTTCCGGAGCTGTGTTGAGGCCCTAAACGACGTTTTTTGGGAAAACTAGGAGCAACATGGATCCATAGACTAATGTTTCTCACTCAAAAGTTGTAGTCCTCAGAGAGCTCTTTGGAAAACGGAGATCGTGTGCCAAAGTTACAACCCCGGAAGTTGATGTACCAATTTACCCAAAATGGGGCCCATAGTTTGACGCTTCATCTCCTAGGGTTAGGTTTTTGGATGTTTATGGTTTTCCATTGTTTCCAAAAAATAAATAGGCCTTCGAGACTCATTTTAGGATAGTTCAGAGGCATGTAGCCACCACATCTCTTCTCATAGATAAGCTACCATCACCTGAGCTAGTTTATTTCAATTTCTATTTGTAAGCATATTTCAGTATTTTAAATCAATTAAATGAAGTATTATTTATGTTGCATCTCTGTATTTATGGTCATATCTGTAATTTGTTGTGTTCATGGTTAAATCTGGATCATTGGTATCAGAGCGGTCTGTTCTTTCTCTGTTTCTCTTTGCATGTCCCCAACGAGGTCGGGATATAAGGAGTTAGGGCTTGAACTGGTCGAACCTTTGCAAGACTAGCATCGCAAATCCCGACGGCCTCCCATGGTGGATGAAAAGAAAGACGAGGGGGTAGGATATCCTATCAAAATCTTGCTCGGAGAGCCCTTGAGCGACAAAAGAACACGATGATGGACAACTTTGCCTAGATCCTTCAGCGGCTATCCAGGGGCGACACATCTACTTCCAGCAGCTACTCTGGAAGCACCACACCCTTTAAGGTAGAAATTAACTTTGACACTCCCATATTTGAGGATCAGATAGATGTAGACATTGTAGATAAATGGTTAAATCTTCTAGAAGGGTATTTTTATGTTCATGATTTTTCCAATCGGGAAAAGGTTACTTTCTCTCTTCTCAAAGCTGCCCCCCACATCAAGGATTGGTGGGAAACCTACTGCGAGCAGAAGGATGAAAGTATGGCCTCATTTTTTTCAGCCGCACCCACTTGTAATTCATTCCAGAATGCCATCAAGGAGCAGTACTACCCTGTCATAAGCTATGAGGATAAATACTTAAAGTGGACCACGTTGCGGAAATGAAGGGACCAAGACGTGCTGGAGTTTACCAATGTTTTTCATACCCTTCACACAAAGTTGGGTATCAAGGATTCTAAGCTGCATTTGGTACTCAAATATCGTGGCTGCCTACACAGGTACATCCAGGACGAGATGGAGTTCCTGGACATCTCCTCGCTCGGCACAACGTACCGATACGTTGTCAAGATCAAGAAGAATTTTAAACAGAAGAAGTAAGACTTTGGATCTGCGAATCCGAAGCAAGGGAAAACTGAACCACTAAACAAAGGAAAAAGACAAGGCAGGGTGGCTCAGGACAACCCACCAAAACTACAAGCAAATAACAACACCGCAAAGCCGAAGAAGGACACGGGAAAGTGGTGTGAGTTCCATAAGAGCTCCACTTGCAACACAAGTGAGTGTCAGGCCAAGCAGTCACTGGTGGCCGAGCTCAAGTCTTCAGAATCAGATGCATGTTCCGAATCTAAGTTAGAACCCAATAAGGGGAATGACAAAGGGAAGAAGATTATTGATGTGGAGCCCAACACCACTATTGCCCCCACGAAGATCAAGAAGGAGGAACCTGAAGATCCAAAGGAGAAGTGCCTCTTTCACTCCCAGATGTGGATAAAGCGTTCCCCGCTACAGTTCATTGTCGACAGCGGGAGCCAAAAGAACCTCATTTGGGCAGAGGTCGTGAAGTGGATGGGCTTACCAACCACAGCACATCCACAACTGTACACCATCGTGTGGCTTCACCAAGGACGGGATCTTCGTGTGAGCTAGCAGTGTCGCCTCCCATACAACATCAAGCCCTTCACGGATGAGGTATTGTGTGACGTTGCTACCCTTGATGTTTGTGATGTATTATTATGCCAACCATACTTGTGGAAGTGACATGTTGTGTATGAGTCAAGGCCTCATGTTGTTATTGTTACTTTGGGAAATAAGTTGTACAGGATACCGTAGGTAGCACCGCCTACCACCATCTCTTTGGTTAATGCAAAGCAATGCAGTAAGCTCATTTCCAAAACTGGGAAATTTGTTTTCTTGATGATACACCCTCAAGGAAAGAAGAAGACGATGGCCACGACCTCCAAACAAGGCCCCTCTGCACGACAACAAAATATGAACAAGGTCATGGAGGAGTACAAGGACATCTTCACCTCCCCCATAGGGGTGTCTCTGCACTTCTAGGTCAAGCACTCCATCGATCTAACCCCAGGTGCACCACTTCCCAATCGACTAATCTATCGGTGCTCCATTCTAGAGAACGATGAAATCAAGAGGCAAATTCAGGAACTTCTATAGAAAGGTCACATCCAACCGAGTTCATTGCCCTGTGGGAGCCCGATCATGTTCGTACAAAAGAAGGATGGGACTTGGAGACTCTGTATTGACTGTCGGCCACTTAACAAGATCACTGTCTGGAATAGGTACCCTATCCCATGAATTGATGACCTTCTAGACCAACTGAAGCGAGCAAAATATTTCAGCAAGATCGACTTGAATTCAGGATATCAGCAGGTACCAATTAAACCCTCTGATGCGTGGAAGATTACCTTCAAAGCCAAGGAGGGACTTTTCGAATGGTTGGTTATACCTTTCGGATTGATGAATTCTCCTACAACTTTCATGAGGTTGATGGATGACATCCTGATCTTCAGCCAGAGTTGGGAAGAGCACCTCCATCACATCTGACAGGGTCTCCAAATATTGCCGCAACACAAGCTATGTGCCAATTTGGAGAAATGCACTTTTGGCATGACCCAAGTTCAGTATCTGGGATACATTATTGATGAACGGGGAGTGCATGTGGATCTAGCCAAGATCCAAGTCATTCAGGATTGGCCAGCTCCAACCACTCTGACAAAGCTCTGTAGCTTTCTGGGTCTTGCCAATTTCTACCACAGGTTCATGTTGGAATTCTCTCATATCACTTGGCCCTTGAGTCAAGTCACCAAGGGAGGAGCGAAAGCAAAATTATTTTGGTCTAAATCTCAATAGAAGGCATTCAAAGAGTTGAAACATCACCTCCGCTCGGCACCAGTGCTCGCATTACCAAACTTGCAACAGCCATTTGAGATCGAGACAGATGCCTCTGAATATGCTATTGGGGCAGTCCTTTCTCAACATGGGCATCCAATGGCATATCATGGTGAGACACTTTCAGACACAGTTCGGAAGTATCCCACTTATGACAAAGAGATGTATTTCATTGTGCAGGCCTGCCAACAATGGAAGCATTACATTTTGGGGAAGGAAATAGTCATCCACAAAGACCACTGGCCCCTATAGTTCATATAGATGGAATGGAAGTTGCAAAACGATCGCCATCATAAGTGGTCCACATACCTGCAACAATTCCATTTGAATATCAAGTATAAGAAGAGCAACAGCAATAATGTTCCAGATTTCCGTAGCCGACCACCAATCATAGCGTTAACCACCATGCTCAACTCTTGTGGGCACGAGACTTATGATTGGCCGCTTCTCTACAAAAGAGACCCAGTCTTCAGCCACACATACCAAACGCTCTTAGAGGTTCAGCATGTTCGATATTTTCACCTCAAGGATGCCCTTTTATGCCACCTAGGTCACCTTTGTGTTCTTTCAAGCGAGCGTGCCAAGATGATTTGGGAAGTGCACTATAGTCGGGTTGTTGGGCATTTCTACATTGAGAAAATGGTGGTAGTACTGCAGAAGTATTTCTATTGGCCAAATCTTCGACAGGATGTCGGGAAGTACATCAGATCCTGCATTGTCTGTGTCATTGCCAAACAAACCATCAAGAAGCAAGCCCTCTATACTTTGTTGCCTACCCCTAGTCGACCTTGGGAATCCATCTCCATGGATTACATGTCGGGCCTTCCTTATACTAAGCATGGCAATGACTGTGTTTTTGTGGTCGTTGAAAGATTCTTGAAGATGGCCATTATGGCGGCCCGCAAGAAGAATATCACAGCACAAGCCACTGCTAAACTCTTCTTTGAATGAGTGTGGGTACACTTTGGGATCCCACAATCTATCATCTCAGATCGGGACAGCATGTTCCTGGGTGCATTTTGGTCCAGTCTCTCATCAATTCTGGACGCCAAGCTCACTAAGTCCACATATTTCCATCCCCAAACTGATGGTCAGACAAAGGTCGTCACCAGGATGATCATACACATTCTGCGCATGTACAACTCAAAGCATCCACGCACATGGGATGAAAGCCTCCCCTATTTCCAGCACAGCTATAACTGGGATCTCCACAGCTCGACTGGCCACAGCCCCTTTCAGGTGGGCTTGGGATTCCAGCCACTATGTCCCATTGATGTGGCCATGCCATTTGCAGCTACTCAGGCAGATTCGACTCATGTCCAGTCCGAAACCGATAAGGAAAACAAATTCATTGAGCACATTCAACATATATGCCAGCAAGTACACGACATTCTGGAGAAATCAAATGCCAAGTACAAGCAGCGACATGATCAACATCGGGTGCCACACAAGTTTTAGGTGGGTGAAAAAGTCTGGTTGCATTTGCAAAAGGAATGCCTTACCGGAGCCTATCGGAAACTCATACCACTCCGATATGGTCCTTTCACCATTACCAAGGTTGTGGAAGACAATGCATTTGAGCTCAGCATTCCCCCATTCCTTGGCTGGCACCCAGTTTTCAATGTGGACCACCTTAGACCATACTTTCAACTATTTTAGACACATCAGACATTACAGAACAACTCACACCTACAAAGTTGAATCCAGATTGCATGGAACAGGCCACAACTGATTGGATCATGGACACACAAAGCAAGAACACCCGACAGCAAAGGATCCAACTATATCAAGTTGTCAAAGCAGGCCAACTCCTTCACCAGGTGTTATCGGGAATAATGTCTATGTAGAGCTGCTAATCCCACTAAGGCTGGTAGCTACCTTAGAAACAAACACACTAAAAACTACTTTCGTTTTCCTTTATGAGAAATAGATAAGAGAAGAATAAGGAGACCAACCTCTGTCTTGCGCTTGGTTCCTTGCTTGATTCCTCTCTCTTCTGGTAGGTCTTTGCCACTCGCTTCCTTGTCTACCCAGCTTCAAAGAGTACCTGTAGAATCAAAGCAGCATAACACTATCCAAGAACATAGATCTATTATCATAAACAATATAGGATCAGATGTACATTGACCACACAAATGCATAAATCATCAATCATACAAGAATGTGGAGGAAAACTTGAATAGCTTTATTGATAATCAAGAAAGAGCAAAGAGGATTACAACCAATTGTTCTGACCCAGCATCATCCTCTCAGCAAGAAAGCCCTTCTTCACCTCATGAAAATCTTAGATCACCCAACACTATGATTTTGCAACAAGAAACCAACAGCACTTCCTTTCAAGATACAAAATTCCAGCTCCCCTGGATCTCTGGGATGAGGGATCCGTATATAAATGTCTGCAAGGGAGGTGAGTCAGCTTTTGAGATTTGATTAGTGTCTTCCCTCTGAGAGTTCTTTATTCCACTTGGAGATTGATGATCTCTTACTCATCCCTGGTCGAATTCAGAGAGGCAAGTGTCACAGGAGATTCCATGCTCCTCCACCTTGTGGATTGACCCTGCCATTTTTCCCTTCTCGCCCATCGCACCCCATAGAAGGGCTTTTTGACATTCATCACACATACTATGTGTATTCAGGTGGGATGCAACGCACTTTGCCTATGGAGCAGGTGAAATGGTCCAGTTTTGACCAGTTCTGAGTAGTTTTTCATGGAGAAATTTTGGGAGATGTTGTAATCAGTTGACCTTGTTCTTTTAGGGGTTGGAACAACACCTTTAGGGACTTAGGAGCCCTTGGTTTATGGACATTTATGCTTGGGGTTGCAGTGCCCAAAAATTTCTATAACAGTTTCCCCATAAAGCATGAGGTCGTTAATCTTTTTGATGTCGGGTGATATGCTTTATCATGAGGATCCGAAGTTTTTTCGAGCTAGAAGGCGACCTGTAATAAGATACAATAAAATACATTATCTTCATATTATTTTCATGATCTAGCTGAGGCGAGCATTCCCATGCTCAGCTTTATAAATTCATTTTCATGTACATAGGATAGACAATCGCCTGAGTGTAGACTGATGATTTTGGTAGAGCCATCATCCCTTGGATTGGATGATTATCTGTGCAGCAATGATGTACATTTGATGTCTTTATTTTCCTAAATATATATCGCAGCCTGGATGGATGAAACTAGATCCGGGGTCTTCAATATCGTTCGATCTTCACTCAAAGTACAAGTCGATCCATGTGAGAGATGTTCTGGAGTCGAACATGAAAGACATCGCCTGATTACCAGCCAATTATGTAAGTTGTTAACAGGCGCGAGAGGAATCACCGATAATGATAATGATCCTCAAGGTACTACAGTACAATTCACGTGGTGTGAATAAAGGACTTGGAATCGAACACCACGCAAAATATTTTGGTCGAAGGCCATTGATGTAAACCTGTTGCCAGAAGTGAGAAACTTGCCATTGAGGCATGCAAGCTTCAAAGTACTGAAAGGGTTGTTCCTAGATCGACTTCTTGGATAATGAGCTGATGTCGACAAGAAGCGATCTGTCATAGGAGGGACTTAGTGAATCCCACATCAATGACACGAAATGGAGAAAATGATTTTAATGGAGGTGCAAACAATCTGGTGACATACGGTTCAGGGTGGCGGTCATGAAAGAATGGAGCGAAAATGTATTATAGTGGGTGAGACACAGGTGAATTCTCTGAGCGACTTCTCTTGAACATATCGGCGACACTGACATGATGGATTGGTAGCATTAACCCCAAATGTGGATGGTGTGATGGAACCATGGTGATGTGACCAATGAATGGACCAACCCAACCCGACTCAGATGCGGAGTGAAAGTGTCATGTTCAAGAGCGACTTGCTATTAAAGTTTCTTCAAGTTTTCTTCCCAATTTTCCCCCAGTCATTGCTGACCAGTACCTCTTTATTTTTGTCAAGCTTGAGGAGGATAACATATGCTTGTTCTATAATTTTCCCTTCGGGCAAACCCATCGCTATGTTTTAATGAGCCTAGCGATAGTGAAACTTGTTCTTGTCTTGTTATGGACAAGTTTGTCGCTATTAGGTTTTAACGAGTTTAACGACAAAGATAACTCGATCCTTTTCAATTTTAGAGAGTCTGAAAAGGAATGTAAAGGAAACTCCAAAAATCCTTTTTCGTCATCTAATCCCTTAAGTCCAAAAAAGTATAAAATAATACAAAAGGGATGAATTTTCGGTAATTTTAACGAGCCGAACAAAACAAGCGCTCGATCTTTTTGTGTAATAATCCCTCAGGTCCAAAAAGATTAAAATCTAAAGGAGGGATAGCACTTCCGGTCACTTTAACGAGCTGGAGAGGCCAATGGCTCGGCAATATTTTCATATTTTACAAGTCAGTTGAAAAGAGCTTAAAGGAGACTCGTTTTTGAGGAATGAGTGATAGATTCGGGTAGCAGCTGATTCCAAGTAAGGTTTGGAATTTTCCAATCACGGCAGTGTCACAAGGATGGCTAACAAGATCACTCTTCGCAGTTGTTCCTCAAAAGGGGTAAACAATCAAGTGGAGGTGAATGATCAGCCAATACAGAGTGGAGGTGATGATGAGAACACAACCAAGGCTTCAAAGGCTGAAGTACTACATTCACGATGGTTATTTACCAGAAATTGGTTCATTTTTTAATGAGCTTAAATGCTGGGGGAAACACTTGCTCATTGCTTATGTTTATTTTTTAACGAGCTTGAATTCTGCGTTAAAACTGCTCGATTAATCCAGTCGCATAATAAGGAGGTCTCATCTAAAAACGACATTATTTCAAAGCTTTGCCCCGCATCCTTTCTTTATGCAAGTTAGGAAACGACCAATCCTACGAGTTTAAAGGGTTAGAGGGCCTATAAATTTAAAAAATAAATGGTCGCTCTTCGCTTGCATGCCAAAAGGTTTGCATGCCCCCAGGTATAGTGAAATAGAGTTTCAAGGTTACCCCTCAATTTGCAGACAAAACATTTGTTTTATCGGGAAGGGCCTGCCTTTTCAGGTTACCCCTCAATTTGCAAACAAAACATTTGTTTTATCGGGAAAGGCCTACCTTTTTCAGGTTACCAAATATTGTTCTATTTGTGCCACAAACAAAACACTTCTTTGGCGATGTCTACCGAAATAGACAAAGGTGAGTGGCGCAGATGCCTCCACTCACATAACTTTGACGAGGGAATCTTATTCTAGCCTAATCCCCTTTTCCTAAACGGACGGGTGTGTCAGACTAGTCAGATATCCTTCGCGGAAACCTACCCTATACCTGAAGTTTTCCTGCCGAAGCAGACCAGGGTGCATGCCCCCTGGGTTTCAGTCATGCCCTCCAAATCACTCGCGCTCATCAGGAGGACGGACTGGGGATTGATGAGACATTCCTTGTGTGAAAAGACCATTCAGGGTTGGTATACGACTATTTGCTATGTGTGAACCGGGGAATGAAAGTTGGTCTACGAGCTTGACCACTCTTCCTTCGTGCGGAAAACACATTACTCTAAAGAGTGAGGAGACAATGGCTCCCATGCAATAAATATAGTCTCGTCCAAGGAGTATATTATAATCTAGGGGTCCTTGGACTACCATTACGTTCATGTGAACAGTTTAACTTCTCAATGTTATCGGCACATCGGGAAGGATCCCTAATGGTCAACTGGTTCCTTTGTTAAAGCCTGTTAGATTTCTCATCTCAGGCAAAAGTAATGGCGAACCAAGCACTTTCCAAGAAGTTGAGGAAAGGATTCTCACAGAAGCCCCCTCATCTATGATGGTACTGGCCATAACCATTCTATATACTTCAGCGATGATTCAGAATGGTACACTAGCCAGTAAACGGGGTCTGCCTAGTAGATTCCAGTCAAAGGAAACAACCAGGTTGCTTGGAGGTGGGACCGAATATACGGCCAGGTACGACTCTGATGAACTTCCTTCTTGCGGTAAAGGAACGGGTAAACTGCCCCCATGTTCATCGAAGTCTGTGTTTACGAAGAGAATTTGAACAGTGTCGTTCTTGTTCTCTTCGGTGACTGTATAATCTGAAGATTGATCCTCTGAAGGCACAACCGGGTCAACTGCCACCTTGACCTTTTGAATTTCGTCTGGTATGGATTCAGATGGTTTATCTTCAATGATAGATGCTTCAGCCGACCACAAGGGCGTGTCAGCCGGATTTTCAACTAGTGATGGACTCGGTAATAGTTTCTTGTATCCAGGAGGAAGCCGTAACGGTGAAACTGAATGGTCGTCCAAAACTCTTTTAGCTTCATCTAAGAAGGGACAACGGTGGACGGCGTGATTGCCTTCACACAATTTACAAGGAAATTTATATTTTCCTTTTTGTCCAGGGGCTTCACTTTCACTAGTTGACGGTGTACTTTCAACATGATCATCAGAGGTTGACGACACCGGATTGTGCAAACGAGGAGACCAGTCCCTTAAGATCCAAGGGATGCAAGGAAAATCTCGATGAAAATGGTCTCCTTTGCAAATGACACATGGTGATTTAGGCCTGGTCGGTGCAGTGTGTGGATTTTCGCTAGACGATGCTTGGTTGCCCCTTTTCGCCTTTGGCTCCTTCTTCTTCTTCTCGTTCTTCTTCTTCTCTTTCTTCTTCTCAGTTACTTGATTTTGGGCTTTACTAGCTTCATCAAGCGAAGAGGAAGGAGGAGAGGAAGAATTGGATGAAGTAGAGGGTTGGGGGGTAACTCTAATATCGTTTAGTTGCTGACTTGATTGTTCAGGAATTACAGTGTTCTGAACGACAGAAGTTGAGAAGAGCCATACGGGCAAGCCGATTGTCAATCCTAGAAGAGACAATGTGGCCATATGGGGTGCACCAACATCTCCCCAAGAGGAGATGGGACTAGGATTTCTTCCAAGGGGAACTCCTTGGTTGGTGGACTCCATTTTTCTCAACTTAAGATCAATGTAGGAAAGGTGATGATTATTCCGTTTAAAATAAATTTTAGACGCTTTGACACAACTTGTTTTTTCAATTTTTAAGAGTCGAGAAAAACCAAAAGATGACTCTAGTCACCTTCGATTTTTAATGAGCTTGAAGTGACAAGTGCTCAGATGGACCTTTTCCGTTAAGGAGTCTTAAAAGGACGAAAGGGATAGCTCTGGAAATCTAGACAGAGGGATTACCAAACCAATTGCAAAACTGCAGAATACTTTTTACGGTACGGCAGTCAATCTTCCCGAATGTTGTGTTCAGTGCATTGCGATCGATAGGGCGGCAGACACGGCTTCCTATGGATAAAGGATAAAGCCTATTGTGGTCTCCCAAAATATACTCGACGGTACGTGGGAGTACAAGTCCGTACTGGCACTTATCATGTCAAAGTGGAGGAATCACCCAACCAACAGTGAAAACAACAGTTACCAGGCTTTACGACGCCGGAATACGTCTCTAGCCTAGACTTCTAGATGTTGTGCGTTAGGTTCCAAAGCATTTTTAGATTCATTAAATTTATTTTATGGTTGATCTTGCTTAAAAAATTTGCCTTTCAGGTTCTCAACCATCGCACCCCATAGAAGGGATTTTTGACATGCGTCGCACCTACTGTGTGTATTCAAGTGGGATGCAACGCACTTTGCCTATGGAGCAGGTGAAATGGTCCAGTTTTGACCAGTTCTGAGTAGTTTTTCATGCAGAACTTCTGGGAGATGCTATAATCAGTTGACCTTGTTCTTTTAGGGGTTGGAACAACACCTTTAGGGGCTTAGGAGCCATTGGTTTATGGACATTTATGCTTGGGGTTGCAGTGCCCAAAAATGTCTATAACACCAGGGCAAGTGGCTCACCGGGGACCAAGTTTAGCAGAAGTTTCCTCATCTCTTGGAGGAACTCAACGCAATGGGGACCATTGTTTCCTAAGGGGAGAGGAATGATCCAGGTGGATTTTGGTGGCCACCGGCCTATTCCGCTTGGACCTCCACCATTGTTTCTTTCAATTTTTCAATTTCCTTATTTGTAGCACAATTTACTATTTTTGGCAGTTTTTCGAGTCTTGAACTTCCGAAGCCATTTTGAGGCCCTAAATGACATTTTTTGGGGAAAATTAGGAGCAGCAAGGGTTCATGGATTGATGTTGCTCACTCAAAAGTTGTATTCCTTGGATAGATCTTTCTAATGAGGTATTGTGTGCGTCAAACGGAGTTCGCATGGCAAAGTTACGACCCCGGGAAGTTGATGTACCAATTTACCAAAAACGGGGCCCATAGTTTGGCACTTCATCTCCTAGGGTTAGGTTTTTGGATGTTTAGGGTTTTCCATTGTTTCTCAAAAATAAATAGGCCTTCGAGCCTCATTGTAATACAGTTCAGAAGCATGTAGCCGCCACATCTCTTCTCAGAGATAAGCTACCATCGCCCAAGCTAGTTTATTTCAATTTTTGTTTGTAAGCATATTTCAGTATTTTACATCAATGAAATGAAGTATTATTTCTATTGCATCTCTATATTTATGGTCATATATGTAATTTTTTGCATTTTGGTTTAAATCCAGATCACTTATCACTTTGATTCCATGATCGTTGACCCATCATGGTAGGTATCGTTTTCGTCACTGGCATATAGGTTATGGAAGATCACTTTTTCCGTTGCATTATGCATTCTAACCTCCATATTGTGATATGTTTCCATAGGGTCGACCCCATTGTGTTGTGATTCTTAAACCATTTTCACTCGCCGACTTATAAAATCATGACATGATGGTAGAGCCATCCTTTACATGGACTTCCTAGTTATATCCTCGCTAGCATATGTTGCCCATGTTGTAAAGATTAAGTAGGCTCTGGAGTCCTCTTTAGTCCCGCCATGACTTTTGTGATGAAGCTTCATTCTCCTTCTTCTTCGTTATCTTTATAGCTTTATACCCTAGAGGCTCCCACATGTTGAGTTGTACTGTTGCATTGCATGTTGATTATTTGTACCTTTTGGCCTTAAGCCAGCTTCACTTGGACTTGTGTATAAGCCACTTTTTGACCATGTCTTTCTAAAAAATCAACCTTGCAATCACTTAGCCTCTGCAACTTGACACCTTATGCCTATGGAAAGAACATTCCTTTGAGTGTCATTGACCAGTTTTGTCACCTTGCATTGAGCATAGGAATGTTCCCCTCCCAGGAACTAGCGCATATGTATTTGGACACTCGTTCTTTCCATTATACCATAGGAATTATTTTATTCTTTTTCAGGCTTTTTAAATATGAAAAGGACAAAAAATATATATATTACAAAAAAGGAGTGGGAACGAGACTTTACTTCCATAATTGATGGCAGCAAGAGTCAATTGTGTCGCCCTTGAACAAAGCACTCAAAGCAAGTCTTTCCTCCATCGGGATGGGCTTTAGTTTGACTTAGGAGAGCCATAACCTTATCATTGAGTTAGTACTCCTCCAGTTGGTTATCTCTTCCAATCATATGCAGAGTTTGTTTATGCCTCCTGCATGACAAACTTATACAATGTTATCATATGCTGCCATGCAATCACATTTAAGTCGTGCTTTTGTTCAAGGGAAGTTGTTAACACTCAGGTTGTTCCCTTTGACTCCAAAGGGAATACGGCCGAGGTAACCACTAACCAATATTTTGGCCACAGGTCCTAGCCTACCTGCAACCAGAGAGGGCTCTCTCTTTCTGATTTAGCTTTGTTTTGGTGTAATTTTAGGCTAGTTATGATGCACAGGATTTTCTTTTGAATTTGTTGGGATGATGATTTCAGTCAGAACTAGTACGTTGTTTCAGAATAATCTAGGCCATTGGGCATGGAGTCGATGATGGTGTACTGCTGGAAATGTTTCTTGAGAAAAAAGGTTATGCTACAGAGCCTTACAGGCATCCATGGAACAATTCTGCAAATCTGTAATATGATGGCATGAAATCAGGGAATGAAAGGCAGCTAAGGATCTTTCACTATGCTGATAGAGGGAAAAAGTGGGAACATTATCTAGGAGCATTTAAGAATTCCTGAATAACATTCATAATCATAGAATGAATACAAACATGAGCAGTTAAGAATTCATGTTTATGATTAATTTTGAAGAAAACACAGTTAACAACAGAGATTGAGCAAAGGGTGCATTCAAACAAGTCCTCAGCTATTCTTCTTCTCTTTTGCTAAGTTAATGAAACATATATTTGAATTAAGCAAACACAGAAAGACAAAACATGGTTTAGAATAACTTATTGCTCCATCAAACAACACAGGAATTCTGTAGCAGAATGCAGATCATCAATTTGACATCAAACAGTGTAGAGATCATGAACTTTCCCAGCCATTTGTATTAGATAGTCTGAAAATTTACAAGACAGTGTCTTAGAGAGAAAATCACCAACCCCAAATACGTTCTGTGGGGAGGTATATATACAAAAATAAGATACAAAATATCTAGCTGATGAGTTAATAGCTCATAACTTCTATGCCAACTCTTGAGGATTTATAGCTGAAAGAGTAAATGCTGCAGTAAATATTTAATGCATTAGCTGTCCATTCTGTCAGAGAGTTTTGACTTTTGTGACCAAATGAGTCGGTTGGGGCTACGCTGTCTAAAATCTGCGTTTTTTCCTTTTTGGGCTTATTGTCCCAGTATTTTTCTGAGTCACTGTCCTCACCCGCTCTGCCTGTTGCTTCCATGCTGTATCCAATTCCGTTGAACTGAGGTTGACCAAAAAGAGACAGGACCGAGGTCACTTTGGAAAAATTTGCAGCATTTCTTGCCACCAATCTTATTTAGGCAGTTGGTCTCTTCGTATTTTTATTAAAGTCTCATCTGCCTCTGTGTATCTGTAAAAATTGGGTGGGACCTCAAACAAGTGATTAATTTCATGTTCAATGTAAAATAAATTTTCCAGCTTATCATACAGGCTCTGTCCTGATGGAGGTCATGTTTCTTCTGACGTACTTGTGGATGCTCTGATCTAATTTGAAATGAAATTAGTCATCCTGGTGGCATACTGCTCACGGGTCAGTAGTCTTCCAGCGCCGGTCAATAGGCTGGGAAATCCTTTGCCTTGCAATGCTCCCATTCTCAGCTTGTAATCATCTACCTCTGCCTGCATTTCCTGACATTTTCTCTCCAAACTTTGCACAAAATTTCTAAGGGTCAGCACCTTTTTTGTTGTTAAAACAGTCTCTGTTCTGTTATTGATGTCTAAGGCTGCCAACTCCTCTTTAGTGTGAGTGTTCATGAAGTGTATCATCTTGCTAGCCTGCTCAGGCATATTTCCTAGTGCTGCTATGGCTTTTTGACTTTCAATTTGGGCTTGGCATATTAATTCAATCTACTCATGCACAGTTCGGATTGATTTCCACTGTCTAGTGATAGAGTGGTCAATCCTGGTCCACAAAATCTTCTTTATTTCAGCCAGAGTCTTTTCTAAATTCAGCTCCTTCTCCAAGGCCTTTATTCTATCCTTCAGGGCCTTAATTTCCCTTGTCTGTTCAGCCACTGTGATCTTGGATTTATCATATTTTCCTTCTAGCTCTGCCAACTTTTCTTTGGCCTATTTTATCTCTGTAGCTCGAAGCTCTAGCTCCTTAACAGCTTTTTTCAATTCATCCATGCTTATGATAGACTCAGGAGCTGTTGTTGTTGCTCCTGCAGCATTTGTAGTTGTTGTAGTTGTTGTAGTAATAGGAGGGGTCATTGTTGCTTGTGTGGCTGCAGCAGTAGTTGGGGCAGTTTGAGGTGGCTGGGAGGTCGACTCTCCCTGCTTGTCTTGCAGTGCTCTCTCCAATTCTCCCTCCATTTGAACTATTCTCTGGTTCATTTGCATTAGCAGGTCCAATGTATCCTCAGCTTCTTTCTCTTTCACCAGCTCTCTCGTTTGTGGGTGCATAGTTGAGGAGAGCCTCATTTGCTTTTTCAGAGGAGCAATATCATCCTCATTTTTCTTCATTAGGGCCTTGATAGCTTTGGGATTCTTGGGATCATGCCCCAGGTCCACAATAATGTCCTCCAATGTTTTAATTCTGTTGTCTTTGGTTGTGGAGGACATTCTTTCTAAATCAAGCTGAGTATTTGTGTTCCTCAGAGATTCCTTTAACTCATGGGCCAGTGTGGCCTTGTCTACAAGTGTGGCATAGACCATTTCCCCTATTTGCTTATGTAACTCTATTTGATCCATGTGGTGAATGTCCTTTGCCATAACCTCTAACTTTGTCCTGACATAGTCTGTAGCTGACTGAGGCTGCTGAACCTTGGGTTTAAAATGGCCGAGAATCATCTGTTCTTCTTTGATGTCATATGCTACCATCAACCTTTCCTGCTTGGCAGGTGTTGCCTTAAGAAATTGGTCATACAACTATACTCTTAACAGTTCATTTTGGGCCTTAATTTCTTTAAAGGTGGCCTTGATGCTATCTGGCCTCTTGCTTTGTTGTGTGGAGGAAGACACCTCCATGCCATGTTGTCTATCTTGCTCTTGCTGAAAAGAGCTTGTAGTTGTTTGTTGACTCTCTTCTCTATCTTTCCTTGGACTTCCAAGGATTTCTTCACTGACTTCCTCCTCAATTGGAGAATCAACCTTTTGCCTCTTGGCTTCGGGCTACTGTGTAGACCCACTAGCAGGTGTGGAGTCTTCTCAGTCTCGTTTTCTGCCTCTTTCCTCATGGGCAGGAGTCTGTAAGGCAGGCACTTGTGGTGCTTCTGTTTGCTGTAGAGGAGCCTGTACTTGAGGTTGCTCCATCGAAGTGGTAGGCTGCTCTGTAACCACTTCTTTCTCTGCATCCATTATTTCCTTTCCTTTTGTTGTACCTGTTGCTGATGTAGATGGTCCCTGGGCGACTTGTGTGGCTGCAGCAGCAGATGTGCCTTCTCCAATTTGATGTGGCAACTTGAATGTTACCTGCTGCAAAGAATCAAATTCAAGAGTTTTTTCTAAATCCTTGACATTTTTCTCCATTATTTCCTCTTGAGTCAATTCCTCAACTAATGTGCCTTGCAGCCACTCATCTTGGTTGGCATATTGTTCAATTTGTGGATATTTACAATGGTCATAACCTAGCAGCCTGTATTTAACTCTTCTGGCACTGATAAAACCCTTCGGGTCATAAGGGACCCACCAGAAGCTCCTCTTTAACTTATATTTGTCCCTCAAAATTTGATCAGCATCTTGCCAACCTTCTTTCTTGTTCATAATGAAGGGACCTAGATGGTCTTTGAATTTGAGGTGAGCTTTCTTTTTGGCACTATGAAAATGGGTAAGATCGGAACTAATGAGTTGCCTATAGTATTCCAAGGCAAACAGTCTCATTGGTACATACCTTGGAAGCCTGTAAGGGCAGAGCTCACAGCCATAGATTCTAATGACAGTGTGATTTTGATATAGGTACCAATCACCTATTTTGTAACTCTTGGACAGCTGCAAGGTCTTCTGTATGTCAAATGACAATCTAGGAGGAGGGGATCTCATTAGGAGACAAGAGACTAGGTATACAAATTGGTCAATGAACTCACAGTAGGAAAATGGAGAGTTTTGAACCTCATGGAAAACTGATGACCAAAAGATGACAGACCTCTTTTCACCCCTAGAATCCAATTTCTTTATGGGGCATTGGAAGCTTTCAGACTGGTAATACATGAACAAATGGTAGATATATGATGAATACTTGAATACTCCCTCCCTATCCACTTTCAATAGCTGATCATGTATTTTATTGGCTATGAACTTGGCATAGTTATATTTGTAAGCAGGGGGCTGTCTTGGACTATATGCAGCTAATAACACCAACATTGTTTCATCAATGTGCTCACTTGTTTTAAAACCCAGCACATAAGAGATCATATCAACTAGTAGTTTGCCCACCTCATTGAAATGGACATATAGGAAAGGAGGTGGCCCTGTAGGCTGGCGGTCTGCCCTCATGAATGTCTTGGTAATTTTTTCAATTTCAGAACTGGAGAGTTTGGAGCCTGCATCCAGCAAATAGTTCATGGAAAAGGGAAACAATAGTTGAGTCTGTTTGAAGTTGAGCATTTGGTTGATGGAGTCAGGAGTAATGTGAAAAAGTATGCTCCCAGATGGAGACTTAACAGCTCTTTGAGTTGGCTCATAGTTCTCGGCACATAAGCGGATAATCTCAAGAAAAATATTGACAGATGGAAGGAAGTAATAAGGCAAATTGGACTCCCATATACCATACATGTCACAGTGGTTTTGAAAGCTGTTTCTCAACTGGCAGAAGGTCTGCAAGTGATTTCTGTCACCAACTAGATCTTGAATAAGGTAATCTCTATCAGCAAGAGGCATGGCTTCAAGCTCTTTGTTTGGTGGATTCATAGGAGTGACACTAAGAGCTGATGGAGTAGCCATTATAAAACTTTTCTGATGTTATCTTTGGAGTGAATTTTTTGAGTAGAAACAGACTGAGGAGAACTGCTTGTGGGGATTTGTAGAGGGGTGGCAGAATGAGTTCAGCAGAACCAAAAATCTTTAATATTTGTAGCTGTGGTGAAAAGGCAACCTTTGCAGAGTTTGGATTATGCTTTGTCTTCTTTTTTAAAAAGTTGTCTGAATTGAGAGACTATGAGGGCCAAATGCAGAGGGGAAAGGGATTATCACAGCTCAATGCACTGAGGTTTTGTGGTGGAATGCGGAAAAAGGGAACAATGCCGAGTAGGTATGAAATTTTATCGGGAACTTGAGCTCGAAAATGGTTTTGGCATGGTGAAATCGCGAATGGAGCGGGGTTTGCTGGGCTCCTCTTAAACATGGGTGTATCAGTGAATTTAGGCTGAATTTGCGAGGGATAGAATCGTTAACTTAGGAGATTACAAGTAATTGAGTGAACGAATTCGAGAAAATGGGAAGAACAGGGGCGAACAAATGGAATTCTGCAAATACCTAGTTTAACTAACGTCGAGGGTGGTTGAGCTGGTTGAATGGCGAGTATTGACGTCGAATCTGCAGGTGGCGATGTCCCAATTGTTTAAATTTGAAATCTGGAGGTGATATGGTGTGAACAGGAAAACGTCGCTCTCCAAACTTTCCAATGAAAATGACCGAAAACGGTCACTTTGCGCGTTTTTTATAAAAAATTTGGTACATTGGCGCTTTTGGCACTTTTCTGCGATGACATCAGCATGACGTCATCGACAGGTCCCGGGTACGGCCGAGTGACGTGGACATTGACTCGGATGAAGACGTGGCGAGACACGGTGGCAAAACATGGACGCAGGCAGACAAAGTGGCAAGTGACGTGGGGCAGCGGCGGAGACGCGGTGGTGACGTCATAGCTGAAGTGATTGCTGACGTCAGGGAACGGAGGGTGGTATCCGGTTTCCCCACACCACCTTTAAGCCCAAGCGGTTTTGGGCGAGGGGCTTCCGAACACCCCGGGCGGTCGACGCGTGGCGGGGGTACGGCAGGGAAACCGCCCGTCCCTCGGATGTTAACCTCCGGCGTGTTGTGGGCTGAAAACACCCGCCCACCGTTGGATCTGGCGCGCTGGGGAACGGATGGCTGGCGGGGCGATTTGGGTAGCGTGCAGCTTTGGAGCCAGTCCCTCCTGTATAAAAAATAATATTTCACTGTGGCGGGTCCAAACTTTGGTGAATGTGGGTTTTGTGGGTTGGGTTAGTGCGGGGTAATTATAATTTAATGTTTAATTTAAAACATTTAAACATTAAACATTGGGAATTTGACTGCGGGGGCAGAATTGCAAGGTTTAGATGGGTGGGGGTTTAGGCATAGGTTATTAATCCTAACCAGAGGTTAGATTAATTCCAGGGTTAGGACGCGGAAGGGTTCATAATAGCCCCAAATGGACTAATATCTCCCATAACTATGTTACCTAACTGTAATGCTAGAGGGTGGGATAGTTAATATGTTTTTTGGAATTTTATATAGTTTTTTGTAGAAAATAGGGGTGGGGAAGTAGCTAGGGAGCTATATAATAGAGTTAGGAGTTAATATGGGTTTGTGAGGTGAAGTGTAAGGGAGAGGTTAAGCTTGTGAACTGAAAACTTAGATACAAGAAATGGATGGAATTTGAAATGAGGGTTTTACACAAGAAATGTGGCTTCTTTTTATTGAAGAAGGTCAAAACTTGACTTGATTTTCTCAAGGGGGAAGTGCAAGCAGGACTGGTTAGGCAGATCCTAAAGTCCTCAAGGGGATATTAGTAAGAAACTTTTTAAGGGGAGTGAAGGGAGTTAGACATGCTTTGATAGTTCTGCCATTTAGACCATTGCTTTGACCCTTCTCTTATTGATGAGATAAGATATGATTTTCAATACATCAGGTGATCAGACCTTGCTTCTGCAACCTCAAACTACCTACCCAGCCTAATACACCTAACATTTTTTCTTCTTTTTGAATGGGTGCACTTAGCCTTGCAAACCCTGATTATCCTCTTTTTTTTTTACTGCTCTCCTATCTAAATCTACCCTTATCTCTTCCAAGGGCCCAGATTAAGCAGTTGGGCTCCTTTGTTTCTCTATCTAGCTACTCATCTGCCAAGCTTGAACAGTTTGGGCAGATATTCATTCTCTAGTCTAGAACAAGCAATTTAAAACATGGCATGGTCCAGTTTGAACTGTTGGGCCATCCAGCAAGCTAGCAGTGGCATTTTGGCTAGCCACTTTCCTGGTCTTTCTTTGGGGTTCATTTCAATTATTTTTTCTGACCAATTCATTTTCTTGCCTTTTGATCATTCTTTTAAGGCATACCCTCTTTACATTTTTTAACTCTCTTTTCTTTCCACAAAATATGGAACCTTTGTAGCATCAAAGATGAACATATTTGGCACTTCCACTGTCAATCATCAAAAACGAAACCTATTGGTATAGGAAACTAACAGTGGCTCCACTTGGGGATGGCTTTTCCAGATGAAAAGCCAAGAACAGCAAGTCAGATCGCCTTATTTTTCCATTCTTGCTGCAGTCTGAATTTTCCTTCTGTTAGAGACCATTGATCTGAATCCTTGTAACTTGTATGGAGTACCCTTTGAGCTAATCTGCTGCGGAATTACAGCTCTGTAGTTACTGGTTTCTCTGAGTATTCATCATCACCTTCATAGTTCCCAAGTGTTTCTCTTGCTTTCCAATGATAGACTCAAAACATATATCAAAAATGGTGCAGTACCCTGATTTTCCTTAAAATTTGCTTCACTTGGTCCCTTATCTAACCGCTGTAAATGAAAATGCTGGAAATACAAATATTTATGTACAATATATAGCTGCGTTGTGTTTCATCAAAGGGGGTCAAAATAATGTTTGAGCATCCTCCCATTGACTGGGCCTTCCTCAGTATTTGAGCCATCCAAACTCTTCAGAAAATAGGTGTTATTACCTTGTACAGCATAAATGACATAAGGTCCCTTCCACAAGAAATCGAACTTGCCATGTTTTCCTTTGTCCTCTCTCCTAGAATCCCATCTCAGCACTTTGCTTCCTATGAAGAAGTCTTCAGCTTTGGTTCTTTTGTCAAACATTCTTTTGAGCTTCTCTTGCAGTACTTGGGTTCTATGATACACTTCCTCTCTTGTTTGTTGTAAGTGAATTGTCTGATTGATCCTTCCTTGAATATCATTAGGCTTAGTTTGTATTTCTTGCAGCAACTTGATTACAGGGATTCCTAAAGATGAAGGGAATCTTGCCTCCATTCCATAAACTAGTACATATGGGCTTGTGCCAATGGATCTTTTGGTGGTCAATCTATCTGCCCATAGTGCATTTACCAACTTCTTATGCCAATTCCTTTTGTTCTCCTCCAAGACCTTTTTGATGATGTTAATAAGACTTTTGTTGGACTCAGCTAGGCCATTGCCTTGAGGGTAATAGGTTGTGGAATGGCCCAAGGTCATATGGTATTTATGGCAAAAGTTGATCATTTTTTTGGATTTGAAAGCAGGAGCATTGTCTGTAATAATTTTATCTGGACAGCCAAACCTGGACAAGATGTTGGTTTCTAAAAATTGCATAATAATGGAGTCATTGGCTTGCCTACAAGGGATGGCTTCTATCCATTTGGTAAAGTAGTCTGTAGCAGTCAAAATCCACCTATGTTGGCCAGAGGACGAAGGGTGGATTTCACCAATGAAGTCTAAACCCCATTGCTGGAATGGTCTCTCAGTTGAAACAGGCTTGAGTGGTAAAGGTAACAACTTTCTCTTGCCTTCGAAAATTTGGCATTTGTGACAAGACATTACAAAATTTTTCACATCAGTAAACAAGGAGGGCCAATAAAATCCAGCCCTTAGGATTTTATCAGTTGTGGATTTCCAGTATAAGTGTCCTCCACAGTCACCTGCATGAAATTCCTTGAGGACATTGTCAGTTTCATCCAATGTTAGGCAATTAAGTAAAATTCCTTCATGATTTCTCCAAAACAAAACATTGTCTATGATACAAAACTTTGATGCTTTCATTTTCAAGAACCTTTTCTTAGTCCTGGACAACCCTGGAGGAGCTTGTAGGTTTAGCAATACAAAACATATATCAGCATACCAAGGAGATTGCAAAAAGGCTTGATTGATCTGTGGAGTCGCCATCTCCTCTTCGTTGTCCAATTCATTAATATCAAGGGCTTGGAAATTGTTTTCAGTCATTAGTTTGGCTAGCCCTTGTCTTTTTATCAGTTTTGTAGGCTTGATTTCAATGTCATATTCTAAGATATTGGCAATCCATTTGCCCCTTTTGCCTTCAATTCCTTCTTGGGTTAAAATGTCCTTGACCACTGCATTTGGGACATAGGTAGTCACATGAGAGTATAAAATATAGATTCTGAAGTCTTTGATGGCCTTTACCAAGGCATAGGCGTGCTTTTCCATAATCTGATATTTTAAGGGAGCATCTCTAAGGGCTTTGCTAAAAAATGCAATGGGCTTTTCACACCCTTGGTCATCTTTTTGTAATAGGACAGCAGCAATTGTATGCTCAGATGCAAAAGAAAAAATGATGAAATCCCTATCAAACCTAGGACTTGTGAGGACTGGTGTGTTTGTCAAAGCTCTTTTGATATCCTCAAAGGCTTGTTTAGCTTCCATGGTCCATTTGACCTTAGAATCCTTCTTCAACATATTGTTTAACAGTCTTATGAGCTCAACCAAATTAGGAATGAATCTTCTCAAGAAGTTGATCTTTCCTAAGAAGCCTTGTAGTTCTTTGATGTTTCTCGGATGAGGCACTTGAAGGATAGCTTGAATTCTGTCTGGATCGATCCTAATGCCATATTTTGAGATTATATGACCTAGGAGCTTGCCTTCCTCTAGGCCAAACAGTGATTTCTTTGGATTCAAAGATATGCCATATTTTCTGCAAATTAAGAAAACCTGCCTCAAATGTTCTAAGTGTTCTTGATCTGATTTTGAAAAGGCAGTGAGATCATCAAGGTAGACTACTAGAAAATCATGGATTTCTTTGGCAAAGGCTATATCCATTGCTCTCTGGAAGGTGGCCCCTGCATTCTTAAGCCCAAAAGGCATTTTGACATATTTAAAAGTTCCCCAAGGTGTTGTAAAGGCAGTTTTGTCTTGATCATCCGGGTGTACTAAAATCTGATTGAATCCAGAGAATCCATCTAATAATGAGATCCTAGAGGCTCCCACTACCCTTTGTAGGATATGATCCATTTTTGGTAAGGGGTAATGGTCTTTGAGAGAGACTTTGTTTAAATTCCTTAAGTCAACACACAGTCTAATCTCTCCCGTCTTCTTCCTAGTAGGCACTAGATTTGAAATCCACTCTAAGAACCTGATTGGAGCAATGATTCCTGCTTCATACATACGTTTAACTTCTTTTTCAATGAGGGGAAGGAGGACAGGATTCACTCTCCTAAGCTTTTGTTTAAAAGGTTTTTGGTTTTCTTTCAAAGGTATAGTGTGTTGGATGACTGAGGTATCATAGGACTTGAGGTCCTCATAACTCCAGGCAAAGATATCTTGGAACTCTTTGAACAATTCAATGTATTTCAACTTCTGATCAGCTGGTAATGCCTTGGATATTTTTACCATTTTGTGATTTTCTGTGGTTCCAATGTTACATTCTTCAATTTCAGCATTCAGTGGTTGCATTTTTGGCTTCCTTGAGATATCATTTGAATCAAACAAATCCTCCAAACGGGTTAAACCTATGGGCAGAAAATTGTCTTTTAGATCAATTACTTCGGCTTCTGTTTCAGCTATTTCATCAAAATCTGTTTGGTTCAGCTCCTGTATATTTTGGTCATTAAAGGTAGTAGGATGCAAAACCAGATTCGTTGTTTCAGCTGGTATATTCTGCTTAATTGTGTATGCCTGTTGTTGATCATCCATAGTGCTAGTATCAATGTTTATGCCAGAAAACTCTTCCTTTAAAGTCAGGAAGTTATTTATCTGTGTGTCACTTTCAAAGACTTGCCAATTTTTGATGTTATCTGGGACTGCAGGTCTATGTTTGATTTCAGCAGTGAAACTGTGGTTGGGTTCAAAAGGTAGTTTGCAAGTGCTAGCAAAGGTTGCCAAGCTATGAGCATGTAAATTGAGCTTTCTGGAAATTTTAGTTAACTGAGATTCTGAGAAGGTGTCAAGTATTTGAATAGCTGCCCCTTTATAAGCCCTTAACCTAAGATCATTTGTGATAAAGTTTCCCTTCATCTGCTGTATGATTAGATCTGAATCCCCTAGAATTGAGACTTTGGTTGCACCTAGATTTTTGATGAGTTTGAGACCTAACAAAAGGGCTTCGTACTCGGCCATATTGTTTGTGCATCGAAAGTTTAACCTATATGCATGGCCCTCAGCCTGGTCATTCTGCATGTTGTGAATCCAGACCCCTGCCCCTGCTCCCAACTTGTTTACAGAGCCATCAAACTCTAAATACCAGAAGGTTTCATGGTCAAGGTTTGCATTGAGATTTTTAGCAAGTTGGACCATGGGCAGATTGGTTTCTTGAAAGTCATTTGATGTGTCATTCTCCTTTGTTGTATCAATTATATCAAAAGTTTTTTGATCTTGAGAAGCAAATTGTTCATTCAAACCCTCTGTCTGTGCCGCTACTAGTAGTTTGGCATTAGCTTTGGTACACATGTCAGCATTATACAAAATGAATGAATCCATGTCAGAATGTATTGAATAGATGGGAAAGTTTTGGGGCTTTTCTTGACTACTCACCACATATTTCATTAATGTTTCACGGTATAACCTCTTTGGTTGTCCAAAGACTGAAATGGTGGCATAGGACATGTCTAGTTGCAAAGATCCTTGGAGTTTGGCCCCCCAAGATCTGGATAAAAGCATACCGTACTTGGGTGGAATGTCAGCTACCACCACATCCATCAAAATTGTTTTGGTTGGGTATTGGACCAGGGAAACACACAAATCTTTAATTAGGCCTAGACACCTGACTTGGCTTGAATCAAATGAGAATAGATCTTTATATGGTCTTGTGATATCTAGGTCTAGTTTTTCCATCACAGATTTGGGCATTAAGTTGTGTGAGGCCCCGGAATCAAACATTTCATTGTGTAACACCTTGTCATGAATGTTTAAACTGACATAGAAGGGTGGAACTCCTCCATTTGTTGTCTTTCCGTTAACCTCAGGACCAAACAGTAATTCAGGTTGATCATCTAGAACATTCACAGCATCCCTATTGTCTGATATTTGGAGTGACCTATTAATTTGTTGTCTATACACTTCATGTTTGGTCAGTTCAGAAAGAGGAACAATTATCTTCAGCTTACTTATTTCTGTTTCCAAGTTGAAGGGTTTTTCCATCTGAGTCTTAGCATTATGGGCAGCAGATTTTTCCTTTTCAGTTGAATTTTCAGTAACCTTTTCTTCATGATTGGTATGATTTTGAATTGAATCAGTCTTAAATTTATTTTGAGGAACGTTGTTTGAACTTGCTTTTGAGGGGAGGGATGGGGATGGATGGTTTCCAGAGGGCTGTACATCTGATATATCCTCCACAGTGACTTCTCTTGGATGTGGGTCTGTTTTATCAGAGGATTCTGGAAGAACAGTTTTATCTTTTGCCTTTTTTGGTTGTTTATTATCCTTTGGTTTGATAGGTTTAGGCATATCTATGGTTCTACTCCTTAGTTTATACTGTTTATGTACCTCATAAACTGCTGCATCATATCCTTCCCTAAAGTCAAATGACTCTCCTGATTTGGTTTGAAATTGATTGCAATTATGGGCCTCTTGATCCTCTTGTGTTAGAAAGACCTGATGTTCGATGTCCAAACCCATTAAGTTGATGTGAGGGTCCTCGGTCGGTTCACTAGATGTTGAGGCCTCAGCATAATTTCTTGGATAGGAGGTCTAATGTTCTGGTCGGGATCAGCCCTTCCAACATTTGGATTTTGATTCTTTCTAAAATTTGGGTTTCTAGCAGTACTTGGTTGACCTTCCCATGATGATTTTCTCTCTATGGTTTCCACCCTATTCCCAAGTCTGTCCATGCCTTTGATGATTGCATCTAGCTTTTGTTCAAATGCTGAAGGTTCTTCCTTAAAAGTAGTTCTTCTCTCAGCTCTTGCCCTATTTCTTTTAGCAATAAGGTTTGCCTCTGTTAGAGTCGGTCTAGTAGCCCTCCATCAGCGATCAAAGCTCTTTGCATTTGCATAAGTAGGTGTCTCATCAGTGTCATCTTATTGCATTCCATTAGGCATGCCATAACCCTGATGGAGGAGCGGGTGTCTTTATTCCCCTCTTGGCACTGCTGGATCAAGTTGTTTCAGTCATTAAACTTTTTCAAGGTTACTTGTTTTGTCTTGAGGTCAAAATTTCTAGGTCTATGGTTTAGGTCAAATTTGTCTTCAAGGTCATGTCTCTGAAGGTCAATAAGTGCCCAGCAAGCCAGAGGGATGATTTTCAAAGTGTTTCTTCGAAAGATTCTATCTTGTGCAGCTAATTTTCACCTTGGATTTAAAAACCCTGTTTTTAAAGCCAAGGTCATTTCTCAAAATTTTGTAAAAATTGTAAAAATTCAAAATGATTCAAAGGACAGCATACAACCCTGGCTCCCTTGCCAAGACCCCTTAGAAGCTATCCCTGCAAAAAATTATCAAGGAAAACATCAAATCAATCAATTTTAGGACAAAAGGAAACCAAAAGGACAACAGAATTCAAAGTTTAAAAAGTGTCATGGAAAAACATCAGAAAGTGGGTTGTGACATGAAATTTATTCAAAGCAAGGCTATAAAGGCTCTATTTCCCTCCATCAAGCTCCATTGTGCATCCAAGTGATAGAGAAATCAGTTGCAAGAGCGTTTGAGTGAATTCGGTGAGTTTGGGTGGTGCGCGACCCGTTGAGACTGGCGCGCGACCCGTTGAAGGCGCGCGACCCGTCAGGGCACCTCCAGCAGTGTAAAAATTACACAGGCGCGACCCGTTGAGGGCGCGCGACCCGTTGGGCAGTGCGCGCGACCCATCAGGGTTTCCTCCACAGAAAATTACCAGCAAGCTGCCAAGCGACCACAAATTGTTCAAGCTTGTCCGGTAGGCCTTCAATCATATAAATTATGGTTTGCTAAAGCTTGAGAAGATCATGATAATATTTTAAAAGCCTTCATTTGCAAGTAAAGACTCCATGTGCTTTTGCTTGAAAATATCAAAGTTGCCCAAATGCCCATCCATGTCACCATTCAGCTGAGTCTATCATCATTCATAGGGTTTTCATTATCATCTCAGTGTCTATTGAGTCATTTTACACCTTGTTCATGCTTCAGTTGCACCTAGGCAAGGTCATTTCCCTCTCCTAGGGTTTTGAAAGCTAATTTCTCTTGGACGGTCAAATCATCGGCAAAACTTGTATCCAGATGTTCATACACCTTCCCCTATCCTTAAAGTACCTTATCAAACACTCCCCATCCCTTAGATCCGCCAAATTCCTCATTTTTGCACAAACCCTAGTTTCTAGCTACAACCTGGCAATTTTCTAGGTTTGGCCTGTGTTTTGCCCTTTTGGACCCCTTCCCCTCACTCAATCTCTGAGATTCCACTTTCCCCTACTTCCTAACATCCCTCCCCACTCCCAAAAATTTCCCCAAGAATTTAGAAGCCCCTTATCCCCTTCATTTCGCTTCATTTCGACAAAATCCCTTGTTCCACACATCGGGATACGTTGCACTCAAATGATGTTTCAGAGCAATAGAAGATGAATTTTGGAAAACTGAGAGAGGTTTTTGTCCATAACATGCCAAAGAAGAAAAACCTCCTTCACTTTTTGCACAGGTGTCATGGTTTTAGAGAAATGTCAAAATTACAATCGCCGGATCCAAGGAGGTTGGCCAAGGCACAAAAACGAAGGAAAACGCCCGATCCACTCCAAATTTTGGCCAAAGCCTCTTTGACTGAGCATGGTACTTGATTGGGGGCTCCCAGCCAAAATTTCAAGAAATTTGGAGAAAATTTTGTCATTTGTGAATTTTTTATGCCAATTGCAGGTTTTCTCCATTAACGGGTCTCACCCCCCGCGCGACCCTTCATCATGGCAACTCCATTTTGCAAAAACTCAGCATTTTCAGATTTTTCATGAGAAGTTACATATTCTCATCAATGGAATTGATATTTTATGAAGTTTTGGGCCTCCAGAAAGTCAAAAAACAAGCAAAAAATGACTTTCTGCCACATTTTTGAGTTGCAGAAAGCAGTCTTGGGAGATTGCAATTTTGGAGGGGCAAATGACCACCAAATTCAGAAATTCCAGTTGGGTTGGAAAGTAGACTCATAGACCTTTCCAACAAGCCTACTTTTTCTCAATTTTGCCACCTGGAAGTACCCCAAATGTGGTCCCAAAGGCGCACGACCCGTCAGGCAGAGGCGCGCGACCCGTCAGGCAAACTTCTCCAGATTTTAGTGTACAGCTCAGAAAAACGCAGTTTGACCCTGTTTGACTTTTTGGGGTGGATTATTATCCTATTTGATGTAATTATTGTACTTTATTGACACTTTTACTCTTATGTACCTCTTCTAGAAGATTCATTCATGAAAAAGGTGAAAATTAAATGAATGAATTGGTTTCCTAGCTTATAGAGGCAAGTTGTTTTGACTGCCTAGTTTGTAGTGCTTAGTTTAGAAGTGGTTGAAACAGCTCCTAGGATAGTGAGCTCGACCCACGGAGGCAGGGAAAGAGGTTAGATGATCTATATTATGTACTTTCTTGCTCATTTTCATGGTTGGACTCTTGAGGGAGAAGCTATCATTGTATTATTCACTGTATCTCTGCAATTTTTGGCTAAGGAAGACCAGGGTTTTGCAGTCTTTTTTGGGATTCTTGTGGTTACATGTATTGATGGTGTGTTTCTCTATGTACCTGTAAGTGTGTTATGTGAACCATTTCCTTTCTTTTCCTTCTGCGCATTAAGCAAACGAAGTGTTAAAGTAAGAATTCATGACTGTCATGCTCTGCTTTTAAGTTTGTTTAATTTCAATGTTTTCTACTGTTTAAGGAAAATTCAAAGTTAATGTTTGCTCTCCTTAGCTCCTCACCTGTCATTCCTGACCATCCACCTCAATCAAAGGCATCACTACTGTCTCCTACCTCGCCCCAAAGAACCCCCTGCAGAAATTGTGTCCAATCCCCGCACCCAAAATTGCCATCCCCTCAATTTGCCACCAAAAACCCTAAAAACCCCAAATCAACCCTTTTGATCAGTTTACTAGCCTAAAATCAGTGTTACCCTATTGGTCATCTCATCCATTGAAGATCTCACCGAGATAGACCGGAGAGAGCCCTCTCCTGCCCCGTAGGGCTAGCTACGAGGCGAAGTGGTTTGATGTTGCCTTGAGGTTTACCTTTCTCAGCCTGTGGTAAAATTTCAAGCGCTAACATATTGGCGACCATACTGGGGAGAACAAACTTGTTTGTGGATTGATGTGTTTGTTTCATAAGTCTTAGACGGAGCCTGAAGTTATGCCAGGTAGCCTTTGAAACGCTTTTGCTTTGCATAAGCGGAAGTAGATAAACGCTGCTTCAGTCAATCTTCGTGAGCTTGTGAATACAGCACTTCATTTTCATTTCACCCCAGTACATGTACCAAGTTCAGATCTGATTGTTGACGATGGATAACGATCAGACATTGACAGGCTGAAATCATTCACCCGGCGACTCTAAATCATTTTCGAGATCAGATCCAAAGACTCCACTGGAGGATGATCCCGACCAGCAAAAACATGAAAGGACAACATGGACAGATCAGGTATTCAAGTTGGAATTGCATCCAAGACATTTTGTTCTTTGTCATAAATTATTTCTTCTCTTTTCCCACAAATGTCAAGAAGGCTTTACAAAGTATACTATGCTTGAGAAGAGATCCTTGGCCTGCAGTTGATTCTTTCCCTTTGAAGATTGTGAATACCAAAGAAGATCCTTTTTCCAAATTTTCTGATGACCATATTCAAATTGATGAACCTCAAAAGACCAAGACTAATTCTACACCTGTTGTACATACCCTTACACCTTGTAAAATTCCAGATCAGTATAAACCTCTTGTTTTACCTTCTGTTCTTCATGCTTTCCCCAAAAACTATGATCTATACTTGCCGAGGTTTGATGGTGAATGTAAGAATGTCAACGCTGAGCAACATGTGCAGAATTTTGAGAATTTTCTAGATCTTTTTGAAGTTGATGAAGAAGATGTCAGTATAAGGCTTTTTGCTCTTTCTTTGCAAGCTAAAGTGAAGAGTTGGTTCAAAGCCCTGCCTGATGCGAGCATCTCAGATTTCTAGAAGTTCGCCAAAGTTTTTCTCGACAGGTGGATGATCGGACAAAACCTTTTCTTGATTGTAGAGGAGTATAACCAGCTGAAAAGATTGCCAGGGGAGACAGTACAACAGTTTTCGGCTAGATTTAACCAAGTTTATTATTCGATGCCAGTTGATATAAGACCTTCTCCTAGATCGGCTCTCTTGCACTATCCGGGTGCCTTTGATCCGGAGATGGAGTTTCAACTGAGAGAAAGGGATATTGCAACACTTCACGAGATGCAAAACAGTGCAGTAAATGTAGAAGCTCATCTGTTGATCCGAAGAGCAAGGTTGAAAGAAGAAGAGATGAAAAACATAGATCCGGCCGAATCAACATCTCTAAAGGTGAAACTTGATATTTTGGTAAGTGTCGTGGAAAAGATGATGGACAAGATCAACGCAAGGAATGATTATGATGTTCAAGCTCATGGCTCGCTGATTGAAGAAGAACAAGTTGCTGATCCAAAACATTTTGTTTCTTATCGTAGTTGTCATAGATCTGATAATGATTGTTTTGTAGATCACCTTGGCGAAGAAAGAACTGTTGATATAACCTGCATGCTTGATGATATGTTTTATACCAATGATTTGCCTCGGTTTGATCATTATGACGATGATTATGTTCTCCAAACAGAGGCTAATTTTGCAATCAAACAAGCAGCTAGTTTGTGGGAGGAAAAAGTTCATTTTCAGCAGCTTGAATACAATGTTCAGCCATCACATATCAGCTATGACATTGACGAGGAAAGTGCATCAAAGTTTGAAGTAAGTGAAGGATCTTTCCCTTTTTGTTTTGATTCGTTTCAATTCATCAGAGATAACTACCATGCAATCAAAAATCAAATGTCAACAAGTTTTGATTTGGACCATCTTGAGAGCAATGGAAATTTTGTTCAAGACTTCTCATATTCAGATTTGCAACCCCCGAAAGCCATTGATTGTCAAGTTGCAGCTGAAGACTTGGAAGTGGACACACATGGTTTAATGATTCAAGGTGACTCTGTACCATTCTGTTTTGAATCATTTCAGTTTTTGAAGGGTAGATTGCATAGTATATCTTCAAATGAACAGCTTATAACAAATCAGCAATCTCTCAGTGTTAATGTTGAGGATGAGACAGATAACAAAATTCTTGAGCAGCCTGTAGCATCAGATTTGCAGCCACCAAATGAAATTGAAGGGCAGATTACAGATGAAGCTGTGGAAGACGAAATACATGATTTGATGATGCAGGAAGATTCTATACCCTTTTGTTTCGAAGCATTTCAGTTTATAAGGCAGAATCTTTGTAAAATATCTCAAGAAAAAGATGAACAGCTAGAAGGATGTCATACATTTTCAATGGATACATTACAGCAGTCTTTTCAAGTTTTTCATGATCCAATAGCTGATGTTTTGGATGAGGTTTGCAGTCAAAGTCTTTCTCCATTGACTACATGTGAGCTTGAAACATGTGCTGATATGAATTTGATCCGGCAGCCAGTTTCTTTCTTATTTTTAGCAGAGGTCTCGTCACAAGGCTCAGATCAAAGTTTGCATTCATGGTATGAGGAGAAGAGAAGTAATCCATTGGATGAGCTAAGTCCCAGTGTGCATGAACTTCAAGATCCTTATGCAGTGTTTTTGGAGGCGGATAGAGAATTCATATCATTCAACGGATCTGTTTCTAAGTTGTCATGGGAGTTGCCTTTCAGTAGTTCTCTCTTGTTGTTAATAAGTGAGGACTTGTGGAAAATTCGAACAACAGATGGAAAACTTACTTGGTTGCATTGGTTGTTTCATTTCACTTGATCAGGTGATGAATGAAACTGTTAGAGTAGGTTTTGATGAATAAGCTCCCCTTTGAGCATTTTTCCAGTTTTTCGGTTGTGTTTAAGTATTGAGTCAGTTTTTAGTTGAGTGAGAGTCAATTTGTGTTGTCAAGTCATCAGTTTTCAGTCATGCATTTTAGCTTGTGTAAATAATGACTCCATTGCCCAATGATTATGAAGCACTGGTCTACTCTCCCAGAGGTCTAAGGTTCTTGGTACCTCCAAGGAGCTACCATCCCCATTGGAGCCAATGTTAGAGTCGGTCTAGTAGCCCTCCATCAGCGATCAAAGCTCTTTGCATTTGCATAAGTAGGTGTCTCATCAGTGTCATCTTATTGCATTCCATTAGGCATGCCATAACCCTGATGGAGGAGCGGGTGTCTTTATTCCCCTCTTGGCACTGCTGGATTAAGTTGTTTCAGTCATTAAACTTTTTCAAGGTTACTTGTTTTGTCTTGAGGTCAAAATTTCTAGGTCTAGGGTTTAGGTCAAATTTGTCTTCAAGGTCATGTCTCTGAAGGTCAATAAGTGCCCAGCAAGCCAGAGGGATGATTTTCAAAGTGTTTCTTCGAAAGATTCTATCTTGTGCAGCTAATTTTCACCTTGGATTTAAAAACCCTGTTTTTAAAGCCAAGGTCATTTCTCAAAATTTTGTAAAAATTGTAAAAATTCAAAATGATTCAAAGGACAGCATACAACCCTGGCTCCCTTGCCAAGACCCCTTAGAAGCTATCCCTGCAAAAAATTATCAAGGAAAACATCAAATCAATCAATTTCAAGACAAAAGGAAACCAAAAGGACAATAGCATTCAAAGTTTAAAAAGTGTCATGGAAAAACATTAGAAGGTGGGTTGTGACATGAAATTTATTCAAAGCAAGGCTATAAAGGCTCTATTTCCCTCCATCAAGCTCCATTGTGCATCCAAGTGATAGAGAAATCAGTTGCAAGAGCGTTTGAGTGAATTCGGTGAGTTTGGGTGGCGCGCGACCCGTTGAGACTGGCGCGTGACCCATTGAAGGCGCGCGACCCGTCAGGGCACCTCCAGCAGTGTAAAAATTACACAGGCGCGACCCGTTGAGGGCGCGCGACCCGTTGGGCAGTGCGCGCGACCCATCAAGGTTTCCTCCACAGAAAATAACCAGCAAGCTGCCAAGCGACCACAAATTATTCAAGCTTGTCTGGCAGGCCTTCAATCATATAAATTATGGTTTGCTAAAGCTTGAGAAGATCATGATAATATTTTAAAAGCCTTCATTTGCAAGTAAAGACTCCATGTGCTTTTGCTTGAAAATATCAAAGTTGCCCAAATGCCCATCCATGTCATCATTCAGCTGAGTCTATCATCATTCATAGGGTTTTCATTATCATCTCAGTGTCTATTGAGTCATTTTACACCTTGTTCATGCTTCAGTTGCACCTAGGCAAGGTCATTTCCCTCTCCTAGGGTTTTGAAAGCTAACTTCTCTTGGACGGTCAAATCATCGGCAAAACTTGTATCCAGATGTTCATACACCTTCCCCTATCCTTAAAGTACCTTATCAAACACTCCCCATCCCTTAGATCCGTCAAATTCCTCATTTTTGCACAAACCCTAGTTTCTAGCTACAACCTGGCAATTTTCTAGGTTTGGCCTGTGTTTTGCCCTTTTGGACTCCTTCCCCTCACTCAATCTCTGAGATTCCACTTTCCCCTACTTCCTAACATCCCTCCTCACTCCCAAAAATTTCCCCAAGAATTTAGAAGCCCCTGATCCCCTTCATTTCGCTTCATTTCGACAAAATCCCTTGTTCCACACATCGGGATATGTTGCACTCAAATGATGTTTCAGAGCAATAAAAGATGAATTTTGGAAAAATGAGAGAGTTTTTTGTCCATAACATGCCAAAGAAAAAAAACCGCCTTCACTTTTTGCACAGGTGTCATGGTTTTAGAGAAATGTCAAAATTACAATCGTCGAATCCAAGGAGGTTGGCCAAGGCACAAAAACGAAGGAAAACGCCCGATCCACTCCAAATTTTGGCCAAAGCCTCTTTGAATGAGCATGGTACTTGATTGGGGACTCCCAACCCAAATTTCAAGAAATTTGGAGAAAATTTTGTCATTTGTGAATTTTTTATGCCAATTGCAGGTTTTCTCCATTAACGGGTCTCACCCCCCGCGCGACCCTTCATCATGGCAACTCCATTTTGCAAAAACTCAGCATTTCTAGATTTTTCATGAGAAGTTACATATGCTCATCAATGGACTTGAGATTTTATGAAGTTTTGGGCCTCCAGAAAGTCAAAAAACAAGCAAAAAATGACTTTCTGCCACATTTTTGAGTTGCAGAAAGCAATCTTGGGAGATTGCAATTTTGGAGGGGCAAATGACCACCAAATTCAGAAATTATAGTTGGGTTGGAAAGTAGACTCACAGACCTTTCCAATAAGCCTACTTTTGCTCAATTTGGCCACTTAGAAGTGCCCCAAATGTGGTCCCAAAGGCGCACGACCCGTCAGGCAGAGGCGCGCGACCCGTCAGGCAAACTTCTCCAGATTTCAGTGTACAGCTCAGAAAAACACAGTTTGACCCTGTTTGACTTTTTGGGGTGGATTATTATCCTATTTGATGTAATTATTGTAATTTATTGACACTTTTACTCTTATGTACCTCTTCTAGAAGATTCATTCATGAAAAAGGTGAAAATTAAATGAATGAATTGGTTTCCTAGCTTATAGAGGCAAGTTGTTTTGACTGCCTAGTTTGTAGTGCTTAGTTTAGAAGTGGTTGAAAAAGCTCCTACGATAGTGAGCTCGACCCATGGAGGCAGGGAAAGAGGTTAGATGATCTATATTATGTACTTTCTTGCTCATTTTCATGGTTGGACTCTTGAGGGAGAAGCTATCATTGTATTATTCACTGTATCTCTGCAATTTTTGGCTAAGGAAGACCAAGGTTTTGCAGTCTTTTTTGGGATTCTTGTGGTTACATGTATTGATGGTGTGTTTCTCTATGTACCTGTAAGTGTGTTATGTGAATCATTTCCTTTCTTTTCCTTCTCCACATTAAGCAAACGAAGTGTTAAAGTAAGAATTCATGACTGTCATGCTCTGCTTTTAAGTTTGTTTAATTTCAATGTTTTCTACTGTTTAAGGAAAATTCAAAGTTAATGTTTGCTCTCCTTAGCTCCTCACCTGTCATTCCTGACCATCCACCTCAATCAAAGGCATCACTACTGTCTCCTACCTCGCCCCAAAGAACCCCCTGCAGAAACTGTGTCCAATCCCCGCACCCAAAATTGCCATCCCCTCAATTTGCCACCAAAAACCCTAAAAACCCCAAATCAACCCTTTTGATCAGTTTACTAGCCTAAAATAAGTGTTACCCTATTGGTCATCTCATCCATTGAAGATCTCACCGAGATAGACCGGAGAGAGCCCTCTCCCGCCCCGTAGGGCTGGCTACGAGGCGAAGTGGTTTGATGTTGCCTTGAGGTTTACCTTTCTCAGCCTGAGGTGAAATTTCAAGCGCTAACAGCCTCTACACTAACAGCTATGTTTTGCATGTCTGCTAAGGTTAGAGGGGCTCTTTCCCTCAGTTGATATGCCATGTCAGAATCAAATCCATCAGGGAATTTGATTAAGGCTAAATCAGGTGGAGGTCTAAGGTTTTGAGGGATGGCATTGTAAACATTGTTGAATCTTGCACAATAATCTAGGATAGTTTCTTGTGGGCCTCTTTTTATGCTGTCATACTCAGATAAGATAAGCAGTGGGTATTTTTTCTTTTCCCATCTATTTAGGAAGGATTGGTAAAGAGCACCCGGATCAGCTATGGAATTTGCAGCAAGTGCTCTGAACCAAGTTCTTACTTCACATGTTAAACTTTGGACAAAAATTTTCATTCTCACATCATCATCGTCTATTTCATAATTTTCAAAGTAGTCTTGTATTTTCTCGGTATGCTGTAAAGCAGTATATGCATCGATACCATCAAAATAAGTGATCTTACTTTGGTAGTCCTGAGGCATAGCCCCAGGGTTCCTTGGTAGCTGTAAAGGGACATAGTGATTTGCCATATTTACAGGGATAAATGGGACAACAGGAAGGAAGGGAACAGCTGGAACAACAGGGACAACAACGGAAATTTGTGCAGTGGATGGAGGTGTGAAGAATGTGTTTTGAGAGGTGGATGAGGAAGAAGGAGAAGAAGGAGTTATGTGAGGACGAATTGATGGTTTAGCAGGGGTTGGGATATAACTTTGTTGAACTGCTTCAAGGCTAGAATCAACAAGATCTTCTTGTTCCTCTTGCTTCCTAAGAATCTTTGGGATTAAATTAGGATTGTCAAAAACAGCTGGAGGATCTGGGTTAGGATTTAACCTGGTATACCGAGTTTTCTTCTTAGGAGCCAGCTTCCGAATTATTTTTTTGGTATTTTCTGTGAATGTTTTTAGAATTAACAAGGAACTGCTCAAATTTTGGAACAATTATCTAGAGTTTAAAACTAGCATGAAGTTTGACTGAAGCAGCTTTTATTTACTCCTGTAAATGCAAAGCAAGAACAGTTTCAAAGGCTTTCTGGCTGACATTCAAGCTTCATCTGTAGTTTTAAAAAATAGACATCAATTGAAAAATTCGTTCTGTCCCCAGTGGAGTTGCCATTTATGTTAACACTGAGGTTGTTCCCTTTGACTCCAAAGGGAATACGGCCGAGGTAACCACTAACCAATATTTTGGCCACAGGTCCTAGCCTACCTGCAACCAGAGAGGGCTCTCTCTTTCTGATTTAGCTTTGTTTTGGTGTAACTTTAGGCTAGTTATGATGCACAGGATTTTGTTTTGAATTTGTTGGGATGATGATTTCAGTCAGAACTGGTACGTTGTTTCAGAATAATCTAGGTCATTAGGCATGGAGTCGATGATGGTGTACTGCTAGAAATGTTTCTTGAGAAAAAAGGTTATGCTACAGAGCCTTACAGGCATCCATGGAACAATTCTTCAAATCTGTAATATGATGGAATGAAATTAGGGAATGAAAGGCAGCTAAGGATCTTCCACTATGCTGATAGAGGGAAAAAGTGGGAACATTATCTAGGAGCATTTAAGAATTCCTGAATAACATTCATAATGATAGAATGAATATAAACATGAGCAGTTAAGAATTCATGTTTATGATTAATTCTGAAGAAAACACAGTTAACAATAGAGATTGAGCAAAGGGTGCATTCAAACAAGTCCTCAGCTATTCTTCTTCTCTTTTGCTAAGTTAATGAAACATATATTTGAATTAAGCAAACATAGAAAGACAAAACATGGTATAGAATAACTTATTGCTCCATCAAACAACACAAGAATTCTGTAGCAGAACACAGATCATCACTTTGACATCAAACAGTGCAGAGATCATGAACTTTCCCAGCCATTTGTATTAGATAGTCTAAAAATTTACAAGACAGTGTCTTAGAGAGAAAATCACCAACCCCAAATACGTTCTGTGGGGAGGTATATATACAAAAAATAAGATACAAAATATCTAGCTGATGAGTTAATAGCTCATAACTTCTATGCCAACTCTTGAGGATTTATAGCTGAAAGAGTAAATGCTGCAGTAAATATTTAATGCATTAGCTCTCCATTCTGTCAAAGAGTTTTGACTTTTGTGACCAAATGAGTCGGTTGGGGCTACGCTGTCTAAAATCTGTGTTTTTTCCTTTTTGGGCTTGCTGTCCCAGTATTTTGCTGAGTCACTGTCCTCACCCGCTCTGCCTGTTGCTTCCATGCTGTGTCCAATTCCGTTGACCTGAGGTTGACCAAAAAGAGACAGGACCGAGGTCACTTTGGCAAAATTTGCAGCATTGCTTGCCACCAATCTTCTTTAGGCAGTTGGTGTCTTCGTATTTTTATTAAAGTCTCATCTACCTCTATGTATCTGTAAAAATTGGGTGGGACCTCAAACAAGTGATTAATTTCATGTTCAATGTAAAATAACTTTTCCAGCTTATCATACAGGCTCTGTCCTGATGGAGGTCATGTTTCTTCTGACGTACTTGTGGATGTTGTGATCTAATTTGAAATGAAATTAGTCATCCTGGTGGCATACTGCTCATGGGTCAGCAGTCTTCCAGTGCCGGTCAATAGGCTAGGAAATCCTTTGCCTTGCAATGCTCCCATTCTCAGCTTGTAATCATCTACCTCTGCCTGCATTTCCTGACATTTTCTCTCCAAACTTTGCACAAAATTTCTAAGGGTCAGCACCTTTTTTGCTGTTAAAACAGTCTTTGTTCTGTTATTGATGTCTAAGGCTGCCAACTCCTCTTTAGTGTGAGTGTTCATGAAGTGTATCATCTTGCTAGCCTGCTCAGGCATATTTCCTAGTGCTGCTCTAGCTTTTCGACTTTCAATTTGGGCTTGGCATATTAATTCAATCTACTCATGCACAGTTCGGATTGATTTCCACTGTCTAGTGATAGAGTGGTCAATCTTGGCACAAAATCTTCTTTATTTCAGCCAGAGTCTTTTCTAAATTCAGCTCCTTCTCCAATGCCTTTATTCTATCCTTCAGGGCCTTAATTTCCCTTGTCTGTTCAGCCACTGTGATCTTGGATTTATCATATTTTCCTTCTACCTCTGCCAACTTTTCTTTGGCCTATTTTATCTCTGTAGCTCGAAGCTCTAGCTCCTTGACAGCTTTTGTCAATTCATCCATGCTTATGCTAGACTCAGGAGCTGCTGTTGTTGCTCCTGCAGCATTTGTAGTTGTTGTAGTTGTTGTAGTAATAGGAGGGGTCATTGCTGCTTGTGTGGCTGCAGCAGTAGTTGGGGCAGTTTGAGGTGGCTAGGAGGTCGACTCTCCCTGCTTGTCTTGCAGTGCTCTCTCCAATTCTCCCTCCATTTGAACTATTGTCTGGTTCATTTGCATTGGCAGGTCCAATGTATCCTCAGCTTCTTTCTCTTTCACCAGCTCTCTCGTTTGTGGGTGCATAGTCGAGGAGAGCCTCATTTTCTTTTTCAGAGGAGCAATATCATCCTCATTTTTCTTCATTAGGGCCTTGATAGCTTTGGGATTCTTAGGATCATGCCCCAAGTCCACAATAAGGTCCTCCAATGTTTTAATTCTGTTGTCTTTGGCTGTGGAGGACATTCTTTCTAAATCAAGCTGAGTATTTGTGTTCCTCAGAGATTCCTTTAACTCATGGGCCAGTGTGGCCTTGTCTACAAGTGTGGCATAGACCATTTCCCCTGTTTGCTTATGTAACTCTGTTTGATCCATGGGGTGAATGTCCTTTGCCATAACCTCTAACTTTGTCCTGACATAGTCTGTAGCTGACTGAGGCTGCTGAACCTTGGGTTTAAAATGGCTGAGAATCATCTTTTCTTCTTTGATGTCATATGCTGCCATCAACCTTTCCTGCTTGGCAGGTGTTGCCTTAAGAAATTGGTCATACAACTGTACTCTTAACAGTTCATTTTGGGCCTTAATTTCTTTAAAGGTGGCCTTGATGCTAGCTGGCCTCTTGCTTTGCTGTGTGGAGGAAGACACCTCCATGCCATGCTGTCTATCTTGCTCTTGTTGAAAAGAGCTTGTAGCTGTTTGTTGACTCTCTTCTCTATCTTTCCTTGGACTTCCAAGGATTTCTTCACTGACTTCCTCCTCAATTGGAGAATCAACCTTTTGCCTCTTGGCTTCGGGCTGCTGTGTAGACCCACTAGCAGGTGTGGAGTCTTCTCGGTCTCGTTTTCTACCTCTTTCCTCATGGGCAGGAGTCTGTAAGGCAGGCACTTGTGGTGCTTCTGTTTGTTGTAGAGGAGCCTGTACTTGAGGTTGCTCCATTGAAGTGGCAGGCTGCTCTGTAACCACTTCTTTCTCTGCATCCATTATTTCCTTTCCTTTTGTTGTACTTGTTGCTGATGTAGATGGTCCCTGGGCGGCTTGTGTGGCTGCAGCAGCAGATGTGCCTTCTCCAATTTGATGTGGCAACTTGAATGTTACCTGCTACAAAGAATCCAAGTCAAGAGTTTTTTCTAAATCCTTGACATTTTTCTCCATTATTTCCTCTTGAGTCAATTCCTCAACTAATATGCCTTGCAGCCACTCATCTTGGTTGGCATATTGTTCAATTTGTGGATATTTACAATGGTCATAACCTAGCAGCCAGTATTTAACTCTTTTGGCACTGATAAAACCCTCTGGGTCATATGGGACCCACCAGAAGCTCCTCTTTAACTTATATTTGTCCCTCAAAATTTGATCAGCATCTTGCCAACCTTCTTTCTTGTTCATAATGAAGGGACCTAGATGGTCTTTGAATTTGAGGTGAGCTTTCTTTTTGGCACTATGAAAATGGGTAAGATCAAAACTAATGAGTTTCCTATATTATTCCAAGGCAAACAGTCTCATTGGTACATACCTTGGAAGCCTGTAAGGGCAGAGCTCACAGCCATAGATTCTAATGACAGTGTGATTTTGATATAGGTACCAATCACCTATTTTGTAACTCTTGGACAGCTGCAAGGTCTTTTGTATGTCAAATGACAATCTAGGAGGAGGGGATCTCATTAGGAGACAAGAGACTGGGTATACAAATTGGTCAATGAACTCACAGTAGGAAAATGGAGAGTTTTGAACCTCATGGAAAACTGACGACCAAAAGATGACAGACCTCTTTTCACCCCTAGAATCCAATTTCTTGATGGGGCATTGGAAGCTTTCAGACTGGTAATACATGAACAAATGGTAGATATATGATGAATACTTGAATACTCCCTCTCTATCCACTTTCAATAGTTGATCATGTATTTTATTGGCTATGAACTTGGCATAGTTATATTTGTAAGCAGGGGGTTGTCCTGGACTATATGCAGCTAATAACACCAACACTGTTTCATCAATGTGCTCACTTGTTTTAAAACCCAGCACATAAGAGATCATATCAACTAGTAGTTTCCCCACCTCATTGAAATGGACATATAGGAAAGGAGGTGGCCATGTAGGCTGGCGGTCTGCCCTCATGAATGTCTTGGTAATTTTTTCAATTTCAGAATTGGAGAGTTTGGAGCCTGCGTCCAGCAAATAGTTCATGGAAAAGGGAAACAATAGCTGAGTCTGTTTGAAGTTGAGCATTTGGTTGATGGAGTCAGGAGTAATGTGAAAAAGTATGCTCCCAGATGGAGACTTAACAGCTCTCTGAGTTGGCTCATAGTTCTCGGCACATAAGCGGATAATCTCAGGAAAAATATTGACAGATGGAAGGAAGTAATAAGGCAAATTGGACTCCCATATACCATACATGACACAGTTGTTTTGAAAGTTGTTTCTCAACTGGCAGAAGGTCTGCAAGTGATTTCTGTCACCAACTAGATCTTGAATAAGGTAATCTCTATCAGCAAGAGGCATGGCTTCAAGCTCTTTGTTTGGTGGATTCATAGGAGTGACACTAAGAGCTGATGGAGTAGCCATTGTAAAACTTTTTTGATGTTATCTTTGGAGTGAAGTTTTTGAGTAGAAACAGACTAAGGAGAACTGCTTGTGAGGATTTGTAGAGGGGTGGCAGAATGAGTTCAACAGAACCAAAAAACTTTAATATTTGTAGCTGTGGTGAAAAGGCAACCTTTGCAGAGTTTGGATTATGCTTTGTCTTCTTTTTTAACAAGTTGTCTGAATTAAGAGACTGTGAGGGCCAAATGCAGAGGGGAAAGGGATTATCACAGCTCAATGCACTAAGGTTTTGTAGTGGAATGCGGCAAAAGGGAACAATGCCGAGCAGGTATGAAATTTTATCGGGAACTTGAGCTCGAAAATGGTTTTGGCACGGTGAAATCGCGAATGGAGCGGGGTTTGCCGGGCTCCTCTTAAACAGGGGGTGTATCAGTGAATTTAGGCTGAATTTGTGAGGGACAAAATCATTAACTTAGGAGATTGCAGGTAATTGAGTGAACAAATTCAAGAAAACGGGAAGAACAGGGGCGAACAAATGGAATTCGGCAAATACCTGGTTTAACTAGCGCCGAGGGTGGTTGAGCTGGTTGAATGGCGAGTATTGACGTCGAATCTGCAGGTGGCGGCGTCCCAATTGTTTAAATTTGAAATCTGGAGGTAATATGGTGTGAACAGAAAAACGGCACTCTCTAAACTTTCCAATGAAAATGACCGAAAACGGTCACTTTGCGCGTTTTTTATAAAAAAATTGGTACATTGGCGCTTTTCCGCGATGACGTCAGCATGACGTCATCGGCGGGTCCCAGGTACGGCCGGGTGATGTGGAAATTGACTCGGATGAAGACGTGGCGGGACACGGTGGCACAATGTGGACGCAGGCAGACAAAGTGGCAAGTGACGTGGGGCAGCGGCGGAGACGCAGTGGTGACGTCATGGCTGAAGTGATTACTGACATCAGGGAACGAAGAGTGGTATCCGGTTTCCCCGCACCACCTTTGAGCCCAAGCGATTTTGGGGGAGGGGCCTCCGAACACCCCGGGCGGTCGACACGTGGCGGGGGTACGGCAGGGAAACCGCCCATCCCCCGGACGTTAACCTCCGGCGTGTTGTGGGCTGAAAACACCCACCCACCGTTGGATCTGGCGCGCTGGGGAACAGACGGCTGGCGGTGCGATTTGGGTAGCATGCAGCTTTGGAGCGGGTCCCTCCCGTATATAAAATAATATTGCACTGTGGCGGGTCCAAACTTTGGTGAATGTGGGTTTTGCGGGTTGGGTTAGTGCGGGGTAATTATAATTTAATGTTTAATTTAAAACATTTAAACATTAAACATTGGGAATTTTACTGCGGGGGCAGAATTGCAAGGTTTAGATGGGTGGGGGTTTAGGCATAGGTTATTAATCCTAACCAGAGGTTAGATTAATTCCGGGGTTAGGATGCGGAAGGGTTCATAATAGCCCCAAATGGACTAATATCTCCCATAACTATGTTACCTAGCTATAATGCTAGAGGGTGGGATAGTTAATGTGTTTTTTGGAATTTTATATAGTTTTTTGTAGAAAATAGGGGTGGAGAAGTAGCTAGGGAGCTATATAATAGAGTTAGGAGTTAATATGGGTATGTGAGGTGAAGTGTAAGGGAGACGTTAAGCTTGTGAACTGAAAACTTGGATACAAGAAATAGATAGAATTTGAAATGAAGGTTTTACACAAGAAATGTGGCTTCTTTTTATTGAAGAAGGTCAAAACTTGACTTGATTTTCTCAAGGGGGAAGTGCAAGCAGGACTGGTTAGGCAGATCCTAAAGTCCTCAAGGGGATATTAGTAAGAAACTTTTTAAGGGGAGTGAAGGGAGTTAGACATGCTTCGATAGTTCTGCCATTTAGACCATTGCTTTGACCCTTCTCTTATTGATGAGATAAGATATGATTTTCAATACATCAGGTGATCAGACCTTGCTTCTGCAACCTCAAACTACCTACCCAGCCTAATACACCTAACATTTTTTCTTCTTTTTGAATGGGTGCACTTAGCCTTGCAAACCCTGATTATCCTCCCTTTTTTTTACTGCTCTCCTATCTAAATCCCTTATCTCTTCTAAGGGCCCAGATTAAGCAGTTGGGCTCCTTTGTTTCTCTATCTAGCTACTCATCTGCCAAGCTTGAACTGTTTGGGCAGATATTCATTCTCTAGTCTAGAACAAGCAATTTAAAACATGGCATGGTCCAGTTTGAACTGTTGGGCCATCCAGCAAGCTAGCAGTGGCATTTTGGCTAGCCACTTTCCTGGTCTTTCTTTGGGGTTCATTTCAATTATTTTTTCTGACCAATTCATTTTCTTGCCTTTTGATCATTCTTTTAAGGCATACCCTCTTTACATTTTTTAACTCTCTTTTCTTTTCACAAAATATGGAACCTTTGTAGCATCAAAGATGAACATATTTGGCACTTCCACTGTCAATCATGAAAAATGAAACCTATTGGTATAGGAAACTAACAGAAGTAAACCCGATTCGGCCTTTCTACAATGTCCATTGACTCATTTTCAGTCGGCCATACACAGTCTATCAGAATTATGTTCAATATCACGTTAGCTATTTGGTCCTTTGCTCGTGCTAATTAAGAAGGTCTCCATTGACTTCTTGCTAGCGGGTCTGCTCTTATCAACTTCAACAAATTGCTCTGAGAATAGGTCTAAAGCCACACCCTGGCCTTATTTCCATCATTGATAGGTGACCTTGTGCTCAGCGTCGATCAGTATCATGGGTCTTTGACTGAGTGGTTTCCCTTGTGTTTGACATCAGCTTACATTATCACACATTGGGATTTATGCAGTACCTTGTTTTTCATTTGACCCTATTGGTGGATTCCTTGCCTCTATGTCAGCTTTCATTATTGGTTGGTTCAGAGGGTTTCTGTTGTACACTAGCCACATCTTGTGTACGCTGGAAACGTGCTTCGGTATGGTTACTTCATCTTTCTTCATCTAATTCCTTCCAAATTATTGGCCTACGGGTTACACTCGTGTTGGATTGATGTGGGATGCCTTAAATCCTTCCTTCCAGTAGATCTTTTCCCATCGACTCCAACTCGTTTCTATGGGAATAAGGTCTAGAGTCCTTTTTCAATACCTTAGGGTTTGCAGTCATCAGTGGCACACTGCTTCACTATCGACAGTGAGAATAAATCAATGTCTCATAATTGATAGATTCTCTAAAGTGTTCGACTTCAACTCATTTATTCGCACTTGTTAGATTGTACTAGGGTACCTTGACTCTCATCATCATTATTGGTGAGTGATTTCACGTTTGTTAGCGGTATACATCAATGATCGGTAATCAAATGATTTCTCACATGGTCGAATTCAACTCATTTATTCCCATAGTGTAGAAATGTACCATGGCAGTTGGTGAAGACCTCAAGTTGCATCAGCATTTTTTGGTTCACTTGTCAGTTCCTCCAGTTTTCTACTAGTGACACCATCCACCTTATATGTTGTAGTTCATCAAAACAGCATTTTATATGTTGGCACCTGAGTTGCATGCAGTACCATTATTCCACTTTTTGACTTGGTACTTTGAGGATCAGTTATGTGACATTAGCGATCAGATATCTCCTTCAGCATCAGTAATCAGTTCTTTTATATGTGATATTGTGACATGACCTTGATATGTACTTTTGCGGCTATGATCAAATGATCCACTATTTATTTCTCAATGTCCTTTGTACTTGTATACATATTAGATCCACTCTATAGTTGATATGCAAACGTACTTTACTATCTCTGAGCATGGATATGCCCGCCTCAGACATGAGCTTTCTTTCTTATCTCTTCCATTGGTTTGGCAGGCTGGAATCTGGTGATCTCCTCCCAAGTCCTCGCATGATTCTTTCTATACACTTAATACATTTCGACCATCATGTACCCCTTCTGACCTCATATATTAGGGGGCATTTGTTATAGCATCATTTCTCACCCTTGTATACTTGATGCTCTGAGTCATGGCCTTAGGCAGCCCTTTCCCTTCAAACTTGTTCCATTTACTAAGAAACATTATTTTGAATTCCATACGCAACTCTTCCCTTCAAAATTCGCGTGCACACATGGGTTTAGCTATAACCAACCCGATTACATAATTTAAAATATTAAAAAATATATATAATCCCTATTTTATGGGCGGGGTTTACGGGTTACATCAGAAGCCTACCTACGGGATCCTGTGGCCTAACTATATCCCAACTGAATGAAAAAAAAATAATAATAATAATAAAATAAATAAATTAAATAAATATATAATTAATTAATTAAAAATTAAAAATAATAATAATAAAATAAATACATAAATAAAAATAAAAATAAATAAATAAAAGTAAAATAATAAATAAATAAATAAAAATATAAAATAAAATATAAAATAAATAAATAAAATATAAAATAAAAATAAGAATAAATAAATATATATATATAATAAAAATTAAATAAAAATAAATGTAAATAAATAAATAAAAATTGTTGGCAATCATGATTGCTGTTACACCAAAACCCGCAAGTATTAGTCAACGATCGCATCGCCAGAGATAAGGATCCACAAGAAGCAGTTAGTCCATGTCGCGAAACACACGACGAGAGTTGGTTTATCTAATGACCTACAATCTCCCCCCTGACACGAGTTGGGTGTGTATCGAACTCATGACCCATGCTATTATACCACTTGTTCAGAATACTTAGAGGGAGGGGTGAATCAGTATTCATTTTCAATTGTTATGTTTACCAGTTAGATCACTTATATTTAGAACACAAAATGAACAACAATAAGAATAAATGCTTTTATTAATTTCTTCAATAAATCAAGTACAATATATGTAGGGCTCCAACCCTAGATGAAGACATTGATCTTTAATCTCCCAGGCTCCAACCTTGTCAATTCTAAGGCACCAACCCCAAGGGCTCCAACCCTATATCCGGTTTAGGCTCTAACCTAGTTTCTTGAGGACTTCGATCCTCTAGGTCTTCGACCCTATGTTATCCAAGGCACCAACCTTGAGCTTAGGAGCACCAACTCCAAGGACACAAATCCTATAGCTTTTCTTTGTCAATATATGTTTGGTTGTACTTCATGTCTCCTAAAGTCTTCTTCACCGATCCTTGTCAATCTTCAGTTATCCCCTCACTTAATCTTCACATCACATCATCAATGACAACCTTGTTAATTGGAAAGCGTCGCCACTGCACCTCATCGTACCCAGGCAATTTCTTCAAGTCACCTCATGATGTCTTCAATGCATCATGGTCTCCAATAATGTCTTCTTCAAGATGTCTTCACAAGGTACTTCTAGGATAATACTCCAAGGTCTGCTCAAGACTATCCTCAAGAAAATTCCAAGATATATGGCACATTTGCTTCATGATGCTTCAAGAACAATGCTCCTTCAAGAATACTTCAAGGTCTCTTCAATGGGCTGCATAAATTCTGAACCAAGTCTTCACAAGATCCTTTAATACTAGTTCAATGTCTAGCCCAAGAATTGACTTCAATAGTGCTCCAAAATAATGTTAGTGTGTTGCTTCAAAACTAATCTTCAATCTCTGAAGTTCCAAGGTAGAAATGCCAACAATTTTGAGCCTCTGCAATGTTTATTGTTCTAAGCCTTCAATTCTTCACTCCATTTATCAATACATCTTCAAGGGTTCAAGTGTTGCTTTACAATGATCTTAAAGTATCACCCACAAGAAGTTTTCTCACTTAGTGCTACCTTCAAATGATGCCAATGATGAGCATTTTCCTAAAGTCCGCAATTTATCACAAGAGTGTAATCTTGAGCTTGAAACAAGTTTCAAAAATCCTCCGACAGGTCTGAGCTCCAGTCTGTAATGTAGTTCAAGCTTGAGCCTACACACTTTTCAAGAGAAAAACACCACAGTCCAGTTATGTCACTGTCTGACCTAATGAGATGACTGTTCACAAAAAGGTTACTCTGGAACAGATATCCGAGCCATAGAGAATTATTTTCCAAGTATCACGAGAGGATGATACACAGTCGACAATAGGTACCACACTTAGAATAGGTTTCTGTGGTAAAGCATGCACTTCAGTGAGCCCTCAGACACCCTTCCGCAGCAAGGAATAAACATCTCTGTAATCAATCCGCAATACATGTGGTTTCCTTTAAGTTCTGCCTCCTCCTCTCTGTGATCTGAGCTCCTCTGTAATCTTCATCGAAATTCTTATAAAAAAAATAGAGTTCTAACCTCTTATTAATATGATTTTTTCATCCTTAAACGAACAGCCATGTCTAAAACGCAAGCCGACATGTGTTGACATGTTCAGGTCGGCTCAGTGACCATAATTACACCATCAATTTGTAAAATCAATAAATTTTAAACTGCTTGGAGTTTCAGGCTAAGTAATATCTCATTGGAAAGGAAAAATTATGCTCTTTAAGATGGTGTAGGTATCATAGAATAATTTTACCTCTAAGGTGGAAAAAATATCTTTTAATGTGACTAATCCTTTATGAGTGCAGAAATGGAGTGTAGGGCTTCTTCATGGTGATTCCTTCGTTAATAATCGTGTCCTTGTCATGTCCTTGTATTCATAGGTTCATCATTATTATGTCCTTGCCTTCTTCAATGTAGAGTCATCATCATGCTTGACTTCTTCAATGTAGGGACACCATCATGTCCTTGATTTCCTTCTTCATCACCTTGTCTCCTTCAACATTATTGGAGGTTTGTCATCATGAAGATCATTGGAGGTAGGGCATGTCATCATGTTTATGTCATATAGGCAGTCTTCCAAGTGTAGTCCACCTAAGTCATCATGTAGTCTTTTATCATAGACATGTCATCAAGAAGCATGATTGACACTTCATCAACTTAAACAAGAGTTGTAGTCATCTTCTGGCATCTTCAAGAATATTTTCCATCTAGTCACTACTATATCAACGATCAACTATTGACATCAATGATGACCTAGATTAACAATCTCCCCCTTTTTCATTGATGGCAATATTGTTGCCATTTCAAATATTCTATCCCCCTTTAACATCAATGGAAAACGAGGTGTCCAAGAACTCCCCCTATCGAGCTGCTTCTTTTCTTCATGAATAGTAGTTCTTGATAGGTACGTTACTTCCCCTCTCATGGTGCTCTTTATTTCTAGCAATATGGTCCATGATAGTTGTGTTTACATTTCTTCATGGATGAATCAACTCACCTTCCTACACAAACTCCTCTATCTCAAAAAAGATAACCTGCTTGGTAATCAAGTGGAAGAGATCTTAACAATAGTCCATCGGATGAATATGGGTTATGTTCTTCAATGGAGTGTTCCTGAGAGATGATCTATGAATGTCCAGATATGACTCATCAAGGTTCTCATAGGATCCGCCCATGAATAGCTTCTGCAAGAATGCCTAATCATCATAAGCTCCCCCTAACTGTATGCATGATCTTCCTTTTGACAGAGTCTCCCCATCAAATTCTTAGATTGTCAAAGATCGGGTCAACAACATGTGTTGTTGGCTAGAGAGTTCAAGATATTTTCGAATTGTATTTGCTTCCTTCTCCATACTTTTGAAACTTTCTTCTTTGGCATGGTTCTAGCTTGTGTAGGAGCCCAAGTCAAGTTACAATCACGTGTGATATGTCCAATGTTATGACACTTGAAGCACTATATGTCGTTCATGAATAAGAATTCATGACTTATTCTTGTGAAATTGCTTCTCGGAGATTAACGAGAACCATTAAATATGTCTTTGTGATATGCCCTACAATATTTATCCATGTGCCCAAAGTTCGTACAAGAATAACAATAACCAAGAAATATACTTTGGTACCTAGGAGATAAAGATTTCCTTGATGCATTTTTTAAGTCTTTCTGCCTTGCGATTCTTTCATGATATTCATTACCTTTTGTATCCTTGATTCTTGCAAATCTTCTTGGAATGGGACTTCCTTCATTATTGCCTCGACTCTTCTCCTTTCCTTTGCTGGAACTGGGAGCATCAAAGTTTCTTTTTGGATTCTTCTATCCTTGTTATCTGAAGGATTATCATTCTTGCTTGAGGATTCACTTGTATAGCCAAGACCTAATTTATAAAATGGAGATATTTGATGGATAAGCATGTCATCCAAGGCTTGAGATCTCTTCAATATTTTGACCATCCCTTCAACCTTTTTCCTAAGGGATACAATCTCTTCTTCCAATCTTTCGTAGTCATTATTCTTCTTAGCAAGTTGTTTCTCAATCTCTTCCTTAATACAAGTTGGTTCATTTGCTTTTACTTTAAGGGAGTTGATATCTGATTTCATTTTGAAGATTTATTCATTTTCCTTAGCTAGATTGCTCTCCATTTATTCCTTGATCCTTGTAGATTTACGTGTTTCATACTTGAGAGGGTTGAGGTTGTATTTTAGTTTGAATATCTCTTCATCCTTTGCTTTTAGTTGGCATATCATGGTGTTTCTTTCTTTTTATGGTTCATCAACCTGTCCTTCTATGATTGCCAATGCTTCCATTGTCTTCTCAGCTCCTTGTGCTAGCTTTCTTGCTTCTTCTATTTGATATTTAAGAGAGGAGATCTCTACCTTGTACTGACTAATCCCTTATTCAAGTTTATTCAAGCTCTTATGCCTTTGTTCAAGGTGGCTTGACAAAATATCTTCCTGTTTCTTTGCCTTATCCAATTTATTTTCCATTGATATGACTTCTTAATGATGCATTCTCTTATTTTGATGAAATTCCTCCTTGATATTGGAGAGCTCCTTATCTCTTTCTTGAAGCTTGAAAAGGTCAACTTCCTTCCTTGTCTTGTCCTAGTCACCAACTTGCGCCTTCTTTTTAAGTTCCTCATTTTCATTTTTCAAATTGTTAATTTCTTCTATGGTAGCCATAAGTTTAGTGAGGAGATCTTCTTCAAAATATTGTTCATTCTCTTCATCTTCTAGGTCTTCTTTAGCCTTGATGTTATCTCTCTTATTATCAACTTCCTTGATGGGCTCTAGATTTCCTTCTTGTTTTCCATCATTTTCTTGAATAAATATCATTGTCAACGCTCCTTTTGAGTGCAGGTCATTAAGTTTATCCCATATGCTTTTTGCTAATGAGTATTTTTCAAAATTAGCCTTCATAGAATCAAGTAGCCCATTCAAGATTGCTTTCATTGCTCTTGTATTATGTTCCTTGGATTCTCCATCCATCATGCTATCAGTAATCACAAATTTCTAAACTTCAATGCTTCGATTCTTTAATAAATTCCTCATTCTTGCCTCCCATATATCAAAGTTTCCATTGAACAATGGAGCCTTCACAAATTGATTGAATACAATTTCGGTGGTTAAGGGAGACACGTATTTAGGAGGATTGGAGACTTTCTTCCTTGGATCTGCCATTTGTGTTCTAATGATCAACCTTCAAGTTGTTAGGCTTTGAATGAAGGTACTTGCTCTGATATCACTTGTTGGAATCACGATTATCGTTACACCAAAACCCGCAGGTGTTAGTCAATGATCACATCGTCAGAGATAAGGATCCACGATAGGCGGTTAGCCCATGTCACAAAACACACGGGGAGCGTTGGTTTATCCAATGTCCAACACTATTTTGGGGTGATATAAATACACCTCATGGGAAGGCCTAAAGGGAGGAGAAAGATAGGATATTGATATTATATCCAATTTGTCCTTGATCAAGTCTGATTTATCCCCGTGCCTCTTGCACTCCCAACTATAGGAAACCCTTGTTTCCTCATAGAGATGTCCATATCCTTTATATAGCATCTATGTGTATGCACTGAAAGAGGATTGTGGAGGCTTAGGTTGGACAGATCTGGAGGAAGGTTTCGCTTGGAGCTGTGGTCGAATCAGGTTGTATTCTTCCACATTCTTTGTAGTCACCAATAAAGAATCTTTGTCTTGTTCCTGATGTTATGATATTTATGCTCTAAATCATGTTATGATCTAGTTATGTATGATCTCATGTTTTGTATCTATATGCTTATATGATCTAACATTTATATATTGAACATGCTTTGAACTACTGCTAGTAGATATGCTTTTCTGGAATGAGTTGCAGGTTTCAAAGCATTGGAGGAAGCAAAGGGTTTGGACCCTATGGGAACATCCTCAAATGTAGGACCTACAGGTATTATCTCTTCATACCAGTTTAGTAGTTTAAGCATTAGGGCTGCTTGTTTGCTTGCTTCTTGTTGGTGTATTACATTCGATCTATTGGGGTTCTCATCCCAGACCCTAGGGTGTGATATTCCCGTAACACCCAGTCTTCCATCTTCAACTAGGGAATCCTCCCCAACACTTCACCATAAAACTGAACTTCCTCCGGCAGCAATGGAGTGTACGTGGAAGTCTTACCCTCCTTTGGATCCTTAAATGGCTTGTCATTTTGTTTTCTTGGTGGCATGTAAGGTGGGAGCACATCGGGAATCTCTTCGTCCTCTATCTCCATGTGGTGAAATTCGACCTCCTCTTCACTATCATTGATATACTAAGGTGCCTTCTACTACATCGGCTTCTTTCCTTTCTGCACAGGCTTCTTCCCCTTATCTTCTTTGCTCTTTATGCAGAAATTCTTCTGTGTTTTCTTCCTCGAGGATGTTCTGAGTTCCACCTTGGAGACCTCAGCTGGTCCCTTCTCCTGCTTCTTGTGTGGTTGTGGTTTTGTGGGTACCTTCTTTCTCAGCGATGTCTGGTGCCTTGAGGACATGGGTACCTTCGCTGCTTGTGCCTCCATAATACCCACTAATCCTTTCTCTGTAAATATTCCAACAATTTCCTCAAAACTCCTTTCAGACATATTGTAGCTCTCTTCTCTTCCCTTTTAGATGTAATTTCTCAACTTCTCTAGACAAAAAAGTGTCAAATGTGATGTGGGATATGGTTTTTATAAAAAATTTGAATTCCAGCCTCATGATTACTTCAAGATTTTCTCATTTAATGCAGGTATGGGGCTAGATACATTCAATTATGCCTCATAAATGCTCTTCTCCCGTGCCCCTTAACGAAAATTCCCTTTTAACAATACCTTTTTCCTTCCAACGGTCATATTTCCAGCCAACTTCAATGAACCTTTCCTCATGGCGCAGTCACCTTTTCTTTGTCGCAGCTCCTTCAAACTTCTTCATATTCCTGAGTATCGCGTGGTAATCTTCCTTCGATGAAGTCCCTTTTCTACATAGTAGTTTATAGTCTTGCACCCACTTTCAACTGTAGGTGGCTCTAAGACTTCCTTCCCTTCATTTTTCGTTGCAAATCTCCAAAGACAAAGTTGTCTTTGTATATCTTCAACCTGCTACCATTCACTCGTCTCAGAATCAACTAACCATTCAACTTCACGAGCTAAACATGACCACCATCAGAGATGTGCTTGATGATATATGGTCCCAACCAATGTGTTTTAAATTTTCCCAGGAATTTTGCAAATTTTTTGTCATACAATAATACAATATATCCTTCCCGAAATGTCTTCTTCTTGATATGCATGTCATGTTAGGCTTTCTCCCTTGCTTTCTGCACTTGCTAATGGAACCCTACTATGAACCTATCTTCTTCTAGAGATAGTATCTGTGACATTATTTCCTTCATAATGTTAGGATATACCATGTCTGTGACAGCTACAATTCTCAAACTCGGAACAGTGTATTCCATAGGCATAATTGCCTCTTGTCCATATACCAACCTAAACGGTGTCTCCCCAATTAATTTCTTGCATGTTGTTATATGTGCCCACAACACCGCTAGAATCCTTAAATACTAGTCATATCTGTTCACATTGCATACCTTAGTTAATGCATTCTCCATAATCTTATTGAAAGCTTCCATTGTTCCATTTTCCTGAGGACTTTAAGGAGTGCTCTTCTAGTGGTAAACTTGAAATTCCTCAGTTAGTGCTTCAATGGTCTTGTTCAAGAAATGTGTGCCTTGGTCACTCATCAAGATCTTCGAGAAGCCAAACCTGGATAGTATATATTCAAAGATTAACTTCACAGTAGTTTCTGCGCTGCAATCCTTCACTAGTTGTACCTTGGCCCATCTTTTTAAATAATCAATGGCAGTGATGATATACCTTGCACTAGTCTTCTTTCCTGGCGGACTAATAGGTCCAAAAAATTCAATAGCCCATTTGTCAAAAGCCTACAAAGTCACTTGTGGTACTAGTATCATCTCATCTCTTCTAGATGGATTTCCTGTTCTTTGACATACATCACATGCTTGACAGAATTCTTTTGCATCCTTATGTATTGTGGGCCACCATAGCCCATCCCTTAAGATTTTATACACAGTGCCTTTTCCTGCATAGTGCCCACCTATGACTCCTCCATGAGCTTCTGTCATAATACTTTTTCGTTCATGTTTAGGGACGTATCTACACAGTACTTCATCCATTCCCATTTTGTACAAGTGTCCATCAATCAACAAGAAATTAGTTGCTCAAATGACCAACTCCTCCTTTTGCTTCATAGTGTACTCCGCAGATGCCATTCATGTGGCCAAAAACTAAACAATATCCGCAAAGTGATCATCTGCAACTCTAATTGTGAAAAATTGTGCATCGGGTAGGTTATCATCAATATTTGTGGGTTATCCTATTGACTTTATTCTTGATAGATGATCAAGCCCAACATTCAATTTCTCTGGCTTCACTATAAATCTGAATTCATACTCCTAAAATAATAACAACCATTGACAAATCTTTCCTCCTAAAACAGGCTTATTAACCAAATATTTTAGCGTGGAGTGATCAGTGAACATTTTGAGATGCGCCCCCAACAAATAGTGCCTAAAATTTTGTAATGCATATACCATAGCTAATCCCTCTCTTTCTGTCATGTTATAGTTCTTTTCCGTGTTGAACAATTTCCTGCTTGCAAATGCTATGGGATGATCAATTTCTAACGTTGTTGGCTACGCTGACACTACACCCAATGCTATGCAAGATGCATCAACATGTACATGGAACTCCTTCTTCCAGACCGAGAAAACTAGAATAGACGTAGTTATGATCTTCACTTTTAGTACATCCAAGCTCTTTTGGCACTCATTGCTCCATTAAAAAGTCACATATTTCTTCAGGAATTTCTCCATCAGCACTGTTATCTGTGCATACCCCTTTATAAAATACTTGTAGTAGTCAATGTGTCCCAATGTCATGCGTAGTTGTATCACTATTTTTTGTATTGGCAGGTTCAAAATAATTGCGATCTTCACGGGATCCACCATTAATCCCTGTTTACAAACTACATGTCCCAACAGTATACCAAATGGTGCATAAACGATGCATTTCTTCAAGTTTAATGAGATATTATACTGCCTACATGTATCCAACATCAACCTTAAGCTTTTGACTTGCTTCTTTAATAGCCCAAATATTTTCCAATCGTCGATGTATACTTCCATAAACTTGTGTATATATTCTTTAAAGGTCGTAACTACAACTATGTAAAATATAGTAGGCACATTCTTCAACCCAAAAGGAATCACTGTTTACTGATAAGAGCCCCACTCTCTAGCAAAAGTTGTCTTATGTCTATCTTCTGGCACAAATATGATCTGATGGTATTCTGAAAATCCATCTGTGAAATAATAGGTTGCTTTTCCTCCAACATTTTCCAATACTTCATCTTTAAATGGCGTAGGGAAGGGGTCATGTATGCATGCGTCATTCAATTTCCTTAAGTCAACACAAATTCTGATTTCCCCTTTTGCCTTCTTTCCTTGAACCACCATGGGACTTACCCATTCAGACTCTTCGACAAGTTCACTTATCCCAGTTGTTAACATTTTTTCTAATTATTCTTTCACCTTCTTCTTGTATTTTGGATTCAATCTATAAGGTCTCTGCTTGATAGGCTTTGCATCAGAATTTAGAGGAGTCCTCGTAACTCCCAAATCTCCTAATATGCCCTTCATATTTGAAAACTTAGTAGGGAACAACTCCTTATATTCATGCAAGAGATATGTTATCTTGTTTCATGTAACTTCATCCCAGTAATCTCCTATTGTTGTGTACTTTGGTTCAGCCTCTAACCCTATATTCACCTTCCTCGTCTTCAATGGCTTCATTATATCAAGCATCTCTATCTTAGGTCCATTTACTTCACGATGACCTTTTGATTCTTTGATGTCAATATTGTGAGGATCTTCATCCTCTTCGGCAGTGAGATTATAGCATCCCGTTATATTACGTATCTACGTAGCCCAATCAGGTTTCTAGATAACTGGAACTTCATTCTCAAAAATCTTCTTCTTAACTATATTCAGAGTTGCATCTATATGTGGGCAGTCATCTTCAAATCTGAATGTCATTATAAATCCATCAACCATTTCTACCTAGCTAGCAATACCATGTCAAAGCTCGGTTTCCAAATACCAATTCTGAGGAATTGTCTCCAGGGTATGGATGAAGCCATGCACCCATTCTTCTCATGGAATTTCTCCCCAAGCTGCCATACAGAGTTGTATGTGGTCTCTAGGATCATTCTGGCCATCATACTTGTCTGTGAGCTCTGTTTCTACTTGACCAAACCTTACCCACATCAACCTTCTACACTTTTTCCAATCTCCTATATTCTTCTTATGAGTACCCCACCATCTAGCAAGAGTAGCCCTCAGTGCTTGATCCAGAGCTAACAATCTCTGACATTCGGGTACCCATCTTTCATAATATTTAAAGAAAGTATTTATATTACCCAAACCATCATACAAAGGTAAATCACATACTTCAATTGTCGTTGCTTTAGTGATCCTTGCACATCGCCTTGTAGACACTTCATGCAACCTATTCTGCTAGTTTTCCAATTCCTCTTCTGAATCTGAAGTGTAGGAACTATCTTGCTCCCAAGTTAGTTTTCCATCTGCAATAGGGTTAATCCATTCTTCTTCTTTTGTTGTTATCTAATAAATGTTGTCGATGTCTTCCACATTGTACTCTTCTCTAACAAGTTCAGTATATCTCACTCCCTCCGATGGATCTAATGGCACAATAACTCTCATATTATTGCTTTCAAATATCATTTGCCTTTTTTCCAAGTTAATTATAGCCATGTTATCAAATTCCCAATCGAATCCAACAAATGTGAGGTAAGGATTATTGTCATCCATAATCTGAATCACTTTTAAGTCAGTGTTAGTGCGCACTCCATCAATGTCTACTTTGATACCTGACAATCTTCCTAGAGGGACATTCTTCTATTGGTTTGCAATCTTCAGCTGGATAGTTTACGATTGCAGCTTCAACTTACCCATCAATTCCCAAGTTTTCTTCTACAAGACATTGGCATCATATCCTAGATCCAAGATAACTTGATCCATGTCATATTCCCCAATCTGCGTTATAAGCATCATTTCCTTTCCAAACTGCTTCTTGTGTCTATGCATATTATTCACTGCGCGCATCTCACTCCATAGTACCTCTTTAGGAGAACAAGAGTCTATCAATTCCTACAATCCCTCTACGGCCCTCTGGTTTCTCAACAACTTCATGCAAGTCTATAGGAGAGAATTCAAAATATTCAGATCCACATCTTATGTGGCAACCAGTACCATCTCGCAGTAATCCTTCTGAGTCTGCTGCGCGGTAGAGGTCGAGGCCCCATCATCCATAAAGCTTTGCCTTGCCTCCATGAATACTTGCTTTTCCTTCAGGATATCAAATGCAGGAGATTTTTCAGTATTTTTTCTTACTAATGTAGCTTCAACTTCCTTTTTCCCATTGGCTTTATCATTCCCAGTCACAGCTCCGCTTCTTGTTACAATTTCGATGCATGGTTGATTCTCGCTTGGCTTAGCAGTCATCATTTGAATATTTGTTGCAGGATTCTAGTTTCTTTTCTCCTGCATCTTCACAATAAGTATGGGGCATTCTTCTATTACATGATCAAAAGACTTACAGTAACTGTAGGTTGTCGCAGGGTTCAGATAGTCTCTTGCGAAGTGTCCTGCCTGTCCATAGTTATAACAAATAATCTGGCCACGTCCTTGACCAACTCCTCGTCCTTGTCCTCGTCCTTGAAATCCTCCTCGACCAACATGCTATCCTGGCTCCTCATGTGTATGTCCCTCAGCTTGCAGTCTATAAGCATCAGCAGTGTGCTCCATCATTAAGTCATAACTTCGAAAATATTTCTCATCATGGCCTACTGATCTACAAAAGTTGTAAAATAGTTGTTTCAGGCTCTGCACATACTTATGTAATAGGTAGCAGTCTTCAGATCAATGTTGGCCTCTCATTCTACAAATATTGCACCACAGACTTGGGTTTACTGGATTAGGCGCTCCACTTTCCAAATAATCTCTGAACACAAGGCATTGGTCCTTATAATGACCCTTTGCTTTTCATTTTGTACACCATACTTCTGATCTGGTCTCTTTACCTTTCTTCAGATCCTGCAATTCCAAGGTCAAATTAGCCGGATGCTCTATATTTGATGTACTCCTGCATGAGTATCTCCAATCGGTGAGGCTTTTAGCTTCATCACAATCTCTAATGCTTAATCTTGAGTCACGATCTTATGTTGCATCAAAGGTAACCTAATATGTGGCAATAGCATGGCTATGAACCATTCTTTATGTTGTTCTGGAGGTATATTAAATCTTACTTGACCCATCAACAACTTGAATCGTTGATCCAACTCCCAAATAGATTGATTCGTTGTCTTTTTTATTTCTTTTAGCTCTGTGATGCACTATGATTCTGATTTCAGCTTCTTGAATTCTGATACCAATGCTTTCTTAATTTCATCCAACGAAGTAGTCAAGTTAGTCACAGATTATTTCATATACCAGGTTAGCACTCTCTCTCGCAACAATGTGACGAGTTGTGCCTTCTTTACATCATCACTAGTGATCTTTCTTGATGTCCATACTGCATCAACTACAAACCAAAACTGATCATGATCCTCTGATCCCAGTCCTTTGAAAATAGGGAGCTTAATGTCATCGGTCATTTTCCTTCTTAGGGAGCTAGGTGGAGGGAGAGGGGGTGGGGAAAAGGGGGGTGGATGGATGGAGAATCCCAAAGACACCCTGATTCTTCTCAACACTTAACTTGGAAACACCTTCAGGAAGGGTGGGGGAATGTTGTGGGGTTGTAGGGCTACTTCTTTCTTCTTCATTCTCAGATCCTCCTAACAAGGGGCTATAGTCAGTTTCAATAAAATTATTCGAATTTGTTCTATATCGTTTTCCCCTTCACGTAGACCCTAGCTCAGGCTTATTTCCTCTTTGTCTAAACATTATTCTTACTACATTTGCAGAATCCCCTTTTCACACAATAACATCTTAATCCAAAGATTAAAATATCTTAAGAACTTACCTCGCGGTCCTTTGAAAAATCTTTGTTTAGCTTCGCTATAAGATACGATCGCATCTATCGCAAACTCAGTGATAAATCCTCCCAAAATGTTATTGATCCAAAAATCAAAAACCCTTGAGATATTGTTATTAGCGTTCTTGAGTCGCCATATCAATTCAGGATTCCACTCCTTAGGTTCGTCGTTATTAAAACAAGTCTTGCGCTCGATCAACTTAGATACCCACTCATACAATTCAATTTGGAATGAACCAAAGAATATTTCATATTACTCTTTGAAGATATACTTCTGCAACCAATCTTCAGCTGATAATCGAGGTTTTATGTTCGCTTTTTCCGCAAATTCTCTTTTTTTTTGTTCAACCCACTCTTGGATTTCTTTCGTCGATGGATGCCAAAACATATCCCTTAAGCAGATCCCAGTCCTAGCAACAGAACCATTTGTTGGTTTAAGGGGGCTTGACCTAGGTTCAGAGTGTGTTACGCACCAACAAAACCCTCTACCACTGGCCCTTTCAACAATGACTTGCAAGCAGATCGAAGTCTCACCCGAAGTGATTATGGGAGGTTGCAGAAATAGGTTTCTACAACCAGAGGGATATGCACGATGTGGTGTCCGTGTGTTCGCTTATGTCTTATATCTACCTACAACTTCGCGTACACGAATAACTTCGTGTTGATGATTAATTTCACAGATTGGTACTTAATGCATAGACATAACAGAAAACATTATAACATGTATTCTTTCGCATAATTCTGTAAAAAGCATGCACAACGATATCAATGACAATAGAGAATGAACACAGAAACATACACAATACTTCGCCAAAAATTCTTCTTTATTAATAAGGATCTCCAATATATGGACTTCCTTGACCTGTGCACTTAACTGTAGGTGATCTATGCACTCAATTGTAGACTCTTCAATACCTCCGCAAACTCAACTGCAGAGCCTTCCCAAAAACATAGACTCAAGACAGATAATTCAAACAATCTATGCTTGGTTATATTTGACAAAGTATTACATCTTCTTTATATATGCTTCCTTAATACAAGACCACGGTCCACATACCATGGATCCGACAAAACAATGGACTAATACTTGAAACCCGTTAAAAAATAAGGGACTTTTGACCCACCCCAAAGCCCCTAAACTTAGCGTAATGAATAGAACTTCGCCAGCTCTGCACGCTCCACTCCTCAAAATGCAGAGTATTTGACCAAAACTTGGACCAAGTTGGGTTGCACCCAACATTGGGATATATGAAAAATACTACCATTGGGCATGGAGTCTAACCCAATTAGGTACATATAAACATAGTTTAGATGAGAAAAACAAAAAAGTAGGGTAGAGGAAATTCCTTTTACACTTTAAGGAATTTGGAAAGAAAATGAAGGAAATTAGTGCAATGTTTAAGTGAACAACATTTATTAAATGCCTCAAAATAAAGAAAAAAGAGCAGAAACACATGAATTCCAATTTCTAACACTCACTATTTTTAGACATGAGGAAGTATAAAACAAAGAAAAGATAGACAGGGAATCATAACACGAGAATTTCTGTAAACTGCTCATGAAGACTATTTTCATTAAAATCTACTCAAAAAACACAAGGGATGATATATCTCAAATAAAATCCAACCCTTTCTTCTTCTACAGTCTTTTATATAGATAATACAATAATTGTAATATGTTTGTAGCTCAAAAAATAATTACAGTAATCCAGAAATAGAATAAATATCCTAGGTACATGCATCTTGAAAATATATTTTAAACATATCAAAAAGTCATAATAACTTGCTGAAAATTATGTTGAAAATGAGGCTGAGAAAGTGTATCATGATCATGTTCTCCTCATTGTAGATCAACCTTGTCATCCTCCAAAAATGGGTTTTGTTTCGTTGTTGTCTTCTCGGTCATCCCTGCTGCAATACGCTGATACCGTCGTTGCCATTCCTATAGTTGCCTAAACCAATGGTTTCATTAACTGTCAACACCTTTTCCAAAATGATTTTTTTTCTTTTCAGAATGCGCTAACAAGGGAAATGTTAGCTCTGCTTTGTGCTACTCTGTATCTAAACGCTGGCAGGTGTGTGATCAGTGATAGATCACCAAAAACTCATTGTAGTAGTGACTTGATCAAAAGTCAAAAAATGGTCATCAACTTCCTAGCTGAGGGTGTTGATCGCCTCCAAAAGAACATCCACCTTTTCCATTCTCTTCCTCTTACTTGGTCTGGTCTCCATAGGTATTTTCTTCTTAGTTTTCTCGACCCTTGACCTTTTATAACGTGTAGTATTCCCTTTGTTTATTATCAGGTCCTTTAATGGGACATTTTCCACATCTATCACTTCCTTGGCGAGGTCAGGATTTTGTTTTAATTTTATTTTCAACCTTAATTTGTTTAAAGGCCTGGTGTGAGGTTTCTTCCCTCCATTGAACATTTGAAATAGAGAGGGTTCTTATTAATCCTAGGGTTCACTTTTAATTTCCTTTCCCTTTGTCTATTCTAGTGGATGAGTTTCTATAGGGGAAATCTTAGTGGGTCGCTTTTCAGGGGGATTCACAGAATGAGGTAGATTTTCAGCGGGAGGGTTTTCAATAGTAGTTTGGGTTTTCTTCAGTTTATCACTTCTTTTGGCATACAACTTAGGGATTGTAGGCTCAGAGGATGAGGGAATCTCTCTCTCTTTTTGGCTTTGGGCTTCAGTAGAGGTGCCCTGAGTAGAGGTTTATGCCTAAGTTTTCTCACCCTGCTTAGTACCCTTTTGTCTCCCTCATTTGGCTTTAAGGGGTTGAGGAACTCTCCCCAAAACAAGAAATGGCTCAAATTCCTGTCTGTTTTGGCCAACTAATTCTCAATTAACAATTTAATTAAAGCCTTGTGGTAAACAAAATGAGGATATGGGTTTGCCCTGGCTTGGAAATGAGCATCCATGTGTTTAAGAATCTTCAATAAATAAAAACAAGTATTCCTTCTTACTTGCCCTGCTAGATGAGTTAGGAAATGAAAATGGTAAAGTTTTACCCGGTTAAAACACCCTTCACACATTAAGTATGACTGGGTAATGCATAGAATCCCATGCCATTTATCCTCCAGCCATGATCTCTACACTCCTGCTTTCCAATATTTTTCCTTGAATTCGTCCTTTAGGAAAAATGGGCCATCAATCCCAGCTAGAACATGGCTTCTGAAGACCTTTCCCCATCTGTCGGAAAAGTTGTAACTTATGTGATCAATTCTGTTGTGACCATGAACGAAAGTCCTCCTACCTCCACATGTTGTCCTTCAAACCCCTAGGTGACTTCTCGAGCTACGACATCATGGTAATCAGTGCATCGGTGGAAAAAATCCTACCACCCATCCCGCTAAAATTTTTGTTGAATGTCTGGATAAATCTCCAGAAGGTCAACACCTTTGGGCTCATTTCGGTTTAGTTTTCCACTCCTCCCCATTTTTCCTATGATTTTGTGATTACTCAAACAAAAAACTGGGATCGAACGTTGTATCTTCGTCGATAAAATTGAATTAAACAACCCTCCAATGCTGAAACTGACACAACTTTGCAAAATTATGACAAAGGTGAAAATAACATGCGGTAAAAACAATGAGAATTTTTTAAACAAAACTAACTGATTGACATGTGAAATAATTATTCTGACCCTTTGATAATTACAAACTCACACCATATTTCTTCGGCGACGGAAATTTTCAATTTCAATACATACCTTTCACCTATAGGTAAATAGTGGTGTGACTAAGCAATAATTATCGTATCACTGAATAATTATCATATCGATGACGTGGAATCTGTAAGCACGTTGTAAAAAATTGAGATTTTATTTTATTTTTTATGTTGATATTCCTGTTATCAGCCAATCCCTGATAACGCTGACACTCCCATTGTCAGCGTATTCCTTTTAATCAATTTTTTGAAGTTGATAAACGTTGATAACCAGATTATCGACATTCTTCTATTTATTACAAAAACAAATCGCTCACACTGAAATTGTCAATGTTAATAGAAAAAAAAAAATCAAACTAAAATGTGATAACATAATGGAAGAAGGATGTTGCAAAGGCCTGGAGAATTCTTCTAGAAGGTGTGAGTGACCATGTGGTCTCAAATATCCATGGAAAAGAGACACCATTATCTATATGGAAGGCACTCACTAAGCTATTTGAAAATAGCAGTGGCCATAGAAAATTGGCCCTGAAAGATAAAATTCGAAACATTAGGATACAAAAGAATGGTACCTTTCCACAGTATCTCTCTAGATTTACTCAAGTTTGGGATGACCTTGGAGGGGTTGGGGTGATTGTTTTTTAAGATGACCCGTTGAGCCTAGCTCTTCTAGGCCTCTAAAATCCTAGCACAACTACCAGGAATCTGTGAATGGAAGGGAAATTTTGTGGTATGATTTGGTTCAAGAAGATTTTAGGAGAAATATCAGAGATGGAACATCATCCAGAGCAGAGGATGAAGAAAAATTTTCTTTTGTTGGAAAGGGGAAGAAGGGAAAAGGAAGGAAGACCCAAAGAAAACCTATATCCAACCAAAATAATGGCAAGAAGAAATACTTGAGAAAGATAAACTGCTTCCAATACCTCAAATACGGGTACTATGCAACAAAATTTTTGCACAAGAAGTCTTCAAGAGGAGCAAGAGTTGAAGCACTAGCTTCACAATTCAAATTAGACTTCACCCTTAACATGCATGGCTAACACTGTTATGGGGAGTGTGTGGTACCTTAATTACGACGCCTCGTTCCATATGACAAGGTGTAAGGAGTTTTTCAGTAGACCAGAGGAGAAGGATCTACAGATGTGTATCGAAATGGGGGATGCCAGGAGGTACAGTGCTATAGGAATTGGTACTGTCACCTTTGAGAGGGAGAAAGCCTCTTCTTTTTTTCCTCTAAGATGTTATGTTTATACATGGGCTAAAGAAGGACCTGATCTTTGCAGCAATATAGGAGGATAGAGGCTATGATGTTATTTTTAGTAAGGGGAAATCCTTTCTGAGACAGGTAGCTACCGAGAAAGTGAAGTAGATTGGAGTTTGAGTGAAGAACCTATACAAACTTGAGGTGAGAGATTACACTGCATTGAGTAGCAAGGCAGAAAAGGTGTACAGTCAAGATGTTATAGAAATCTAGAATAAGAGATTGGGTCATCTACAACATGGTGCCTTAAAAATCATGCAACAAATTACCACTGGTCTCCGTAGAGGCTCCCTTGACCAGCAGTATGTCTGCAAGGGTTGCACATGATGGAAATATGTCAAATAAAATTTCCATGGATGAGATAGCATAGCAGATGCAATCTTATAGAAAGTCCACTCTGATGTTTGTGGACCCTTTTCTACATCCTCCATAGAAAAACATAAGTACTGTGTTATTTTTCTTGATGATTTCTCTAGAGAATGTTGGATCTTCTTTATGCGGAAGGTGTAGGTTTTAACCCCATACAGAAATTACCTGCATACGAATTCTAAAACACATAAAATAAAAAATGCGAGAGCATAACACATAAAACACATATACACAGAACTTTTCCCCTGGATCCCAAAACCGAGACTACCAGCTTGATTTTTCATTATGTTCCTTTCAATATTACAATACATATTTATACATGCCAAAGCATCCAATACCATGGACCGAAAACCATCGCGTCCAAAAAACATGTGCGAAAATCATGCACAAAACCATAGGTGGGTCCGCCCAACCTAACATAGGGTCCAAAATCAAAAAATTTTTGGGCGCTGCCCCGGACCCCACAAAGTGGGGTTACGAGTGCCCTTCAAACCCCCTGTTAACTACGTGGAAAGAATATAACACAACCCAACATTCTCCCACTTGTTGTTTTCTTTCCACAAGGGGCCACAAGAGAGCTTAGTCATTTTTCTAGCCCTGAAATGCCCATTGTCTCTCTACACCAAGAACTTCTCAGAGCTCACAGATTTTGTTAATGCATCTGCAGTATTCTTCAAAGTGTCCACCTTTACCAGCAACACCTTTTTGTATTCTATCATATCCCTCACAAAGTGATACTAAACATCAATGTGCTTTGTCTTTGAATGACATGCGGGGTTCTTTTCCAAGAAAATTGCACTTTGGTTGTGACAGTCTATCCTTATAGCTTCATGTACTAACCCCATACTTGAACACAATCTCTGCAACCAAAATTCTTCCTTACTTGCATGAGTGGCTTCCATGTATTCTGCCTCTGTAGTTGATAGTGCCACTATAGATTGTTTCTTACTCATCCAACTGACTGCACCTCCAAATAGGTTAAACACATACCCACTTGTAGATCTTCTGTGATCCAGATCTCCAGCCCAGTCTACATCAACAAAGCCATGAATATCCAACACTCTGTCCAATCTTGGTCTTCCTTGGTAGCACAAAACATAATCACTAATGCCACGCAAATACCTGAAAACCAGCTTCACTGTTGTCTAGTGCTCCTTCCCTATTTTTGACATAAACCTGCTCAATACTCCCACTGCATGTGCAATGTCTGGTCTAGTACAGACCATTGCATACATTAGGCTACTGACTGCACTTGCATATGGAACATGGGACATGTCCTCTTCCTCTTCTTGTGTCTTGGGACACTGTTCAGTAGATAACCTCACACCTACAGGAATAGGAACCTTCACCGGTTTACTATCCTGCATATTAAACCTCTACAATATTGTCTCAACATACTTCCCCTGGTTTAACCAGAGCTTCCTCTTTGCCCGATCTCTTTTAATTTCCATGCCCAAAATATAGTTTGTAGCACCAATATCTTTCATGTCGAATTTGGAGGACAATTGGGTCTTCAAATCCTAGATAACTTCTTTGTCATTTCCAACCAACAACATATCATCCACATACAAGACCAGATAAATAACACGGTCACCAATTAATTTAAAATACACACATTGATCTGCTTTGCTTCTGGTGAAGCCAAGTCCCCATATAAATGTATCAAATTTCTGATACCACATCCTTGGTGACTATTTTAACCCATATAGAGACTTCTTTAACTTACATACCAGCTCTTTCTTACCCTTCACCACAAAGCCTTCAGGTTGCTTCATGTAGATCTCCTCTTCCATATCCCCGTGAAGAAATGTTGTCTTCACATCCATCTGTTCTACCTCAAAATCAAAAGTAGCAACAATAGATAAAATTAATCTAATAGAAGTTACCTTGGCAACAAGAGAAAAAATATCACCAAAATCAATTCCCGACACCTGGAATAACCGTTTTCTACCAACTGAGCTTTGTATTTCTCCACTTTTCCTTCTGCATTTGTCTTCCTTTTGAACACCCATTTACTGCCAATGGGTTTCCTTCCAGCCGGCAACTCCACCAGATCCCAAGCCTCATTTTTGTGCAAAGATGCCATTTCATCAACCATGGCCTCTTTCCATAGTTTTCCATCCTCTGAATCCACTGCTTTCTTCACAGTTATGGGATCATCATCAGTAACAGACAAAGCAAAATTTGAACAGAAAGCAGATGGACTATACCTTTCTAGCTACCTTCTTTCTCAAACTAATCTTCTCACAGCTGGAATTTGTGGCTCTTCGTCTTCTAATTCCTCCTCTGCTGTAGAGTCTGATTTTTCCTCCTTTAGCTCAAACTCTATCTTCTCAGGTTCCTTTGGTTGGACTTCATGTTTAATAACATCTTTCACCTCTCTGAATGCCACATCTCGGTTGTACACAACCTTCCTTGTTACTAGATTCCAAAGCTTATAACCCTTTAAACCATCCTTATACCCAATAAAGATGCACTTTTCAGATATACTATCCAACTTGGTTCGTTTCTCCTTTGGAACATGTACATATGCATCGCATCCAAATACCCTCAGATGTGAAAGAGAGGGTTTCTTACCAGTCCATACCTCTTGTGGAGTTTTATCCTCCGACGCTGATGAAGGTGACCTGTTAACCAAGTAACATGTAGTATCCACTGCCTCTGCCCAGAATTCCTGTCCTAACCCGGCACCACTGAGCATGCTTCTTTCCCTTTCCATCAACGTCTTATTCATTCTTTCTGCAACTCCATTTTGCTGAGGTGTATATGGAGTAGTCTTCTACCGTGCTATACCACACTTCTTACAGTATTCTTCAAATTCCTTACTGCAAAATTCTCCACCGTTATCTGTTCTCAGCACCTTTATCTTCTTCTCTGTCTGGTTTTCCACCAGAGCCTTAAATTCTTTAAACCTGTCAAAGACTTTAGATTTCTTCTTAAGAAAATATATCCATGTATTCCTTGAGAAGTCATCTATAAATGATACATAGTACACAGACTTACCCAGTGATGGAACCTTCACAGGTCCAAACACATCACTGTGCACAAGCTCTAATATATGTTCCGCCCTCTTACTACCAGAGGGGAAACTCACCCGATTCTGCTTCCCATATACACAATTTTCACAGAAATCAAAATCCAAAGAGCTATTACTCATACCTTCTACCACACCTTTACCATGAAGTATTCGAAGGCCCTTCTCTCCAATATATCCAAGCCTTTGATGCCACAGCATGGTCTTTGTTAGGAATCCAAATTGACCACTTTTGACCTTGTATTTTTGCTATAATATTACCTTATTCAGTCCATAAGTTGAAAGCCTTGATTATATAATGACCTAATCATTCCAAGGTATGAAGTAACTCTCCTCATTACTATATGTTTAATCATTCATTACATATTCATGTTATCTTTATAATTAATCTTTGGAGAAGTTAACCAAGTTGCTAAGTAACCGTTGAACTGTCTAAAGTCTGCAAAAATTATAGTTCGTAGTTGCTGCAACACCAGAAACTGCAACTGCGCAGTTGCTGCAACACCAGCAACAGCAACTATCTAAAGCAGGGAAAACATTATTTTGCAACAACTGGAACACCAGAAATGGCAAGCGGAAACAGAAACTATCAGAAGATCGGCAGAGCTCCATGCTGACACAGCACGATCAGCAACTGTCCAGAAAGGGTAAAACACAGTTGCAGTTGCTAAAACACCAGGAACAGCATGAGTTTACTAAATCAGCAACAATGGTGAAGCGGCAAAGGATAGTACAAGGATTCCGAGAAGACGGCTGAGGTTCGTTTACCAGCTGTGTAATAGTAAGAGACCCAAGAAAGAATACACCGTCACACTGTTGTAACGACATCCTGTAACAAGGATGGATTTCTTATTTTTGACAAAAAGGATAAACTGAATGAACTATGACGGTCTATTGTAATAGATGTCTCCTCTATAAAGAGGAGACATCTACATTAGAAGGGCGAGGAGGAAAAAAACAAGTTGTAAGGGAAATTTTGAAAAACAAAAGCAAGTCTGAATCTTCATTGTAACTGGACATTTTGGCAGATGAATAAAAGGTTGTTCTGAGCATTTAATTCAGCGTCTGTGTTCTGGAGAATCTTGTGAGAGGGACAGGGCCCACCTTCTTCACAGGATTCACCCATTTATTTTCTGTTAGTGTGTGATTGTGTTTGAATTCTATAGCATTACCTCTGATAATTTCCTTTTGCTGATACTCTGTTTTGTTAGTTGCTTGATATTGTAAAAGAGTACTTCACCGGTGATTAGGAATTGCAGTGTGTATTGGCAACTTGGTTACAAGGGCAGGTGTTGAACATCCTTACCCTGAGGATAGGGTCCTGATGCTCTGTTAACAGATCAGCCATTATTTTTCTTTGCGGATTTGTATTCTTAGTTAACTGCTTTCATTTCATCTCTGCAATATATTTTAACTGCTATAACATAGAGTAAGGAGTTTGACAGAAAATAGAATTGTGTATACTACAGCTTTTAATGCTTTTAGAGTTAAGTGCATACAGTACGAGGTCACCTTTGAAATAAAAGGACTTTCCCGGGTTGACAAATTAATGTGGTACTCGACTGTTTAATCAATAAACAATTCGAGTAGCCAACATTTTGGCACCGTTGCCGGGGAAGGCGACTAGAGATTTTAAAAGCATTAATGATTTCATTTTAAGAATAACAGGTGCATGAGAGGACGCAGGAAACCTAATTTCACAGGCGGCAAAGGCGGGGGAGGAAGAAAGACCTTCATTGACGAAATTATTTCAAAGGCCGAGACATCACAGAGGACGAGTTCCCGGAGACCTTAGATCCAGTATTCCTCACAAACAGATCGACAGATGGAGGAAGTACTAGGACCTGAAAGGAAGCTGGAAGCACCAGAGCACACTGAGGAACCGGTAGAAGAACCTGAGGAGACAGAAGATACTGAAGATAGAGCAAGCGAATCAGGAAAAAGACCAATGGAGGATAACATAGCGAAAGGAAGGGGGGAAAACTCACTCTCTGCCCTGGAGTTCCCTATTGGGGAGCTCCCGAGAGGGGCAACCCCTATGAAGAACATTCCACTTTCAGCATTACCCAACTTTCATGGGTTATCCTCTGAAGACCCGGATGAATTCCTCTTTGAATTTGATATAATATGTAGGAGTTATGATTATGTGAGCCCTAATCAGAAACTAAAACTATTTCCAGCAACACTGAAAGGGAATGCGTTAAGGTGGTTTATGAGCTTAGGAGCTCAGGTAATCACTACCTGGGATCAGATGAAAGAAATTTTTCTGGCCAAATACCAAGATTACTGCCGAACAAGAGAGAGGAAGGAATAGTTGTTTAAAATGGTTCAGAAGGAGGACGAGAATCTAGAGGACTTTATGGAAAGACTGCAGTATAATCTGCAGCGGTCTGACCACCCTACCATGAGTAAAGACATTCTGAAAACAATACTGTTGAAAGGGGTACAAGATGACTGCTTGGATGTGTTGAATATGCTTGGAAAATGGGACATTTCCAAGGAACCATTTGATGAAATTATCAACCTCTGTATGAGATGTTCAAGAGGAGCAGTAAGCAGACCAAAAAGCAGGGACAGCGTATATTCAAGAGTCCAGAAGTCAGCAAGTGGAGGAGCAACAAGGGCTGAAATAGGTAATTTGTTGGAAGAATTTAAAACTAAAATGTTAAGCTCTTTTGCTTCACAAATTGATGCTCTGCAGGTAAAAAAGAAGCAGGCAGAAGCAGAAGCTGCCCTGGCTATTTTTTGTTCTAAATGCAGAGAAAAACACCCACTCAGGGAATGCCCACTAGATAAGGTACCAGTCTGCACGATCTGTGAAAAGGACCATGAGACCCAGCAATGCCCCTCTCTACCGGGAATAAAAGCAGCACTGCAGTCAACTGAAGAAGAGGTTGAAGCAGTGTACCTGATGACACAGAGGAGGCAATGGCCACAAAGACAGGGTATAAATTCTAACACAGCATTTAGTCGTTGGAATAATCATTCTCCTTTTCAAACAAATTACCCACCCATGAACCAAATGCAGTACCCACCCTTTAATCCGATGCATTTTCTACCCATGCAGCAACCAAGTCTTCCTTTTGTTGATCCTACCATGTGGAATCCTTGGGCTCCCCAGCAATCGTATTTTAATCAATGGAATCCGAACTGGGCAGCCCAGCAGATGCCATTTCCTCAGTATCAACAATCTCTTTCCTTACCATCCAATACTCCTCCGAATAACTAAGCAATTAGACCGCAGCTGCCTGTCCAACCTAACCCCAACCCAAATAACAATAAAGCTCTGCAAGTAATTGATGTTCAAAATCAGCCTGTCTCCCCTATGCAATGTAACGATATCCATCTTCCTTCTGGAAGAATTGTTGAACCCATCATTGATGACATTACTGACTCTGATAAAGAGGAAGTTGGAAAAGAAAAACCAGCTAACAATAATGTTGAAACAGTTGAATCAGCATCTAACAACACTGCTCAAACAGCAAATCCGCCATTCCCTGAACATCTGGCTCTCACCAAAACGCTTGAGCAACCTGCTTTTAACCTTTTAGGCGAACTACAGAATTTATATGTCAAAATTCCATTGTTGCAAGCGCTAAGAGATGTTCCCATTTATGCTAGGACCGTTAGAGATATCTGTATAAAAAAACCTTGGAGAAAAGCTAAGGACCCCCTCACAGTTCATGTGATGGGAGAACTGACTGCTTTAATGACAGAAAAATATCCTCCTATGAAATATGGTGACTCTGGTCACCCTAGAGTAACAGTTCAGGTTGGAAAAACCTTGGTCTCTAAAGTTCTAGTAGATTTGGGTGCTGCAATAAACATTATGACGCTTGAAACAACACAATTGCTGCAGTTAAAAAACTTTATTAGGGAAACTCCAACCATTCTAGAGCTGGCTGATCGCTCTACAATTAAACCTGAAGGAGTCATTGAAGACCTGATAATTTCTGTAGAATCCTGGAATTACCCAGCTGATTTTGTGGTGTTACAAACTAAAACAAAGTTGGGGGGTCATCCACTGATTCTAGGAAGACCTTGGCTAGCTACAGCAGATGCTTTCATTAGCTGTAGATCAGGATCAATGACCATCTCTAATGGGCAGGAAACCAAACAGCTTACCCTTTATCCTCATGCTACACCCATGATTAATAATGACAACTCTGTATGGGTAGATTATGAGGATGAAGAAACCCAACCTATCTTGACTATCGGACAAGCTTTAACTTTCAAAGATTCTACCGAAGATGAATTAATCAGTAGCTTCATTTTTGAACCTTCTTCGGTCAGCCCAGAAATGCATAATCACTTCACTGCAATCTTGGAATCTGAATCTCAGCAGAACCTGAAAACGGAAAACTTATCTCAGACAATAGCAGGCAGCTCCTCCAAAAGTACAACAATAGAAATTGAGCTTGGCAAAACATTAAATATAAATCCTAACTTAACTGATAATGAAAAACAGAAGCTAATAAAGTTACTCCGGGAGAATAAAGAAGCATTTGCATAGGATTATACAGACATGAAGGGGATTTCTCCTGAGCTATGCACCCACCGCATTTATATTAAATAAGGATCCCGCCCAGTCTGTCAACCCCAGCGACGGATGAATCCCAATTTAAGGGAAATTGTGAAGGAAGAACTTCAAAAACTGTTGAATGCAGGATTTATATATCCTATATCTGATAGTGAGTGGGTTTCCCCACTTGTAATTGTACCCAAGAAAAATGGAAAATGGGGAGTATGTGTGGATTACAGAGCTCTAAATAAAGCCACCCAGAAAGACCATTTCCCTTTACCATTGATTGATCAGGTATTAGATAATTTGGCAGGTAAGAAATTCTTTTCATTTTTGGACGGATTTAGTGGATACAATCAGATTAAGATTGCACCCCAAGACCAAGACAAGACCACGTTTACTAGCCCATGGGGGACCTTTTGTTGGGTCCCTATAATACTAGTAATTACCCCATTACTATTGTAGTTATACCCCTTATTTATATTGTTGTGCCCCTATTACCCCCATATTGTTATTTCTGTGCCCCATAGAATCCCTCTATTGTTATTTTTGTGGCTTTATATTATTATTGTTAGGTCGGCTGGATTATATTGTGACTCCTTAGACTCCTATATATAGAAAGGAGGTTTTGTCATTTGTATCATCCAAGAATTGTTCATTTATGTAATGTAAAGGAGGTTGCCCCCTCGAAGAGGCTGAATTCTAAGGCGTTGATCTATCTTTTCTATCTTTTCTTGAGCTGGTTTCATAACATTTGGTATCAGAGCTTTGGATTCTAGGGTTTCGCTGCTCCAAACAGGTCATCGTGGCATTTTCGCTATAACTTTTTTCTGTGACGTTTCAGAAGTCGCAAAAAAAACCCATTTGAGAAGAAATCGCGCTGAACCTTGGGTCTGAATTTCAGAGCTTTTCGCGTGATATTTTCGGAGATATGATCTGAGGAAGTTGGTCTTTTTGCAGACTCCTGAATTACACTCAAAACAGGTGACCTGGGGAAAATCGTCATAACTTTCTTTCTGAGCATCGGATTGAAATTTTGTAAGAAGGTACAGAAAGAGGACGGACTTTAGTTTTCTTTTATATATTTTTTAGAGTCAAAGGTTGAAACAGTGACACGTGGCACTTCATACAAGTTCGCTCTACTGAACTAGTCTATAATCAGGTCACTGCGGGAGATTGTGCATAACTCTTTCTTGGAGAATCCAATTTGGATCAGACTAGTGGCATTGGAAAGAGGACATAGAAGGCTACTACAGGTCACAATTTCAGAACTGGATGATTTGAAATTACAGAGATACATCAGATTCAATATCAGGCTTCTACAAAGTAAAAAAAAGGTGTGTAGTTTTTTTTAAATTTTTGCATAAGCTTGGTTTGAAGGAATTCAAAGGGCATAGTAAAGCATTATTATCGGTAACTGATGCCCCGAGGAAAGAAAATGCAAACACCTAGTAAGGAACCTGAAAGCTCTAGCATGACTCATGAAGAAGAGGAAGAAATGCTACATGATATATCAAAATTACAAGAACAAGTGCAACAAATGTCACGCTCACAAAAGCTAACAGATGCTAAGATAAATGGCGTGGAATCTAAGATAAAGGGCATGGAAGCTAAGGTGAATGGCATGGACGCTAAAATTGATGGCATGGATGATAAGATGGAAGAATTGAAGATAAATATGAATAAGTTGCTACAAGAAATGGTCACTAAGGGTGAAAGAGTACTAAAGGAAACTCATGATGAGAACAAAAGAAATGTTAATCATGATTCCATAGACTCTAATGTTGGATCGAAGACTCACCATGTTCCAAAAATCGATATGAGGAAGTTTGATGGCAAGGATCCCGCCACATGGATATTACAGATGGAGCAATTCTTCGATCTCAATAATGTGCAAAACACACAAAAGGTACGTATGGCAACTTTATATTTGGAACCAAATCAGTTTGTATGGTATCAATGGCTTTGTTCTCGTAAACAATTTATCACTTGGGCAATTTTTACGGAAGAATTGATAGCACATTATGAGGATACAAAAAGCAACACTTTTTTTAGCCAATTGATAACAAAAGGGTTCAATAATGGAGCACATTGAGGAGTTCCAAAAATTGAACATAAGGGTAAAAGATATTCCAGAGGAGCATAGGATTGATGTGTTCATAGGGTCTTTAAAGGATAATATCCAACATGATGTGTGCCTTTGGGAACCTGATTCATTAGAGAAGGCATTCAGGTTAGCAAGAAAAATGGAAAGCAAAATTATGGCAACTAGGAAGCATACCATTCACAACTATAAAGACGGAAGTGTTGTTGCCCATAGTCTTCCACAACCTACAAGGTTGACACCACAACAATTGGAAGAAAAAAGAGCAAAAGGGCTTTGTTACAATTGTGATAGCAAATACACAAAGGTCATAAGTGTGCTGAGAAGAAATTATTCTACATAGATTGTGAAGAGGAAGAAGAAAAGGAGCAAGAAAGGTCAAAAGAAGAGGATATATTCCAGGAACAAAGCCTAGATGAAGAACAAATAAATCCGACCATATCTTGTAATGCATTGGCGGGAATTACCACTCCTCAAACCATCAAGATAGAAGGACAAATCAAGAAGAAAAAGGTAATAGTGTTGATTGATTCAGGAAGCACCCACAATTTTATTCATTGTAGGGTAGCAAAAGAATTGAATTGCTTCCTATATCCAGCACCAGAGTGTCAAGTGATGATTGCAAATGGAGGAACAATAAATTGTTCTGGAAAGTGCCATAATATCAAGCTATCCATGGGAGAATATGTATTGACTAGCCCAATGCTTTCCATTCCAATGGGAGGTGCTGATGTTGTACTAGGAGTCCAATGGCTACAATCCTTGGGTACAATAGCTTTTAATTTTCAAGAACTTTTCATGAAATTTTCTGTGGAAGGAAAGGAAGTTGAATTAAGGGGTATTGCAGGGAAACCAGGAAAGATAATCAGCTCTAATGGCATGACAAAGCTTCTAAAAAAGGAGCAAAGAGGTGTAATTGCACAATTATGTTCGCTAGATGTTTCCACATTGGAATCATCTATTTCTCCAGATCTCCAAAAAGTCCTGGACAATCATTCCAAGGTATTTGAGACTCCCAAAGGTCTCCCACCTATGCGTGATCATGATCATGCTATTCATCTGATTCCAGGAAGTGTTCCTCCAAACATCAGGCCGTACAGATATCCATATGTCCAAAAAAGTGAAATTGAACGTATGGTTGCAGAAATGCTAGAGGCTGGTATAATTCAACCGAGTCAAAGTTCTTTCTCAGCTCCAGTAGTATTGGTGCACAAGAAGGATGGATCATGGCGCATGTGTCCAGATTATAGGGAGCTCAACAAGCTCACTATTAAAGATAAGTTCCCCATTCCTGTCATTGATGAATTACTGGATGAATTGCATGGATCAATTTACTTCACCAAGTTGGATCTTCGTTCGGGATATCATCAAATCAGAATGAAGATTGAAGACATTCCGAAAATGGCATTTAGAACTCATGAGGGTCATTATGAATTTTTGGTCATGCCTTTTGGCCTTACCAATGCACCTTCAACATTTCAAGGTTTGATGAATTCAATTTTCAAACCATTCCTTAGAAAATTTGTGTTATTTTTTGATGATATACTAATCTACAGCAAGTCTTGGAAGGATCATGTTGAACATGTTGACAAGGTGCTACAACTATTGGAGGAGAAACAATTATATGCAAAAAGATCCAAATGTTTCTTTGGAGTCCAGGAGGTGGAATATTTGGGTCATATTGTATCTCATGAAGGAGTTAAGGTAGACCCTAGCAAAATTAAAGCCATTAAGGAATGGAAAATCCCCACATCCATAAAGCATCTGCGAGGATTTCTTGGGTTGACAGGGTATTATCGCAAGTTTGTTAAGAATTATGGGAGAATAGCAGCACCTCTAACAACATTATTGAAGAAAGATTCATTTTCATGGACTTCGGAAGCAACAAAGGCCTTTGAACATCTTAAAGAGGCAATGTGCCAAGCACCGGTCTTAGCTACACCGGACTTCACAAAAACCTTTATTGTGGAATGTGATGCTTCAGGAAATGGAATTGGTGTTGTTCTAATGCAAGATGAAAGACCCATTGCTTTTGAAAGTCGTCCAATCAAGGGAAAGTTTTTAAGCAAAGCTATTTATGAGAAGGAAATGTTGGCAATACTCCATGCACTTAAGAAATGGCGACCCTACCTAATGGGAAGACACTTCAAGGTAAAAACGGATCATGATAGCCTTAAATACTTTTTAGAACAAAGATTATCCTCTGAAGAGCAACAAAAGTGGGTCACAAAGATGTTGGGTTATGACTTTGAAATCATCTACAAAAAAGGGAAGCAAAATGTGGTGGCAGATGCACTCTCAAGAAAGGATGAGGATATGGAAGCATTGTTGTGTGCCATTTCTATTATCCAACCAGATTGGATAAACGAAGCAAGGAGGAATGGAAGAATGACGAAGAAGTGTGGGCACTTATTCGAAAGCTACAACAATTCCAGTACTTCTGATACATTTAGCTGGAAAAATGATTCGTTATGGTACAAAGATCGCTTATACCTCTGTAAGAATTCCCAGCTAAAACAAAAGATTCTTATGGAATTGCACACTTCTCCCTTAGGAGGGCACTCAGGATTTTTAAAAACTTACCACAGGGTTAAGAAGGAATTTTTTTGGGATGGCCTTAAATCAGATATTCAAAAGTTTGTGGCGGAATGTTTGGTTTGCCAACAAAATAAAGTTGAAACAATTAAGACACCGGGTCTATTACAACCTTTATCCATTCCAAGCCAACGTTGGGAGGAGGTTTCAATGGATTTTATCACAGGTTTACCCAAGTCTGAGGGAAAGAGTGTCATCATGGTGGTAGTTGACAGACTTACCAAGTATGCACACTTTTGTGCATTATCACATCCATTTAAAGCCAGTACAGTTTCTACTGCATTTATGGAAACAGTTCAAAAGCTACATGGAAACCCAAAGATTATTGTAAGTGACAGAGATCCCATTTTCACTGGAAATTTTTGGACAGAATTATTTTCTTGTCTTGGTACTCAGTTAGCTCATAGCTCATCTTATCATCCTCAATCTGATGGGCAAACTGAGATAGTAAACAAATGTTTGGAAGGATATCTTCGTTGCTTTGTATCTGATAAACAGACACAATGGGTCAAATGGTTGCCTCTGGCTGAATGGTGGTATAACACTTCCTTCCATACAGCAACAAAAATGACCCCATTTATGGCACTTTATGGGTACCAACCACCATCAATCACATCATATTTAAGAGAAAATTCTAAGGTTCAGGCAGTGGAACATCACATCGAACATCAACAACAAGTCCTCCAACTCTTAAAGGATAACCTCGTGTTGGCACAAAATAGAATGAAACAACAGGCAGATCAACATCGCAGTGAAAGAAGTTTTGATGTAGGTGATTGGGTATTCCTACGGCTACAACCATATAAGCAAATGTCCCTAAAGCAAGCTAAGAAGGATAATAAATTATCACCAAAGTATTATGGTCCGTACAAGGTGTTGAAAAAGATTGGTACTATGGCATACAAATTGGAGCTTCCTGCAGCTTCTCGATTGCACCCAGTTTTCCATGTTTCATGTTTAAAGAAGGTCATAGGCGACAAGCTCCCAGTTCAAACAATATTGCCAGAACTTGACGAGGAAGGAAAAATTATATTGGAACCGGAAGCAGTCACAGAAACAAGAACTCGACAGCTACGAAATCGATCAATTTCAGAGTATCTTATCAAGTGGAAGAACTTATCCGCTGAAGATTCCACATGGGAGGATGAGAATTTTATGCAGAAGTACCCAGAACTGCTCAAGCGTTGAGGACAACACTTTTTTGAAGGAGAGGGGCATGTTGGGTCCCTATAATACTAGTAATTACCCCATTACTATTGTAGTTATACCCCTTATTTATATTGTTGTGCCCCTATTACCCCCATATTGTTATTTCTATGCCCCATAGAATCCCTCTATTGTTATTTTTGTGGCTTTATATTATTATTGTTAGGTCGGCTGGATTATATTGTGACTCCTTAGACTCCTATATATAGAAAGGAGGTTTTGTCATTTGTATCATCCAAGAATTGTTCATTTATGTAATGTAAAGGAGGTTGCCCCCTCGAAGAGGCTGAATTCTAAGGCGTTGATCTCTCTTTTCTATCTTTTCTGGAGCTAGTTTCATAACACCTTTGCTTACAGGGTTCTTCCATTTGGGCTATGTAATGCTCCAGCAACATTTCAAAGAGCAGTGATAGGGATTTTTTCTGATATCCTAAATGATTCCTTAGAAATATTTATGGATGACTTTACTCCTTATGGAGTGACTTTTGAGGATGCACTGCAGAACCTTGAAAAAGTACTTAAGCGATGTATAGAAGCACACCTTGCCTTAAGCACTGAAAAATGTCATATGATGATGAATCAAGGTATTGTATTGGGTCACTTCATCTCATTCCTAGGAATTCAAGTCGATCCAGCCAAAATACAGGTAATTCAGACCCTCCCTATCCCCAAAACACAAACTGATGTAAGAAGCTTTTTAGGACATGCTGGATATTATAGAAGATTTATCAAGAATTTTTCCAAAATAGCTTCTCCTCTATTTGTGTTATTAACAAAAAATGTTGAATTTAAGTGGACTGACAATTGTGAAAAAGCATTTAATGAACTTAAACATTAGTTGTCTACAGCTCCCATTTTGAGAGGACCTGATTGGGCACTACCCTTTCATATATCCTCTGATGCCTCAGATACTGCAATTGGAGCTGTCTTGGGCCAAGAAGAAAATAGTCTTCCCTATGCTATTTATTTTATCAGTAAGAATATGACACCAGCTGAACTGAATTATATAGTCACTGAGAAGGAATTCCTAGCAGTCATTTATGCTATCAATAAGTTTCGACATTATATTACTGGCTACATTACTTTTGTGCATACTGATCACTCGGCCATTAAATATCTAATGAATAAATCAGTTACAAATGCTCGAGTTACCAGATGGTTATTATTATTACAAGAATTTGACATCACAATTCTAGATAGGCCAGGAAAAGAGAATGTAGTTGCTGATTTCCTTTCTCGATTAAAAACTGATGAAAATATTCCAGTAGATGATTCTTTTCCTGATGAATATTTATTTGCAGTATCTGTTCACTCACCTTGGTATGCAGACATTGCCAACTATTTAGTTGCAGGAAAATTACCATCGCACCTATCACACAGGGAAAAAAGAAAGATCATTCAGCAAAGTGCTAGGTACAGCTGGATAAGCGGGTGTCTTTTCCATACAGGACTCGATCAGGAAATCCGGAGATGCATTGGTGAAGATGAAATTTATGATGTGTTAAAAGCTTGTCACGATGGCCCTTGTGGAGGGCATTTTGCAGATAAAAGAACAGCACACAAGGTACTCAGAATGGGTTATTATTGGCCCTCACTCTTCAAAGATGCAAGGAAATATGTGAAGGCCTGTGATAGCTGTCAAAGAATGGGCCAGCCTAATCACAGGGATGAAATGCCACTCAAACCCCAGGTAATTCTCGAACCTTTTGAGAGATGGGAATTAGATTTTATAGGTCCCATCAATCCCCCATCCAATCAAAGAGTGTACATACTAGTGTGCACAGATTTTATGACTAAGTGGGTAGAAGCTAAGGCACTCCTTAAAGCTAATGAAGAATCAGTACTAACATTTTTATTTGAAGAGATCTTTGTTAGGTTTGGATTGCCTAGAGAACTAGTCACGGATGGAGGACCTCCTTTCAACTCTCATGGCTTCAAGGATACACTTCAGAAATATCATATTAAGCCCAAAATGACTACACCTTATCACCCCCAGGCAAATGGGCAGGTAGAAAGCACCAATAAAGTCATAGAAGCCATCTTGACAAAAACAATAAAGGAGAATAGAAGGGACTGGTTTCAAAGGTTGCCTGAGGCATTATGGGCCTATAGAACTACTTGGAGGAATACTAAGGGCTTTTCACCTTATGAATTAGTTTTTGGAAAAAATGTTGTTTTCCCTGTAGAGTTTGAAATCAAAACTTTAAGAACTTCTTTAGCTGTTAACCTTGACTTGACTGATGCACAGACAGCCAGGTTGCAGCAGCTTCAGGAATTGGACGAGAAGAGACTAGATGCCATCCATCAAAAAACCATGATACAGCAACAAAGAAGTAGGTGGCATGACAGAACCATTAAGCAAAAGCAGTTCCAGAAAGGTAACTGGGCTCTACTCTATGACTCCCGTTTTGAGAATTTCCAAGGTAAGTTAAGAACAAGGTGGTTAGGGCCTTCTGAAGTAGATGTTGTTTCTCCAAATGGGACAGTCAGACTTTTAACGATTGATGATAGCAGAACACCACTACTAGTGAATGGGTATCGACTCTGTTTGTATCAGCGGCCTGTTTCTAAAGAAGATTTTAAAGCTACTTGCATGACAGAAATACACTATTCTTTTCTGGGGGAACTTGTTGTCCCTCAAGGCACCTAAATTTTTGTTCATTTATTTAGATTAGATATTCTTTTCAACTAATAATCCCTGCCAAGGGTTGCCATGTTACAATTCATTATTTTGTAGATCTTAGTTTTGGAGAATGGCTGAGAACAAAAACTTCAAAAGAATCACCTTGCAGACTTGGGAACGTTTTTGGACCATAAATCAGTCTTACACCATTTCCCGTTGCTGCAACACCAACTCCCGTTGCTGCAACACCATTTCCCGTTGTTGCAACACCATTTCCCATTGCTGCAACACCAACTCTTGTTGCTGCAACACCATTTCCTGTTGTTGCAACCCACTCCCCGTTGTTGCAACACCAACTCCCGTTGCTGCAACACCACTTCCCAATGTCGTAATGCCTTTTTCAGTATTTTTCTCATTTATACTAAAAAAGCACCAATTTCTCCATTTCAGTTCCCAAGAAAGGAATTATTATTTGCATAAAACATACCATTTCCTACCAAAAGAACCAGCCATACACTATGATGATTACAATCCTCCACTATTACTTCCCGTCAGTAATAAAAACCGCCGGTATTCTCATACTTTTAGACCCGCTTTAATCATTATTAATCCAGCAAAAGACAAGATAAGACTTTTCGACGCAGCAACTAAAAAGGTAAAATATAAAGGTATGCATGATTATGCATGGATATTAAATAATAGTTAATGTGGGGACGTTGATAGGACTACCGAATAATTGTACTTCCAATCATATCACTTAGCCATAGCTTTTGGGGGGGGATTACCAAAGCATTGTCATAATTGTATAGCATGCCAACTACCGCCACCCTTAACTCTCCCGGTAATATGTAAAAGTCACCTCATCGTGTCATGTTACCATTTGCAACAGTTTACTCTGGACTGAACTCGGAAAATCGGCTCTGTACTGAAAATTCTCACTAAAACAGCAGCTATGGGAGGAAATCTCATCACATACGAACCTGGCACAACAGCACTTCTTGAGCTCTATCCCGAGGCCTACCAAATCTTCCTGCAAGCGGGATGGCTAGATTATTTTAGGAGACTCCCAGATTTCGACGCTCAGCAAGTCCTTGAGTTTGCATGCAATTTAACAGAGGGGTTTTCCGTCGTTCAGGGAGTACAAATTCCAGTCACAGAGGAAGTCATAGCCCAAGTTACCGGGCTACCAGCTAATGGCATGCGCTGGTTCAGTAGGAAGCATCTGATCCTCAATGCGCAGCAGGATTTTCTTCAACCAGGCGAGCAGGTGGAACCCAAGGGCAGAGGCGTAGCACTTCAATCACTGCCTCAACCATGGCCGAAAGTTGCTGAGTTTCTAAAGCAATACCTGACGTGCAAAGGCCGGTACCAGGTAATTTACCAGCACGATTTCGTCTTGTTGAATCACTTGAGGCATGCTCAGTTGATAAATATGCCATACTATCTATTGGGATGTCTTAAAAATATGTCACGTTACACTATCAACGCAAAGCATCCGCTCCATTCCTTGAAACACCACCGTCTAGCTCAATTATTGATAAATAGAGGCCTTGCCTTAAATAACCCCCCTTTCCTCATTAATCCCCCACCAAGAGGAAGAAATCCCTCAGCCAGAGCAGGAAATTCCTCATGAGGAAGAGGAAATTCCTCACCAAGTTGAGGACATACCTCAGCAGGATGAAGAAATTCCTCAGCAAACAAAGGATGCTTCAGAGCAAATACCCCAAGAAATTCCCCAGCAAACTAAAAAAACTCCCCCACAAGTTGCTGAAAATGTACAATCAGCAATAGAAACACCCATGCAAACGACCCCATCCCCCAATAAAACCGACCCATCCACTCCCATACTTGGTATTTCTACCAACGACTCTGATGATAACATCCCTATTACCCTTCTCAAATGAAAGAAGCAGCAAAATGAAACCCCACCGAAAAGAAGAAGAACTAGGGCTTCGGTCAAGGCAGTTGCTATTCCCGCCACTGCCCCTATTTTAAAGGAAGCTAGCCGAAAAAAAAAAAAAATATCTGAATTCCCTGCTTCTCTACCAAAGCGAAGGACTCGGTCGCCTGTAACAGCTAAATCCCCTAGCCCCACTCTCCCCAGCTCTCCACCCATCATGTTAAGAACCCGTACTTCCACCAGCCCTAAACACTCCCCTTCCTCACCCTCTGGGGCTGAGATGCAGAGTGTTCACAGTTTCGTGACATTATCTTTTGAGGCAGCTGTCACACAAGAACCAGCTGCCGACACCCAAGGTAATATTGGCCAAGTGGCTGCAACAGAAACAGCCACTACCCCACCAGGTGACACACAAGAACCACCTGTTGGGGGTATAAATGATCAAATGAATGCTGAAACACAACCTCTGCCTCCACTGGAACCTGCAGTTCCACAAGCTCAGCCTACCATATCTGCCCTGCAGGAAGAAATTGAATTTCTGAAATCCCAAATTCAGGATTATCAGGAGGAAATAATAAGGGTCAAAGAAGCTTATCAAAATGAACACAACCTACACATTTTAGCATAGGTAGCACCTGCAGCGGAGAAGAGTAAAGAGAGTGAATATATGTGCACTAAGTGTGGTGAGCTCTACACTCAAGCAGGATACAAGATAATTGCAGTACCAGTGACTGGAGTCATTCCAGAACCTTCTGCTGTTGTAATTAAAATGGAAGAACCTGTTGTTACACAAGAACCAGCAGGCCCTTCAAAAATTGCAGAAGCAAAAACAGAACCACCACAACCCTCTGCTGTTATAGAGCAACCTGCTGCAACACAAGAACCAGCAGGCTCTCCAAAAACTGTACAGGAGGAAACAGAGCAACCTGCTGCAACACAAGAACCAGCAGGCTCTCCAAAAACTGTATAGGAGGAAACAGAGCAACCTGCTGTAACACAAGAACCAGCAAGTTCTCCAAAAACTGTACAGGAGGAAACAGAGCAACCTGCTGCAACACAAGAACCAGCAGGCTCTCCAAAAACTATACAGGTGGAAACAGAGCAACCTGCTGTAACACAAGAACCAGCAGGTTCTCCAAAAAGTGTAAAGAAAGAAGTAGAAGAACTTGCTGTAACACAAGAACCAGCAGGCTCCCCAAAAATTACAGAACAAGAAAGAGAAGAACTTGCTGTTATGCAGGAATCAGCAGTAAATGACCAAGAAGACACAGAATCACCCTGACCTACCCAAATTGCTATGGAACAAGAAGAAGAAGAATTGGTTGTTACATAGGAATCAGCAGGAAATGGAGAAGAAGACATAGAATCACACCGGCCTACCCAAATTGCTATGGAACAAGAAGAAGAAGAATTGGTTGTTACATAGGAATCGGCAGGAAATGGAGAAGAAGACATAGAATCACCTCGGCCTACCCAAATTGTTATGGAACAAGAAGAAGAATTGGTTGTTACACAGGAATCAGCAGGAAATGGAGAAGAAGACATAGAACCACCCCGGCCTACTCAAATTATCACAGAGCAAAAAATTCTTGTTGATGCCTATGCACAAACTGAATCTCCCTCTGTCAGCGATGCATGCATAGAGACCACTAGTTTTCAGGAATTAAAGGGAATATGGTGGAAAGAATATGAGCTGTCACAAGGGAAAGCATTTCAACACCAAAAGGGAATCTGGTTCAGTTATGCATATAAGAATTGGGAAGCACTTGAGCAGTCTAGAGCTCAGTACAAAGAAATTAAGGAACTAAAAGCTAGACTGTCCCAGATTTTTGATTTGGTTCAAAGAATACTTGCTACAAGAAAACCTTCCTTCAACTATGCAGCATTTTTGAGGGAACGACTAACATTCTTACAGATAAAGGCAGTTAGAGATGGTAGACCTCATCAGGTGATTACATCAGAACAATTTATTGAAACCTTTGCAGAAGCACCCAAGAATGATCAGAATTTGTTGTGTGAGCTTTATCTCCACAACGAAGCTATGTCTGAAGACAGAAAAATGAATATACTCCCTCTTGTTGGCGACATACAACTCAGAGCTTTCATTTCTTTTCTAGCCAACCAACTCACTTGGCAAAATGCTTTCATCTCAGCACAACACAATGAACAGAACTGCCTCCTTTGGATTAGGGTTGAACCTCAAAATGCAGCTACTTTCATTGCACAACACCAAAGAATTTTAACAGAACCTGGAATGACTGATCACATTAGGCAACTACAAGCAGAGGTCTTGCGAGATTGCCAACACTATGTGAAAACAAAGGCACCTTTGGCTATTAAAGCCAACAACCTATTCTGGGAATATTGTCCCAAGGAAAGACAGGAGTATCATCCCTACAATCCCTCCAATCTACAGGCAGCAATTTCAAGGGTACCTTACTATGTTATATGTATGGAACAATGTGCTAAAAAATGGATTGGCTACAGATTTAAATTTCCCCTCTTATGGTTATCTGGTGAGCAATACAAGAGTCAGTTTAGATCATCCAAAAAGGAAGAGGTGGCAGCATGGAGGCAACTAGAGAGTGTCTGTGGGTTCAGAAACAGGTTTGATAACACTTTCTATAGCTACTGTATCAGTAATTTACACTCTTCATCCCAGTACTCCAACTCAGATTCAGAGTAAGCATTGCATGAGGACATGCAACCCTTTCAGTTGGGGGGGATGTTAGGATTCCAAATTGACCACTTTTGACCTTGTATTTTTGCTATAATATTACCTTCTTCAGTCCATAAGTTGAAAGCCTTGATTATATAATGACCTAATCATTCCAAGGTATGAAGTAACTCTCCTCATTACTATATGTTTAATCATTCATTACATATTCATGTTATCTTTATAATTAATATTTGGAGAATTTAACCAAGTTGCTAAGTAACCGTTGAACTGTTTAAAGTCTGCAGAAATTATAGTTCGTAGTTGCTGCAACACCAGAAATAGCAACTACGCAGTTGCTGCAACACCAGCAACAGCAACTATCTAAAGCAGGAACAACGTTATTTTGCAACAACTGGAACACCGGAAATGGCAAGCGGAAACAGCAACTATCAGAAGATCGACAGAGCTCCATGCTGACACAGCACGATCAGCAACTGTCCAGAAAGGGTAAAACACAGTTGTAGTTGTTGAAACACCAGGAACAGCATGAGTTTACTAAATCAGCAAAAATGGTGAAGCAGCAAAGGATAGTACGAGGATTCCGAGAAGACGGTTGAGGTTCGTTTACCAGTTGTGTAACAGTAAGAGACCCAAGAAAGAATACACCGTCACACTGTTGTAACGGCATCCTGTAACAAGGATGGATTTCTTATTTTTGACAAAAAGGATAAACTGAATGAACTATGACAGTCTATTAGAGGATACATCTACATTAGAAGGGCGGGGAGGAAAAAAACAAGTTGTAAGGGAAATTTTGAAAAACAAAAGCAAGTCTGAATCTTCATTGTAACTAGACATTTTGGCAGATGAATAAAAGGTTGTTCTGATCATTTAATTCAGCATCTGTGTTCTAGGGAATCTTGTGAGAGGGACAGGGCCCACCTTCTTCACAAGATTCACCCATTTATTTTCTGTTAGTGTGTGAGTGTGTTTGAATTCTGTAGCATTACCTCTGATAATTTCCTTTTGCTGATACTCTGTTTTGTTAGTTGCTTGATATTGTAAAAGAGTACTTCACCGGTGATTAGGAATTGCAGTGTGTATTGGCAACTTGGTTACAGGGGCAGGTGCTGAACATCCTTACCCTGAGGATAGGGTCCTGATCCTCTGCTAACAGAGCAGCCATTATTTTTCTTTGCAGATTTGTATTCTTAGTTAACTGCTTTCATTTCATCTCTGCAATATATTTTAACTGCTATAACATAGAGTAAGGAGTTTGACAGAAAATAGAATTGTGTATACTACAGCTTTTAATGCTTTTAGAGTTAAATGCATACAGTACGAGGTCACCTTTGAAATAAAAGGACTTTCCCGGGTTGACAAATTAATGTGGTACTCGACTGTTTAATCAATAAACAATTCGAGTAGCCAACAGTCTTTTCTCCAGAGACCATTAGATTTTCTGCTCCACTTTCAGGAACCACAGAACTGGTGCACCCATCAATAACAGTGCTACCTTGCAGCTTGTACAAAGTTCCAATCTGAACTCCCACATCAATACCAGTGCTCCTCAAACCATTTTGCAGGTGTCCTTCTTAAACACTATTTTTACACCTTCATCATCCAGCTTGCTTACAGAAATCAGATTTTTGGCTAATGCAGGAATATGTAGAACGCCTAGAAGCGTTCTAACCCTTCCACCTTGCAAATTCGACTTTACTTTTCTGAGACCAATGATTCTAGCCTTCCTATCATCCCCCAAGAAGACATCACCACCATCATATTTCTCATACTCGCAGAACCACTCTCTATGAGGAATGAAGTGAAAGGATGCACCTGAGTCAATCAACCATGCCTCATGATCTACATTTGTACTTGAAGAAGACAAGTACACATCCTCACCTTCATCTAAGGTGGTTTTCGCCTCTGCAGAAGGAGCCTCATCAGATCCCTTTCCTTTGTCGGGAGCTTTAGATTTACAGTCCCTTTTGAAGTGGCCTTCCTTTCCGCATTTCCAGCACACCACATTTACACGTTTTCCTGGAGATTTAGATCTTCCTCTAGATTTAGATCTCCCACTCGATGACTTATTTTTGTTTTTGTTCTGGGACCATCCTCGTACAGACAAGGCATCACCATTATAGCTCTCCATATTTTTCCGTCTCATCTCCTCCGTCAGCAAGGCTAAGACTATTTCATCAAACTGCAAGGCAGTTGCATTGCTACCTATTGCAATAACCAGACTATCCCACGAATCTGGTAGAGAACACAACAAACTAATGCACTTATCTTCATCTAAAATTTTAACTTCAACAGATGCTAACTGACTTACCACAGTATTAAATGCGTTCAGATGCTCTGTCACCGAGTCTCCATCTTTCATCCTCTAGTTATATAGCTTTTTTCGCAGGAACAGTTTATTCACGGGAGACTTAGATTGGTACAAAGTCCCTAACTTGTCTCACAAAGCCTTCACCGTAGCTTCCTCTAATACATTTAGCAATACTGAATCTGAGACACATAATCGTATTTCGCTCTTTTCCTTCCGATCCAACTTTTTCCATTCTTCATCAGACACTCCTGTTGGTTTAGTACCTAGATCTACCACGATCCACTTATCTTTATCCACCAACAGATCCTCCATCTTGAGTTTCCACAACTCAAAACTATGACCATTAAATTTCTCGATCTCTATATTTCCACTGCTCGCCATCTTCTTTCACCACCAGAATCAATCTCGCAAATCTCCCACTGAACAGGGTCTACCACAAGCCCGAGCGCAACCCCTCAGCAACAAAGGTGTCCCCTTGAAGCCAAATCTTCTCTGATACCAAATGTAGGTTTTAACCCCGTACATAAATTACCTGCATACGAATTCTAAAACACATAAAATAAAAAAATGCCAGAGCATAACACATAAAACACATATACACAGAGATTTTCCCCTAGATCCCAAAACCGAGACTACCAGCTTCATTTTTCATTATGTTCCTTTCAATATTACAATACATATTTATACATGCCGAAGCATCCAATACCATGGACCAAAAACCATCGCATCCAAAAAAAATGTTCGAAAATCATGCACAAAACCATAGGTGGGTCCGCCCAACGTAACATAGGGTCCAAAATCAAAATTTTCCGGGGCGCTGCCCCGGACCCCATAAAGTGGGGTTATGGGTGCCCTTCAAACCCCCTGTTAACTAAGTGGAAATAATATAACACAACCCAACAAAAGGATTAAGTTTTCTCAAAATTTGTTGAATTCAAGGCATTGATTGATAAGGAGACTAGGAAGAAGGTGAAGGCTCTCAGGAGTGACAATGGAGGTGAATTTGTTTCAAATGCCTTCAAGGATTTTTGTGCCAAAGAAGGTATTCGAAGAGAACTGATAGCACCCCATAACTCACAGCATAATGGGGTAGCTGAAAGGAATAACAAAAGCATAGTGGTAGAAACAAGAGCTATGTTGCATGATCAAGGGTTACCATTACATCTTTGGGCAGAAGCATGCAACACCGCAATCTACTTGCAGAACCGAAGTCCTCATAGAATACTTAGTATGATCACACAGGAGGAAGATTTCTATGGGAGAAATCCTTATGTGTCTCATTTCATTATTTTGGGGCTTTAGTTTATTATTGTATCTCCAAGGATTCAAGGAAGAAACTTGAGCCTACAATAGAGTTCAGAGTTTTTGTAGGATACATTGAAACTCTACACAATTACCAGGTGTATTTACCTTCATTGAAGATGACAGTTGTGAGGAGAGATGTCAAGTTCGTTAAGGAGAAGGTTATGAGAAGCTCTATGTAATGAGAGTTCAGTATCCCATCGGAGTAGGAGCTTCTAGATCCAAATGAGGATCCCCAAGATGAGCTTCAGGAGTATGTGGAGGAGCCACATGCAGTGGAGCAAATAGGAGGTAGAGTGGAGGCACCCACTCAACTAGAATCTTTCAGGGAGGGGAGAAAGAGAACCAAAGAAGTTGATAGATTGTTGCAGGATACTAGGACAAATGTGGTAGCCCTTACATCATAGCACAGATAGAGGAGGTCACATGATAGGTACATTAGTTACATGGGTCTTGTTATCACTCAGGTTGTTCCTTGCCTCCTGAAGGGAATACGGCCAAGGTAACCACTAACCAATCTTTTAGCTACAGGTCCTAGCCTACCTGCAACCAGAGAGGGCTCTCTCTTTGTAATTTAGCTTTGTTTTGTAATATTTTAGGCTAGTTATGATGCACAGGTTTTTGTTTTAAGTTTGCTGGATGGTGATTTTCAAGCAGAGCTGGGATACAAGTCCAAGACAGTCTGTTCCATTGGGCTATGGAGTCGGTGATGGTGTACAGCTGAAAGTGTCTCTTGGATAAATGGTAATGCTACAGAGCAAGATAGGCAGTTTTGGAACAATTTTCAAATCTGGAAATGATGGAATGAAGTCAGGGAATGAAAGGCAATTAAGAATCTTTCATTATGCTGGTAGAGGGAAAGTGTATGAATGTTATTCAGGAGCAATTAAGAATTCCTAAACAATATTCAAAATGAAGGAATTAGTGCAAACATGAGCAGTTAAGAATTCATATCTATGACTAATTCTGAGGAAAACACAAGTAATAGCAGAAATTGAGCACAGGGTGTAATTAAACAAATCCTGGGCTATTCTTTCTCCCTGTTATCAAGATTATGAAACATTGGTGAAATTTGTAAACAGAAAACATAAAACACAGTTTAGAATAACTTATTGTTCCATTGAATGACTCAGGAATTCAGTAGCAGGTCCCAGAACATCGTTTGCACATTCAGACAGTGCAGAAACCATGAACTTCAACAGCCGTTTGTATTAGAAGGTCTCAGAAATTACAGCGTAGCTTAGAGAGAAAATCACCAACCCAAAAAACATATGAGTTGGGTCTATATATAAGAGAATTTGTTACAAAAATATCCCGTAGGAAAATATCTAGTCATAAATTTATCCATCTACTTTGCTGAACAGCAATAACTGATGTGGAAGCCAACACAACCTGAGTGAGTAAATATGTGGTACTTGGCCACTTTAGGTGTCCTGCTTTGTTGACTTTTAGGCTGCTTCTTCGGCTGGTGGCTGTAGCTTTGGCCTGCGTTCCTGATGTGCTGTCTCTTGCCACTTGTGATTGCTTTGCTTTAATGAGCTGCCATCATATTTGACTTTCTTTTCCTACCACCTTGACACTTTGGCAGCTGACCCGTATATGTGGGGTTGCTGACCTGTAGCTGATTTAGAAAGAAACAAAATTATATCACCTTGGCAGAATTTCCAGCATTGACTGCCACCAATCTTCTGTAGGCAATTGATGCCTTTGTATCTTTACTAATGTCTCATCTGCTTCAGTATATCTGTAAAAATTGGGTTGTACTTCAAAGAGGTGATTTATTTCATGTTCAATATAAAACAGGTTCTCCAATTTGTCATACAGAGTCTGTCCAGAGGGAGGCCCTGTTTCCTCTGAGGTACTTGAAGATGTTGTAATCTGATTTGAAACATAATTATTCACCCTGGTAGCATACTGCTCACGGGTCAGCAGTCTTCCGGCGCTGGTTAATAGACTGGGAAATCCTCTGCTCTGCAATGCTGCAAGTTTTAACTTGAAATCATCTATTTCTGCCTGCATTTCTTGGCACTTCCTTTCCAGAGTTTGCACAAAATTTCTTAGGGTCAGCACCTTCTTTGCTGTCAGAATAGTATCTGTCCTGCTGCTGATGTCTAATGCTGCCAATTCCTCTTTGGTATGAGTGTTGAGGAAGTGAATCATTTTATTGGCCTGCTCAGGCATATTCCCCAATGCTACTCTAGCCCTTTGAGTCTCAAACTGTGCTAGGCCTATTAATTCTATCTGTTCATGTATGGCCTGAATCGACCGCCATTGGTCAGTGATTGACTGGTTAATTTTGGCCCACAAAATCTTCTTTATTTCAGCTAGAGTTTTATCCAAAGTGAGCTCCTTCTCTAAGGCCTTTATTTTGTTGTCCAAGGCTTTTATTTCTCTTTGTTTCTCAGCCACTGTCATCTTGGACTTGTCATAGTTTGCCTCCAGCTTGGCCAGCTTTTCTTTGGCCTCTTTCACCTCTGTCGCCTGAACTTCTAGCTCCTTGAATGCTTTTATCATTTCTTCCATGCTCATGCTAGATTCAGGTGCTGTTGTTGTTGCTGCTGTAGCATCTGTAGTTGTTGTAGTTGTTGTGGATGCTGAGATAATAGGAGGGATTGCTGCTGCTTGTGTAGGAGGAATAGTAGTGGCAACATTTGGAGCTGTTTGAGGTGGCTGGGAGGTTGACTCTCCCTGCTTGCCTTGCAGTGCTCTCTCCAACTCTTCTTCCATCTGAATGATTCTTTGGTTCATGCTCATTAGTAGATCCATGGTATCCTCTTTTTCCTTTTCTTGTACAAGTTCTGCAGTTTGAGGGTGCATTGTTGAAGGCAGCCTCAATTGTTTTTTGAGTGCAGCAATATCATCCTCTTTTTTCCTTATGAGGGCTTGGATGGCTTTGGCATCCTTCTTAGGATCATGCCCTAGATCCACAATAATTTCCTCCAATGTCTTTATTCTATTATCTTTAGCAGAGGAAGACATTCTTTCCAAATCTAATTGAGTGTTTGTGTTTTTCAGTGATTCCTTCAGTTGATGGGCCAGCATGGCCTTGTCTGCTAGAGTGGCATAGACCATCTCACCTGTTTGTTTATGCAGCTCTATTTGGTCCATCGGGTGTATGTCCTTGGAGAGGACCTCTAAACTTGTCTTTATATAGTCTGCAGCTGTCTGGGGCTGTGGGATCTTTGGCTTGAAATGACTTAGTATCATTTTCTCCTCTTTAAAGTCATAGGCTGCCATTAATCTTTGTTGTTTGGAGGGTGTTGCCTTGAGAAACTGATCATATAGTTGTACTCTTAACAGCTCATTCTGAGCTTTGATTTCCATGAAAGTTGCTTTGATGCCAGGCGGTTGCTTGCTTTGTTGTCTTGAGGAAGACACCTCCATACCTTGTTGCCTCTCTTGCTCTTGCTGGAATGAGCTAGTAGGTGTCTGCTGGCTTGTTTCCCTTTGTCTCCTTGGGCTCTCTGTCACTTCTTCAATAATTTCTTCCTCAACTTGAGGATCAACTCTTTGTCTCTTGGCTTCTGGTTGCTGTGTTGACCCACTAGCAGGTGTAGTCTCTTCCTGGTCCCGCTTCTTACCTCTTTCCTCATTAATGGGAGTCTGTAAAGCTGGCACTTGTAGTGCCTCAGTTTGCTGTGGAGGGGCTTGTCCTTGAGCCTGCTCCTTTGAGGTAGTAGGCTGTTCTGTCACTGTTTCCTGCCCCACATCCATTACCTCCTTGCCTTTTGTTGTACCTGTTGCTGATGTAGATCTTTCTTGGGCAGCTTGTGAAGCTGCAGCAGTAGATGGGCCTTCTCCGACTTGTTGTGGCAGTTTGAATGTTACCTGGTCAAAAGAATCCAAGTCAAGAGTTTTTTCTAAATCTTTGACATTTTGCTCCATTATTTCTTCTTGAGTGAATTCCTCAACTAGTGTACCTTGCACCCACTCATCTTGGTTGGCAAATTGTTCAATCTGTGGGATTTTACAATGTTCATAGGCTGTCAGCCTATATTTTACTTTTCTGGCACTGATAAAGCCATCTGGGTCATAAGGAACCCACCAGAAACTCCTCTTTAACTTGAGTTTCTGCCCCAATATTTGATCAGCCTCTTGCCAACCTTCTTTCTTGTTCATGACAAAGGGGCCTAGTTGGTCTTTGAATTTCAGGCGAGCCTTCTTCTTGGCACTATGAAAATGAGTTAAGTTTGAATTGATGAGTTTCCTGTAATACTCTAAGGCAAAGAGTCTCATTGGCACATACCTTGGGAGCCTGTAGGGACAGAGCTCACAGCCATAGATCCTAATGACAGTGTGATTCTGGTAAAAGTACCAGTCACCTATTTTGTAGTTCTTTGAAAGCTGCAATATTTTCTGCATGTCATAGGATAGTCTAGCAGGAGGAGTTCTCTTTAGAAGACAAGAGACTGGATAGACAAACAGGTCAATAAACTCACAGTAAGAGTAGGGGGAGTTCTGGACTTCATGAAAGACCGAGGTCCAGAAAATTACAGACCTCTTTTCCCCTTTAGAGTCCAATCTTTTGATGGGGCACTGGAAGCAGTCTGGCTGATAATACATGAACAAATGATAAATGTATGATGAGTATTTGAAGACTCCCTCCCTATCCAGTTTCAGTAGTTGGTCATGTATCTTGTTGGAGATAAATTTAGCATAGTTGTACTTGACAGCAGGAGGCTGTCCTGGGCTATATGCAGACAATAGGACCAGAATGGTTTCATCAATGTGCTCACTTGTTTTGAAACCTAGAACATAGGATATCATGTCTACCAGTAGTTTCCCCACTTCATTGAAATTGACATAGAGAAAAGGAGGTGGCTCTGTAGGCTGGCGATCTGCTCTCATGAATATTTTGGCAACTCTGGCTATCTCTGAGGTGGAGAGTTTGGGACCTTCATCAAGCAGGTATTTCATAGAAAGAGGCATCAGGAGCTGAGTTTGCTTGAAATTAAGCATTTGGTTGATTGAATCAGGAGTTATTTGGAAAAGAATGCTCCCAGATGGAGACTTGACTGCTCTTTGATTTGGCTCATAGTTTTCAGCACAGAGATGAATTATCTCAGGGAAAATGTTGACAGAAGGGAGGAAGTAAATGGGCAGGTTAGATTCCCATATCCCATACATATCACAGTTGTTCAAAAAACTATTTCTCAGCTGACAGAAGGTCTGCAAGTGGTTTCTGTCCCCAACCAAATCTTGAATAAGGTGGTCTCTATCAGCTAGGGGTAATGCTTCAAGTTCCTTGTGAGGTGCATTTAGAGGAGCAATGTTCAATGCTGCTGGAGTGGCCATGTTGTATGCTCTGTGTCTGTAATTTGAAATTTGGATTGGTGAAACAGCTGAACAGTGAGAATTGCCTCAGAAACTTTGTGAGGAAGCTGTAGAATAAGCTTAGATATAGAACTGGCCTTCACTGTGTGTAGTTTATGATAAAAAGGCAAATTTGCAGAATTTAGAGAGGCTTATAAATGATTTCACTGGATTGATAGGCTCTGTGGGTAAACTGCAGAGGGAATGGGGTTGATTTCTAGCCAAAGGGGTGAAATTTTACAGAGGATTTTGACAAAGGGATTTCAATGCATGGGTAGTTTAGAGCATCTACCGGCAGAAACAAACTTAAAATGTGTTTTAATGGCGGAATTCGCAGAGAGGGAAAATTTTTCGGGTTGCACTTGAACAGGGGGTTAACAAGTGAGTTAACTGGTGGAATGTTAGGTGCTGAAGTGCCTTTCTGGTTCGAATTTGCAGGTATTCAACCAACTTTAATGGCGAAATTTCTTAAAAACAGGGTTCATAGGTCAGCTACGGGTAAATACCTGTTTTGTATGGTGCAGAGGGCAATTAGCAGGTTCAATGGCGAGCTGAGGGGCCGGATTTGTAGGCAGAACACGCTTGGTTGAGCAATCTGGAGTGGTGGCGGCAATGTCGTCGTAAAATTGCATGCACGTTGTCCGCGGGCGCAATAATAAAAAACAAACAAAATGGTCGCTTTCGCGACTTTTTATTGAATTTGGGACATTTTGGCGCTTTTTGGCGCATTTGATTGATGACGTCAGCATGACGTATTTTGGCGCGCAACGGGTACGGGACGGTGACGTGGAAGCTGACGAAGACAGTGACGTGGCGGTGACACGTTGGCGGGGTGGTGACGTGAGCGGGTGATGTGGCAACGGTACAGGGCAGCGGCGGGCCGACGCGGACGTGACGTCATAGGTGACGGGGAGCTGACGTCAGGGGGCAGGTGGCGGGCGGTTTCCGGTTTTCCCCGCACCGCTTTTGGCCCGGGGCGGTTTTGCAGAGAGGGCCTCCGATCACGCCGGGCGATTGACGCGTGGCGGGGGTACGGCAGCAATACCGCCCATCCCCCGGACGCTAATCTTCGGTAGATCGGGGCGCCCGATATTGCCGCCCACCGTTGGATCGCGGGCGCTGGATCGGACGGCGGTCGGGACGTTTAAAGTTGCGGGGTTATGGAATGACAGGGGCCCGCGCATATTTAAATATTTTATAATATATCCGGGGCATAAACTTTGGTTATATGGGTTTATTATATGGTTTAAATGGGTGGCGCAGGTTATTAGTTCAACCGAATGTTAAACTAACCCCTATATACATGGGCGCCAGGGTTATGAATGGTTTAGATGGAGGGTTCGGTGAGGTTATTAACTTAACCAGTCGTTAAATGAATCCCAGTTGTGGTTTGGACGCGGAAGGGCTAATATAAGTCCCAAATGGACTTTAATATTTCCCTAAACTTAGGTTATATGGCTATAGTGCCACAGGGTAGGAATATTTACTATTTTTGGGGTTTTTTATATAGTTTTTTGTACTATAGGGATAGGGAAATGTTTTAAGGGAGCTAAATAATAAAATTAGAGGTTAATATGACCTTATGACCTGAAATTGAATGGGTGAATATGTGGAGTGAAAATTTAGACATAAGAAGATGAAAGGAGTATGGAGTAATGATTTTTACACAAGAAATGTGGCTTCTTTCCACTAAGTGGAGTCAAGATTCAACTCAGCATTTAGCATGAAATGAAGTGAAACAGGACCCTTGGGCAGATCCCAAGCTCCTTGAGGGGATGTTAGTCAAAGATTTATGGGGAGTGAAGGGGAAATTAGTCATGCTTCCACTGTTATGCAAACAAACAACTACCATGGTACCAATGTTAGCAATGTCATTGATGAGATGAGTCTTTTTGACAAGACAAAAGTGAGCACCCACCTGCTTCTGCAACCTCAAACTACCTACCCAGCCTAATACACCTAACATTTTTTCTTCCTTTTGATTGGGTGCACTTGAACTAGCAAAACTTGAAGTTCCTCTTTTCTTTTGACTGCCCTCCTATCTAAATGTACCCTTATCTCTTCCAAGGGCCCAGATTAAGCAGTTGGGCTCCTTAATTTCTCTACCTCTCTACTCATTTGCCAAGCTTGAACTGTTTGGACAAATATTCATTCTCTATTCTACAACAAGCAATTTAAACATGGAATGGTCCAGATTTAACTGTTGGGCCATCCATCAAGTGTTGTAAGCAACCATATCTGCACATTGTGAACTTGTACATAAGATAGCAGTGGCATTTTGACTGGTCACTTTCCTGGTCTTTCTTTGGGGTTCATTTTCTTTTATTGTTTCTAACCAATTTACTCTTTTTGCCCTTTGATTATTCTTTTAGGGCATACCCTCTTTTCATTTTTTAATTTTCTTTCTTTGTTTCACAAAATATGGAACCATTGCAGTATGCAAGGATGAACATTTTTGGCACTTCCATAGTCAATCATGAAAAATGAAACCTATTGGTATAGGAACCTAACAGGTCTCATGTCAGAGGTCATTGAGATAGAGCCCTCTTCATTTGAGGAAGACGTTTCTCAACCTATTTGGGTTGATGCCATGGTGGAAGAATATGAATCCATCATGAAGAATAGTGTATGGGAGGTGGTGCCAAGACCATAAGGGAAATTAGTGGTTGGTTCCAGATGGATCTACAAAGTGAAGCATGTAGCTGATGGGAGCATCAAGAAGTATAAGGCCATATTTGTGGCCAAAGGATTCTCTCAAGTAGAGGGAGTGAACTATGAGGAAACTTTTGCACCAATTGCAATATCTTCCTCAATCAGATCCATTTTAGCAATGGCTGCACAAATGGGGTGGAAAATCCACCAAATGGATGTGAAGACTGCCTTTCTCAATAGTGTTGTTGAGAAGAAAATTTACATAGAGCAGCCCGAAGGATTTGAGATATATGATCGGGAGTCACATGTGTGTAGACTCGAGAGAGCATTGTATGGTCTCAAACAGGCACCCCAAGCATGGTACACTCAGATCAACAGTTATCTCAATGGATTGGGATTCACCATAAGTGAAATAGATGTGAACCTCTATCACGTTATGGTAGATGGTAAGTTGCGTATTCTTGTTTTGTATGTTGATAATTTAAAATTGATAGGCGATGAGTAGTTGATCTGCTCTAGCAAAGAGGATCTTGCAAGGGAATTTGTGATGAAATACATGGGCTTAATGCATTACTTCCTCGAATTGGAAGTATGGTAAGGTGATGGTGAAATTTTGCGTCTCAGGGGAAGTATGCCTCTGAAATACTTCATAGATTTCACATGGAGATCAGTAAGCCTATGGACACACCTCTAGCTGCAAATTGGAGGAAGGATAGTGCCACTTCAAGTCAAGAGGTTGATGCAGTAACTATTTATAGGCAACTTGTAGGGTCTTTGATGTATCTTGTGAACTCAAAAATTGACATGTGCTATGCAATAAACCATCTTAGTTAAGCTATGGTGAGGACTACCAAGTTGTATTGGAAGGAAAAAAAGCATGTGTTGTGATACCTCAGAGGAACTACCGAGTATGGCTTATGGTACAAGAGGAAAAAGGGAGTGAAAATCCAAGGCTTCACCATTACAGATTGGCCAGGGAGTCCATCAGATAGGAAAAGTACTTCAGGTTCTACCTTCATTGTTGGGTTTGTAGCTATTTCCTAGTACAACAGGGAGCAAAGTTCTATGGCACTGAGTGCAACAAAGGTTGAATAAATGGTTGCAAGTCAAGCAACATGTGAGGCCATATGGACGAGGAAAATACTTGTGGGTCTTTTCAATCAGGAGATGGATCTGATAGTGATATCCTGTTATAATCAGAGTTGCATTAAGCTCTCTAAGAATCTGGTATTTCATGATACATCCATGCACACTGATATCTGGTATCATCATTTGTAGGACTATGTGTAGAGGAGAATTATGTTGCTACAGTACATTCCAACTAAGGAGCAAGATGCTAACATCTTGACAAAGTCATATTCAAGAGGTAAATTCGAATTCCACAAGTGCATGATAGGGGCGGTGAAAAATCCCTTTCTTGCTAAGAGGTAGTGTTAAAAAAAGTAGCAAGAAAGGCTCAATTTGACATTAGCCTTAGTCAAATTGAGTAAATTGAATTTCCACATCATCAAGACAACTTAGAGGCAGTTAATTAGTTTGACATGGATTTTTTCACTCAGTTAGCTCAATAAATTTGAGTTAGGGGCTTGGATTTCAGTCATGCATGTGTTGCTTGCTAAATTTTAGCAATCTAGTTCAGTTAATTAATTGGCCTCTAACTATTAATAGATTCAGTTGAAGGTCAGTTATGTAGTGGGGCAACTATTTAACTCAGAGATCTATCAGTTAACTGATCAATCAACCCAAAATAGCTAATTCATGCATGGAATTCGAATTGCTCAGCTGAGGTGGAGGAGATAAGCCCAGTGTAACATGAGTTGTATACTAGTTTAGTGTACAGTTTTTGCATGAAGTCCGGAGATCAATTCCTTGGGAATTGTGCAAGGAAATAGGGACTTCCCTATTATTTAAAGCTAAAATTTGCTCAGATTTGCGAAAGGAAATAGGATGTTGGAGGAGCATATAATTGGAAAAGTGTTGGCCAAATTTTCTCATTCAGCAGAGATAACAATTATTCTTTTGCAGGTTATGCTTAGAGTTGGAGCAAGCAATTGTAATAGTTTCTCTATTTAATTGGTTAATGCAAAGAGGCTTGAGGGGTTTTTCCCAATTGCGTTCCCCTAGAAATCATTGTGTACTTGTGGTTTTTCTTGTTGCATGTCTATGCATGTTATTCTAAATTGTGATTTTCATTCTACAGACCAATAAAGTAGAATTGTGTCTCTTGTTTTTTAGTTTGAAACCTTGAGCAGTTGCAATTTCTATCAAATTTCTACATAAAACCTTCCATACCTAATTCTTTGGCTATGATGGAAAACCAGTGAGTGATTTAAAACAAAAAAATGTAAGAAAACTCCTTCCAATTAGTATTTGATCTTCCATGACCACTATCAAGTTGTAGTTTCAATAAATAGGTTATACATGCCATGCATGCATGAACTTCATGAAAATGAGACTCATTGTACATAATAACAATTCTATTTTTTGAACTGACATAATAAACTAAAAATTATGAACATTCATTTTTGTTCTAATTGTTAGAATGGATGATAAAAGAAAAAAATCCCATAAGCATAGTGACAAGCACAACATATATGAAAATTTTCCTTATCCCTCAATTGAAAAAATCTAAACTATTTTTCATTTCAAAGTTAACAAATGATTTTATATTCTAATTTTATTTGCATGGAAAATAATTGTATGTCTTTCTAGATCAGTACAATAAATGAATGCAATGGGTCACTCAATATAATGGGCTTGAAAACTATGTATGGTTTAACCTTTAAGATTTATCACATCAAATACCATGGACTTCAAAATTATTTATGGTGAAAATTTGTCCTCTTTGCTTGAAAATAGGGGAATGTGATTATGAAATTCTCTTGCCCCCTTAAAAATAGGCTAATATGGCTTTTTATTTTTTTGTTGTGATATATATTACATGACTATTTATACCTTAAAAAAATTAATAAAGGTTTTGATATATGGCCAACTATGAGATATAAATTGTTATCCTAAAAATTTACCCTTTGAAGATATTTTGTTATACTCTTGACCTGCAAGAAGATGCCAGAATACCAAATATACGAAGAAACACAACCCAGAACACAGAACAAAATGAGAAATAACAGCATGTATTTTATTATTCAGAGATGAAAGCAATGTTCACTTGCCTCTTCAAGGGGGCAACCTCCAATAGAGCAGGGCTCGATTACAAAATAAGACACGACACTCCTCAATGGGGAGTCTCTATCCTTTATATAGGATTCATACATGCAATACCATGGGTCAGTACCATGGTTCTCTTAATACCATCTATCTAATACCATGGCCCATTTGCAACTAACTGTGGTCCCTTTCGTTAAATGTAGGTCAACCATTTACAATTATTAATATAGGCTATATTGACTCTTTAACTAACTACAACTATGACTCGACCCTATTAGCTTAAATAAGGGGGTTAGGGTTGGACCCTAACATGCCCTACCCCATAAAAACAGCCTTGTCCTCAAGGTTGAAGCTGTGGAAACTGCTGAAGAATAATGGCTTTCCCAGATCTCATCTTCGGGAGAGGTGTCTTTCCACTTGATGAGGACTTCCTTGATCATGCGGCCATGCAGATGTCATTCTCGCTTGTCAAAGACCTGTTCTGGTTGGAGCCATATTGAACCTTCTTCATCTAATTCAGGTAGACTGGTTTGAATTCTGCAATTGTTCCCCACCACTTTCTTAAGGCTTGATACATGGAAGACGGGATCGATTTTTGCAGTGGGTGGCAAGGCTAGCTTGTAGGCTACTTCGTCAATGCGTTGAAGTATTTGATAAGGTCCGTATAATTTTGGAGATAGTTTCTGACAACCCTTGTCTTTGAGTGATGTTTTCTTGTATGGTTACAACCTCAAGAATACCTGATACCCTTCTTGAAATATGTGCTCCAAACGATGTTGGTCTTCTTGTTGCTTCATGTGGTTCTGAGCTTGATGGAGATTATCTTTGAGACAGGCTAGCATGGTTGCACAGTTTTGGAGGAGTTGATCCACTGCTTGCACCTTAGAGCATCCAGGGATATAAGAAGTAGGTGAAGGGGGGAGTTGACCATAAACTGCTTCATATGGAGTCATCTTGGTGGTGGCATGATAGTTAGTATTATACCACCATTCAGCTAAAGGTAACCACTGTACCCATTGATGTTGATTTTCTGAAGTGAAGCACCTGAGGTAGTTCTCTAGACATTTGTTGACAGCTTTATTTTAACCATCAGTTTCGGGATGATATGAAGTACTTAGTTGTAGTTGGGTGCCTTGTAGCTTGAAAAGTTACTAGTGAAGATCGGGTCACGATCAGACACAATGGAAGTGGGCATGCCATGCAATTTGAAGATCTCGTCCATGAAAGATTGAGCCACCAAAGTGGGTGTAAAAGGGTGGGGTAGGGCACAAAAATGAGCATGCTCAGAAAGTCTGTCCACAACCACCATGATGATTGACTTGTTGCCTGACTTCTGAAGACCAGTAATGAAATCCATAGAAACATCCATCCAGATTCAGGCAGGGATGGGCAATGGTTGTAAAGTGCCTGGGACTTGACTATTTCTCCTTTGTGGCGTTGACACACATCACATTCAGATACAAAAGTAAGAATTTTCATTTTCATGCCTGTCCAAAAGAAGGAATGACGAGTGCGAGGATAAGTCTTCTGAAATCCTGCATGGCCTGCAGTGGGAGATGAGTGCAACTCTGCCAAAATGTGGTGGATGTCGGTGATATCACTACTCGAGCCTTGTAGCGAAGAATCTCATCCTTCCAAGAGTAGCCCGTTGTGGAAGTAGGATTTGCATGCAAGTTATTAATGATTTGGGAGAGCGAAGGATGTGAAAACCATTCCTTGCGAGCTTCTTCAATCCAATTTGGAATGGGCAAAGAGATTGCTAGCAGGGTGTTGTCCTCCTTAAATTGGCATGATAAAGCATCCACTACGACATTTTCGTGCCCTTTCTTGTAAATTATCTCATAGTCATATCCCAGCATTTTGGATGCCCATTTATTTTGTTGTGGTGAGGATAGTCGTTGCTCCAAAAAATATTTAAGGCTTTGATGGTCTGTGTGGATTTGGAAATGATGCCCCAATAAGTATAGTTGCCAGGTATCCACTGCATGTAAGATGGCTATCATCTCCTTCTCATAGGTAGATTGTCCCAGATGTTTCCCACTTAGTTGTTGGCTGGTGAAGGCCAAGGGTCGACCTTCCTGCATTAAGACAGCCCCAATACCCGTACTTGAAGCATCACATTCAATCACAAAAGATTTGGTTAAGTTGGGTAGTGCCAATACGGGAGTGGAACACATGGCCTATGAGAAGGTGAGTGAGGAGTCTAGCAATGCGACCATAATTGCAGACAAATTTGCGATAGTAGCTGGTGAGACCCAAGAATCCTCTCAAACTCTTCAAGGTCTTTGGTTGGGGCCAATCTTGCATTGCCTGGATCATTTTGGGATCCACCCAGATACCTTCACGCCCCACAATGTGGCCCAAATACTCGTTCTTTCATGCCAAAAGTGCACTTGTACAATTTGACAAATAATTTATGCTTCCAGAGCAGTTGCAAGAGCAAGTATACATGCTGAAGATGTTTTTCCCAGGTGAGGTTGTAGATGAGAATGTCATCAAAGAAAACAAGGACAATTTTTCTGAGATATGGTTTGGGCATGTGATTCATGAGGCTTTGAAAAGTGGATGGGGCATTACAGAGACCAAATGGCATGACCAAGAATTCATAATGGCCTTCATGAGTTTGGAAAGCAGTCTTCGGAATGTCTACTTCTTTCATGTGTATTTGGTGATAGCCCGAGCGAAGATCTAGCTTAGTAAAGAATTGAGCCCCATTTAGTTCATCCAGTAAATCATCAACAATTGGGATGGGGAATTTATCTTTGACCGTCAGCTTGTTGAGGGCCCTGAAGTCTAGACACATACGCCATTCCCCATATTTCTTGAGCACCATGACCACAAGCGATGAATAAGGACTGATGCTAGGACGAATGACACCAGCTTCCAACAGTTCCTTGATGATTTTTTCAATTTCATTCTTTTGGGTGAAAGGGTACCTATATGAGCGCACATTCGGTGGTTGTGCCCCTGGGACCAAAGTAATGCTATGATCATGTTCCCCTCTAGAGGGTGGAATCTCATGAGGTTTGTCAAAGACCTGTGGATGGTTGTTTAAGACTTCTTGCATCTCAGGATGAATATGAAGAGTAGTGGGCTTGAAGGCCTGGATGGCATTAAATTGAGCAATAACTCCATGGTGGCCCTTTTTTAACAACTTTTCCATCCGATGCGAGCTAATGATAGAAGGATTACCTGCCTAGAGTCCGTGGAGGGTATGTGTGTGGTCATTCTGCTTAAAGCTCATATATAACTCCTGGAAATCCATTGTGATTGGGTCGAGTGTGTGGAGCCATTCAGCACCGAAGACAATGTCACACCCACCCATGTTGATGGCAAACATGTGGGTCTTTAGGTGGTAATCATCCCTCTAAAGTTTGATATTTTCACAGCAGCCTTTACATTTCATTGTCCCCCCATCAGCAATCTGGACCTGGAAAGTAGAGACTTCTCTGACAAAACAATGCACGGCTTCTACGACTCTCTGGTGGATAAAGTTATGCGTGCTGCCACTATCAATCAATACTACTGCAAGGCGATGTTTAATAAAACCTTTGATTTTGAGAGTTTGGCGAGAAGAAATGCCTACCAAAGCATGGAGCGAGATAATTGGTTCTTCTAGTGTAGCTAGGAGCTCATTGTCCTGTTGATTGTCCTCATCTTCCTCCTCTGGTCCCTCAAAGGGTGGGGCTTCCTCAGATGAACTGTGATTAGTAACATCAATTTGAAAGAACTTGGGTTCCTTGCATTTATGCCCCGGGGAGTATTTGTCATCATAGTAGTAACACAATCCTTGCTTTCTTCTTTTAGTCATTTTTGCGGGTGACACCTTTTGAACCTTAAGTGTTTGGGTAGTGCCCTGAGCCTGGGTGGGGCATCCCTTGGCTACGAAATTTGGACGAGGCAACTGGGCTGCTAAAACACATTCCACTTCGATAGCCTTTGTGCAAGCTTCCATCCATGTGGGTGGATGGTGCATCCGAACGTGGGCTTGGATGGCGTCTTTGACACCAGTTATAAAGCATTCCAAGTAGAATTCATCTCCCAGACCTATTGTGCGGAAGGCTAATGCCTCAAAGGTTGTAATATAGTCGTTTACTGTGCCCGTCTATCTAAGCTTAGTAAGACGACCCAAAAAATTCGATTCACATTCAAAGCGGTCACAAATGGATTTTGCAAACGCCTGCCAAGTAATTGTCCTTGGATAGCATTTTTTATGCCACTGCCACCATTGCCATCTTTCTTGGTCCAAGTAAAGGCCTCCCACACATAGCTTAGTCTCATCATCTCTGATGTGATTCAGAGTGAAATATTGGTCCATTTGTGATAGCCATATTGCCGGATTAGAGCCATCAAATTTGTACATGTCCAACTTGGGTGGTCGAGGGTGGGAATGTTGGTGATTTCCATGGAAGTGAAGATGATGGCTAGATTCTCCTTCATGGTCTTCATTAAAACCATATGTCTCTGATTGTAACACCGACTTGCCTTTTGTGACTATGTCTTATAATGTCTAGATTTGCCTCATTAATTCCTCCAATCGTTTTTCAAGGGTCTCCATCTTCTCATTGGTCATAGCTTGAGCTCTAGTTTCTACCATACATAGATCCAGGTCACTTGTCGTTGAAGCTGACAAGTGAATGGTACCACCTTGATCAACTCGTCGTCCTGATTCTTTATAAGCGTCCTGGGAGTTTTATTCCGAAAGGAGTTTTACTCCCTGCTTATCAATACTGTAGTAGCCAATTTCCATAACAGTTAATCTTGTCCAATGTCCTGCGAGAATCGCCCCAGGGTATAGGAGCCACAAGCCTCCCTACACAAATGGTCAGATCTGTCTGCGAAACCCTCAACTGTAGAATGTGAGTAGGACTACGGCAGCGATAGAACCCAACCTGCTAGATCTGATCTGGCAAAGAATATGATGCGCGATCGTCAGAGAGACGAGGGAACTATGGTCTCAAGGAGTGTCAGGTGCTACAGATCACAATATACATAAGGATCCAACAGTAGTACTCGGCCCAATATTTCAGGGCACTAACTAAGGAGGATCAACCGTACCCTTAGCGATCGTCAGAGAGATGAGGGAACTATGGTCTCAAGGAGTGTCAGGTGCTACAGATCACAATATACATAAGGATCCAACAGTAGTACTCGGCCCAATATTTCAGGGCACTAACTAAGGAGGATCAACCGTACCCTTAGCCATACTACCCAACTACCCTATCGTATGCGCGAGTAATCTCTCCGAGTGTTGTTCTTGGTGTACTGTAGCAGCAAGACGGCCAAAGGTTTGAGGTGAGCCTAGGGGGCTTGCGATATACTCAGAGGGTACGTGGAAGACAGTCCGTGCGCAATTCTGTCTAATGCGCTACTACTCAAAGGGGTACCCATAGGGGTTACAAGGGAGTCCAACAAGCGTGACCACGTCTTGTATTTCCTATGTGCGTGCCTCCCCAAATCTGCAGGTTTATGCGCTCAACGCCAGATCCTGCAGTTTAAAGACATCGGAACACGTCTCTAGCCAAAAAGAAATCTGCTAAAAATGGAGATACCACCGGCCCTGGAAAGTGCTCTGATACCACTTGTTATGCTCTTGACCTGCGAGAAGATGCCAGAATACCAAATATACGAAGAAACACAACCCAGAACATAGAACAAAATGAGAAATAACAACATGTATTTTATTATTCAGAGATGAAAGCAATGTTCACTTGCCTCTTCGAGGGGGCAACCTCCAATAGAGCAGGGCTCGATTACAAAATAAGACACGACGCTCCTCAATGGGGAGTCTCTATCCTTTATATAGGATTCATACATGCAATACCATGGGTTAGTACCATGGTTCTCTTAATACCATCTATCTAATACCATGGCCCATTTGCAACTACCTGTGGTCCCTTTCTTTAAATGCAGGTCAACCAATTACAATTATTAATTGGGCTTTATTGACTCTTTAACTAAGTACAACTATGACTCGACCCTATTACATAAATAAGGGGTTTAGGGTTGGACCCTAACATATTTCGTCCCTAAAAATATAGACTTTAACATGTTTAGCCATACTCAACTATGGTCAAGTAATCCTCTCCACATATTCTAGCCATCAACTCAAACAACCACATTAGTAAATATGGTTGATATAAGTCAATTAATGTCATTTTCAACCCTTTGTATGTCAATCACTACATGAAAATAAATCAGTGTATATCAACCACATTTACTAACATAATTATGTTAATCCATATAAAAACTATGCTTAAATTAAATTTGAAAATAATATCTTAACCACTTTTAAATATCACTTTTTAAAATTAAATCGTTATCCTTCTAAATTATTGAAATAAAAATTCTAACTATTTTAATAAATATAAAATTTCCCCCGGATGCGGGTGATATGTGAGACGGGACAGGCGTGGGTGGCTGGACACATGCCGACCTTCGGCCATCACGTGGCACCCACGGCAAACACCAGGAAAGGACGCAGGCGGTTTAAGGCAAAGCGGCATGGGATAGTAAATGCATGGAGAGGTTATTCGGCCCAGAGGATGGCAACAGTTATGGCGGATGTGATCCCGAGCAGGGTAGGTGAGGACGATGGGGATAAAACAGGGTATGAACAGGGAATGTTGGTGGTTATGCAGACGACTGGCCTCTCTGTCTTCGTAGAGATACCTTCTCAGACGGACGGGCTCATCACTCGTTCGACTCTGGTAGCAGAGAGTCTGGTTTATCCCGCGGCTTGTTGGAATTCTTGTCCCTCAATGGTGAGACCTCGACAGCGTATGCTTAGCCGTCGAGGCACTTCCAGAGGGGGAGCCTCACGCAGGCATGAAGGGGACAATGTTGGCCATTGCTGCCACTGCAATCTTGCTAGCTCTACTGGAGCTAACCCCCTACACTCCAGTCAATTCTTGGATGTAGGGGCTTCGGGCTCGGCTACCTTGCCAGCCTTTGGCTCCACCATCTTCAATTTCACCAGCTCCACAAATAATCCACGGATCAGCGCGCATGTCTCTATCCTGTTTATTGAAAATGCACAAGACGATGACGACTCCATGGATGAACAAAGGCAACGGATGAATGTCAACCCAGGGCAAGCCGCGCAGGTTCCGGAAGCTGATAAGGAGCAGGAGGCAAAGGGACCGGCTTCAGACCCGGAAAATGCTAAGCAAACTCAGAACGTTCAAAAGACGGAAACTGGGGAAGAAGCAGCGACATTTCCTACTGATGCTGAAAGAGAAGCCTATGGGTGGTGCCGAATTGAGGAAGAGCAAATGGACGAATGAAGACGCCCGCACTCAAGGTTCTTTGGGCTTTTCGCCTGGTCTACTGGTCTTATTTGCTATTTGTCTTTGGTTCAGTTATGGTCTCTTTCGCTTTCTGTTTTGTCATCTCTGTATCGAAATTTTTGTTAATGGATTGGGTAAGAACAGTCTCCCCTACGAGGGAGGAAATGGATGGTGCCCCTGTGTGGGCTTGCTCTGGTGGTCAATCTCCTTTTTGTCTGATGCCCCTGCGTGAGCTTGCTCCTATGGTCAGCCTCGGTTTTTAGTCTGTTGCCCATGCATGGACTTGCTACTGTGGTCAGTTTCGGTCTTAGTCTGGTGCCCCTGCGTGAGTGAGCTCTTGCTTTTGTGTTTGGTGCATTATCGGCTCTCGGGTGTCATGCCCAAAGCCTGTTTCTCACTGGTTTCACCATGATGTATTTTCGACCTCTATACATATTTTAATAGATTAGTTTTTTACCGAGAAAAATAAATAAATAAATATAAAATTTCTTTATAAATAAAAGCAAAAGATATATTCACAAGTGGAAAAGTAAAATATACTCATAATTTATATAATAATAAAAAATGGAATCTTTTATTTTATATAACTTATTGCATATCAAGCATAACAACTATCGTTTTAAATGAGCAACTTCTTCAAATTCACCACCCATCTCCATTCAAAACTTCATCTAATTTCGATATAAAAACAAAAAAATTTAAACTAATATTTTTTTAAAATAAAATAAAATAATATTATTTTTATTGTTTATTTTTTTATTAATTAAAATAAATTAAATATTATATTTTTTCCTTATTTAAATTATAATTTAAAGAGATAAATAAACGAGTTGTTTTTAGTGAGATTTTTTGAAAGTTTTCTTAGTGAATTTTTCCAATCTATTTGTCTAAAATCTGACAAGACTTTTTTGAAATTACAAACTTGATGATTAACCTTTCACAATTTAAATGCCTTAGGATTTTTCACCACTATATTGAATCTATATCCAATCAAAAAACCAATTTAAATAATACAAATCAAATCAAAACTTCACCTCAAAATTTTACGCTATATTATAACATTGAAAAATTCAAAAAATCACATTAAAAACAATTATTAAATAATTAATAATTAAATCACCATTTAACCCTACAAATTCAATCAACTGAGACTGAATTTCAATCCCATGTGATAGGTATATATAAACACACCGAGAAACACTTTGAAGATTCGATTTGAATTCAAGCCGTTCATATTGAGAATGAGACGAAGGTCGGACTGCTCGAAAACCATCCAAGTGACTGCTTTCGGCATTTAATGCCGACCGATGCGGATCTGTCGTCGTCGTTAGTGGTCATGGCAATTTTTTTCTTTCCGGAATTGACCGCATCTCAATAATCAACTTTATTTTCTTGGTTTGCATTAAAGAGTTATTTAATTTTATTGGTTTATTTTAATTAAAGTTTTTATAATTTTAATTTAATTATTAATAATTATCAGATCCAAAAAAATGGTGAGTGAAATAGATTGTTATATTGTAGTTTTTTAATAATTTAGTTTTTCATATAATATAGTTTAATTAGTAAATGAAATGGTATTTATTTATTTTTTCTGAATTTTTTTATGATTAATTTTGTTAGTCTCATACATATTTTTAAAAATCATGAGTTTAAATTATTTAATTTGCAAAAAATAAGGTGTCTCATGGGTTATCAACGCGTTGAATTCATTTATATATTCAAAAGTGCATTTTAAACATCAAAAAATCACAATCTTTATAATTGTTTAATTTACAAAAATAAAGTGCCCCATGGATTATCAAGGCATTGAATTCATTTATGTATTGAAAATGCATTTTAAACAACAACAAAAATCACAGTCTCTATAAATTGTATTAGGAGATTCCAACAAAATAAAACCATATCTTCTATTGATTAAACTACACCTTAAATTATACATTAAAAATATATATATATAACATATATATTAAAAAGTAAATTATAACACACGCACACACATATAGATTTGAAAATTTCTATAATTTTAATAAATATTTCTTAATTTCTTCTTAATATAAAAATTGATTCAATTTAAAAATTGTTTAATTTACAAAAATAAGGTGTCCCATGGATTATCAAGGTGTTGAATTCATTTATGTATTCAAAAATGTATTTTAAACAACAACAAAAATCACAATTTCTATAAATCGTATTTATGAGATTTCAACAAAATAAAACCATATTTTCTATGGATTAAACTACACCTTAAATAATGCTTAAAAAAAAAATTTATAACATATATATATTAAAAAATAAAATAAATTATAACATATATATAGATTTGAAAATTTCTATAATTTTAATAAATAATTTTGAATTTCTTCTTAATATAAAAATTGATTCAATTTAAATGTGAAAAAAAACTCTCACTTAATTCAATTTAATTTTTTATATTTAAAATTAATTACTAATTTAATAATATTATTATTAATAAAAAAATCCAGTCTTTTCAAATAATTTAACTTAAATACATTAATTAGATTAAAAATAAAAATAAAAAATCTATACTTTAATTTTGTTGTCAATGAGAATAAGATTAAGGTAATAATAATCATCACTCACTATTATGTACATGGTTAACTTTATTTAAAATTTATACCATTTAAAATAATATATACTTTATAGTAAAATAAAATAATATTTTAAAACTAATACATAGTTTTAATAATGTTTATTTATTTTAATGTTTTTGTTTAATTATTTATTTGAACACTTTCTTTTTATGAGAAGGGACTTCTAAATTCCCAGGCAAATCCATAGACCTGTTTAAATAATTCGAGGAGGCAAAAAAAACCAACATTTTACCGTTATAGGATCACCTAGCTTGCATGATTGTTTGTTCTTTAGTCGAACTAAAATTTGAATGCGATACATTTAATCTAAGGCTCGTCGTGGTGACTCCTTGGTGGCTTTTTGTTCTTCTTGAAGGATATATGGATTATGAACGATGGTGGATTTAGGTTCTTTAAAGGCCTGAGCCTGCATATGATTTGGAATTGGGATTCACCCACTCTTGGCTCGTTTCTCCTTGCATTGACTATTTTGTTTTCTTTCGAACAACAGGTTTTGTGTTATCTATGGTTTTGAATGACTCTCTGGTCAAGCAAAGCATTTGTACTTTGAACTGGTGGTCATGGGTTGGCTTCCTAGCAGGGAAACTATGATCAAGAGGTTATGATGGTTGTATTCCTGTTCTAAAGTAATATAATGCAAAATTTCAACAACAAAAAAAGGCATACTCACCTCAATAGAATCAATGGGGTTGTAGAAAGGATGAACAAAACATGGATGGAAAAAGCAACGAACATGCTCAATGGTGTGATGTTAGGATGGAAATTCTATGCAAAGGAAGTGGATACTACATGTTACATGGTAAATTGATCACTCCTATCAATGTTGATTGACAATAATCTACATGAGGCATGGAATGGTAAAAAATTCATCGCGTAAACATCTAAAAAAATTCGGTTGATGTTTATATACATGTTCCAAAAGAAAATAGAATGAGTTAGATAATAAAGATGAAAACTATATCTTTATTGGTTATAAAGATTGTCTAAAAGGTTATAAACTTTAGAACCAAAAATCCTAAGAAGGTTATTTATAGAAAATATGGTGTCAAGAGGTCAAAGATGTTGTCAAATAATTCTTATCAAGGGAAAAAGAAATAGAGAAAATAGAGTTTGAGTTGAAGGATGACAAATCTCACTCCACAAAAGAATAGGAATAAGAAGAAGAAGAGCCTCATACTCGGGTATTGAGGAGATCAATTTGGGAAAGAAGACAACTAGAAAATTATACTCCACTTAATATTAATTTTAGTTGTTCTTTGTCTATTATTGATAATAACCCTATAAATGTTAGGGAGGTAGTGGATTCAAAGGATGGTAAACACTAGAAAAAGGACATGGTTGAAGAAATTGTAGCATTTGATAAGAACAAGGCCTAGGATCTACTTAAGTTGCTAGCTAGAAAAGAGTTTGTAGGTAGCAAATGGATGTTTAAGAAGCGGTTACATGAAAAAGGCAATGTGGAGAAATACAAAGTTTGGTTAATAGCAATTGAATATTCCCAAGTAGAAGGAATTGATTTTGAGAAAAAAAAAATCTCCTATTTCTAAATGAACTTTAATTAGATTTGGTTTGTTTATTGTTAGACCAGAATTGAAATGATGCAGGTCTCCAACTATGAGAGAGGTTAGGCAAGATGGAAAAAATAAAAAAACAAAACCAAAAACAAACTCTTCTCATATGAAAATAATAAAGTTCTCGTTCATATCTAAAAGTAATTTCCAAAAATTAATTTCGTAATGCAAAGAGAAGATTTTTTTGAATACCAAAAGGTCCCTCTTCAATTAGACACAAAGGATTTATATAAATGATTACAATCACTCTTCTTCTTCTTTTGTAAATTCATTGTTGCATTTCTATTGATATCAAAAAACAGTTTACAGATGATCAAAATTACATTTCCAGATCGGCAACAAACTGACTGTACATATAGACCCCAAGAATAGATAACACTAAATAGTTGACTCTTGAACAATAGTCAATCTGATCTGGTACATCACTTATTTCCTTATACCATCCTTGTCAAAAAAAATTAATCATAAGGATGATATTGAAACAAAACAAACACAATGTGATATTGTCCAACATCATATATGTAATATTAAAGACAAAATTTCCAAAACTAAAGAGGATGAAACTGAACAAAAGGAGATTGCCTTTAAACTTCTGTTGGACTTCTTAGTCCAAAATTATCACTGGAGAAGATGCAAATGAGTATGCTTGAGGAGTTGCTTGAGCCATTACATTTGATGACCCCAGGTAAATCTTGTTTCTCATTTGACTCAGTGTCAAACTTTGAAACTATATAGTGTTTAATGTTGGAAAATCGAGCAACTATGTCATCCAAATTATACTAGATGTCTCTGAGGATTCACTTGATATCTTCTTGACCTGCAAAGAGTTTATAATTGTCTATATGTTTATCTCTTATAACCATACTAAGTAAGGTTTCCATTTGACGGTGGTGAGTAATGGAGTGTAGGAAGTGGATCCTTCTCCTACGAAACTTCCCTGGATCTTAGGATCCATTTGAGACTGCTACCTCTAATGTATGTGTCTGAAAAATAGGTTCGATCCCAAATTTGTTTGCCTCTAACTGAAGAGTTCCTTTTCAAACTTCCAAAGGCGCTACATCAAAAAAGTCATCAATAGATTCCCAACCAAATAGTCTTTTGTGACATGAGGAGGAGGACCTCGAGGAGCCTCCTGTATGACTTGAGGCATGTAAGCTTGGTTTCATTAAATTACAGTTCTTGCAGTACGAGACCCTAGAACATGTGATTGGATGACTCTCTACAGAGTAGCTTTAGGTGTAATAATATGACGAGAAACAACAGTGACTTGGAAGATGGGAAGAACTAAGATGGACTAGACAGTGTGTGGTTTTGTGACTGTAAATCACCCATTTAAGACCATATTGAAAAGGTACATGTGTACTGTAGTATACCTAGGGGGATATTATTGGGTACAGAGGGAGGTACCCAAGGGAATAATGTAATAATGTGATGAGCCATATTTAATAAATAAATTGGTTAACCCACATTAGGTAAGGGACCACAAGTAGATAGGGAATAATGTGATAAGACCAGTGTAATGGATGTATGGTATTGAGAAACCCATGGTAATTACCCATAGTATTGTTTGCATGAAGTCTATATAGAGGCTAGAGACTCTCCATTGAGAGAGGTCAAGGAATTTTGTATTGACAATTGATGGCTTGTGGAGTGAACTCCTTCCTTAAGGAGTAGTTGTATGGTGTTACCCTACCTCAAGGGTTTTTCAGAAGATATTAATAAAGAAGCATTTTTATTTTATATTCTTGGATCGATCTTGATATTTCTTGGGCATATTTTCCATTTTCATAAATTTGCGGGTGAGATCTATTACATGTACCAAACCCCCCAACCAAGACTAGACAGTGGAAATAAATCCTTGATGGGTCCAAATTCTCAAGAGTCACCAAAGGCAGTACTGTGACGAGTTCGAAAGAGGGACTAGACTCAGAGTTGTGAAAAAAGAGTAAGAAAAAAATTGACCTAGAAAAGGATAACAACTCGAATATGAGACTCTTATTAGCTTAGATAATTTATTATTGATAGGAGCTTTGCGAATTGCACTACGAATATCGGCCTGGCTAACTAGTGATAATGTTCATCCAAACAGGAAGCAAAAATGTAATAATTGACCCTAACTAAAATGGCCCAAGACGAAAAATGTAATAACTGAGCAAACAATGAACTACTGTAATGGAGCTATGAAGACACCATGGATAAAATTGAAACCAACTAAATTTCCAAACAAACTGAAATTTCCATAGAATAGTAGAGCATACCCAAGACCTGAGTTGGAAATAAAAGGAAACATAACAAGGAACACTACCTCCATTGTGCCACTTTAGGACCATAAGAGGTATGACCCTTAACCAAACTAAATGGACGATTTCCTCATTGTAAAACTGAATAGTCATCTCTGCAAGTGTTTTAGGATGCCCAACTCTCTCCCACCCTACATTCTTTACTATGCAGTTATATTGTATCTCAGACGTGAGGGACAAGACCCTTGGTCACCAAAAGTACCTTGTGCACCATCCTAGTTCCATTAGGATTCCCAAAGCCATTATTTTCTCATTAATGAGAGCTCTAATCTTGTCAAATTGAAACGTAGAAGCCTCCAATCCGGCCTATGGAGGAATGCCCATTATAGAACTGGAAAAGGAGATGGAGTAAAATAGAATGATACCACACGCAGGGACAAATAGGTCGTGGGGTGGCAATTTAAGGCACATGAGGATGAGCTTATAGATACCTCTAAGAGGGTTGTTATCTTGCCATGTTTTCATCCTCTTCCTCTAAGTGTAACACTAAGCATCACATTCGAGGTCTACCAACTTTTTAGCCATCCAAGGATTGTGCATGCTCATAATTAATTCTTTACCCAGAGAAATACACCATCGGGATTAGTTGTCATATTCGGATGGAGGGTTGTCGTTAGTGCTTGTTGTCGGAGTTAAGAGGAAATTGGGTAACGTTGCACTTCTCTGCCTGGAGAATACACCATCAGGGTTAGTAATCAGAGCTGGATGAAAGGTTGTCGTCAGTTCTTGTCACCGGCTTCGAGAGGAAAATGGATAACATTGCTAGATATCACCCCCATTGGGGTTTAGAGTTCCCATAATTTGTTTATCTTGTGAGATGTATTCCTTTAGCTTTTCCGCTTGTTTTTTGCCTTCCAAGACCGACCATGGTCTGTCTAGAGTGACGTGTTCATTCCTACAATTCTAGTTTTCCATCACATCTGCTATGTGGTTACCTTCCCGTCATGTTTGAATGGGTATGACAAAATGAAAGTTATATAGAAGGTCTTTTAAGCTACTACCATTGCCTGTAGATGCAAACTATGTATGAGTGAGTCTAATGAAAAACCTTGAAGTATCTTGGATATTGTCTATATTACCAATTTGGAATCACCATGGACCTATATTAGGTGGCAACCTTCTCTCTTAGCTATGCGTGGAGATATGATTACAATCACTCACTTGACAAACTGAAACATAGTTATGTTTAGCTAAATGATGTTAATAAAGTCATATGTAACTAAAAAACCATAATTGCACTAAGTGCAAGCTCAATATGCTTATATTTATTGATGGATATACTTGGCCACGCATTCTAATATCCTAGGGATATGTGGCTTCTGTATATGCAGCTTATGAGTATATTCTCTATACTTAACACAAAGCCTCGTTGTTTTTAAATTGTATTATGTTTCTTGTATGTCAACAATTTACTATTTCATTTTATTATATTGAAAAGATAACAATATAACATATTTAATTATTACTAATTTTTTAAAAACTTTCCAAAATGATCTCCACGTCAATAGAAATTCATCTTTTGTCCATAGGGTCTTGGGTAGATGGTGATCGGGTGCTCTTTTAAGGCACTCTTTGATGTGAAGTCATCGGTTCAATTCCCCGCCCCGATTGGGATGATATATTGGACATGATGAAGATGTAGTCCTACCAAGCGTACAAAAAAAATAAAACTTCATATTTTTTCCCTAACTTAAAACATGATGCAACAAAAATAAACAAGAGCGGTTTCTAAGCAACAAGCCCCTGTCGAGCTGGAGTAGGAAGTGTGCCTCACCGAGTAGGAATTGTAGTTAAATATCTCACAAAAATATTACACAATGCCTGCATTTTTGAGTTTGAACAAATCTGAATTTTTGTTTCTTTTTGCAAAGGCCACCAAGAGTTCTATTTGTATGCTTTCTGATACATAAACCAAATTATATTCTAGGATCAACATTTATGTGTCTTATATGCACTGTAGCAACAATCATTGGTATACTTATTTTGATGTAAATTCCTTAATGTGTTCACTACGACTCGACTCCTATGCTATATGTTGGTAGCTACAAAAAATGTACGTGGTTTGAAAAAAATGAAAAACTAGCATGACAAAATGTGCATGCAATGAGTTCAAGTGTGGGAGTTCAAAATCTAAGTTTGTGACTATTCATCATAATCAAGTGAAACATTGCTCCTTTGGTATTTGCATATAAATAGTTTCCCCCAAATATGTGCAATTTAAAAGTGTGTTGCTACTTTGGTATACTTTGGTATATGCATATAAGTGGACACATTCCATAGCATTCTACTGATATGAGCTAGTATCACTATTCTAGTAATCATGATAAGCTTAAATCCTATAGATCCAGTAACATTCCATGATGGAGGCAGTTTGTCAGATATGGGAGGTGGAAGGATGATGAGAAATCCACTACTACAATTTGCTCAAAAAATCATGCCTAACTCCTTCAAGCCATCTAAAATACATTGATATAGAAGCCCAAAAACCAATAAGGAATAGATCACCATAGTTACTTGTGGGAAATCAAAATAAAGCATACTCGACAAGTTTTGCATGCTTACTAATTGTATTAACTTGTTGCTTAGATAACCTTTTCTCTAGCATCACCTTAGTGCTAATTTAGGCCTCATCCTAGTGTATAAACTTGTTGTCTATGACACCATTATTTTCGACCAAGGAGTGTTTTATTGGGTTATGTCTTTTGTTTTTATCTAGAATTTCATTCCTTCTTATGGCATGAGAACACAAAATAATTACGACAAAAAAGTGGGTTTGGTTATTTGGTTCATAAATACATTTTGTCAAAGACAATTGTTAGTTTGAAAGCATGTACAAACTCACTCTATAAGACTTTATATCAGTTAGGTGTTGTAGCGATTGCAACACCCTCCAAAATTTTTGCCTCCACCCAAATTTCAGAGCCTTCCTTGGTTTTTCCCTCTTGATAGTCACAAACACTCGGGCTCATCCCATGAGCTCTTATCAAGTTTTCACACCCTCTTCACTTGATCGATCACCAGTCGTCTTTTGGCATGTTGATCGTTATGTCATGCTTGCGAGTTTGTTCTGGCAATTTTGAAGGTTTTTCTTTGTGTGTATGAGTTGTTTTCACTCTGTCGACATCGGTCACACTCACACACAAAGTTGTAAACATTATCGCGCAAGTGTCGTCACGGTCGTTCGAAGACATATTTCAATTGTCGCACTTGTTGCTCTCAACCTTCAAGTCAGTCTCACTGAGCACATGTTGTCTTGTTGGTTTGAGGTGTCTTGTCGTCGAGTTGTGCTAAGTGTGTGATCACATTTTCATGTATGCACAAGTACACTTGTTTTCACACTTAGTCAATTTTCCTAAAAATCTATCGACCAAACAACCCTCTGTCAACCGGGCCCGATCTCAGTGACCTTGCACTACTGCCCAGAAATGCGCAGAGCTTGAGGTTGTCCTCTTGGTAGCCTACTCTGCGTAATTCTGGAAATGGGCCAGCTAACTAATTTCTAGAACTATGTAGAAGTTGTCCCAGAAACTGATCCAATCTGCGCTTCCCGTAGGACATCCCATCAAGCCTCTCACTAGTCAACCAAAATAAATGACTTGACCTATGACCCAGGACTACACTAATCTCCAAAATTGTATAGAGTTATCCTACTAGCCCTTCTTCCCTACTCTGCAACCATCTTAGGAATTGCATAGAGTTATCTTGCCAACAACCCTTCTTCCTTGCTCTGAAACCAACCCAGGAATTGCGCAGAGTTGTCTTGTCCTGCCCTTATGGCCTGCTCTGTGACTAACCCAGGAATTACGTAGAGCTGTCACGTCCTACCCTTCTTTCTCACTCTGCAACCAGCCCAGGAATTCCACAGAGATGTCTTGTCATGCCCTTCTTTCCCACTCTACAACCATCCCAATAATTGCGTAGAGTTTTCCTGCACTACCATCCCTTCTTCTCTACTCTGCAACCAGCTCAGAAATTACATAGAACTATCCTTCCTTGCCCTTCTTCCTTGCTATGCAACTAGCTCATAAATTGTGCAGAACTGTCTGAGCCCGGACTGTCTCCCAAGATTGTGCAATTTTGACCAACAACTCCCGCAACCCGATCTTGTGCTCCTCTGGAAAACTGCGCAGATTTTTCTGCCAGTGCCTCCTACTACTCGCGTTGTCTTGCCAGGAGAAATTGCGTAGATCCCAACCAGATGGCCTGCCCAGTGTTCCACTTGAAAATTGTGCATATTGGCCCAGCAGCTCCCCAAAACCACCCCTGGCCTTCCCCCCGACAACTACGCTATTCTTCCTCCCAGCTGGGTTTTTCCCCGCAGTTGTTACTATTGTCCCAGATCGCAAAAATTTGTCTCCGAGTGACATCTGCACAGTTTTTCCCAACATTACTCCAGAAACTTGCATCCCGGCCTGAGTTGTGCTCTGTACAGTTTCAGTTCCTTGTCCCTCTCCCGGTCACCTACATTGAAATGGAAAATAATGCATCATGATAGATAATGAGATTTTTGGATTTGATGTAGTCATGTCATGAATGATTGTAGGAACATGTACATCGATGAAACATGGTGCAACGAAAAACAGAATGGAAAAGAGGCGCATGCTAGAAGACTTGCTCGCAATCGAACGAACACATGAAGCACATCAAGCAAGTGAGCAAAAGGGACACATTCACATGCACCATCAAGAAAAGACCAAGACCATCGAAGACCCTACGCACTTTGCCATGCGGAGGTGAAGACATATTACACTGAGAGCATACCATCACTTAGCAGCACAACAGCTCGACACGGACACCACAGTCATCTAGTACATGTCAGTAGTGCCATTTCGAGTTGTGCCATGAGTTGTTTCGGCCACATCACTACTATGGGCCACACTTGTTGTAATCAATGTAATTTAAATTGGAATTCCAAGAGACTCACATATGAAGTCGAAGAGTCATGTAAAGTCGAAAAGTCATAGGAAGTCAAATAGTCATGAGGGAAGTCGAAGAGTCACCAAGGTCAGATACCCCCTTGGCTATATATACCCCATCATTATATGATCAAAGGAATTTTCACCTTAGCTCCTCCCACATATCCTTGATAGTTTGTAGTATGTTCTTTGAGGAGCGAGGAGTGGCTCTAATGTCCCACTACTGGGGCTAGTGATGTATGGTACAGATGTGTCTTGGACCTTTTTCTTAATTTAGAAGCTTGTCTCACGCCAACATGTTTTCATGAATGTTTTGTATCCGTTTGTAAGTTTATTCTTTAAACATTTGTAATACATGTTTTTTTAACCTGTACTAAGATAGTTGAACTACTTCGGTTATTTTAGTATTCAATATTATTGAAGATGTGTTGTATTGTTTATCATTGTTGTCCCGTCTGTGTGGACTACTCCACGAACATTAAACAGACCATCTTTATGTTTTCTCAATTTTAACGGCCGTCACCCCCATGTGGACTACTCCATTGGACGGTGTACGTGTTCTCCCTTGAACTTTGGTTTTCACAACTACCACATCTGTTGTGGACTATTCCGTTGGATGCTGGACAAACCCTTGTTGTTGTTTGCGTGTGTTTCTTCCTGGGTTGGGACTATTCCCTGTCATTAAGAGGCTCACTTTACCTCACCCCTTTGATAGTAAGAGAACCCAGACACAGAGTTACATTAAGCACTCACCAGGCATACTCACCTTGTTTTCTTGAAGTTACAAGCATAACACTCTCATGTGTTGAACAACAAGAGCTAAGGAAAATCTCTAAGATAATGGCAACTGGGCCATCGTACCAGATGGGAATCCTACACCAAATGGTGTGAGGTCTAGTTGGGACTTCATACCGGGGAGATCCCCTTTGTTGGCAGTTCCAGCACCGTCAACAAAATGGCGCTAGAAGGAGGGCCAGATGACAAGTTGAGCCCGTTGCATCTGGTTTGAATCTCTTATCTAAAATGGCTCATCCATCAATCGTGCTCCTGGGTGTTTCTCCAATTTTTCCCTTTGATCAAATTTCACTCCCTGATGAGCTTCTCATTCACTTGTCCCAATTAAAGTTTGATGGTGAGGACAAAACGTCCATATCCAAGCACATTTATGATTTTCTTCAATTTTTCCAACCTTATGAAATTGATAATGAAGAGTCTTCTTGTGTGATTTTCTTCCTCACCCTTGAAGTTCGTGATAATCGGTGGTGTCATACCTTGTCACCTACTTCTGTCCATTCCCTTCGCCCTTTCCTCAAGGAGCTCCATCAAGCCTTTAGTAAGTATAACTACTGAGATGTTTGTGGAAGAATCAACCTATTAATAATGGAGCCTAACGAATCAGTTGAGAAATTTTCTGATCGTCTCCTTCACCTTTGCTGCGAAATTCTGGAAGAAGATTTGAACTGGCATATCTTCAAACAAGATTTCAAGCACTTGGTTCATGTCTCTTCATACAGTGAACTTGAACCTCCCAATTTTTTTGCTTCCCCAACTCTTGCGGATCATGAGGCACCTCAGATTGTAGAGGAGGAGCCCAACACCCCATTTTTTTCTTGTCCTCCTCCTTTTCCGGTCCCGATGTGGGTGCCCCCTTGCGGTGATTGCAAAGATGAGGAATCTGCGCAACATGTCCCCAGCCCATATTCTCATTTGTCTCCCACTTCCATGGAGGAAGTTCCAGAATGGATCAAAAAGCATATATCCAAGACTCACTCCTCCATTCCATAAGAGGACATCACCGTTCACAAGTCATGTCTCGAAGTTGATCTTCCTCTTTGCCATCCTCCATCATTCACAAGCCATGACTCCTTGTACCATGACTCGCTTGATCAATCTGTTTCACCAGCCAACTATGCACATTCTCTCAATTCCCAAGCTATTGGTGTTAGGGTTCAAGAGAAATAAATATAACAATCAGGAAACACACATTCAAACCATGTACACCATGATTATCTGGAAAACCTCAATTGGGTAAAAAACCAACCAACAATATATCTATTATTGTCCTTGGCTAAAACATAGCCAAGCTGGCCAACAACCTGAGCTTTCACCGCTCAACCATGGCTCCCTATAATGGAGAATACACAAACCTTATAAGGGCTTCAACTACATGTAATACCATGAGTCACCAATACTAGGTGCCCAAAACTACAACTGTTAACCATAATTGTTGACATAACCTCAACTCCACCATAGGTTCAAGTTTATCTAACAATCCCCCCTTTAAACTTGACTTTGGGTTTTCCTTGGCCAAATCTAGCCAAATCTGCCAAGTGAGCTAGCCACCACTCACCTAGAAGCCCTACCCAGTCAATGTCAAGGTATTTGATAATCTCACAAGTTGTCTTAGTTCAGGATGCTTCATCATACCACACATGCATCCCCATATCACCCAAGTGGACATTTAGACTTTACCAGTGATTTACTGGGGTACGCATGCCTTACTAGGTCTTACAGTCGTATACCCATTTACATGAAAATTTTCATTTTATTTTTATTTTGTTGCTATCTTGACCCACACACAACTTGAACTGCTGCAAGTTTAACCATGCATTTCACCCTGTAAGACTCCTATCCCACTATTTAACCCTTCTCTTGTAACTGAATTTTTATTAAAAAAAATATGAAATTTTTTATAACTCCACAATGACAGAGACACGCCTCTACTGAACCCCTCCTCATCCTTTGGTTATGAGGAAATCAAATAGAGGGAGAGCGCGGGTGGGCTATCAGTTATACCCTAATGAAATAAGCTGGCAGAAATGGTGCAGACCAGATCGCCATGTCCATGCTCCTCCCCTCGCCATCGTGGACCCGAGGGTACTTCTTCCACGAGCTCTCATACCATTTGTAGTTATAATAGGTTATTGATCAATAAAGAAGGTTAATTTAACCAAGAAATGGATTGCAACTTAACAATTGGCTCAAATTGCGATCAGGCGCAAGGCAGTCGCATTACATCGGCAGAGGAGTAGAAAGGTGAAGACACTATCAATTCCCCCTCTTTGATTCAAAATTGTCCACATCAAAACAATAGGCTTCTACTCTCTAAAAATTCTCAATTTGCTAATCTCAGTGAAACATCTTGTATAATTAATTCTTTCGATCAACCACCAGTCTTAGGCAGTCATCACTCCCATGCTTCCATATGTTGTGACGAATGCCCAAGCACATCATGTGATCTTCCGTTTTATCATGAATACTATAACTCAAATCTAGCATTTCCTTCGGTCAAAGAAGATGTTCACATCGAAACTTCCTCTTCTCCTCACTTGCCTATGTGTCCTACCATTTGTAACGCATCCACATGCATCGAAGATACTCCATGTTCTCTCACTTCTTCATCCAATGAGTTATCTCCTCAGTTGACACAAAGTAGTGAGGTTGTCCATGATGAAGTTGCAAATAGTTTAATCGTAGAGTGTACTTCCCATTCCTCGTCATCTCTTCTCTTGCATGAAGACAACTCTTCAAGTCAACTTGTTGAAGCTAAAAAATCTAGTGCAACCTGTGACAGAGATGGTTGTCATCCTGAGAGAAATTATGAAATCAACAACAATAGCCACCCTCAAGCCGTGCACGATCTGGTTCAAGCTTCAAAACATGATTTTACAATTCTGGAAAGTTTTGGGACGTGCCAGGGAGTCGAGGCACTTCAACTTCCGTTGATGGTTATGTCAAGACCTTGCGACTCTGGTAAGCCCCCATAACTCAATCAGATCTGGTTTCTCATGCACAATCCATCTATCTGCATGGTTTCATTGGATGTGAGTTCACGTGTAAAAAAAATGGTATTCTGGATGTGATCTCTCCAATTTTCAAAATTTCACTTATGATCGAATTCACAAATTTGTCACAGTGCATCCGTCTTCCTACACATCTCTTGCATCAAAATTGGGATGGGAATGTTCGTCCCTCATGAAATCATGGAATTATGAAGTTGATTATCTCAAATATTGTCTTTTCCTGCAATCATACTTATCGGATTTTTCATCTCATGATCATCTCCTCAGTCTCCTTGTGAATCTTGTACTTCAAATCTGCTCGCTCATCACACCAACAATTCCCCTATGTGATGATGAGCACACAAGATATCACGTGAATCAAGTTCCTTTCATTTCACCATGCCCCAACTAGTTTCACGCATTCACAGTACTGGCATCCCTTTTACATTCCTATGATGACCATGATGCCTATGCAATTTTTCACCAATTTCAGGGGGGTCCATCATGTCTAGCTCACAACGAACTTGGTTCCATTGTTCAGCGCATTCGCAATATTGTTCAGATGATTTTTTCTTTGTTCATCGTAAAATGGGAATCTCTTGTCTCAACAAACTCATCTGATGATTCTCCCATCTGAGGTGACTATCATGTAGCTCATCATTTTCCCAACAGTGCATTCAATGGCAGTTACTTCGTGCTCTCCAATCTTCATTGTTTAGCATCTTTCTCCTTAGACTTTTGTCAAGCACGTGAGGCACTTCAACTTGCGCTAATGGTTATGGTAGGTCCTCATTGTCTTGGCATGACTGATGAGAATGATCAGATTTATTTTTCTGTATAGGATTCCCATCGTGATCTCATCTCTCCAATTAGAAAGACATCTTTTTCATAGGTCATGAGACCTTCCAAACAACCATTATGAATTTCACGATCCAATCGCTCAATGGTTGGAACAATCTTACTTGCGCGAGCCATGTTGCAGGAAATAAGCTTCAATCCTTCCTCACACTTGCTAAGAATCTCATTGCAGATGAACACACACTCACAAGAGGCTTCCAAGGTTTGTTGATTAATAGTATCCATTGAAAAAGGTAAGCATGTGTATTGGGCGATTGTGACACATTTTTCTACCCACAAGCAAGACCTTCCTTTTCGTGTGCAAGATTTTAAAGATTTTGTATTTTCTATCGCACACTATTTGTTATCTGTTTTAACCGCTTGTATCTTTGTGGTTTCAGGTCGGGAACGACTACGATGGCTTCACTGGAAATTTCATGTCATGTAATCCCGACTATCTAGCTATTAGGATGGGAGTAGGATTAGTTGCATCTTAGTTTTCCTTCCTTGCACTTGTAGTCCTTCATGGTTTTCTTATTTTCATTATGTTTACTTTAGCCATTTTGCTTTCTTGTCTTCTAGTTTTGTTTACTTGTTGTGTACTCATTTCCTTGTCTTGTTTTTCCCTTTCGTGTTGAGTGTTCCTTTTGTTTTGGCTACACGAGTAAGTGTTGTCCAATACTGTGTTCTAGCTTTTGAATAAGGGTGTGGCTAAATTTAAAGAGTCTTGTGACACTGCAACACTTGGCCAGTCTTGTGTCCATCTTCTCTGTGCTTGGTTGTAACTTTTGGCCGATGAAGCTTAGACAGAAAATATGAACTGTCTATAAGGGAAGTTCTGGTCAAACCATGAACCTGTGTCCAAACTGGGAAACCCCATGCTTATACTCAGTCTTCTGCTCTGTGTGTTCAAGCTTAATCCAACTAGTAGAAATGGAGAAGGGGAAAAATCTAAACAAGCAAACCTAAATCAGAGGTCTTACATGCTTCTCTGAAGGAACAACCTCTTCTGCTCTCAATAAGTCGGGATCCCTCTTCCGCCCCAAAAATAAATAAGTGCCTATGCATAGTCCTCTTTTCAAAAAATACAAAGGCGAAAGAAGAGAAAGGCTTCCTGTGCAGAGAGGTGAAGCAGGCAACTCCACCAGGGTACTGACCAGGCTCGCTGGCAGTGGAGCAATGCTTGTGTTCCTGCGTGACTTCGTCGGGGTACTGTCCAGGCCTAATAGCAGCAGAGCAACACCAGAGACAAAAAATTATACTCTGCAAATCTTAAGCTCGCGAACCAAACTACCCTTCCTGATTTTGAAACACTGTGATCTACCTAAAATTTTGTTGCGTTTGACTGATTTGGTACAAGTTGAACCACGTTTGTTTATGGGGTAAGTGGGAAAGCCAAAGTAACCCACACAACGAATCAATACTTCTTAAAAGGCCAAGGCCCTGTGCCGCAAATGAACTGAAACAAAGAAGTTGGTATTCAACCAGTGTGTCACCAATTGTTGTAGTGGCTGCAACACCCTCCAAAATTTTGCCCTGCATCCAAATTTCGAAGCCTGCCTTGGTTTTTTCCCCTTGATGGTCACAAACACTTAGGCTCATCCCATGAGATCTTGTCGAGTTTTCACACCCTCTTCACTTGATTGATCATCAGCCGTCTTTTGGCATGTTGATCGTTATGTCATTCTTGCGCATTTTTTCTTGCAATTTTGAAGGTTTGTCTTTGTGTGTACGAGTTGTTTTCGCTCTGTCGACATTGGTCACACTCACACACAAAGTTGTAAACATTGTCACGCAAGTGTTGTCATGGTCGTTCGAAGACATATTTCAACTATCACTCTCAACCTTCAAGTCAGTCTCACTAAGCACATGTTGTCTTGTTGGTTTGAGGTATCTTGTCGTTGAGTCATGCTAAGTGTGTGATCACATTGTCATGTATTCACGAGTACACTTGCTTTCACACTTGGGCAATTTTCCTGAAAATCTATCGACCGGACAACCCTCCGTCAACTGGACCCGATCTCAGTGACGTTGTACTACTGCCCAGAACTGTGCAAATCTTGAGGCTATCCTTCGGGCAACCTGCTCTGCGTAATTCTGGAAATGAGCCAGCTGACTAACTCCCAGAATTAAGCAGAAGTTGTCCCAGAAACTGATCTGATTTGTGCTTTCTACAGGACCTCCCATCAAGTCTCTCATTGGTCAACCGAAATAAATGACTTGAGTTGTGACCCAGGGCTACATTAATCTCTAAAATTGCGTAGAGCTATCCTACCAGCTCTTCTTCCCCACTCTACAACCAGCTTAGGAATTTCGCAGAGTTGTCCTGCCAACAACCCTTCTTCCCCGCTCTGCAACTAGCCCAGGAATTGCGTAGAGTTGTCCCGTCATGCCCTTCTTGCCCACTCTGCAACTAGCCCAGGAATTTCGTAGAGTTGTTCTACCAACATCCCTTCTTCCCTGCTCTACAACTAGCCCATGAATTGTGTAGCGTTGTCCTGTCCTGCCCTCCTTTCCCGCTTTGAAACCAGCCGAGGAATTACATAGAGTTGTCCTACCCTACCAGCCCTTCTTCCCTGCTCTGCAACCAGCTCATAAATTGCACATAGTTTTCCTACCATTCCCTCCTTCCCCACTCTACAACTAGCTCAAAAATTGCGCAAAACTGTCCGAGCCCAGAATGTCTCCCAAGATTGCGCAATTCTGACCAGTAGCTCCCGCAGCCCAATCTTGTGCTCCTTTGGAAAATTGCACAGATTTTTCTGCCAGTGCCTCTTGCTTCCCCCAATGTCTTCCCTAGAGAAATTGCGTAGATCCCAGCTAAATGGCCTGCCTAGTGTTCCCCTTGAAAATTGCGCAGATTGACCCAGCAGCTCCCTGACACCCCGCTTGACCTTCCTCCCGAAAACTACGCAATTTTACCTCCCAGCTGGATTTTTCCCCGCAACAGTCATTGCTATCCTGGATTGTGAAAATATATCTCCTAGTGACATCTACGCAGTTTTTCCCAATAGTGCTTTAGAGCCTTGCATCCCGACCTAAGTTGTGCTCTACGCAATTTTAGTGCCTTGTCCCTCTCCCAGTCACTTGCACCAAAATGGAAAACAATGCATCATGATAGACTAAGAGATTTTTGGATTTGATGTCGTCTTGTCATGAGTGATTACAGGAACAGGTACATCGATGAAACACGGTGCAATCACAAACAGGGTGGAAAAGAGGCGCATGCTAGAAGACTTGCTGGTGGTCGAACAAACACATGAAGCACATCAAGCAAGGGAGCGAAAGGGACACATTCACATGCAACATCAAGAAAAGACCAAGACCATCAAAGACCCTGCGCAATTTTCCATGCAGAGGTGAAGACATATTACTTCTAGAGCATACCATCACTTAGTAGCACAACAACTCGACATGGACACCACAGTCAGCCAGTACATGTCAGCAGTGTCATGTCGATTTGTGTCATGAGTTGTCTCGGCCACATCACTACTATGGGCCATACTTGTTGTAATCAATGTAATGTAAAGTGGAATTCCAAGAGACCCACATATGAAGTCGAAGAGTCATGTAAAGTTGAAAAGTCATAGGAATTCAAACAGTCATGAGGGAAGTCGAAGAGTCATCAAGGTCAGTTATACCCCCTTGGCTATATACACCCCCTCGTTGTATGATCAAATGACTTTTCACCTTGGCTCCTCCCACATAGCCTTTAGAGTCTATAGTCTATTCTTTGAGGAGCGAGGAGTGGCTCCAAAGTCCCACTACTAGGGCTAGTGATGAATGGTGTACAGATGTGTCTTGGATATTTTTCTTAATTTAGAACCCTGTCTCAGGCCAGCACGTCTTCATGCATGTTTTGTATCCATTTGTAAGACTATTATTTAAACGTTTGCAATGCATGTTTTCTTAACCTGTACTAATATAGTTGAACTACTTCAGTTAGTTTAGTACTCATATTTATGAAGATGTGTTGTATTGTTTATCACTGTTGTCCCGTCCGTGTGGATTACTCCGCCGGACATTAGACAAACCATATTTATGTTTTCTTGGTTTTAATGACCATCACCCCCATGTGGACTACTCCGTTGGATGGTGTACGTGTTCTCCCTTGAACTTTGGTTTTCACGATTGCTGCATTCGTTGTGGACTATTCCGCTACATTCTGGACAAACCCTTGTTTTTTTTCGCCTGTGTTTCTTGTTAGGTTGGGACTATTCCCTCTCATCAAGAGGCTCACTTTACCTCCCCCCTTTGACAATAAGAGAACCCGGACACAGAGTTACATTAAGCACTCACCAGGCATACTCACCTTACTTTCTTGAAGTTACAAGCATAACACTCTCATGTGTTGAATAACAAGAGCTAAGGCAAATCTCTAAGATAATGGCAACCGGGCCATCATACCGGGTGGGACTCCTACACCAAATGATGTGAGGTCTAGTTGGGACTTCATATCGAGGAGATCCCCTTTGTTGGCGGTGCCAACACCATCAACATTAGGATAAACAAATATCCTTTAGCAATTTAGATCCAAACTCCAATATTGGTTAAATTTCTATTTCTTATACTATTTCCTAGTATATAATCGACTTTCTACTTCATAGCAAACCACTTATAAGTATGTCACTAAGTGAAATGCTACTTGTTTCTCTCTAATGTCCTATTATGATTAATTAACTAATGTCCTATTATTATTAATAAACATTAGCAAGACTCATTAATAAGCATAATGATAGAGTATCATGATTAATAAACTAATAAGCTAATGTCTTACTATGATTAATAAACTTTTTTTTAACAAGAACCGTTAATGTATTTATTGCCAAAAGTGGAGCATGCTCCTATTACAATCGACAGTAGCTTTTCGAAACTGAGCAATGAGAAAGAGCTAATGACGTAGTCCCTTCTCCTATGCTTATATTCAAAAATTCAGTGATTTCTTTGGCTATTATTGTTTTTTTGTCTTACATATTATCTCTGGAAGAGCAATTTCTGTGACCTCTTCCTTGTGTTTTTATTTTTTTTGTTCCTTGAATTGCCATTCCTTCTGTTATTATTCATTTTGCTTGTTGTTCCTTCGGCATGTTGTTCCTTCGGGTGTTGTTCCTTCGACCTGTTGTTCCTTCGGCCTACTGTTCCTTCGGATGTTGTTCCTTCTGTTGTTGTTCCTTCGGCCTGTTGTTCCTTCGGATGTTGTTCCTTCTGCTTTTGTTCCTTCTGCTTGTTGTTCCTTCTGTTGTTGTTGCTTCAGCCTGTTGTTCCTTCAGATGATGTTCCTTCTGCTTGTTGTTCCTTCTGGTGTTGTTCCTTCTGGTTGTTGTTCTTTCTGCTGTTGTTCCTTAATATGCTTGTTGTTCCTTCTGTTGTTGTTGTTCCTTCCGATGTTGTTCCTTCTTCTGTTGTTCCTTCTGTTGTTGTTGTTCCTTCCGATGTTGTTTCTTCTTCTGTTGTTCCTTCTGCTTGTTGTTCCTTCTAGTGCTGTTCCTTTTGCTGCAATTCCTTATAGTTATTGTTCCTTCTGCGGTTGTTCCTTCTGCCATCTGCTATTGTACATTTTGGTGTTGTTCCTTCTACTTGATAATCCTTGTGCTTGTTGTTCCATCTGCTTGCTGCTTGGCGATCCTGAATGTGACTTTCAAGGTTCCAATTACCACTCTCACTCTGAATATTGGGGCCAGTGAGTGCAGATCTGCCTTCTGTAGATTGTCTAAGGCAAAGGATGAATCGAGCAGGGTCCTCCATTAAGGCTAAGATTACCTTGAGACAACAGGCAGCCTTTATTTGCCAGCGAGTCTGCTTGCTTGTTTAAATCCCGTAGAATATGATATGAGTCAACTGTGTCGAAGTCTTTCAATGTGTTTCGAATTCTCTGCAAGGTTTTGTTTAAAGCTGGGTTAGTAAAATAATCTTTGGAGTTTAAGAGCTTAATCAGAAGCTCCGAGTCTCTGAATATTTGGATTATTTTATATCCTAACTCCTTCGCAATCTTGCAAGCTTTTAGGAGGTTGTAACTCTCTGCTTGATTGTTCGAACTTATGCCTAGGCCCCAGTTGTAGCTGATTTTATTCGATCTATCTGGGGAAAGAATCAATCCCCCTGTGCTTGTAGTGCCTGGATTACCCTTGGATGCTCCATCAAAGAAGATAGTGGCTTTTGGGGTTCCCTGCCACCACGTAAGAAAATCACCTTCAGAGAGACGCAGGCGCCAAGTAGGAGCTTTCATCGGTTTGTTGATTGAATCTTTCCTTTCTCCTGTCATGCAGGGTCCTATCCACGCAGAGACTTCTGCAGATAAAATAAATGCAAAAGCTGATTTGTCTATTATTTCCAACAAGAGAGCTTTTACTTTGGCAGCCACTTCCACTGATTTCGGGAGCCTGTTGTTGAAAACACACTCATTTTGAGCCAACCACACTTTCCACCAAAGGCATTTTGGAATAGCTTGCCAAATGTTTTTCCAGCCTGCGTTTTTAGTTTTTTTCTCTAGGTTTTGATCTGCCCAGGAGGTGTATAGAGAAACGACTGAAATCTGGGAGGGGGTGGGTATGCTAAGTCCGTAGAGGACCATCTTCCAGACTTCTTATGTGAAAACGCAGTCAACCAATAAATGGTCAGAGGTTTCGATAGCAGAAGTGCATAGGTAGCATCTAAAGGGGCCGTGGAAGCCTCTTTTGTTCAGATTTTCTCCTGTTAGTGCCTTTTTATGCATGAGTAACCAAGTGAATAAGTTCACCTTTGGTAGGCAAAAGGGAGACCAAACAGATTTCCAGAGCTTCTGTGTCGGCAAAGATGTGTGTGACTTGTAGAGAGGAGAATCCTTGAGCTACTGTATAAATTCTAGTTTTTCCATGCCCCCATTTATCTTTGGTTGTACGATGGACAGGGGCGAGGCTAGAGAGTGTTGCACAGAGCGAGAGTGCTGCACAAAGTGAGTTTTTTTGTGCTTTCAGAGGGTCAGGAATCCTTGGAAAAGTCCATCCTGCCCAATTCCCTTTGTTGTCCCACGAACATATGTCTGCAAGCTGGAGGAGCCCTTTGTTCATTAGCCAGATTTTTAAATCGTTACAGGAATTTAGGGTGGTCAATGGGGCATTCCCTTGAATGGTGTCCTCCCATAGTAATGTTCTTTGTCCATTACCTGGTATTTTGTATAAATGCTGTTGAATATGGTCGATACTTCTTCTGACTAAATTCCATATTGTTGTTCCTGTTGGAGTAGAAGCAGTTGTGAGGTTTCTCAGGGAGCCTCCCTTTAGGTATTTCTTCCAAAGGATCTTGTTGATAGGATGATTTTTATCTGCATACAATTGCCATATGATTTTTCCACCGAGAGCCAGATTTGCTAAGCCTGGGTCCCGTATCTGTAACCCACCTTGCTAGAGTGGTCTATTCAGGATATCCCATCTTACCAGATGTAACTTGCTTTGATTGCCCTTGCCCCCGTTCCATAGGAAGTCCCAGAGGAGTTTGGAAATCTGCTCCGTGGTAGACTTAGGAGCTAGCAAGAGGGAAGACTAGAATATGGGAAGGGCAGAGAGGACTGCCTTTATCAAAACTAGCTTTCTAGCCTTTGTTAGCCATTGGCCTCCCCAATAAGCTATTTTTTGCTTTTATCTTGCTAATTACTTCAGTCCATAGGGAGGGAGGGCTTGGTCCCAAGGTTAAGGGAAGGCCTAGATATTTGATCTTTTCCCACTTGTCATACCCAGGGAATCCCAATATGCAGGCAATTCGAAGAATAGTTGGGTGATCTACATTCCAGCCATAAACCGCACTTTTTCTTTTATTGATCAAGGCTCCTGTGATTAGACAGAAGTGTTGAAGGATTTCTTTGAATGCCTTTGTTATCTTTATCGAGGCCCCTCCCAAAAGGAGAGAGTCATCCGCAAAGAGTGCGTGGTTTATAGGATCCACCCCTCTTGCTACCTTGATACCTGGAATAGTGCCAACTTCCATTTCCATTGTCAGCTTTCTACTTAAGGATTCTACCAACAAGATGTAAAGAAAGGGTGACAATGGGCATCCTTGGTGGAGCCTTCTAGAAGCTTGGAAGAAGTCAGAAGGTCTACCATTCACCAGGGGGGGCTATCCAAGGTTTGAGAGTGCAGGCTTTTATCAAGTTGACAAATTCAGCACTAAACCGAAGGAGAGAAGGAATTTATAGAGAAATGAAAATTTAACTCAGTCAAAAGCATTTGACATATCCAACTTGATGAGCATGCCTTTTTCCTTCTGAGAATGGCTAGAGTGGAGGGATTCTTGCACTTGGATCACACTGTCTATGAGGTGCCTTCCTTTGACGAAACCGCCCTACAGAGGGGAGATCAGGTTTCCTAACAGAGGCTTGAGTCTATTGGCTAAGAGTTTGGCAAGGATCTTGTAGGAGGCATTGCAAAGAGAGATTGGTCGGAACCTGTCGAAAGATTCAGGGTTAACTTCTTTCGGGATAAGGGCAAGGAAGGTGGAGTTGGTGCACCCTCCCACTTTGGCTTTCTTTTGGAAGGCTTTTACCATTCTGAGAAGATCGAGTTTTATTACATTCCAGCAAGCTCTGTAGAAATGAATGGTGAAGCCATCCGGCCCAGGTACTTTGTCTAGCCGCATTGACCAAATGACTTCAACTATCTCTTTTTCAGAAAAAGGCAACATTAACCCAACGTTTACATCTGCAGTGACAAGAGAGGGGATGTTTGACAAAAAGTCGGCAGCCATGTCATCATCAGAAGAACTATCCTCCTGGAATAGGTGCTGAAAATGGGTTGTGGCTGCCTCTTTTATGAGAGACTGTCCTTTGATAACTCCCCCCTCCCTGTTGGATATTTTGGAAATGTGATTCCAAGAGAGACGGGATCTTCATTGTCTATGAAAGAAAGGTGTGTTTCTGTCTCCAGCTTGGAGCCAGAGGCTGCGAAACTTAAGGCGCCAGTATTCCTCTTCTTGTCGAAAGGAAAGAAAGGAGTTGAACTGGGTGTTTTGTTCGATGAGCAGCTGAGCTTTGGTGATTTCAAATCCTTCCATGCCTAACTGAATCTCAACTAAAGCCTAAACTATCTTTTGTCTATGGCTTGTTGGAGAGGAAAGGGGTTTTTTTTTGCCCAGGATTTTAATGCAGACTTAGTATATTTGAGTTTTTGTTCCCACACAAATCTGGGGGATCCTTCAACTGGTTCGACCAAATGTGAACCACTATTTCCATAAAGCCCTCTCTCGATACCCAAAGAGGGTTGAATCTAAAGGGAATAGGGCCCAAGTCCTCCTCTTTCTCTATCAGCAGCAAGATGGGGTTATGATCAGATGTTATTATGGGTATAATTTTTTAAGAGATTAAATGCTTCCCCTCCAGCAGAGTACTTTGGACTAGGAACCAGTCTAAACGGGCAACAATGTTGGCATTACCAACTCTATTGTTGGTCTAGGTATAACGACCTTTCTTAGGTTTGAGATCTAGAAGGTCCCATGCGAGAATCAGTGACTCCACTGAGGCATAGAAGGGATCTTTACCCCTTACTCTGCCTTTTGTCTCGTTTGGGTCTAGAGTGATGTTGAGATCCCCCGCCAAAATGATGTTTGGGGGGACATAGATTTCTAGGAAGCCTGAGAGAGAATTCCAGCAGTCCTTTTTTCCAGGAAGTTAACAAGAACATAAAGATTGAAGAGAGCTAAAGAAATCTTACTTGGGAGGTGTAGAAGATCTATATATATCTAGTGTTGGGTTGCAAAAGAGATTTTAAGCTGGAACATATCCTCCAACCATAAGGTTGCAAGGCCCCCTGAAATAACGTGGGCACTAACCGCTTTTCCTGAGTTCTTTTTCCATTTCGTTCGACTTAAAAATAGAAGAGCATTGTTGGCGAGGTAAATCCCCTCTGCGGACAGAGGCGATCCCACTAGCCCAAAATGGGTCTAGCAACAATCAATCAATGCTACCATGCAAATTCCTAGTTGCAAATTGAAAGTGGATTACGAGAACCAACCTGGAGTCCAACGCTAGTGTCGTAGAAGAGTTGATACTCCCGTTCCCTTGCTCCGGCAGGTCACGATCCTCACGATCTCCGCGAATGGATACCTGCACATGCAAAGAACGAAGCGAATACAAGCATAAAATCCACTAAATACAACTATATATCAGTCAGAAAAGATATAGATCAAACATTATCATAACGAACAATAAGAACGAAACCATAATGATAGTCGTTTATTAACGAATAATCAACAGAGAAAAATACAACCAAAGTTCTGACATTGAATCTCTCCTCTGGCTGGGCGAGCAGCTACATATGTCTTGCAATAGACCTTTCTCTCTCTTTGCTTATGAATACACAGCTCAGACTTCTGGCAGCATAACCTCCCTATGCTCCAAGACTCTTACTATCACTCAAGACAAGCGTTATCACTACTAGCACTATCACCACTACTCAAAAACTAGCTTGTCAAATGCATGAGGACAGAATTTTATAGATGGAGAAGGGGAAGAAAATACAATGAATCAAGACACCCATTATGGATTGGCATTATCTCCAAAAAGCCGTTGTGGATAGATGTAAGGGATAGATGATGAATCTCGACATCTAGAAGATTAGCTTTATCCTCAAAAGACTTCATGACTTGAAGGGAAAAAACATCCGGGCGCGCGTTTGTTAAAAATCTTTTCCAAACTCGGTTGGCGTGGGTGTTACTCTAAGACAGAGCGCCAATGGGCGCGCCTTCTTTTGAGGATCTCATTCATTGGCGCGGGTAGTACATTGTGGACCCGCGCTAATGGAAAAAGGGCACTTTTCAGGGATATTTTGCAGGAGGTGTCTTCAGGGCACATGAATTCCATACTTAGGGGAACATAATGCAAGTGTTTTTAAGTTATGTCACTGCTCACAGGTCCCGGAATGAGTCCTCCAAAGTACAGGAAAGGGGTAACAGGGACGGTGACCAATGGTGACAAATTACTGTGTAACAGATGCCCCCTAAAGCATGAGGCCCGAGAGAGAGAGAGGGGTGAAATGCTTTACAAGAACACATGTAGCTGCCGCCAAGAATCTGCATCGAGAGATACAACTGATAGCTCAAGTACATGATATATGTGGTATGGTCGCAGCCATCCATAAGAGAGTACATAATAATCTAGATCCATAGTATGGGAGCAGCCATCTGGTTAGCATCAATGAATCGACTCAGGTATGGTCACAGCCATCCAGTGAATGAGTCATGTAACAAGAATCACGCCTGGATTACAACAGACAAAATCCAGGGTCTTGCGCTCCATCTCGACCCGAACAAAAGTACAAGTTCAAGCATGCGAATATATGAGCTGAAGTCGAACATGCATGAACATCGTCTGATTAGCAGTCAATAATGAAAATTGTTAACAGACGCGAGAGGTACCACCAATAATGACAATGGCCCTCAAGGTACTATAGGTACAATCTACGGCATGCGAATTATTGATCTGGCGTCGAACACCCGTAGAATCATTCGATCAGAGGCCAATGATGAAAACCTCACGTCGAACACGAAGAACCTGCCATTGAGGCATGCAGGCTCCAAGGCACCGGAAGGGAGTCTCTAGATCAGCTTCCTGGATAATGAGCTGAGGTCGACAGGAAGTGACCTTGATCGAAGGTGGGCCATAATGTTTCCCACATCATCGACACGAGACAGAGAGATAATGTTGTGAATCAGGATTATGTGAGCTATCAGAGGGAGGTTGTTTTTCTGCAGAGGTCAACTTCTCTTGAACATATCGGCGGCACGACAGTGGAATTGGCAGTATTTGACATCAATGGATCAGAGGTCATGGTGACGAGGCAATGAGAAGATGAGAGGTCAAACAGGATTATCCAAATCCACGGAGGAAAGTGAAAAATGAGATGAGATATCCCCACCCAGACACGAAAGCAGACAAGTGCCATGTTCAAGAGCGACATACTGCCGACACGACAATAATTATGGTTCCATTTTCCCCCGCCATTTTTGGCGAGTACCCCAATTATTTTTAACAAGCTTGATGGGGATAGCATATGCTTGTGGTGCGTCATTTCGACAGAATCCGATGTCATCAGGTTTTAACGAGTCTGACAAAGGAAGAACTCGGCGTCTTTTCATGTTTAGAGAGTTTGAAAAGACAGCAGAAAAGGAAACTCCAAGGGTGTCCTTTTTCGTAAAGTTGTGTCTCTCGACCCCGAAAAAGTATAAAACAATGCTCGAAAGAACTGCCCGACCATTACGATCGAGGAGTACTTTTCATAAATAGTGATTTCGACCTGAAAAAGTAAAAAAGTGATCAAAACCACGTCGTTTCGTAACCATTAATGAGTCTGAAACGAAAAAAAACCAGTAATCTTATTATGTTTTAACGGTCGACAAAAAGAACTTAAAACGACCGCCCCTTATTAACGTTTAACGAGTCAAGAGGAGTAACTCGGCAATCTTTTCGTCTTTAAACGGTCAGAAAAGAGCTGAAAGCGGACCTCAAAGTAACTTTTTCACATGTTTTACCGAGCTTGAAAAAGTAGAAAAAAAAAAACTCGTTTCGTCGCTTGAGTTGCACCAACACCTGTCATCATACCAAAAACAGCGTAAAACCCATTTTGATATAAATATATTCAAAAATACCCAAAAAATAATATTTTTAATGCATTTTAGGTCAAAAAATGCTATAAAATAGCAAAATGGTAAAAAAACAAATTCACTTTTTACTTTTCACCTTGTGAGTTTACCATTGGAGGGTTTCGGGTACAAACTTCAACCGTCGATTGTGATCAATCCAAGAAAGCAATCGAGCCACCGTCTGGAGCAGGTAAGAGGTCTTGTCCTTAGCTTCATTTTCGTTCTATTTTTTCAGTTTTCCATCCACAGACAGATCCCCTGCAAGGGGATTTGCAAAATTTAGGGTTGCGCCATTGGCGCGGGTTTCCCACTCGGGACCGCGCTAATGGGATTATTTTCCAAAAGGGGGCGCACCATTGGCGCGACTGTTTTGAAAACAGTCGTGCCACCCGCGCGACCTAATTTTCCCGTGGATTTTATCGTTAATTTCACAAATTTCCTTGAATTATGGTTTCACTAGTGATCTAATGATGGTATTTTCAACTTTATGGTTGCAGGGATTCGTCAAAATGGTTGTAGAATGGAGAGAAAGAGAGCATGATGCTATAGATGCTCTGGCACTAGAGGATGAAGCCTGCATGGATGCTTTGAGGGATTGTGGCTTAAAGAAGTTTTTCCTCACCTCCTATTTGCGTGCACAACCGAAGCTACTACGATTTATCATGGATGCTTGGGACATAGAGGATCAGGTATTCCGCTTGCGAGATCAGACATTGGAGATGGATGTTTCCGATGTCTATTTTATCACTGGGTTATCGCGGAGAGGTGCACGACCCATTTTGACTGGAAGTAGGCCTTCCGGAGAAAAGATGGGGGAGGTGATGGACCGGGTTTGTCCGGGGGCACAGTTTGGACAGAACAGTGCCAAGGTAGATATTGTCACAGTTCCAAACCTAGTGCTACGGGTGATACTATTCACTATTACACGGATGGCGGGGGTACAGGCGCCCCATGAGGCCAGCAAGAATCATTTACTGCTGGCAACCGAGTGTCTCAACCCTACTCTGTTTGACTGGGCCACAGCTGTGACCCTTAACATCAAGAGACAGCTTACGAAGTGTAAGCATGGGGGCAACAAACAGTTCGGGTATGGATCCATTGTGGTATCCTTCTTCTTGGAGCGACTGCCGATTTTCCGGATTCAGGGAGGTATAGTGGCAGATCCAGTGCCACGGGAACCGAGGATGACTCGATGGGCAGCACTCATGCCCAGAGGAGGAGGGGGCCAGCAGATGGCCTGGAGGCCCGAGTTCTTCATATGGCTTCGTCACCAGATGATCGTTATAGAGGATTGGCCCTATGCGGGCACCGATTTTACTGGAGACCCAGATCTCCCATTGCCTGCGGGAGAAGACTGGGATGAGGAGCTTGGTAAGAACTCTTTGTGTTTTTGATGTTTTTTATGTATTTAATAATTTTTTTTTTGTAATACATGCATGTCTCTGACAACAGCTATATATATGTATGCAGATGTTGGTGCAGAGCGACCAGTTGGTCTGTCTCACATAGCACGGAGGGTACAACCCGCAGCCGACCCTCAGGTAGAGGGTGGTGTGGGTGAAGAGCTAGTACAGAACCTTGAGGGACTCACTCGAGGGATTCCAGACTATGCCAGATTGGCGGATGTGCCCTTCGTGTACCAGAGGCACACAGTGGGAGTACCGACTCGCGTCCACCGTCTACTGAGACGTTTGGTGCGAGCGGTGACATGCTATCATGAGCATCACCGTGATTAGACGCCCAGGTTTCATTTTTGCATATTTTTTAGAGACATGTTGTCTCCGGCCATATGAGATTCGAACATGTATTAATTTTTTGGACTATGTAACGCACACGGCGCAAACATTATGACACACACGTATATATATACATATGCCTATGGTTTATTATTGTGCTTTCATGTGCTTGCTTGTATAATGTTTTGATTACAAATTACGCAAATGTCTATCTAATACATGATTAGCCAATGCATCATATAACGTGTTTAATTGTCGTGGAATATGCTGATATGTGATAAAATCAAAGTTCCTTTCTAACAATCTCACACGTAAATACAACCTTAGAATGCGATGGTCTCTGACAGAATATTGCCCGTTGAGCTGGTGGACGACAAGTTGAGAGTCCAGGTTCACTACCAATGCACGAATGTCGAGATTAATTACTTCAGCAAGTAGCTCGATTACAGCACAATATTCGGCGACATTGTTAGTGGTACGACCCAAACACACACCTTGAAAATCTATCAGCTCGCCATAAGGATCATAGATCACCCACGCCGCAGAGGACAAGTTGCGAGTACTGCGGCAGGCACCATCAGCGAAACCAACATAAGGTGCATCAGACATCTGCACAAGAAGCGAAAGACACAATAAGTGGCAGTTACGCCTTTAAAACTGACACACATACACACAACACACCTGCTAAAGTACATGTATGTACAAAATAAAATGTACAAGCATCATGCATAGTACTTTTTCAAGTACAGCCCATTTCGGGGCTTCCCGAGAGGGTTCCCTTCATAATCAATTAGCTCGTAGGCCCCTTTTTGCAAAACTTTCTTGACAATGTAAGGGCCTAGCCACATAGGCTCGAGTTTTCCTGCTCCCAACTTATCATTTGCCTGATCATATAGCAGGACTAAATCTCCCTCAACAAAAGAACGTGGATGGACAGTCTGATCGAAGTGAGTCTTGACTCGCTTCTTTTGTGTTTCGATGGCCAAAGAGGCTAGGCGACGGGTCTCATCTAGCCGTTCCAGGTAAAGAAGGCGTTCTTCTAATGGAGTAGTGTTGGGAAGTAGCTCGACAGCCAATTTTAATGAAGGGATTTCACATTCGATTGGAAGGGTAGCCTCTAGTCCATAAACTAGTTGAAATGGAGTGAAACCAGTGGCATCCTTCACGGAGGTTCGGTAGGCCCACAAGGCAGGGAAAACCATCAGATGTCAGTTAGACTTATGCATGCCAACGGTACGCTGAAGCATTGTAACCAAAATCTTATTGATAGCTTCAACTTGGCCATTGGACTGAGGGTAGTATGGAGTCGAACTATCGTGTTGTAAGCCTAGCTGGGTTGTTAGTTCCGTCATCATATGATTACGGAAATGCTTCCCGTGATCAGTGACGATGGCTTGAGGGACGCCAAATCGCGAGATAACATGGTTGAATAAAAATTGCGCCGCTGTGTAACCGTCTTCAGTTAATGTAGGGATCGCCTCAGCCCATTTAGTAAAGTAATCGACGGCAAAGATAATAAACCCATGCCCCCCGGCCGAGCGAGGGTTACAGGTCGTATAATCAATGCCCCATTTGGCAAAAGGGCCGACGGTGACAACAGGGTGCAATGGAGCGGGAGGCGCTCGCATCTTCCGCTGGTATATCTGGCACTCATGACAAGAGCGGACGGCAAGAATGCAATCCTTGAAGATAGAGGGCCAAAAGTAGCCAGCACGGAGGATTTTTTGGGCAGTAGCGTATCTGGACATGTGACCACCACAGGCACCAGAGTGGCAGTCATTCAAAACACGCTCAGCTTCCTCGAGAGTTAGACAACGGCGGAGAACCGAGTCGGCGCCGAGGCGATAAAGTGTGTCCCCAATGATACGGTATGGTTGAGACTGATGACGAATCCTTCGTCGAGCGTCTTTGGACACGCCAGGGCGAAAGGAGGACGTTTGCAGATATATAATGATATCCCCGTACCAGGGGTCGAGGGTGCTAATGAGAAATAAAGTCTCATCCGGAATTTGATCCTCTACGTGAGAGGGCGGGGAAGAAGATGGCAAAGAGCAAAGTAACTCAGCAAATACAAGGGATTTCTTGGACTTGGCAGTGGTAAATTCCAAGTCGAACTCTTGGAGGATGACAATCCACTTTGAGTACTTGCCCCCCAGCAACTGGCGTGACAAAATATACGTCATGGGGTTGCAATCAGAAATCACGGTGGTAGTGCGCAGCAGAATGTAGTGACGGAAGCGTTGGACAGCACAAACGACGGCTAAAGCCAACTTCTCAACATAAGCATATCGAGTTTCCGTGTCTAAAAGGTTGCGGCTGAGATAATAGATAACATGCTCAGTGTCATCATCGTCAGTTTGAACAAGAACCATGCCGATAGTGGTGTCGGCGGCAGCCAAATACAGAGTGTAGTCACGATAATAGTTCGGAGGACGGAGCAATGGAGCAGAAACAAGGAGACCCTTGAGACGCTCAAAAGATTCCTGAGCGATGGTATCCCAATGAAAAGGGACATCTCGCTTTAGTAACCGTGTGAAACCTTTAGCCACCTCGACATAGTTTGGAACGAATCGTCTTAGAAAATTTGCTTTACCCTGCAAGCTTTGCAATTGCTGTAAAGAAGCAGGGGGAGGAAGATTCACTATAGCTTCGACTTTAAGGGGATCCAAACGGATGCCCTCTCGGGAGACGACAAACCCGAGCAGTCAGCCAGATTCAACGCAGAAGACACATTTGTGAGGATTGAGTCTGATTCGGTAGTGTCGACAGCGACGAAAGATATCGCGAAGGTGAGTAGGGTGGTCCTGACGTTTGGCTGAATGAGCAGGGAGATCATCCAGGTATGGCTGTACAATGTGTCGAATGTCATGGAAAGCATAGGACATTGCACGTTGGAAGGTAGCACCGGCATTTTTAAGACCGAAAGGGAGCTTCTTATAGGCAAAAGTGCCCCATGGGCAGATAAAGGCGGTCTTGTGTTGATCAGCGGGAGCAATATTGATCTGGTTATATCCAGAAAAACCGTCCATAAAAGAGTACATTTCACTTCCGGCACACTCGTCAATAATTTGATCAATGAATGGTGTGGGAAAATTATCTTTAGGACAGGCCCGATTTATATCACGATAATCGACACAAACACGGATTGTACCCTGTTTTTTATTCACAGGTACGATATTGGAAACCCAATCTGTGAGCGGGATAGGATAAATAAAACCGGCTTTAAGAAGCTTCTCTACTTCGGCCTTAATAGCTGCAGCCTTTCGGGGGTGTACAGGGCGTAAACGTTGACGAACAGGCTTAGCACCTGGGTACGTGATTATCTCATGCACCACTATGCTAGGATCAATGCCGGGCATTTCTTCATAGGACCATGCAAAGACGTCACGAAATTCGCGAAAAAGATTGGAATAAAGTTGAATCTCCTCCGGAGTACAAGTGACTCCAATGTGAAGATGTTCGACAATCCCTGGTTTCACAGAGATGTCGATGGGCTGGGTTTGCGTAATGTTTGCCATATTTCCTTCAGAAGACACCTGATAAACCTGAATAGGTGTTTGAAATGGGAGACAAGGAGCAAACCGCTCGAGGCAAGTCAGCATATCCTGATGGGCAGGGAGAAACGAGGAACGATGGTGAGAATCATGCCAAGGAGGTTCCTCGAGAGACATAGTCTCAATAATGGCTTCGTCGGAAGGGAATGTTTCTTTTAAAGGATCCGAAGAAGTCTCATCTACAAGCCCTGAGGATGGAGTGAACAAGTGGAGAACTTTACTCGAAGGAGCAAGTTCAGAAGAGGGAGCCGATGCAGCAATGATTTCGACATAGTTGAGTTCGGCCGGACTCAACGGCATCTGGTCGCCCCAAGAATCTACTTGGTCAGTGGGAGGGAGGATCCACGAATCAGAACAAGTAGTAATCATATTAACAGAAGCGACGTTAGGAGGTGGGAGCGGAAAAACACCCATAAGGGCGGGATCTTTGAAAAGTCCGGCTCCCAGACTCTCAGATGATTTCGAGGTATGCTCCACAAAAGGGATGTTGCCTTCAGAAGAGGAAGCGAAGAATGATAGCTGGTCTACAGTAACAATCTTCCCTTGATGAGGGAAACAGATGATACGAAACAAAGATGAAGCTACAGCTTGCATCGCGTATATCCAGCTACGTCCGAGAAGGAGGTTGTAGGTAAGAGTAGCATCAACAACTTCAACTTCCATTTCGACCGTCTTCCCTTCCAAAGAGATGGGCAAACGTTGGAGTATACCATAAGGACAGGATGCTCTTCCATCAAAAGCTTCCAAGGTTGTGGGAGACTGGCTCAGCGTCGGAGATCCAATAGCTTTCCAACAAGCAATGACTGTACGGTGAATCGTTTTGGAATCAATAATAACCTGTATAAGGAATGCGATTTGGGGAGGCAGTCTCTGCGTATGGCGTTCCAAGTCAAAAGTAATTAAATCCGAGTCGGCTGGATCTATGCCACCGATAGCAGATAGCAAGGACTTCCTCTGAGAAGGGCAGCTCTGGAGAACTTCTAAAGTGGACATAGCCGATGGAGTCTGAGCTAAGTCCTCAACGATATTGTAGTGCTGTGCAGACCGGGCGTTTAGGTTGTAAGAAGATTTCCGGAGTACTCCTTTTGGAGGGGGTCGAATAGGCGTCTCAGTACTAGGTCTCTCGATGTGGAGCGGGCCTGAACTGAACGGAGGAGCACTGGAGGGGACCTCAGGCTCTTTCCCGGCAGATGACGGATAATCTTTTGTTCGAGTACTGATATTGACAGGTATCGTTCCAGCCATAAACACTTGAGAACCGAAGGAAGAGGGAGGCTGAGAGGGGTCAGCCACCATTTGAGTTTGTTGTGAGGGAAAGGGTTCTTTGAGCACCGCAGGAATCCCGGGAGCGCCTTTCAACAAACGACTAACTTCGAACCGCCTAGGGCAGTCTTTGGTATAGTGATCTTCATCACAGATAAGACAAGGATACTTGGGTTTGCGCTTGGCACCTTCCTCGGGCGGAGGTTTAGGGGAGTCCTGTTTAGGTTGATCTGGCTTATTCTTCGCTTTCCCTTTCTTCTTTCCTTTCGAGGCTTTGTCTGCCGTGGTGGACTGGACGGTATTGACCTCGGAAGTAATATTCGAAGTGGGTGTTACCTGAGAAGTGTGTTCATTCGAAGCAGTTGATTTTTGCTTCCCAGGGTTCGCGGAATTTTTCTTCGAGGACGAATTAACAGAACCAATAATACCGTCAACAGTTGGTGTTGGCGGGGCTTTGGATGTTCCTGGTCTCGGGGCGTCAGGCAGATAATCATACAATGTACCTGACTGAGAATAAACCAAGTCAAGGTACTGAGCGCGCGCGATAGCTTGCTCTTCAGTGACACACGCCCCCATGGCAATGTCCTGAGCTATCGGAGGAACGAACGAAGTCGTAAACCAATCGGTAAGAAGTTGGTCGGGAATCCAAAATTTGATCATACGTCTACGCCGTCCCCATTCATGGATATGATTAGAGATATGCGTAGCCGTTGTCTGTCTTAAGGATGTCAGGAGGTGTGTACCCGTTTCATATCGAATGGGCAACTGAAAATGAGTGAGAAATGCCATAGCCAACGAGTTGAAATCCTGAAAGGATTCGCGATTAAGCTCAATATACCACTTAGCTGCAGAGCCAGTGAGAGTCCTTTGAAAAAGGAGAAGCCGAATTGAGTCATCAAGCCATGAATTAGATGAACACCACAGGTGATAAGTCATGACATGAGCTTGTGGATCTTCATTAGCTTTACCATTGAATTTTGGACAGTCACCGGGGATTTTCGTTGGAACCGGAGGCCAATATGGATTATGGAGAATAGGATCATTGGTCAATTTGGACACATCCGGTAATTCTAAAGTCGCTAAGAAAGGTAACTGAGGATTGAAGGACATCGGGGGCTGCTGGTAGGATGGAGCACCAGGGTTCCAACCAACTGGCGGTTGCCCCCATGGGCTTGGTCCGGACGGATTTGGCCCCATAGGGTTTTGTCCGTAGGGATTTGGGTTCTGCCCCCCAGCGTTCCATGGATTACCAAACTGTCCTGCAGGAGCGCCATATGGTTGCGGATAATTCTGATAAGGATTCGCCTGCAGTTGTTGATAATTTTGATATGGGGCAAACGAAGGTTGCCCTTGAGGTTGCTGGTAACCATACGGGGGCTGGACTCCAAACTGAGTTTGAGAAACAGGCTGAGTTTGATAGACTGGTTGGGATTGAATTCCAACTTGCATTTGAAGACCGGATGGGGTCTGGGGTCCAGCCTGGGGCAAAAAACCGGGTTGAGCAGCGCCAGAAGGATGTCCTGTAGGTTGGGCTATCTGGCCGGAAGGATGACCTTGTTGATATTGAGGTTGGCCTACCTGCCCAGAAGGTTGTACTTGCTGGGGGTGGAATTGTTGTTGCACAAGGGGAGGTTGTCCTAACGGACCAGATGGCCGAGTGGGCTGGGCAGTTGGTTGGCCTGATTGGATTTGAGGCTGACCGACTTGCCCAAAAGGTTGACTATACTGGACGATGGGCTGACCATGTGGTTGAGCAGTTTGTCCAGATATTGAACCATACTGGACATTAGGTTGGTTTGGGTTAACATATGATTGACCAATTTTTCCAGTAGGATAACCTTGCTGGATACCAGGTTGGGCTTGTTGAACAGAAGATTGACCTGAGTTACCAGAAGGTTGAGCATAAGAGGTGAAAGACGGACCACCAGAAGCGAAAGGGTTTCCCTGGAAGGGTTGCCCTTGTTGGTCTTGATGAGGTGGTCTTTGGGATTGCGCAGACGATACTTGGCCACCATGAAAAGAGGTGGGGCCCCAATCAATTGACAGTGGAACTGAAATCTCAACAATCGGTTGAGACGACAAAGGCCTACCAAGATGTGGTAAATACTGATCGTATGGCCCCTCTGCTGGGACGTTTGACGTAGGATCAAAGACTCCGAATAAAGAAGCCGAAGGACGACTGAAAATAGGAGTCGAAGAAGCTACACATACCGTTGGAGCGGTTGTGATTGAGGTAACAGACGTACTGCGACTTTGTGGAGTAAAAGGCTCCGTGGTGGGAAAAGCGAGTTGTGACCAAATAGAACTCGTGAAAGGAGTTCCAGAGGACATAACATCCTTTAATGCTTTATAGCCTGGAGGTAGTCTCCCAGTAGTAGGAGTGCTACTAACAAGTGTAGGTTCCGTTGCGGTGGGAATTTCACCGCTCGTCGCAACGGATTCTTCAGTCGAAGTAGGGGATACGTCCTCCATGTCGGAGGAAAAAGGTGGGACTGAAACACGAGGAGAAGTGTATTCCCAAAAAGGGATACCGTCCTCAGAAGGTTCCCAAACAGGGTTCCAATGAAACTCGTAAGTCTCGTCGCCTGGAGCACGAGAATTAATCGGTTGTATACTCGGAACAACAGGAAGAGTTTCACTCACAACCGGTATCTCGGCAAAGGAAGAAGACGAAATTGGTAATTCCGCCAGGATGAAACTTCACAAAATCCTAGGGAATCTAACGAGACAAAACCCTACTCAAACTAACGCAAACAAGATCTAACCGGGTAAATGTGTATCGTGGCCGAATAAATTTTAAGACAAAGGAACTGAACTTGACCTTTTCATGTTTTAAGAGTCGAGAAAAGGACAAAAAGATGACTCTAGTCTCCTTCGAATATTTAGTGAGCCCGAAGTGACAAATGCTCAGGTGAACCTTTTCTTTTAAGGAGTCCGAAAAGGGTCAAAAGTGACTACTCTGGAGAACTAGGCAAAAGGTTTACCAAACAATCCGTAAAACTGCTTATACACCTTGGCAATCAGATGAAAACCAAGGACTTTCCGCACGGCAGTCAATCTTCCCAAATGCTGTGTTCAGTGCATTACGGCTTGTAAGGCGGCAGACACGGCTTCCTGTGGATAAAGGATGATAACCTAGTGGGGTCTCCACATATACTTGATGGTACGTGGGAGCACAAATCCATGCTAGACCACTATCGAGTCACAAAAGGAGGAATCACCCAACCATAATGTGAAACAACAGTGACTAGGTATAACGACGCCGGAATGTGATCTCTCAGAATTCCTAAATGCAAGCTATATGCCAAAATATATCATTTCATTCAATGAATGCTAACTACAGAAGAGTTGAGATCTTTCAAACAAACAAAATGATCATCAAACAATCAACAAAGATCCTAATGCAGCTAATAGCAATAAATGAAACTTTTCCTTTCTTTTTTTTTAAAAGTGACTAATTGCCAATAACAATGAAGAATGCTAACTAATATAATGCAAAAAGATCATTTGTTTTTTTTTTTTTAAATGGCATAATGCACTTAAACAAATCTCGAGAGATGTTAACAAGCGTAAACAGGCAAATTTCACTCAATGCAAATAGAACCAAGTCTGAAACACCAAGACAAACTGTCAAAACAAGGAGAATCACAAAGACCTCAAACGAAGCCAAGCAAAATCCAAACGAGCTAGAGGTGAATTGCTCGAAGCACAGAATAATAAGTTTTGACAACCACTAGACAAGTGCAGAAAACAACCAAAAAGTCGACTGGACAATCAAAGAACCAAAAACTCCCACGGAAGGCTCGATATACAAAGCCACTAGATGCTCTAGGGCTGGGATATAAGATCGATGGAAATAGGCAAACACCCGAAGGATAAAGGTAAAAAACCAGTCAAACAGAGTTCTGACACACTCCAGTAGCTGAAAAGGATGTAAAAAGACAGAAATCTGAGTTTAAAAAGCTTCCAACAAACAAACTGGCAAAGTTCACAGGACTGGCGCGACTGTCAGCCTGTAACTCGCGCTATTAAGGAATTAGCGCGAGTTGCTTTTGTGCAACCTGCGCCAACTGGCGCGACTGTCAGGTAGAAAAACGCGCTAATAAAGTTTGCTGGCCTAAAAAATAAATCAAGCAGTCCAGGGTCTGGTCGACAGTATTCAGACAGATCAAACAGCAAGAAACAACTTAAAAACTAACCCAGAAAGCTTATTTACGCAAGCAAGCAAGAGAAAACCAAAATGCAAGACAAACTCCAAGCTGTTCGGTTCGTAAACCAAACCGGAGATTGACTGAAGTGGCGTTGATCTACTTCGCTAATGCAAAGCAATAGCGTTTCGAAGGCTGCCTGGCCGTACTTCAGGCTCCGTCCAAGGTTTATGAATCAAACAACAAATAGCTTCCCCAGCGGAGTCGCCAAATTGTTGGCGAGGTAAATCCCCTCTGCGGACAGAGGCGATCCCACTAGCCCAAAATGGGTCTAGCAACAATCAATCAATGCTACCATGCAAATTCCTAGTTGCAAATTGAAAGTGGATTACGAGAACCAACCTGGAGTCCAACGCTAGTGTCGTAGAAGAGTTGATACTCCCGTTCCCTTGCTCCAGCATGTCACGATCCTCACGATCTCCATGAATGGATACCTGCACATGCAAAGAACGAAGCGAATACAAGCATAAAATCCACTAAATACAACTATATATCAGTCAGAAAAGATATAGATCAAACATTATCATAACGAACAATAAGATGGGAACCATAATGATAGTCGTTTATTAACGAATAATCAACAGATAAAAATACAACCAAAGTTCTGACGTTGAATCTCTCCTCTAGCTGGGCGAGCAGCTACATATGTCTTGCAATAGACCTTTCTCTCTCTTTGCTTATGAATACACAGCTCAGACTTCTGGCAGCATAACCTCCCTATGCTCCAAGACTCTTACTATCACTCAAGACAAGCGTTATCACTACTAGCACTATCACCACTACTCAAAAACTAGCTTGTCAAATGCATGAGGACAGAATTTTATAGATGGAGAAGGGGAAGAAAATACAATGAATCAAGACACCCATTATGGATTGGCATTATCTCCGAAAAGCCGCTGTGGATAGATGTAAGGGATAGATGATGAAACTCGACATCTAGAAGATTAGCTTTATCCTCAAAAGACTTCATGACTTGAAGGGAAAAAACATCTGGGCGCGTGTTTGTTAAAAATCTTTTCCAAACTCGATTGGCGCGGGTGTTACTCTAAGACAGAGCGCCAATGGGCGCGCCTTCTTTTGAGGATCTCGTTCATTGGCGCGGGTAGTACATTGTGGACCCGCGCTAATGGAAAAAGGGCACTTTTCAGGGATATTTTGCAAGAGGTGTCTTCAGGGCACATGAAGTCCATACTTAGGGGAACATAATGCAAGTGTTTTTAAGTTATGTCACTGCTCACAGGTCCCGGAATGAGTCCTCCAAAGTACAGGAAAGGGGTAACAGGGACGGTGACCAATGGTGACAAATTACTGTGTAACAAGCATCTTCTTCTATCTTTGTCTCTTGGAGCAGGAGAATGTCTAAGGTTTCCATTCTTAATAGATCTTTTACTGCTTCAGCTTTCAGAGGATTTCCCAGACCCCTGCAATTCCAAGAGACAATCTGCATTATTTACTAGAGAGGGGCGGTGCAGACCCACCCTTTGGGGGTCTGGTCCTTGTGTTTCTGCCTAGTGACATTTTGATAGTGGACTGACTACCCTGCATCTTTAGTCACTCCGCCTCTTCTTCTCTAATATCCTTGCGAGACTTCCTTCCTGCCTTTTTGTTGGATTGCTCAAGAGGTTCATCTTCAGAAGAACCAGGACTGTCTATCAGCTTTTTCTTTTTGGTCATTTCTGCATAAGAGGGTGGGGAAGTGGCGCCTACTGGAGGGCCCTGATTTTCCTGTTGGATTGCATCTAGACAAGGGGTTTCTGCAATGGCTTTTGCAATTTGTTCCTGAGATCTTGAGTTTATTTCTATATCTGCTATCTGTTCCATGTTCTGTTGCACCTCTCCCTCTTCAAGTTCTGGTTGGCCTTCTGGAGGGTTTAGAGCAGCAAAAGGATTTGTTGAGATGGTGGTGTTGAGGGACAAAGTCCCCTAGGGTTTTGGGTCAACACCCTAGCAGAGTGGGGGTTATCTACAATAAGAAACAAGCATTCCACATAGCCATGATACTTAAATAAGCAAACTACGCGAAGAGAGGTGCACCTGGGGGTCCTTCGTTCGAGTAGATCTAGCCACGGTCCAAACCCTCTTGGAGTTCCTTTCGATCCTTAGACCTGAAAAACAACCAATTCAAAGAAGCATAGTAATATATGGACCAAGTATCATATAGAAATCAACTTCATAACATATTGAAAGGTAGTTAGTTATACAATTGAAACAATTATTCATACGTAAACCATAACATTAACATCATATGCATGAAGAAGATTGATTTCGGGAACAAGACAAATGTTTCTTTATTGTAGATAACTAAAACAAAGCAAGGAATGACATCACCTGAACCTTCCCCTCGCTAGCTCCAAGCGGAACCGTCCTCCGGATCCGTCCAATCCCAAGTCTTCAAAAGGCTCCTTCCATGACTCATACAAAGATATCTCAACTAGTGAAATAACATCAAAGCTCAAGGAAACAAGGGTTTCCTGTAATGGGGGGAGTGCTGGAAGCACAAGGATCTTCAGACCTGATCAGGGATAATCTCAACAGAGTAATTTTCTCTCTATTCTCTCCTCTTAGGCCTTCCCATTGAAGCCTTTTTATACTTCTCCCAGAGTAGTTTTTTAGTTGGGAATTCGTTGGGAACAGTTGGGCCACGGGCACTAATAGGTAATCAACAGGTAAAACCCGTTATCTCCCCCCGAAATTAAGGAGATTTATTTTTTTTAAAGTGTTTTAAGACATATACGTGGGTTGGGTATATACTGACCCACGTACACACGCATTTAGCTCAGGGAAATGTCACGTATAGGGAGTAAAACACTGTTTTTTTAAGTATTTGGACCAGGTCTGGAAGGAGGGGTTTCCCTAGGCCATAAATGGAGCATCACAACTATCAAGGGTGAGATTTGGAACTATAACAGATGCCCCCTAATATATGAGGTCAAAAGGGGAACATGATGGCCGAAATGTATTAAGTACATGGAAAGGAAACCTATCAGAAACTGAGAAGGACTGCACCAGATTTAAGCCTACCAAGCCACAAAAGGAGATCAGAAAGAAACCCATGCTCAGAGAAAATAAAGCATGTCCGCATATCAAGTACAAGAGGATCCACTAAGTATACAAGTATAAGAGACTGGAAATACATAATGGATCATCTGATCACGATCGAACAAGTACATGTCTGAATATCACATATAAGAATGTCAATGATGCTAAAAGATGAAGCTGATCACTGATATCAAAGACTGATCCCAATAGTACCAAATGAACATGATGGAATAAGATGGTACTACACTGCAAACTTGGGTGCCAGCATATAGGATGTCGCCATGAATGACTGCAACATATAAGGTGGAATGGTATCAACTAGCAGCAACAGGAGCAACTGTCAAGTGAACCAATGAATGTTGATGCAACCTGAGGTCTTCATCGACCACCGTGGTACATTTCTACACAATGGGAATAAATGATCTGAAGTCGACCATGTGAGAAATCATTTGATTACCGATCATTGATGTATATTATTAACAAACACGAGACTACTCATCGATATTGATAATGAGAATCAAGGTATCCAGTACAATCTAACAAGTGTGAATAGATGAGCTGAAGTCGAACACCTGTAAGAATCTATCAATCATGAGACAATGATGATTTCCCACTGTTGATAGCGAAGGATTTGCCACTAATGACTGCAAACCCCAAGGTACTGCCAAATGGACCCTAGACCTGTGCCCCAGAGCAATGAGTCATAGTCGTTGGGGAAAGATCCACTAGAAGGAAAGCATTAAGGCATCCTTCATCAATCTAGCGCAAGTGTAACCTGCGGGCCAATAATGTGGAAGGAATCGGACGAAAAAGATGCAGTAACCCAACCGAAGCACGTTTTTGGAGTACACAAGATGTGGCTAGCACACGATAGAAACCCTCTGAACCAACCAATAATGAAAGCTGACACAGAGGCGAGGTATCCACCAATAGGGTCAAATGGAAACCAAGGTACTGCACAAATCCCAATGTGTGATAGTGTAAGCTGATGTCGAACACAAGGGAAACCACTCAGTCAAAGACCCATGATATTGATCGATGTTGAGCACAAGGTGACCTATCAATAATGAAAATAGGGCCAGGGTGTGGCTCCAGGCCTATCCTCAGAGCAAGATGTCGTCGTCGATAAGGACAAGACCCGCCAACAAGAAGTCAATGGAGACCTTCTCAAACCAGCACGAGTAAAGGACCAATAGAATTGATGTGATGATAGACAAGACACTGACAACCAGGGATGGTCGATTGAAAAATGAGTCAAGAGACACCGTAGAGAGGCCGACTCAGGCTAACTTCCCTTGAACAAATGCACAACTCAATGATGACTATGTGGCAGCATATGATGATTCTGTATAAGTTCGTCTTGCAGGAGGCACGAACGAACTCTCCATATGATTGGAAGAGATAACCAATCGAAGAAGGACTGACTCAATAACAAGGTTAAGGCGTACCTAAGTCAAACTAAATCCCGCCCAAATGGAGGAGACTTTGTTTTGAGTGCTTTGTTCAAGGGCGACACAACTGACTCTAGCTACCAACAATAAATGGAAATATTGTCCCGTCCTCGCTCTTTTTTAAATATATAATTTTTTTTCTTTTTCTTTACGCTGGAAAAAGAATAAAAGAATGTTATAGTACAGTGGAAAGAATGAGTGTCGGTGAAACAGATGATCTAGTTCTTGCGATTGGAACCATCCTATGCTCAATGCAGGAAGGCGAAAAACTATTCAAAGACACTCAAAGGTATGTTCCTTCCACGGGTCATAGGGTGTCGAGTTGCAGAAACTAAGGGATTGAAGGTTTGATTTTGCAGATGACATGGTCAAAAAGTGGCTTAAACACGAGTCCAAGTGAAGCCGGGTCAAGGCTAAAAGGTGCAAATGGTCAAAATGCAATGCAGTAGTACAACTCAACACGAAGGAGCCTCCAGGGTATAAGGCCAGAATGAAACGAAGAAGAAAAGAGGAATGAGTCTTCATCGCATAAGTCATGGCGGGACTACAGAGGACTCCCGAGCCTACTCAAATCGAAGCAGCATGGGCAACAAATGTCAGTGAGGTGCTAACTACGATGCCCATGAAAAGTATGGCTCTATCATCGTGCCATGGTTTAAAAAATCGGCGAGTGAAGATGGTTTACAAACCATAACACGATGGGATTGACCTTACGGCAAGTGTATCGAAAAATGGAGGCTAGTATGCAAAATGAAATGGAAAAATGTCTTCCCTAACCTATATGCCAGTAAGAAAATGATACCTGCCATGACGAGTCTGCAGTCATGGAACCGACTCGAAACTGTTGAAAAAGCTTCCAAAATGTCATGAAAATCAAACCATTCTCGACATTCCAAGCTCCCAAGTTAAAAGTTACATGAGACAAAACAAAATCAAGTTTTGAAAAAATTTGACATTTTCCAAGCCTATAAAATAGTTTTTTGACTCACCATTGTTACCATTTGAGTTGAGAGAACAAGAACTGGAGAAAAAGAAGCAAGCTTTGCCATTTGCCGAATTTGATCGTTCAAATCTTCCCAAAAGCACCAAGTAACCCTCAAACTTATCTTGTATTAATTTGTGATTGGTTTTAAGAATTTTAATTCAAGTTTCACAGTTAAATTTATGTCAAAAAAATTGTCGCGATGTATACGCGGGTTGGATATATGAAACCTGCATATACGCAAGCCCTAGACGTGATTGTGTATGAAACAGACCTGCGTATACGTCGTTTGAACTTCAAAACAAAAAACTAACAGTCCAACCTTGTTTTTCTCTTAGGATGCTAGTCACTTGGAGGGAAAGGGAGCATGCCATAGTGGATGATGAGGTTATGAACGATCCATGGGCCTTGGATGCCTTAAGAGGATGCGGTTTGGTAAAGTTCTTCAAAATGCCAAATATGAAGGCAAACACTCACTTGCTTGAAATGCTCATTCACTACTGGAGCATCGAGGATGACTCATTCATGATTGACCAAATGCCACTGAAGATGGCAACGACGCCAAAATGTAGTGACCAATCCAAGGGTCTAGATTAGACTAAATTTAATGTCAACCAAGGTAGGTAAACTTAGAGGCACGTGTCTACAATCTATAGACCTAAAAGGATCTCATCTACCTAGATAAGTGTCTACTGTGACAGGCTACAACATCTTTTACAAGAGATTGGAATATGTTTCCTTTCACACTTTAAACACTCAGATCATCTAATTTAATTAACTGTTCTAAAAACACAGCGTGTTACTAATCTGAGTTTTCAATCCTCTTACAAGGAGATCATTCACAAAAACTCTTTCTCGGTAACACACAAAGCATCCTAACAATCAAATTCATGAAAACTAAAGACTCTTTTAAGCATACTAAAACTCAAATGCATGAAAACAGAGTCCACAGAGATACTTCGAAATTCAGTGCTCAATTAAATCTTTTACAAGATCTTGTTCAATAATTTAGCAATTGAATTTTCAAGCTATCACCATGAATCATACAATAACACAAGAACTTATAATCGAATTAATTAATTCACAAGCAAAGAAATGGCATCAAACGCTATTCAGATCTGAAGTCTAAATGCTATGAAAATGAAATGGAAGTATACTAGTCCCCATGTAGGGCCCGTCCACGCGTTGATGGTACACTTAGAAAACTTCAAATGATGAAACCGTTAACACATAAAACACTAGAATGATGAAACGCTGCCTGTCATTAAATTCTGGAAATCAATTACATGCAAGAACAGAGTTCTGGTAACAATACAATACAATATGATACGCAGTCTTAAGTTTGCTCTATGTCTCTTATCACGCAGTCCTATTTGCAATCGAATGTACATACATTATCATGCAGATGTTTCTGCTTTTACAGTCAAAAAGGAAATTTTTGTTTTTTTAATCTTAACTGATTTCCAAAACAAAACGAAATCAGTTTAGGTAACTCTGGCTTTTTGCTGCTTTTATGACCAAAAAGGCTAGGTTTGACCAGCATTGACCATGTATCCAGGAGCTCCAAATGCGATGCTGAATAGATCCTTCACCATGTATGTACATCTGTGATCACATCCCTATCTTTTGTTTTGATTTTCCTGCCATGCCACGTGTCACAACATAAACCAATTACAGGAAGTCATGACATCCCGTAATTTTGTTGAAAATTTCTAATTTTTAACATAAAAATCCACAAATTAAATTTAATGTAAAATAACAATTATGATGCTTAATTGATCAATTTCAATGGACTATGAGGGGTTTATGGGAGAAAATGATAGATGAATGATGGATTTTTAGAGGAAAATGATGGCAATAAAATAGTACCAACACTGTGCAAGCAAAGAGTATCCACGGGAAAGGGTGTGTGTTATTCACAATGCACATTTCTAGTGATAAGGGTAAGGAGGTTGAGGATGCAGATGTGTTGAGCAAGTATCCAGTTTTGCAGTAGTTTTAGGATGTATTTCCTGGAGACATCACATAGTTTCCACCTCACAAGGAGATAGAATTTTCTATTGAGTTAGTGCTAGGGGCATCTCCAGCATCGAAAGCACCTTACAGGATGAGCACACTCGAGTTGGTTGAGTTAAAGTTGCAGTTGAAGGAAATGATGGATAAGGGATACATTAGGCCAAGTGTATCACCTTGGGGAACAACGATCTTGTTTGTGAAGAAGAAAGATGGTACTCTCACATTGTGCATTGACTACTGGCAGTTGAACAAAGTGACTATCAAGAACAAGTACCCTTTTCCGAGGATTGATGACTTGTTCGATCAAATGAAGGGAGCATCAGTGTTCTCGAAGATTGATCTGAGATCCGAATACCATCAGGTACGCATCAAAGAAGAATGCATTTACAAGACTGTGTTCAAGACCAGGTATGGGCATTATGAGTTTGTTGTTGTTCCATTTGGCATAACTAATGCTCCAGCTACATTCATGTGCTTGATGAATAGTGTGTTGTGTCCATATTTGGATATGTTTTTTATTGTGCTCATTGATAATATATTGGTATATTCTAAAAATGAGGAAGAGCATGTTGAACATTTAGCAACAGTGTTGAGGTTGTTGAGGGAGCATTAGTTGTATGCTAAGCTCAACAAGTGTAGTTTCTTTCAGAGTGAGGTACATTACTTGGGACATGTTATCTCCAAGGAGGGCATTGCAGTAGATCCAGAGAAGATAAGAGCCATCATGGAGTGGGTAGCTCCTAAGAGTGTGGATGAGGTGAGATCTTTCATGGGTTTCACAGGCTATTATAGGAGGTTCATCGGGAACTTCTCACATATTTCTTATCCTATCACATCATTGTAGAGGAAAGGTAAGAAGTTTGAATGGACAGAGGAGTGTGAGGCTAGCTTTGAGCAGCTTAAGTAGTTGTTGACACATGCACCAGTGCTACAGATTGCAAATTCGAACAAAGAGTTTGTGGTATGCACAGATACTTGCAAGAGAGGGCTTGGTGGAGTCCTTATGCAGGATGGACAAGTGGTATGCTATGAGTTTCGAAACTAAACGAGCATGGGCAGAACTACTTGACACATGATCTTGAGTTAGCAGTGATCATACATGCATTGAATATGTGGAGACATTATCTTCATGGAAGGAGGTTTGTAATGATGGGTGATCATATTGGGTTGAGGTATTTGTTTGACTAGACGAATTTGAACATCAGGGAGGCTAGATGGTTGGCCACGATCAACAAGTTTGATTTCGAGATCAGGTACATCAAAGATAAAGAGAACAGGGTGGCAGATGTTGTTAGCAGACGGGTACAGGTAAATCACTTGGCAGTTATGAGTTCCTATGGTACAAACTTACATGATAGTATCATGCAAGATGGTCAGTATGATGCTAGGTATATGGAGATTGTGCACAGGTTGCAACAGGGTACTGGTACAGGTACATGTGCTGGTATAGGTACATGTGTAGGTACATGTACAGGTGAAGGTATAGGTGCAGGTGCAAGTGCGCAGGTTATGGATTATTCTCTTACAATAGATGGATTGGTCAGGTTCTGAGACAGGATATATGTATCGGATAATAGTGAGCTCAAGAAGGTGATCTTGAGGGAGTTTCATGCGAAACCTTATTCAAGTCACCTAGGTTATTAGAAGACACTTACAACAGTGAAGAAATTCTATTTGAAGAGGGATATAACAGAGTTTGTGGAGAGGTATTGTGAAGAGGGATATAACAGAGTGTAACCAACCAGGTGGACTACAATAGGTGATTGTGATTCCATAGTGGAAATGGGAGGTCATTTTCATGGACTTCATTACAGGGTTTCCGAAGACGGTGAGACAACATGATTCCATCATGGTTGTTATGGACAAGTTAATAAAGGTTGCACATTTCGTTCTAGTGAAGTCTACATTCTTAGCTAGCGATGTGGCACAGGTATTAATCAGAGATGTGTTCAGACTGCATTTTGTCCCAAAGAATATTGTGGCAGATATGGATGTGAATTTCACTTCCAAGTTTTGGAAGGAGTTATTTGCAAGTTTGAGCACAGAGTTGGCCTTCAGCACAACATATCATCCACAGATGGATGGACAGACAGAAAGGGTCAACAAGATATTGGAGGACATGTTGAGGATGTATGTGATGCATCAACAGCTGAAGTGGGAAGAGTATCTCCTCTTGGTAGAGTTTGCATAGAACAACAATTATCAGGAGTCATTGAGGATGAGTCCTTTCGAGGTATTGTAAGGGTGGAGTTGTAACACTCTCATAAGTTGGAGCGATCCGGTTAACAGGGTACTTATCGGACCAGATATGTTGGCATACATGGAACAAGAAATGTAGATGATCAAGAAAAATTTAAAGGCAACATAAGATAGGCAAAAGAGTTATGCAGATCAGAACAGGTTGTTCAAGGAGTTCCAGGTTGGGGAACAGGTGTACTTGCGCATCAAACCGAAGAAGAGCTCCTTGCGGATTGGATCATGTGCCAAGCTAGCACCATGGTTTTATGGACCCTTCAGTATCATTGAGAGGATTGGGCCAGTAGCGTATCGATTTGCACTGCCTCCAATAGTGAAAGTCCATGATGTTTTCCATGTAGAATTGCTTAAGAAGTATGTTAAGGATGTTAATCATGTGATTAACTGGTATGTATTGCAGGTGGAACAAGATGGAGAATTCCAGTTAGAGCCTCAGTGTATATTGCAGAGAAAGGTGCTCCTGCTCTGGAACCAAGCAATCGAACAATTTAAAGTGCAGTGGAAGCACTTTGGGCCCGATGAAGCTACATGAGAGATGGCAGATCAGATGCGGGCTATGCATCCTTCCTTGTTTGTGGGTTGAGGCAAAGTAATTTTGGTATGGTGTTTTGGGTATATGTCTTGGTATATGTTTTGGTGATGTTTCTATATGTACATATGTATATGGATGTAAATGTCGCCATGGGCTAAGTTATAAAGCTCCAATAAGCGGTATGGGTGTCATGTTATTATGTTGTCATGATGGTTTGCTTTCATAGGATGATCATTGTAAATACTGCATTGAGCTATGTTATAAAGTTCCATGGGCAGTATGTTTGTTTTTCAATGGTCTTGGTGTGGTTTAACACTGAGGGCAGTGAGCCCTAAGGGGGAGGGTTCTGTAACAGCCCTGGTGAAAATTCCTTGTAATAAACGTTAAAAAACAATAACCACGGTTGATGGGACACTTATTCCAAGCTGGATGTTGGGCAAGACATCGTAAGGGGTGTTCATTTGGTTTATCATGTCTAAGGAAATTGGCAAAGTTAATTGTTAAGGCTTTGGAAAGGCAAAATGGAATTTTTAACACATTTATTTATGAAAATAAGGGAAATTGGGAGAAAAGGAAGGTGAAAGGTCACAGGTTGCATGTGAGGAGGAAAATGATGGAAAATGAATAAAATAGAGCCTCATTCATAAAAAGGCTTATGAGGATCAGTTGGTAACCTTTTATCAGTTGAATTTTGGAGCTCTCCCATTATTCTCTCTCTCTCTCTCATACTCTTGGACACTTAGAATTTTCTTGGAGCACTTTGGCATTGGAGCAAGAAAGGCAAAGAAGGCAAGAGGAAGAAAGGATCAAGCAGGGAAAGGCAGGATCAAGCAATTACAATAGGCTTCATTGTAGGTATCAACTTGCATGTGTATTTTCCTTGCTATATTTGGCATGCATGACATTGCATGTGGTTCTTTTCTATCATGACATGGGTTTTGCCAAGTGTAACTGTGTTTTCAGCCTAGCCCTGCCATTTTCGGATTGCCATGGTGTGATGGGTTTCTCATGTCTTGGTTGAGTTGGTTTGTCAGATGGATTCAAAGCTGAGTGGGGTGGATCTCTGAATGATAGCGCACATGGCATAGTGGTCCCTAAACTAGACTGTGGATCACAGTAAAGCCACTGGCCTAGTGACCCCTGAGCCAGACTGTGGGTTGCAGTAAAGCTATGATTGTGTTGCCTTGGTGGGCCTAATAATCCTTGCCGGTGAATGACAAGATACACGGTAAAGCTAAGAGGTGGTTTGCTCTCCATTGGGCCTAGTAATCCCAGGTTTGGGATATGCAGTAAAGCCTGGAGAGTGGGTCTTGGTTTAGGGCCTATTGATCTGGGTTTGGATTGCGGTAAAGCTTGAGAGACTAGGAGACAGGAAAATTCCTCACAGTGTAGGTGGAGAAATATGGTGGCGTCCATGCTTGTTTGGCCTAGAGATCGGGTGGAGATCACGGTAGAGCTTGTTATGATGTGTTCATTGTGTTGGCCTAGTGATCCTGGATGGATTACGGTAAAGCCTGGTTTATGTTTATGAGGGTGAGGTGGTTTAGCCTCAGTATGCCCTAGTTGGTTCTTTTGGTTTGAGTCACACATTCATGCTTGGAATATGGCACGAGAGTGAATGGCTAAAGAGAGATTTGGCTCAATTATTCTTTGGTCGGGTGGAACGTGGTAGTCCCATCTTCAGTTGGTTTAATACATTCATTAATGTGAAATTTATTCCCTTGATTTCTATGTGCAAATGTATTAATGTATATGTAGATTTTGATGACTAATATGTTTATGGTAATTTTGTTCCTATTATGTTGTTTATATGTATATTTTATGGCAGCAACTATATATGGCTCTCAGCATGTTTTTACTTGTAAATGAATAGATAGTGTCTCTATGGCCTAATATATGATAATGCAGAAATAACATGAGGGAACAATGGTTCATAGCAATTCTCAGATAAGTATGAGATCCCTACACTTAATTCTGTTGTTTACACCTGTAGGTTACATGTTGATGATATGTTGGATGAAATGCCTGGCATGGCTAGTACGGGTCTAGTTATGGTCTTGTTCAGCTTATTGATTTTGCCTCATTGTTTCCCTGCATTTTTAATGATTTCAAGCTATCACTCCATTCTAAGCAGTGGCCTGGGCTCTGGGCCTAAAAAAGTGGCTTAAATCCCAGGGTTGCTAGCGCAGTTTTGGCAATTTTGGTTTCTGGTCACTGGCAGGCAAGCTTGTGAGAGTGACTTTAGGTTTCTAGTCGCTCCCTTACTCATAGCATGAGACCAAATATGGCCTAAGAGATCCAGAACAACAGTGGGACCCAGGGACAGACTGTCTGAGTGGCTGACTTGTCTCCTGAGGGTTCTGTTGATGACATTGGATGACTAGATGTTTATGTTGATTTCACTTCCTTAAAGTCACATAGGAGGTCGAATCTGATCATAGTATCCTCTCATCTCATGTTTACCCCGGTTGGCATGGTTACTTGGGTGGATGTGGGAGGAGGGTATTACTCTTAATGTTAAAGTAATGCTAGCATTAGTTTAGTGAAAAAGTTCGTTCATCAAGTGTAATTTATATCTTAGCTTTAAAGTAAGCTAATATGGGTCAGTGCCTCAGGAAGAAGCCAAATAAGGTCTCAAACCTTAAAGCTCCGTTAAAATCATGAAAATCTTAGAAACAAATTATTAAATTGATAAAACTTTTATTTAAAAAAGTGAAATTAGTTTTAGTTTATATACATAGCCAATACAAAACCGAAAATCAACTACTATAATCCCTGCATCTCAAAGAGCAAAAACTAATAATATGACTTTTCCTAATAATATAAATAATTCCAATCATTAAAAATGCCATGCATTATTAACCCACAATTTGAATCCATTAATAAGGAAAAATATATAATATAAAAAATAATAGTGATGCTACACTTTGAATTTAATCTATTAGCGAGGAAATGCATAACATATAAAAAATTAATGATAATTTGAAATAAAAATAATAAAATAAAAGTGTTGCAATTCTAAAGATAAGTATAGTTGGAGAGTTTTATTTCCAAAAACATATCGATTGTGCTTCCAATACTAATATCATGATATTTGAATATCGTAATATTTTGTATATTTATTGAGATATCATGATTCTAAATATTCATATTTTATAGAGATTCTAGTTAATTATGAATATAAACAATGTTATTTTATTTGTTATAAATTTTTGTTGATTACATTTTATTTAATTATATTTATACAAGATTTATATTAAGATTTTTAATATAAATTATATTTTTATAATTTATATTTGCATTTAAATGGATATGTGTTATTGATTATTTAATTTATTACTTTTACACTCCATAAAATAAGTATTATTATTTTATTTTAATAAGTTTAATTAAGTTTACATTTTAATAAGTTTAAAAATTTATAATTTATTAATTTCATTTAATTAGTATGAACTAAAAATTTAACATTTAATATATTTAAATGTGTGTCAACATTAAGTGAGGTTGATGTGTCGTTATTTTAAGTTATTATGGGAGAAGTGGAGGTTTAGTTAGAGCCTTTTTATTGCAGTTTATGTTGTGGTTATGGTTTTTGATGGGATGTGTGTTTTTCTCTTTGCACAATGTTGAAGTGGATGACATTGATTTGGGTCTTTTTCACATTATATCTGAGTAGTCCAATGCAATGGTATTCAATGCCATCATCTTTGGACACCTCGTGGAATTTTGTATGACATCCACATCGCAGATTTCAGTACTTTTTTCTTCACCTTGTTTGCTTCAACCCATGGCTTTTTTGTCTTTTTGTGAGCATTTTCAATGAGAAGGTTCTTTGCACAATTATCTTGGCCTAACTCTTAAGCCTATCTCACTGAATGTCTATTTTGGATTGTAACCCCTAGTTCACACGGATGGACAAGAAGAGAGCATGTTGCCAGAGAGTGTGTGGGGGTCATGGGGTGCAAGGAGGCTCCATAGTGAGTGTGAGGGCGAAAAACTTTGATACAATGTACACGGAGCATCTAGTGTTGGAGGTTCAAGAGGAGCTTCACAAATTGGAACAACATATTTCTAGTAAGAGGAACTTCCTATCAAACTTTGAAGTGACGATAAACATAAGGGATTTGGTGCCTAACAGGTCCCTATACTACTAGTGTAACCCCTTATTGTTATTAGTACAACCCCCTTATTATATTGATATGTCCATGTAGTCCCCATATTGTTATTATTGTGCCCCATAGAAGCCCACTATTGTTACTATTGTGCCCTTACATTAGTATTGTTATGTCGGCTCTGATTATATTATGACCCCTTAGACTCCTATATATAGAAAGGAGGTCGTGTCATTTGTATCATCCAAGAATTGTTCATTTGTGTAATGTAAAGGAGGTTTCCCCCTCGAAGAGGCTTATTTCTAAGGCGTTGATCTATCTTTTCTATCTTTTTGTGAGTTGGTTTCTTAACATTTGGTATCAAAGCTTTGGATTCTAGGGTTTCGCTGCTCCAAACAGGTCATCGTGGAATTTTCGCTATAACTTTTTTTTGCTATGTTTCAAAAGCTAAACAAAAAACCCATTTGAGACAAAATCGCGCTAAACCTTGGGACTAAATTTCAGATCTTTTATCGCTATATTTTCGAAGATATGATCTAAGGAAGTTAAGGTTTTTTCAAGCTCCATAATTTCATCTAAAACAGGTCATCGTGGAAGTTTCGCTATAAGTTTTTCTCTACAAAGTTTCATAAGCTAAAAACAAAACCCATTTGAGAAGAAATCGGTCTGAACCACGGGTCCGAATTTAAGATCTTTTCTCGCTATATTTTCGGATATATGATCTGAGGAAGTTAGGGTTGTTGCAGACTCACGAATTACATCCTAAACAAGTGACCTTGGGAAAATCATCATAACTTTCGCTCCGAGCATCACATTGAAATTTCGTAAGAAGTTACAGAAAGAGGACGGACTGTATTTTGTCTGGGTATAAATTTCATAACCTAAGCTTGAAATAGTGATGCATGGCATGTCGTATAATTGCGCTCGACTGAACTAGTCTATAATTAGGTCATCGCGGGAGATTGGGAATAAATCTTTCTTCGGGAATCCAATTGCGATCAGACTTGCGGAGTTAGAAAGAGGACTTAGAGGGCTATTACAAGCCAAAATTTCAGAACTTAAAGATCCGAAATTACAGAGTTACAGTCATTTCAAGATCGAGCTCCTAAAATCAAGAAAAAGCGAGATGAGGAAGTTTGATGGCAAGGATCCGGTAAATTGGATACTACAGATGGAGAAATATTTTGATCTACATGGTGTACCACTGTTACAAAAGGTACACATTGCATCTAATTATTTAGAACTGAATCAATTTTTATGGTATAAAGGGTTTTTTTCTAGTAAACCACTTGTCACGTGGTCAATTTTCATGAAGGAAATGATAGCACATTATGAGGATACAAAGATCAACAACTTCTTTAGCCCATTCATAAAGCTCAAACAAAAGTGTTCAATGGCGGAGCACATTGAGGACATTCAAAAATTGAATAAAAGGGAAAATGATATTCCATAGAAGCATAGGATGGATGTCTCCATAGGGACTTTAAAGGATAACATTCAACATGAGGTTCATCTTTGGGAACCTGATTCATTGGAGAAGGCATTCAGGTTGGCAAGAAAAGTGGAAAGCAAAATTATGGCAACAAGGAAGTCTACCCCTCACAACTATAACTATGGAAGTGTTGTTTCTCCTAGCGTTCCACAACCTACAAGGTTGACACCACGACAATTGCAAGAAAAAAGAGCAAAAGGGCTTTGTTACAATTGTGATAACAAATACATTAAAGGTCATAAGTGTACTGAGAAGAAATTATTTTACATAGATTGTGAAGAGGAGGAAGAAAATGATCAAGAAACGTAAAAAGAAGAGGATATACACCAGGAACCAACCCCAGAGAAATAAGAAAGGAATCCGACCATATCTTGTAAAGCATTGGAAAGAACTACCACTCCTCAAACTCTCAAGATAGAAGGACATATCAAGAAGAAAAAGTTTCAAGAAGTGAAATATCACATCGAGAAAGAAGAAATGAATCCGACCATATCTTGTAATATATTGGCCAAAATTACCACTCCTCAAACTATGAAGATAGAAGGACATATCAAGAAGAAAAAGGTAATAGTGTTGATTGATTCGGGCAGTACCCATAATTTTATTCATTATAAAATAGCCAAGGAATTGAATTGCTTCCTATATCTAGCACCAGAGTGTCAAGTAATGGTTGCAAGTGGAGGAACCATAAATTGCTTTGGAAAGTGCCATAATATCAAGCTATCCATGGGAGAATATGTATTGAATAACCCAATGTTGTCCATTCCAATGCGTGGTGTTGATGTTATACTAGGTGTCTAATGGCTAAAATCCTTGGGTACAATAGCTTTTAATTTTCAAGAACTTCTCATGAAATATTCTTCGAAAGGAAAGGAAGTTGAATTAAGGGGTATCACAGGGAAACCGAGAAAGATAATAAGCTCTAACGGACTGACAAAGCTTCTAAAGAAAGAAAAATGAGGCGTAATTACACAATTATGTTCGCTAGAGGTTCCCAGGTCGAAATCATCTATTTCTCTAGATCTCCAAAAAATCTTGGACTATCATTCCAAGGCATTGGAGACTCCCAAAGGCATCCCACCTATTCATGATCATGATCATTCTATTCATTTGATTCCAGGAAGTGTTCCTCCAAACATAAGGCCTTAAATATATCCCTATGCCCAAAAGAGTGAAATTGAACGTATGGTTGCAGAAATGCTAGAGGCTAGTATAATTCAACCTAGTCAAAGTTCTTTCTCTGCTCCAGTAGTATTGATGCACAAGAAGGATGGGTCATGGTGGATGTGTTTGGATTATAGAGAGCTCAACAAACTCACTATTAAAGATAAATTTCCCATTCATGTCATTGATGAAACATTGGATGAATTGCATGGATTAATTTACTTCACCAAGTTAGATCATCGTTCAGGATATCATCAAATAAGAATGAAGATTGAAGACATTCCGAAAACAACATTATTGAAGAAAGATGCATTTTCATGGACTCCAAAAGCAACGAAGGCCTTTGAACATCTTAAAGAGGCAATGTGCCAAGCACCGATCTTAGCTACGCCAGACTTGAGAAAATCCTTTATTGTGGAATATGATGCCTCAAGAAATGGAATTGGCAATGTTTTAATGCAAGAAGAAAGATCCATTGCTTTCGAAAGTCGTCCAATCAAAGGAAAGTATTTACACAAAGCTATTTACGAGAAGGAAATGTTGGCAAGACTACATGCACTTAAGAAATGGCGACCTTACATAATGAGAAGATCCCAATTCAAACAATATTGCCAGAACTTGATGAGGAAGGAAAAATCATATTGGAACCTGGAGTAGTCACAGAAACGAGAACACAACAGCTATGAAATCGATTAATTTCAGAGTATCTCATTAGGTGGAAGAACTTACCCGTTGGAGGTTCCACATGGGAGGACAAGAATTTTATACAGAATCATCCATAACTACTCAAGCGTTGAGAACAACAATTTTTGAAGGAGAGGGGCATGTTAGGTCCATATACTAGTAGTGTAACCCCATATTGTTATCAGTACAACCCCCTTATTATATTGTTGTGCCCATGTAGTCCCCATATTGTTATTATTGTGCCCTTACATTATTATTGTTATGTCGTCTCTGACTATATTATGATCCCTTAGACTCCTATATATAGAAAGGAGGTCTTGTCATTTGTTTCATCCAAGAATTGTTTATTTGTGTAATGTAAAGGAGGTTGCCCTCTCGAAGAGGCTTATTTCTAAGGCATTGGTCTATCTTTTCTATCTTTTTGTGAGTTGGTTTCTTAACAACACCTATGGTAGAAAAAATCAATATTTGCTCACCATTGACTTATATTAGAGGATGAAGTCACCGTTGGGTTAAGTCGTCATGGAATATAACAATGATAAGGAAGAAATTATGTTGGTTCTAGATGAAGTGGTGCTTCAACTTAAGGATATGAATGAGAAACTCTAGTGGATTGAAGCCAATATTGTTCCCGATGCTGGTTTGTGTGGTTGCTTGACTCTCACCTTGTCTAGTTTTTTTGTTACTCCAGTCCTCCTATATCTAGCCCACAATTTCTAGTTTCTATCTATTACGAAAATACTTACAATAAACAAAGTATATATTACTCTATCAATATAGGGGACGCTCTATTTTCAGAGATAGTTCTTGGGAACTTGACTTCTTTTTGGAATGATGCTTTGTTATTTTATCAATGTCTCGATTTCCCAAGTGGTAGGTCACTGACAGGTATAGTTTTTCAACTTATGTGATATTTGGAAATTAATATAAATTTAGATTCCAAAAAAAAAATCTAAATTATAATAAACATTAAATTTTAGGCCTACATCTTTCCATTTTTGTATATTTATTATTTTATAATATAAATGATATTAATTCCCCAAATGGGGTTGGAAGAAATAGGACACATGTGAGTTGGTATGTCGGTCATACCACCTAGTACTAATGGGAGGGGACATGCCAAGTAGCCCCCCCTCCCCCGGGTTTATTATTGCCACATGGTGGCAAAGAGATGTCTAAGATGAAGCATGATTGTGGTTTGACGTGTCTCTCTTCAGTATGCAATTTTCATGCTAAGAGCATTACATTTGCATTGTCCCAATACATGTTGGAAACTTAGTTACAAGGAGAGGGGTGCTAAATCAATACAATGTTTATTTAAACAATATAACCATTTTTTTCCAAATCAATTAACACTTAAACAACCAGTAGCATAATACAAGAACAACAAATCTAACATGCATGCAACTTCAAAACACAACATGAGAAACAACACACATGGACACCATGATTTTAGGTGGAAACCCTCGAGGGGAGAAAAACCACCATATTGTTTCTCAGCTTGTCTTGTTCTCATTAATATTCAAATTTATTTTACATAGATTTGTTAGCCACACCCATCTAGGATTCCCCAACTCCCTATATAGCAAGCCCAACTTATCAAAGGCCCCAACCTCCATAAAGACTTTTGGCGACCACAACCAATAAGGAAGCCCCAAATTCCTATCTAGCAAGCCACTACTTGCTGAAGGCCCCAAATTCCTGTATAGCAAGCCAACACTTGCTGAAGGCCCCAACCTTCTCAAACACAATGGACCACACTTTCATTCATTTTCAAATTGGTTCCTATTCTACAAGAATAACAATGGCAACAACTATAGTGGTGTGTTTGTTTCTTATGAGTACTAAATACACCTTACTTGGAGTTGGTTGTTACCTACAAGGAGAATACAAGTAATTGGTTGTTGTTAGTGGACAAACATGGATAAACAAAGCATTGAAAGTAATGGAAACAATGCATGAAGGAACATAAACTAAAAACTACACTAAATAATACACAAAAAAGCTTAATGAAGCAAACAAATCAAAAAGAGTTAGGAAAAGGGTCCCCTTTATTGACTGCTGAAGGTAGAAGAGTTACAATAGAAGTGCAAAAGACACTTGAAGATAATTGTTTGAGCAATGGTGCTAAAAAACTCTCAACAAGGATTTCCCTTTCTCAAATCTCCTTGCAAGCTCTCTCTCTCTCTCTCTCTCTCTCAAAGAAGTATAGAAGACACTCTCAATGATGGAATACTCTTCTCAATGGTATGCTTGATTGCTAGGGAGCAATTTTGGCAACATAACAATGCTCTACTTCTTCTTGTTTCTTGGCTCTCCTTGAACTTGTATTTATAGATTTTTTTGGACATTCCTTCCATCCTTGGCTCATCAATATGTTTGTTCACCTCATAAATGAGATGAGAGCTACCATTTCCTTGAATTTAAGTCTTCTTGGGGCTCAAGGCTCAAATTTGTCAGCACATCATGTCAAGAGTTGGAGTGTTCTTCAAGCAAGTTCACGACCCAAGGCTATGACTGGATTTTTTGCGACCACGTGGCTATCGAAGAAATAGTTGCATGACTGTTAATTTCCAGTAATGGTGCACCTGTCCAATTCAATTTTTTAACTTGAACCTTAGGAAAGATTTTAATTTTTTGTCTTCATGATGCTTTCAGCTGAAAATGTAACCTCTGTATGTGTTGATCACTGACTTTGAGTTTCTTCTAGTGCATACATATGAGTGTATGATTTTCACATGATAACAGTTGCCCCCTGATGTGTGAGGTTAGGAGCAATTGTATAATTGAAATACATCACTTTTTTTTTTTTATCTAACTGAGAGTCCTTTTAACTTCTTGAGAGATAGAGAAACTTACTATAGAGATGATTAGGGAAAATCCTTGACTAAGAACTAAAGAGAACCATACTCTTCAGAAATACTGATACAAAAGTGTTTATACGTGGCGAAATATCCCATTCTCGTTATGATTACTATGACTAAGCATTACAATCATGCAGGAAATGGTCTTGTCAAGTCAGCTTTGATGTGGTTGACATGTTGATGGTTGCTGAAGATAACTGCTTATTCCCTCAGGGGCGTCTTTGACAAATAGATTGAATTCGGTGCCCCCATGCATCAAAGGTGAAGCATTGTTGAATGAGGTGTTATGTGATGCATGGGTCTTTGACTCTGGGTACCTCCCATGCATCGAAATGAAAGAAATGTCGAAGGAGGTGTTAAGGGATGCATGGGTATTCGACTAAATGAGAGAACTCCAGTAGTCACGATGTACGATACTACCCTGATATGAAAAGGTATGTTGATATCGAATGTTAGGGAGAATGATGACATCAATGGGAAATATTGATTCCCATTATGCCACCCAAGGTTGTCCCTTAAGGGGGGGAGAAACCAAGGTACTACTTTGATCCTATAAGATGAGTGTTGAAATCGACAAGAAAGAAGTGTCAACCGCACGAAAAGCTACTCTGGGGAATCATTGTGAAGGAATAAATATGGTTGTAATATAATGGGTCATAAAGGCATGATAACAAGAGTTGACAACATGAGTGGATGTAGAAAAATTCCCAAGGTTGGAGCTGTAATGCAAGTGGCGACAGTCAAAACAATTTTTCTAGGGGAAATTCCCCTAGAGTCAGTAGGACATCCAGGGTGGGTGAGTATGTTTTGACTATCATGGTAGATAATGAATGAATATGGGTCATGGTGTGGTGATGAAAGCAAGCTCCAACCAAGGGAAACTAGGGACTGTCATCAGGTAACTGACACAATAATACGGGTGAGAATCATTTTCCCTAAAAAATATTTGTACACTTTCTAAAAGAATGTAAAAGTGGTTTGGGATGTACAAACATGGAGACGAGTTCCCCGAGAAAAGGATGGCTTATGTAATGATGTAGGTGGGTTTTTTTACTAAGGGCAGGGGCCCCATCGGTTGGTCTCAGTGTGAGGTTGATGAGGTGGTTGAAGTGACACAGATGAACTATTGCCATATAGAGGGGTGATAGGTCAAATGTGGAATGTGAGTGCACATTCGATTCAATCCAACACTGTATAAATAAGGTGGCCCGGGAGTAGGGTTGGTAAGCACTAAGTAAAGAAGAGAAGAATGAGGTTGATCTTCAAGAGATGCATATGAGATGGCTCTCGAGCCTGTGAGAATGGTCATTGGTCCAAATAGTGTAAGGAGAACTATAAAATGTGGTGATCCATGTAGGGGAAGTGTTATTGACTAATGTGGATGTTTACCATGTACAAGTGGAAGGTGGTGGTAAACGTGGTCGAGATGATGGACCCTATGGTTTATTTCAGAGGAATGATGTCAGGATATGCAAAGCTTTCAAGGAAGGCTATCCTGTTGAGTGGTGAATGATACTTTAACTGTCGATTTTCATTGGGGGACTGATTTTGCTAAGAAATTGCAGGGAACTTGCAACTTCGACAACCAATACCCCAAGTGAAAACATCTTGATAAACCATGTGTAAACAAAAATGCGCTAAATAAGATGAACCAAAAAACAAGGAAAGGTGCACCTGATGGGTACTCTGAAATGTGAAATGAGCCCAAACATGAGTATGTTGCTAAAAAGAAATGAAGGGAACAATAACAATATGGGGGTTCTATGGGGTACAACAATAACAATATGGGGGCTACACTAGTATTATAGGGACCTAACATAATTAGCCACTTCTCCATTTAAACCTGGCCAAAAATATTGCTTGTTAGTTTATGTTATAGTTTTATGGTAACTCGAGTGCCTAGCATAAGCCACTTTATGCATTTCTTTAAAATTAATTCTTTCATTATCGATACATCTAGCACATAAAATTGACCTTTATAGAGAAGAATCCCATCTTCATCGATCTCATAATCTTGATATCTTGGTTGTATATTCTCATGTTGTAGGTTACCTTTTATCTCAACATACAATTGGTCTGAATTCCTAGCTTCTACAATTTTGCTCATTGAATCGACCCTGGAAATGCTGATCGTTGTAGCATCCGTGATCTACACTCTCTCTCTGAGTGCATCAACTACCTTATTTTCTTTTCCAATATACTTGATTTCAAAGTCGCATTCAACTAGTAATTCCAACCATCTAATTTGTCGGGCATTTAAATTTGGATAGTCAAATAAATGTCGTAACCCATGATGATTAGCTTGCAACTCAAACCTCCATCCCATGAGTTATTGTTTCCACATTTTGAGCGTATGAATTATAGTTGCTAGCTCCAAACCATGGGCAACATAATTCCTTTCATGCTCTTTTAATTTTATGGACTCGTAGAAAATTACATGCCCATTTTGCATGAGGACTCCTCCCAATCCTTCCCTACATGCATTTGTGCATGCCAGGAAATCATCATTTGGATCTGCAATTTTTAATACTGGAGCCATGGTCAACAAAACCTTTAAACACCAAAAGGCTTCTTCACACTTAAGTGACCATTCGAATTTTACATCATTTCTCTTCAATGAATTGATAGGATGAGTTATCTCGAAATACCTCACTTTTGTTACATTCTTAAGTGTTAGCCATTATCTGATGGCCTTAATTTTCTCTGGATCCACAACTATTCCATCCTCTAAGATAATATGACCCAAGTAATGTATCTTCCCCTAGTAAAATGAGCATTTAATCAGCCTAGCATACAATTGATGCTCCTTGAGTACATGTAGAACCAACCTCATATGTTGCTCATGCTCCTCTTCCAATTTAAAATATACCAAGATATCATCTAGAAAAAACAATAACAAACTTGTCTAGATATTCTATGAAAACACCATCCATCAAGCACATAAAAACTCTTGATGCATTGGATAATGCAAAAGGAACCACTGCAAACTCATAATATCCATAATGAGTTTAAAATGTTGTTTTGTTGATATCCTCCTATTTAATCTGTAGTTGGTGATATCCTAATCTGAATTAAATTTTAGAAGATGATCAAATAAGCCAACTATCCTCGGCAATGGCTATTTATTTTTAATGGTAACTTTATTTAATTGTTGAAAATCAACACACAACTGTAATGCACCATCTTTCTTTTTAACAAAAGGAATGGTAGCACCCGACAATGACACATTGGGGCATATGTATCCCTTCTTTAATAACTCCTTCAACCACATCTCCAATTCCTTGAGTCCTTGAATACTCATTCTATAGGGTGCTTTAGATACCAGAACAACTCCAAGTACCAATTCAATGGAGAAATCTATATCCCTCCTTGGAGATAATCCAAGAATCTCAGCAAATACATCTGCAAATTCTTTTAATACTAGGCAATTTTCTAAACACAAAAATTGATCCATATTTGCTTCCTCCAATTGAGTTGCAAGGATTTGGCACCCTTTTCTAAAAAACTTCTTCAGATGCATAGTTGATATCTCCCTTATGGATATCGACCTTGGTGTCCCATGGATTTTCCTCTGTTAACCCTCTTCATCAAGGCAAATAAAGAACTTGTTATAGCTGCCCAAAATTGAATGATGCTTTTCCAGCTAGTCCATGCTAATTAGCCAATCGTAAGAATCTAAAGAAATTATATTCAATTATGCCCTTATATTTAGCGCATTCATGTTGATAGGACATTCCTTCACTAGCTTTGTATTTTTCTTGTTTTCACCTATAACCAGTTGAACTAACAATGCTTAGTTTTCTATAAAATAATTTTCACAACTAATTTTTGATCAAAGTAACTATGAGTAGCTCATGAGTCAATTAAAATAACAATAGGTTGGTTGTTAGGCTTACCTTCAATTTCAATCATATTTGCTTGGTGCTCAACCTACTTGTTATCTAGTGCTACATAAATTTTGGCCATGCTCTTGCCCATATCTTTCACTGCATTTGTTGCTTGTATGTTATGCACAACCCTTAATTTTCTAGCTCTATGAGGACAATCCCTATAAGGCTATGGTCTCCTTCACAACCACAACATTTAATGGGTTAGAACTAAGGTTTCTTGTTTGAAAAATCACCCCCTTTTGGCTCATTGAGGGTTAGTGTTGTCAATTGATTTACCTGGGAATTCTTCTTGAAAGGTGAGGGTTTAAACCCTTTCTTCCTCTACTCCATGAATTTCTTTTTCTTGTTGCTCAAATTCCTTTGAAGGACTAATTTGTTCTTACTCTATTAAATACAACTACTCTGCCTTTCCCATGGTTACATCTAAGGTTTTAGGCTTATCAAATTTAAGCATGTCACCATAAAAAGATTGAAACCCATTGACATATCTTTGAATTTTAACTTTTTCATCTTTAATAAAGCTAACATATGTCAAAAAAAAAAAAAAACAACAACCATACTTCTCCATGGTCATGTTCCCCAATTGGAGCTTGAAGAATTATTTCATTTTTCACTCATAGTAGCATTGTGACAAAAAAATCTTTTGGAAATATTCCTTGAATATCATCCATGTAACTTTCCTTTCATCCAAGTGCTTTACTACCTTGAGTTGTGTTGAAAATAGCAACATGAAATGCTAAAAATAGCATTGCTATAAATAGCATTTCAAGATATACTTCAACTCTATTGGAAATAGCAAAAAAAATATAAATGCTAAAAATATTATTGTTATAAATAGAATTTCGGGATATATTCCAATTTTAATTAGTCCCTGAATTAAAATTGAGAATTAAAATTCGAATTTAGTCTCACTAGCTGTCTGAAAAATAAATAATTAATTCATCTTGAGTTAATTAGTTGGAGAAAATCAAACATGAAGTCTATGTGAAGACATGCAACAGTTATCCCTTTGATTGAGGAAGTTATCCCTTAATTAAGGAGATAAGGATGAGTTATAGTTAGTTAGCTCAGTTAACTAAGTTAAGTCCAATTAAATTAGTTCCAAATAGTTTGAGGAACTAATTGTGAGTTTAGTCAGTTAATGCATGCATGCATGCAACTAGTGTTCTCCAGATAACTGAATATTCTCTCATAAATAACTCATGCATGTCAGTTCAAAGAAAGACCCAATTAAGATTAAAGGAAGGGACAGTGTACTATCAGTTGGAGGAATTTTCCTATATAGGAAACTCATCCATGCAGAAGGATTATCTCCTTCAGGATTGCGCAGTTATTACAAAGGTCAGTGTTGTGTGTGAGGTGAGAATCACACTGGTTGCAGCTGGAGGACCCAAGAGAAACTGCGCAAGGAAATAGGAGGCTTGGAGGACTGAAGGAAAGCATAAGTGTTGTCTATTCTATCTATGAGCAGTAGTGAGGGATTGTACTGAGAGCTGGATAGCTTGTGAGCTAAATCTTTGTGTAATCTTGAGATATTTCCACTAGTATGATAATACGGATAGCGGGGTTTTCAACTGAGGCTTTTCCCAGAGTATTCTTCTGCGTTTCATGTGTGATTGAATCTTCTTCTCTGTTATATGTGTTCCGATTGATCTTGCTCAAATTGATTAAGCTTCCACAAAGTTTGATAGTAGAAGTAGATCAAGTATTTTGCTTTAGTATATTTCATAATCAGATTAATCTACAGTTTCTCTACAAGATGTGTAGAGAGCAGAATTTCTACATGGTATCAAAGCTGAGTTTATCAGAGTAGTGAATAATATACTAGACGAGATTTCAAAGTTTTGAGTTTTGGGCCGCGATTTTTTAGAGCAGATCTGAATATTTTTATGCAAAATTTTTAAAAACAAATAGTAGATCTAGATTCCTTGTGGAAAAATACCCAAATTCAAAAAAAAAAATCGGTTGAATCGGAGTTCGGATGAGGGAGATATTGCTGATTTAAAATCAAATCTTTTTCCAAAAAATTTCATGACGGCATGAAAGATGAAACAAATCGGTGTGCTAGCTAAGAACCTGTATTCTCTTGAGGTTCAAGATGCATGCAAAGCCTTGAGGAGCAAGGCAAAGGTTAGAGACTTGGTGGTTGAGAGGGAGAGTAAATTACCTCTCAACATGCATACCCAGAAGAAGTCTCAGACAATTGTGGAGGAGCCACAATTGGAGATGCTGAGAGGAGATCGAGTGGAGGCATCCACTCATGCAGAGACCTCCAGTAGGGGGAAATTTCGAGCCAAGTGGGCAGAGGGATCACATGCATCCATACCTCCAGGTGAGAAGTGGGGCTACGTGGAGTGATAGTCCCAAGAAGGCTGAAATAGGGGTAGGATCTTTGAGGTACCCAGCCTCTTTGATTAGACCTTGCTATGAGAGCCCTGACGACGAGTAGCAGGACTGGCTGAGCAACAGAGAGAGCTACAGTGCAGGAGTCCCAAGACAGTGCAAAGCTAGTAGGTTGCAGCAATGTGAGAGGCACAGGAGTGTTGCACCTGTGCAGAATGGCACAGAGAGGTGTGCAATGGTGCGAGATGTAGGGAGTTGTTGCAGCAGCACAAATGTCAGAGAGGGAGCACTTGTCAGCGGCAGAGGGAGCTTCAACATCAGAGGGTGTTTCTAGTCCAATAGGGAGGTCAGTTGGGAGATCAGTTACTTACTTCTCAGTAATTGAGTTGCAGTGCAACAGTGGGCAGCACGATGCAACATGATGAGAGGAGGTGCAGTGCAGATGCAGTACTGGGAGATAGGACCAGCAACAACACAGATGCAGTAGGACGAATCAGTGTGATTGATGCAGTCAGAGATCAAAGTGACAGAGGCTAGAGCAGTTAGATAATGAAGAGCACAGAGGTGCAGAGTTTTCATTCGACAGAGGCAATAGCAGCTAGAGACTTTGATGACAGATGCATCATTCTGATTCAGGTTGGAAATTTTTTGTGTTTCTAGAGTTGCTGGAGCAACAACACTTGAGAGAAGTGTTGCATGCATAACATTCCAAAGGTTCTAGTTCGGGTTCTAGTTGAATGTCTTTCTTGTTGAGAGGGAGTGTTGAAAATAGCAACAAGAAATGCTAAGAATATCATTGCTATAAATAGCATTTCAGGATATACTCCAACTCTGTTGGAAATAGCAAAAAAATAAAAATGCTAAAAATAGCATTGCTATAAATAGCATTTCGGGATATATTCCAATTTTAATTAGTCCCTGAATTAAAATTCGAATTTAGTCTCACTAGTTGTTTGAAAATAATTAATTAATTCATCTTGAGTTAATTAGTTGGAGAAAATCAAACATGAAATCTATGTGAAGACATGCAATAGTTATCCCTTTGATTGAGGAAGTTATCCCTTAATTAAGGAGATAAGGGTGAGTTGTATTTGAGTTGTAATTAGTTAGCTCAGTTAACTGAGTTAAGTCCAGTTAAATTAGTTCCAAACAGTTGGAGGAACTAATTGTGAGTTCAGTCAGTTAATGCATGCATGCATGCAACTAGTGTTCTCCAGATAACTGAATATTCTCTCATAAATAACTCATGCATGTCAGTTCAGAGAAAGACCTATTTGAGATTAAAGGAAGGGACAATGTACTATCAGTTGGAGGAATTTTCCTATATAGGAAACTCATCCATGTAGAAGGAATTATCTCCTTTAGGATTGTGCAGTTATTTCAGAGGTCAATGTTGTGTGTGAGGTGAGAATCACACAGGTTGCAGCTGGAGGACCCAAGAGAAACTATGCAAGGAAATAGGAGGCTTGAAGGACTGAAGGAAGGCATATGTGTTGTCTATTATGTCTAAGAGTAGCAGTGAGGGATTGTACTGAGAGTTGGATAGCTTGTGAGCTAAAGCTCTGTGTAATCCTGAGATATTTCCACTTGTATGATAATACAGATAGCGGGATTTTTAGCTGAGGCTTTCCCCAGAGTATTCTTCTATGTTTCATGTGTGATTGAATCTTCTTCTCTGTTATGTGTTTTGATTGATCTTGCTCAAATTGATTAAGCTTCCGCAAAGTTTGATAGTAGAAGTGGATCAAGTATTTTGCTTTAGTATATTGCATAATCAGATTAATCCACGATTTCTCTACAAGATGTGTAGAGAGCAGAATTTCTACAAGTTTCTTCCGCCATAAATTATCCTTGCCCTTCAAGTGGTAAATGACAATTATGGCTTCCAGGTTTGAGGAGTAAGCGTACATCTGTAGGTATTTCCTCATCTCCAACAGCCAAGCCTCAACTTCTTCTCCTTTATTATGCTCCCCATTAAATGTGGGAGGTTTGATTTTTCTAATATCCCCCTGCAAATTATCTTAGACTAATCTTATCTTTTACTTTTTGGCTTGCGATACACTTGGGTTGTTGCTTGATTATGAGGTAGTGTAAGCCCTCTTACTTGACCTCCTTGTTGAGTAATAATGTTGTTGGGAAACACTCTTAGAATGCCTTAAGCTTCCAACATCTCTTTCCTTGATTCCAACATCATACCCATGTGTATATCTGGACTCGGTTTTCTGGTCCAGGTCTCTTTGAGTTTTATTCAAACTTTGCAAAAATTGATTGTTGATTTTTTCTTACTCCTTAACGAGCCTCTCATTATCAACTTTGAAGCCAAGTACTTCCATTTTGAGGCTTCTCATGGTCTCCTCTCATTCCCTGTCCTCTGGCTTGTCTACTCCATGGCCATTTGACTCTATATTGGGATTTCCCACAATGATGTTCATAAATCTAACTTCTTCTTCTTCTTCACTATAAGGTCTTTGAGCATCTTTTGCACTTCTAGTCCCCATTATGTAATTTCCCTATTTAACACCTATAATTTCCTGTTGAATTTTGGCAAAAATTTCACCCAAACTTAGAATTCTGGATTTGACAACGTGTGCTCCTCATCAATAGTTTTCCATTGACTATTTATTTGTGTAATTCTTATGTATGGGCTAAAATTTATGCCCTCTAGAATTTTCAGCTTGTTAAGCCAATTTTGTCCTCTAAAAAATTGTGTAGTTTTCTCCTGGGATTTTAGTATAATATTTTCCTCAAATAATTTTTTTGGGTTGGAAGCAGTGCTCTGCTTGGAAATAAATTTGTTTTGACTGCTCACTTGCCTAATACTTACTTCCAGGCTGAAAGTTATGGTGTCGTGAAGTTCGGTTTGTTTCTTCAATTTCTCATTGTATCTTGAAATTCAATTTATGGGTTGCTTGTAATAGCCCTATAACTGTTTTTCTTCCTAGATTCAATCCACTTTTATTTACTGGTGACTACTTGTAATTATATCCTGGCATACAAGCTTCCTTTCCTACCATAATTTATTGGCAACTCTTTGTACCAACTCAGTTTGCATTGGACACAAACTAGCCTATTGGGCTCTTCCTTAACACCTGTCACATGTGTTCTTTGTATGTTGGCCCCACTTAAGCCCTTAGCACTCACATGGGCCCTTCAATGTGGAAAATGTGAATGGTCATACCCACAAGCCAAGGTTTAAATCCTCCTTCTTCTCCAACTCTACAACTCTACAACTCTCAACTCTCAACGAAGCCCCACATACACTTTTATTATAGATATATATATCTATATATATATATATATATATATATATATATATATTCATTTTGTAACGGGGTCATGCCCCACTATAAAGTGGCCCCCTCCATTCAACAATAGCAGTGGTCCTCTAGCAATCAATAGTCTAAATTGAATGCAAACCCCCCCCTTCCCATGTCGATGTCAGAGAGGGGGTCCACTCTTCGTGTACCACCTCTAGGTTTCGTGCATCCCATCTAACGATAACCAATGGGGTACACTGACAATGTAAGGAGAAAGTAGGTGTTTGCACTCATAGCTTTTCCCCTCTTGTCATTGTTCCAATCCCTCGATAAGTTTCTACCTCCACGACACAGTTCCACCATTCTTCACACCGACTTTTACACCATTGTTCCATCTACCTGCATCAAGTCACTATTCCCTCCATTTCTTATATTAACCTCCATAATGGAACTCGATCTCTGGTCACATGTAATGCCTTCATTTGAATGTAATTCTAGGTCATTCTATTCTCTTTTGACTTCAAGCGAAACCAATCCTTCAAGAGAAACACACAAAGCCAATGGAAAGAGGCCCAACAAAGCTAGCCAAAGGCTTGCATATACCATGGTGTCTCATTAAAAGAATTCTTGATTTTAAAGAAAATGAATGCATTGCATTAATACCCATTTTGTTTTCTTCCCCCATGGATCCTTAAACACATTTTAAGGTCAATTCATGAAGTTTCAGATGTCATGACTGCCCAAATGTGGTCGTGGGCATAAAACTCAATCAACAGGCAATCTAGTAGAGTTTCTCATAACGATGCTCAAGAGGCACACAGAACATTGATAGAACAAGAATATCGAATAATATTGGATCAATCTTGGTAATGGTTACTCCTCTCCACATTCTTCCTTCTCGAACTCAAGTTCATCATAAAATTTAGATCAAATACATGTATCATGTAACCCCTACTTTCCTGTGGAGACAAAGAAAGGCTATGTGACTTGTAATCTTAAGTAGATTTGGGGTTGAGATGGTTGTTGTTGCCCATCAGAGGCCCTCAAAGTTGAGTTCTTCATTAACTATCATGGCAACCTATCCTAGTTGAAACCTGAACTTCTAGCACACTAACACAAATTTGATTCGAATTTTTCAGCCTCTAAAGAAGTTATGCTAGTATTTGAATGACTCAAGAAGCATGGTGTTATTCTTAATTTCTCACGGAAAATTCCTTTTCCTAATCAGCCAATCACATTCGTAAGAAGGAAAATGCAGAAATTGAAAAACCTTTTGGGAGAGTGGTTAATGATCCAGACACCAATTATTATATAAGGGCGAGAAGTTTGTTGCCTACACCATGGCTTTTCGATCTAGTTTTGGGAGCAACAGTGAAATGAAGAAACTTCGTTGAAGCATTATGATAACATCATAGACCTATATGGACTTTGGTAATAAGACAACTTGATAATAGTGATTCTAACTCCCCACATATGAAATAGTGCCAAGCTCCCTTATAACCATAATTTCAACAGGGTTTTCTGTAAACTAATGGAAATTTCCAAAACAAGTTGATGGGATTTTCTTATCACCCCTGTAACCTACATTACATGAATTTAGCCTTTCATGGGTAAATTTCATACACTTGCCTCTAATTTCCATCTAATAGCAACCCCTAACTTTTCTTGGTGCCCTTCCGTGGTACCTATCCTAAGATTTTAGGGAAATTTCCACCATTCCCACCACTATGACTTTTGTCAAACAATTGGTTGATAACCTGTAACAAGTTCTCATGTAACCATTTTTGGCCCAAGAATTCCCAGTGTTGTAACTTGGGCTCTGATATCACCTTGTAACGTCCCCAACCCCCAACTTCGTAGCGCTCCAAACCAACACAACCTAGGTACTACAAATTCTTCCAACAAAAGCATCAATCCCTAGTATAATTTTAACCCCTTACTCATCTCTGGAGTCCTCGTGACCACAAAAAATCATGGATGGTTCTCTATGTTAGTTTAATACACTTGTTTGCCTCTAATTAATTATACCATATCTTCCATAGTCCATTCATGTACCTGACATCAATTTATAAATTTATGCAATGCAATTCTACATGCTCAATACATGCAATACCCAACACACAAAAATTAAATTAGGCATTAACCACACATTTAATTATTCAATTAAATACATTAAACGAATTATGCGTAGCGGAATTAACACACATGAATACCTTACCCTGATTAGGGTTTTTAAGCAAAATAACATATAGATATAACACAACACATAAATATAGTAAAATTACACAGTGAACACTTATCTAAAGGAAAAACCAACTGGCTACAGACCTTATATGTTCCACCCAACCATAGACCATGTGTTTCATAAATCTAAACCACAGGTCACTAGGTCAACTCCTATGACAACAATCTATTCATCGAATAACACACCACAAACTTTGCCCAAGGCACCAACCCCGGTATCCCTAATCTCCAACTGCAAGCTCCCGCTCCCCTGACCTGCGCCCAAGTGGGCAACCCTTCTTTGCACCCAATGGTCCCTTAGTTGTGCCCACCTTTTAAGGTTCCTTATAGCTAGCCAAGAACAGTATTAGCCTATGGCTCCAGGAACTTTGTTGTTCTTTAGTGCTTCTAGGAACCCTTCTAGTCAAAATTGAATAACCCCCAGTCAGTTAGAACGTCCAGGACAAGGACTCACTAACTAACCCAAAACTCAACAATCCATGAATGGATGAATGCCATCATAGAAAAACATACCCTTTTATGAATGCATGGCTTTATCTTTCCATGTGGCACCCTCAAAAGCCACATGGGCCCTGGGTACCTTTTTCACTAAAAACACCTCATAATGGTTTCCCTTTATAGTGAGTTGCGCCCCCCAAACTCTTTTTTGTGGAGTTGGTCTACAACCAACCGTTATTTTACTAATATATGTATAATAACATTTCCAGGCTCTCCGGCCTCACAACCATTAAAGTCATATTTCCATAAGCACGTTGACACCAAAACATATATACATCTATATACATGGCATGCATGACCCAAAATAACCTTGGCTTACCAACTTATCATTCACATGTATTTAGTTCACCAAGCTAATATCATATGTACATATAGTTACATCAACCAGGTTGGGCAGGGGTGTTACAATTGCATTTCACACTATTGAGCCTTTGAACGACTTATTAGCCACTCTTAACCATTCCATAGTTGATTCCTCAAGAAAATATTTAGCTTGCATTACTTTGTACCATAACGAGGGACCCTACATTAATCTCCACATGTTCTTACCTGCTAGAGCTTTAGCAAAAATATCAATCTCTTTCAAACCTCACCCCCAAGCTCTTTAAGAGTTGTAAGGTGGGCCCATCATACTAGCAGGAAACCTTTGTGGTAGCTTGAACGAGACCACATAAAATGAAAGTTTTTCTTTCTAATCAATTAATAACTCCTTTAGGAACCACCACTATAGAATTTCAATATACTAGAATGCTTTGAAAAATCGATTTTCCTAGTGCCTCCCCTCGACGGGGATCGAGTGGACCAATGTGATATGCGCACCTCCGCTATTCAAACCATCCAAAACCGATCCACAATATGTTAATATTTGGCTTTGATGGGCCTCCTAAATAGGTACAAATCAAGGCCCATCTGACCATCCTTCAACATACATTTGCCTCTCTCTTTGCATTTGATGACACCTTTTTGGACTATAACGTGTTCATTAGGGATATTAAGGAATATTTGCCATATCTTATAGCTTAACATGTTGAGTGTGCAGGAAAAAAGTGCATTTATTATGCAAAAGTACATTGGAGACTAGCTGGAGGGAATGTAGGAGGCTCATTTTGTGCATTAACTCACCGACAACTGGGTTGGCTGTTGGGCAATTACTACACTCAATGGTTGTGAGGATCTCAAGAGACTAGATCCACTTTTATAGGGATTTTGGAGGGAAGAACCCTCATTCCAAGGAGGTTTCCCCCTCACTCATTTTGTATAAATAAAGGAGTCCAAGAGATTAGTAGGATTTGACTTTTTAGAGGAGGATGGTGACTACTAGAGCTAAAGCTTATTACTTGTCATTTCAATTCATGTATTTGAACACTTTTTGAGATCAATGAAAAGCATTTTGTTGTCTCTAGCCTGAGTTTGTTTCAAGAGGGTTGAGTTCCCTTGGGTTAGGGCTCAACCCAAGCACTCCAATCCCCCTCTCTTGTAAATTTTGTATACACATTTTTCTTTTATATACTTAGTTTAACAGAGGTTCCTTTTTGCAAAATCTATTTATGTGAAAAAGTTTTCCTTTGTAGATTTATCAATCATTTCTCTTGCAAAGTGTGGTTGTAGGCTTTGTAATGGCAGGCACAAAAATATAGTTCTTCTCTTGATGCAATAGTTCAATCTTTGTTATGCAACCAACTCATAAAAATATAAATCAATGACTTAAAAAGTATCATCTTCGAGGGGAAACCTCCTTTACATTACATAAATGAACAATTATTGGATGATACAAATGACAAAACCTCCTTCATATATATAGGAGTCTAAAGGGTCACAATATAATCATGGCCTACATAATAATAATAATGTAAGGGCACAACAATAACAATAGTGGGCTTCTATGGGGCACAACAATATCAATATGGGGGCTACATGGGAACAAAAATAACAATATTGGGGCTACACTAACAATAACAATAAGGGGGCTACACTAGTATTATAGGGACCCAACATGCCCATCTCCTTCAAAAAAGTCTTTTCCTCAGCGCTTGAGTAGTTCTGGATGCTTCTGTATAAAATTTTCATCCTCCCACGTGGAATCTTCAGCGGGTAAGTTCTTCCACTTAATGAGATACTATGAAATTGATTGATTTCGTAGTTGTCAGGTTCTTGTTTCTGTGACTGCTTCAGGCTCAAATATTATTTTTCCTTCTTCGTCAAGTTCTGGAAACACTTCTTGAATTGGAATTTTGTCATTGATAACCTTCGTTAAGCATGAAACATGGAAAAATGGGTGTACTCGGGAAGATGCAGGCATCTCCAATTTGTATGCCATATTACCAAACTTTTGCAACACCTTGTAAGGACCGTAGTACTTGGGTGATAATTTATTGTCCTTCTTAGCTTGCTTGAAAGACATTTGTTTGTATGGTTGTAGCTGTAAAAATACCTAGTCACCTACATCAAAACTTCTTTCATTGCAATGTTGATCTCCCTGTTGTTTCATTCGATTATGTGCCATAGTGAGGTTATCCTTTGAGAGTTGGAGAAGTTTTTGTTGATGCCCATTGTGATCTTCCATTGTTTGAACCTTGAATTTTCTCTTAAAGATGATGTGATGGATGGTGGATGATATCCATAAAGTATTATAAATGGGGTCATGTTTGCTGCAATATGGAAGGAAGTGTTATACCACCATTCAACTAAAAGTAACCACTTGACCCATTGTTTTTGATTATCAAATACAAAGCAACGAAGACATCCTTCCAAACATTTGTTCACTATCTCAGTTTTCCCATCAAATTGAGGATGATAAGATGATATATGAGCTAATTGAGTACCAAGACAAGAAAATAATTCCATCCAAAAATTTCCAGTGAAAATGGGATCTTTGTCACTTACTATAATCTTTGGGTTTCCATCAAGCTTTTGAATTGTTTTCATAAATGCAATAATAATTGTACTGGCTTTAAAAGGATGAGATAATGCACAAAAGTGTGCATAATTGGTAAGTTTATCAGCTACCACCATGATGCCACTCTTTCCTTCAAACTTGGGTAAACATGTGAAAAAAATCTATTGAGACCTCCTCCCAATGCTGACTTGGAATGGCCAAAGGTTGTAATAGACCTAGGGTCTTAATTGTCTCAACTTTATTTTGTTGGCAAACCAAAATTTTTTCTAGAAACTTCTGAATATCAGATTTAACGTCATCCCAAAAAAATTCCTCCTTGACCCTATGGTAAGTTTAAAAAAATCTTGGGTGCCCTCCTAAGGGAGAGGTGTGTAATTCCAAAAGAATCTTTTGTTTGAGTTGGGAATTCTTACAAAGATATAAGCGATATTTGTACCATGATGAAACATTTTTCCAGCCAACTGAATCAGATGTACTGGGATCTTGTTGCAAAATTTGAATGAGTGACCACACCTCTTCATCATTCTTCCATTCATCCCTTGATTTGGTTATCCACTCAGGTTGGATAATAGAAATGGCACAAAGAAATGCTTCCACATCTTCATCCTTTCTTGAGAGTGCATTTGTAACAAAATTTTGCTTCCCTTTTTTGTAGATGATTTCAAAGTCATAACCCAACATCTTTGTCACCCATTTTTGTTGCTCTTTTGAAGATAATATTTGTTCCAAAAAATATTAAAGACTATCAAGATTTGTTTTTACCTTGAAGTGTCTTCCCATTAGGTAAGGTTTCCATTTATTTAGTGCATGTAGTATTGCCAACATTTCCTTCTCATAAATAGGTTTGTGTAAATACTTTCCTTTGATTGGACAACTTTCAAAAGCAACGGGTCTTCCTTCTTGCATTAAAATAACAACGATTCCATTTCCTCATGCATCACATTCCACAATAAAAAAAAATGTGAAGTCTGGCGTAGCTAAGACCAGTGTTTGGCACATTGCCTCTTTAAGATGTTCAAAGGCCTTCATTGCTTCTGGAGTCCAAGAAAATGCATCTTTCTTCAGTAATAATGTTATATGTGTCATTATTCTCCCATAATTCTTAACAAACTTGCGATAATACCTTGTTGACCCAAGAAAAACTCAAAGATGCTTTATGGTTGTGGGGATTTTCCATTCCTTAATGACACCCATTTTGTTAGGCTCTACCTTAACACCCGCATGAGATAAAATATGACACAAATATTCCACCTCATGTACTCCAAAGAACCATTTGGAGGTTTTTGCATATAATTATTTCTCCAATAGTTTGAGCACCCTGTCAACATGTTGAACAAGATCCTTCCAAGACTTGTTGTAGATTGGCATATCATCAAAAAATGCTAACACAAATTTTCTAAGGAAGGATTTGAAAATGGAATTCATCAAACCTTGAAATGAGGAAGGTGCATTAGTAAGGCCAAAAGGCATGACCAAAAATTCATAATGACGCTCATGAGTTCTGAATGTTGTTTTTGGAATGTATTCAGTCTTCATTCTAATTTGATGATATCCTGAACGAAGATCCAACTTGGTGAAGTAAATTGCTCCATGTAATTCATCCAACAATTCATCAATGACAGGAATGGGAAATTTATCTTTAATAGTGAGCTTGTTGAACTCCCTATAATCTGGACACATGTGCCATGATCCATCCTTCGTGTGCACCATACTACTAAAGCAGAGAAAGAACTTTGACTAGGTTGAATTATACCAACCTCTAGCATTTCTGCAACCATACGTTCAATTTCACTCTTTTAGGCATAAGGATATATGTAAGGCCTGATGTTTGGAGGAACACTTCTTGGAATCAAATGAATAGCATGATCATGATCATGAATAGGTGTTAGGCCTTTAAGAGTCTCAAACACCTTGGAATGATTGTCCAATACTTTTTGGAGATCTGCAGAAATAGATGATTTCAATGTTTGAACCTCTAGTGAGCATAATTGTGCAATTACGCCCTATTGTTCTTTCTTCAAAAGCTTTGTCATGCCATTAAAGTTGATTATATTTCTTGGTTTCCCTGCGATACCCCTTAATTCAACTTCCTTTCCTTCCCAAAAAAAATTCAAGAAAAGTTCTTGAAAATTGAAAGCTATTGTCCCCAAATATTGTAACCATTGGACTCCTAGTACAACATCAACACCACCCATTATAATGGAAAGAATTGGACTATTCAATACATATTCCCCCATGGTTAGCTTGATATTATGGCACTTTCCAGAGCAATTTATAGTTCCTCCATTTGCAACCATCACTTGACACTCTGGTGCTGGATATAGGAAGCAATTCAATTCCTTGGCTATCTTACAATGAATAAAATTATGGGTACTACCCAAATCAATCAACACTATTACCTTCTTCTTCATATATCCTTCTATCTTGAGAGTTTGATGAGTGGTAACTCCTGCCAATGCATTACAAGATATGGTCGTATTCATTTCTTCTTTATCTGGGGTTGGTTCTTGGTGTGTATCCTCCTCTTTTGATGTTTTTTGTTCTTTTTCATTCTCCTTCACAATATATGTAGAATAATTTCTTCTCGGTACACTTATGACCATTAGTGTATTTTCAATCACAACTGTAACAAATTCCTTTTTCTCTTTTTTCCTCCAATTTTTGTGGTGTCAACATTGTATGTTGTGAAAGACTAGGAGCAACAACACTTCCATCTTTATAGTTGTGAGTGGTAGGCTTCCTTGCTGCCATAATTTTTCTTTCAACTTTTCTTGCCACCCTAAATGCCTTCTCTAATGAATCAGGTTCTCAGAGGTGAACCTCGTGTTGGATGTTATCTTTTAAAGTCCATATTAAGACATCAATCCTATGCTCATATGGAATATTGGTTACCCTAATATTCAATTTTTGGAAGTCTTCAATGTGCTCCTCCATTGAACCCTCTTGTTTGAGATTTATCAATTAACTAAAGAAGGTGTTGCTCTTTGTATCTTCATAATGTGCTATCTCATTTCCTCAGTAAAAATTGACCAGGTGACAAGTGGTTTATGAGAACAAATCCATCTATACCATAAAACTGATTGGGTTCTAAATATAAAGATGTAATATGTACCTTTTGTGAGGGTTGCACATCATGTAGATCAAAATATTGCTCCATCTGTAGTATCCATGTTACCGGATCCTTACCCTCAAACTTCCTCATATCTATCTTTGGAATGTGGTGGTTCTTAAGCCCCATGTTGGAGTCTCTAAAATCATCATTCATATTCCTTTTGTTCTCATCATGATTTTCATGGATTACCTTGTCACCACCAAGAAGCCTTTCTTGCAACAACTTTGTCAACCCTTCCAACCTGACATTCATCGTATCCATGTCTACTTTAGAATCATCCATGTTGCCTTTTATACCATCCATGTCCCCTTGTAAGCCATCCATGTTTCCTTTTATACCATCCATTTCCCCTTTTAAGCCATCTATGTCATCTTTGGTTGCTCTTTATGAGAGCAAAATTTGTTGCACTTGGTCCCGTAACTTTGATATATCATGTTGTGATTCTTCTTCTTCATGTGTCATAGTAGAGCTTTTTGAGGGCTTAGGTAGAACTATTTTGTTTAGGAGGCATTTTAGAACCAAATACTAATATCTATGCTTTAATATGCCCTTTGAATCACTTCCAACTGATTTTTCAAACAAAAGCTATGCAAAATTAAAAAATACAAACATTTTTCTTGCTTTTTAGGAGCTTGATCTTGAAATGGTTGTAACTCTGTAATTTTGGATCTCCAAGGTATGAAATTAGATCTTTTTGTAACCCTATGATCTTCTTTACAATGCCACAAGTTAGACCAATAGTGGATTCTTCAATATAGAGTTATGCCAAATCTCCCACGATGACCTGATTATGGACTAGTTCAGTAGAGCGAAGTTGTATGGGATTCCACGTGTCACCGTTTCAACATTTGGCCGTGAAATTGCTATACAAAAAACTACAGTCCATGTAGTTTCAGGAAATTTTTACAGAATTCAAATTCGATGCCTTAAATGAAAGTTATGACGATTTTCCCTGGGTCGCCTATTTGAGACTGAATTATGGAGAATGAAAAAACTTTAACTTATTCTGACCATATCTTAGAAAATACAGTGAACCAAGCTATGAAATTTTAGCACGAAGTTCACCAAGATTTCAGATCAATGTGGGCGAAATTTCAGCTTCTGAAGCTTCATAGAAATAACGTTATATTGAAAATGCCACAATGACTTGTTTGAAGCAGCGAAACTCTAGAATCCAAAGCTTTGATACCAAATGTTATGCAACCAACTCACAAAAAGATAGATCAACGACTTAAAAAGTATCCTCTTCAAGGGGAAACCTCCTTTACATTAAATAAATGAATAATTATTGGATTATACAAATGACAAGACCTCCAGGTCACGATATAATCAGAGCCTACATAACAATAATAATGTAAGGGCACAAAAATAACAATAGTGGGCTTCTGTGGGGCACAATAATAACCATACAGGGGCTACATGGGAACAAAAATAACAATAAGGCGGCTACACTAACAATAAAAATAAGGGGACTACACTAGCATTATGGGGACCTAACAATCTTGGTTTAAATTCAACTCATCCTTTCCTTTACAATTTGATTTTTTGTAATTAGTATTTTTGGCAGATTTTAGATCTTGATATTTTGCTAGTTAAATGACCTCCTTGTGTGCAGTGATACCTATTGGCTAGCAAGGCAGAGAATGTTAGGTCCCTATAATACTAGTGTAACCTCCTTATTGTTATTGTTTGTGTAGCCCCCTTATTTTTATTGTTTTTTTTTTCTAAGTAAGAGTAATCTATTAAAAGAAATAAAAAGGTATTTACAAAGGTGTTATGGCCGTGAAGGAACACAACCTAACTCAGCTTGCTGCCATTTAACTAGATTTGAGACTGCCCCAACAGAGGGGAAACCAGTCTAATAGAAAGGGAGATGCAAAAAAAAAGAGGACAACACCAAAAATTATCCACAGTTTTCTGAAGAGAACAAATAAAACAACATTGTAAACCCATCTACTCCACCCAAAAACCAGCGAATCACCCAGAAAACCAGCAGTACATCTGCATTGGATCACCAACTTGGACAAAAAGAGGAAGAAAAAACCAAGAGTTAAGTGAAGTGCCACTTGGCATTCGTGACACGTGTAGTGAAATCCTCCGTGGCAGGTTCCTCCACAATTGGGCAAGCCCAGTCATCTGGGTTGTCTGACTCAGTTTGGCACACTGCCTGTTGCTCGCCTTCTCTACTGCCTGCGTCCAACTACGGGTCCGACGCGTCCATCATGTGGCTTTCCACAGCCTGTGTGTCATTCTGCAGTTCCAATTCCTCATGCAGGCTGCCAACGACAGCCTTCCCATTCCGTTTGTTCCGACCACCATTACCTCCTTGCGCTTCTTCCTTGTCTCTGTTTCGACTCGGTCCAGCTCTGTGCATCTCGTCCATGGAGAATGTCATCGGGATACTCTGCTCTCGTTCCTCAGAAAAGGAGATGGAAATAGTGGCGACGATGATCGATCTATTGAGAGAGCTTCTGAATTGGAATTGCGTGGTATGGGGGGTATGATGCAAGGGCAAAGGGAAGGGAGCAGAGCGCACATCCCCCGCTCCACTCCCTGAGCAGTGAAGGCCTGCTCTTCCACGGCCACTTCTTATATTTAGATAGTGGGGATTTTCCGCCGAGGAAGACGGAGAGTCCGAGATACTTCGCTGCCTAGCCTGAGGCCGAGAGCTACCACCCCGCGAGTCGCCACGTCTACTGAGCATACGGTGGCGAACCATGGTGGAATGAAGAGCAGAGAGAGCGTCAGGGTAAGCGGAGGGGGGATTGATAGGGGAAGTGGGCGCTGAGGAATCAGAATGCTGGAGAGCGGGTGTTGAATTGCAAAGAATCGTTTGGGAGTGGTAATGGACTTTGCCTGAAACAAGGCTGCAAACAAACCAATAGCGTCGCCCTATACTGGTTCTTTCAATATGCTCAGCCACCTGCAGAGGGCGGGCACAATGGATCAGGGGAAGAATGCCATGTTTATGAGCGGAGGTCATGGTTAAACAAGGTATGGTTTTGCCTCGGCTGTAGCAGGAATTTAATGCCGTCTACAAGGTGCTCTGAGGAGTATTAACTCTGTTCTTGGGAAGATTGTCGAGAGCCAAGTGGCCAACCCGTTCGCCGTCATCCCGTCTTCTCATCACAAGCGTATTAATGGTCACCCGCATCCGGGGGCCCTTATTTTTATTATTGTGCACCATAGAAGCGAACTATTGTTATTGTTGTGCCCTTACATTGTTATTGTTATGTAGGCTCTGATTATATTGTGACCCCTTAGACTCCCATATATACCAAAGAGTTTTGGTCATTTGGATCATTCAAGAATTGTTCATTTATGTGATGTAAAGGAGTTTTCCCCCTCAAAGAGACTAATTTTCAATTCGTTCATATATCTTTTCTTCTATTTTGGGATTTGGTTGCATAATATTTGGAATCAAAGCTTTGGATTTTAGGGTTTTGTTGCTTCAAACAAGTCATCTTTGAATTTGTGTTATAATTTTTTTTCTACGAGATTTCAGAAGATGAAATTTTGACCACGTGGAGAGGAAATCTTGGTGAAATTCATGTAAAAATTTTATATCTTTGTTCGATATATATTTCTGAGATATGGTTCGAATAAATTAGGGTTTTTGCATGCTCTAGAATTCAGTCTCAAATAAGCGACCTAAGGAAAATTATCATAACTTTCTCTACAAGCAACAAATTTCAATTTCATAAAAAGTGACTGACATTGCACAGAATGTAGTTTTTTGTATCATTTTGAGGGCCAAAAGTTGAATTAGTGACACGTGGAATTTCATACAAGTTCGCTCTACTGACCCAATCCATAATCAGGTCATTATGGGAGATTGGGCATAAATTTACCTTGAAGAATCTACTCTTACTTTAACTTATGGTGTTGCAGAGAAGACTAAGAGGAATAGTGTAGGATGAAATTTCAGACCTTGGAGAGTTGAAATTATAGAGATACAATAGTTTCAATATTGAGCTCCTAAAAGCAAGAAAAATGTGTGTATTTTTATATTAAATTGCATAACTTTTGTTCGAAAAATCAGTTTGAAGTGATTTAAAGGGCATATTGAAGCATAGATATCAATATCCGGTTCTAAAATGCCTCTAAAACAAAAATATATATATATATACATCCATTTAGCCCTAAAAAAAAAAAATCTACTATGATGCATTAAGAGGAAGAATTGCAACATGATATATCAAAATTACGGGACAAAGTGCAACAAATTTTGCTCTCACAAAGAGCAACCAAAGACGAACTAAAAGGGGACATGAATGATTTAAAAGGCGATATGGATGGTTTAAAAGGTGACATGGATGGTATAAAAAGCGACATGAATGGTTTACAAGCAAACATGGAAGGTTTGACAAAGTTGCTAGAAGAAAGGCTTCCTAGTGGTGATAAGGTATTTCATGAAACTCATGAAGAGAACAAACAGACTGGAAATCATGATTTTAGAGACTCCAACTTTGGGTTTAAGACTAACCACGTTCCAAAGATCAATATGAGGAATTTTGATGGCAAGGATCTGGTAACATAGATAATACAGATGGAGCAATATTTTGATCTACATGATGTGCAACACACACAAAAGGTACACATTACATCTTTATATTTAGAACCCAATCAGTTTGTGTGTTATCAATGTATTTGTTCTTGTAAACCACTTGTCACTTGGTCAGTTTTTACGGAGGAAATGACAACACATTATGAGGACACAAAGAGCAACACATTCTTTAGCTAATTGATAAATCTCAAACAAAAGGGTTTAATGGCAGAACACATTGAGGACTTCCAAAAATTGAATATCAAGGCAATTGATATTCCATAGGAGCATAAGATTGATTTATTCATAGGGAATTTAAAGGATAACATGCAACATGAGGTTCACCTTTGGGAACCTAATTCATTAGAGACGATATTCAGGGTGGCAAGAAAAATTGAAAGCAAAATTATGGCAACAAGGAAGTCTACCACTAACAACTATAAAGATGGAAGTGTTGTTGCTCCTAGCCTCCCACAACCTACAAGGTTGACACCACAACAACTGGAGGAAAAAAGAGAAAAAGGGATTTGTTACAGTTGTGATAGAAAATACACTAAAGGTCATAAGTGTGCTGAGAATAAATTATTTTACATAGATTGTGAAGAGGATGAAGAAAATGAACAAGAAACATCAAAAGAAGATGATATACACCAAGAACCAACCCTAGAGAAAGAAGAAATGAATCTTATCATATCTTGTAATGCGTTGGCAGGAATTACCACTTGTTAAAATCTCAAGATATAATGATATATCAAGAAGAAAAAGGTAATAGTTTTGATTGATTCTAGTAGTATCCATAATTATATTCATTGTAAGATAGCTAAGGAATTGAATTTATTTCTATATCCATCATTAGAGTGTCAAGTGATGGTTGAAAAAGGAGGAACTATAAATTGCTCTGAAAAGTGCCATAATATCAAGCTAACCATGGGGGAATATGTATTGAATAGTACAATGCTTTCCATTCTAATGGGTGGTGCTGATATTGTACTAGGAGTCCACTGGTTATAATCTTTAGAGACGATGGATTTTAATTTTCAAGAACTTTCTTGAAATTTTTTTGGTAAGGAAAGGAAATTGAATTAAGAGGTATTGTAGGGAAACCAAGGAAGATCATCAACTCTAATGAAATGACAAAGCTTTTGAAGAAAGAGCAATAGGGCATAATTGCACAATTATGCTCACTAGAGGTTCAAGCATCGAAATCATCCATTTCTTCAGATCTCTAGAAAGTATTGGACAATCATTCAAAGGTATTCGAGATTCCCAAAATTCTCCCACCTATTTGTGATTATGATCATGCCATTCACTTGATTCCAGGAAGTGTTCCTCCAAACATCAAGCCTTATAGATATCCCTATGCCCAAAAGAGTGAAATTGAACCTATGGTTGCAAAAATGTTAGAGGTCGGTATAATTCAACCTAGCCAAAGCTCTTTATCTGCTCTAGTAGTATTGGTGCACAAGAAGGATGGAGCTCAACAAGCTCACTATTAAAGATAAATTTCTCATTCATGTCATTGAAGAATTGTTGGATGAATTACATGGGGCAATTTACTTCACCAAGATGGATCTTCATCCAGGATATCATCACATTAGAATGAAGACTAAAGACTTTCCAAAAGCAACATTCAAATCTCACAAGAGTCATTATGAATTTTTGGTCATGCCTTTTGGCCTTACTGATGCACCTTCCAAATTTCAAGTTTTGATGAATTCCCTTTTCAACCCCTTCCTTTGAAAACTTGTTTTAGTATTTTTTTATGATATACTAATATACAACAAGTCTTGGAAGGATCTTGTTCAACATGTTGATAGGGTTCTCAAACTATTGGAGGAGAAACAATTATATGCAAAAACCTCCAAATGTTTCTTTGGAGTATAGGAGGTGGCATAATTGGGTCATATTGTATCTCACGAGGGTGTTAAGGTAGACCCTAACAAAATTAAAGCCTTTAAGGAATGCAAAATACCCACAACCCTAAAGCATCTTCGAGGATTTCTCAGGTTGATAGGGTATTTTTTTTTCCTCGGAAGAAAAATTGTAATTTTATTAATGAAAACAAAATTACATGTTGTAGATGCGAGACACATTCATCAACAAGTCAAAGACTACTGATCCGATGTTCATAGAAAGTAAAAAAAATAGTGTACAAATGGGGAGAAAGGTCACGCTTTTCTCCCTTTTTTCTTCTCAACCTTGCGCCACTCCCCTTGAGTCGAGATTGAAGATACAAGTGCAAGCGAAGTGTCAGCCTAAGGTTGAGGGTTGTCCTTATCAGAATCAGAATTGTCTGATGTATGTAGTCTCTTTCATCCACTGGTATCCATTGTATCTGGTATCTTTGCCGGCTATGAGTCCATCGAATCTTGTGGATTTGATACCTGTACTTCTAGTTCTTTGTCCATATGATTGTTCTCATTGTATATGGGATGTTCCACATCAACTTCCTCCTCCTCATCTGACAATGGTGGGGGAAATTGCCATCCCTTGAATTGCTTCCCTATTTTTTCTTTCTTCGGGTATCTTTTTTGGCTTCAGGGCACATATTTTGTAGGTGTCCTGTTTACCGGCAGATTCTGCATCTAAATGTTGTATTTTCATAGTCTAGTATCTGTGTCCAACACCCTTGTTTGTGTTTCAATTGTATGCGGTCTGGCAAGCCTTTGCTGAGATCTACTTCCACACAAATTCGTGTGAAAGTGAAAATTCTTTCCTCAAGTCTTTGTGAGTCCGTTTTAATGTATCTCCCAATGGTGTTTCCAATACCTACAAGGACTTGTTGGTTCCAAAGATGTAATAGGAGATTGTGTAAATGGACCCATACAGGCATCCTGGATACAACCATAGTATCTGCATTAAATTCTGGACACCATGGTGTGATGAAGAGGCCCATGGATCCCCAGAACCATGGTCCTTCCTGTAATATAATGTCTCTAGCCTCTGTTGAAGGGAAATTTATAATGAAGAAACCCTTGGAACAGAGATGAATTTCACAGTGAGTAGTCCAGTTTGTGAAAATCCATTGGAAGAACAGCACTACGTTTCAATTTACTTATTGGGTGGGGGGGGCGTTGGTCGAGAGTTCGGCAGGCTCACCCTCACCATATGAATAGTGAGCCCCCTAATGGGTCCTTTCTTTCCTAATGTAGAAATTTTGAATAATATGACACATATTCACAGAGATTATCCTAATCATACAATTATAAGCGGAACATGTATAATACATAATCTCCTCTACGTTGATCATCAATTTACAGAAGCAGAAACATTCACAGGCACACATAGAAGCATCAATCAAACTCATAAACACAGTATGTATCCCGGGGAAAGCATCTCGCTAAAAACCCCACACTATCTGTATATTATATTGATTGAATCATGCAACATTACAAACTACAATGCTTATCACAAGCAATCCAATACCAGCTCCACCTGTTACACACAAACAGCTTAGATCTGATCTCCAAATCTATTCCACTGCTTGCCTGCCTCCACTGCTCAATACCTGCTCAAGAACTGATGAGAATGGCTTCCCAAACTCGTATTTCACCTCAAAATAATCACTCGCACTTTGTTGGATGTGAACAAAGGTTACAATACTGGGCAAATACGTGAGCAAACTCATTGGCATACTCAATCCCTTGATTGTGCAAGATCTGGTGCACAACTATAGTCACAACTGATAACAATCTGATTCTCTACCACCTGTCTCTGTTGAACTGAACATGCACTACCATGCAACTAAGTTAACTGATGTATTCAATAGTTGTATTATGAGTTAATAACTTGTGAATTAATTAATAACTAATTCACCCAACTCATCTCTAGTCTATTGATCAGTTAGACTAAATACAACCAGTTTAACAAAGCTAAACTGAACACAACTCCATCAACTGCACCTCCAGTCCACTAAACTCAACTCACTTGAGTTCTAACTGAAGTCTTGCATGCAAATATTAGTCATCCCATAGGTAACCACGTATTTCCCTCTGGGATCTGCATGTACCACATCCGTAGCTCATCCTGAAGTGCTCCAAGAGAATAAGATCAAGTTTATAGTCCAAATATTATTATGAGACAATAATATTTGACTTTTCTATTTTTGACAACGAGTCTAAAAATAGACTTTGATCACTCACACTGTGATCACTCACACTTTCATCAAAAATAGAAGTCCATCTATTTTTCCCTACTTGACCAATCATCCATAAACAACAACCTGCAATCCATAGACATGATCCATATGTCTAAAAATAGACATAGTCTAAAAATAGACTTGCGCCAAAAATAGCCTGCGGGCCCACTTAGTGAAGGCGACTCTTTTCACTAAGCTCCATCATCTTGTTGCACTCTCAACAAGCATTTCTTGTTGCACACTTTTCAACACCTAACGTCAAGCAAGCCCTGCCGGACCTTGCCTGGTGCGGACAAGCGACTACATACCTTACTGACTTTGATCTCTGAGAAGCTGAGCTATCAATTAGGTACGTTAGTGACTTTTTTAGTTACTTATTTGATAGGGGCCAGCTCGACAGGTTTTGGCCAAAAATAGTTGAATCTACAGATAATAGCTTGTTTTTCAAAAGTATTACAATGTTCGTCTGTTCTGGTATATCTATGTTATATTCTGGGGTATAATTCAATTGCTTCACAATATATGGGTTGGGTTCAGTTCCAGCTTGCTTTGGTGTTGCTATAGTAGTATTTTTCCCTTAGAGGATGTTCTTGAAAGAAAGCCCTGCATTTTTGTGCTTTTGTCGTGTTTCTATATTTTTTGTTGAACTGCACTCTATGCCACCTCCTGTTTGTTTTGTTTTACTGTAGGCTACTGCTGCTCCACCTCTCAGCCTCATATTGAGTGTTATTATAGACGTAGATATAATATTGTAGTCCATGAGAGGTCTGGTATCCTGGAGAGCTCTGCCCCCATATATCAGATGTTGAGATCCGACAGGATATCTAATATGGTGGAAAATGTGATTCTTCAAATGTTAGAGTCTGTTGCAAGAACCCAAACCAAGATAAATATCCCCAAAGGGGTTTTAATAAAAATTTGATATCGTTGAGACTTTACTAGGGGTTATGCTTCCGACTGATGGTTTCTAGGCCGTGAAGGGTCAGATGCGGCGCCTTATAATGGGATCTCTGTGAACTCCTTCGGGTATGTATTATCCAGTTTCCGGTAGCCAGGCTCATTTTTATGATCAATAGACCACATAAATGGAGATAGCTCGAACGACGAAATAGTCCATAGAGGATGTAGGACAGTGTAGATTTGTGTCTCCACAAACAACCCATAAAGCGGGACTCGTTGATGCACGCCCATGCACTTGTTCATGAATCACTGGACTGTTGAGCAATGCTGGAAGTCGATGGTTGCAGAGGGTTCAAGGAAATAATCATTGGATGGTCCATCCTCCACCATGGCACCTCGTGCACAGTGACCCATCTGCCAAGATGCTCCCTCAGTTGCTCCACACCCCATAGCATAGCTCTCAGTCAGCGACAGGCCACAATAGGGGTTTGATTTGCCAATCCGGCTGCAATCAAATGTTTTGTGCCCGGATGGAAACACAGTCCCCACAGACTAATCAACCTTCCAGTACATCCGTAGTAGCCATTTTGTCCAGAAGGGGTCGCCATCTATGGGCTCAGTGAAATAACAAAAGTATATGCAGCAAATCGACATTGTGTGTTCCCACCGAGCCGGTTCCTCCATTAAGCCCCTTCCACGAAACAGTAGCCACCATCGACCTAGAGGATCTGCAACCCTGCAACCCAACGATCTGTCCAAGGAATAGTATATGGTTGCCGCGCCCAAAATCCCATTGTCACTCAGAGAAACCCTAGCTCTGTATTCCATTTTCGTCTTTCTTGGAGTCTCATTTTTGTGGGCTTTATGTGTGGCAGCGAGGAGCCTGGGCAAGCGATCAAACTCAGCAGCCTCCACCTAAGGTGACCATATCTCGGGATTCTTGTATTAGAGAAAGACGTGCCTCACATAGATCTGGATGGATCCCACAAGCGGCTTCCTGTACATCTCTGGCCGAGCGAAGCCATGCTTGGCATCGCTGTTGTGGCCACTCGTGACACCAAGCAACAAAACATCGTTCTGCAAGCTGCCTGAGGCGTGCTTGATCTGCTGCACGGCTTCCAGTAATGCTTCGTTGTGTTCAACCCCCCGGGACTCGAACCGTTGTTGTTGTTGAAAGCACTCGAAACATTCCACCTGCTCGTCATTTTTTCTCCTTGATAAGGTATTATTGGAAGTTTGTTAAGAATTATAGGAGAATAACAACGTCTCTAAAAACATTGCTGAAGAAAGATGCATTTTCTTGGACTCCAGAAGCAACTAAGGCCATTGAACATCTTAAAGAGGAAATGTGCCAAGCACCAATCTTCACAAAAACCTTTATTGTGGAATGTGATGCCCCAAGAAATGGAATTGGTGCTATTTTAAAGCAAGAAGGAAGACTGATTGCTTTTGAAAGTTGTCCAATCAAGGGAAAGTATTTACACAAACCTGTTTATGAGAAGGAAATGTTGGCAATACTACATGCGCTAAAGCAATGACGACCTTGCCTAATGGGTAGACACTTCAAGGTAAATATAGATCATGATAGTCTTAAATTTTTTTTGGAACAAAGATTATCGTCAGAAGAGCAACAAAATGGGTCACAAAGATGTTGGTTTATGACTTTGAAATCATCTACAGAAAAGGGAAGCAAAATGTTGTTGTAGATGCACTCTCAAGAAAGGACGAGGATGTGGAAGTATTTCTCTATGCCATTTCTATTATCTAGCCTGATTGGATAACTGAAGCAAGGGATGAATGGAAGAATGACAAAGAGGTGTGGACACTCATTCAAAAGTTGCAGCAATCCCAGTACATCTGATACATACATACAAAAAAATGATTTCATTATGGTACAAAGATCACTTATATCTATGTAGGAATTCCCAACTCAAAGAAAAGATTATTTTGGAATTGCATACCTCCCCCTTAGGAGGGCATTCAAGATTTTTAAAAACATACCACAGGGTCAAGAAGGATTTTTTTTGGGATGGCCTTAAATTTGATATTCAGAAGTTTGTGGCAGAATGTTTGGTTTTCCAATAAAATAAAGTTTAGGCAATTAAGACCCCAGGTCTATTACAACCTTTAGCCATTCCAAGTCAGTGATGGGAGGAGGTCTCAATGGATTTTATCACAGGTTTACCCCAGTCCAAAGGAAAGAGTGACATCACGGAGGTAGTTAATAGACTTACCAAGTATGCACACTTTTGTGCATTATCTCGTCCTTTTAAAGTCAATACAATTGCTACTGCATTTATGGAAACAATTCAAAAGCTACATGGAAACACAAAGATTATTGTAAGTGACAGAGATCCCATTATCACTAGAATTTTTTTGATGGAATTATTTTCTTGTCTTGGTACTCAATTAGCTCATAGCTCATCTTATCATCCTTAATTTGATGGGAAAAATGAGATAGTGAACAAATGTTTGGAAGGATATCTTCATTGCTTTGTATATGATAAACAAACACAATGGGTCAATTGGTTACCTCTAGTTGAATGGTGGTATAACACTTCATACTGCAGCAAAAATGACCCCATTTATGGCACTTTATGGATATCATCCATTGTCCATCACATCATCTCTAAGATAAAATTCTAAGGTTGAAGTAGTGGAAGATCACATTGAGCATCAACAACAAGTTCTCCAACTCTTAATGGATAACCTCACTATGACGCAAAATCGAATGAAACAACATGCAAATCAAAATTACAATGAAAGAAGTTTTGATGTAGGTGACTGGGTATTTTTACAGCTACAACCATACAAACAAATGTCGCTCAAGTAAGCTAAGAAGGATATTAAATTATCACCCGAGTACTATGGTCCTTATAAGGTATTGCAAAAGATTGGTACTATGGCATACAAATTGGAGCTACCTACATCTTCCAGAGTACACCGAGTTTTCCATGTTTCATGCTTAAAGAAGGTTATCGGTGACAAGCTCCTAGTTCAAACAATATTTCCAAAACTTGATGAAGAAGGAAAAATCATATTGGATCTTGAAGCAGTCATGGAAACAAGAAACCAATAGCTATGAAATCGATCAATTTTAGAGTATCTCATTAAGTGGAAGAACTTACACACTAAAAATTCCACATGGGAGGATGAGAATTTTATAGAGAAGCATCTAGAACTACTCAAGTGTTGAGGACAACACTTTTTTTGAAGGAGAGGGGCATGTCAGGTCTCTATAATACTAGTGTAGCCTCCTTATTGTTATTATTAGTGTAACTCCCTTATTGTTATTGTTGTTCCCATTTAACCCTCATATTGTTATTGTTGTGCCCCATAGAAACTCATTATTGTTATTGTTGTGCCCTTACCTTAATATTGTTATGTAGGCTGTGAATATATTGTGACCCCTTATACTCCTATATATACCAAGGAGGACTTGTCATTTGGATCATCCAAGAATTGTTCATTTATGTCATGTGAAGGAGGTTTCCCCCTCAAAGATGCTAATTTTCGAGTAGTTGATCTATCTTTTCTTCTGTTTTGGGATCTGGTTGCATAACATAACAACATTATTGTCATTTTCATATCCACCATCTTCCTTGGCACTCTCCTTCCATTCTCATCCATCCCTTCTACATGGTCTACACACATAAATTACATCACAAATTTACTAGAGGTTATTGGATTGTATTCTTACCTTTTGCAAGATGGACTCCTTAGGAGGACTAAGCTTGGCAAGGCCTTCCATAACCTTCTCCAACCTTCTACCATCTTTCCTTCATCTTCAAATCACTTCTTATGCCCTTGGAATGCTCTAAGATGCAATCTTGTAGCAATACAGGTCATTTTGCAACAATCGTGTAACACCGTGCAAAACCTACCAGAACTTGACAATAATTGCACTTAAGCCTCATTTTTGTTTCTAAACCCTCCATAACGTCTTCTAGGCCTTGGAAACAAGATTAAGGAAGATCAAAGGCCTCTTAGAACCCTTTTTTTCATCACTGCAATTAGGGTTAATTGTTTCTCATGAATTCAATAACACATAATAGTTTACATTGATATTTATTGAAGCATTTGTTGGAGCTTGTAATTAGGATATGATATGCTTTGGATGCAGTAGTGTAGGGTTGATTTCATGGTACTTAGAATATATGTAGCTAGACTAGGTTTATTTGCCAAACTAGGTTTGTTTCTTTGTCTTTCATTTTCTGTAGCAGATTAGGGTTTCTTTTCAAAGTATTTCATTCCTCGCAAGAAGATCTAAATCTTCTCTCATGCAATAGGATAATCAATATTTTCCTTTCTTGCAAATTAGATTTAGTAAACTACCTTCTTTTGAGCTTGCAAAATGGTCTCTTTACACCTTGGTTTGATTCATTGCCTCATAATAACTTAGGTAGAACTGCACTTACTGTGCATACAACATTGTCACCTCTTAAGTTTGTACAGATCCCAGATCGATAAATTAAAGTTGGTAGTCTTGAGAGTTGCAATATCCTTGTTGTAATACTAGAAGTCATTAGGTTTTATATAAAATCCCAAATATTTTAGACAAATATATATATATGTATGTATGTTCACCATCATAAAATGTTTGAATGTTTAAAGAGAAAAAATACTTAAAAAAAAATTGAATTACTTTCTAATAATAATAATAATAAGAAGAGATTTGTACTTCATTCAATTCTTAATAAAAAATTAATATAAAACATTTAAATAACAATAATAATAATAATATTTAATGTGGATGATAAATAGAATATTTTAATATATAGTGTTAAGCAATATTAACATGTATTTAAAAATATATTAATTAAAAAACATTTTAATGTTCATAATGTGGTCAAGAAATAAAAATATTTGAATGACCATGTTAGATAGAATATTTGAATGTCAATTATGTATTTTTTATATATGGTTTAAAAAATATGTATATATTATATAAAACAAAATAAATAAATAATTTTTTATTTTTTTTTGACAGAAACGGTTATATTGTGATTATATTCCTCCTGGCTTGAATGCCAAATTTCTGAGTACAATAAGGATGCCTGGATCCTGAGAAGTTTCACTTATGAAAGTGTGGCTGTTGATGTTACTTGAGATTTTCCCCTTAGCATCAAGATCTTTAGTTTCTATATTCTCTATTTTCCCCCACTTGGATATACATACAATTTTTTTTTGAATCAAGCAGTAAAACATGGCGGACTGCAAGTTAAGGAATGGCTTCCCATGACTCTTTTCCTTCTTTCATCTTGACCCCGGCAGATAGAAGAGCTGCTTTGTTTGCTTCGCTGTCAGCTTCTTTATTGTGGGCTCTCAAAATATGGTAGTAGCTCAGCTTCTGGAAGTCACTTTCAAGGGCCTTGATTCTGAAGATCATTCTGGCTAGATTGAGGTCTGCTGCAGGGGAGTTAGAGATCATAGCACCTATTATGATTTGAGAATCTCCTATAACCGTTGCTTCTCTTATTTTCAGCTCTTTTAGGGTCTTGAGGCCTTGCAGAAGGGCCAAGGCCTCAGCTTGTGTGCTGGTCATATGTCCAAGCCCCCAAGCATATGAGCGGATTTTTGTTCCTGTTGGATTTAGGATGACCCCTCCAGCACCTGCTCTGCCCGGGTTGCCCTTAGCTGCTCCATCGAAGAAAAGGAAGTAGCTTGATTGAGTTTTAATCCAGTCTTGGAAGTCAGCTTCTGTTTTCCTGATTTGCCATTCTTTGAGAGGAGGTGCTTTTCTGATTGCTGGGAGGAAATGTAATCCCAGGAAGGCGCCCCAAACATTGTCTTGATGGGTGAGATTTGCATCATCTTTGATTTGGGACAGACATTCCTTTAATTGGCACTTGATCTTTACTTCAATAATTTTTTGGTGCTGCCTGTCATTTTTGAAGGTTCTTCTGTTGCGTTCCAGCCACAACTGCCAGCAAATGACCTTTGGGAGGATGGCCCAGGCTGATTTGATTACCTGATTCTGAGGAGAAGGCCCTGGGTAATTTGAAGTCCAGCTAGCGAAGAGGTCAGCCATTGTATTCGGTAGTTGAAAGGAGGGATCCAAGACATATAACAGAGCGCTCCAAATCTGTTTAGCAAATCTGCACTCCAGGAAGATGTGCGCAGCTGTTTCTTCACTATTGCTACATAGGTGACATATGGAGGGACCGTTGAATCCCAGCTTCTGCAAACGGTCAAAGGTAAGGATTCTGCCATGGCACAACATCCACGCAAACATGTCTATTTTGGGCCACGCCTGAATTCGCCAGATCGCTTGCCATGGCGCTGGGTTGGTGGGGACGTGCGGCCTCTCTCTGTGTTTAACGTAACCTTCAGCCACTGTATACCCTTTGGATTTATTTCCCCAGCCGATAGCGTCCTGTGTATACTTGTTCAAGGGCGCAAGGCCGTGGAGAAGATCGATCAGCGTGGCCCAGTCAGCGGCCAGGCGATCTGGCAAATCAACAGACTTCCAGCCAGTCCACTCACTGCCTTTCCAAGCGGAGATATCCCAGAGCGTGTTTAAGTTATTTCTTTCCATCCACTCCCGGAGCTCGCCCAAATGCGCTCTGTCGCTGATCGGGACAGAGGATAGGATTCTGTCAGACCAAATTTTTGTTTTCTTGCCGTTACCTGGAATTCTATAACAATAATTTTTTATCAGAGAGGCGGCCTTATCATAGAGTTTTAGGAAAGGCGAATTTGGCAGTCGAATTACATGGTCTAAGCAGCTGGAGCGAGGGCCTCGGAGATATTTTTTCCTGAGAGCTGTCTGAGCCCAACCAGGATTGGGCGCGACAACTCTCCAGATGACCTTTGCCGCCATTGCTACATTCATATGGCCCAGATTTTTAAAGTTAAGACCTCCCTCCCACAGAGGCTTAGAAATAACTTCCCAGCTGATGAGGGGGATTTTTCTTTCATTCTGCTTTCCACCTTTCCAGAAAAATCTCCGAATATGCTCGTCCATTTTTTTTAGGATGATTGAAGGAGCAAGCATTCCTGCAAATTGAAAAATAGGGAGACTAGTGAGCACTGATTTGATGAGAACGGACTTACCAGCATAGTTGAGCCAGGTAAAGCCCCAGGCCTGAATTTTTGCTTGAAATTTTTCGAGCTGGGGAAGCCAATCTTTGCTGGAGATTCTTTTGTGTACAACCGGGAGGCCCAGGTATTTGAAGGAGGTCCATGAAGCGGAGGCTGCGAATCCAAGGCACCTGGAGATATCAGTGAGAAGTCTGGGCGGGGTATTCCAACTGTAGATGTGGGACTTGTTCTTATTGATAACGCTACCAGAGGCCATGCTGAATTCTTCCAGGACAGCTTTGAATTTGGAGGCAGTGGAGAGGGAGGCAGCGCCCAGAAGCAAGGTGTCGTCCGCGAACAAAGCGTGGTTGATGTTCTTGACTCCTCTTGCTATACGCAGTCCCATTAATTCTTGTTCTTGCATTTTTTTTTCCAGGAGGAAACTGAGAGCTGATGCTTGAATGACAAAAAGCAGAGGGGAGAGAGGGCACCCCTGCCTGAGTCCTCTTGAAGCTTTAAAGAAGTCCGTGGCTCTTCCATTCACAAGAGGGGCAATCCATGGTTCCGAAACGCAGGCCCGGATCCAGCTAATGAAGTTTGATCCAAACCCAAACCTGTTCATAACTTCTAGCAAAAAACTGTGATTTACACGATCAAATGCATTTGCTAGATCAAGTTTAATTATCATACCTTGCTCTTTACGGTGGAGACTTGAGTGGATTGCCTCCTGGACAAGGGTGAAGTTGTCCACTATCTGCCTCCCTTGGATGAAGCCGCCTTGATTCTCCGGGATTATTTTAGGGAGTATATGCTTCAAACGATTTGCTATGACTTTTGTGATTAGTTTATACCCAATGTTGCATAGGGAGATCGGCCGAAATCTGCTGAAGTTGCTGGCCCCTTTTTCCTTTGGAATGAGGGCTAAGAAGGCAGAGTTTGTGCTCCCACCTATTTTTTGGGAGTTCTGAGATTTTCGGATCATTTTAATCAGGTCTTTTTCAATAATGGGCCAGCATGATTGAAGAAATCTGGCAGTGAATCCATCCGGCCCAGGGGCCTTGTCCGGATCCATGTCATATAATGCTTTTCTGACTTCATCTTTGGTTATTTTGGCCTCCAAGGTTTCATTCATACCTGGGGAAATTTTGGCTGGGATCGTTTCTAAAAGATTTGAAGCATGGTGCTGTACCTTTTCTTCGCTATATAACTTTAGGAAGTGGGCGTGGGCTGCCTTCTTTATGTCTGAAAACTCCTTGAATGTTTCGCTGTCCACCTTGATCTCGGAAATGGTGTTATAACATTTTCTGCTCTGCGCTTGCTTATGGAAAAAAGCTGTATTTCTGTCCCCTGATTTTAGCCAGAGGCTTCTAGATTTTAATCGCCAGTATTCCTCTTCTGCAAGGCAGGCTTTATTATAGTGCTGTTGGAGATGGGCTTCTTGGTCAAGCAGATCTTTGGTGATTGGAGAATCTTCCATATGAGATTGATGATTGGCAAGGGCTACTTTGATATTTTTTCTTTCTGTATCCGGTTTGGGTAGAGTTTTGGCCCAATGTTTTAGAGCTCTTTTTACCCTTCTGAGCTTTTCTTCCCATATGAAGAAGGGGGATCCTGTAATAGATTGATTCCAACAATCCTTGACAAGCTGCATGAAATCTGGTTCCTTGATCCAGTTTGGGCTGAATCTGAAGGGGATAGGACCCAGGTCAAGGTGAGGAAGTAATTCTAGCTTTATGGGTTTATGATCCGAGATACTGTTGGGGAGAATGCACATTCTTGGTTCTACTCCCAGCAATAAATAAGAGCTTTGCATGAAGAATCTGTCTAATCTAGCTGCTATATGCCCCGGACCTATTCTTTTGTTGGTCCAAGAGTACTTACCGGAGGAGGGTTTGATGTCAATCAGGTCCCAGTCTTGCATGAGGTCCTCCGCCCATTCTCTTGCCGGATCACGAACAGCGCTACCACCTCTTTTTTCAGACGAACTGAGAGTAAGATTGAGGTCTCCGGCAATGATAATATTCTCCAGATTCATGAGGTCTGCTTGAAGTCTTATCGAATCCCAGCATGCTTTTTTTTCCCCAGCATTGACTGGGGAGTAGACATTGAAGATGCAGTGAGTTTCTTTAGTGTTCAGATCCTGGATTTTCAACAGCAACCAGTGAGTGTTGCTGGCTTCAGTGATGACTGCATATTTGTTTTCAATCCAAAGAGTACCAATGCCTCCCGAGGCTCCCCTTGCGGAGACTGCTCTTGCTTCACTTTTGAACCATATTTTCTTGCTTGTTTGCCGGAAGACAGAGTCTTCCAGCTTCGTCTCCTGGATGAGAAGTATGTCTGGGGTCTCTGTTCTTATCAGACTACGTATGGCTTCTTCCTTGACCTTGCTCCCCATACCTCTGCAGTTCCAGGAGATGATCTTCATTATTTGTGTTTTTGGTGGGCTCCCTTGGAGCCATGGGGCTGGCTTTTCGGCATTCTGGGTTTGGAGGCTAGCAATTTTTCCAGAGTGGGCTGGCTGCCTTGTAATTTTTCTTTATACGTTTCCTCCTCTCTTTTTTCTCTATCCGTTTTCCGGCCTCTCGTGGATCTTCTGACCGAGGCTTGAGACTCACCTATTTCTCCTTCCTCTTCTGAGTCATCTGTGATCTGCTCTTCTTCATTGTCTTCATCTTTCTTGCTTTTGGGGGTTTCCTCATTTGTGTCTTTGTTGGAGGCTGGAGGAGATCCTTTGCTTGAAGAATCGGGGTTTTGTTTCCCAGTCTCCTCTGTAGGCTCGGTCTCCTTTTGGATCTCAGCATCCTGAGTTTTCTCTTGTTGAGAGATGAGCGGATCAAATCGATTCCCTGAGGGAGGTGCAGTATTTTGAGCAGATGGCTGTCCTTTGCTACTAGGTCCTCCCGTCTTCCTGGGTTTGTGGCGCTTGATTTGGTTCCATCCATCATCTTTTCCCTGTGCGGCCTCGGCGTTGGATGGGCAGCCTCTGGCGAAATGTCCATACTCGTGGCATTTCCGGCATTTGAAGGGCAACTGCTCATAATCCAGCTTCTGCAGATGCGTCCAGCTTCCAACCTTTATCGTGATGGCTTCAGGGAGCCCTACCTCCAGGTCTACTTCTACGCATATCCGGGCGCAGTCGTATTGATCCTTGTTGTTCGCTTGATCAATAAATTTCCCCAGAGCGTTTCCAATATGCCGCAGAGAGTCCCAATTCCAACAATGGACCGGGAGGTGCGGGAGTCTGACCCACACAGGGACTGCGTTAGGGACATCGACTGCAGGATCGAAGTCCGGGGTCCATTTGTTAAGATACAGACCCCGAGGACCCATGAAATAGGGGCCGTTTCGGAAGATCAGTTCTTTGTCCTCCTTTGCTGTAAATTCGAAGAGGAAGTATCCTCTCCCCAAGAAGTAAGAGGTGACGCTTTCTCTGATCAACGGCGCCCAGTTTCTGGTTACCCAGCTCTCCGTAGCTTTAGGGGACGGCCAGAGCCCCGTAAACTGACCAACGAGGGCTCGATCGGACAGCGACAGAGCAACTTGCATCGGGGTTTCAGGCGGAAGGGAAATCGCAGGGATATCCTCCAATCTTTTCACAAATTTCGAAGGTTCAGGGGCTTTCTTCTTAGGCAGCCCTGCCAGAATCTGCATGAAGGCCTCCGAAGGCGAGAGGGATGAGGGAGCGGATGGACCCTGGGGGGAGCCCAGAGTCTCCATGATCTCAAGTTTAGCTGAGGTCAGATCCTGCCCAGATCTCCATAAACACCCACAAGTTCAATCGGATCCGCCCTCAGGGCTGGGGGCGCGCACGGATTGAGCTCTCCAGGTCCTGCAATCCGGATCTGCTATCAGGACTAGCAGAGGCGTCGCTTTGACCGGCAGATGGAGTCGAAAATCGGAAGAGTGGCCTGCTCAATCCGCTGGGGGAGCAGATCGCGCAGGGGGCGGCCTGCAAGGGCCGAGGCAGCTCGACGATCGCTCTCAGGCACGGCCGATCCAAACTGAGGTTTATCGCCCGGGGAATTCAAATAAATAAATAATTTTTATTTTATTTTATTTATTTATTTATTTTTATGGTTAACATATTTTAAATAGTCTAACCATTTATATTTTGGCTCTTTTTAAAGTAAGGTTAATTTTAAAGTAGCCGTTTTTCTAGCTGTTTGAATGGTCGGTCTCTCTGTGTAACTTGCTACCATGATCTTATTCTTCATCTTGTCTTGACGATGAACCACACTTGTGGTTCGAAACGAGCCGACAAATGAATTTTGATGTGATTATCACCGAAAACATGTCTTAAAAACTTGATATGGATCATAGAAGCCTTAATTCAATAAAAAGGTTAATTTTGTAAATAATGGAACAAAAATTCATTAGAATAAGTTTAAGTTGTGTACTTAACATCATTCAAGTGGCCAATGCTATTTTCAAAGATCTATTTATATATTAAAAAATGCAATTTTTTTTGTTTGCTAAGTTGTGTGAGTCTTGAGATGATTACACATTTAATTTTTGGCTTGAGAAACTCTGACCTAGGAGCATCTAAACAGTGAAAATTCCCCGGGGACTACACCTAGCTTGGGCCACACCAACCCTTAACATGGCTGGAATTTTGACACAGAGTTTCGAAGCAATGACCTCATCTCACAAAGATCCTTAACATTACACCTCATCACCGTCTATTCTACGCTCTAGAATTGCATCTGACTAGATTTTTAGTTATAAAATTTCAAAACAATAACCATCCTATCATAGAATTCTTTAATAATACACTTCTTCACCTTTATTCTACAACTAATGTACCAAAAATACTAATTATCATAGAATTCTTTAATAATACACTTCTTCACCTTTATTCTACAACTAATGTACCAAAAATACAAATTAAATTATATATATATGAAGTTAATATTTTTTTCAACAAATGAAATTATATATATGAAATTAATATTTTTTTCAAATTTTACACTTACAAAACAACTTAATAAATTTGTTTTTGAATGCTTTACTAAAATACATTATTAAAATGAATCTACAGATCGCACAAATCCAGATTAACTATATTCAAATTCCCCTGATACTCGTGTTTATGTTCTTCGCACCATCGCTGGCTTTCGCTGCCAAAGGAAACAGAAAACCGTTGAGAGAGAATACACAAAACTTGTGCCAAGCTTCACACTTGGCATCTTCACTCAGAAGTCAATGGCCGTCACGGAGCCATTTAATACACAGCATAGCTGGAAAATAATCCATATTCCAGGGGAGCTTCCAAATTCGCAGCAAAAAGAAGCTACAGGTACGTGTAATCATACCTCTCAGCAGAATGGTTCAACAGCTTTGAATTATGAGAATGAAAGCCACGGAGATTGCTTCTGTTTTGATCAGTTTCATGGAGCGCTCGATTGCAAATAGAGTGGTTTTATTGTTAAATATCTGAGGCAGATTTTCAGCATTTAGCTTAGCTCAGGGCATGGTTTTAGCAATGGACGTTGCATGGAAAAATTTAAGTTCATGCCAGAAGTCATACCTTAGAATTGTTGGCCTGCAACTCCATAAGTTTCTTCGGCTGAAATACTATTTTTTTCTGATCATTTAATTAAAAAAATACCCACACCAAGTTTGCCCTAGTTATGAATACAGACATATATTCGTCTCCAGAGAGGTACACACATACTCACAGAAATGCCTGTTGAATAACTTGACTTGGGCTGGAGTGTAAGAGCTCAGCTTGAACTCAAGAAAAGCTTAGTAGCAGAAATGATTCAAAATAAGGGTTGCTTGGGAAGTACTGGGTTTTACGCCAGTGTAAGAGTTCGATTAGGACTTGGAAAAAGCTTGGAGCAGAAATCGTTCAAAATAAGGAACTGGGAAACGACTTGGTGAGTCTGGAGAGTAAGAGTTCAACTTGGACTCGAAATAGCCGCCATCAAGAATCGTTGAAAATGATGGTTTTTTCTATTCCCTTTTGGCGTTTATATTTGATGGTAACGAATATTTCCATTGGTCCTAAAATTGCTGGAATTTATTTTTCACACTACTCGTCAAATTAATTTTTTTGACGTTTTGGTTTTCTTGGTTTCCTGTGACAAGACATTCTGTCAAAAACATCAACTCATTCAATTAGGTACCATGTTTTGTGATGAAAACTTAAAAAGGTACCATCTATAAAAACATCAACTCATTCAAAGTTTTACATTTTCGTTAAAGTTGAATGCATTGGATGGAAACTCAAACAAGAAATTTTGCCGGGGATGCAAAGCACTGATGACAATTTGAAGTGCTATATCCAGATTCCACGGTATCAAGGGCCATATCTATGGTACCATACTACAACACACAAATGCCAATGTCAACCAATATGACACTGGGCTATGCAAATCGATTGGTATTTGAATGCATCTGAATGAGGCTGTTCTCGATATCGGATATACCTACCTAAAGATATGCAGTGGTCGTTATGCCGAAGGAAAATAATGTCCATGCAACTCATGTTCAGACCTCCACCCTCTTAATGTCCAAGCCGCTCAGCTGTTACAGCCTGCTAATGAGTACCATTAGCATTGCATATAATGCATATGCAGCTCTCATTCAGACCTACACTTTCTCTCTGTCCAACCTGTTCAACTCCTTTAACGTGCTAATGAGCATTTTTGCCATTGAAATTTGTAGATGCCTAGTGCCAAAAATTATAATGAGTATCAAATGCCAACTCACAGAGAGGAACGGAAAAATCATTGGGTTAAATGATTTCTGTAAAGGAGAGGAAGGAAAAATCATTGGTTTAAATGATTTTTCTGTTATCTTTAAAGGAAGAATTGATGATGGGTATGGAAAAATCACTAATTTAAAGGATTTTTCTTTCTTTTTACTGAAAGAATTGAATGTTAAATTTGTAGCTTGGAAGGTGGTTCTGCGCAGGTCTGGTGCCATGACATGCAGCCATCCACCTAAAATCCACTCCTACAGTGTTATTTAATTACTCCCTAAGTCGTGACTTTAGGCTGTAAGTTAAATTTAATAATTTAACTTTCTGGCCACCTTTTTGGTAAAGGGCAAAAATGTCAATAACAGATTAAGTTGTGGCCCTTGATCTCAAAAGATGAGATGCAATCTCAGCCAACCATCTCTTTGGAGAATTAGGTCAGCCACTATTTGAAGGGGAGTCAAGCTGTTGAGAAGACAATTCGAGTGGCACACCTGAGCATTTAGCTGGAGCGCAGGGGTTGAAGAGGATCAACGAAGAAGAGTGTCTTCCGGGCCAGCAAAGCAGCTCGGAAAGGCAGGCCGTACGGTGCCATACTTGCTGGGACGAGCAGGCTGCATTTCTGGGCCATACAGACAGGTTGTACAGTGCATTTCTGGGATGGGCCATACACAGATTTTGCTGGACTGTAGTTGCTGTAGATTGCTGATGTATTTCCTCCTTGTAATTCCTCATTCTGAAGCTGAATAGAAAGCCCAATGTTTGCTGGTTTTCCCCTCACTAGGGTTTCCAGGGTAAAAGCTGTGTTATTAATTTTATATGTGTGGTTTCGTGTATTTGCTTTTGCTGTGCATGCTAGTAAATGAACCCAGAGTATTTGCTGTTATGAAATCAGATTAGAAAGCATTTAAATTTCTGTTCTGTGTTTATTTTATTGAACAATAAATCTGTAGCTGGGTTCATAGGAAATTAACATGGTATCATAATTGTAGCCTATGAATACGAAACCAAGCGATTTGACATAGGGTACCAAGTCAAGTGATCAGAGTTCAATAAACAAGCTTCTAGGGTTTCCTGCCATGGCCATTAGCATGAATGTCCAAGAGTGAGGCGTAGCCACCTACTTGACTAGGATAATGCAATTGAGGGACAAGATGGCGGCAGTTGGGGATACAATCCCAGAACTTGAGCTAGTGCGTATAGCCTTAAATGGCTTTATGAAACAGTTGGAGGTGTTTGTCAAGTGTATTGTTGGCCGAGAACACCTACCCTCTTGGGAGAGAATATGGGATGATTATATTTAGGAGGAAATTTGAGGGGAGCTCAGCGTGTTGACCAGAAGAAGTTCGAAGAGGAGAATCTTGCCCTAGCAGGCAAGGGTAACTCCAAGGTCAAGAAGGGGCCAAGTGATTGGTCGTCTTCAAAGGGCGCGAAGAGGAAGGACCTGTTGCCATACAATCTAGCAGGGGTTCTAGGAGGGGTACCTAAGGGACAACTACTAGACCAAGTGACAACAATGGGACAAAGACCCACTGTCACCTCAGTCAATGCCCCCAGTCAACTTTACAATGTAGACAAGGTTTGGCAACTGATCTGAGGCCCAGAGGAGGTTTGTCTCATCCTTGAGACATGGGAGGGAAAGCACCATCTTCCATTCCATCATTTGGAGCAGTCTATTGGCTTATTTTTCACCAAGAGACCCATGAGACCACTACTTGTGCCCCAGAGCCATTTGGAGCACCACATGATGTTTTGCACAGAGATTGAGGGGCAATTCCCTTGACCATCATTCGTGGAGCCCTCTTCTTCATCTTGGCACTTTGAGCACTCGATTAGACCTTCCAATGACCCTTCTACATCACCATTTCACCATTTCAGCTTCATTTTGGATGGCTTATTCTTCACTTTTGAGCTATTCTTCACTTTTGAGCTATTTGGCGGGCTAGTCACCGAAGATATGTTAGTTTGCACATTAAAATAATTATAGGGGCATCATAAGCTAATTTGATTAGGATATAGGATCATATATATTTAGATCTCGCTCATTGAGAGAGATCATCATCATCACACTTGGATTTATTTCTCTTGGAGAATTTCACACTTTTTCCTTAGATGTCTATTGGAGATCTCTTGATGCATTTTGATATTTTTGGGAGCTAAATTTGCTTTCTCTTGGAGCTGCTTTTTTGATCTTGGACTGGATATATCTCTTATTATGTTGTAAGTGATTTTGTTGAATATTTTTCATGAATAACGTCTAATGTGTGGAATTATTGCAACTACCTAGTTCTTTTATGCCCTAATTTATTGAAAATCATTGTGAAGATTGTTAGATAGTGAAATTGCACATGTTACTAATTGAATAACAAGAAGATGAATGGTCCTAGTGGATTGAAAATTGTTTTTCTTCCATAAAAGTCCATAGATATTTGGTGGGTAATTGTTGAAAAGTAGGTGATAGGGCATTGCTTTTTAGCCTCCTTGAGGAAGGATTAAGCGAAATTTCGAATCACATAGACTCCATAGTCCAAGGGTAAGGCATTGGTCCAAGAAAATTTGGTGATCACCCTTACTTTCCTTCTCTTTTTCTCCTCCAAATTTTTCGGCCTCCCATCCCTAGATGACCAACTAGGGCTGTCTGTGAATTGCATTAGGGGAGTGATCTTTCAAATATCTGCGCTGGTGTCTCGTCTAGTGGCCCTCCAAGTTTGGAGCAATTCCCATGGTTGGTTTGTGAGAAAACTCAAGCCCTAGCTCGGACTTTGAAAGCCTTTCTTGAACGTCATAGGTTGAGAGGTCTTCTTGAGGGTCTTTGGCACATAAAGAAATTAATAATTTCTTGACCCTTTCTCTACCCTTGCTTGACCTAGTGATCATATTAGAAGATTTCCTCCCATGATTACTCAAAAACCCTAAGTCTCGCTTGGTTTTCTTTCTAGGTTTCTCTAGTGGAGCGAAAACCCTATTTTGAAGAAGAATCATCTTGCAAATCCCCTAGAGAGGTCTTGCCTCACCTTGGAAGTCTTGATCCTAGACATACTCATTATCATTGAATATTCATAACCCTAGGTCTTGACTCTCCTCTTAGGTCTTTCTTGGAGAGCCTTTTCCTCATTAAACCATAATTGAGCCTCTCCTTTGAATGAGCCTTGGGAATCGTTTCATACCCTATCATTGGTCCCATCATTACAAGTGATTTCCTCCATACCGGGATTCCTCCCATCGGTGAAAGTCTGTGAAGAGCAGGGGACATTGACTGAGGTGACAATGGGTCTTTGTCCCATTGTTGTCACTTGGTCTTGTAGTTGTTCGTTAGGTATCCCTCCTAGGACCCCTACTAGATTGTGTGGCAACAAGACCTAAGTAAGATCAAGTGTTTTGCATGCCATCAGCTAGGACACTTTGCCAGCTAGTGCCCTAACAAGAAGAAGGGCAAACAAAAGAAGCAGGCTGCTACTACTGTAGAAGTTGACAAGTTTGTAGCAAAGTTTGAGAATGAGTTTTCACTCATTGCTCGTCTCTCAAGCTCAGTTACCACCAGTGTTTAGTACATTGATAGTAGGACTTCTTCCTATTACCCACCAAAAGTGGGTGACCCCATAGGAGAATTTTTCTCCTAGATATCTCTTCAGTCGGTAGCTAGTAGCCTGTGATAGCCATCAATGTAGCCAATATATTGTGCCATCTGATATCCGATCCCTGCATCAGTGATATGTCCCCTCGCCCATTTTTTTAGAGCATATGTTCGAAGGTGGCCAATACAACCCAAAAGGTATGTTTTTCATTGTGCAATCAGGTGCTTATGCTTGTTTTTCCTTGGGCATTTTGGGCATGGATTTTGACCATGGTTTTGTTCCCTCACCTTAAATGGGGGGGTAATCCTCAATCCTGGTCTCGTGGGATTTCCCCTATTGGCCTATGGCTTTAGGAAGGGCACTACTTGGGAAACCCCGATTTTGGTAGCGTGGTCCCGTTTTCCCGTTCCACATTTTTCACTCCCCTTCGCACATTACAAGCCCTATTTCATCATTTTCCTTCTTTGGGTCCATGTTGAAGTTGTAACTAGTGTCGATCTTCATAATGTAATGTAAAACAATCATTGACGTATTTAATATTCATTATTTTATTTGTTTTTGGTCAAAGGATGTTCTTCATGTTTATAGAGTCAATAAGAGTAAAACGTAATTTATTACGAGTCAAATAAAAATGTACTTGAGTCATGTTGCATTTGGACACTTGTAAGAAAAGAATTTTGAATTTTATGTTGAGTCAGTAAGTCCAAAAAATGTCAAGTTGACCCTCCTTGGAACAAGTCGACCTGGGCCTCCAAGAGACATATGTTCGTCCTCCTAGACAACTATATATAAGAAGCAAGCTTGATCCTCTTGGAGATCATCCAATCACACACACAAGATGTACATTTGAACCATGTGAAGGAGGACAAGAAGCAGAAGTAAAAGGAGAGAGAAATGAAGTCAAAGAATAGAAGAATATTTTTGCTTGATTGAATTTCAGACTTGAAGGTCGAATTTTTCTGTGCTACTATGGGCTTGAAATTTCAGGAGTTGACCAAATTTGGGATAGTTTGACCATTGTTGACTTTGACATTGGAGGTGACTTGGAGGAGGGATTGACTTGGCATTTTTGGTGGGATTTTTGGTCTTGGTCTTGGATATCTCATTTTGATTTGGTTCTATAAGAAAAGGATTGTTGGGTTTCCCCCTTGTGGGGTTTTGCCCTATAGCTTGGAGCCAAATTTTTGTGTCTCGTCTCTATGCTTTTCTTGAAAGACTGAACATTTGTATAATTGCTTGATGAAGAACCTAAAAAGTAATAAGAAGACATTAAACATTCATAAGTAGTTATCAAGACATAGAAACCAAGCCTAACCTCACTACACTTGATTTCTCAACATTGTATTAGAGCTAAGGAAGATCAAAGAAGCAACTGGATTCTGCCTCATAAAAGAGGTCAAATCTCTCTCTGGGCTATGACATAATTCTAATGCGAATTTTAGAGGCACCTTCTCCTATGGTGATGCAAGTCTTAAAAGCACAAAAGTCATAATTAATCTCTGCTAGCCTTCGCTCAAGTGGTTAAGAAGGCCGAAGTTTGCATTTGATATTTTCTGAGATTTATATAGATCTTCTGTGGAGTGCGAGGTCCCTAATGTACTATGGTATGTGAAATTTCTGTGAAACTATGGCACTCTACTTTTATAGTATGCGAGTTTCTTAAAAGATATTTTTTATGACATCATGTGGACAAGCTCGAGACAAAAATTATGCGAGCGATTGGTGCTTGGTGAAGATTTGATTTGACACTTAGGCAATAGGTCTACAATGTGTACCTGTGGCTTTATGCCCCTGCAACTTGAATCAAGTCCCATGTCACTTCTCTGAGGTTCATGCTGTTAATTTGGTAGCTCAGGGATAAATTCCTTCCATTGGAGAGCCTTCCTCATCCAGAGAAGCCACTACTATCCCTTGGAAGAATTTAATTTGGTCAAGGAAAAATATAATTTTTATGGTGAAACCCACATGTGCACAAATGTACAAGTGGGCCTGAGCAAGCTGATTCGACCCCTTGAGACACATATAAATAGACCATTTGTCACAACACTTTGGAGCATCATCACAAGCATCTCTCTTCTCTTGATTGGTTTGACTTGATTTGAAATTGCATGGGTCCGAGCTTCACACATGCGAAGAAGAAGAAGACATTTTTGTGCTGCGTTGACTTTTTTGTTTAGGGCATCTTTGACCAACATTGACTTTTGGGATTTTGGGCATGGTTTGACTTGTTTGTCTTGGGATTTTGGATCCGTCTTGAAGGCTGAATTCAAAGGCAAGGAGAACAAACTTTTTTGGGTACTTTGACCTTGTTTGACTGCAGATCTGAAGCTCCCATTTGACTGTAGGGTTGACCTTGATGTTGACCAATTTTTGAGGCACATTTTGGGACTATTTTGACCATGTTTGACTGAGCTAAAGAGGCCAAGTTTTTTGCTACCAAGACCAAATATTTTGGAGGCACTTTGATTGCTGAATGTTGACTGGTTAGGGCATCTTTGATTGCTGTTGACTGTTGTTGACTTGACCAGAAATTGCATACTTTGAATTTGGATGAGATTTGACTTTTGGGCTTATCTCTCATTGGATATTGTTTAGTTGAATTGGATAGTCAAAGTAGTTGACCTTTGACTTTTGGGCTTATCTCTCATTGGATATTGTTTAGTTGAATTGGATAGTCAAAGTAGTTGACCTTTGACTCATTATTGATGAATTGGAACATTGTATCTCTTTGCTGAACATTTGATGATAATCTAATAGAAGAAGAATTTTGAAAGGGTTTTCCCCCTTGTGGGGGTTTTCCTTGGTCTTTAACCAACTACTGTCTCTCTTGTTCTTGGTTGTCTTCTATTGTGCATTGGATTTAGTGTTGTGTCTACAATTTCTTATTGTTACTGGAAGATTGAATTATATTGGATAAATTGCTTGCTTATTGAAGAAAAATCGGAATAAGTGATTGTGCTAAGCATAGAATAGTGGAAAATTAACATGGTGTAACAACCCTGGTGAAAATTCCATGTAATAAAAGTTAATAAAGGCAAAAATACTAATCAAGGTTGATGGGACACTTATTCCAAGCTAAATGTTGGGCAAGACATCCTAGTGGGTGTTCATTTGGTTTATTATGGTTAAGGAAATTGGCAAAGGCAATGGCTAAGACTTTGGAAAGGCAAAATGGCATTTTTGGCACATTTATTTATGAAAATAATGGAAATTAGGAGAAAAGGAAGGTGAAAGGTCACATGTTGCATGTGAGGAGGAAAATGAAGGAAAATAATGGAAAATGAAGAAAATAGAGGCCTAATTGATAAAAAGGTTTATGAGGATCAGTTGGTACTTTTTGTCAATTCAGTTTTGGAGCTCTCTCATTATTCTCTCTCTCTCTCTCTCACTCTTGGACACTTAGAGTTTTCTTGGAGCACTTTGGCATTGGATCAAAAAAGGCAAAGAAGGCAAGAGGAAGGAAGGAGCAAGCAAGGAAGAGTAGGATCAAGCAGTTACAACATGATTCTTTGCAGGTATTAGTTTACATGTGTGTTTTCCTTGCTAGATTTGGCATGCACGGTATTGCATGTGGTTCTTTGTTGTTATGGCATGGGTTTTGCCAGGCGTGACAGTGTTTTCAGCCGAGCTTTGCTATTTCCGGATAGCCATGTGTGATGGGGTTCTCATGTTTTGGTTGAGCTGGATTGACGGATGGATTCGAAGCTGAGTGAGGTGGATCTCTGAATAATAGAACAAATGGCCTAGTAATCCTTGAACCAGATTGTGGGTTGCGATAAAGCCGGATTTTGTGTTGCCTCAGTGGGCCTAGGAATCCTCGACTGGTGAATGGCGAGCTATATGGTAAATCCTAGAGGTAGTTGCCCTTGATTAGGCCTAGGGATCCTTGCCGGTAAATGGTGGGATATACGGTAAAGCCAAGAGGGTGGTGTCTCGGTTTAGGGTCTAGTGATCCTTGGATCGGATTGTGGATTACGGTAAAGCTTGAGAGATTAGGAGACAAGAAAATTCCTCATGGTGTAGGTGGAGAAATCCAATGGCATCCATGCTTGTTTTGGACTACTGATCGGGTGGAGATCATGGTAAAGCCTATTATTACATGTTTATTGTGTTGGCCTAGTGATCCGGGATGGATTACAGTAAAGCTTGGTTTCTATTGATGAGGGTGAGGTGGTTTAGCCTTGGGATGCCCTGGTTGGTTCTTTTGGTTTGAGTCCCACATTCATGCTTGGAATATGGCACGAGGGTGAATGGCTGAAGAGAGAATTGGCTCAACCATTCTATGGTCAGGTGGAACGTGGTAGTCCCATCCTAGGTTGGATTTTGCATTCATTAATAAGAGGTTCTCTCCTTGATATCTTATGTATAAATGTACTGGTTTATATGTGGATTTTATGGCTGATGTATCCTTGATATTTCTGTTGTTATTATGCTGGTTATAAGCATGTATTATGACAATGATGATGTATGGCTTTCCTCATGTTTTGATTTGTAAATGAATGAACAATGTATCTATGACCTAATAGATGATAATGCAACTAATGATATAAGGGAACAATGCTTCTTAGCGATTCTCAGATAAGTATGAGACCCCTATGCTTAAATATGTTATTTACACTTGTAGATTACATATTTGTGATATGTTTGACGAAATGCCTGTTATGGCTAGTAGGGGTCTAGTCAAACCTTGTTCAAGTAATTACATTGTTGTCATCATTCCCTTGTTATATTTCTGTTCTAAAAGTGTCATTTAGTTCTAGGCAGTGACTTGGGCTCTAGGCTTGAAAAAGTGGCTCAAATCCCGGGGATGTTGGCACAACACTTAGCAAAATAGTCCCTGGACGCTGACATATCACGTCGTGGGAGCATCCAGAGCCTTCTGGACGCATGCATGCCCATATCATGGTAGTGTTTGGGGGTTAATTGGTCTAAAAACTTAGTGGAACCCAGGGGCTGGTTACTTGAGAGGTTGGGGATGGTTCTTGGGAGTCCTATTGCTGATGTGGAAGGTCTTTGTAGTGTGTTTCCATCGATTCCACTTCCTTAAGGTCACCTAGGAGGTTGAATCTCATCATAGTAGCCTCTCGTCACATGTTTACCCCGGTTGGCTGGTTACTTGGGTAGATGTGGGAGGAGGGTGTTACAGAGTGGTATCAGAGCATGGTTCACCCCTTGGACTGGATGGGCGGTGTGTGTTGGTCATGCATTCATGTCGGTTGCACGTGTGTTAATCATCCTTGTGGTCTATGTGCTTGTTGCATATGCATGGTGTTGGTCATGGTTGTAGTGATGTCGCCATGTGAAAGAGGATGTTGTTGTTGTGAAGTGTTGCCATGAGTGTATGATTGGTTACATGTTGTTTATGCTTGTATATTGTTAGTGTACATTGGTATGGTTGTTGTTGTCATGCATGAGGTCATGGTATGTGTAGTTGATATGGTCATGCATTGATGACTGGACTCTAGCTAGAATGATGGTTATATGGTTATGTGCTTATGTATTATATGTATATATGCTGTCATGATTATGTTATACATGTATTACGCTGATTGGGATGATCTTGCAGATGAGATATCCTCCCCGAATTATGCTAAGGTACGTTGGTTTATTGTGATTTGGTTTAGTTGACATAGTATGCTTTGCAGGAAAGAGATCAAAATGACTAGCAAGATGGTAGACTACAAAGATTCTCCCTATGAATCAGATGAGCAACGTGGTGTTGGATACTCTTCTGATTTAGCAGACACATTGAGAAGCTTGAAGGAAGAAGTTGTAAGGCGGACAATGACAAAATCATGCATGCACAAGAGAAACAAGCAGAGGTTAATGTAATACTCCTTCAGAGTTTGTCAGAATTGCAGCGATAGGGGCCACTTCAGATCAGTCATGAATAGGACAAAACTAATGGGGCATATGGTAGTAGGTCTCATGGTGGTCACAGGTCAGATAAAGATGACACGGTTAGAGATGGCAGGTTGTTGGATACTCTGGATAGGAGAGGTGATGGATACATGTATTATTCTAGTTCTGGTTCTGATAGGCATCATGATCGTCATCGTTATCATCCTTACAAGAGGAGTGATAGGGGATACTTGCCAGATGAGTTTAAGAAAGCAAAGCCATCTTCTTTTGATGGAGACTTGAAGAAACCAAAAGATGCAGAGACTTGAATACTTGGGATGAACAAGTTTTTTGAGTTGCATGAGTACACATAAAGCATGAAGCCAGAATTGCTATCTTCAGCCTGAAAGCTAAAGTAGATATCTGGTGGGAAGATGTGAAGTGGGTCAGAGACATCCACACAGAGGACTTGAGTTGGCATGAGTTCAAGAGGCTTTTAAGGAAGAAGTACTTGTCAGAAAGGTACTACGACAATAAGGCCAAAGAATTCTATGAGCTAAAGATGGGATCAATGATAGATGAAGAGTACACGACTAAATTCCTGGAGCTATTGAGGTATGTACCGTATCTTAAAGATGAGAAGGCTAAAGTTCAATGATTTGTCAGTGGTTTGCCATTAGCATTTAGAGATCAGATTGAGTATGATGAACCTCAGTCACTTGAGGAAGTTATTGGGAAATTGAAGCATTGCTATGAACAATCAAAATGTAAGAATGAATCTCAGCAAGGATGGAAAGGGAAGGATAAAGATAAAGGTAAGGGTAAATGGCAGCTGAAAAGAACAAGGCCTCAGAATGTAGAAGATAAAGAAAATGTGGCACCACAAAAGAAGTTCAATGCAACTAGACAAGGACATGGGTCACAACAACAACATAGAGGTGATGGTACTAGACGGTTGGAGTGTTGGACATGCGGTAAGGAACACCTTAAGAGAGATTGTCCACAAAATCAGGGTGGTAGGCCTCAATGCAACTAGACAAGGACATGGGTCACAACAACAACATAGAGGTGATGGTACTAGACGATTGGAGTATTGGACATGCGGTAAGGAACACCTTAAGAGAGATTGCCCACAAAATCAGGGTGGTAGGCCTTGTTGGAAATGTAACTAGGTTTGGTCTTCATTTAATGTATTTGAGTCATCTTGTAATGTACTTGTCAAAAGAATAAATAAAAGAATTATTATTATTATTGTGACTTATTAAAGCATGGGTCTCATGCTTGGGTCACCATGTTTTAGGTCAAAGTCCCCATTGAGGACTTCTAGGATTTATTCTCAGTCAATATAGTCATTGTACTTTTAAAGAGACCCTTCTTGGGCTTTGGAATCATGTAAGTATTGAATCAAATATGATTTATGTATCCTCCACACCAAGTCGGCCTCACATGGAGCCTATAAATACAAGCACATCGAATTCATTTGGAACACACTCTCTCACAAGAAGTTCGATATCTCTTGTAGCTGGGAAAAGTGCGAAGTCTATTGCTGGGAAGCCAAAGGAAGTGCAAGTTAGGTGGAGCCTAAGGAGAAGAAGAAAATCAAAACTTTGGTACCTCTCTCTCTCTGTTTCGTGCCCTAGATTGGTAGATCAAAGTCTTCCAAGTTTCACTGTTGCCAAAAGCTTCTGCCTAGTCGAAGTTGCTGGAAAGGGGTCGAAATTCTGGGAGGCTGACTTGGTGTGGAGGAAAGGTATGGTCTTGGTCTAGGGTGAAGAGTCTCAAAAGAATACTATTGAAAGGAAGAATTTCTTGACTGGGTTTTCCCCTCGAGGGGGGTTTTTGCCCTGGCATAGTGCCTACATTTGGTGTCTATTGTTTTATGTGCTGCTACTTTATGCTTTGGTAATTGCTTGATGAACTAAGAGAAATAAGATATAAATAATCACAATAGTAAGAAACATCACAAGTAATTATCAATAATAAGAAAATCTTTCTGCCTTTCTGATTTTCTAACACGGTTTCAGAGCTTTGGTCAAGAAGGAAGAAAAAGGTAGTCTCAAGCACTTGATCAAGGAACCATTCAAAAGGATTATCTCAAGGAAGGAATCTACTTGAAGGAACCTTTAACTACAGGTCCTGGAAGAAGAGGATTGACCTCATCCTTGAAAAGAACAAGGTACTAGACTTGGTCAAAAGAAAAGTAAAGAAGCCTACAGAGGATTTCAGTGACGATGACAAAGTGAAATTCAGAGAACTAGAATTGGTGGCCATGACTCCGATGGTAGAAGGGATAAAGGACAACCTTGTCCCATTCATAGCTAACATCGATCATGCTCAAGAAATGTATGAAGCCTTGTCAAAGTTATTTACTATTAAGAACATTGGTCAAGTAGCAAGTTTGAAGAATGAGCTAAGGACCACAAAGATGACTCAAGAAGACACAGTGGCATCCTTCTTTGTGAAGATAACAAGAATCAAGGATGATCTTTTGGCCATTGATGAAATTGTTCTAGACAAAGAACTCGTGATCACTGCTCTATTAGGATTGCCACCTACTTGGGGTGCATTTGCTGCAAGACTTAACAGTTGGAAGGTAGCTCCAACCTTTGAAAAATTATCGACTGCATGCAGTGAGGAAGAATTAAGGATCTCATTAGTTGCCAATCCTATACATCCTTCAAAAGGTGGTGGCATGTGGCAGATAGGTGAATGAAGTAGGGAATGAGGAAGGGCAACCCTGAGTCACGTGCTAGGGTACAAGGGTAGTTGATAAGAGGGAAGTTCACACTTGGGTTTATAATGTATAGGAGGGAGCAATCGTGGTATGAGGTCCCCCGACCTTGATTTTCCAACCTTCTTTTATGCCTTTTGCCTTTTTTATGATTTTCTTTGATTGACTGCTCAGGGCTCAAAGGGTTAGAGCATGATGTGTAAGATATAATTGTGGAATAAGGTGGGGCGGTTCATCGCCCACCAGGGGTTGGGACAATCATGGGTTCCATTATGATGAAGAAGGCTCATAGAACTTGTAGGAACCAGGATGATGGCCATAATGTTGGGGTAGAGCTCATGTATTGGCTTTTGCCCATGTGCTAAATGTTTTTGTTCCAACCATCCTTTGCATTTTGTGGTACCTTTCCTATTAAATGTGGCCATATATGCTTTTAACTTTCTTTTGAGTGGCATCAACCTTCGGGCTTCATTCCAGGCCATGACCCAAGGTGTGGGCAAGGGGAGGGGCAAGCTAACCCCATGTGGACCCATTGGAGGGATGTGGACCTAGGTGGGAAAAATGATGAATGGGGCAATAATGGATGGAAAAAGGGTCAATATATGTGGATGAGGGAGCCGGACCTTGCAACCAAAATTAGGGTTTCCCATGAAATGTCATCCCTAAAGATGGTTAGTAAAAGAGATCCCACAGGGCTAGAATCCAAGGTTAATATCCAAAAGGGGGCTAGGGGACAAGAGCATAGACCTAGCCCATTCTTTTCGCCTAATCCCCCCATTAATATGTGCCCAGAAGTGTCCATGATAAGCCAACCTCAATACTCAATTACCAAATGACAAGGCATACCTTTAGGTTCGGGAGACCCACCTTCAAACATATGATCATGGCAGATGGGTGAGGGACCACATGGCTGGCTGAGGTGGCAGAGAAGTGGCACAACGAGCTAGTTGGTGGCTGCAAGGGGCTGCTGGTTGTCGGCTGAGGACCATCTTGGAGAAATTTTTTCTCCTAGAGATATCACCCACAAAATGGTGGGTAACAATCATCATGGGCAACCTACTTATGTTTCTCCATTTCATCAGTCTCCCTTTCCTACTAATCATAACCCTATAGAGGCCATAAAATATGACATAAATGATAAGGACCATAATGGAAATAATATGCCTGACGTTGCCACCCATCAAAAGTTTATGAGCCTAATCATTGACATTCCTATATTTTGGTTAGAAGAGAGGATCTCATGGACTAGATTACATCCTTTTCTTACCTCTTCTCACGTGATCATCCATGTATGGGCATTCTATTTTCCTACCTCCCACCGACCTTATCATCCGTGTGATTCTGTCCACATTTGCTTTATGATTATACTTAGTATTAGTTTTGTACCATATGCATGTTAGAATAGGATGTACTGCATGCTGATTTTCGCATTAGAACTAATGTCATATGATATTTCTCATGGTAGATTAGCTCCGTTTAGATTAAAATTTGCACATTTTATTATTTGTCGATATTATGACCTAACTTTAAGCATGAGTGATCATAAGGCACCGTACAAACATGCTGCCCTGTGGGTTTAGTCTTTGACATGTGTAGGTTGGAGTTCTTGTGACCTCCTATTCGAGCAGCTTCGCTTGCTTTTCGAGAGATCATGTCCTAGTTGGAGCTAGACGTTACCCACCATTTTGTGGGTAACATCCGTAGGAGAATTTTTTTCTCCAAGATGCTCTTCAACCGACAACCAGCAACCCCTTGCAACCACCAATTAGCTCGTTGTGCCATTTCTCCAACACCTGAGCTAGCCATGTGGTCCCTCACCCATGTCATGATCGTATGTTTGAAGGTGGGCCTCCCAAATGTAAAGGTATGCCTTGTCATTTGGTAATTGAGTATTTTAGTTTACTTATCATGAAAACCTTTCGATATGGATTAATGGGGGGATTTAATGGAAACAATGGGCTAGGTTTGTGCTCCTATCCCCTAGACCTCTTTTGGATGTTAACCTTGGACCCTTGTCTTGTAGGATCTCTTGTACTAACCTTTGGGCTTTAGGGATGGTACTTCATGTGAAACCCTGATTTTGGTTGCGTGGTCCTACTCGCTTATCCACATATATCACTCCCCTTCCGCTCATTATAACTTTATTCATCATTCCTCCCACTCGGGTCCACATTCCTCTACTAGGTCCACTAGGGTTAGCCTTCCCCTTCCCCTTGCCCACACTTTGGGTCGGGCCTGGAACAATGCCCTAGAGGTTGATGCAGCTGAAAAGAAAATTAAAAGCATAATTGGCCACAATCAATAGGAAAATGTATCACAAAATGCAAAAGATGGTCGGGACAAACACACTTAGCACGTGGGCAAAAGCCAATGCATGAGCTCTACCCCATTCTCATGGCCATCACCTTAGTTCCTATAGGCCCTAGACGAGCCTCTTTTATCATTCGGGAACCCATGATTGTCCAAACCCCTGGTGACCAATGAACCGCCCCACCTCAAAAGGGGTATCCTTTGCTCTTACTCCTTGAGCCTCGAGTAATTAACCAAAGAAAAATCATAAAAGGAAAAAGGCATATGAAGAAGGGTGGAAAAATCAAGGTCGGGGTAACTCATGTGCCACGATTGCTTCCTCTTATACATTATATACCCAAGTCTGGGCTTCCCCTTTATTAGCTACCCTTGCACCTTGGCATGTGATCCAGGTTTGGTCCCTCCATCTTCTATTCCATACCATCACTTTATCACATGCAACCACCATTTGAAGGATGTACCTTGGACATATCATCCCCTTTAAAAGCAGAAACCACTTAATAGGGCACTTGGTTAACCCCCCTTGGAGTTTGGAGACATTAGCATATGCCAAAGCCCACTATGGAAGGGCATGGCATTATGAAGTTTCCACTTGTTGGCCATGGTTTGTAAGTTCTTTAACTCGATTTCTTTAAATGACTTGTTGTACTAGAAGGCAAGGGGACGCATTGGATCTTATGCAGGATTACAAATGGTCTCCATTTTGGGTTTGGTCTCCCTAACCCTTCAGAGGGCTACATTGGCACATGTAGGTTGTGTGTAGAGAGCTATGGGCCTCCACAACAGTAGACAACCTTCCATGGATCCCCAGAGATGTTCAGGGATTGCTCGAATTTCATCTATTGGACGAGGAAGACGCATCTGGTTCACCATGCCCAATCGGCCCCACAATTGTATCATGCACTTGGCAGATGACCCAGGACTTGTATGTTGATGTGACATCACTTACATCATCATCTGAGCCTTTATAGATGATCTACAGGCATCTTCGATCTACTTGGAGACCCATGAGGTTACTTGTGTACCCCCACACCCATTGGGAGCACCATAGGTTTATTATTTGGAGAACAAGGGGCCAACCCCTTGCCCACTACTTTTGGGAGTCCTATTCATCATTGTAGCACTTATGGAATTCATTAGGCTTCTTAGAAGGCCCAACGACATGTATTATTGATTATTCGACCTCTTGAGAGGCTTATTCTTTTGTTTAAGAGCTAGTTTGGTGGATTGTCACCAAAAGTTAGTTGTTTTGCACATTATTTTATTTTAGGGGCCAATGTAGGCCCAAGTAGCTAAATCGAACTCATTAGAAGTGTATAAATAGAAGTGATGAGGATTCATTTTAGCATTATCACTTGGATTGGAATTATAGTTCTCTTGAGAATTTCACTATCCTTCTTGGAGGATGAATTTTGGAGCATGGAATGAATTTTGATGTTTGGATTGTCTTCTCGTCTTGGAGCTTCTTGATTGGTAAATTCTTGATGGTTGGATATACTCTTAATACATGTAAGTGCAATTTAATGTTATTTTTTATTTTATTTTATTTTTATTTTTTATTTTTTATTTTTGTAAGTGCAATTTAATGTTATTTGTTTTTTCTTTTTTTGTCACATACATTGTTGTTGGGATTTCACTATACTAGGGCTAATTTATTGCAACCATTTATGCGAAGTTGCGGAAATTCAGTTTCTAGATAGTGATGCTTCATTGAATGTTCCTAGAGATGCTTCTTCATTGAAATTCATCTTGATAAGCCATCAATCTTGCAAAACAAAGTATAAAGTTCTTGAAGCTGCTTTTGCTGTTGCCCTAATGCTATGCGAAGTTGTCTTTGAGGCCTCCTTGACATAGAAAATTCAATGTCCATAGTCATAATTACTCGACTCCAAATCTCCCCAAAGGATTAGGCACTGGTCCACCATAAGGTGATCACCTTAAACCTATTTTCCTTCTCCCCTCTCCTCTTCTCTAGGTCTAGTCCTCTAGGTCACCTAGGGCATCAATTATCTCACAATCTAGCCATCCAAATACTTCGATTTTTGGTCCACAACTGCGCTGGTGTGTCCTCAAGAAGCCCTCCAAATTTCATGAGATTCCGATGGTGGGATCTTGAGATATCGCAAGCCCTAGCTTGAAGACCAATTCTTGCCCTTGGTTTCCCTTAGGCTAGAAACCTCATTGGGATCCTTGGATTGCCTTTCATTAAAAATTTATTCGTTGATCCCTTTCCCCTCCCTAATTAGGTCAAGCATATCATTGGTTGCTAAATCCTATCCCCTTGACCTAACCTCAGGTCCACTTGGTCCCATGTGGTCCCATGCACTATCAAGGTTAATTCTTCAAAGATCACCTGGAACCCAAGTTTCCACAAGAATTCTAGGGCTTAGGGATCTCCTTTATAAGACACATACTCAAAACCTAACCCTTGAAATTCTTCCCAAGACCTTCCTTGAGAGCCTTCCATCTTGTCTTCCAAGACAAGCAAGCCACATATTTGAGCCTCTCTTGTGAATAGGCTTCCAGGATCACCCCTCGCCCTATCATTGGTCCATCCATTTCGTGATCCTTATCATAACGGGTCTCCTCCCAATCGTGAAAGTCTGTGAAGAGTAGAGAGCCTTAGCTGAGGTGACAGTAGGCTATCGCTCCATTGTTTCTCTTAGCCTAGTAGTAGCCCTTCAAGGATCCCCTTTTAGGACCCCTGTTAGTTTGAGCGGTAACATAACCCATGGAACAAAATTTGAAGCTCACATCAAAACAAGGGAATGAATTTGAGAATGCAACTAACTATAGACAAATTTGTGGGAAGTCTTATTTGCCTTACTACCACTAGACCATATATTTCATTTGTTGTTTGGATTCTTTCTAGGTTTATGCAAAAAACCTTGTGAAGGACATTGTTTTGTGGGAATAAAAAGGTTTTAAATACTTGAAGGGAACTTAAGGCTTTGGACTCAAGAATTTTAAGGTGGATGATTTCAACCTGATTGAATATTTTGATTCAGACTTTGACGGGGACAAAGAAAGTGGAGTGTCAACTTCTGGTTATCTCATGAGTTTTGGATCAACAATTTTGTCTTGGAGGTCAGGCAAACAATTAGTTTCAGTGGATTTCATAATAGAGACAAAATCTGTGGCAACTGCAAAGTTAATAAAGGCAATTGTGTGGCTCAGGAAAATACTTGAAGATTTGTAGAAGAAACGAGTGAATTCTACTTCTCTTCTCATTGACATTACTTTTGCAATCAAGTTGGCAAAGAATTCCTAATTCCGTGATTGAACCAAGCACAACAACGCAAAGTACCATCTGATTTGATATGATGTAGAGGCCAAGACTATTCATTTGAGACATTGTCTCACAAATGAGTAAATTACAGACATCTTCACCAAATCACTTGGAAGAGAAAAGTTTGAAAAGTTCAAAATGATGCTTAGACTCACAAACATCCCTTTGAATTAAAGTGGGGGGGGTTGATGTTAGACTCATAATCCTTTGGGATTTTTTTTTTACATAATATGGAGGTAGGTGAAATGAATAGCCTCGAGTATAGCAACAATTCCTCATGGAGTGTAACATGAATAAGCACTTGTTTATGTATATGCAACTTTGAGTTAATGAAATAAACATTAAAATATGGAGCTATTCTGCAACTTGACAATATTGACATGAATTATACAACTACTTCGACAATCAATGTTTAGAATATAAACTTAAAATTATCGAGGAGGTGATCATAATGTTTGGGAAGTATTTATGTACATGTTCTTTGTAAGCGTGTTATTCAATGGAAAACGTTCATTAAATATTCATATGATCACATCTGTAAAGACAATCATAAAACAACCCACAATGAGCCCTTATAAGACCTTTTAGATACGATGTTCGAAGTGTGGGTCTTGTTACCCATCATTTTGTGGGTGACATCCCTAGGAGATTTTTTTCTCCAAGATGGTCCTTAGCTGGTAGCTAGCAGCCCTTTGCAGCCATCAACTAGCTCGTTGTGCCATTTCTTTGCCACTTGAGGCAGCCATGGAGTCCCTCACCCATCTGTCATGATCGTATGTTTGAAGGTGGGCCTCCCGAACCTAAAGGTATTTGGTAATTGAGTATTGTAGTTTGCTTATCATGGATACTTCTGGGTATGGATTAATGGGGGGATTCGACGGAAAGAATGGGCTAGGTTTGTGCTCTTGTCCCCTAGACCTCTTTAACCGTAGACCCTAGTCCCGTGGGATCTCTTTTACTGACCTTTGGGCTTTAGGGATGGTACTACGTGGGAAACCCTAATTTTGGTTTCGTGGTCCCACTCCCTCATCCACATATATCACTTCCCTTATACTCATTATAACCCTATCCATCATTTCTCCCACCTGGGTCCACATTTCTCCACTGGGTCTACATAGGGTTAGCCTTCCCCCCCCTCTTTCCTACACCTTGGGTCGGGCTTGGAATGATGCCCCGAAGGTTGATGTAGCTGAAAAAAAAGTAAAAGTATAATTGGCCACATTCAACAGGAAGATGTACCACAAAATGCAAAAGATGGTCGGGACAACCACATTTAGCACGTGGGCAAAAGCCAATACATGAGCTCTACCCCATCATCATGGCCATCACCCTGGTTCCTATAGGCCCTAGATGAGTCTCCTTTATCATTCAGGAACCCATGATGGTCCCAACCCCTGGTAGGCAATCAACTACCCTACCTTAAAAGGTGTATCCACTGCTATACCTTACACATCATGCTCTTATCCCTTGAGCCCCAAGTAGTTAATTAAAGAAAAATCATAAAAGGCAAAAGGCATATAAAGAAGGGTGGAAAAATAAATTCCAGGGCACCTTATGCACCACGATTGCTCCCTCCTATACATTATATACTCAAGCATGGGCTTCCCTTTTATTAGCTATCCTTGTACCACGACATGTGGCCCAGGGCTGCCCCTTTCATTCCCTACTCCATTCATCTCTTTATCACATGCCACCACCCTTTGAAGGATGTACCTTGGACATACTATCCCCTTTAAAAGTAGAAACCACCTAATAGGATACTTGGTTAACCCCATTTGGAGCTTAGAGACATTAGCACATGCCAAAGCCCACTATGGAAGGGCATGCCATTATGAAGTGCCCACCTGTTGTCCATGGTTTGTAAGCTCTTTAACTCGATTTCCTTTAATGACTTGTTGTATTGGAAGGCTAGGGGACGCATTGGATCTTATGCAGGATTGCAAATGGTCTCCATTTTGGGTTTGGTCTCCCTATACGGGGTCCTAACCCTTCAGAGGGTTACATTGGCACATGTAGGGTGTGTGTTGAGAACCATGAGCCTCCATAGCAGTAGACAACACTCCATGGATCCCTAGAGATGTTTAGAGATTGCTCGAGATTCACCTATTTGATGAGGTTCACCATGCCTAACCGGCCCCACATTTGTACCATGCACTTGGCAGATGACCTTGGACTTGTATGCTGATGTGGCATCACTTACACCATCATCTGAGCCCTTGCAAATGGTCTACATGCATCTTCGACCTACTTGGAGACCCATGAGGTTACTTGTGTGCTCTCACACCCATTGAGAGCACCATAGGTTTATTATTTGGAGAACAAGGGGCCAACTCCTTGCCCATTACTTTTGGGAGTCCTTTTCATCATTATGGTACTTATGGATTCATCAGGCTTCTTAGAAGGCCCAACGACATGTATTGTTGATCATTCGACCTCTTAAGAGGCTTATTCTTTTGTTTATGAGCTAGTTTGGTGGGCTTGTCACCAAAAGTTAATTATTTTGCACATTATTTTTATTTTAGGGGCTAATGTATGCCCAAGTAACTAAATCGAACTCATTAGAAGTGTATAAATAGAAGTGATGAGGATTCGTTTTAGCATAATCACTTGGATTGGATCGTTATCTCTTGTGAGATTTTTGCTATTCCTTCTTGGTGGATGGAAATTTGGAGCATGGATGAATTTTAATGTTTGGATATATTCTCTTACATGTAAGTACTAATGTAATGCTATTTCTTCTTTTACTTTGTCACATGCATTGATGATGAGAATTATGCTATACCAGGGCTAATTGCTGCATGCATTTACTACGAAATTGTGGAATTATGTTTCTATATAGCATCTCTCTGCGTATGGGCCGTGTATGTTGAACGAATTTTCCTACGAATAATTCTATGGTTGAATTTATCTTGATAAGCCATCTCATCTGGCAAAACAAAGTATAAAAGATTTAAGGTCATTCTCCTTTGCCTAATGCTAATTGAAGTTGTCCTTGAAGCCTCCTTGACCTAGAAACGAAATCCATTCTCATTATTCTTCTTGGTTCCAATCTCCCCAAAGGATAAGGCTTTGGTCCACCATAAGGTGATCATCCTAAAAACCACTTTTCTTCACCTTCCCTTCTTTTCTCTAGGTCTAGCCTTACTGGGTCACCTAGGGCATCATTTTCCTTTCAAACTACCCACAGAAAAACTTGCTTGGTATCTCCTGCGCTGATGAGTCTCCAAGGTCTCCTCCAAATTTGAGGAAATTCAGATGGTGGGATTGTGAGATATCCCAAGCCCTAGCCTTGAGATTGATTTTCGCTCTAGGTTCCCCTAGGCTAGTACCTCATAGGGATCATTTTGGCACTTTTAAGTGAAAATTCTTTCTTTGATCCCCTTCTCCTCCTTGTTTAGGTCAAAATCATCATTGGTTTCTAAATTCCCTCCTCTTGACCTAACCTGGGTCCACTTGGTCCCGTGTGGTCCCATATCTTAATCAAAGTCAACTCTTCAAAGACAACTCGGGAAGCCAAGTTCCACAAGGATTTTAGGGATTGGGAAGCTCCTTTACAAATCACATTCCTTTAACCTAGCCTTAAAATCCCTATCCCCTTATCCTAGAGAACCTTGTACCTTGCTTAAAAAGCAAGCAAGTCCCACTCTTGAGTCTCTCCTAGGAAAGGGTCATTGAGATCACTTCACATCCATCTTAGTTGACCTATCTTGTATAAGTGATTCTCTATATATCAGTTCTCCTCCCATTGGTGAAAGTCCATAAAGAGTAGGAAGCTTTAGTTGCGGTGACAGTGGGCTTTAGCTTCATTGTTGCTCTTAACCAAGCAAGTGACCCTCTAGGATCCCTACTTGTTTGAGCGTAACAAACCCTTTTTGGTCCTTTTGTTTGGGTTGGAGACTAAGGTAATTCTTTTTGTAATAAATTTACATTACAGGTTGTAGGATGAGTGCCTACCTGGTGGGTCTTTTGAATGAATATCCCAGTTCACGTTGGTTGCCATTATTTGTTCTAGGCTTCAAAGTTTTGACATTTGAAGCCCTTTGGGAGTCACATTTCTAGGTTAAATTGCCTCGAAAGCAAACGTCCACAACAAGTGCATTAAATTCCAAGAGGTTTCATGGATGAAGTTACGAAGACAATAAGCCTCACCAATTGTGCCACAAAACGTAAATTTTTATTCGTTAACACTTCACAGTCTTATTTTGTACCAAACCCCGCTTGTTTGTCATTTGGTTAATACATTTCTTAAAATATAATCTGGTAACTTCTTGTGGATGGGAAGCTTATATCATTAATAAATTGTGCATGGTAAGCCAGAGTGCAAAGTGTTGAATTTTGTAGCTTTGGTTAGTATTCATAACTAATAGTTTACTCTTGATGTATCTATAATAAATATAAAGCATGTTCTTGATGCTATTGTCAAAAGAAGAAAATATATGACACGTTCTTCATGTCGGTTTTGAAAAGAGAAGTTGAATTTTGAAAAATATTTTTTTTGGCTACAAAGAAGCCCAATTGGCCCTCCTCCTAGTCAAGTTGGCCCCATTGAAGAGGCACCCATTCGGCAAGCTAATCTTCAATTTATATGAAGCATTTGACCTCCTTATCAAGCAAGATTTTGGAACACATCTAAAGTAAAATTCTATCTTCTGAGGTAGAAAGAAAAGGATGAGTCTGAGGTCAAGAAGAGGATAAAATTTAAGGGATATACAAGACAAATCTGAGGACGAATTGATGACAAGGTGTAGGACTAAACTTCTGAGACAAGGAAGTTGCAGGACCAAATTTCTGAGGCAAGGAAGTTGCACGAACAAATTTCTGAGGCAAGGAAGTTGCAGGACCGAATTTCTGAGGCAAGGAAGTTGCAAGACCGAAATTTCTGAGGCAAGGCAATAGACCTAATTCTTGAGAAAGTACAGGACCAAACTTCTAAGATATGGCGGAGCAGCAGGTCCGAGTTTCTTACCCTAGCAGACTGAGTTCAGTGACAAGCTTAAGACTTGACTGGGAGGCAATGGATTAGGTTTGACCAAGTTTATTTTGTTGGTCAATTTAACCTTATGGTTGACTAGATGAATCTAGGTGTGTCTCTTGTTGAACTGAAGAATTTCTCTAAGGAAAAGGTTGTTGGATTTCCCCCCATGTGGGTTTTCCCAAGGTAAATGCGTGTGTCCTTGATTTGGTTGTCTCTTTATGATCCTAATGTCTATTGTTGAAGATCTTCTGTGTAATTATTTTATGATGAAATTGAATGAATGGAAGATTAAATTAAGAAATCATAAGAAGTAATTATCAGTTTAGAAGATCTACGAAAAATCAACATGGTATCAGAGCTATGGTAAAATAACAACCCTGAAGAAATCATCTTTGTTTCAAGTCATTCTCTAGGGATTGCCATAGAAGCCCTAGTTCAGGGAACACACTTCAAAATGAAGCCAAAAGAAAATTGGACTCTGTTCAGGCCGAGTTGAGGAAGAGATGCCACAATGTAATCCGTGTCCTAACAAGGGTCTGTCTCGGCAATGAAAAGGAGCAGAAAACTTTCTGTGTTCTATGTATAGGAAATGAGTACCAAATTTTTTCAAGCATCAGAGCTTGTGACAAAGGATTGAGAAGATCTCAGTGCAAATTGCAAAAGACTGAAGCTCCATTTTGTATTGGAAACAATACCCTTTCTTTTGAAGCCAAGTTTCATATGGCTAGAAGACCGTGATCCGTTTTTAAGATTGTGATAATATTTAGTAAAGGCCGAAACAAATCTTAGATACTTCACTCTATAGACAAAATAACCCTAGACAACTGTTGCAGTAAGGCCAAAGTTACCTCAAGGCCCCAGTTACAGTAGGCCGAAAGTTTGTTGTCCTAGTTAAATGTCATAGTTTGGAAGAAGAACAAATATATACCAGAGATATGCCTTTAGTCATGGCTTTACATGAAGGCTGAAAGGCATACTTCAATCTAGTTGCATAAGGCCAAAAGGCCTGATGACTAATGATAGAGGGCCGAGTAAATGGCCTCAGGAATATCCAAAATATCACCAAGTTGTTTTGGTGATTTGACTAATGCTTCATAAGACCCTGCCAAATAGAAGGAAGAATCATTGGAGCTTACCTTGTCTATGGAGAAGGACTGATTCATAATCACGAGTATTTTGGAAGATACAATATTGATATGGATATTAACAATAATATGATACACATTGTCTAAGAAGGGCTGATGTTTTAGCATTTACGAAATTACGACAAGGATGGAGTATTGAAGAGTTGTTTTGGTCACCTAGCAAGCATGACTCTGTTTCATGCAAAGTACAATTATAGGATGTTCTACGACGAATATGAAGCTTGATCTACAAGAGACCATCGAAGCTATGAATTTGCAAAATAAAATGTATGTATCAATCACTAAATTTGCTAACAATGATCTTTGTTTGAGATCAAGTTCCTTTGGCACATTCTTGAAGACTAGGCCTGTCAATAAGGACCAAGTAGAGGTCTCGTTAAAAGTATGTAGTAAGACTTGTATCAAAGTTTCTCCTTGGAACTATTGATCTCCAGTTCAATGAAGAAAACACTTAATCTTAGTAGATTGAAAAGTCACTGAATTAGCCATGGAATTGTAGGGTATTCTTGAAGAAATGACAACATTACAATTTGAATGATGGCTCAAGGAAAGACATAGCCACATAGGAAAAACATGTAACCTTTACTCATCTACTGAAAGGACGAAATATGATATATCGAATCTGTGCTCTTTGGAAATGTTGCATTACATGTTTAGAAGCAAGATATGTCATGAACTCTGCACTGCATATGATTGTTGATAGGATATTTTGAAGAATGGTATCTACTTTATGATTTATGGATGCTTAGTCTTGAAATATATTTTGCACATCAAGGCAAGAAGGGAAAAGGGATCACTTTCACTAATATGCCTTTAAAGACCACTTTGATAAATAAAGTGCATTGATAGTGGAAAAGAAGTCGGTCCCTCTTCAAGCTTAGAGATTAAAGGCTCTCTTGATAAAGTCATTTGCAAATCTAGTATTGTCCAAGGATATAAATGACTAAATACATATCGGATTGATGCTTTTTGATCGAATAAAAAAGTTTTGATGTTGTGGAAGATCTTGCATAGATAATTGGGTGTTGACATAATGTTGAGCACATAATGATTTGACGAAATCTCGAAGGACAATATATTGTTGCTGCTACAATGATTGTGAGGAAGCCAAGTTACTTGGTTTGGAGAGATCAAGGATATTCATTGGACGAAACATCCTTGATTGATTGATGACAATGATGAAGTTCATCTCATATGTAAAGATTCTAGGGTTTTGATATTTGGATATGAAAATTGGAAATCTAGGGTTTGAAAAACCCTAGCCAGCTAAAAGGGCTTTGAATAAGAAAGCTTTAGGGTTTATGGATAAAACCCTAAAACTAAACCTAGATTAATGTTTCCACTGAAAGAAGAAACCCTAGCCTATGCAAGAACATAATGACATTATGCTGATGATGAGAACAAGGTCGATAAAATTTGTAAGTTGGATGCAAGAGGACTAAAATTAAGAGGGCGTTGACATTTTGTTAGAATCCTTAAAAGATAAGCATTATCTCCGCTTTGATTATTGCTATTGTTGTTGTTTTACTATTAGTTAGTCTTTTGTCTTTGTATCCTTTGCTTGGTTGTAATTATTCGTTCATGCCTCCTAGTGAGGGCTACAGGTACTTAGTAAAGGGTGCTAAAGCTCTGACAATAGATGGAAGTAGTGGAGGAACCAAGCAAAACATGTGACAAGAGGACTTTCCTAGAATCGGTAATTTGTGCTGAGAGATATTGTACTAAATGAGATTTGAGCTCAGAGGGAGTAGGCAGATAAACAAGTTTGAAGTATACCTTGATTGTGCCTAAGAGAAGTCAATGGTGACTTCCAAATGTATCTACAAGATCTAACATGCGACAATTTGCAATATAGACAAGTACAAAGCGAGAGTTTAGAATAGAAGGTTCTCCCAATAAGAGGGAGAGGATCGTGACAAGATGTTTACTCCAGTTGTGAGGTACACTTCTAGAACTATAATCATTGCTTTGAAATTGCACCAAGTGGATGCAGAGATCGTTTTCCTCAATGAAAAGGAAGAAATATACACAGAAGGCTTTGAACTTTGAAGTACATGAGAAGAAGTCTCATGATTGAAGGCGACGTTGTATGATCACAAGCAGACACATTAGGCTTGGTATTCTTATATTGATGGATATCTGATAAGTCTTGGTTGATCTCATTATTATTTGTCTTTGATGGAAGTAGAAGGACTCATTTGTTAGAGGGAGAAATTGCGGCAAAAAGATTCAAAGGGAGTAGTTAAGAACCCTTATTTTAGCTTCTTGACCTCCGAGTTCAAGTTGATGAACTGTCATTGACATTGTCAGGCTAGATAGCTGATATGCTAGAAAGCAACAGTGGCAGAGGGAGGAGCTAGAGTTACTAGAGTAGGATATGTTTCAATGTGAGAGGAAGCACCTAGTCAGGGTGACAGGAAAGACGCTGTGGTGATGAATCTAGTGAAGGAAGCATATTGGTTTATGAGCCAATACATGTAGCTCAAAATGTGTTGAAGTACCAACATGGTACAATTGGTCATGGCACAGTCAGTTATGGTTTGAGATGTGTCAAATAGTGAATTACAACTCTAGGGATTCACAAATTCAGATTGGGCAGAGAGTGCTGAAGACAGAAAGAGTTTATTAGAATATTGCTTCAATTTGGCTTCGTTATGATTTCTTGGATGAGCAGGAAGCAGACATTTGTCACACTCAGTATTGTAGAAGTTGTGTATATTGCAACTGAATTGACAAGTTGAGTAGTATGGCTTCAGAGGCTTCTTGTAGGACTGTCTTGATCAGATGCAGGGGACGACCATGATGATAGGTTGAAGCACAGTGAGATCCAGTATCGAGAAATGGTACAAAAGGAAGCAGTGTGGCTTCGGATTATGCTACAATATAGCAGTTTTTTGGAAAAGTCTCTGTCACAGGATGAAGTCTACATATACTTCAGGGACAAGCTTGGATTTGTTGAGAATGCCTCTCTTAGTGAGAGGGAGTGCTGATGAGATAGCGTCATGGACTGACATTCTCCCCGTGTCAAGTATATTGACCCTTATTAGGGAGAATTGTCCGACAGAGGATAATTATTCTCCCTGTGTCTAGTATATTGACCCAAATGAGGAAGAATGGTCTTGGAGCATCAGGTTCGTTTAGCATCAGGCCCCGAATTACTCAGTTAGAGTGTGGCCTTTGGAGATTCACCACGTGTCAAAGATATTGACTCGAATGATGGTGAACCAATGTGAAAATTCCTAGATCTAACAATCTCAGGAATCCTATTGCAACCAACTGAGTCTACTTCACCTAGATTGTAAATTGCATTGCAAGCTTATTTCAAATTTCTTCTTGAAACATTGAAGTAAATTACTGAAGCAACCTACACCAATTAAATATGACTATGAAACATAGAAACTGAGCAAGGAAAATAGAAACACATAGGACACAATTTTTTATGGACAATAGTCCCCAGAAAAACCCAATGCGGGAAAACCGGTGCAACAACTTCGAGGGTTTTTTATTATTAAGCAGTAGAAAATTCTGAATACATCACTGAATACCTCATAAGATTATTCAGTTACAGAGAGAAATACTGGCAGAAGCTTTGTGAGTTTTACCTCACACAGTCACGGAGAAATCCTGTCTGATCCAGCCCCAAACTGACTGCCCCCCGACTTTTCTGGCTGCCTCTGTGCAGTGTCTGCATCAAACTCTCTGGGTGCTGTGTCACTTCTCTGGTTGGTCGATCTACTACCCAAGAGATTCCATTTCTGCAACCCGGTCTCACATCCTGACTCCCGGCTTTTAAAATTCGAATTCCTTTGCAGATTTCAGACTCCTCTCTCTCCCTCTGCGCTGGTTCTGCGTGGCCCTTCTGGCCCTGCGTCAGCCTCTGTGTCAAGGCTTTTGAATCACTCACCGCCTCTCTCTGTTGATGTATCTCCGGCTTAGAATTTCTCTCTCCGGAAGCTGCTATCCCTGCCCCTCGACTAGAAGAGATCTCCTTAATAGATTTTTCCTCCTGAGAACTTCTCACTTCAGAAAATTGATTTTCTCTCTCTCTGTGTGTTTTCCAAATGATCCTCAAGCCCCTTCTTATATCTTTCTGTTGGACAACCAACGGCCTAGATTAAATCATAATCAAAGGCTCAGATCGTTTTGGCTTGATCCGTGGCTTTTTGTAGAAGTTTCACCCCTGATTAGATTAATATCCATTAATATTTTAATTTTTCCTAAGTTTAGACTTAGGAACCCCATTAAAAATATAAATTATTTTAATAAAATCACTTCTGGGTGGAATTTCCTAAAACACTTTCTGGGTTCTTTGGAATACCTATGCTCAAGCCTCCCTGCAAAATTTGAGGCTTAGAGCACATTCGATGCTACCCCAAATCAACAACCAAGACTAGTCTGGATGCCATGTGTTAGGTACCGATTCGAATTATGGTGACTAGTTGATGCTAAATGATGTACCATGTGTCTGGAGTACCGACCTAGATTTTGGTGGGGATATACCATAGGTCAGAGGTACCAAGCCAAATTATGGTAACTTGTTGATGTTGTTGACTTACCATGTGTCAAAGTTGTTTGACCAGATTATGGTAATTGATTAATGCTACTGGTTTAGCATGTTGTCACATTTGGTTTACCATTGGTGATGATTTGTTATAACCTTTTCTTATTATTATGAATACTTCCCTAACTAAGAGGGAGTGTTGAATTTTGTAGCTATGGTTGGTCTTCATAATTAATATTTTACTCTTGATGTATTTGTAATAAATATAAAGCATGTTCTTCATGCTATTGTCAAAAGAAGAAAATATATGACATGTTCTTCATGTCAGTTTTGAAAAGAGAAAATTTGAATTTTGAAAAATAATTTTTTTGGCTCCAAAGAAGCCAAGTCAGCCCTTCTCCTAGTCAAGTTGGTTCCAGTGAAGAGGCACCCATTCGGCAAGCTAATCTTCTATATATATGAGGCATTCGACCTCCTTATCAAGCAAGATTTGGAACACATCTAAAGTAAAATTCGATTTTCTGAGGCAGAAAGAAAAGGACTAGTTTGAGGTCAATAAGAGGATGAAATCTAAGGTTTATACAAGACAAATCTGAGGACGAATTGATGACAATTTGCAGGACTGAACTTCTGAGGCAAGGAAGTTGCAGGACTGAAATTTCTGAGGCAAGGCAGCAGACAGAATTCTTGAGAAAGTACAGGACCAAACTTCTGAGATATGGCAGAGCAGCATGTCCGAATTTATTGCCCTAGCAGACTGAGTTCAGTGGTAGGATTAAGACTTGACTAGGAGGCAGTGGACCAGGTTTGACCAATTTTATTTTTATGGTCAGTTTAACCTTATTGTTGACTAGATGATCTAGGTGTGTCTCTTGTTGAACTGAAGAATTTCTCTAAGGTTACTGGGTTTTCCTAGAGTAAATGCTTGTGTTCTTGATCTGGATGTCTTTTTATGATCCGAATGTCTATTGTTGAAGATCTTCTGTGTAATTACTTTACGATGAAATTGAATGAATGAAAGATTAAATTAAGAAATCATAAGAAGTAATTATCAGTTTAGAAGATCTATGAAAAATGAACATAGAGGAGCTCATTTGGAGGGGTGTTTAACTGAGTTAAGTTACCATGTTTTCATGTGCGTTTGAATTTTGGTGTTAGCTCACTTGAACGACACTGTATATTGGTCTCTATTATTTTGGATCACAAGTTAACAACAATGTTTGTAAATGCAAAAAACTAAATCCATTATTGTCCATGAAATTTCTTCTTCAGAGTAATACATAACTTCATACATCCTCTGTTGCATTTTCTGAAACTCTCCCTTTGTTGTGCAGTCGATGTGTTTGCTGCAAAAATTGAACCAAAAATTACCAGTACACTGATCAGGTACTCTAATTTTGGCTTTATTTGTTGTTGTTTCACCTTTTGCGTATGCAGTTATACATGTGTGAGAGAGAGAGGGGCTGGAGGGGGGTAAAATGAAGATGGAGTTAAGAGTAGATATAGGGTGCATTTACATTCCCTATGAGTTTTTATTGCTTTGCTCTAAATGGAAACCAATGTAAACTTTTAGACAGTTAAATTTAATTGCGCCTCTAGAGAATCTGGGACATGTGAAACGGGTTCGGAAGGCTTCTTTTGAAGGTGAACCTCCCTCTTTTTAATCGCTTGATCAATTTTCATATTAGCTTGCAAATATTTAGATATTACTTTTCCTCTCTCTCAGTTGTCTGGTTAGTATTTTTTGTCTAATTCTTTGATTTAACCTCTTAAATCCTTTTCTTTTTAACACATGATAACCAATGAGGAAATCTGACAAAGACATAGCACACAGTAAAGGTGGAGAAAAAGTTACTATTTTTGACTAAAAATTAAGGTTGCAGGAATCAAGGGAACTAGTATAACGCAGAAAATAATTAGAAGTTCGAACTAAAACCCCCAGGCAGAAATAATGCAAAATAGAAAGAAAGTTCACAGGCACTGTACTACAAAGGTGAGATAGCACTGAACAACAAGATGAGAAATATTATAAAATATTTCTCTTGTTAAACGTGGTAGACAATAAATATTTTAGTCATGGGCCTGCATAAATTGTGTCACCTTTGATCTACATTTACTATAATGCTCGTTTTACAGAGAAAGTTAACTTCACATGAGTGATCCTGCAAACAATTTTGTCAACTAATGGACAAAAATAGAATTTGATTCACTTGAACTCTCTAAAAATGGAAAGTAGTCTTCTCTTGTGGAGGTGGACTCTTCGTCAACCCAAAACAACTCAATGTTCATTAAATTGTTAATAGAAAAGGGAAGTCATTCTCAGAAAAGCTGGTTTTGGGGTGCAAGTACCTGGGTTGATGTGATATCATCCTCCTTCATTCTGGTACTAACATCAGTCAGAGGTGCTTGTGCTTGTGTTTTTGGTGGGTCCCAATTGCTTGTGGGTGTGGTCTTTATGATGCCTTCTAAAGTAACCTTACTATCCCTTGATGCGACAACTGTGCCTTTAATCCACACGGACATTACTACTAGCCCTCGTGTAAAAAACAAAGCACAAATACAAAACAAGATGAATGTGTGTATTATTCTCACATTGACAACAAATTTGAGAAAGAAATCATTATGGAGTACTACACACACCGAAGCTTTGTTAATCCAAAACTGGCTTTGTAGTGTGAGTCCTGGAATGGAACCTGTGTCATTCTTGGAAAAACTGGTTTTGGTGTGTAAGTACCTAGGTTGATGCAATATTATCCTCCCTCATGCTGGTACTAACATTGGTTAGAGGTGCTTGTGTTCTTTGGGTGGTTCCATTGATCCATTAGATGATCATCCAACTGTAAATACAACACCAAAACAACCCTTATCTTCTTTGATTACAATGTTAAATCACTGAACATAATCATCATTAACTTATGTCAAATCAATAATATATATATATATATATATAGCTGGACAGTACAAACCATGAGGGACATAGAAGGCTGAAATCAAATTTGCAGTTTACACAGTTATTGGACAGCTGAAAACTTCATTTGCATACACAATATGAAATTCATGTACGTACCATAGTCTTATCACAATACTAGTTTCCTCATGAACCTTAGTGAATTACTTCAAGAAGACAAGTGAAAAGAGGAAAATATAATGATGATAATGAAAGTACTCTCTCCTTCCTCTATATATATGAGAGGCAATGGAGTCCAACCTAACATGTGGGCCTGTGCCCTTACAAGTAACCTACAATGACACATGTAGGGTCACACATGTGGAGTGATACACTCCAAGGATACACATCAAGCTCTAGGGCGACGTCATCCACAATCAACGCTTCAAATGCAAGGGCACTCCACGATATGTGTCTAATGCACCTCCTACAAATCTTCAATGATTCCATCAATGATCCAGATTGGATCATTATATTGTTTGTCATCCATCTCAATGCTTTCAGAGTGGAAAAAGTGGAGGAATCAGCTCACAGGACTTTTTTTACTTGCAGGAACCAGTTTGGCAAACAGGGGTCTGAAACCTTCTTAGAGGATTTTGAGTCATCAAACGCCTTTTTTTGGGCGTAAAACTATCGCTTTAGTACCACACTTTTTTTCCTATTCTACACAGTGAGACCTTTCCAACAATGCAAGAATCGCCTCAATGGGAGTTCGTATGCAAAAGTTATGCCACTTAGAAGTTGACCTTCCTGTTTTGACCACCATAATTCAAGAGGATGGCACACCAACCCCCATAACTCATAGAAAAAGGGCTAGCCATGCGACTATGATGAAGAAGGCTCTATAAGAGTCCATATTGTAACTATGGTTAAGAGTTGAGGGAGTCAAATCAAACCATTAGTAGGCTATTTGGTTGTGTTATAACTGTGCCACTTGAAGGGAAAAGGGTTCCATTCTTTTTGAGTGCATTTGTTCCATAGACAAGCAATGTAGCCGAGAGGGATTGGGAGAGAGCAAACAGAGAGGATTTGTGAAATTTAGTATCCCATGGGCCACAAACTTTACTTCTTTGTACTTGCAACCATTTTCTATTTAAAGAAAGAGAACATAGCGACCTCACCTTCCAGTCGGGTTTTCTCTTGAAAGGGTTTCCTAGGATATATTGTTAGGTCCTTGATACCTACCAAAAGTGGGTGACCCCATAGGAGAAATTTTATCCTAGTCTTTTCTTCAGTCGACAGCCAACAACCCTTGACAACCACTAGTATAGCCGATGTATTGTGCGATTTGATCTCTGCTCCCTAAACCAATCATGTGTCCCCTCACCCATCTGTCAAGAGCATATGTTTGAAACTGGGCAATCCAATCCTAAAGTTATGTTTTTCATTGTGCAATCGGGTGCTTGTGCTTGTTTTGCCATGGGCATATTGGGCATGGGTTATTGGGTGACTTGGAAGGAGGAAGAGTTTTGATTGTAGTTTTGTTCCCTCACCTTAAATGGGGGGGTTAATCCTCAATCCTAGTCTTGTGGGATCTCCCCTATTGGCTTATGGCTTCAAGAAAGGCACTACTTGGGAAACCCTAATTTTGGTAGTGCGGTCCTGTTTTCCCATTTTACACTTTTCACGCCCCCTCCCCTTGTCCACATGTCTGGGTCGGGCCTGACACTGTTGCCCTGGAGGTTGATGCAACTAAAAGAACGTTAAAAGCATATCATGGCCACAAGCAAGAAACAAAAGAAAAGAATATCATAAAATGCAAAAGATGGCCGGAACATTTAATATAGCACGTGGGCAAAAGCCAAACATGAGCTTTACCCCTTCATCATGGCCATCACCTTGGTACCTAGGACCGTTGAGTGCCCCACATATCATTAAGGAACACATGCACGTCCCAACCCCTAGTGGGCAATGCACTGCCCCATCTTAAGGGGGTAATAATTACCACATATCACTCACATCATGCTCTTATTTCTTAGAGTTCCGAGCAGTAATACAAAGAAAAAATCATAAAAAGGCAAAAGGAAAATAATGAATGGTGGAAAAACAAAGGCTGGGGTAACTCATGTATCTATGATTGCTCCCTTCTATATCTATACACCAAAATATGTTGACATCCGTCATGATTACCATCCTTGAACCCATGGCATTTGGCTTTGAGACCCCTATTTCCCTATCCATCTTATCCTTATTCACATGACCCCTATCAAGTAAAGGATGTACCTTGGACCTATCTTTCCTCTTAGGGGCTGGGAACACCTAATAGGGTTGTTTATTAGCCACTCCTACCTAGGGAGGTAACACTTTTACAAGTTTAAAACCCCAAATTTGGAACGGAAGCTCAATATGAAGTCTCAATGTGCGCTTGATTAACAAGCTTGATTCACTTAGACGCACTAATGAATTATTGTAATTTGTACCTAATGGTGAGGAAGCACATTGGATCTTATATGTAATTTGCAAGTGGTTTCATCATGGACTGGGTAACTTAATGGGGCCCAATCCCACCAAAAGATCATATTGACACTTCTAGGGGATGCGTTGAGAGCCATGGGACTCCATCATGTGTTACAACATCATTTCATGCTATGGGCACTTTCAACACCCTCAGAAGTTTGCTCGTCCCATATTATTTGCAAGATGATGCACTTGGACTAGTGTGCCCTGGTCAACTTAACATATTATGGCAACCGATCCAAGGCCCAAAGGAGGTTTGTCTCACCCTTGAGACATGGGAGGGCAAGTACCATCGTCAAAGCCTTAATCATTGGAGCAGTATAGGTTTTTCTATCATCAGGAGATCCATGAGACCAGTGACTTGCATGGAGACTAAAGGGCCATCTGTTAGTTTTTGATGGTTTGGTAGCATTGGACATGTGTTCTAGTCTTGACTTTGGGCAGAGAGGCTAAGGAACACTAGAACCCAAAAAATGTTTCAAGAGAAAACACTTAGAGATGGCTCAATTAAGTTAATTTGTCAATAATTAAATATTTCCTAGGTCTAATTTAGGAAAAGTGATTAATTAACAAGAATTAATTGAGAAATGTGAGATTTCTCTAGAAACTCACATGGATCGAGTTAGAGATGATATTAGCTGTTGATGAGGATTTAATCATGGTTGTTGGTGAGCCAACGAGAGATTATAAGGGGAGGTCGATGGGGTTGGAGCTAGATACACTTGAGATCGATTTTGCTTGGTAGAATGAGCTATCCAGCAGCATCAGCTGAGCAGGGAAGAGAAGTTCGAGCCAGAGGGGAAGCAGAGTCAGTGAGGGGCAGAGACAGTGATTTCGGAGGAAATTCCAGTTCCGGAGAGTCAAATGCAACAGGGCCAAATTTTCCTCAATCATGCTGTAAAAGGATTGCGCAGACAACTTCAGACGAGGAGTTTGATTCAGCTGGAGTGATGGTCGATTCAATTGCTAGAGATCGAGAGAAATTCCAGAAGGGCTAGTGAGTCATTCTCAGAGGCTGAGTTGTGCTAGACATCTTGATCAGAGCAGCTTCTAGGCAGTGCATGTGAGGGACTACGCAACATCTGCGCAGAGGTTGACGCAGGGTTTCATGCAGCCTAGTTTGTGCCATATTTGGAGCTAGATTAGTGTTGGGTGAGGCAAAATTTGTTTCAATATTTTTTGTGGCCAGATTATCTTGTAGAGGATTGCCTGTTTTGGGCATCCAGATTGTACTCAAAATTTCACTGTTGCATAATAATAAAGCCCTCATCTGCTGCACCAATTTTCCCACATTTGGTTTTTCCTGGGACAATTGTCCAAAAACAATGGTGTCATATTTTCGTGTGTGCGTGCTCTATATTTCTCAGTTCTTGTTTTATTTCCACAACGTTTTTATTTGTGAAGAATTGCAGTGCGATTTATTTGTTGTTTGCCATAACAAATAAACTGCATAATTAATCAATTAGAAGAATAAATTTCCAGTTACTGCAATTTGAGGAAAATTTCACACCATCCCCTTGTTCGATATTTATAGAGTCCTCTCTCACATTTTGGCACAAAGAGGACTCAACATGTCCTTCCAACGACCCTTTATCAGCGTGACATCATTAATTTGGCTAGCATTTGGATGGCTAATTTATAATTTGTGAAAACTACCGTGAAGATTCCTTGAATGCAACAATTGGAGTTTAATCTTCTAACTATTAGCAGTTTATTTGTCTTTTGAATTATTATTCGACAAATAACGATCTTCCCAATAAAAACAATGCGGAAATAAAAATACAGAGCTAAGAAATAGATGCACACAAAAAAATTGACACTGTTATTTTTGGACAAATGTCCCTGGAAAAACCCTGAAGGTAAAACCAGTGTAGCAGATGAGGGTTTTATTATTATGTAGCAATTTGAGAGAAATATTACCACTGGTTGCCTAACTAGAAAACCTCTAGAAATCTACTAGAAATATATTTGGCAGACACCCTGGTCTCCCTTTGCAATGAACTCAGCCTCTCCTAGCCTGATCACACCTCATCCTGGCCACTCACATTGCAGCCTAGAAATGTGCATTGCCTGGCTGAATAAAACCGTATAGGCCTGGAACTGCGTCTAGGTGAGACGTCTAGCCTCCATTTGGCTCTGGAACCAACTTGCTCTCCCTATGAGACCCCGATTCGGCAGCTAGTAACTGAAACAAGTCTCTTCAGACAACTTGCACTGGGGTTTCTAGCTATTTGCACTGCTTTGTACGACCTCCTCTCAAATAATTCAACTTCCCTCTTTCCTGTCTCCTGGACACTGGAAATACTGAGGAAATCTTCCTCCGAAATCTTTGCTCTCAAATCTCTACTGCTTCCTCTCTTCGATGCTTTCCCTAGCTTCAACTGTGCCCTTGCCGAATGCTACCAACTGGGTAGTCGAACTGCTCAAACTCACTCGATCTTCTCTGATGCCTCTTTTCCAAACCCTCAACTTGCTCTTATAATCTTCTATTGGGTAACCAACAACCAAGATCTAATCCCGATCAATGGCTTAGATCACTTTGACTCCATCAATAGAAGTCTCTAGAGCAAAATCGAATTATCTTAATTAATTAACTTTAATTAACCAACTACCCTAAGTTAGACTTAGGAAATAAATTGGCTAATTAATTTAACTAAGGCATTTCTGAGTCTTATCGTGTGAAACCTTTTCTGTGTTTGGAGATTTCATGTTCCTTAGCCTCTTAGACATCATAGAGACTAGAACACCTGTCTGCTACTACCATAAACTAACACTCCCTCTTAGCGAGAAAGGTGTTCTCCACTATGTTGGAAAATGTAACCAGGTCCGGTCTTCATATAATGTATTTGAGTCATCAGTCATCATGGAATGTACTTGTCAAAAGAATAAAGAAAATAATTTTTATTATTATTATTGTGACTTATTAAAGCATGGGTTTCATGCTTGGGTCACCATGTTTTAGGTCAAAATTCCCATTGAGGACTTCTAGGACTTGTTCTGAGTCAATAGAGTCATTGTACTTTTAAAGAGACCTTTCTTCGGCTTTTGAATCATGTAAAAAGGTTAAGTATTGAGACAAATATGATTAATGTATCCGCCACACCATGTCGGCCTAGAAGAAGATCATGTCGGCCTAAGGACCCTATTCGACGTCACATGGAGCCTATAAATACAAGCTCATCGAATTCATTTGGAGCATCATTCTCTCACACAAGTTCGATATCTCTTATAGCTGGGAAAAGGTGCGAAGTCTGTTGTTGGGAAGCCAAAGTGAATGCGAGTTTAGGGAAGTCTAAGGAGAAAGGAAAAATCGAAATTTTGGTGCCTCTCTCTCTCTCTGTTTTGTGCTCTGGATTGGGAGATCGAAGTCTTCCAAGTTTGTTTGTTGTCGGAAGCTATGAGTTGCCGGAAGCTGCTGCCTAGTCGAAGTTGCTGGAAAGGGGTCGAAATTCTAGGAGGTTGACTTGGTGTAGAGGAAAGGTCTTGTCTTGGTCTAGGGTGAAGAGTCTCAAAGAATACTATTGAAAGGAAGAATTTCTTGACCGGGTTTTCCCCTTTTGCAGATATGATATTCCAAGTTTCGATGATGAAATTCTATCAAAAAGGAGACCATGCATACTGTTAGGGGAAGCTTGTGATTCTTTACTATTCTTGCAGAAGCTATTCGGGAAGAACCCTATGAAACCCTTGATAACTCACACATGGACAATCATTTCTTGATAGATCATCTCTCGAGAGTAATTCCATTGAAGAAAGTCATGATATTGTGTCTTCACTACACATCCATTGTTGAAGATGTCTTCTACTTGATCACAAGGCAACAATCTTTCTTGAGCAAAAATAAGAGTTGGAGGAGTTTATGCAGGTAGGGGGAGTTGGTTGATCACATGAAGAAATGCAAACATCATCTACCTCATCCATTTCCATGAAAACATGCAAAGGCTTAGGGGGTGCAAGTCCATTAAAGAAAAGCATAATGATAGAGGGAGTTGCAAAGAATAACATAACAGGGAGCACTATGACAGGGGGAGCAACATTTCAAGAAGCAACTTGATAGGGGGGGTACTTGGGCACCCCATTTGCCATTGATGTCAAAGGGGGAGATAATGCCTAAAGGAGGAGAGTATTGCCATCAATGACAAAGGGGGGATTGTTGAATAAAGTTGTCATTGATGCCATCATAATTGAATTGTTGAAGCAAAACCTAACCCTAGATATTGTGCAAACCTTAGGAGACCTAAACCCTAACTACTTGACTCGACCCTAGGTGCATGAGTATATTAATAAAATTCTAGATGCACCTACCATAACGAATCCCTAGCAATGTTGTCATTATGATATCATGTTTGCATTGTTGAAGCTAGCCTTGTCGGTCATTAATGATGACAAGACAATAACTAGCTCTTGTATGCATTGCCCAAGCTTTGTTGGAGATGCCCTAATAAAGAAGACTTATTGAAAAGGCGCCCTAGCCTTGTTAAATGATGCTCATGATGCCCTAAGGAAGCCCTAATCCTTATCAATAAAGAACACATGTGAAGGAACCCTTACCTTGCATGTCATAAACTTGAAGGCCTAAAAGAAAAAATGTCTTAATCCTAGAGGAAGCCCTAACATTGTCCAAAACATAATATCCTAAAGGCCGCCATGGATGAAATAATTGCAGTTCACAAATATAATTTTATTGATGGTAAAAAGACTCTAATTGAAGTTGGAATTGGCATAAACTCGTAGAAGAGATCTAGAGCTTTCCAACGAGCCCTTACTCACCTTCAAACTCCATATAAACTGAGAGAAATTGAATATGTAAGATAGAAAAATCATAATTTTTGGTAAGCCAACATAAGGCTACTTGTGCAAGTCGGCTCCCTCTCAAAAAGACGTGTCTTTTCGTTATAGGTCAAAATGTATATAAATATGAGTCTGATCTCATCGTTTTAGCTATCCAACTCAGTGAAGAATTTAGAGAGGAAGCATAAACGTAGACATAGCCCGAGGAGGACATAAAAGATTTCTGTTCGGGTAATTTGGTGATTAAGGTATCTTTCAAGCTCAGATTAGTGGCATGAGAAGCCCAGATTGCAGACTTGTAATCATCATCTACCTGTGATACCTCGAACAATGAACAGTCACCTAGACAACTCGGATCTCACCTAAGACTTGAGCTCAGACAGTTGACCTGGAGGCTCAGTTGAAAGCTTAGGAATTTTTCCTCGGACCTGTGATAGGGACAGTCACATATCTTGGACCTGTGGAGAAAATAACACTTCAGACCTGTGACCTGACCTTGGAGCTCGGACTAGTGATATTACAATTTGGAACAGAGGACAGTCTCTTGTGAGGAGGCTCGAACTTGACTCTTGAAGCTCGGATTCGTGGAACAATCACTTGGTGAGGGCTCAAACTTAACCTGGAGGCTCGGACTTGAGTTTTCATTCTTCTCGGATCTATGGAGGGACATTTCTAAGGACCTGTGGTGGCAGTCACTTGTGAAGGAAATATACCTCAGATAGACCTGTGGTAAACAAGTCTTAGATCTGTGGTAAGCACAATTGTGGAAGCTTGGATTATTGACTTGATCTAGTAACTAGTTGTGGCACCTTGAGGTCTGTATTTGTGTAGCGGTGGCTGTCACTTGTGAAGGAAATATACCTCGGATAGACCTGTGGTAAACAAGTCTCAGATCTGTGGTAAGCACAATTGTGGAAGCTCGGATTATTGACTTGATCTATTAATTAGTTGTGGCACCTTGAGGCTTGTATTTGTGTAGCTCATCATTGACATCATTTGAAGGCAAGCTCAGTATAACTGATTAGAAGAGCAATTGGAAGAATCTATGGTTTGATATCAATTGGTGTTTGGAAGTTCCTTGAAACTACCTCCTTGAACTTGGAACTTTGTAGATCTTGGGGAGTACTTTGGAGCTGGCATTGAAGACCCATTGAAGGAAATTGGAAGCATAATAGAAGTTGATCTTGGAGGCATTGTTGGAGACCATGATGCATTGAGGCCATCATGATGTAACCTTGAAGATTTTGTTTGGGTAACATGAAGAGTTGTGGAGACACCTTTTGAGAAGATAAAAGTTGTCATTAATGAGCTAAGTGCTTTGGAGATCGATTGAGGGCATTGTTGAAGGTGAAGATATTGTCAAGGCTTGTTGCAGAAGATATTGGGAGCCTTGAAGAATCATTGAACTTATCTTGAAGAATTGAAGCATAGGGTTGGAGCCCTAGAGGATAGGAGTCCTCAAGAAGATCAGGTTGGAGCCTGTACCAGTGAGAGGGTTGGAGCCCTAGAGGTTGGTGCCTCATAGAGACAAGGTTGGAGCCTTGGGAAAGATAGGGTTGGAGCCCTAGAGGTTGGAGCCTCGTGAAGTCCAAGTTGGTGCTTGGCAATGTATAGGTTGGAGCCTAGTGGATTGGAGATTAGTGTTTTCATTTAGGTTTGGAGCCCTAAACATTATTGTACTCTGTTTATTGTAAAAAGAGGATTGGAGTCCTTGATATATTTGTTTAATAAAATTATTATTCTATTATTGTTCATTTTGTGTTTTATCTAAGTGATCTAAATTGGTAAAGTAACAATTGTAAAAGAAATACAGATTCACCCCCCTCTTAGTATTTCCAATAGAATCTCGCTGCAACCAAAATATGTAGAGGCAAAAATTGAACAACCCAATGCAATGATTGAACGAGGCAAAAGTGGCCAAAAGAGGGCAACGCTAGGCCTAGAGATGGAAGTGGCTATGGCCAAGGTCTTGATAGGCCCATGACAAGGAGGGAGGAAGCCTTAGGGCTCGATGTCAAGGCCAAAGAGGTGCCGTGTCCTAAGAAAATGAGGCCTTAGGGCCTTTGGCAAGGGAAAAAGAGGCAGGAAAGGGTAGAAGGAGGTTGACCGAGGAGGGAGGAGGCTAAGGAAAGGCCTTAAAGCTAAGTTGCGCTGATATGGATACGGATATGGGGTTTGAAACAGATACGACAAATTTTCAAAAAATCTGGATATGATACGGCAGGAAACGATGTATATAATAATAATAATAATAATAAAAGAAATTTCATATTACCATTCATATTTTAGAATCTAGATTAGATCTAAAGACTAAAAATACATAATCAATTATCATCTATGATTTATCATGATTCATTAGCATCAATTTAGCATAAACACTATCATCATCATTAATGATTACTATAACATTCATGATTCATGATTCAACATATCATCAAGTTTTTGTTTCAAATTTCAAATTTCAATCATCGAGTTATCAACATGACAAGTTACAACTTACACCATCATTACAAAAATTACTAATGCATACTAAATAGTACAAAATGAACTATGACTAGCAGTCTACTATCATTATTCATAATTCATATGGTTGTTCAAAATTTTAAAAGTTAAAACACCACCATAAATTACATTTACATATCATCAAATATGTCTTCATTCATGCCTCTAAAATGCTCCATGTCCTCTCCAGAAGTGGGACTGGGAACATTGCTGCCATGTCCACTTGAAGATCCACCTATTGGTGACTCCGCATCAAACAAATTCATATGAGACATGGCATTCAATGTCATACCCAAGTCAGGCAATTCTGGTTCCACGTCCCATAATTTGGTGGGCCCAAATTTGTATTCATCTCTCTTGTGTGACTGAAGGCAAAGGTTTGAATGAACACACACTTGTTCCTTAGCCTTCTTAGAGCCCAATCTGTTTCGCCTGACTGAATGGATGAAGCCGTATGTACTCCAGTTCCTTTCTACTGAAGAGGAACTAGCAACCTATGATAAGATCATGATGGCCAATTTTTGGATATGTGGAAGTGCCCCACCATAGAATTTCCACCACTCAATTGGATTTAATCTGGTCTTGTCCCATATACAATCAATCTCACAACCCTAACCCTCTGATCCCACAAAATGAGAAAACTGTACACGAATATGAAGCCCAATTTCGGAATCTACAATAAGCTTTCTAAAAGCATTTTTAAATCCTCTGGCGACTTCTGGGTCTTTGTTTGGTGCAGTTCTTTCTAGATCACTTAGCAACTTTGCAGCATAATATTTTGGATTCACTGCATAGGCCAAAAAGTGCAATGGGGTGGTCATCTTGTAAATGCCAAGAGGTACTCCACCTTATCCCACCATTCATCATCAACCGTTTTAGTGCTTGTGCTCTATCAGATTGGGAATGCCTCCATTGGTTCCAAATAGAACTGCATACCATTGATTGTAATGCATCTTTCATCTGCATAAGCCTTGTTAAGACTATGATGTGAGAAGCAAATCGAGTCTCGGCAACCTGCAGGCCGCATGTGTCAAATTGCCAATGTTTCAAATTTCGACAAATTCAAAATCATAATTTGATTGAATAACTATTATGATTCACGAATCATGACATTTGAGAATCCAATTTAAATATTTGAATTTAGAGTCAGAAATTAGAATTTATGAAATAAACTTTAAAGTATAGGTACCTTAAGGAGCTCCAGCGTAGCAAATTCCCTGTAGATGCCTTGGGACATGTGGTGGTTTGTGATAAAGGCTTGAATTTCTTTTGCCTATTCAAAAATAACTCGAATCAACTCAATTTTCTTCCCCATCTTGCTCAACATGTGGTTCAATGAATGTACAACACAAAGGGTCCAAAAGATTTATTAATATTTGCCTTCAATAATTAGTCCTGTTGCTCTACACACCGTTGCATTGTTAGTTATTACCTGGACAACATTTTGAGGCCCCACCAATTCAATTGCTTCAATCAAGATGTCAGCAATGAATTGAGAATCTTTCATCCGCCCCTCACAATCCACTGCTTCCAAAAACACTACCCCTTGTGGGCTCTGAGCAATCACATTGATCAAATGCCTATTTCCTTGATCTTTCCATCCATCAGAAATGATGGACACCCCTGAAAAGCACTCAACATTATGGTGTGTACTTTCTCATATCCAGGGCTCTTGTACCCTCTTGGGGCTTCATTCACTGCTTTTATCATCTTTGCCTAGTAAGGAGATCGCACAAGTTTAAAGGGAAGACCCTTTGCATAAATGCATTGGCCTATAGCTGCATTTGCTATCTCTCGAGTGTCATTATTAAAACTCTTTTCAAGCGGTCCCAAATTAGACCGCTTTCAACAAACAATTCCATGAGAATGAAGTGGAGGCTTTGATGAAGATGCTCCCAACCTTGTTGGGTGTTTTAAATGGGAGGCAAGATTTGCCTCATTTGCTTTAGCATCTACCTCACCTTGTTCTTTCTGATATTTTGCAAGTTTTGCCTTGCTTAAACCATTTCCATCCGTTTCATTCTCTTTAGGTGGGCCACTGCATATTTGAACCCCATTGCTTTTTAACCAGACAAATGTGCTTTAACCCGTGTGTATGATCCCTTATACTGCTTTTTACACTCACTGCAAACCCATGCCAATGATCCACCTCCTTCGATCTTCACAACAATAGTTACATATTTCCAAAGTGGTGACTTTGGATCAATTTTAGGAGCAGATTCAATTTCATGTTCCACTTCGTCTGCCTCATGAATGGCTGAACTTGAAGTTTCCATGAATGATGATGATGATGTAAATGAAACTGCAAAATAAAATTGACAAATATGTATTTCAAAAGTTCAAAACAAGTTACAATTTACAAACTTGAAATTTAAAAAAATTAAAATATGTATCTCAATCTTCTGATCTCAAGAAAACCCTAGTAAAACTTTATTTCTATCATTATAAGAACTATTTCAAACATTGTCATGAGGTCATTGTAGAAAACATTATAAAATTTATTTTAAAATTATACTTGTACTTTCAATAAAGCAATCTCAAACAAGATTTTATTCCTAACAGCATACTGTATTATGTAATGATAATCTAATAACTGTAAATTGTTTAAACCGATATCATCTAAATTTTTGGTGTTCTGATTGATTTTAGAATCTTTTGTGAACAACAAGCTTTGAGAGGCAGTAATGTGTGAACAACAAGTCAATAAGTGCTTATTCCAGGCACAATGGAAATTATGGAATGACTGGAATTACATGCTTGACAGTGTCAAGAACTGAACATCACTGGCAGCTAATGTCATAAAGTTTGCACATTGTTTTCTGTTTGCCTAGAGTGAATGGATAAAAGGTATTAACATCATTATCCTTTGCTGTGTTAATTAATGGATCAACATCAAGGTATTTCAAACCCGACGGGGGGTTAAGGCAAGGCTACCCTTTCTCAGCATTGTTGCTCCTTATAATAGCTGAAGAGTTAAGCAGAGAAATAGTTGAAGCCCAAAGAACAGGGGCAGTTGATAGAGTCAAAGTGGGAAAAGATATATCCTTATACCATTTATTGTTTGTAGATAATGTCCTGCTATTCCAAAAGGGATCTATGAGGGGAACAAGCAAAGTACAAGAAATTACGGACTTGTATAGCATAGCTACAAGGATGGTAAATATTATGAAACCTAGTATTTCCTTTTCTGGTATGAATTATGAGACAAAAAGGCAGGTTCTGAAGATTTTCCTTTCAGCTGTATTGGTTTTTGTGATGAATTCAAATATCTGAGGTTTCCACTGAAACCCAATGGGTATGGTATACAAGACTGGGGATAGATGGTGGAAAAAATTGAGGCTAGAATTATTAATCCGTGTGACAGGTAGTTATTTAATATTGAGTAGTGAGATATTGTCTTTGGTTAAGTCAATCCTTGAGACAATCCCAATGTTCTGGCATACCTTAACTTATATTCCAAAAAGGATACTAGAGAAAATAAGGAAAAAATTTCTAGGTTACTTTGAGATGAACGAGGTAGGGGACTGAAAAATATCTTTATTTTGGAAAATCCTTGGCAGTTAAAAGCTTGTGGAGAATCATACCCCAAGAATGATAAGAACCTTGGGAGTTAAAACTTAAAAGATGACTTGCACAATCTTGAATCGAGTCCTTTCAACTTTCAAGTTTCCGCACAGTCGAATCCTTTGGACCTTGGCTTTCCGCAATCTGCACAGTGCACAGTCGACTCTCAATGGCTCAAGCGGCAACTTGCAAGCCTCACTCCAGTTTGTGGCTCATTGTCAATTGAACACAAACAGTTGACCGACGACACTCCTCCAGTGAAAACGCCGAAAAGACAAACATGTGACTGGGTGGTAGACAAATGTCAAACATTGAATTGAACAATCACTCGGCGGCTCACTCCAGCGATAATGTTTCAACTTTCACTCCTTGAGCGATAATATTTCACTCTGGCGACAGTCACGAGTACCTTTTAGGTTAGGTTCGGTGGTTAAACGAAAATGGAGGATCGAAAAACTAAATTCATTGTTCCCGACGGGCAAAATTTGCCAAATTTTGGAAAATGTTTTTTGATTAGTGAAATACGTATCACAATATCTGAAAACGTTCTGGCAATTTTTTGAAATGGGTCGTTTTTCAGCCAAAACGCCGAAAAAACGGCTGAAACAAAAACGTCCCTTTTCTAGAAAAAAAGTCCACAAATACGTTTTTCGGACGTTTCATACGCGGATTTGGATCTGAAATCGAATACATCGTTTTGGGGTTGGAGGTAACCGTTTCCGGCAACTTAGCCTTAAAGGCATGCGACCAGGGCTAAAAGCCCTAAAAAAAGGTAGCCCAATCCTAATCACACCTGCGGCTTAAGAGAGAAGCCCCTTAGGGATTGCGACCTAGCCCTAAGGGCTATCGCTAGGGGGCCGCGACCTATAGAGGGCCAAACGACTCCCTAAAAGGGAACCGAGGCCTCTAAGAGAGCTGATAAGCGAAATACTACAGCTAAGGAAGACAATGGCTAGGGTTGGAAGGCCCCAAAATTTTTTGACACCTTGCAAATAATTTTTTCTCCATAAATTTGCTGCGAAAATGCTGAATGCTTAGCCTGCAAAATCAAATTTGAGACTAGATCTTACCCTCAAGGGCCTAGATTTAGCACAAAACCCCAACAAAATTTTTCTTGATCGCCTTGAAGCTTACTTGCACAAATGAAATAGAATTTCCCAAAAACCCCAATATATACAAAATTAAAAATAAACCCCAACTGCTGCAAAACAAGGGTTAGAAATCTATTTACAAAATTATTTTACAAATATACAAGGCTTGTAAATAAAATATTTTTGAGAAAAATAATTTTTGAATAATGACAATAGATGAATGTGTTTTTTGAAAGTTAGAATATTGGTCACACCCTTTAGCGAAGTAAGAAAACCAAATAAAATTTCCCAGAGGTCAAACAAGGTCAACTCTTTTCCAAAGTTTGTTAACTTGGAGCCCAAGGGCCAGTGTACCTTCAAATCTCTATATATTTTCTCAAGCAGAGTTGTTAGATCATATGGTGAATCGGATCACCTAAGATAAAACCAAATTTTACCAATATAATGTTCTTATCACCGACAAACGAAATAACAAGCTTATAAAAATATTTTAGCACAATATAGGAAAGCACATAACCAACACGTACCACAGATCAATGGACAAAGAGCACCATGAACTGAACCCCAAAGTATTTTTATTAGGATATCAAACGTTACCAGCGCAGCAATAGCTCAATATTAGCGTTACAAAATTACATCATCCATTATCCTTGTGACTTGAGAAGCAAAATGGCTTCTATTTATAGAGAAATCCTTCCAAGTGGAAAATAACGGCTAGTTGGCTTGATCCCCGTCAAAATAATCTCGACCATTGATAAATACTTGATCATCTTTTAATCTCCATTGTCGAAAACCATGTTACTTGGGAGCGGGAGCGGGAGCGGGGAGCGGGAGCGAAAACGGGAGCGGGAGCGACCATTTTCAGAAGCTCCCAGTTTGGGAGCGAATCCCGGAGCGATTTTTTAAAAATATATATATTTTTTATATTTTTTAATTTTTGATACATATATGTCAACAAAAACATGTAGAATGATGAATTAGATATAAAAAACATAAAAAAGCATAGATTGAACCATATAACAACAATCATCTAGAAGTTATAATCTTCATCAACCACGTCCGCAAGTTAGTAACATAGTAACATACAACATATTGAGTCTCATGATTCATCAATCTTAAAGTTTCAAGCTTTCAAAATTCAATATATAACATTTATCATCATTGATCACCAAAGTTGTACTTGTAAGCTAAGTGTAACCATTACAACAAATAATATCTAACATGAAATGAAATGAAACAACTTTCAACTTTCATGAAGCATCATATTCATAATTCATTACTAATGAGTTATAATTGCCAACTTCAAACTTAAATTGTCATATATTGTTTAAAAAAATATCATAATAAATATGAAAGAGTCAATAGTTATAAAAGCTACTAGAAACTAGAAAAGAGAAGTAAATCTATTATCTATTTCTTATGCTTGGGCCTCTTGCCACCACGAGAAATGTCTAATTTTTTAGTCTTGTTGCAAAATCAGGATCTTTGTCATTAATATCACCCTCCAAGCATTAATATCCAGAGGTATCTTTGTCATTATCTTTGTATCTGTATAGGGATCTTTGTCATTAATATCACCCTCTAAGCATTAACATAAGATAGAAAAAGCATAGCATGTCAAGTCAAGATTTTGTTTGAGTGATGCGTACATTTTTAGAAGGGTCATGATAGAGGAGTTCGACAACCAATGTCACTAACATCAAGGTACATAGAGGGATTGGTACTCTTGATTAAATATGAGTTCCATACCCTAATACATGACAAAATTCAATGGAAACATTGCAATCCCCCAATCCTGAAATTCTGAAAAACTGATAAGTCTGCTGGATTTTGAATGAAATCTAAAATTCTACTTTCTCCATATGAAATCCAATGAGGACGAAACCACTCTCAAACATCCTGAGTCATTTCATGGTAATGTTAAAAATTTAAGTAAAAGGATGAAAATGAAAATTAAAGAAAATGTCACTTTTACTTTAAGAATTTAACATTACCATGAATAGCATATCAATACTAGGGCCTAGACTTGATCATTAAGTTGCCCCACTCAAAAACTATTTGTTTCTTTCAAAAAAAATTGCATTTCGAACATTACTACAAAAAAAAAAATGCAAAAAAGGCAAAACGCTCCCGAAAACGCTCCCGAAAAGGCAGGGAGCGAAATTTTTTTTAGGGAGCGCGCTCCCGACCCGCTCCCGAGTCGCTCCCGCCCGGAGCGCGGATCGGGAGCGGGAGCGAGGGGGGGGGGGGCGCTCCCCCGCAACACTGGTCGAAAATATTTATTTTGAGGAAAATTTCGAATCTCTCATAAAACCCATTTTTTATTAATAAAAAAATTATTTTTTGGATTAATTTCCTCAACATTTTGACTTTGACTTAACCACTAACCACGAAGCTCCAAGGGCTTAATTTTTCTTAAAATATCGATTTTTGCCTTGGTGGGGGACCTCCAAAATTTCACTTCTTTTTGACCCACAATTTTTTTGGTCATCTTCCACCTGAAGAAAATTAATATCTATAAAATTATTTTTTTACTCTAAATTAATTAATTTTCTGGCTAAGGATTAATTTTATTTTTTTCAGAAAAATTAATTAATTGACATGAGGGGATTGATAATATTTTTTCCACCCTCAAATACTTTAGCCATGGTGTCTAAATATGAGGAACCATGCACTAAAATATGTTTACATCAGATATTACAAATAATTCAACCTCAAAGGGGGAATACACATTCGTTATAGACCCTCATGACATTGCCCAATTCTATGACACAATATGTTCTAGTATAGACCAAGTGATCTATAATAAAATAATTTAGCGAAATAGCGTAAATTATTCCCAAACCACTTTTACAAAGACTCAATATAACACTAGGACTCACCTAAGACCTTGTCAATGAATTCCACCCTAGCTTTGGGGTTTAAGCTGGAGGAAAAACTTTGCCGATTTTTCGTGTTTAGAAACACACATAATGAGGCGAGGTTAAAATACCTTCTAGGATGAAATTCGCCGCCAAAATCTGAGGCTTACCTAGGTGTTGTTACAAAAATTCAACAGTCATACTAGTCATTTACATTACAACTTGCAAAATTTGAGTTTACAATGATACAACAATTTGCTGGTTGATGTTTCTATTTTTTTTTTTTTTGTACACTGCTTCCTTGGTCTTGTGACAAAATAAGTGCAACACGGTTGCCGCCAAAAGTTTCAAAAAACCTGATTTTAAGTGAAAAAACCCCAAGCGGATGCCAAGGAAGAGTCACCGAGGTTAGCGGCTAGGAGAAGGTGAATTTCTGATGTAAAAAAAAAAAACCAACGAAAATCCTTAGAGGAAATTTTGGCAATTTTCTGTGCAATGAAACCCTTGGAAAATTAATGGTATGTTGACGATTTATGGTGAAATCCCCAAAATGATATGGAACATGCAAAAAGAAGAAGTTTAGAACATGAAATCAAATGATAAAAGATGAAGCCCTAGAGGGCTAGCGGCTAGGATAATATTTTCTAATAGGCTTGTGGCATAAGCTAATATTGCTAGCGATTGCCTTAAAAATTGATAATCGACTAGTAGAGCCTTTAATATAGCCTTGAAACCTTGGCTGCTAGGCTAGGAGAGGGTGCCCCTCCAAAACTTAATTTCCTTCCAAATATTACTAGATTCAAGCTAAAACGAAAATCTTTCTTTAGATCTACAGTCAAAACGTTAGGAAACTTCACATACATACAAATTTAAAATATACACAAGGGTTAATGTAACATATATAAAAATTATATTTATAGAAATTAAAAGGCTAGAGGAATTATTTACAAGATGTAATTTACAAAATTTACAAATGATTTATGGCTCTTATAGGCATATATATATTTTTATGCACAATTAGATAGAGATAAATGAGTGAAATAGGATTTTTATATTTGAGCCAAGGCCAGAGTCTCTGCAAAACAATCGTTAGATAAGCACTGGAGCATTTAACACAATGGGATTTTAAGCTTCTTGCCTTGGGAGTTGGTTGGTCCAACCAAAGACTTCCCCTCACGCCCAAGTTTTGAATATCCAATTATCTCTACACACTTGAAATAACATTATTAGATCATAAGGGGCTAGATATATGTTAAAACCCTTAAGATCTAGAGATACCTGCTAGATCGAGTGAGCTAGAATGCTTTTCTAAACCCAGTACCTAATGCAAGATACCTGTGCAAATAGATAATCCAACTACTGGCAAATGAAATAATAACTTGACAATGTTATTCAATAGAGCATTAAAGCACGATTTAGGACAACATTACCACAAGAAGCAGAAAAGGAACATCATCGCAAGATAAACCCCCAAAGACTTTGATTTTATTAGTGCAAAAGAGAAATTACATCCAACAACTTGACGCACAACTTGCTTAAGATTTTTCGTTACAATACATGATGATCGCTGAGGAGCTCAATAGCTTCCTTGTATAGAAAAATGGGAGTGTGAGAACCCTCCAAATGGAGAAAAACAACTATTTTTCTTGATCCTGGAGAATAACGGCTAGTTGCTGCTTGATCCATGCCAAAATTAAATCCTATCCCTTGATCTGGAAGGAAAATTCGAGTTTGTTGATGAAGGCCTTGATCCTGATCTAAAAATATTTTTTCTAACCTTTTTTCTTTGAAAATTGATCATTGACCTAACCACCATGGTCCAAAGGTTTGATTTTTCTTAAAAAAATGATTTTTCCTTTGATGGAGGATCTCAGAAAATTAATTTCTTCTGGACCCACGAATTTTTGAGGGATTTTCTTCTTGGAATTGAGTCCTTCAAATTTATTCTTCCTCTGGAAGGCCACTTTACTCTAGAATTTATTTTTCTACTTGGAGAGAAATTATTTTTTCTCTCATTTTAATTTTTGATAATTTATGGGTAATTAATTTTCTTTTTATTTTTGCCAGAAAATAAATAAAATGACTCAAGAGGGGATTACACATATTTTTCCACCCTCTAAGTGGGTCTAAAAAATATTTTGGCAATAGTGTCTAACTGTGAGTATCCATACACCAAAAATATTCCTAGACCACTTTTACATCAAGATATTACTATAATCACCCATAGGAGGGGAAATTGACAATAGACATGACCTCTTAGACTCAACCAAATTCTGCGACACAAGACACATGATCTAGTGTGATAAAATGACATAGACTCGATAACATTAGGACTCACTTAAGACCTTACTAGAGAATTTTACCCTAGCTTTGGGGGATGCTTGGGAGAAAAACTCTGCTAATTATTTGTGTTTAGTGTTGATTTTTGGGTAGCATCGGATGTGCTCTAGCTCCGAAATTTTGTGGAGGGGCTAGAATGCATGAGACCTCCAAGACGCAAAAATCGTTTGGTGAAATTCCACCCGGATTGTATTTTATTAAAAAAATAAATATTTTTAATGGTGTTCCTAAGTCTAAACTTATGAAAACAAAAATATTAATAACTATTAATGAAAATATGGGTGAGAAGCTTCTAAATGATGACGATCAAGTCTAATTTAATCTTAGTCGTTGATTAGGGACTTAATCTCGACCGTTGATTCATCAATAGGAAAAGTATAAGAGGAGGCTTCGAGGTTAGTTGGAGATGCACCAAGTTGACTAATTAATTCAATTTTCATGGGGTGTGGTTTGCTGAGAGAATCGAACCAGTGATCTGTTTCAGCATGAGGGGCAGAAGCAGAGATCTGGATCGGAGAGTAAGTTCCGAGCCAAAGAATATGTGGCAGAGAGGCAGCTTGAGCAGAAAGACAATGCACAGGCCTACGTAGCCTAGGAGGGGCTCACGCAGTCCAGGAGGGGCTCTTGCAGTGGCAGTGCAGAGTATTCGTCAGTGGTTCGAGATTTCGCTGGGGAAGCAAGGTTCTGAGCCGGGAGGGCTGAACGACAGACTTCACTCGGCAAATCGATCCAGCAGAAGGGGTGACACAATCCTCTAGAGGCAAGATGCAGGGCCACGCAGTGATTGCGTAGGGACTGTGCAGTGTTTGCCGGGAGGGTGTCAGATCACTCATTGGATCAGCTGTGACTTGGGAAGCAAGGTAAACCCTCATATGTATTTCTTGCTGTCGTGATTTCTCTGTAAGGTTAGTTGGTGTGAGAGACAACTTGTTGTACTTAGAGTCTGCTTGCTTAATAATACAAACCCTCTATCTGTTACATTGGTTTTCTCGAGTTGGGTTTTTTCGGGGACGTATTGTCCAAAAATAACGGCGTCCCTTGTGTGTTTGTCTCATTTATTGTTTCAGTTTATGATCTGTATGTCAGTGTAGTATGCAGTAGTGTTTACATCACTGTTTATATAATTAAATAACTTGTTGAATGAACTAACAAGTAGGAGATGTTAAACAAGTGACTGCAGTAGGGTTTTTGTTTGTAAAGATTCAAAAATTTTCACAGTTAGAAACACAAATAATTTAGGAAGGTTAAAATACTCCCTAGAGTAAACCTTTTGTTAAGAATCAAAGGCTTACCTAGGTGTTTTTACATGGATTGATAGTTATACTAGAATCATTTTTACAATAAAATTGCATAATTTGGGATTACAATAATGACAATGACTTTAAATTTTTTTATCCACTGTTGTGTACACTACTTCCTGGAACTATTGACATATGCATGGTCAACATGAGACATGGAGAAATTGTGTGCCATTGTGAATGCAGGTCATCAAGAATACGAGCCATAGCGTACCATTGTGATTTGATGCGATGCCACTGAGTTGCGATGCCACTGAATTTATGATCCAAACCTTACACAAATGCGATGCCAAAAATACAAGCTTTAGCGAATAACAAAAATGTGATCTGCTGGTCTAATGATTCGTTCCACAAAGTATATAGGGTAAAATGATTCGAGCCTCATAGTCCTTGTAGAGATGTGATGTCACCTGTGCATGTGATGCCCCTTTTATATATGCGATCCATAGATAGATAAATGCAAGTCCAGAAATTGCAATCCATAAAAATGTATTCGAATGATAGATATACGACCCAATGAGTGTGTCCTTGAATGAGTAATCCAATGTTCATAATATATAGTCATCCAATGGGTGAAAGAGTTACTTCAAAAGTGAAGTCGACTTGACCTTGCCGTCGTACCCTTCTTTAATTTCAACTTTAATTATATTAAATATATTTTCTTTAATAATTGCTAACCCAAATGGTTTTGACATATCAATTAATAATAATATTTCTTTACCCACTTTTGAATTCTTCTTTGACCAACATAAATTCTATTTGGGGCATGATGGACTTTCCTTTGGGGCGGTTGGGTTACTCATGAGAAATTTGTCCCATAACTGCCCAAATTTCAACAAATTGTAACTCTTGTATCGCATTATTCACTCAAGGCTTTTAAGCCTTTTTATTTTGTAACCTTTCTCAAGTACATATTAAATCATTCATTTGTAACTTTTTTGGGAAAGAGTATCCTTGATCATCAAGAATACTATAAGCTCTTCCCAAGCTATTCCCTCATCTCTATAAGAGGGCCATCACATCACTAAGTAATAATAAATGAACTAATTTTTCTTTGGGAGCTTGGGATTTTCTCTTGGCATCCCATACTCCTCTCTTTGTTTCACTCTAATGCTAATGATCTAATTGCACGCAAATTTCTCCATTTACTAATACATTTTGATATTGAGTTAAGTGGATATTGTTATTTCCATTTCACTTAGCTATCACCTTTTGCTAGTTGTTCATCTTGCATGTTAATTTCCTCAAGCAAATTCAATTTCATTTCCATGCTAATGACCTTCTACAAATTAGTTTAGTTTCATGCAATTTCTATTTCCATGCTAATGTATTTGATCTAGTTTTATGCACATTTCATTCACAAATTTTGAGCTAAGTGGTTATCTTGTGCTTCATTTCTTTTAGATTTCGTTTCTTGTTAAATTTCACTTAATCATTCACTTGTGTATGCTCTCAACATTTTGATTTCATTTACATGCAAGTGATATCTAGTTGGTTAGTTTAGTCTTCATTTACTTGCTACAACATCTATTTCCAATTTCCATTATTTAGATTTACTTACATAGTTCATTTACAACTTACTTCATTTGTTCATTTGCAATTTGCTACTTTACTTTGAATATCATTTACAATTGCAATTTAGCACTTTGCTCACTAAAATTAACCTCCATCATAAGTTGGTTGTATAGAGACTAGGACCCCTTCCTCGACACTCTTTTCCCAAGTTTGTGAGAAAGGTAAACACGTGATGAGGCATTGGACACTAGGATTAGGAGGGCTCTCTCATTTGAGGAGCATAGATCAGGGACTGGATCATCATATAGAGGAGGGCAATTAGAGGGTGAGACCAGGAGGTGCTTCTGTTAGTGGAGACCTGGCTTTAGATATCAGGAACTTGGCTAATGGCACACAGGAGGAGCACGTAGATATACCCAGAGTGACACAGGAGTCACCCTTATCGGAGTTTCCTTTGATAGCTCCGGTTGACACTTGGGTGGAGATAGTTGAGCATACACCCGTAGGGCCATCTATTGATGAGGCACCTAGAGTTGTGACAAAGTTTCTAGATGATGACTGCGTACAACAGGTTGATGAGGTGCTAGGAGACACAGAGGTATCCACCATTGATGAGGTCCCAGGAGACTTATCCACCATTGATGTGGTGCTTGGAGACTCAAAGGCATCTAGAGCTGTGACTGAGGTTATCGATGATAACCGCCCACAATAGTTTCAACAACTCTAGGCTAACCTTCTAACATTGAAAAAGAAGGCCACAACAGTCTGAGAGGTCATTCTACAACATAGGGATTAGAGCGGTCTGTGTCGAGTCAGTGGCCAAGTTGACTTACGTTGGGGAATGGTTGATGTCCCTAACGATGCAGCTAGAGGGGTGTAAGTTGGAGTGCCACAACAACCCTCTTCAGACATACATAGATTGGGCTCGTACCGCTAGTGGGTTGCCTCTACATGTTGGAGAGGGAGAGGCAGAGTTACCAAGTCATATCTCATGCGTTGACTAGGATAGTGAGACGAGGAAACACGAGTTGCGCAAGGCGCAACATTCACAGGATGAGGTTGTTGCGCGTGTTGGTACATGTGCATTCGATCCTGCCCTTGGGGTTGGGTGGCGAGAGATTTTGAGTTGGTACCTGGTGGAGTGGATTGGGTTTATGGAGATGGTCGTAGTTGGAAGTGAAGCCCAACAGGAGCTCCCAGACATTAGGATATTGGAGGCCCAGGTTGGCATTGGGATCTGGGTAGGGCTCCCTACCTTGTACTCGAGACAAAGGATGATGGATGTTGGGATCATGGATTTGGCTAGTAAGGGTATTGACGGTGTGACAATTTTGGTGACTTAGCATCCACACGTTTTCAGATCTCCATCAGCATTAGTGACGGATGGGATTGACAGGGGAGTAGGCAGACTCTGCAAGTTGTTTAGGGATGCTGGTCGTGCATGGATTCGTGGGAGGACTAGCACACTTTGGCAAGAGCCTGTCAAAGGAGGTGGCATCGACAGGCCATCGGATAGGGCACTGTATGGAGACAATGCTTTCCCATTGATGTATTGGGCATAGGGGCCACTGATGATTGACATAGTAGTGATATTTACCCTAGCATGTATGGAGTTAGGCCGCTCAAGTCTACCAGGACAAGTGAGGAGATATGTAATGCATCATGGTGTGTCCACTAGCTGAGTGGTAGATACATTGGCACACATGGGATGCCTTATGATGTAGGGTGGTACGACAGTAGGTAGTGGTATCCAACAATGCACAGAGGGGTGCATCTAGGTGTAGTCGTGTGTTGAGGGGCACAAAGATGCATGTTTGTATACAGGGGAGCACAGGGGTGCTTGGCCATATGTAGTGATGTGTGATGCTGCCTATGGGGATTTTGGAGTGTTACCTCCAAGGAGACTGCCTGATGGGGGCAACAGGCATGCCATTGGGTGTGGTTTACCCAAGATTGATGAGGAGGCAGATGAGCATCATTTGATGATATCCACGGGAACTCAGGCGCCTGGCCCACTTCCACATTGTTTACAGGCAAAGAGGAGTTGGATGTTGTCCCTTGTTGCCTTCATCGCAAATAGCAAGATGTAGGAGGGTCACTCGAGACAATTAGTTGGGACATAGAGTATCCAGAGAGGGACTTCTGAGTGGTGGCATTTGACCAAGGCACGAGGTGAGAGATACAACCTTGGGGAGTGCGTGGTTGGCTGCAGAGGTAGCGTATGCACCCCTGAGTTCATACCTAGGGGAGTGACTGAGAGGGAGTTGCATGATGCACTTCTAGTAGGACAACTTGAGGCGTTAGGTGAGCATGAGGTACAGGGGATGGTAGTCCTTATTGGTAGCGTTAGCGCTCAATCTAGCAAGGATCCTAGGAGGGGTTCCTATAGAGCAACTAGTAGGTCAAGTGGCAACATTTGAGCAATATACCACTATCACCTCAGCTAAAGCCCCCTGCTCTTTACGGACTTTCACGAATGGAGGAGTCCTAATATTATGAAAATTACTAAGGATAATGTATTAATGATGTGGAGGTTGTGATTTCAAGAGCCTATTCAATCGAGAGACTATAATGATAGGGCTTGCTTGCTTTAGAAGCAAGATGAATGGCTCTCTAAGAAGGGCTAGAGGGAGACCTAGACCTAGGGTTGAGGAGTATTTCTTAATATGAAGTGCCCTAGACCTAAGAATCCTAGAAGAATAGGGTTCTCTAAGTAATCCTTGTGGAATTGGAGTGACAAGGTTGTGAGACCACAAAGAAACCCTAGTGGACCCAAACGAGGTCAAGGGTTTGGGGTGGAACTTCAAACAAGGGTCTTGACCAAGTGAGGGAGAGGAAAAGGATCAAAAAGATTGGGTTTGACTTGAGACTTTAATGCAATGATCCTTGATAAAGCCACTCACCAAAGGAAACCTAGGGAGAATGGTTTTTGAGCTAGGGCTTGGAAAAACTCGAGATTCCGTTGTCGGAATGGCTTCAAAATTGGAGGGCCTCTCAAGGATACACCAGCGTAGCTCTAGACCAAATTTCACCAAGGTTTGATGGCTACAATCAAATTCGCATCATGCCCTAGGGAGTCTAAAGGGTTAAGGCTTTATTTAGAAGAAAAGAAAAAAAAGGACAAGATTATGGTGACCACCAAAGGAATTTGAGGATCAGTGCCTTGTCTTTTGGGCTTAATGGAGTCAAGATACACCAAGATTTTGAATTTTGATATGCTAAGGAGCCCTAGATGACTTTCGCTAGCCTTCCCAAGTGCAACAACTAGGTCATAGGGATTTACACTTTATTTTGCAAGATAGATGAAGTTTCAAGGCTTGTTAAGCTCTTAGGCCGCCTCTAGGAACATTCACTCTCCCTCCCAATGAGTAACACATACAATATATCGATTATTCAAGACTCATAAAAAATTTGCATCATTTATGGCATGTACAAGAACAATGATAAATATTCCATGCATTAGACAAGCAACAAGACAAAATAGCATTAAAGTGTACTTACAAGAGAGACAAGAGTATATCCATTCATCATGCTCGCAAAAATAGAAGCTCCAAAGACAATAGCAAAAATCCAATCATAGTGCATCAAGATACTCCAATTTCGTCCAAGAAGAGCAAGTGTGAAAATCTTTTAGAGATGCTAATCCAAATCCAAGTGATGGTCAAATGAAATGATTATGACATCAATATATATCCTCCTCTAAGGGGTTTGATTTCCCTAATTAGGCCTAATGATGCCCCAACCAAGAAAATGATGTGCAAAAGTAACATTACTTGGTGACAAACCCACCAAGATAGTTCCATAATACAAAAATAAGCCTCTTAAGAGGGCAAAATGATAGATACAATAGGTCGAAGGGCCATTTAAGGGGCCTAGTGGAGTCCAAATGTGCCAAAGTTGAATGGATGGGCTCCAAACATAGTGATAAAGGGGGTGGCCCCTTGATATTCGAGCAAACGACCTGTGGTGTCTCCAAGTGGCTGTGGGGCCACAAAACATCCTCATGGGTCTCCAAATGGATCGAATATGCCTCTATCCCATCTATAAGGGCTAAAAGAATGATGCAAGCCCTCCCAGTCTCCCATGGTGAGACACATCCTCATCTAGGCCCTGGATCAACTGCCAAGTGTGTGGTGCAAGAATGTAGCCGGCTGGGCAAGGTGGTCCAGGTGCATCGTCATTGTTAAATAAATGGAACGCGAGCAAGCATTGAGTGGAATTGGAGGATCTGATGATGTGGAAATCTGCTCTTAGCTATGGTGGAGTGTTAAGAATATAATTTATATAAAAATAATAAAAATGTAAACAATAATAAACATAAATTATGATTAATTAACTAGTAGTTAATAATGAAGAGGCATGTCTCTAAGGACATGATCGTACGTGAAAAGGTACCTGCCTAGGGTATATAACTAGGCCCTCACCCTGTTATGAACATAAATTATGTAAAAATAGATAATAAATAATAATAATAATCATAATAATATAAATATAATAATAAATAATAAGTAAATTAACTAATGGTTAGTTAGTTAATAATGAAAAGGCATGTCTTAGAGACATGGCTGTTCGTGAAAGGGTACTTACTTGGCTATGTATACATGACCTTCATTCTCATTGTAATGATCCTACATCAATTCTTTAATACAATATACATTTTACAATTACTATCCTACGATGGATGTCTTTGTTTACGAAGTATTTTAATATTTCCGCTGCGTATACGACTTTTGGTCGTTACACACCCTCATTTGTAATCATCTCTCATCAATTCTTTTATAATATTTAATATACATTACGTGTCCTACAATGGATGTTCTTGCCTTCGAAGTATTTTGAAGATTATTGTTGCATATACGAACCTTGTTCGTTACAATGGTATCAAAGCATTCCTTTGAGTAGACGAACTTTGTTCATTACATTGGTATTACATCCATGTTCTCCGATCCAGGGCTTTGACCATCAAATTCGTCAACATTGTTGTCGTTGAAGCATTTCGCTACAGGAATTTGGAGTTTCTCCATTTCGCCAATTGGCCCTTGGTCATAAAAGGGGAAAAAAATTATATACAGAAAGGATATTAAAAAAAATTTATTATAAGAAAAAAATTATATATATTAGAAAACAAATAATAAAAATAAAATTACATTTATTTAAAAAGAAAAGAAAAATAACAAAAAAAACAAAAATTATAAAAATGAAAGTTTATATAAATATATATATATATTGAAAAAGATCATATTAAAAATATATTGAAAATCCAAATTGTCGTTACTCACACAATCGCCAACAAGAGAGATAACCGACGCTGCCACTGCCCCCGCCACTCGTGTCTATCACTATCCTGAAACAGTTTATAGTTGCCCGTCTGATTACATCTGCTGCACCATACTTCGCAGCCCACAACGCAGACACTAACTTGCCACTTACGAGGCCGTCGGTAGACCGTCGCCCTCATATTGCCAATCACCCACCACAACCATCAACTGTCATTGTCCGCCCTCGATTCGCCTAGACCAACGCCACGACTGTGCCAACCTTCCCCCACCGGTCCTGATGAGCCGCTGCTACTATTAGCGCAGCTAGAGCTCGTCCTACGCCACCGTTGCCGCTGCCACATTTCTCTCGCACCTTCTTCAATTTTGTAGAGGCCCACAATTCCACCTGCCTGTTTTCGCTCGCTGTCAATGCTCAACAACAGCTGTTGCTGCTCCCTCCTTGCTGCCACTCGAATCCATCATTCAACTATCAATTGTACAAACAAATTGCTATCACTGTAATCGCTGCTCTATTTCCACCACAATCCGTCTTCTTTCACTGGCAATAAAGAAAAGAAAGAAAAGAAAAGAAAAGAATATATATATATATATATATATAGTTAAAGCTTCATTAAATTAGATTACTATTACACTGGTTGCTTGCATTTAATTTGTTCATACACATTCTTCCTATTGCCCAATTCGTACGGCCACATCCTTTGCCCATAATTGAAAGGCAAATTAAAAGTGAAGTGACAAAAAGATTTAAAGGATATGAATTAATGTTACAAGATAAAATACTAAAAAAGTAAAAAAGAGAATAAATTATTATACTTTCAAATATCATAAAAGGGCCAACATATAAACAGTACTTCGATTATTTAAATATAAAAGGAGAAGGTTCATCATTAAAAGAGATAAGTATTGTTTATATGAGAAAGTTATCTTCATATTAGAAAAGTGACCAAGAAGAATATTATTTGTTAATTTAAGGTGATTATAAGTGGAAAGGTATTTATAAGAAGAATTATTGAGATGAAGTGAATTATTAAAGTAATTACAAATGTTCATTTAAGATTTTTATTAAAAAGAGTATTTAATAAATAATTTAAATTATAGTACCAAATTACAAAGTGATTAAAAAAAGGGTTCCTTTTAAAACCCAAAGTTCATCTCGACAAGCAAGATGGAATCAATCAGTGACAAGAACAAAATAGAGTGTAATTCGAAGATGAATGAAGAAATAAGGATATCATACATAATTCTACATTTTGGACCAGATGCCCATTTTTTCAAACAAAATATAAGTATTCATTGATTTTTAAAAATCACACAATATTTTGTCCAACATGTAGGAAATTGTTTACTTTGGAAGAAAATCAAGGTAATCCACACACACAAATTAAAGATTAAAAGAAGAGCTCGTAGAGCTTCAACAAAAAAATGAAGCATCAAAAAATAAATATAAAGACCTCGAAGATCGGTTTTATGAAGAATCAACAAAAAGTAATGAAGAAATTTCGCGTATAAGGGACCATAACAAAAAATTACTTGAGAAGGTCATGAAGCCCAAAGGTACCAAATAAATATTAGAGGAAGAAATGAATGTATCGAGAAGAAATTCAACATGAATCTATCAAAAAAGAAGAAGAAAATTTGCGTTTCAAAACCCTTAATCAAAGGTTATTAGAACAAAAATGATAAATTAAAAGATGAGAAAGATACTAAATAAAGTTAACAATCCAAAAAGCAAAGAGCTTTTACGTCTAGGTAATCATAACCAAGCCCTTCTCATGCGAATAAAAAAGCTTAAAAGTGACAAGAAGTCACTACTAAATGACAAGTTAGAACAACTTACTCAAGAAGAAGTATTAAAGTCTCCAGTCGTAAGAGTCCAAGTTGAAGATAAAGGAATAAATATCGATCCAGTCAATATCACAATTCAAGAAGAAGAGAAACCTATAGAAGTTAAAACCAATTCAGATGTTGTAGTTCAAACAATGGAAATTCCAAGTGATGATTCAATAGCCAACTCAACAACAACAATACCTAAAGTAAATTAGGAATTACCACACACATGATAAGGGAAAGTCCAACTAGAAGAACTCCTTATCGACATCTGAATCACAAGAGTAGACAACTAAGTCAGTCTACATATTTGAACCATTCAGAATAGAAACAACAAATTTATGTTCCAAGGAATACTGAAGTTTGCAGAATCCAGTCTTATGATAACAATTCATTACAAATTTCCAGTGATCGGAAGATTCCACAAAAGATTAATCTAGGATGGTCAAATCCATTCTCAGTCCGACAATTTTATTTATCACTCCAAGGATCATATCATCTTGTATAAACTAAGATGAAAGTACTGCGATGAGAAGATATTCGAAACAAAGATCAAGCCCTTTCATCAGTAAGCTTTGAGGACCAAGCTTTTTGAAGAGGAAGACATTGTTATGAATATAATTTATATAAAAATAACGAAAATGTAAACATTAATAAACATGAATAATGATTAATTAACTAGTAGTTAATAATGAAGAAGCATGTCTTTGAAGACATGACCGTACATGAAAAGGTACCTGCCTAGGGTATATAAGCAGACACTCACCCTCATTTGTAATCATCTCTCATCAATTCTTTTATAATATTTAACATACATTACTTGTCCTACAATGGATGTTATTGTCTTCGAAGTATTTTGAAAATTATTGTTGCGTATATGAATCTTGTTCGTTATAGTGGTATCAGTGTTGAGAAATCTATAGCGCAAGGATTAGAGTGATTTCTCTTTTTTTGATAACTGCTTGTAATCTCTTTTTACTTTTTCTTACTTATTAACTTCTCTACTGATTATTATGTTTGTATATCATTAAACAACTACAAAAACAAGAAGAACAAGAACAAAAAAGTAGGTTGCAAGCCAGGGCCAAAACCTCTCCACTTGAGAGGAAAACTCACAAATCTCTCTTATAGATTCTTCAATTGACAAATTCCAAGACCTCTAGACCAAGACCAATACCCTCCAAGACCAAGTCTAACCCTTCTGGATGATGTGCTTCCTTTGTCCAAGTTAAACCCAGTCAAATCTCTTCCAGCGACACAACTTCGACCCCCAGCTTTAGAATTTCGGCCTCCACTCCAAGTCTAAAATTTTTGGCCCTCCCAGCAGTAGCTGCTCCCACACGTGTGAGCTTGTTTTGGCCTCCCAAGACTTGTTCAGACCTTCGCTTGGCTTTCTCCTTATAGTGCTTGAGGATGACTTGATGTGACCTTCTTTCTATTCCCTCTTCAAGATCGAACCGGCAGAAAAAAAACCCTAGACTAGCAACAAAAACCCTAGCCTTCCTTCGCACGTGTGAGACAGAAATACCCTAGAAACAAGTCTTCTTCGTCCTCCTCCTTCTTCGATGCCTTCTTCCTCTTCCTCCTTCGCTTGAATGAGTGAGTGATGAATGTATTCCAAGGAGATCGAGCTACTTCCTTTATATAAGCTTCTTAAGGTGGACGTGGTTCCTCAAATTAGACCGACTTCCCAGTTGCTAGGTCGACTTGCTCTTGAAGGGTACTTTGACACTTTTAATGATAAAAATAATTTTCTTTACAAGTTACAATGTGCCCGCTAAGGTCTTCAACTTATGATAATGACTCTTTTGACTTCTTGACCTAGGACAAGTTCTAGAAACACTCAATGGGTGCTTGACCTCTAAAATAAAAGACCTTGAGCATGAAACCCATGCTCCAAAAATAATAATAACAAATTTTCTTTCATTTTACAATATAAAAGAATCAAAAGTACATTTCATATTTATGAATACCGAACCTAATTACACATTTTTCAACACTTCCCTCTTAACTAGGGAGGTATTCATAAATGGTACGTGGACATTCTCAATCTGAAGAGATCTCATAAGAAGAGTCAAAGTGGTAACCCATCTGTTTAGCATCATATCAACCAACATTGTCATATAGCAAGGCCTTGACTAACAACTCTATCTCTCCACAAGATCAGAGCATAATGCTGGCGAGACCAATGATTTATAGACACCATTATCGTTTTCTTTCTCGGAACATACCCACCCGTGTTTTCTTAGAGTATGTTCCACCAAGACTATTCTTATCTTGGATAGCCCATCCTCGAAGAATATTGGTCCTCTACGACTACTCTTATCTTGGATGCCCTACCACATCCTAAAAGAGTATCAAATGCTAGATGCTTATCTAATCCTCCATTCTTTCTTCCCATGTGAAGACAAGAATGGTGTGCCTATCTCTTCCTCTCAACCAGGGAGGATATATCAACTAAACCAAGCTTTTCTCTCAAATACACAAGCTTCTTGTTAGGAAGAGATTTTGTCAAAATATTAGCGACCTGTTCATTAGTGGAGATATATAGTAGCTGCAATACACCATCTTGTACTAGCTTTTGATTGTAGTGATACTTATTGTTTATATTCTTTGTCTTTCCATGAAACACTAGGTCTTCAGACAATCTTATACATGAAGACCTAGTGTTATCACAATGTATCATTGTAGGGTCCATTGGTCCTTCAAACAAGTCAGACAACAACTTCCTCAACCAGATAACTTCTCTGCTTACTTCATAGGCTGCAATATACTTAGCCTCAACACTACTCAAAGCAACCGTATCTTGCTTTTTGCTCATCCATGAGATCATGGAGGGTCCCAAACTAAAACATCCTCCTATTGTGCTCCTTTCATCCTGCCACTGCCTCCCCAGTCGGAATCTTTATATCCAATCAAATGGACATCATTCCTCCGATCATATTTCAGGCAGTAGTGGTTTGTTCCTTGCAAATATCTCAATATATATTTTGCTGCTATCCAATGATCATGCTTAGGCTCCGCTTGGAATTGTCTGAGAACATTTACTACAAAACATATGTCTAGTCGTGTTTTCACCAAGTACATCAGTGAGCCTATCAATTGTCCATACCTTGTAGGATCCACAGGCCTCGATTCAAAACTCCTTGGTCTTTTCAAGTTTGTGATCATCGAGGTTGTCATTGGTTTGCAATCCATCATGTCAAACCTCTTCAACATCTTGATCACATACTTCCCTTGACCTAGATAGATCTCATAAAGTCCTTGCCAGACTTCAAGTCCCAAATAGTAGTGTATCTGTCCTAGATCCTTCATGTCAAATTCTGCTGCTAGTTGCTTCTTACATTCTTCAATTCAACCTTCCACACCTGTCAAGAGAAGATCATCCACATACAGAAGAATGATTATCGACTATCCCTTCACAAGCTTAATAAAAAGGTTCAAATCAACAAAGCTCTTTGAGAAGCCTAATCTTTGTAGGTATGCATCTGTCCTAGCATACCATGCCCTTGGTGCTTGCTTGAGGTCATATAATTCCTTCTTCAATCTGCTAACATATGCCTTTCTTATCTTTAACTTCAAATCACAAGGGTTGCTCTATATAGACTTCCTCATCAATTGTGCCATTTAGGAGTGCAGTCTTAACATTCATTTGGTGGATGTTCCATTCCATCGATGCTGCCAAAGAGACCAACGAACGTATAATTGTATACCTTACTGTTAGAGCAAATGTCTCTTCATAATCGATGCCTTCCTATTGAGAGAAGCCCCTAGCCACAAATCTTGCCTTATATTTATCAATACTTCCATCTGTTGCATGTTTAATCTTGTAGAGCCACTTGGAAGTTACCACAGATTTGTCTTCAGGCCTAGGTACGATCTCCCAAACTCCATTTTTCATTATCGATTAATACTCTTCATTCATGGCATCCTTCCATTCTTGGTGTGTGACAACTTCTTCAAAGGTGGATGGCTTTGCTTCTATCAATTTCGTCATATAGGTCGCATACCTTGAATATTGTTTGGGCTTCTTGCTTTCACTGAATGTGCCTTGAACTGCTCCATGACCTTTTGCACCAAGTAGTGTAGACTTTAACCAGTTAGGTCTCTTTCTAGTTTCGGGGATTACCACAGGCTGTATAGGTTCACTGGGACCTTCATCTTCACGCTTTGATTCTTCTTCCTCCCTAGTAACTTCCTCTTCAAATACTAGATGTTCTTCATCATAAGAGTCCATATGGAGATCCTTTGATTTCTTGAATGCAATACTTTCGTCAAATATCACATCTCGACTGACTTCTATTTGATGTCCTTTATTTATGTAAATCCTATAGGTCTTAAAAGAGTTACTGTAGCCAACAAATGTTCCCGTCATGCTTGATGGATCCAATGCCTTTCTCTTGTGCTTAGGTATATGAATATAGACAGGACAACCAAAAATTCGGAGATGATCCACGCTTGGTTTCTTCCTAGTGAATACTTCTTTACGAGTCATGTTATCTAGTGACCTATGGGGACTTTGATTTTGTATGTATACAACTCTCTCGTAGCTTCACCCCATAGAAATTTCGGTAAATCTTGATCATGTATCATAGCTTTTACACTTTCTTCAATGAACTGATTCTTTTGTTCTGTAACCCCATTTTGTTTGGAATTATATGGGACTATCAACTCCCTCTTAATCCTAGACTCCTTACAGAAGGCTATAGTTTCCTTGGATGTGTGTTTTCTCCTCCATTATCAGACCTTAATATCTCGATTCTTTTTTCTATAAGGTTCTCTACTTCAGCTTTGAATTCTTGAAATTTGGTAAATACTTCATCTGTGGATTTCATTAAGTAAACCCAAGTTTTCCTTGAATGGTCATCTATAAATGTGACATAATATAGATGACCTCCAAATGATTTAGGAGTCATAGGACCACAAACATTGGAATGAATAATATCCAAGATTTCTTTTGACCTTGAAGTATTGCTTCCAAATGGTCTCTTGGTGTTCTTACCCAATGCACATCCCTTGCATACTCCTTCGTGATCTTCTTTTAGTTCGGGGATTCCATCTACTATTGAATTTAGGGTTGGAAGGATTTTGAAGTGGAGATGACCGAATCTTCTATGCCAAAGTTCACATGGGCTGATTTCAATGTGAACTAAAGCTCAAGCAAGGGGAGTTAGCAGCTTGTAAAGTATTCCTTCATGAATTCCAATCATTCTTGCATTTTCTATGCTTGAATTTTACCCCATACTACTGTTGAAGAATCTATGGCAAATAGGTTTAGTAGGATTCTTCTAGATTTGATAACAATTTGTGAAGAACTTTTTCAATTTATCTTGTTAGCTTGATCTTCTTCTCTTATTATTATTGTGTTTGTGTTTACTTCATCAAACTTCTACAAAAACACAAGAAACAAGAACACAAGATATTGGCTCTCTACCAAGGAAAAACCTCTCTTTCTAAGAGAGGCAAACCCTTTTGTAAATTTCTCTTATTGAAGCTTTTATTGATTAATGCCAAACCCTAGACCCTTGACAAGAATATCCTCCAAGCACAAGTCAAATCCTTCTTTCTTTCAACACTTCGTTCTCCTTCTTTCGGCGCTTTGTTCCCCGGCACTTCGTCCTCCTTCTTCCAGCAATTTGTGATAGACCTTGTTATGTGAGCTCTAGAAGAGAGACTTATTCTTGATCCTTCGTGAGGTCCTTCACCTATGAAGATACCTTCCTTCTCTTGTCCAACTGAGCTTCTTCGTGATGTGTAGTTGCAGACTTGATGTGACAACATTGCAGCCCTAGTTTCTCGCACGTGTGGGGGGTTTCCCTTATGTTTTGACTCCTTTCTCCTTTGCTTGTGAGAGTCTCTTCTTCGCTTGAGTAGGAGGCCTTATAGGCCTAAGTTTCTAGCCCAAACAAGAGAGATATGTAACTACGATAGGGCTGTTGTGACGATTGCAGATTACCCTTCCTTTTCTCGCACGTGTGACTGTTATTCACACTTAGAGCAACCCTTTATCACTCGGTTTTATCTCTTCCTTCTTTGCTGCACTAGAGGCTCCTTTTCTCGACTTCTTCCACCCTTTACTCGACTTCTCTTGCTCGTTGATTTTAGAGATATGATTGCTTGTTGTTGGAGGAGTGGACAACCACTATATATGGAGAATTGTCCCTCCTTTAGTCCGACTTGAGGCCGAATTGAATTTTCTTCTTTGGAATTGCTTCTTTTGGTGATGTTGTTGCGTGGAGGATTTGTGACTTTGCTTGGAGGGATATCTTTGACTCTTATACAAATATATACATGGTGTAACATGCCCTTAAGGGTCTTCAACATTTTCTTTTGACTCTGACTTACCTATAACACTTTGACATGTGCTAGACCTATTTCAATGAGTGAGAAACTCATTGATAAATATAACAAAAATAATATTTCTTTTCTTTTATAAATACAAAGATCAAAATTACATTTATGAAGATCGAACCTAGTTACACTTTCTTGAACACTCCCTCTTAACTAGGGAGGTATTCATAAATCATTACAAGGTGTTTGGCTATTTTTCAATCCTGAAGAATTAACGTAAGAGAAACTAGGGAGGTATTCATAAATCATTACAAGGTGTTTGGCTATTTTTCAATCCTGAAGAATTGACATAAGAGAAACCGGATTGGCAATCCATCTGTTATAGTGTCATAGTAACCAACATTGTTTATGGCAAGGCCTTGACTAACAACTCTATCTCTCATAAGATCACAGAACAATTTTGGCGAGACCAATGCCTTATAGACACCTTTGTCATTGTCTCTCAAGGTACATACCCACCCGTGTGTTCACTGAGCATGACCTTCTAGGACTATTCTTGTCTTGGGTTCCCAACCCTCAATGAATGTCGGTCCTCTTGCCTACTCTTGTCTTGGATGCCCCTACACATCCTCAAAGAGCATCGGATGCCAGATGATTACCCAATCCTTCCATTCTTTCTTCCCAAGTGAAGACAAGAATGTTGTGTCTATCTCTTCATCTTAATTGAGGAAGACATGCCCAAGTTTCCTCTGACAAGGAACTTTCTCAACCTCCTTTGTAATTAGGAGCTTGTTAGAGCTCCCTCTTAGCTAGGGACTTATTTATTCATCATCAACTTCTTCTTCATGGGTCCTACAACTTGTTGAACTCCTTCTTTCTTTGATGTCATGAAGTCTTTGTGTTTGAACTTCTTCTTGGTAGGGCACTGGCCATCGATCACTTTCGTTCCTGGTTTGTCATGTCATTGCTTACTTCATGGAATGTGGCCTTCTTGATATATGTTAGGATCTTGTGTCATCTAGCTACTCCTTTGTCACTTGATTATGCTTTGGGATATTTATCACATAGATGCTTAGTTGTACTTGCTTGTTCCCGTACTTCGATCTAGTAGCCCTTCATTACTTCATCCTGATATTATTTCAACATCAAATAGTGCTTTTGTTGGATGGGTCTTCATCATAACATCTTTGTAGAGTTGAATCAATTATCTGCATCCTAATATCTCCAAGGCCTTCATGGATGTTGAGGGTACTATGATATTTTACCTTCCTTTGTCAAAGTTGTCATGCCTTCTTTCAGGAGATATCTCATACTAGATCTTTGTTAGATAATGATTCTTCGTGTCCATGGTGTTCTTACATGCTTGATCTCTTTCTTCATTTGCTTCTTCTTGGATTGTTAACTTGTTTAATCAACAACCGCATACTCCTTAAGAGAGCACTTCTTCTTTACCTGCTTCTTGGATTAGTCAACAACCTCATACTCCTTATGAGAGCATTTCTTCATGTTGACCTTCATTAGATTGTAGTACATGCTTTCGAGCATGTCTTCGGTGAAAGAGATCCTTTTATGCTTGATGAAGTTTTAGAACATTTCCCATGATTCGATAATACATATGATGACATGACTTAAACTTTGATGCATACATCCCTCATTTTGATTCTGCTTGATCATCTCGGCTTCATTTGATGGTTCTTCTGGATTGGTGTAACCTTTCTTGCTTTATCTTTTCTTGCTTGCATATCATCCTTCTTTGAGTCCCATGAATGGAACTCCCAATGAGACATCTGCTCTTATTTATGAACCTTCTTTTGAAGATCTTGTCAGAGGACCTTGAAGACCCTCATCCTGCAAATGTTTCTTCCTTTTGATGATGGATTGCTTCTAAGATTTTAATCATTATCAATTATTCTTTCATCGTGGACGAGGTCCTATAATAGGCATGCTTCTTCTACCTGAATATCTTTGGGCTATATCTACACCATGCTCCTATATTCTAGAAGATATCTTTAACCATGCATTCTATTCTATTTCTACATGCTCCTCTAAGTTGCACTGAAACAGATATGGGGTTTGAAACAAATACGACACATTTTCAAAAAATCAGGATACGATACAACAAGGGAACGACATATATATATATATATATATTACCATTCATCTTTTAGTATCTAGAATCTATATCTAAAAATACATAATCATCATCATGAATTCAACATTAACAATTCATCATCATCACTCAGCATAAACAATGTCATCATCATTAGTGATTATTATAACATTCAACATATTATCATCATGATTTGTAATGTATTCAGAAATTCTACGACCTTTGTGCTTTCGAGTCCAACTCCCTCAGAGAACATGTCATGCATGACAGATGATATCTATCTTCCTTGCATGGCAATTAAAAGGCCCATGGGATCATTGGGATATTCCGTCAAGACATATTTGAACATTTCAATCTTCTCAATGTCAACTTGGTCTCTTGACTATATGCAAGCAAAAGATTGGCTAGAGAAGATTTCTTATATTGCAGGGATTTATGAAATCAAGAGCAAAATCAATGACAAATAACAAAACCTTAACCAAACTGAAAATTAATTGCTCAAATAAATCTCTTTACGAAGACATTCATCAAACCCTTTTGTTTGCATTTTTGAACATCTACCTTTTTCTTAGTAAGAATCCTTGATAAATATATGGAGTGTCGTTGATGACACTGTGTTTATAGTGAGTTTATTTGCAAATCTGATTTCTTTATTTTTATTATTTATTTATGCTATACAAATTTTCATGCTTTTGGATTCAGATCACGAATTTCATGGATCCGTTTTCGGAATCCAAATTTTTTTAAATCCCTTGGAAATGTATCCAATTCCAAATCTGAGGTTTTTGATTTTTTGAAACGGCACAAAAATGTTTTTACAGCATTTCGGACAAGAATCGTATCCGTTTCTGTATCGGAAACGGGGATCCGCGTTTTCGGCAAATTCTTCAATCGTTTCTGGTAACTTAGATGCTCCTATACTACTCAAAACTTTGAAAGAAGACTCTTAGGTGAAGAGGTTGACTTAGTCATAGTAGAGATCTGGAGGATCTTCCTTCTTCTGCTTTTTGTCTTCTTCTTTCACTTTTTGAGTTATGTGAGCTTCTTCTCTTTTTTTTTTCTTGTTGTTGTCCTTCTTAAGTTTGGGACAATCTCTTTTTTTTAAGTGTCTATATTCTTGACAGTGATAGCATTGAATTTTGGACATATCTCTATTCTTCGTGGACCAAATTTTGCCAAATTTTCCTTTTCCCTTGGCCATGGTAGCAAATGCTTGCTCCTTTGATCCCACATCATCCTTTGCTTTGAGTCTTGTTTCCTCTATCTTACATAGAGACCATAGTTCACTAAGTGGGGTAGCTTCCTTCTTGGCATATATGCCTGATTGATGTCCCAATCCTCAAGTAGAAAATTGAGTACTACAGTTGTCATTTCTCTGTCAGACATGACTTTTCCTCGTTCTTGAAGTTGATCTCTCATCTCAGAGATCTTCATGAAGTAGGGAGCTATTCCTTCCTTTGATATCTTCATCTTGTACAAATCATTTCGTAGAGATATCACTTCTCCAACTGTGCTTACCGAGAATAGCTCAATTAGTTTATCATAGATTTCTTTTGATGTCTCAAACTTGGAGACATAAGGAATGAGAGAGTCCTTGATGGATTCTATTAGAATCCTTTGAGCTCTTGTCTCATCCTTATTGTATTTGGCTAAGGCTTGAGTTTGTTCCTTAGCAAGGATAGTGACATTCCCTTTGATGAGGTCTAGAAGTTCATTCTCCTTGAGAAGTAAATCAGTCCTCTTCATCCATGCAAGGAAGTTAGTGGTCCCAACCAATTTGTTGCTTTCCTTTGAAAAAGACATTGATGTATGTTCAAGAGGGGACATATATACTTACTTGATAAAGTTTGTGATGTAGTGGACTTGCTTTCTTCTTGAAGACTTGATGGCTTGCCTTCTTGGATCTTGATGTTCTTCAAATTGCTTTCTTCAAATAGACTTGCTTGATGATGAGATTTGCTTGGAGAGAGATGACTTGACTTGTAGTGCTTCTTCCCTTGAAGATGGTGTAGCTTGATGTAGGTCCTTCTTTGACTTGATCTTCTTGAAGGTGCCTTTGTATGAAAGGCTTCTCTTCTTGCTTTGTAGTCTTCCTTGATGGATAGTAGATGGTAGACCTTCTTGTCCTTGATGTATTTGAGACTTCTTGGCTTGATGCTTCAACCTTGTAGTTGTTCTTGAGATGCTTTTTCCTCGATGTGTCACCTTAGCTCTTGTACCATGTTGAAGAATCTAGGGCAAATAGGTGTAGTAGGATTCTTCTAGACTTGATAACAATTTGTGAAACACATTTTCAATTTATCTTGTTAGCTTGATCTTCTTCTCTTATTATTATTGTGTGTGTGTTTACTTCATCAAAATGCTACCAAAGCACAAGAAACAAGAATACAAGATATTGGCTCTTTGCCAAGGCAAAACCTCTATTTCTTAGAGAGGAAAACCCTTTTGTAAATTTCTCTTATTGAAGCTTCTATTGATTAATGCCAAACCCTAGACCCTTGACAAGAATATCCTCCAAGCACAAGTCAAATCCTTCCTTCTTCCGACACTTCGTTTCTCGGCACTTCGTCCTCCTTCCGGAGCTTCATTCCCCGACACTTCGTCCTCCTTCTTCCAACAACTGGTGATAGACCTTGTTATGTGAGCTTTAGAAGAGAGACTTATCTTTGATGCTTAGTGAGGTCCTTCACCTATGAAGATACCTTCCTTCTCTTGTCCAACCGAGCTTCTTCTTGATGTGTAGTTGCAGACTTGATGTGACAACACTGCAGCCCTAGTTTCTCACACATGTGGGAGGTTTCCCTTATGTTTTGACTCCTTTCTCGTTCGCTTCTGAGAGTCTCTTCTTCGCTTGAGTAGGAGGCCTTATAGGGCTAAGTTTCTAGCCCAAACAAGAGAGATATGTAACTGTGATATGGCTGTTATGATGATCGCAGATTACCCTTTCTCTTCTCGCACGCATGATTCACACTTAGAACAACCCTTTATTAGTCAGTTTTGTCTCTTCCTTCTTCGTTGCACTAGAGTTCCTTTTCTCGACTTCTTCCACCCTTTACTCGACTTCTCTTGCTTGCTGATTTCAGAGATATGATTGCTTGTCGTTGGAGGAGTGGACAACCTCTATATATAGAGGACTATCCCTCCTTTAGGCCGACTTGAGGCTGACTAGGACACTGCAGGCCGACTTGACTTTTCTTCTTCGAAATTGCTTCTTTTGGTGATGTCGTTGCATGGAGGATTTGTGACTTTTCTTGGAGGGATATCTTTGACTCTAATACAAATATATACATGGTGTAACATGCCCTTAAGGGTCTTCAACATTTTATTTTGACTCTTTGACTTACCTATAGCACTTTGACATGTGCTAGACCTATTTCAATGAGCAAGAAACTCATTGATAAATATAACAAAAATAATATTTCTTTTCTTTTATAAATACAAAGATCAAAATTACATTTATGAAGACCGAACCTAGTTACACTTTCTTCAACACCTACAACTCTTCCGTCAATGAAAGCCACTCTATCACCTTTATCTTCTTGACTTGAAATGGAAAGTAAATTCTTATGCAAACTTGGAACAAATAGGATGTTGTTGAGATGAATATTTTCTCCATTCTCCAGCTCTAGTGAGGTTGATCCAGTTCCTCTCACAGGATAGCTCTTATTATCACCAAGCTTTACAGATTAAGAGGACTTTCCTTTTGACAATGTTTTTAGTTGCTTGGGATGGTTGGGCATATGTCTTGATGCTCCCCTATTGATCACCCAAATGCTCTCATCTTGAAATGTGCCAGTGAGTGGTGAGAAGAGTCCTTCGTCCTTTGTCTTGATCGCTTCCTTCTTTGGAGTAAATAGAAGATTCCATACTTCTTTGAAGCCCTTCTTGAGATGACTCGCTATATTTGAACACTTCTTTAGAAACTTCTGCAGTGTAGTAGAGATCTTCATAATGCCCTTAGCCAAGCTTAGCTCTAATATCATGTTGAGAAATCTGTAGGGCAAGAATTGGAGTGATTTCTCTTTTCTTGATCACTGCTTGTGATCTCTTTCTACTTTTTCTTACTTTTTAGCTTCTTTACTTATTATTATGTTTGTATATCATCAAACAACTACAAAAACAAGAAGAACAAGAACACATAATGTAGGCTGCAAACTAGGGCCAAAACCTCTCCACTTGAGCGGAAAACCCGCAAATCTCTACTTATAGATTCCTCAATTGACGAATTCCAAGACCTTTAGACCAAGACCAATACCCTCCAACAACAAGCCCAACCCTTCCGGATGATGTGCTTCCTTTGTCCAAGTCAAAGCTAGTCAAATCTCTTCCAGTAGCACAACCTCTACCCCCAGCTTCAAAATTTCGGCCTCCATTGCAGGTCATAAATTTTCAGCCCTTGCAGTAGTAGCTACTGCTACACATGTGAGCTTGTTCTAGCCTCCCAAGACTTCTTTAGACCTTTGCTTGGATTTCTCCTTCGTTTGGTGCTTGAGGATGGCCTAATGTGACCTTCTTTCTCTTCCTTCTTCAAGATCAAACATGTAGAAGAAAAACCCTAGACCAACAGCAGAAACCCTAGCCTTCCTTCACACGTGTGAGAGAGAAATAGCCCAGAAACAAGTCTTCTTCGTCCTCTTCCTTCTTCACTACCTTCTTCCTCTTCCTCCTTCACTTGAATGAGTGAGTGATGAATGTCTTCCAAGGAGGTCGAGTTCCCTCCTTTATATAGGCTTCTTAAGGTGGATGTGTTCCTCAAATTAGGCTAACTTCCCAGCTGCCAGGCCGACTTGGTCTTGAAGGGTATTTTGACATTTTTAATGACAAAAATAATTTTCTTTACAAGTTATAATGTGCCTGATGGGGTATTCAACTTATGACAATGACTCTTTTGACTTCTTGACCTAAGACAAATCCTAGAAGCACTTTATGGGTGTTTTACCTATAAAATAAAATACCTTGAGCATGAAACCGATGCTCCAAAAATATAATAATATTTTTTCTTTCATTTTACAATATACAATAATCAAAAGTACATTTCATATTTATGAACACTGAACCTAGTTACACATTTTTCAACAATCAGAGCATTTCTCTGAGTAGACGAACATTGTTCGTTACATACAATATATATATATATATATATATATATATATATATATATCGATTATTCAAGGATCACAAAAATTTCGCATGATTTATGGCATGTACAATATCAATGATACGTATTCCATGCGTTAGACAAGCAACAAGACAAAATAACATTAAAGGTAATGTGAGAGACAAGAGTATATCCATTCATCATGCTCGCAAAAATAGAAGCCCCAAAGACAATAGCGCAAATCCAAACTTCATAGTGCATCAAGATACTCCAATTTCGTCCAAGAAGAGCAAGTGCAAAATTATTTTAGAGATACTAATAAAATGAAATGATCATCACATCAATATATATCCTCCTCAAGGGGGTTTGATTTGCTTAATTAGGCATAATGATGCCTCGACTAATAAAATAATGTGCAAAAACAACATTACTTTGTGACAAGCCCACCAAGATAGTTCTATAATACAAAAATAAGCCTCTCAAGAGGGAAAAACGATAGATACAATAGGTCAAAGGGCTATTTAAAAGGCCTAATGGAGTCCAATATGTGCCAAAGTTGAATGCATGGGCTCCCAACATAGTGATAAAGGGGGTGACCCCTTGATATTTGAGCAAATGACCTATGTTGCCTCCGAGTGACTGTGGGGGCACAAAACATCCTCATGGGTCTCCAAATGTATCGAACATGCCTGTATCCCATCTGTAAGGGCTAGAAGAGTGATACAACCATCCCTTTGTCTCCCATGGTGAGACACATCCTCATCTAGGCCTTGGATCAACTGCCAAGTGTGTGGTGCAAGAATGTAGCCGACTGCGCAAAGTGGTTCAGGTGTATCATCATCATCAAATAAATGGAACATGAGCAAGCAATGAGTGGCATTGAAAGATCCGAAGATGTGGCAATTTGCTGTCAGCTATGGTGGAGGACCATGGCTCTCAATGCTCACCCTACAAATGCCAATTTAACCCTTTGGAGGACTTGGACCTCGTATAGGGAGACCAAACCCACAATGAAGACCCACTTCCAATCCTGTATAAGATCCAATGCGTCCCCTCACCTTCCAGTACAACAAATCATTAGTGCAATTGAGTGAATGAGTTTACAAATCATGGAACCACGTGGACACTTCATAGTGGCATGCCCTTCCATAATGGGCTTTAGAATGTACAAGTGCCTCTAAGTTCAAGAAGAAGGTTAACCAAGGACCCTATTAGGTGGTTTCAACCTCTAAAGGAGTGACAGGTCCGTGGTACATCCGTCAAATGGTAGGTGGCATGTGATATAATGATGGAACAAAGTGAGGTATCAGGGAAGACTCCTAGCCATATGCCACAGTACGAAGGTAGCTATAATGAGGGAAGCCCACACTTGGGCATATGAATGTAGGAGGGAGAAATTGTGGTACATGAGGTACCCTGACCTTTGTTTTTCCACTTTTTTCATATACCTTTTTCCTTTTACTGATTGTATTTTTCGTAACTGCTCGAGGCTCTAGGGGATGAGTGCATGAAGTGCATGATATAACAATGAATACTCTCTTAAGGTTGGGCAGTTCATTGCCTTCCAGGGGTTGGGACAATCATGGGTTCCTTGGTGATGTAGGGGGCTCATATAGGGTATGTAGGAACCAGGTTGATGGCTATAATGATAGGGGGTTAGAGCTCATGTTAGCTTTTTCCCACGCGCTAAATTCATATGTTCCGGCCATCTTTTGCATTTTGTGGTACATTCTTGTTGATAGTGGCCAAATTATGCTTTTTACTTTTTTTTTTTAGATGCATCAACTTTCGGGGAATCGTTCCAGGCTCGACCCAAAGTGTGGACAAGGGAAGGGGGAGGCTAACTCTTTGTGGACCCTATTGACCACTACATGTCAACGACCCATAGTAGTACACCCCCTTTTTTCGCAAAAGGGATAGCGCCTGATCGATGTGTTTGCACTGCCCAGTGATTATCATCAGCGTGATTGCCATGTTATAATGTAAACCCATTCTGCATGTATATGATGTAAATAATCTCAGCAAATCCGTGTCATGTATGTAACGACCTAGGTATACCTACTTTTCTAGTGATGATATCCATTCTGGGAGGTTTTTTGTCTCACCGATCCATTCTCGGATGGTGAGCAAAGTTTTCCTCCAGTCTTACCCCAAAGATGGAATGGATTTTGTCACTAGGATTTTAAGTGAGTCCTAGTGTTCTAGATCGAGTCTATATAAAAGTAATTTGGGAATAATCCTAGCAATTTGGTTAGGTTATTTTATTACAAATTGCTTGGTCTATTGGATTATATTTGTGTCGCAGAAATGAGTAGTCTATGAGGGTCTTTTGCAAATGGGTTTTCCCCTTTATGATGTAAAAAAATATGAAAATCATGATGTAAAGTGTCTTGAGGGTTGGAAAATTAATTTATCTCCTCATAGGTTAATTAATTAAATTTTCTGGCCAAAAATTAATTAAAATCCTAAGCCAGAAATTTAATTAATTCTAGGTCCTAGGTAAATTTAAATTCTTTAAAGGCAAAATTCGTCGGTTCTTAAAAATTAAATTTTAAAAGGTCTCAGGACTAAGGTAAATTAATTATTTTGCTAAATTTTAAACCTTTGATCTTTGGGGATTAAGTCAAAGTCAAATTTTTGGCGAAATTATTTTTTAGTTAACTAAAATGCATTTATTTAAAAATTTTGAATTTCCCCTAATATTTAAATATTTCAACAGATGAGATTAAAAGAAATTTTAATCTTCATGAATGGTTGAGATTGTTTTGACGAGGATGACTCGAACTAGCTGTTAGAAGATTTATCTTTAAATAGGAATTCATTTGTCAGTTGATTCATCCGATCTCAGAGTCGCGTGCTAAGCAAAAAGCTCGTGTAATCTTCTTTTTTCTGGATAATAAAGAAAGACTTTGGGGTTAAATTCTGTTGGTGTTACTCTTCATGGGAATACTATAAGATATTTCATTTTCATGCATGAATTTTTTTTTTCTTGTAAAGCCATTGATGGCTTCTGAAGAGTAGCAGGTATGTTGCTCAGTTGCTGGGGTTTAAATAATAATTTAAATTTTGAATGTAATAGCAGGTATCTCTATTTGTCTGAATTTTATTATTATTTTCTCCCTCTATTTTGATGGTTGGATTGAGTTTCCCAGGGAAATCTTGATTTTTAGATCCTCAGGCGTTGGGGGAAGTTTTCAGTTGGATCACCCAACTCTCGATCTGTGTTTTTTGAAGGGCCTAGCTAAATTAGCTCCGGGCTTATCATAAGATTTTATTGGTGATACACGAAGGGTTTTGAGTTAGCACCTCCTTTAAAATTAAAAAAATTTAACTTTTTGTGTGGAAAATTGATAGATTTGGCTATTGAGAGCCTTAGATTATCAGATCTAGGAGCGGAGTTGGACTCATACTCCTCAGATCTGATAGATCTACCATTTTTGTGCATAGATTTGTAATTTTTTTTGGTTTTCTGACTTGGGTTTCTGGGGTTTTATTTATTTTTGTATATCTGTGTTTTGATTTTTTTGTTTTTGTAGGTAAAGGGTGCAGATCTGAAGGAGAGTTTTTTTATTTGAAGCCAGATCTAGGCCCTGGAGGGTAAGATTTGGCTTCAAAATCATTTGCAGGGGCATTATTCTAAATTATTTTCAGTTTGAGGATCTCAAAGTTTAGATCTGGGGTTTTTCTGCAAGAATTTCGACGACAAATTTTAAGCAGAAGAATATATCATTTTAATCATAAATTTCTGGGAAATTTTCTTGGGTTTTTGGCTACCATTTGTCTCTTGTCTGCTGCCATATTGAGCCTCTCTTTTCTGTTGCTGCGTTTCCTCCTTTTCTGTAAAATTTTTGATTCTCTCTGCTTGCGTTTTTGGGTTTATTCCTTTCTTTCTGCTGCGTTTTTCTTGCTGTCGGCTTGTCCCTTCATCTCCAGCAAACCCTCATCGTTTTTCCCTTGCTGCTTGACATCCCTGCCTGCGTTTTATTTCGCTGCCTGCAAAAAACGTGCCCTGTAGGATCTCCCTCATCCTGCAAATCATTGCTCTTTCCTATGTTGCCTCTCCATAGATCCACGTCCTTTCCTCGAGCTCCTTAACCACATCTTTTTTCTTTCTCCTCTGTTGGCTCTTTTCTTCTCTGCGTCCTCGTTGCCTGCATTCTTGAAAACCTTGCTCGAATCCCCTCATCCTCTCGCCCATCGACATGCCCTCCCTGTCACTGCAGTGTCTCCTCCTCGTTGCCTTTCACGCGCCCCTCTTCCCATACCGCGTGACCTCCCTCTCCAGTCGGCTTGCAGCTCCCTCTCCCGTCGATCTCCATCCTTCGCCGCCGTCAGTACAAACCTACAACCAAACAATCGACTTCCTTTTTCTTTTTCTTTTTTATTTGTTTGTGTGTCCCTTTTGTTTTACAAAATCCGATTTCATTTTTTTTGTTAGACTTTGGTTAAGTTTTTTTTGTGTTTTATTTAAAAAATTTGATTACATTTTTGTTTGTTTGTTTAGTTTTCATTTTTTTTTTTTCTAAATTAAAAAAGGAAAAACTGAAAATTCTGATTTCAATTTTAATTTTTTTTTTTGAGTTTGATTTCTTCTAAAAATTGAATTTCATTTTTATTTTTGCTTTTCCCCTTGGGTTTTAATTTTTTTGGAAAGCAAAAACTAAACATTTAAAAAACCTAAAAAATTTCATTTTATGTGACTAGAAATTAAATCAAAAGATAATTTTTCACATTAAAAGATTATATTTTTTTTTGTGGCCTTTGGCCCATTAAAAAATTTAAAAATTATTAAATCCTTTTGATTTGTTTTACTTTGGTCACATAAAAAAAATCTTAATTGATCATTTACCGCATTAGTCTTGCTTCATAAAACTTAGCACATCGAATTTTTTTTTCTAAGGAATAATTAAATTGTTAATTTAAAGTTCCTTCTTGGTGTCTTTTTGGGCTAAGGGTAAAATCTATAAAAGAAAACTTTTGTGGTATTAACATTTTTCATTTCTCTATAGTCAAACACACTTAATTTTTTATCGTATCTGAAGATTGACTATAGGAAAGTGGTAAATTTTCCTAGATTTGGGTCACTAAGGACAAATCATTTTTCTAGGATTGTGAATTGCTTAGCATTTGAATTTCATGGTTTTTCAAAGTATTTAGATCTTTAGAAATTTAATTGCTAGAATATTTTGCATCTATTGAGATTGATCGTCATATTAATTGCTTGAATTATTTGATGTTCATTGCATGTTAGATATTTTGCGAATATTTCAAGTAATTGTTAAAGTACTGTGTCATGGAATCGTAATGAATTGCATATCTTTTGTTTCCTAAGCTGAGTATTTTGTGAGCATCGGTTGGCATTGATATTAAATTGCGAAGAAGTTTTTTTGTTCTCTTTAAGCTATAATTGTATCAAAAAGATTTGAAGAAAGCTTGTGGTTTAATTGTGATATTTCAAGGGGTTATCTTTAAGTCTTCATCCAGTAAAGTGAACATTTCATTTTGGTGATTAAGGGCTTTTGCGACACAAGTTTTCCTAATCCTCAAGTCTAACTTCATCTCATGTAAGTTAGCTTTGCATAAATAAAATTTACTTCCAAGCATAAGCTTGGTTGATAGAGAGATAGGTATCCATCAATCTTTGCTTGAGAAGTCTGCTTTTAATAGTACTTCAAACGGTGACGTTGTGGTCGTCAGAGCCACAACTGTCTACAGTGCCGGAGGCACCGGGTATGTTAGATTTTCAGAGAGGTATCGTTAATCACACCTTAGTGTGCTTCACCTTATCTTCTCTATGCCAATTACTACGAAATCAGGCTCAACACAAAAATGATTATAGGATTCAAATTTAGATAGGCATTTAACTAAAATTAACCAAGATTCTTGCATCTCACATTAGTTTTAGGATCTGCATTTCATATAAGATAGTCATTCATCTAAGAAGTAGTTACTTATCGATTACTTGGTCTTAATTTCCCTAGCAAGATTGTTGACTCCATAAGGCACTGGTATCAATTGTCTGAATCTAATCAAATCCTAGAAGTCTTGCTAAATCTTAATCAAGTACTTGGTCACTTCACTGTGTCTCTCGAACTGGTTGGTTCCCAATTGGTTCTCCTTCATTCCATTTTCCATAAGGTCTACCTGCCTTAGCTTGCCATAGGGAGACAACTTAAACGGAGAGATTGGGGATCAACGTGACAATCCCCGATCTAAGCTGTTGTCGTGGTGCCTAGACATTCTATCTGACAAGAAACCCAATGGAAAAATGTGGACTTATATGGTAAATATGTGAAAAGGGGTTACAATGAGCGGAGGGGAGTGATGTATGTGGTGTCAGGAAGCAGGACCACACAACCAAAATCGAGAAATCGAGATTTCCCATGTAGTGGCACTCCTAAAGCTACTAACCAATAAAGGAGATCCCACGAAACTAGGATACAAGGTTAACCATCAAATTGGACAAGGGAATAAGAGTACAAACCAATTCCATTCTTTCCGCCAAATCCTGCCACTAATCCATGTTCAAAAGTGTCCATGACAAGTAAGCAAAAACACCCAACGACATAATGAAAAGCCATACCTTCAAGGTTGGGAGGCCCACCTACAAATATACTATCATAACAGATAGGCAAGGAATCATAATGCCTGGCTCAGGTGGCGGAGATGGTGGCACATCGAGCTATCTGGTGGCTGCAAGGGGCTGTCCACTGAGGACCACCATCCAGGAGAAAAAATTTTCCTATGGGTGTCACCCACAGGCAATGTTTTAAAACTCCGACTCCGACTCCGACTCGGCCGAGGATCGACTCCGACTCCGACTCCGAAACGGTAATGACTCGGCCGACTCGATTTCAATGACTCGGTCGTTGTAAAAAATACATTAAATATTTATTTTTTTTATTAAAAAACATAATTTTAAATATTTTAAACATAATTTTAAAGATTTTCATTCATGTTTCCAAATACACAGCATTATAATATAGATGGAAGACAACATATGATCAAAGTAGGCTCATGAACCAATCAACTATATCAAAATGGTACCCAATGGCAATACATAGTCAACTGTCATACATGATCAAAGACTCAAAACAAAATACAAATAACCAAGGAGGCTAGAAATGGCCTCTACAACAAAAGTAAACTGTGATGGTGACCAGACTGCAATACTAGTACTACTAGGCCTTGGCTAGTAGCTACTGCCAGAGGAGCCAAGATCATCTCGACCAATCTCTGGATCATCATCATCAGAGTCAGACAAGGGGCCCCATGGCTCCTCTTCATCATCATCGTCTCCAACTGCAACTGTAGAAGTGGTACCAGTACCACTAGCAGGCTGTGCAGCAGATGCAAGCTGAGATAGAGTAGATATGTGGCTGCGCTTCTGTCGTGGCTGAGCAGAGGAAGCACCTACAACTGGAGTGCTTGCTGGCTGTGAGACTGAGGCTGGTGGATTGGGATCTGCATTCAACTGAACAGGCTGAAGTTGAACAACATGTTCAAGTTCAACTGATGTCTCCATATCTATATCTACATCAAGATCCTCATCAGGATCAAACTCTGGTGGACGACTCTCCACTACCCAATCTGATGTTGGATCAATGTCTTCCAACACAATGGGATCTGAATCAGGTCTTTTGTTCAGCAATTGGTTTCGTCTGAGCCGAAGGTTGTATTGGACATAAACTAGATCATTCAACCGTTTTTGATCCAAACGGTTTCTCTTCTTTGTGTGAATGCTCTCAAAGACAGACCAATTGCGCTCACACCCAGATGCACTGCAAGTTTGACTCAAAATACGAATTGCAAACCTTTGCAATTCAGGGCACTGGCCACCAAAGGCCTCCCACCATTGTGCTGCAAAAACCATAGGAGTGTAATGAATTATGAGTTAGATGAAGGCTGAAGCTCAACAAAATTACAAATTATATCTAACTTTCAAATTATAAATGATTTAACAAACTTTAATAAAAAAAGTAAAACCATTAAGAAATTGAAAATTGAAATTTTTGTTTACCTGGCTCATCTGCTTCTCTTGCAATCTTTGCTAGGTTCTTCCCAAAGGTACCTGATGCATTGCTGAAGGATGTGACCTGTCGATGTATCTCCAGTTGATCAGACTCCAATGGGATCATGCGTTCAATGCAATCAACCAGTCCATCTCTGACCTCCCCCCTCAAAGCTCCTGACTCCTTAGCTTTATAATGATACCGTGGGTTCAAAAAATACCCAGCTGCATGTATAGGGCGATGGAGTTGATTGTTCCATCTTTCATTAATGATTGCCCAAATGGGCCCATACTTTGCCACTCTATCCTTGTATGCTGTCTTTATTTGCTCCTTTGCTTGATCCATAGCCTCATAAATGAAGCCCATAGCCAACCTTTCCCCATCCACCAACCGCAACACCTTAACTAGTGGCTCAGCAAGCTTCACAATCTCTACTGCCTTTCTCCAAAAAGTTTCTTCATGGACTTTCCTTTTCAATTCTTTGCCTTCTGGTTTGTTAGACCAATTGCTTTGATTCCATTCATCACTGGAAAACATCTTTTGCAAGTTTCTATGTTGGGAAAGCATAGATTGCAATGTCAAAAAATGTGTAGCAAATCTAGTGATGGCAGGCCTAATAATATCCTTGCCTCCAGTGTGTTTCCTCATGAGACTCAAAACCAGTGTATGATTGTAGATAAATTTTGTTATGCTTTTGGCATGATCTACAGTGTTTTTGACCCAATCTAATTTTCCAATATCCTCAAGCATGAGGTCTATGCAATGTGCAGCGCATGGGGTCCAAAAGATGGTCTTGTGTTTTTCCTCTAACAGTTTACCAGCAAGAACATAGTTAGAGGCATTATCTGTGATGATTTGAACAACATTAGCCACCCCCACCTCCTGAACAACCTGATCCAATAGCTGAAACAACAAGTGGCCATCTTTTACCTTATCAGATGCATCAACTGATTTTAAAACATGGTTCCCTGTGGGCAGAAGACAAGAAAGTTTATGATGGTACGGTTTCTTTGATCAGTCCATCCATCTGACATGATGGTACACCCTGTTCTTGCCCATGAGTCCCTGAACTGTTGCAAATACTCATTAATGGATTGAATTTCTTTCTGCAAACGAAACCCCCTTAGCTCATGCATAGTAGGGCCTTTGAAGCCTTTTCCAACAGCATGTATGGCATCAAACATAGGCTCATAATATGGTGAACGAGCAGCATTAAAGGGGATATCAGCATCATACCACCATCTAGCTATGTACTCACAAGCAGTCTCCCTCAATTCTTTCTTCCAATGGTCATCTAAAGTGGGCTGAATTTGACCTTTACTAACTTCAGGACCATGTGCATCTGATGGAGAGGAGGGAGTGAAATAACTTTTGATAGTCACATCACCCTTTTTCAAATTCATTCTACCCTTTCCCTTATCTTGAACAGAACCAAAAGAGGGAGGAACATAACAGAAAGGGATGGATGCCTCAGTTTGAGGGATAGAGGAAGAACCCTCAAAATCATAGTGGGGGTTGGTAGCCATCATTTTTTTTATCTCCCTCTTCCTCCCAATTTCAGCCTGTATCTCTTTTTGCCTAGCCTTATCTTCTTTAAATTTCTCAAAGCTGGCCAACAAATTCTTTCTAATCTCCCCAATTTCTGGTGAGGTACATGGGGTAATTTGGCCTCTAATCCCTGCCAAGTGTTGTTTCAGCCTATTAATGCCCCAGGACCTTCCTTAATTTTCCTATGGCAAAATTTGCAATGCATTTGACTATCAACCATTTCAACATATGCCCAAGCAGGATCTCTTGCTCTAGGTGCCATTTTTTGACTAGGAAAACAATCTGAAAATGAAAAAAAAAAAACATTGATTCAATGTTCATTTATTTGACAAAAAACACTCTCTAAGCTTTCTTGATATGCACCTAAAATTTACTAAGCAAAAACAGATTTATAGAGGTGGAAAAAAATACCTCCAGGCACAAACTGCCTCCTCAAGCTTGCTCCAAGAATCAGCTCCTCAATGCTGCTCCAAATGGCTGCCCAAGAAGCTCCTCACTCCAGCTACAATGCTCCTCCAAGACTCCTCACTGCTGCTCCAAAACAAGCTCAAGAACTGCTCACTAATTCTCAAAGAAGACTCTCACTCAAATGCATAAGACTGCTGTGAGTGAATGAGAGCATTTGGGTGTCTTAAATAGGGTTTGGGAGGGGGAAATGGACCCCAAAAACATTTAGCATATTATTATAACAGTTTGGGATCCATAAACTTCATTAAACAATTCAAAAATACCAAAAAAATGATTATTTTTATGTGGTTTACGCGTGCCTGGCCGTTCCTTTGTGACTCGGCCGAGTCATATCGGAACCGGCCGGGTTGACCGAGTCACACATGACTCGGTCAACCGGACCGTTTCCTTGGCCGGGTCACTCCTCCAGGCATCAACTCGGTTCAACTCGGCCGTTTCGGTTTCGAAACGGCCGGTTTTTAAAACAATGCCCACAGGTGGTGGGTAATAGGCAGAAGGATGCTTAGGGTCCCGACAGTATCCGGACACATCATCAGGAGTTGGGATAACAAATCTTGCTGTGTGATTTGGCGAGCAGAGTAGTTGGTCATTCGTGGGAAAAATTCTTAATGCTTGGTGCCCACCTATTGGATACATACCGGAGTCAGAGACGAGGCACAAAGGGGTCCCAATAGCTAGCAGCGTATCACAACAATAGGTAGTGAGGATTGGTGGTTGTGGACCTTCAGTATGGTTATGGGATCTAATGGATTGGCGGGATGCTCCACTTCTTAGTAAGCACGATCAAGATAGCAGGCGATCCGGTTCATTCTCAGGTTGACACATGGGGGATCAGTGAGGTCTCCACCATATGGCGAGGCAGAATGTTGCTCAGGATTAGGGCCAACCATGTAGTGATGGGCTCTGGCATCACTGAGTTGCTTTGGCAGGTTGGGCATAGCCTCGATCATCATATATATTATGTTCAAGGGTTACGGGAGAGGAGGCTCTGGTACAAGCATGCTAGGTAGTTAGTCATGACCAGAGTGTCGTAGGGTCAACAAAACAATTTCTTTCTGCGATGGGCATGGGACCCTAGCGTCGTAGTACTTGACAATCCGACTACCCTTAGGGTTGAGATGGGTTCAAGCGAGAGATCATTCCGACCTTCCATTGGATTTTACTGATTCGTTGTTGGTGAGGGGGACTTCATCGACGTGGAGGGATGGTCAGGGGAAACCCATGCAGGCGATGATTCATCTCCACAGGAGTCGGATTTTATCTTCAGGAGTCCACCCTTGGAGTGCATGAGACGAATGACTCAATAGAGTAGTAGCACAAGGAGATGGTCAGGACTTTATATTATCATGATGCTTTACTTACTGATGACATGCAAGAGGTTGCATGTGCTTGTACCAGGTTGGGTAATGAGTGGAGCAAGAGGTGCTTCATGTTGGTCAGGATGGCTTGAGATCCCGGTATCGAGGGACTTCTTCATGGCAGGTTAGTGCTAGAGACAGGGATGACTCAGTGGCACATTTGGGACCCCGGTATTGTTTGCAACAGCTATTTGGGTCAACTGATCGAGGGGGTGCTTGTTCAGGCATTGCTTGAGGACAAGCAATTTTTGGTGGGGAGCACTGTGATATCCCCAATTTTTATTTTCCGCATTAGAGACAATTTTGGAAAAAGGGAGACATTTTCGACATTGGGACTTAAAAGGAAAAAGGGAAATTATAGCCTTAGAGGAGAGTGGGGACCACACAGAGAGAAAATTTGACCCAAGAGGCAATTCACACTAGTGAGAAGAGAGAGAGAGGAAGGGGTGCGAATTAGTGGAAAGTAGGAACCGCCAAGGGAGAGAGGGCCAACAATTATAAATAGAGCTTGGAGGCGTCCATTTGGTATCTTTGGTCGTTTGATAATTCAACAATAGGTTCTCTTGAGTTGGTTAGCTAAGACACCCCATGGTGTTCAGCACAAGGAATTTTTGAGCGGAAATTCCACCCTCATTTCGGAGAACATTGAGTGTTTCCCTAGCGAGGTAATTTGGGGAGTCCGATTTAGGATTTCCACAGAGCTTTATTGCAGGTTATTCACTCAGTTTTTCACATTGGTTGGGCGCAAAGGCAGTTCGAGTTGCTCATTTGAGGATCAACTATTGGGGGTTGGAGTTCTACCTATTTTGTAGGTTGGTTTCTCTATTGATGTTGACGATTTTGTAGTGGATTTGCTGGTTTGAGATCAACATTATTTTGTGGGCCGAATTTGTTAATTCTGGCAGTGCGCAGAGTGTCTTGGACACAACCCATGCAGGCATTGAGAGAGAACTGATTCTTGGAGCGCAAGGTGTTGGAAAAAGGCTAGGCTTCCGAAGATAAACTTGTAGAGGAGCATGAGGAAATTTTAGCGGTGGATTTAGGACTAATTCAGCAATATCAAAACTATGGGGCCTGGCCAAATTGAGCAATTCGCACTTGTTGGGGGTCATTGGGGGTTGATGGATTCAACCCAAACCCTTTCTGGGTTTTTGTGGGTTTGGTGAGAGAACACTAGGATTAATTTTGCAGAATTTTTTGAGCAATTCTGAGGGCATAATTTCTAGTTCCATCCAACAGCCAGCAACATAAATTATTGGAGGAGGGGTAGTAAACTCTGGGAACATTTCCACCACTTGTGTTTGTGAGATATTTCTGGGGTTTGCTATGCGTTCTTGTGAGGAGACCGCTCAACCAGTTTCATCTCATTCTGAGCACTTTACAGAGTAGTTTCTCCAAATTCCTCTTTCTAGCAACAACTAACAGTTCTTCCTTGGCATTGCAATCTTCCTGGGGGGGATCTTTCCAGCATTTGAGCATTGTATTCACACCTCTGTTCTTGTCATAGCTTTCAGTGGCAAGCCTAGGTTCCATCATTTCAGCTTATTTTATGTACATGTTCCCAGTTTATTACTTAAATGGCTCAGAATATTTGGCTGCTAAATTGCTTTGGTATTTGCTGTTATTTCGAATTTGGAACATTATAGTTCATGCTATCTTGAAGATCAAGTTTTATTTGGAAGTATCATTTAATTTTCAAGTAGCATTTCTTATTTTGCAAGTATGGTGGATTTACTTTTGCAAGCATCTATATGCTTGTATTCGGGGCATTTCATTTGAAGTTCCCTTGTTTATCTTGGAGCATTTGGAGTTTATGTACTTAAACTATATTTCATTTCATTGGTGCAACTTTACCTTCAAGTATATTTCCTGTGAACACACTTTACATTTCAAGTGCAATTGTAGCTTTTACTTGCTATCTTCCATTGCATTCTTTTACTTTGCAAGTCAAATTTCCTTGAGCATTTATCTTTTGCAAGATACCTGTTTGGCACTGGTCTTATCATTTCAATTCTGGTTATATCTACATGCTCATGGTTATATCATTTACTTGTTGAAGTATTTACATGTTTTAATTTGATGGTTAATATATCTCTTGATTAACTAATCTTTGATCTCCTAGAACTTGTTTAGTCTCTCTAACAAAACCTTAGATTTCCTTAAGGTTTACCCCCTTGGTTTCATCTAGGAGAGACTCTAGACGGAGGAGTTGGGAATTGGGTGACAACCCCAGCTCACAGCGTGCCCCCAAGGCCACACCAAGTGGATTTAGGGATTTTCTCCATGCTAACCTTAGGTGTGGAATCAAGCGAAAACGACCCTAATTTTCCTTAGTAATTTAAATCAAAGGAAAAGTGTTGCGCAATTTTTTTCTATTGTATTGTGATTGATTTCCCTATTTTATTTCCACTGATTTCTGAAAGTTAAAATACCAGTGATTTTATTTTCCAACAATTCTCAGATTTTTGAGTAAATAATTTCTGGGTATAAAAGAATTGTTGAGGTATAAATAAATCAGATCTGGAATTAGAGATTTAACAACAATCTCAACCAATACATGGAACTAAAAGTAACGTTTGCCAACAACAGATTTGTAACAACCCTAACAGAACTTTTCAGCTTGGTTTAGAGCATCCCAAACTAGTACAACAAGTCCCTTCAACTTATCCCAAGCGAGGACATTTTGATTGCTTCCCAAACCCTAGATAAGGCATCCACCATCAACAACCAACTCTAAAAATCAATACAAAGACCCAGCGAGCCATCCACCCAAGCTATCTAGCCACACTAAGTCTCCTCAACTAAGTTGCAGGAAACGTGGGCAGAGGGTCCGTTTCTGTACAGAAACGAAACAGAAATGGAGAAATCTGTACGATACGGCCAGTACCACCGGAAACGCGTTTCTCGAGGAGGAAACATGGCCAGTACGACCGGAAACGCGTTTCCGGCCGTACGTCAGAGTTTCCTCTTGTAACTTGACTTTTTCTTGTATTTTTTTTATTTTCTCGCTTCTAATTTTTTATTGGGCGACTCAAATATCCTTTAGATGCTTCTAGATGTCTCTCAAGTTATTAAAAAAGGAGTATTTTGTGTGGGGCGGCCGAATGTTCAAGCCTATGGCCCTAGTGTTGATATGCAGTTCATGGTAATGTTAAATTCTTAAATTAAAAGTGATATTCTCCTTTATTTTTCATTTTCATCCTTTTACTTAAATTTTTAACATTACCATGAAATGACTCAGGATGTTTGAGAGTGGTTTCGCCCTCATTGGATTTCATATGGAGAAAGTAGAATTTTAGATCTCATTCAAAATCCAGCAGACTTATCTGTTTTTCAGGATTTCAGGATTGGGGGGATTGCAATGTTTCCATTGGATTTTATCATGTACTAGGGTATGGAACTTGTATTTAATCAAGAGAACCAAGCCCTCTATGCAGGGGAGACTCCCAATAATCAAGAGCATGTAGGGTACTAGGGTATGAAACTTGTATTTAATCAAGAGAACTAAGGTCGTTCGACTATGTAGCAGGAGACTCGCAATTAGGCACAAGACAAGAAATTAGAAATTTCTCGTGGCTGATTTTGGATATTTCTATTTTCATTATGTGATCATTCATGAGCAAATGTGATGTAAATTTAGAGACTTATAGTTTATGCATTGACAATTGACAATTTTATCATAATGTAATAAATTAGAATGTATCATATATGCTTTATAATTGCACATATTTCTTAAATGTCCTAATATATATATATATATATATATATATATATATCTATTGCGTTTCCCCGTTTCCAAAATTTGGGGGGGTCACGTTTCATACCCGTGCCCGTTTCGGAAACTCGTACCCATTTCCCCGTTTCGTGCAACTTAGCTCCTCAACAAGTTAGCATCAATTACTTCTCCAACCTGCAACTTCTGCACTATGGAGCAGCATCATGCCTGGCATAGAAGTATCCACACGGGCTTACAATATAGCAAATTTCTTTGCCATCCCAACAGATCCACCAACTCTGCACTCCGCATATCATATTTTAGTCATCATCAATCTCACGTAGGCACCATGCTCTATGCAAGAACAATACAACCAATCACTGTGAGAAATACATCAGAATGATTTTTTCCAGGCCTCTTTGTAACACATTGTCATAAAGCAATATATGATTCACACATTAGGTGTTAATTTTAGGTATATTCTATGCTGAGAGCAAATTTACTTCAATCTTCCATATTAGATCAATATCAATTCCAGATTAGCAATCACATTTAGAATGATAGTAAAATAAATATAGAACATAAACATAAATCACAGAAAACAAGCCAAGACAATAGGACACAAGATGTGGCGCCAACTAGGGACAAACCCCAATGTGTGGAAACTCTTGATCAATTCTTCTTATGTTCTTCAATATTTCAGCAAAGAGAGAGATAGTACATATAGTTCAAAAGTCAACATTTTGACTTGTCATAATAAGATAAGAGATCTTCTGTAAGAAGATGACACATGAGGTAGCTGATCTGAACTCAGGTGAAGGAAAACTGCTTCAACTGATCCTCCAAGGTGATTCCATCACCATGTTGCACCCATCACTGTGTTGCACCTCAGCATCATGCTCCACCCGTCACTGTGCTGCACCCAATCACTGAGCTGCTCTCATCACTGTGCAGCTCCCATCACAGAGCTGCACCCATTCATTACTATGCTGCATCCATCATGCTGCACTTATCATTATGCTGCACTATGTTGCACCCATCATGCTTATGCTGCACTTCATTACACTATGTTGCACCTATCATTATGCTGCACTATGTTGCACTTCACTCCGCTGAACTCATCATCACTATGCTGCACTTCACAGTCATGCTGCACTAGGCTGTACCCTCCATTGCACTATGATGCACCCATAGTATTCAAAACTGGCCCAGCTAATCGGTTACCGGTCTAACTGGCCGGTTAGCAGGCCCACCGGTTGGAACCGGTCAAAAAACCCGGTCAGACACCTTGTTTGGCCAAAAATTGGAGCTAACCGGTCCTAACCAGTCAGTTTGTGGTCAAACCGGCTGGTTTTGTCCTAAACCGACCGGTTTATTTCCAGGGCAAGTATAACCCCCACAAAATGCATTTTTGTGAGTTTTGAAGCTGTTTTGAGGGAAATTTGGGGTTGTTTTCCTCTAAGAAAAACATGCCTACCCTCTCATTTTCCTGACACATTTCAACCCTGACAATGTTGGCAATTAATGGTAATGTTAAATTCTTAAAGTAAAAGTGACATTTCTTTTAATTTTAATTTTCATCCTTTTACTTAAATTTTTAACATTACCATGAAATGAGTCAGGATATTTGAGAGTGGTTTCGACCTCATTGGATTTCATATGGAGAAACTAGAATTTTAGATTTCACTCAAAATTCAGCAGACTTAATGGTTTTCAGGATTTCATGGTTTGGGGGTAAACAATAAATGCAATCGGAGCTCCAAATGTTGAGCAAAACTCTTGATCTAGATCCCATTGTGTTGGACGATATTGATCCAACATCAGAATGGGTGGAGGAGACTGAAGAACCTGTGTTTGAGGCTGATTTTGATATCGACATGGCTTTAGCGGGGAATGAAGCAGATTATGTGGCGGCATCAGAACCAGGATCAGTAGCAGCATCAAGGAAAGGCAAAGAACCAATGGAAGGACTAGTCACGCAGGTCGACAAACTCGTGCTTCCATTAGGTCCACTTCTATTGTTAGTGGTGGCATTGATATTGAGGTTGCAGATCAGGCTGAGGCATCCTCAGAGTTTGAACCAGATGATGTCTATGTAGCTCCTGATGATGATCTTGTGGCTATTAGTGCTGATAAACTTGATGTTTGATCATGTGTAAACTGTAGACTTGTAGTAGGCCAATGGCCTCATAGCTTGCAACATTGTTTTTGGACTTTATAGGCCATTTAGAGCCTCATTGCTTATGTATTTTGCTATTTTGTCGATGATATGTATTGCACTCGGTGCCATTTTGATATATTCACCTTTACATGGTATATAAATGATCAAACTTTGCATATTTTGTCTCTATTGGCTTGGAATCGTGGTTTTAAATCTTAAAAATAGTTTTGTTTCATTAAAAATTAATTATTTAATGTATTTTTCTAAAACCGGTTTGTTTAGACCAAACCAGTCCCGGTTAGACCGGTTCTGATCGGTAAACCGGTTCATTAGGTGGACCGGTCCGGTCACCGGTTCCGGTTTAAAAACTATGGATGCACCTCACAGTCATGCTGCACTAGGTTGTACCCTTCATTGCACTATGCTGCACCTATCATACACTCAATGCATACTGCAATACATCATCATCATGCTACTGCAATACATCATGCTGCTGCTATACATTCATGCTGTTGTAATACTTATGGTGTTGCTATACATCCATGTTGCTGTAATACTTATGCTGTACTTCATCATGACTGTGTTGTACCATGCTGCACTTCATTATGACTGTGCTATACCATACTGCACTTCATTACTGTTGACATCATAGTTTCCTTTATTATCATAATAATTATTGTCATTATTGCTTCCTCGTCTTGCACCACTTGACACATCTGGAAACCCTCATCACTGTTATGATACCAAAACTACTACAGAGATATCATTTTGGATCTCCTTCATTGTTAGTATGCCAAGACTCTAGTAATACTGCTTCTTCTTCTTGTGCCGAGACAGTGGGATTGTGACTATGTATTATTATGAGATCACCAAGATGCATACATACAAGTCTGAATCTCACTATGATATATTCAAGATCCTGTCATAGTTATGCCGAGACTTTTAGGGCTAGTGTAGGATTCGAAGATCCCTTTCTTGCATCTTCCATCAAAAGATAATCATCGTGCTTCCTTTCGTTGAGATATGCACCATCGAGAAGGAAAGCACTACCCTCTATATCATTGTGATCATCACCGAGACTCTATGTAATTTATCAATGTGATGATCATCCTCTATTAGGACGACGTTTATATAGCTCCTTCCTTGACAACAAAGAGCCCTCATTATTATCTACGGGCTAGGGTATATCCTCTCATTAGGACTGTGTATGGAAGCCTTTCTAGAACAACGAATAGGTCTCTTATAGACCAGCGTTTAGGCTTCTCCTGCTGCGTTGAGGAGGCCTCCTTCATAATAATGTTAAGGTCATGACAGCGATGAGGGTTCTCTCTTCATGACAGCATTAGGATCTAGGGCATCCTCTAGGGCAGCGTAACATCTTAAGGTCTCTCCTCCCACCAAAACCCAAAGACAAGTGGAAAGGAAGAGATCACAAGAGGTGTGTCTAAAATGACCTGCAAGGCACCTCTATTTATACTAAAACGTGGAGGACAAGTGGAGGTAATTTGGTTGCTGGCCGACCTTAACAAATTGTCACATAACACAAATAATTCATATCTCCATGAATACTTGTCGGAATCGGATGATCTTTAGATCAATCCTGTTATCACTCCAAAATTTCCTTTGAGAGTTATTAAAGAAGGAAATAATAGAGGTAACAACAAACCACTTTTGGAGATCAGGACCTAGCCTTCCTAATCTTAGAGAGGGCTCTCTCTGTATGTTTTAACTTTGTTTTTAGTTAATAAATTTTAGGCTAGTTATGGTTGCACTTGGGTTTTGGTTATAAATTGGGTGGTGGGATCACTTACATAGATGAACAGAGGTTTGCTTTTACCATTGGGCTATGGATTCAATATCAGACAAACTAGACTGGATCAAGCTTTAAAAGACAGTGTCTACAGGGCAAGATAGGTGAGTTTTTGTAGATCTCAAAGGCTGGATGGTGAAGTGGCTTCTAATCAGATCCAGGGAGCAATTAAGGGTTCCCTAGGTCGGATTATGGAAAGAATGAAAGAGGTCAACCGAGATGGGAGAGCAATTAAGGGTTCTCAAATCCGGGTATCAGAGGAAAACATATAAATGACTAACTGTGCAAAACAGAGTGTACTTAAACAAATTTTGAGTGATATTTCCAGTTAATACATTCAAATTTGGAATTACAATTAAGTTTATGAAAACATAAGAAGGTAACAAAATCACATAAAAAAGGTACTTCACCGCAAATAGCTCATCTCATGAATCCTGTAGTTCAATGCTTTTATTACTTGCTCCAGTCTGTTGACTTGAAATTGGTACAATCACCCTTAGGTTCAAGATCAAAATAACTCTACAAATGTAATGTAATCCACACTAAATACTTCGAATTGTGAAGTATTTATACAAAAGTAATTTACAAAATATCTCAAACTGTATTGAGAACTAATCTAGGAAAAGGAAAATATCTTCATGCAAGAAGATAGAGACAACTTTTCAACTGCTGCTTGCTGTCCCTGTTATTTAGGTTCTGTTGTCTTTGATGTCTGATCTTTTGCCCTTTAAGCTGCTTGGCTGTTTGGTCTTCACGCTGGATGTCATATTTACTTATGACATTTCACCTGATACACTTTAATCTGATACTCTTTGACCTTGCTGACCTGTCAATATCCTTTACTGTGTTTTTACTTTTACTGTACATTTCAACTTTTTACTGTGTATTTCAACAGTAAATTATTTAGTTTTTCATATGTATCAGCATCTGGTAATGGATATTGATCATCTTTCTATATGTTTGATCTGTTTGTCTTTTAACTGTATGCTTTGTCTTATTCCTCTGTTCTATCTTTCGCTGTGTAAATTGTCTGTTTTTAACATTTACTGTCTCTGTGTGAAAGATTTTTTCTGCTCTGTGTATAATTGTCTTCTTCTTCTGAATAAAGGCTTTTGAATAGATTTCCTTTCGAGTCTTGGAGTAAACAAGTTTTATGACTAGTATCAAACATGTTTATCCAAGCTCTGGTCTTCTTCTAATTACTTGCAAAATACAACAATCATTAAGAAAACACAGGTTGGCAGGGAAGGCAATTGATGGCTTTATTGCACAGGGATGTCTGTGGAAGGAGTCGTGGCAATGTTTTGAAAGTAATCAGAAGTCGAATTGTGTTGCAGAGGTTCAGGATGGTGCTGAAAGGGTTTATGCAGGTTTTACCGTGTAAAGGGGCAAAAAGAATGAAAATGAGGGTTTTTAGGGTTTGAACGGGCAACTTTTTAAATTTAGCGAGAGATTAGTTTAGTGAATAGTGAGCAGTTTAGGCTTATGCGGGGAGGCGGTATCGGAGGCCATCGCACTGCTTTTGAGCGATGGGCAGGTATTATTTGGGGAGCACGCGAGTTAATGTGGAGTCGCCACATAACCACAAGGGGCCCGAGAAAAATTGCTCATATCGCGTGCTCTCAGGCGGGTAAACTTCGGAGATCAGGAGTGTGCGATATGGTTGTGGGCCATAGGATCTGGGGCTATGAGATCCAATGGCTATAGCGCGGTAGAGTTGCACGATAGGCAAAGGAGGCGGGGATTAGCGGGGCCCGGGGGATAATTACACTTAACATGTAATTATTTAATAATTAAATGGTGCGGGTTAAAACGTATAATGAATGGGTTTAAAAGGAGTCGGACCGAGGCTCAACTGCGGAGGGGTTTACTTAACTACATCGAGGGGGTGGGTTAAAAAGGATTTTTATATTGGGTAAATGCGATTTTGCGGGATTAAATGGGTATGGCGAAGTTTAACTTTATAAAGCGGAGGGGGGGAATAATAGTTAGGATAAGGGGTTTTTATGGGCTTTTTTTGGGTTTTTGGGGAAGTTAATAAGGGGAAATTGATTTTTTCAAAGGGGAATGGGTTTCACACTAGGGAAAAGGGGTTTTGGGTAGGGAAATGACTTTTGAAGGGTAATTTTGCTAGGGAAATGTGTGAAACCAAAGGGTAAGGTCAAAATGAAGGGAAAATGGTATATTAACCAAAAATGATGGGATAATGGGGAATGTCAGTAAGTATGTAGTGGGGGGCGAGATGAAATGAGGGGAAGTTAAGTAAATCATTTTGTGAACATTTTTCACTTCCATAACTGCTCTTGCACATTGAAACATAACATTAAGCATGACAAAATGTGCTTATGCTTCAACTAGCTTTGTATTTCTGCAACCTTTCTTCTACTTACCCTTTTACTTACCCTAACATTCTTTCTTCACTTTATTGGGTGCACTTAAGCTAGCAAACCCTTTCTTACCTTTTTCTTTTGTCAAATAAACTATCTAATGCTAACCTTATATCTTCCAATGGCTCAGATTAAGCTTATGAGCACATTTTATTTCTCTACCTATCTATTGATCTGCCAAGATTAAACAATTTGGCTAGATCTTTATTCTCTAACTATAAACATGAAATTTAAAGCATGAAGTAGTCAAGATTAAACAGTTTGACTATCATGGGTTGTGGCATTTATGACAAGCTGCACACAACCATTATTTTGTACATAAAAGTAAAAAGTAGTGGCACTTGGACTTGCACACTTTCATGATTTGTTTTTTGTTTGGGGTTCATATTTTTTCACTTTTCTTATTCTTTTTGTCCTTTGATATTTCTTTTAGGACATACCCTCTTTACATTTTTAAATTTTTTAATATGGAAAACATTTGCAGAAAAGCAAAGGTATGTACAATATTACAAGACTTAACAATAGTCAATTCAAAATTATGAATCCTATTATTATAGGACCCTAATAGTGGCTCCACATGGGGATGGCATTTCCTGGTGAAATGTCAAGAACTTTAAGATCAATGGCCTTTGAATTGTGACTGCAGTTACTCTATAAACTGTGCTTCTGTGATTTTTGCCTTATTCATGCTTATGATGGTAAACCTTCAAAGCTCAGGGCCTTTGCTCCGGGCTTCAACTTCAAAAGATGACCATGCAATCCAATCTACAATCTGCAATGTTTTGTACAATGATGCAAAGTAAAGTGAACTATTGTGAATCAGTGGAAAAGTAATGCTTCAACGTTCTACCATTGACAGGTCCTGCTGGTAGATCTAATCCATCTATCTCTCTCAAGAAAAAAACATTGTTACCCTTGTAACCATAAATCACATAAGGCCCTTCCAATAAGAAGTCAAACTTACCATGCTTGTCTTTGTCTTCTCTCTTTGAGTCCCACTTATTTGATCACCTATGTAAAAATCATCAGCTCTTGTCTTTTTATCAAATATCTTCTTGATTTTGTCCTGGATGACTTTTGATTATACATATACTTCTTCTCTGGTCTGCTGTAGGTGTATAGTCTGATCTATCCTTCTCTGGATATCATTTGGTTCCACCTGTAATTCCTGGATGATCTTCAATACTGGTACTCCTAAAGATGATGGAAAGACAACATCCATCCCATGTACCAGCTGATAAGGAGATGTGCCAATTAACTTCTTAGTAGTTAGTCTATCTGCCCATAAGGCATTGACCAACTTTTTGTTCCATGTCTTTTTGTTGTCTTCTAGTAATTTCTTAATGATATTGACCAAGCTTTTGTTAGAGGATTCTGCAAGTCCATTACCTTAAGGGTAATAGGCAGTGGAGTGGCCAAGGGTGGTGTGGTATTTGTTACAGAAATCTACCAATTTATTGGATTTAAAGTCAGCTGCATTATCGGTAATGAGCTTTTGGGGGCATCCAAATCTTGATAGGATATTACTTTCTAGGAATGAGATTATGAGAGTGTCTGTGGGTTGTCTAGAAGGGATGGCTTCTATCCATTTTGTGAAGTAGTTAGTGGTGTCAGAATCCATTTATGCTGAGTTGAGGAGGCTGGGTGTATTTCTCCAATGAAGTCTAACCCCCATTGTTGAAATGGCATTTCAGTAAAGATTGGTTTAAGAGGCAAAGGTAAAAGTTTTCTCTTACCCTCAAATATCTGGCACTTATGATAGGAGGTCACATTTTTTTTAACATCTGCAAACAGAGTGGGCCTGTAGAAACCAACCGTCAAAATTTTGTTAGCAGTAGTTTTCCAGTACAAGTGTCCTCCACAATCCCCTGCATGAAACTCTTGCATGATTTTATCAGCTTCATCTTTTAGTAAACAATTCAAAAGAATACCACTAATGTCTTTCCAAAACAAAGCATTATCTATGATACAATATTTTAAAGACTTCATTTTTAAGAATCTAGCTTTAGTTCTGGTTAAACCAGGAGGAGCTTGTAAGTTTAGTAATACAAATATGATATCTGCATACCAAGGTGAATCAGTGAAAGGTTCACTGATCTGTGGAGTTCCAAAAGAGAGTGAGTTATATCACTCTTACTGACCCGAAGTCAGTTCCAATTGATCCCAGATCAATATCATCCTAGCATAGGGAGTATGTAGTAACACGATGCGTCCATCGGTACTACTATGGTCCCTATCCTCATTTCCCTACTCATTGGCTAGATGAGAGGTACTTCCCATGAGTCCCAAACTGTATGGGTAGGATGTCTCAGTAGGAGAAGGATGAACCACTCATCTTGCCTACATGTCGCCAGGGGTATCCCAGGGGAAGGCTGAACCACTTACCCTGTACACAACAAATCACTAGGGGAAGGCTGAACCTCTCACCCTATGACAGTGTCTCGGCAGGAGAAGGATGAACCACTCATGCTGCCTACATAGCAGACCACTAGGGGAAGCCTAAACCGCTCACCCTCTGGTTGCTCATCGCTTCAAGATGTACCTCCAAGTCCCCCGGAGCTCCCAGAGCTCAATGTCCATATCATACAGGACCCTTAGGAGAGAATCTCTCCATGACTCCTAGTCGTTCTTGGAAAGTCAAGAACTTGACCTTTCCCAGGGGCTTCGACAGAATATCGGCGACCTGCACATCAGTCCTAATGCGATGAAGCCTTCTTGCTCCTCGATGTACCATATCCTAGATAAAGTGGTACTTGATGTCTATATGCTTGGAGCGATCATAGAATGCGGGATTCCTCAATAATCGAATCCCCGTTTGGTTGTCACAGAAGATCACGATGGTATCTAGCACGTGTCCAAATGGCTCACTGAAGAGCTTCCTCAACCAGATAGCTTCACATGAGGTCATACTCGTAACTATGTATTTGGCCTCGGCGGTGCTCAAAACAACCGTCTTTTGCTTCCTGCTCATCTAGGATATCGAAGCAAAACCCAAAGAAAACCAGCACCCAGAAGTGCTCTTGCGATGCTCCACACTGCCTGCCTAATAATCATGCAACTTCACATTTCCGGCAGTGTATCTCAATCCATGAGAGGTTGTGCCCTAAAGATATCTCAAATGATTCTTGGCACCGATCCAGTGAGGCTCAACCATATATGAGCTCAACATGCTAATTGCAAAACATATACCCGGACGAGAGTTCACCAAGAACATCAATGCTAGTAAGAGTTTATGAAACTCAGAGGCATTTTCCAAATCAAGTCCGACATCACTACCGCATGACTTCTTAAAGTTAGGCTTCATCGAGGTAGTCACGGGCTTGCAGTTTACCATTCCAAATCCGGAATCCAACTCCCTCTTACTTTTCCAAATGAGAGGGTCTGCACCTGTCAGAAAGAGGTCGTCCTCATAAGGTGCCAGTATGAGAGGTTTATCATCCACAAACTTCAAGCAATGGTTTGGATCGGCTTCACTCCTAGTGAATCTCAGCTTCATCAGATAGCTGGCAATCCTCTCATACCAAGCTCGGGGTGCTTGATTTAAATCATAGAGAACTTTCCTTCATTTGCATCCATGAGATTCCCGATCATGAATCTCAAACCCCTCGAGTTGTTCCAAATCTATGGACTTGCTACATGAGGAGAATGGTTCCCTGGTAAATTTTCCTTCGATACATCTCGGACATGTACCTCCATGCTCTTCTTGAATTTAGGCATCCTTGTCACCATCTGAATCACATTGGGTAGGGCCCTATAATGAGCAGATGTCCAGTGCTATAGAAGAGATGTGTCAACTGACATGGTCCCCATTGGACTTCCTGCAACTTGATACAAATTGCCAACCCTGAACCCAAGAGTATCTTTAAAAATTCCTTATCCACACACGTACCTTTCCATTGATGAATGCCACCTTTGTCTTCCATTGCCAAAATGGACCCCAGGTTCTTCTTGAGATAAAGAACTTCTTGAAAATGAATCGTGCTACCCTCATTCAATTTAACGGTAGCATTCCCTACACCTTTTCCGGGATAGGTGGCATTGTCTCCAAGAATAATCTCCATGATTATTTCCATCTCTATCAAATTAGAGAGAGTTTCCTTCTATCCGATGAAGTGCCTTGAAGCACTATCAATAAGCCAGATTCCCAAAGAGTCTGGAGGAGAAGTAATGGAGAGGGCCAATCTAAGATAATATTCATTTAGCTTATCAGAAACAACATTTGATTCTTCATACCTAAAGTTCCTTGAAGAGTCGGTCATTTCCCTGATGACCTTCATTCCTTTTTCCTTTGCCATTGTACCTGTCATTCCTTTGATTATTGAAGATGCCCCTGGAATGCTTGTTATCATCATCAAGTGATGTGTCCCTTCTATTTGGACACTCCTTCGCATAATGGCCAAATCTATTGCACGCAAGGCATCTGCCTTTCCTTCCACCCTTGGTGTACTTGTTCTTTGTAGCTAGTGCATTTTATGGAGGCTCAGGGATTTTATCCTTCACTGAGGAACCCATTGAGCCTTTTTGTCCTTTCCAACTGTCTTCGGTGATTGCTCTTTCACTGATCATCATCGAGACTTTATGTAATTTATCAATGTGATGATCATCCTCTAATAGGACAGCGTTTATATAGCTCCTTCCTTGACAGCAAAGAGTCCTCATTATTATCTACGGGCTAGGGTATATCCTCTCATTAACATTGTGTATGGATGCCTTTCTAGAATAGCGAATAAGTCTCTTATAGACCAGCGTTTAGGCTTCTCCTGCTGTGTTGAGGAGGCCTCCTTCATAACAGTGTTAAGGTCATGACAGTGTTGAGGGCTCTCTCTTCATGACAACGTTAGGATCTAGGGCATCCTCTAGGGCAGCGTAACATCTTAAGATCTCTCCTCCCGCCAAAACCCAAAGACAAGTGGAGAGGAAGAGATCACAAGAGGTGTGTCTAAATGACTTGCAAGGCACCTCTATTTATACTAAACGTGGAGGACAAGTGGGGGTAATTTGGTTGCTGGCCGAGCTTGACGAATTGTCACATAGCACAAATAAATTCATATCTCCATGAATACTTGTCGGAATCGGATGATCTTTAGATCAATCCTACAACTCTCGACCAGAGGAATCCAAGAAAAATATCAACTGCCATGAATAAGAAGACCCACATGGAGTTTGGCTCTAGTTGCCAATTTTAACATTAGGGCACATAGAACTGCACACTTCGCTAGAAAAACACACACAAACAATCTACACTAGTCTCTTTAACTAAGGCTACATTTTTGCAGACTTAACCAAGTGGAATTTGCATGATCATTGACCCCTCTTGTGAGAGAGTCAGGGCTGTACTGGCTCTGTTACCATGTCGCAATAACGGGGAGAGATGTTTCACAACAATCTTGGATACACCACATTCTTGAATATTTATTTAATATGTGTGTGATATTTATCATAACACTTAAGGGTACATTTATAGGGTTGTTTGAGGATGAATTCATCATGCAAGACAACATAGCCCACTATGGAAGCCCACAACCAACCAAGACAGTCATTTAAAACTTTAACAAAGCATAAGAATTTAGCAGCCACCCTCTCAGACCTTTGGTATCCGTCAACTAAGACTTACAAGGCATTCAACAGGAGCTACCTTCCAACAGAAGCATGAGGTAGATATTGGATGACAAAAAAAGATAAAAGAAAGGTGCAACTTTTAAATGAAATTAGTAATAAATTTCTAGTAGAAAGACCACACAACTAGCTTAGTTATTTCCTATGGCTTGTGCCATTAAAGAAACTTCCAGCTGATGTTTGAAGCTAAACCTCACTGTACTCAGTGTTTTACCAAAATGCTTTTAGAAGATATATTTCTTTAATTGCTTATTGTGGCATATCACGATAGGTTCTGAAATATGGGGGTATTCTTTGAGTATTGACCGTAGATAAAATTTACTCACCCAAATTTTCAATGTTCAAATAAACTAATTTAAGATTGGTACTGGAGGATCTTTTCCTTGGTTCAATTTAGTCAGAGTTAGATGTGTGGGATGTACCATCTAAAATCACAAGAGAAAAATCTGTGGATATTTGTAAGCGGGGTCTCATATCAAACTCTTCATTAGCTGGTAGCTTGTATGTTGAGTGGATAAAGATAAAGCCTTGATGTAATGGTTACTAGTAATAGGCACTGATTTTATTCTGATATATGTTCACTGTGGACTGTTTTGTAGGTAACATTGATCTTTCCATCATTCTTTGTATTGCTGGAAATCATTCGAGTGACGTAGAAAAGGATCTACCTTGTGATGTTTTTGAACTGACCAAGACATACCAATTGCAACCATATATTGCAAGAGTAAGTTGCCAAGTTATTTGACATTCTCTACTGACAATTTTTATTTGATTTTGTGAAAATCTTTAGAATAGATTAATTACATGTTAGTGTATATCATACTTTATCATGCATCGTACATACTTTATCGTGTATGGTACAACAGTCTATCTAAATATTAGATAACATTAACTGTCTCAGGCCAAACTCAATTATTAGAGCCTTGTTAGCTTTCAGCTCTGCTCCGAGAAAACTTAGAAAATAAGTATGAGTAGTTAGCCTATGGTCACTGATAACTACTATGTTTGGATTGGTGCTTTTCCAGTTATGGGTGGTGTCCCTAATGATCATGGACTATCAACACCTAGGATATCTGCGTTGTTAGCACAAGAGCTCATCACACAGAATTTTGCCCTTGATATGTGTGCAAGCATCCAAGTGCACAAGAAAAGTTTCAATCGAATAATATGAGGAGATTCAACGTCACAAAACATCGACAACTCCACTTCTACTGGAGTACTCCAATTTTTCAGCCATCTATTAGAGTGATGAGGAGATGATGAGGCTATTTCCACTTCTCCAAGCCATTTGTTGGAGATGTCCACTTGAGGAGTTTATACATATTTATATGTGCACCATTGATGAGGGTACTTTGTAGATTTGTCCGTGTCATTTTGACTAGGGTGTCCAAACTTTGGAGCAACTATTTCGTCCTATACCACTACTTTTACCTTAGGATCATGCCACACGTGCCATATGGAGCCTCTATGGCACAATTTTAAATGATCTACACATGGGATAGCTTCTTGGAGGGTGCACGTGTGGATAGACACTTGTCCACTATTTTTTGAGGTTGTTACCTAGCCATGAAGGTGCCCAACTACTTGGCTATTTTTGGATTTCAGTTGTAATTATGTCCATATTTGATCATTATTCTATTATTTACTTGAGTTATTTAAATGAGAACTTCATTGTATTTGTTTTCCTAGAATATTTTATTGTAACCTGCTAGAGGAAATTGTGGATCTCAATAAACTCTTTTCTCTCTTTAGTAAGAAGTTTGTTGAGGAGGTTAGAAATTATTATTTTATCATTATTCCTTGGAGAACTAATGGATCTAGGAAAGCAAATAATGTTTTACCGTATGAGCAGATGGAGCTTAAACCTATATAAGGTTTGGTTGTTAACTTCTAAATACTGGATTTGATCTATTTCACACAGCAACCCACAAATTTTTTTAACTGTTAAATTAATTTTCTGACCCACTGAAAATAGACAGACTGATATTTTCAACTTTTCACAGTAAATTTGCAACAGAAAATACTTAGAAAATCAATCACAAACAACACATAAATCTGCCCTATCAATCTTCCTTCACATTAATTTACTTGGAAAATTTAGGGCCTTGACCCACAAAGAAATGCACAGAAATTACAGCATTAATTGAACTTGGAAATGGCCCACTGGATTCTTGACCCAAGAGAAATTCAGCCCTGGAAAATGTTGGCCGTAACTTGTGAAATTCAATTAATGTAAGTAAAAAAAACTAAAATTTTAATAAAAGATTTATTATTCTTACATTAGTAAAAAATCCCCTTTGTTGTACACTGGGAAATTTGGCCCCTTGGCTGGAAACTCGACCTCTTCCCTTGATCCACGCAGCCCTGGCTGGAAATTCGGCCTCACTCCACAAACTCGACTTGCACAAAAAACTCATCCTCCTGATCTTGACCCCACTCTCCAAATTCTCAGCCTTCACTAAATTTCCCATTTGGAAAATCTTGCTGCACACTTTTCCTTTCTTTTTAGTCACACGAGCTTCTCACTCCTTGAGAAAATCTTTCTCAAACAATGTTGTTGTGTCTTCATCCTCTCCCTTAGGTTCACTTTATAATTTCTCATCGACCCGAATCCATAATCTCTATGGTGATAGAGGGCTCATGAGTGCCATATAGATGGAAAAATTCTATGCTGGCATACTCTCCCTGAAAGTCCTAGGAGCATCCACATGCTTCTGAGCATCTCTAAGGGTTGTTCAAGCCATCATGGCCTCCTCTTCCTTGATGTGAAAGGAGCATCCTTTATAGGAGAAGCTTCCTGCTCCTCATCCTACTATGAAGTCTGAGTACCTATAACTCAACCTTCAAAGCTTCCTGCTCTTGATCCCCTGCTATTGTTGGAACTGTGTCACGAGACTTGATGCCAAGGTGGGAAAGGAACAAGGCCCCAAAACCTTGTGGACTTCCTCCAATGATTGATACACCAAATTAGGAACCCAAGAGCAGTTTGAAGTAGGCAATGAAACTCCTCCAAAATCAAATGTTAAGCCTGCAACCACAAGTGTTAGCTTCAGAAATGACCAAATCAGACCTTTAAACCCTCATGGCTAGGGCTAGAGAGGCCTTCTGGGCCTGCGGCCAAGCCAAAGTGACTGATATGTTAATTTTAACCCCTCAAATTTTTTTTTTGGGACCCCAAACAAGTAATGAAACCCTTCCAAGTACCTGCGATCACAAAGACATTAGCCCTAGATTATTTGCAACAATGAATTGGGCCTCCAATTGCTAGTGGGCAGGCTTATAAAGCCCTTTAGTTCTTGTGGCTAAGGTGAAAAGGGCCTTTAGGCCTTGCGGCCAAGGCTAGAGGTCTAGTATAACAGGCACAATGAATGCCAAGCCCACAAAACTTGCTCCAAATGGATCTCAAGCCTGCAAAACAAAAGATTAGCCAACAAACAAGAATTTTCAAGGCTTCTATGGATCGAAATGACAAACTGCCAATGATAAGCCAGTTCAAATTGCAAAAATTATTTTAGGCCTGCAAACAAAAGAAATTAGTGCCAGAATGAAATGCAATGCAATTATCAAGTCTGCAAGGCCTACGTTAGGGCCTTAAAGAGCCAACAAGGGCTGCGGCTAGGTCTTTAAGCCCTCAAGACCCCCGTGGCTGCCTTCAACAAGTGATTAAATCGAATTTGAGTCACAAAAATGTGATTGTATCCACAAATACTAATTTGCAAAACCATTGAGTGATAAAACTTTGTGAAAACCCTGATTTTGCAAGGAATTTATCCCCTCTAGGGCTTGCGGCCTCCACAAAATGGCTGAACGTGTTGATTTTTAATGTACCTTGGACAAGTGGTTTCCCATGGGTTCATCTCTACCTAGGGAAAAGTGTCCAAAATAATTCTTTTCCTAAGTGTGACTTTATAAAGTGAAAGTGACTTTTATAAGTGGTAAAGTCAATGTTAAATCATAAAGTGAAAAGTGACTTTAGACATAAAGTACAATGTGGGTGAGTTAAAAAATAGAAAGTGAGAATTAAATGCACATTTATTCTCATCCCTTGATCTAAATGAATCTGAGCCATTATATTTTAGGGTTTCCCAAAAGTCATTTAGGGAAACCAAAGGGGGAAAGAAGAGAGAGATTGCATTCATTCTTCATGAGCAGATTGGAGAAAGGAGGTTGAGAGTTGGAGAAAAGTTCTGAAGGAGAAATTTGTTCTAGCAAGCTACAGGAGTGATTTTTGGACAAAGTTGGGCATGGAAATCAAGTCATAGAAGACAACAGAAGGTACAGTACGAACAACATTTAATGGCATAAGCTGCACATTGTTCGAGAGAAGTTTTGAGAAAAAATATTTTTTTTGAAAAAAAATCAATACAGTCCGTACAACGGTACAGAAATCCACATGGAATTCGTGCAGTATAGTTCGTATCCTTACAATACATATTTTTAGCTTCAAGTGGGCAAGAAAATCGAGGCAAAGTGGGCATGGTTTTCAAGGAGTTTTGGGCTGAAGAGAAGTTGTATTTTGCTGTTTTGTTTTGTCTGCAAATGTATTTTTCCTGAACTTGAAAGATAAATAAATTTGAAGAGCTCTCTAACAGGTTTTCCTCGGAGAAGATTGAAGGGGTTTTGCCTGGGTCTAAGTTGACCAAAAATCTATGTATTTTTATGTGTGTTGCTGGTCTGTTTATGTCCATATTTATTTTCAGCATGTGTTGACAGTCCCATGTGTTTTAATATAAAAATTTCATTTCCAGAATTCTATATGTTGAATGTATGTTTATGGGAAATGGCATTTAACTGAATGGGAGTGATAAGGTGAAATTAAAACCGGGTTGGGATTGCAGGAAACTTTTTAGTCATCAAATTTCAACATGGTATCAGAGCTATAGGCTGAAAATTGTAGTTTGAACAACATACAATAGTTTGGGACAACAAACAATGGTTTGGACAACAAACTGAATTTTTGGACAACAAACTCAGTTTGGACAACAAACTGATATTTTGGGACAACAAGGTGAAATTTCATAGAGACTGAACTTTTGGGACAACAAGGTGTGTTGGAAAGTTCATTTCTCCATTTTCTGGGTTTTGTAAATTTTGGACAACAGTCATGGCCATGTTTTTAAGAATATAGGACAAATTGGATGGGATATCCAACTATGCCGTTTGGAAGGACAAAATTCAGACAGTGTTTGAGTAGGCAGTAGTTTGGGACATAGTGCGTCAAGTGATTGTACCTTCTACTGCTGCAGATGAACTTGTTGAATTTACAAAAAATAATGCGAAGGCAAAAATGATTTTGATGGACAGTCTGAAGGATCATGTGGTTCCTCAGGTGAGAGGAAACACATATGCATATCAGATGTGGACAACTCTAACCACTCTATCAGAGTACCAATGAGAGCAGGAAGATGGTACTCAAAGAACAATTGAAGAACATTAGGATGACAAAGGTTGAAAGTGTAGTTCATTATCTTGGCAGGGTCAGCAGGTAAGTGATGATTTGACTGCTATTGGTGAGGCAGTTGCACCCATAGTGTTAAATTGGCAACTAGGGCCAAACTCGATGTGGGTCATCTTATTCATGGTTGATAATATTTTTATTAGATTCCTCTCGTCGAGAGGTGTAGAATTGATCTAAAGATCATCCAATTCCGATAAGTATTTATGGAGATATGAATTTATTTTGATTATGGAATTATTATCAAGCTGACCTACAACTCATGTACGCTCAGAAGCCCAACAGTCGCATCTATTCAAACATCAACGTTGTGTTTAAATATAGGACGACTTTTCTTCATTTGCATTCACTCATCTCATCACATCTCTCTCTCTCTCCTGTGCAGAAAAGAGGCTCTTCTCTACTGTGCAGAAAATAGGCTCTTCTCTACTGCGCAGAAAAGAGTCTCTCTCACACCTAGTTTGAAGGAAGCTGCTGAAACTAGAACTGCAACTGCAGATCCAAACTTTGACCAGCGTGGACCATCAAACCTCCTTTTCTGAATTGCCCTGTAGGTTTATCTGGACCTCCTCAGAAGGCCGCAACTTTTGGTGGTGGAATCAAGCCGATCTAACGGTCAGTTTGCGAGATAACGACTGCCCTAGTTTGAAGGAAGCTGCTGAAACTGAAGTTGCAACTGCAGATCCAAACTTTGACCAGCGTGGACCATCAAACCTCCTCTTCTGAACTACCCTATAGGTTCATCTAGACCTTCTCAAAGGCTGCAACTTTTGGTGGTGGAATCAAGCTGATCCGACAGTCGGTTTGCGAGATATTGACTGCCCTAGTTTGAAGGAAGCTGCTGAAACTAACTCTGCAACTGCAGATTCAAAGTTTGACCAGCGTGGACCATCAAACCTCCTCTTCTGAACTGCGCTGTAGGTTCATCTGGATCTCCTTTCAAGGCCACAACTTTTGGTGGTGGAATCAAGCTGATCCGAGGGTCGGTTTGCGAGATATCGACTACCCTAGTTTTGATGATGAAGCTGCTAATGTTGATGTTGCTGATCTAGGGTTTGCTACAGCTGATATAAATTAGATTTATTGTATTATTCTCTCTGCTGAACTATTGAAGATAAAAGAAGATTTGATCAAAGGGTTTCCCCACACATTGTGGGGTTTGTCCCTGGCTTGCCGCCACATCTTGTGTCTCTTGTCTTGGCTTGTTTTCTGTCGATTGTTTAATGTTCTATCTGCACTTTACTTTATGTACATGTGATTGCTAATCTGTGGAATATAATAAGAAAGAGAAGTAAACTGTTATAAGCATAGAACATACCATATCTTAACACACAGAGTTTGTCAGGATAGCTGTAGCGGGACTTCCTAAGTCTTGGGAGGTCTTTGGAGATGTTATGTCTAGGGAGAATCTTCCCAATTGGGACAGATTCTGGGATGATTGTGTGCAGCATGAGATATAGAAGACTGGCAGTGGTGGGGTGAAGATAGTAGATGAGGAGGATCTAGCCTTGATAGTCAGGGGGAAGAACAAAGGGAAGGCCAAGAAAGGGGCTTCATCAGATGGGGCTAAGGGAAAGGAGAAGAAGAAGAAGAAAGATAAGGATATGTCCAAAGTTAAATTTTGGGCATGTCAGAAGATGGGACACTATGCTGCTACGTGTCTTGAGAGGAAGAACAAGGGGAAGAAGGGTACTAAAGCTTCAACAGAGGTGGAGTAGTTTGCTTCACAGTTTGACCAGGACTTTGCATTTATTACTTCTACATCTAGTAGGTGTACATCATCTGATGTGTGGGTCATAGATAGTGGGGCCTCCTGCCATATGACAGGTGCACAGGAGTTCTTTCCAGAGCTTGCAGAGAGGGCACTTGTGTTGATTTGGGGTAGCATTGGATGTGCTCTAGCCATGAAATTTGGTGGAGAGGTTGGGGCACATGAGATCTCCAATGCCTAGAAATGGTTTGGGCAGCTTCTAAACAAATAAGGAGATATTAAAATAATTAATATTTTAATGGGGTCCCCAAGTCTAAACTTAGGGAAAATAAAATATTAATGTGTATTAATATGAATATGTGTTAGAGTGGTCCAAAAGACATGGATCAAGCTAGATCTAATCTTAGCCGTTGATTAAGGAATTAATCTCGACCATTGAGATGTCAACAAGAAAAGTATAAGATGAGGCTTGAGGGTCACTCGGAGAGCACACCAGATGATCAGTCATTCTATTCTCTAGAGCGGGGTTTGGTAAGAGAGATAGAATCAGTGATCGGGAGAGCAACTGAGAGGCATTGAGTACAGAGAAACAGAGAAGGCAGAGATTGTGCCGGGAGAGCAGTGCAATAGCGAAGGAGAGTGACGTAGAGCCAGCAAGGGCTCATGCAGGGCCACGCAGAGGAAGGCAAGTGTTGTGTAGAGCACCAGAGGGGCTAGCGTGGTTGACGCAGAGGCTCCCAGAGCTGACGCAGGCCAAGGAAGGCTGACGCAGGGCTAATGGTGGGCTAGGAGTGGCTGAGATAGTCTAGATTGGGCAAACGCTAGGGTTGCAGAGCAGTTTTGTGTTGGGGAACTGCTGGAAGGGTTTTCCGGGGTTTTAGCTTGGTTATTTCTCTCAAATTGTGAGGTATAGTTGCTAAGGAAATTCTCTATTGGGTAGGCTAGTTTCGACACCCAGATTGTACTTTGATATTGCTCAATAAGAAAACCCTTAGATAGCTGCACTGGTTTTCTCGCATTGGGTTTTTCCGGGGACATTGGTCCAAAAATAATGGTGTCATGTGATGTGTTTGTTCTTGTTTCTTTTAGTTGCTGATCTGTAATATGTTGAGCATGCACTGGTGTTTATTTTAGTATTTACTTTGTAAAAAACTTGTTAAAGAAAAATTAACAAGTAGGTAGGGATCAGAAAAAGTGCATGAAGGGTTTCTAAATTAAGTAAACTTAGAAACTTCAACATGGTATCAGAGCGTGATTGCAGATCATAGGAGGACTAAAAAACATCAGTGAAGCGGAGCAATAACAACAGAAAACAACTGTCCCGAGGTGACAAAAGCTGTTTCTAGCAGCACAGAAGCCAAGGAAGTGTGACGTAGAGCTAGCCAGAGCCACACAGAAGAAGCTGAGAACTGCGCAGAGCCTCAGAGAGGCTAGCGTTGCAGACGCAGAGGACTAGAGGGCTGACGAAGGGCATCCCAGGGCTGACACAGACCCATTTGGGGTGACGTAGAGCTAGCGTGGGGTAGAGAGGGGCTGACGCAGTTCATAGAGAGGCAATTGCTGGAGTCTAGAAGGATGTAGAAATATTGCAGAGTGGCGCTGGTGAGGTACTGTAGTCAGAATAGTACTTGACAGAGCAGAGCCAAAGGAGTTGTTACCGAGGGTTTCTAGCCGAGGAACTTGGATCAACAGTGCAGTTGCACAAGACGATCAAAGTAGGGGGCATCTCGACAACCGGCAGAAGGATTTCCAGGAAGGAAATCAGGACTCAGAGGGAGTCCAAAAGAGAACTTCCAGATGGGAAGTAGAGACTCAGAGGAGTCGAATAGAGAACTTCTAGGAGGGAAGTAGATAGCATCACGGTACTACACAGAGTAAGAGACCAAGATAGACTGGACGGAGCATCGAACTTCGCAGTCTGGAAGGCCAGAATCTTATCAGTGCTTGACAGGAATCGTGTCAAGAACTTCGCCTTGAAGGTTATAGCTATCCCAGTCGACCCTAATGATAATGACAAGTACGAAGAGGCGATGGCGAGGGCTAAGTGCATTATCCTTGACAGGGTCAAGGATCATGTGGTACCACATATAGCCAAGAAGGAAATGGCAGTTGAGATGTGGGAGGCTCTCAAGAACCTGTACCAGCATACTTCTGTGTAGAGAAGAATGTTGCTCGAGAACCAGATGAGGTTGTATCAGATGAAGAAGGGTCAATCGATTGACTCCTTCCTCGGAGGACTGAACGAGATCTGAGATCAGTTGACTGCTATAGGAGCGACACTAGATTAGGAGCTTATGGTGAGGACAACCTTGAATGCTGTCTCAGAAGAGTGGGAAGTGTTTGTCCAGAGCATCCTGGGCAGAGGGACTCTCCTACCTTGGGACAAGATGTGGGCAGCTCTTCGCCAGGAAGAGATCAAACGACAGTCAAAGACAGGTAGCAGCAGTAAAGGGATCAAGGTCAAGTAGGAGGAGGATGTGGCCCTAGCATTTGAGGGAAAGTAGGAGAAGATGAAGAAGAAATATCTCTCCAAGATCAAGTGCTTCCACTGTGGGGAGATGGTTCATTATGCGATCCAGTGCCCAAGGAAGAAGAGTAAGGGAGAGTCTTCTGAGACTAAGGCAGCGCCAACACGGGCAAAGAAGGAAGTTTTGACAGACGATAATCGTGCCATGAGTGCACACGCACCACTTGACCGGAAGTGGGGAGACATAGACACAACCTCTGAGACTCAACCAAATTCCGCGACACAAGACACATAATCTAGTATGATAAAAATACATAAACTCAATAACACTAAGACTCACCTAAGACCTTATCAGAGGATCCCACCCTAGGTTTGGGGGATGCTTGGGAGAAAAACTCTACTAATTATTCATGTTTAGAAACACAAATAATCTAGGGAGGTTAAAAAAATCCCTAGAGTGAAATCCTTTGTTAAGAATCAAAGGCTTACCTAGGTTTTATTACATGGCTTTAGAATCATACTAGAATCATTTTTACAATAAAATTGCAAAATTTGGGATTACAATGATTTTAATGACTTAATTTGTTTTTGTTCACTGCTGTGTACTCTGCTACTTGGAACTATCGACATGTATATGGTCAACATCTAGCTCTACATGGGGACACATTGCTTTAGTGAAGGAATGTGAGAATCCAGAATCTGCATCCAAGAAAACAAAGTAACATCAGGTAGATATCTATTCAAATACAAATTAAAATCATCATATAGTATCATCAAGTGTTGGAATATAAATTTTTTACTCTAACAATGTGATCTAAAGACATAAAACACAAATGTTGAAATGAAGTCCTACTCTAATGATAGAAATAAAATCTAATCTAGGAGAATAGGGTTAGAGATACAATATAAAGGATGCCCTATGGCATCAGATGTCATCTTTGAAGTCCAATCTGAAGAACTTGTCTGCTCACAAGTGAATTCATTGGTTGCTTTTCTGATGTACCTTGTTGAATCTTGACCTTCTTAGGATGATGAAGTATTCCAACGCCGTATGGTGTAGATTTATCAATTTTTTTTACTCTTCCTTTTGTTATTGGTGATCGATGATGTGGAATCTTGGTCACTTTCTTTCATAGTCTCAAGAAGCTTAGTCAATATTGTGCTATAGTCTTTGAACGATCCACTGACATCTGCATTGTTGGGTTTCCTTGGATCCTCAACATGATACCTTCTTTCAACCTCCCTGTAGAGCCTGGCCATATCCCCCGTAGTTGAAGGGATAGTAGCATAAGATAAGTCTAACTAAATGCAAACTCCAAGATCAACTACAAATTTTTGAGATAAAATCATTCCCCATACATCAGTACATCTATAATAGGAGTGTCCATAGTAATCATCTTGTACGGATATGCTGCCAAGTACACTTGTAAATATTTGATGACACCAAGAACTTTAATCATCTTTGAATCCATGGAGCATATATTGTGGTAAGCCCTTGATATCCTTAGATTTAACCATTCCATGACTTTCTTAGTCATAACATTGGTTGAAGCCCCTGGGTTCAACATACAATTATGCAACAAGAGATCATTAACCATTAAAGTCATGATGAAAGGCTGATGATCTTCATTTGTCATATAACAGTTTAGGTCTTTTATCTTAATTTTTTCATTCTTGGAGTGTACATCAACTTATGCCGATAGCTTTCAAGAATTTTTCTCTTTGAGATGGAATCTTCAAAACTTCGAGGACAAGAACAAATTTGCATTATTGATCCGTGTGACCCAATCAATTTTCAAACTAGAATGATAAGTTTTAGAAGTGATTTGTTCCTTGCTCTGATCTTTGTTTTTCTTGCGATAACTGTATCCCTTACTTTTCGCAATTTCCAAGATTTGTTCTTGAGATGGCTTCTCTCCATACAATTATGTAATTGGATCCTTTTCATCACTGAAATTATTTATGGCATAATATAAAGGTAGTATTTCCATATTTTCTTCTATAGGCAAGTGAGGATGTTGATTGATTACATTAATTTGCTCACTTGTTCCCACTTGTCCATCATCCAGGATTCCTTTTGCGATAGCACCAGAGTTCTCTTCATGGAAACTTTCACAAGGTCTACAATATGGCAAAGGTTGATCAACAACATTTGTGGATTGAAGCGAATTCGACAATTTTTGTTCATTTGGAGAGGTCCTTTTTTGCCACCCAATAGTATTGTTATTAATATTTCTAGGTTGAAAACTTTGAGCTTGTGATTTTTCCATTTGGATCAACCTAGCCTGCATGGCATTCATTTCTCTAGCATGTTTGATTTTCATATCCTTAATTAATTGAGTCAACTCTTTAATAGGGTCGTGGTCAACTTCTTTAATCTCTTTCCCTTTAGGTTCACGTGGCTTGATTTGACCTCTATCAAAGCCTAGAATCTCATATTTCCTAGACGCTTTCTTGCCCTTTTCTAATTCCTCACCTAAGGTCTGAGTAGTCTTATAATCAATAGGCTTAGCACGTCTTAACTCGTAAGAAGTGTCAACATTAAATGCATCAAGGTAATATTCAAGAAGGGACTTATCGGTGGGTTTATGAGCTTGGTGCATTTCTTTAACAATACCATTAAACCTTTTATTGAATTTTCCTATAGTCTCATTGTCTTTCTTCTTTATATTGTTGATAGCTCTAAGTAAATACCTTCCTTCTCTCTTATCTTTAAAAACATCAATCAGGGTTCACAATGAATCAAATGAGTCAGCAGGCTTTTCCATAAACCTGTCTAACTCATCTTCCTCCAAAGAGAGAACAAAGAGCTTCATCTTTACATCCTCATGATTATAATTATCTCTGCTAGTTTATCTACCCAAGAAAGTCTTAAAAGCTCTGAGGTAATCATCCACATTAATCGCACTATTTCCTTGGAAAGAGGATAATTTGTCGATACCATGCTCTGGAAGATCATGAGGATGACCCTGTATATTAGCAAAGTTACAAGGGGCGAACAAGTGCATGATGTCTTGCTCAACTGGGTTAGGAAAGAGAAAATGGATGTCAGAGAGAGCTTCCTATCCAAGAAAAACAAGATGTTTACTAGAATGTAGCTTGTTTATTTGAACTCTAAAGGTCTTTTCAGGATCCGGAGCGGGATATGCAAAGCTACCTGGGTTTCTTCTAGTATACGCTTTTGTGAAAGGATGAATAAGTGGAGTCGCCACTCAAACAAAAAACTAACCCCGGGCACGCTAGATGCTAGTTATTAGAAGGAAACCAAGAACAAGAAATTTGTCCCAGTGAAGAATGTCGAGAATCAGGGACAGTAAACTCTATCCCCGACAACGACACCATAAATGTTGTCACGTGAAGTGTACATCCAAGGTGGCAACACTCAGAGCAGGGGTTGTCACTTTGACCCTGCTCACTCCGTTTAAGCTATCTCCTAAAAGCAGGGTAAAGGGGTTAGTCCCTATGGGTGAAAGGATGAGAATCAACAATTTTAGGAGATACAAATGAATATCCTAAAAACTTGATTTTAGATTATATGGCAAGTGAGATTAATGAGCACAACCAATTAGACTACTGAGATATATCAGTGATAGAGCAGTGCCTTAGAATTTAGGAGATACTTGCACAACAATGATTAATATGTCAAGTTATTGGATAGGCAAATGCTGCAAAGATAATATGCAAAATCTATCCTAGATGTGATGCAAGATCTAATCTAAATGTGAGGTGTAGGATCTTGGTTATTTTTAAGTTAAATGTCTATTCTAGGTGAAGCCTTCTCCTCAATTATTTTGAAGCTAGTCACAAACAAAGTTGTAGAGAGAAGTGTTGGGAAGGAGGCAATGGTCTCATTAACGATACCTCCCTAGGACCTCTAACCACCCAAGTGCCTCCGTTCCTACAAGGGACTTCTAACAAGAGAACCGCAAGATCACCTGTGTTAAAACTTAACTGTGAATGGGGTTCTAACTTCTCAATTTGAATGAAGAAGGTGGCCCCAATTTGGAGTTAAATTTTAAATATGCAATTCTACTCTAGGATGAGAATGCAAGAGATGAGGCACTTAGAAGTGCTTCAATGAGATAACAATGATAAAATGCTCCAATGACAACAAGATAAGATCACTTCTAACCAGTATGTCAAATATCACTTTGTCAGTTAAGAAACAAATAGAGAAGCACCTTAATGTTACTCAATGAAACAATTATAGCAAGATCTCTTTATAACTTATGTTTGCCTATTAGAATTTCTCTTTCAATTGTTAAATTCCAATTTAGAACAAGAGAAGACTTTCATGATTTGCAAGAGCACAACTATAGGCAATTAGATGAGATTGCTAACAGTGAAATTAGTAAATGAAGTGCAAAAAAAGGATTCAACCATGCGATGCAATTTGCAAAACATTTATGCAACTAAAGTCTAACCATGCACAATAAGATGCAAAAAATCAAATGCAACTAGAGAGAAGAAACAAGGAGGATTTAGTAACCAAACAAGGCTATCCTCAAGATGAATGCAATCTGCTATTTAATACACTTCTTAGCACATAATGGTTAACTCAGGAATGAGATGAATGCAGCGGATCTTGACAGATATCACTGTCAATTAGATCAGCCCACTGTCCACAAGAGATCAGTCAGAAAATTGTTCTCAAGATGCCAAAGTTTACTGATCAATTCTAGTGCTGGATGCAAGGTAAAATTGTCAATATCATACCACGGAAGAGTGATATTAGACCTCTGCAAATTTATATCAGACCTCTGCAACAACCTAAGTCACAAAATGATAGCAAAACACCAATGATTAATCTTGCAATTGTTATATGTTACTTACTGCTGTTTTTTAGACTTATTATTGTTTGTTTTTAGAGTGATTAGGTCACTGAATACTTTGCTTCATCTCTGATTGTGTTATGACAGTCAGCAAAGAGACAGGGTGGGAAAGTAACAAGGCCCCAAAACCATGTGGACTCCTCTAATGATTGATACACCAAATTAGGAACCCAAGAACAGTTTGAAGTATGCAATGAAACTCCTCCAAAATCAAATGTTAAGCCTGCAACCACATGTGTTAGCTTGAGAAATGACCAAATCAGACCTTCAAACCCTCACAGCTAGGGCGAGAGAGGCCTTCTGGGCCTGCGGCCAAGCCAAGGTGACTGATATGCCAAGTTTAACCCCTCAAAAATTGTTTTTTTTGGACCCCAAACAAGTAGTGAAACCCTTCCAAGTACCTGCAATCACAAAGGCGTTAGCCCTAAACTATTTGCAACAATGAATTGGGCCTCAATTGCTAGTGGGCAGGCTTATAAAGCCCTTTAGGTCTTGCAGCTAATGTGAAGAGGGCCTTTAGGCCTTGTGGCCTGTTGAAAAATGTGTATCTAGGTTCAGTATTCATAAATATGAAATGTACTTTTGATTCTTGTATATTGTAAAATGAAAGAAAAATTATTATTATTATTTTTGGAGCATGGGTTTCATGCTCATGGTCTTTTATTTTTAGGTCAAGACCCATTCAGTGCTTCTAGGGTTTGTCCTAGGTCAAGAAGTCAAAAGAGTCATTGTCATAAGTTGAAGACCCCATCAGGCACATTGTAACTTGTAAATAAAATTATTTTAAAAAAAAAAGTCTTTCGGTAGAAATCACATAAGAGAAATTTTTGGCCGACACGTTTCGAACCAACAAGTGTGGTTCATCATCAGGACCAGATGAAGAGGCAGACCATGGCAAAGGCTTAAATAGAGAGCAATGTAGAGACCATAATTTCAAGTAACGACTATATTTGAACAATAATATTTAAATTATGATATTAATTTATTATTAAAAACAAATATTATTAAGTAACAGCTATATTAAACGGCTAGTTTTTGAAAAATAATATTTAAATTATGATATTAATTTATTAAAAACAAATATTAATAAGTAATGACTATATTAAACGGCTAGTTTTTGAAAAATAATATTTAAATTAATTTATTAAAATAAAATATTATTAAAAAAAAAAAAACTAATAAGAATCAAAAAATCAAAGTCAAACTCCAAACAAGGAGGGAAGTAAAAAATTATAAAAAGGAGTCAAGACCCTAATGGAGACAAGATCATTTAATAAATATAAATAATTAATAGAAATAAAATAAACTAAAATAAAAATAATTAATGGAAAATAAATAAAATAAAACAAAAATATACACAAGTCAAAAGAAATATATATATATATATATATATATATATATATATATATATTCAAAGAAAAGTAATCAATAAATAAAATAGGGTCAACAATAAAATATGGGGTTGAGGCCCATTAAACAAATAAAAAAAATACTAAAAGGAGTTAAGAACGAATATGATGATAAAATACTTAAGAAAACACGAAGGATCAAGAATATAAACTCTAATGAAGAATAAATCAACAACAAATACTATAAAAAGGACACCAATACTTACATAGATAAATAAACAAACAAAATAAATCCCAAAAAGAAACCTAAAAAACTAGGAGGACAGGATAGGGACCCAACTTCTAATAATCCAACCATTGTCTCTACTCAAATTATTGGGCCTTTTTGTGATTTCTAGGGCCTTTTTTGGATTATTAGTAGAAGTTGGGTCCCTGTTCTGTCCTCCTAGTTTTTTCGGTTTCTTTTTGGGATTTATTTTGTTTGTTTATTTATCTATGTAGGTATTGATGTCCTTTTTATAGTATTTGTTGTTGATTTATTCTTCATTAGAGTTTATATTCTTGATCCTTCGTGTTTTCTTAAGTATTTTATCATCCTATTCGTTCTTAACTCCTTTTAGTATTTTTGTTATTTGTTTAATGGGCCTCAACCTCGTATTTTATTGTTGACCCTATTTTATTTATTGATTACTTTTCTTTGAATATATATATATATATATATATATATATATATATATATATCTTTTGACTTGTGTATATTTTTGTTTTATTTTATTTATTTTCCATTATTTATTTTTATTTTAGTTTATTTTATTTCCATTAATTATTTTTATTTATTAAATGATCTTGTCTCGATTAGGGTCTTGACTCCTTTTTATAATTTTGGACTTCCCTCCTTGTTGAGTTTGACTTTGATTTTTGATTCTTATTAATACCATAATTTAAATATTTTTTTCAAAAGTTAGCCATTTAATATAAACGTTACTTAAAAATATTTGTTTTTAATAATAAAGTAATATCATAATTTAAATATTATTGTTCAAATATAGCCGTTACTTGAAATTATGGTCTCTACATTGCTCTCTATTTAAGCCTTTGACATGGCCTGCCTCTTCATCTAGCCTTGATGATGAATCACACTTGTTGGTTCGAAACGCATCTGCCAAAAAATTCTCTTATGTGATTTCTACCAAAAGACTTTTCTTAATTCATTATGGATCACAGAAGCCTGAATTCAAAAATTATTTTTGTTAGTAAAAGTGTCAAAATACCCTTCAAGACCAAATTGGCTTGGTAGTTGGGAAGTCGGCCTAATTTGAGGAACCACGTCCACCTTAAGAAGCCTATATAAAGGAGGAAACTCGACCTCCTTGGAACACATTCATTACTCACTCATTTAAGTGAAGGAGGAAGAGGAAGAAGGCAGCGAAAAAGGAAGAGGATGAAGAAGACTTGTTTCTAGGCTATTTCTGTCTCTCACACATGTGAAGGAAGGCTAGGGTTTTCTTTTGCAGGTTCGATCTTCAAGAGAGAAGAGAAAGAAGGTCAGCAAAGGTCACATTGAGTCATCCTCAAGCACTAAAAGAAGGAGAAAAGCCAAGCGAGGGTCGAGGAAGCCTTGGAAAGGAGGAACAAACTCACACATGTGGCAACAATGACTGGTGGGGGGGCCGAAATTTCATATCGGCAGTAGAGGCTAAAATTTTGAAGCTGGAAGTCAAAGTTGTGCTGTTGGAAGAGATTTGACTAGGTTTGACTTGGACAAGGGAAGCACATCATCCAGAAGGGTTGGACTTGTTCTTGGAGGGTAGTGGTCTTGGTCTAGAGGTCTTCGAATTCATCAATTGAAGAATCTATAAGAAGAGAAGATATTTGTGAGTATTCCTCTAAAGTGGAGAGGTTTTGGCCCTAGCTTGTCGTCCATGTGAACTTTGGCACAAAAATTTGATCATCTCCACTTCAAAATCCTTCCAACTGTCAGTTCAATAGTAGATGGAATCCCTGAACGGAAAGAAGATCACGAAGGAGTATGCGAGGGATGTGCATTGGGTAAGAACACCAAGAGACCATTTGGAAGCAGTGCTTCAAGGTCAAAAGAAATCTTGGATCTTATTCATTTCGATGTCTGTGATCCTATGACTCCTAAATCACTTGGAGGTCATCTATATTATGCCACATTCATAGATGACCATTCAAGGAAAACTTGGGTTTACTTAATTAAATCCAAGGATGAAGTATTTACCAAATTTCAAGAATTCAAAGCTGAAGTAGAGAACCTTACAGAAAGAAAGATCAAGATATTAAGATATGATAATGGAGGAGAATACACATCCAAGGAAATTATAGCCTCCTGTAAGGTATCTAGGATTAAAAGGGAGTTGATAGTCCCATATAATCCTGAACAAAATTGAGTTGTAGAACAAAAGAATCGGTCCATTGTAGAAAGTGTAAAGGCCATGCTACATGATCAAGATTTACCGAAATTTCTGTGGGGTGAAGCTACGAAGACAGTTGTATACAAACAAAATTGAAGTCCCCACATGTCACTAGATAATCAGACTCCCGAAGAAGTATTCACTCGAAAGAAACCATTTGTAGATCATCTCTGAATTTTTGGTTGTCCTGTCTATATTCATATATCTAAGGACAAAATAAAGAAGTCGGATCCATCAGGCATGAAGGGAACATTTGGTTGCTACAATAACTCTTCTAAGGCCTATAAGATCTACATAAAGGAAGGACACCGAATAGAAGTTAGCTAAGATGTGATATTTGATGAAAGTATTGCATTCAAGAAATCAAAGGATCTCCCTATGGACTCTGATGATGAAGAACTTCCAGTATTTGAAGAGGAAGTTACTAGGGAGGAAGAAGAATCAAATCATGAAGATGAAGGTCCCAGTGAACCTATACAACTTGTGGTAATCCCCGAAACTAGAAAGAGACCTAATTGGTTGAAGTCTACGCACGCTACTTGATGCAGGAGGTCATGGAGCAGTTCAAGGCACATTCAGGGGAAGCAAGAAGCCCAAATGATATTCAAGGTATGCAGCCTATATGATGAAATTGATAGAAGCAGAGCCATCCACCTTTGAAGAAGCTGCCATACACCAAGAATGGAAGGATGCCATGAATGAAGAGTATTAATCGATAAAGAAACATGGAGTTTGGGAGATCGTACCTAGGCCTGAAGACATATCTGTGGTAACTTCCAAATGGCTCAACAAGATTAAACATGTAGCAGATGGAAGTATTGATAAATATAAGGCAATATTTGTGGCTAGGGGCTTCTCTCAACAAGAAGGCATCGATTATGAAGAGACATTTGCTCCAACAGCAAGGTATACAACTTTACGTTCATTGGTGTCTTTGGCAGCATCGATGCGATGGAACATCCACCAAATGGATGTCAAGATTGCATTCTTGAATGACACAATTGACGAGGAAGTCTATATAGAGAGTCATATGTTTGTAGATTGACGAAGGCATTATATGGCCTCAAGCAAGCACCAAAGGCATGGTATGCTAGCGTTAATTTTAGATAACAATGGTATGTTCTATGCTTTAGCACAATTTACTTCAATGTTCCTTAACAACCCAATGACAATTTCCAAGTAGCAATCACATTTAAACACATTGATAGTACATGCAGATAGAACGTAAAAACATGTGCAGAATACAGTCCAAGACAAGAGGACACAAGTTTTGGCGGATGTCAGGGGAAAACCCCAATGTGGGGAAAACCCTTTGATCAAATCTTCTTATTATTATTCAATAGTTCAGCAGAGAGAGTACATAAATCAAATTCACTTACCCAATACATAGTCAAAACAACCCTATCAAAATCAACAGTCAACAACAGTCAATTGCAGCCCTAACTAGAAAGTCAACGTTGGTCAAATCAACACCAAAATGTCCTCCAAGAAGTTCGGTCAACGACAGTCTAATTCAACCTTCAAAGAGAATGAAAGTCAACACAAAACAGTTATGTCAAACCCAGTCAAAGGAGAGAGAAACACTGCTGTTATTTATGCGGTAAAATATTAAGTCAACGTTGAAGTCAGCTTGCCCAAAACACCTCGAAATTTGTGCCTAGCAACTCGGCCTAGAGAAATCAGAATTCTACCTTGAAGATTGAAGTCAAACTTGGTCAAATCAACCCTGGTCAATGTTGGTTTATTTGTTATGAAACCAGCTCACAAGAAGATAGAAAAGAGAGATCCACGCCTTAGAATTCAGCCTCTTCGAGGGGGGCAACCTCCTTTACATTACATAAATGAACAATTCTTGGATGATACAAATGAAAATACCTGCTTTCTATATATAGGAGTCTAAGTGGTCCCAATACAATCAAAGCCTACATAACAATAATATTGTAGGGCACAACAATAACAATAGTGGGCTTCTATGTGGCACAATAGTAACAATATGGGCACTACATGGGTACATCAATATAAATAAGGGGTATAACTACAATAGTAATGGGGTAATCACTAGTATTATAGGGACCCAACATGCCCCTCTCCTTCAAAAAAGTGTTGTCCTCAACGCTTGAGTAGTTCAGGATACTTCTGCATAAAATTCTCGTCCTCCCATGTGGAATCTTCAGCGGATAAGTTCTTCCACTTGATAAGGTACTCTGAAATTGATCGATTTCGTAGCTGTCGAGTTCTTGTTTCTATAACTGCTTCCGGTTCCAATATAATTTTTCCTTCTTCGTCAAGTTCTGGCAATATTGTTTGAACTGGGAGCTTGTCGCCTATAACCTTCTTTAAGCATGAAACATGGAAAACTGGGTGCAATCGAGAACTGCAGGAAGCTCCAATTTGTATGCCATAGTACCAATCTTTTGCAACACCTTGTACGGACCATAATACTTTGGTGATAATTTATTATCCTTCTTAGCTTGCTTGAGGGACATTTGCTTATATGGTTGTAGCCGTAGGAATACCCAATCACCTACATCAAAACTTCTTTCACTGCGATGCTGATCTGCCTGTTGTTTCATTCTATTCTGTGCCAACACAAGGTTATCCTTTAAGAGTTGGAGGACTTGTTGTTGATGTTCGATGTGATGTTCCACTGCCTGAACCTTAGAATTTTCTCTTAAATATGATGTGATGGATGGTGGTTGATACCCATAAAGTGCCATAAATGGGGTCATTTTTGTTGCTGTATGAAAGGAAGTGTTATACCACCATTCAGCCAGAGGCAACCATTTGACCCATTGTGTCTGTTTATCAGATACAAAGCAACGAAGGTATCCTTCCAAACATTTGTTTACTATCTCAGTTTGCCCATCAGATTGAGGATGATAAGATGAGCTATGAGCTAACTGAGTACCAAGACAAGAAAATAATTCTGTCCAAAAATTTCCAGTGAAAATGGGATCTCTGTCACTTACAATAATCTTTGGGTTTCCATGTAGCTTTTGAACTGTTTCCATAAATGCAGTAGAAACTGTACTGGCTTTAAATGGATGTGATAATGCACAAAAGTGTGCATACTTCGTAAGTCTGTCAACTACCACCATGATGACACTCTTTCCCTCAGACTTGGGTAAACCTGTGATAAAATCCATTGAAACCTCCTCCCAACGTTGGCTTGGAATGGATAAAGGTTGTAATAGACCCGGTGTCTTAATTGTTTCAACTTTATTTTGCTGGCAAACCAAACATTCCGCCACAAACTTTTGAATATCTGATTTAAGGCCATCCCAAAAAAATTCCTTCTTAACCCTGTGGTAAGTTTTTAAAAATCCTGAGTGCCCTCCTAAGGGAGAAGTGTGCAATTCCATAAGAATCTTTTGTTTTAGCTGGGAATTCTTACAGAGGTATAAGCGATCTTTGTACCATAACGAATCATTTTTCCAGCTAAATGTATCAGAAGTACTGGAATCTTGTTGTAGCTTTTGAATAAGTGCCCACACTTCTTCGTCGTTCTTCCATTCCTCCCTTGCTTCGTTTATCCAATCTGGTTGGATAATAGAAATGGCACACAACAATGCTTCCACATCCTCATCCTTTCTTGAGAGTGCATCTGCCACCACATTTTGCTTCCCTTTTTTGTAGATGATTTCAAAGTCATAACCCAACATCTTTGTGACCCACTTTTGTTGCTCTTCAGAGGATAATCTTTGTTCTAAAAAGTATTTAAGGCTATCATGATCTGTTTTTACCTTGAAGTGTCTTCCCATTAGGTAGGGTCGCCATTTCTTAAGTGCATGGAGTATTGCCAACATTTCCTTCTCATAAATAGCTTTTCTTAAAAACTTTCCCTTGATTGGACGACTTTCAAAAGCAATGGGTCTTTCATCTTGCATTAGAACAACACCAATTCCATTTCCTGAAGCATCACATTCCACAATAAAGGTTTTTGTGAAGTCCGGCGTAGCTAAGACCGGTGCTTGGCACATTGCCTCTTTAAGATGTTCAAAGGCCTTTGTTGCTTCCGAATTCCATGAAAATGAATCTTTCTTCAATAATGTTGTTAGAGGTGCCGCTATTCTCCCATAATTCTTAACAAACTTGCGATAATACCCTGTCAACCCAAGAAATCCTCGCAGATGCTTTATGGATGTGGGGATTTTCCATTCCTTAATGGCTTTAATTTTGCTAGGGTCTACCTTAACTCCTTCATGAGATACAATATGACCCAAATATTCCACCTCCTGGACTCCAAAGAAACATTTGGATCTTTTTGCATATAATTGTTTCTCCTCCAATAGTTGTAACACCCTGTCAACATGTTCAACATGATCCTTCCAAGACTTGCTGTAGATTAGTATATCATCAAAAAATACTAACACAAATTTTCTAAGGAATGGTTTGAAAATTGAATTCATCAAACCTTGAAATGTTGAAGGTGCATTGGTAAGGCCAAAAGGCATGACCAAAAATTCATAATGACCCTCATGAGTTCTAAATGCTGTTTTCGGAATGTCTTCAACCTTCATTCTAATTTGATGATATCCCGAACGAAGATCCAACTTGGTGAAGTAAATTGATCCATGCAATTCATCCAGTAATTCATCAATAACAGGAATGGGGAACTTATCTTTAATAGTGAGCTTGTTGAGCTCCCTATAATCTGGACACATGCGCCATGATCCATCCTTCTTGTGCACCAATACTACTGGAGCTGAGAAAGAACTTTGACTCGGTTGAATTATACCAGCCTCTAGCATTTCTGCAACCATACGTTCAATTTCACTTTTTTGGACATATGGATATCTGTACGGCCTGATGTTTGGAGGAACACTTCCTGGAATCAGATGAATAGCATGATCATGATCACGCATAGGTGGGAGACCTTTGGGAGTATCAAATACCTTGGAATGATTGTCCAAGACTTTTTGGAGATCTGGAGAAATAGATGATTCCAATGTGGAAACATCTAGTGAACATAATTGTGCAATTACACCTCTTTGCTCCTTTTTTAGAAGCTTTGTCATTCCATTAGAGCTGATTATCTTTCCTGGTTTCCCTGCAATACCCCTTAATTCAACTTCCTTTCCTTCCACAGAAAATTTCATGAAAAGTTCTTGAAAATTAAAAGCTATTGTACCCAAGGATTGTAGCCATTGGACTCCTAGTACAACATCAGCACCTCCCATTGGAATGGAAAGCATTGGGCTAGTCAATACATATTCTCCCATGGATAGCTTGATATTATGGCACTTTCCAGAACAATTTATTGTTCCTCCATTTGCAATCATCACTTGACACTCTGGAGCTGGATATAGGAAGCAATTCAATTCTTTTGCTACCCTACAATGAATAAAATTGTGGGTGCTTCCTGAATCAATCAACACTATTACCTTTTTCTTCTTGATTTGTCCTTCTATCTTGATGGTTTGAGGAGTGGTAATTCCCGCCAATGCATTACAAGATATGGTCGGATTTTTTTTTCTTCATCTAGGCTTTGTTCCTGGAATATATCCTCTTCTTTTGACCTTTCTTGCTCCTTTTCTTCTTCCTCTTCACAATCTATGTAGAATAATTTCTTCTCAGCACATTTATGACCTTTTGTGTATTTGCTATCACAATTGTAACAAAGCCCTTTTGCTCTTTTTTCTTCCAATTGTTGTGGTGTCAACCTTGTAGGTTGTGGAAGACTATGGGCAACAACACTTCCTTCTTTATAGTTGTGAATGGTATGCTTCCTAGTTGCCATAATTTTGCTTTCCATTTTTCTTGCTAACCTGAATGCCTTCTCTAATGAATCAGGTTCCCAAAGGCGCACATCATGTTGGATATTATCCTTTAAAGACCCTATGAACACATCAATCCTATGCTCTCTGGAATATCTTTTACCCTTATGTTCAATTTTTGGAACTCCTCAATGTGCTCCATTATTGAACCCTTTTGTTTGAGACTTATCAATTGGCTAAAAAAAGTGTTGCTTTTTGTATCCTCATAATGTGCTATTAATTCTTCCGTAAAAATGGCCCAAGTGATAAATGGTTTACGAGAACAAAGCCATTGATACCATACAAACTGATTTGGTTCCAAATATAAAGTTGCCATACGTACCTTTTGTGTGTTTTGCACATTATTGAGATCGAAGAATTGCTCCATCTGTAATATCCATGTGGCGGGATCCTTGCCATCAAACTTCCTCATATCGATTTTTGGAACATGGTGAGTCTTTGATCCAACATTAGAGTCTATGGAATCATGATTAACATTTCTTTTGTTCTCATCATGAGTTTCCTTTACTACCTTTTCACCATTAGTAACCCTTTCTTGTAGCAACTTCTTCAATTCTTCCATGTTTGTATTCAAATCTATCTTCAAATTTGCCATCGAATCCTCCATCTTAGCTTCCATGCCCTTTATCTTAGATTCCACGCCATTTACCTTAGATTCCACGCCACTTATCTTAGCTTCTGTTAGCTTTTGTGAGCGTGACATTTGTTGCACTTGTTCTTGTAATTTTGATATATCATGTAGCATTTCTTCTTCTTCTTCATGAGTCATGCTAGAGCTTTCAGGTTCCTTACTAGGTGTTTGCATTTTCTTTCCTCGGGGCATCAGTTACCGATAATAATGCTTTACTATGCCCTTTGACTTCCGTTAAACCAAGCTTATACAAAAATTAAAAAAAAACTACACACCTTTTTTCACTTTATAGAAGCCTGATATTGAATCTGATGTATCTCTGTAATTTCGGATCATCCAATTCTGAAATTGCTACCTGTAGTAGCCTTCTGCGTCCTCTTTCCAATGCCACAAGTCTGAGCCAAATTGGATTCTCCAAGGAAGAGTTATGTGAAATCTCCCACGGTGACTTGCTTTTAGACTGGTTCAGTAGAGCGAAGTTGTACGATGTGCCACAAGTCACTGTTTCGACCTCTGGATCTGAAAATCACCCACAAGAAACTACAGTCCGTCCTCTTTCTGTACCTTCTTACGAAACTTCAATCCGATGCTCAGAAAGAAAGTTATGACGATTTTCCCCAGGTCACCTGTTTTGAGTGTAATTCATGAGTCATCAAAAAGACCAACTTCCTGAGATCATATCTCCGAAAATATCGCGCGAAAATCTCTGAAATTCGGACCCAAGGTTCAGCACGATGTCTTCTCAAATGGGTTTTTTTTGCGACTTCTGAAATGTCACAGAAAAAAAGTTATAGCGAAAATGCCACGATGACCTGTTTGGAGCAGCGAAACCCTAGAATCCAAAGCTCTGATACCAAATGTTATGAAACCAGCTCACAAGAAGATAGAAAAGAGAGATCCACGCCTTAGAATTCAGCCTCTTCGAGGGGGCAACCTCCTTTACATTACATAAATGAACAATTCTTGGATGATACAAATGAAAATACCTCCTTTCTATATATAGGAGTCTAAGTGGTCCCAATACAATCAAAGCCTACATAACAATAATATTGTAGGGCACAACAATAACAATAGTGGGCTTCTATGTGGCACAATAGTAACAATATGGGCACTACATGGGTACATCAATATAAATAAGGGGTATAACTACAATAGTAATGGGGTAATCACTAGTATTATAGGGACCCAACATTATTTCTCTGAAATTCAGCCTGTGCTGTCCTAGAAAAATTCGACCTCCTGCCATACGTGTGAAGAAGAGAGAGGCTATCCCCAAGCTGTATGAACCAATCACGAGAGGAGAGAGACAGAATGATGTGATGAGTGATGTCAAAATGAGGAGAGAGGTCACTCCTATTTATATAATTTGTTGAGGGTGTGGAGACACATTCATTGGGCTTCTTGAGCCTACATTTGACTGAGGCCGACCTTGATAATTTGTGCATGAGAGAGAATAAATTCAAAATTCCACTTTTGCTTGTCAGAATGAGATGATCTTTATATCAAAATTGGACCTCTTGAAAAGGGGAATCCAATGCAATAATCATCTCCATCATATGAGTTGTCCTAAGGTGGAATTTGGCCCTAGTTTCCAATTTTAACACTCCCTCTCAACTAGGGAGAATTCCACCTGCCAATCCATCTGCCATCATGTACCATCTCTATCATCACTGCCCTGCTCTGTTGAACCATGAAGTAATAATGAAGAAGAAGTGATTGAGAGTGAATCACAAGATCATACCACTCTCCACTGACAAAAGTTAGTCCTTGATCCCAGATCAAGTTGTTGAACACCATGCATCTTAGTCATTGGGAATATGGCAGTACACGATGCATCCATCGGTAGTGCTATGGTCCCTAACCACTTTTCCCAACTGATTGACCAGATGAGAGGTACTTCCCATGAGAAGGTGAACCACTCATCCTGCTCATATGCCATAGGAGAAGGTGAACGACTCATCCTATGCATATGGCAATCGTAGGGGAAGGTGAACCACTCACCCTACATACATGTGTTCGTAATCGTAGGGGAAGGTGAACCACTCACCCTACAGACATGTCAACCATTAGGGGGTATCACAAGGGAAGGTGAATCACTCACCTTGTATCTAGCGCACCACTAGGGGAAGGTGAACCACTCACCCTATGGTCACTCATAGCTCCAAGAAGTACCCCAAGCCCCTAGGAGCTCTCAGAGCTTAGTGTCCAAGTCATACGAGACACTCATAGGAGGGTCGTTCCATGACTCCAAGCCTCTCTTGGAAGGTAAAGAATTTGACCTTCCCCAAAGGCTTTGTGAGAATGTTTGCGACCTGCTCATCTGTCCTGATGTGTTGCGACCTTATTGCTCCCCGTTGTACCATATCCCGGATAAAGTGGTACCTGATATCAATGTGCTGGGAGCGGTCTTGGAACACGAGATTCTCGGATAGGCAAATCCCATTTTAGTTGTCATAGAAGATCGCGGTGGTATCTAGCACATGCTCAAATAGCTCACAGAAGAGCTTCCTCAAACAAACAGCTTCACAACAGGCCATACTCGCAGCAATGTATTTGGCCTCGGCGGTGCTTAAAGCAACGGATTTCTGCTTCCTGATCGTTCGAGATATTGAAGCAGACCCCAAAGAGAAGCAACACAATCCACCACACTGCCAACCCAGTCAACATCTGAACATCCATGTAGGCACAAGTTCCCAACAATGTTTCTTAGTCCATAATGGAATGTGCCCCAGAGATATCTCAAGAGATTCTTAGCAACAATTCAATGAATGTGATGAGTTTCGACCATAAATTGACTCAATGTGTTCACATTGAAGCATATGTCAGGATGGGAGTTGACCAAGAACATTAGGGCCCCCAAAACTTGATGATACTCAGAAGGGTTCGCTAATCCGGGCTGAGCAGCACTTCCACATAGCTTCTTAAAGTTGAGTTCGATCGAAGTAGATACGGATTTGCAATCCACCATCCGACATCTCTCAAGCAATTTCACAATGTATTTTCCTTGAGAAAGGAAAATCTCTCCTGGCTTTTCCCAGATCTCTAGTCCTAGGAAGTAGTGCATCAGTCCTAGGTCCTTCATCTTGAATTCAAAAGCCAACTCCCTCTTGCATTGATAAATGAGAGGGTCATCACTTGTCATCATTTGTCAGAAAGAGATCATCCACATAAAGGACCAGAATGAGAGGCTTGTATTTTTCAACCTTGAAGTATAGGTTCAGGTCAACATCGCTCCTTGTAAATCCCAACTTCATAAGATAGTTATAAATCCTCTCATTCCAAGCCCTAGGGGCTTGCTTCAACCCATAGAGGGTTTTCTTGAACCTGCATACATGTGTCTTTTGATCTTGAACTTCGAACCCCTTAGGTTGTTCTACATAGACTTCCTCCTTAAGTGAGCCATGCAAGAAGGCAATTTTAACATCCATTTGGTGTAGGCTCCATCCTTGCGAGGCAGCAAGGGCTATGATTGAACGGAGGGTGTGTTAAAATTGGAAACTAAGGCCAAATTCCAAGTGGGTCATATTATTTATGGCAACTGATATTTTTCTTGGATTCCTCTCATCGAGAGGTGTAGGATTGATCTAAAGATCATCCGATTTCGATAAGTATTCATGGAGATATGAATTTATTTGTGTTATGGGACAATTTGGCAAAGTCGGCCAGCAACCAAATAACTCCCACTTGTGCTCAACGTTTTAGTATAAAAGGAGGTCACTTGATAGTCATTTAAACCAATGTTACTTGGGAGCGGGAGCGAAAGGGGGGAGCAGGAGTGACATTTTCAGAAGCTCCCGGTTTGGGAGCGAATCCCGGAGCGTTTTTATATATATATATATATATATTTTGATACATATGTCAACAAAAACATGTAGAATAATGAATTAGATATAAAAAACATAAGAAAACATAGATTGAACCATATAACAACAATCATCTAGAAGTTATAATCTTCATCAACCACGTCCACAAGTTAGTAACATAGTAACATACAACATGTTGAGTCTCATGATTTATCAATCTTAAAGTTTCAAGCTTTCAAAATTCAATATATAACATTTATCATCATTGATCACCAAAGTTGTACTTGTAAGCTAAGTGTAACCATTACAACAAATAATATCTAACATGAAATGAAATGTTATAAAATGAAATGAAATGAAACAACTTTCAACTTTCATGAAGCATCATATTCATAATTCATTACTAATGAGTTATAATTGCCAACTTCAAACTTAAATTGTCATATATTGTTTAAAAAAATATCATAATAAATATGAAAGAGTCACTAGTTATAAAAGCTACTAGAAACTAGAAAAGAGAAGTAAATATATTATCTATTTCTTATGCTTGGGCCTCTTGCCACCACGAGAAATGTCTAATTTTTTAGTCTTGTTGGAAAATCAGGATTTTTGTCATTAATATCACCCTCTAAGCATTAATATCCAGAGGTATCTTTGTCATTACCTCTGTATCTGTATAGGATCTTTGTCATTAATATCACCCTCTATGCATTAACATAAGATAGAAAAAGCATAGCATGTCAAGTCAAGATTTTGTTTGAGTGATGCATACATTTTTAGGAGGGTCATGATAGAGGAGTTCGACAACCAATGTCACTAACACCAAGGTACATAGAGGGATTGGTGTTCTTAATTAAATACGAGTTCCATACCCTAATACATGACAAAATTCAATGGAAACATTGCAATCCCCCAATCCTGAAATCCTGAAAAATTGATACGTCTGCTGGATTTTGAATGAAATCTTAAATTCTACTTTCTCCATATGAAATCCAATGAGGCAGGAACCACTCTCAAACATCCTGAGTCATTTCATGGTAATGTTAAAAATTTAAGTAAAATGATGAAAATGAAGATTAAGGAGAATGTCACTTTTACTTTAAGAATTTGACATTACCATGAATAGCATATCAATATTAGGGCCTAGAATTGATCATCCCACTCAAAAATTATTCGTTTCTTTAAAAAAAAATTGCATTTCGAACATTACTACGAAAAAAATTGCAAAAAAGGCAAAACGCTCTCGAAAAGACAGGGAGCGAAAATTTTTTTAGGGAGCGCGCTCCCGACCCGCTCTCGAGTCACTCTCGCCTGTAGCGCGGATTGGGAGCGGGATTGAGGGGGGGGTGGGCGCTCCCCCGCAACACTGATTTAGACACACACTACACTCTTGGTTTCTCTCCACTTGTTTTGGGTTTTAGTGGCAAGAGAAATCTAAGAGGATGAAGCCCTAAATGCAGGTCTAGAAGAGACCTACAACGCTGATCTAAATGTGCCCTAGCTGCTGTCATAAGGAAGCCCTAGCTGAAGTCATGAAGCCCTAGCCGCAGTCATGAAGGAGATCCGGCTGCAGATATAAGAAGCCCTAGTAGCTGTCCTATAGGAGATCTAGCTGCAGATATAAGAAGCCCTAGCAACTGTCTTGTAGGAGATCTGGCCGCAGTAAAGAGGCTCCTATACGCTGCCTAAAGAGGCTCCTATACGCTGCCTAAAGAAGCCCTAATATGTTGCCTCAAGAAAACTCTATTCGTAGTCTAGAGAGACCTAATCTTAGGTCATCCATTCACAGTCAGAAGTCCCTAGTTCGTTGTCCAAATGGAAGCCCTAGCTGCAGCAAGGAGAGGACTGGACAACATGGACATTTGAGGACTATTTCAGGGGTACGGTTAGAGGACAAAATGACTGATTGGAGGAGGCCAAGGCAAGGAGGGTTTGTTGGAGGGTGCAACAACTGTTTGAGGGTGACAAGTCCATGCATTGGGCTTGAATCTGCCCTAAAGGAACAACGTGACAGCTGCAACAAGGAGTATTCAGCGTGGAGAAATAACGCTGTTCTGAAGCTATTTCAGGAAGACTGTGAGGCTGTTTAGGAGGGCAGAGTTAGGGGAGCTTAGGATCAGATCTGTTGAGGTATCATTGGAGGATCAAGGATCATATTTGTGTTGCCTGGAAGCTACAGGAAGACTGTGTGTTAGGCCACAGGCCATAACACCACAGTCAAGGATTGTTTTGATGACTGTTAGATAGGACTGTCTTGAATAATGAAGGCTGCCCTATATGCCATTCAATGCAGCAAACAGAGACCCTAAATAGTCCTTGATGAAGGCTGTCCCATCTACCATCCAATGCAGCAAGATAATAAAAGCTACAATGAGATGCAGCATGATGGGCACAGTGAGGTACAGTATGAGGCAACACTGGTGGGTGCAGTATGATGATAAGGTACAACTTGATGATGCAGCACAGGGAGGTGCAACATGATGATAAGGTGCAACCGTATGATGTGTGCATCGTGGTAATGAGGTCCAACATTATGATTGAGTGCAAAACAGTGAGGAGCAGCATGGTGATGGAGTCACCTTGGATCAATGGAAGTAGTATGCCTTCTACTCAGCTCAAATCAACTACCTCATATGCTATCTTCTTAGAGAAGATCTCTGCTCTTATTTAGATAAGTCAAAAGGTTGACTTCTGATGTATATGTACTATCTCTCTCTCTGCTGAACTATTGAAGAACATATAAGAAGAATTGATCAAGGGTTTCCCCACATTGGGGTTTGTCCCTGGCTAGCGCCACATCTTGTGTCCTCTTGTCTTGGCTTGTCTTCTGCGATTTATGTTTATGTTCTATCTGCATTTTACTATCATGCTAAATGTGATTGCTAATATGGAATTGATATTGAGCTAATATGGAAAATTGAAGTAAATTTGCTATCAGCATAGAACATACATAAATTAACATTGCGGTACACCTTCCTTTTGAGAGAAGCCTCGAGCAACAAATCTAGCCTTGAACTTTTGAACACTCCCATCAGCTACATGTTTGATCTTGTAGAGCCATTTTGAAGTGACCACTGACTTGTCTTTGGGTTTAGGAACCAAATCCCAGACATCATTCTTCATGATCGACTCATACTCCTATGAAAATTTCTAAAATAGAAATCCTACTGCAGTGATTAATATGATTTCTTCTATTTATTACTTCAGAAATAAGATATCTACTGTATTCTTACAACAAATATCGAAACATATTCTACTGTAGCCTTCACAATTAAAATATTGTAGAAAGTAAATATAAGTAAAACATTGGCACATATACACACACAATGACAATTATTTTTGGACGATTGTCCTCGGAAAAACCCAATGCGGGAAAACCAGTGCAGCGGATGAAGGTTTTATTATTCTTCAACAAACATGTACAAATTACACCCAGCAGTGTAGAACAAGGCTTTTTGAGAAATATTTATAAATGTTCTCGAACAAGTATCTGACCCGAGAGAGAGGTTCCTCCACCTTTTGCATCTCTCTAGCTTTCCCAACATCACTTTCTTTGGCTTTTGGACTGGCTTGCGCAATGTCTGCGTCACTCAGGCTAGCGCTGCCTCTCCTAGCGTCAATCTGCCCAGCACTATTCCTTCCACTGCTCTGTGTCTTTGTCCTTGTCTCCCTGACTGATGTTGAACACTCTCTACCTCTCCTCCACCTGCAACTCTCCCTTTGAATCGATTTTCTCTTGCCGAACTTCGACCAGTGAGAAAATCGATTTTCTTGGGCAACTGAGTATCTACTTGGTGTGTTTTTCAAATGACCCTCAAACCCCTTCTTATATCTTCTTGTTGGGCAACCAACGACCTAGATTACATCTTAATCAAAGGCTGAGATTGTTTTGGCTTGATCCATGGCTTTTTTCTAGAAGTTTCACCCCTGATTGGATTAATACCCTTTAATATTAAATTTTCCTAAGTTTAGACTTAGGGTCCTCATTAAAAATATTAATTATTTTAATAAAATCACTTTTGGGTGGAATTTCCCAAAACGAATTCTGGGTTCTTTGGAATACTTGTGCCCAAGCCTCCCTGAAAAATTTGAGGCTTAGAGCACATCTGATGCTACCCCAAATCAATAGTCCCTCTTAGTGAGGAATGTGCTCTAACAATACACTACTACTGCACACTGCTTTGAGTTTGAAGCATCGTCCTCTGCGCTATTGATGTCTGACATGTTGTCCACCAACTACTGCGCTGCTGCTGCTACTGTATTGTCGCCTTTGACACTGCCACTATCAATGTTACACCTATACTACATCTCCCTCTTAATTGCTGCATCTGTGCAATTGTTGGCACTACCACTGCCAACCATCTTTGTACTGCAACCTGCTGCTGCTACTAAAACGAATTTCTAACCATACCCAACTGCTCTCTGAATTGAGTAAACTTAGCTCTTCCAAGAGCCTTTGTGAGTACATCAGCCACCTGCTCTCCTGTGGGAACATATTGTAGTTGTACTGCCCCATCAACAGTCCCTCTTAGTGAGGAATGTGCTCTAACAATACGCTACTACTGCACACTGCTTTGAATTTGAAGCATCGTCCTCTGCGCTATTGATGTCTGACATGTTGTCCACCAACTACTGCGCTGCTGCTGCTACTGTATTGCCGCCTTTGACACTGCCACTATCAATGTTACACCTATACTACATCTCCCTCTTAATTGCTGCATCTGTGCAATTGTTGGCACTACCACTGCCAACCATCTTTGCACTGCAACCTCCTGCCGCTGCTACTAAAACGAATTTCTAACCATACCCAACTGCTCTCTGAATTGAGTAAACTTAGCTCTTCCAAGAGCCTTTGTGAGTATATCAGCCACCTGCTCTCCTGTGGGAACATACTGTAGTTGTACTGCCCCATGCTGAACATAGTCTCTGATAAAGTGACAACGAATATCTATATGTTTCGACCAATCATGAAATACTGGATTCTCAGAGAGTTTGATGCAACTCTGATTATCGTAGTAAACCTTGGTTGCCTCCATCCTTTTTCTGAATAGGCTCACAAGCAATTTTTTGAGCCATATGGCTTCGCACATAGTTGTGCTAGCTGCCATATATTCTGCTTCTGCTGAACTCAGTGCTACCGATTTTTGCTTCCTGCTGCACCAAGATATCATCCCTAATCCAACACTGAAGCAGTACCCTGAGGTACTTTTTTAGTCTATTGAATTACCTGCCCAATCTGCATTGGTGAACCCATTCAAGTTGATATCCTCCCCTCTAGAGTACTTCAACCCATATCCAACTATTCCATGTACATACCTAAGTATGTGTCTTGCTGCTGCCCAATGCACCCTTTTTGGTTCCACCATGAACTGACTAAGAGTGTTGACAACAAAACAAATGTTTGGCCTAGTGTTGACTAGATACATAAGCGACCCAATGAGTTGTCTGTACAAGGTGGGATCTACTTCTTTATCCTCTGATGCATCTATTTTCTTCCAGTTGGTGATCATGGGAGTAGCCATGGGTCGGCAATCTTGCATTCTAAATCTCTTCAGAATCTCTGTAGCATACCTTCCTTTTCCAAGGAAGATCTCCCCATTCTTCTGCCAAACTCCCAACCCCAGAAAATAATGCATCAATCCCAAGTCCATGTCGAATTTGACTTCAAGATTCTTCTTGTAGTCCTGGATGAGCCTAGATGATCCAGTTAGGAACAGATCATCTACATATAGTACTAGATTAAGTGGCTCATTCTCTATTAGTAAATAGTAGAGATTGGGATCAACATCACTCTTGACAAATCCCAATTGCTGCAAGTAACTATCAATTCGACCATACCATGCTCTAGGTGCCTGCTTGAGCCCATACAGGGCTTTCTTTAACCTGCAAACATGAGACTTCTTCTCATGAGTCTCGACGCCTTCGATACACACCTCTTCTTCTATCACTTGTTCAAGACTGTTGTCTTGATGTCCATTTGGTGAATCTCCCATCCCATTTGAGCTGCTAGGGATATAACAAATCTAATAGAGGTGTAACGAGCAACTGGGGCGAAGGTCTCTTCATAGTCTATCCCTTCTTTCTGAGCATACCCCTTTGCTATGAACCTTGCCTTGTACTTCTCTATGCTGTCGTCTGCAACATACTTGATCTTGTAGATCCATCGTGATCCTACAACTGATCTATTTTTTGGTCTAGGTACTACTTCCTAGACATCATTCGTCATGATGGAGTTGTACTCTTCCACCATGGCATCCACCCATACTTGGTGTTGAACAGCTTCTTAAAAGCTAGAGGGTTCTCCAACTTGAGCTACCAATGCTTGGTATCTATCTAGTTGTCTACGCTGCCTCTTCTCGGCTCTAGGAGCTCCAACAAACTCCTTTGCGTCCCTTAGTGTTTGCCACACCTCTCCACTCATTCTACCACTGGTGGTGGGAGGCTCAACCAATTCTTCCTCCTGATCTTGTTGTTCCGTTTGTTGAGAAGCATATGTATTTCCTCCCTTTGAGGAAATACTGGTACTGGTCATTGTAGTCGAGCCAGGTGTATGCTCTCCTGCTTGTCCTTCTTGCTGCCCCTGCTGCTCTTGGACTAACGAAACATCTCCTGACTGATCTTCCGCAGACATTACACGAGATTTATTGAAAGCTCTTATCTTCCATGAACTTTGCATCCTATCTTACTACATTCTTCCTGCTACCTGGAATGTAGATTCTAATGCCTTTGAGGTCTCACCATATCCTACGAGATACCCCTTCTCTGTAGTTTGATCCAATTTGCTGTGCTTCTTGTCTGGAATGTGACAATAAGCCACACTTCCGAATATTCTCAAATGACCGACTTCCTGCTTCTTCCCTGAGAATACCCCTTTCAACATTCTCTTCCCTAATGCTCTATGAGGAGTTCTATTCTGAATATATACTGCCGTGTTGCAAGCTTCTGCCCGTAGATACTTGGGTAGATCTTGATCATACAACATGGCTTTGGCTACCCCAACAATAGTTCAGTTATTTCGTTCTGCCATTCCATTATGTTCTGGATTATATGGAGCTGTCCACTCTCTTTTGATGCCCTCCTTTGTGCAAAAATCTGTGAAATCTTTGTTTGTATATTCTCCACCATTATTTGAACACAATACCTTTATCTTTTTCCCTGTCATATTTTCAACAAGAGCCTTAAACTCTCAGAAACAATCAAAGAGCTCATCCTTGGTCTTTAAGAAATAGATCCAGGTTTTTTTGGAGTGATCATCGATAAAAGTGACGAAGTATTTGTGGACATAGGACCGCAGATATCTGAGTGTATTAATCTTAATACATCCTTTGCTCTATTGTTACTTCTGGAAAAAGCTGCTTTAATGTACTTTCCTAGCACACATCCTCTGCACAAGTCATCATGTTCACTACTTAGGACTAGTATCCCTGTAACAGTCTCTTTGAGCATCCTTAGTGCTCCATGGTGTAAGTGCCCCATTCGCCTGTGCCATAATTCATTTTGCTCCTTCTCACCATTATAGTTGCTGCCTATCAATGCCATTGGCGATTCGAGCTGCAACCTATACAACTTGTTGCTTCGAACCCCAATTTGCTTTTTCTTCTTCCAGCTTGGATGCTTAACGTATACTCTCTTCTCGATGAAGTATACATCATATCCCTTGTCCTGTAACTGGGACACTGAAATTAGATTCATTTCTAATCCTGGCACATGCAGAACACTGGTGGCTCGGATATTGGTCCCTGCTTTTGTTTGAAAAACTATGGTGCCTCTCCCTACTGGAGCACATTTCGTTCAGTTTCCCATAGTTATTTGGAACTCCATCTGTTCTTCTTTATAGCTTGAGAAATGTTCTCGTACTCCAGCCATATGAGCTGAAGCCCCGCTATCAATGTACCAAACATCCGCTGATGCTGAATTAGCTAGGCATGCGGATCCTTCATCTAATTTGGTAAATAAATCTGAGACACATTGAGTATCCATATTGTGCCAATTTCTGATGCTAACCTATCCCAACAATTGCTGTAGGAAAAACTGCATCCCACCTGAAATAATCCTCTCCTTGCTGAATCTTCTGGTGTGCTACCACTGATAAATTTTGATTGGAAAAGACTTACCTCTCTGTTGGCTCACTCAGAGAGAGTTTTCCCATGAAATCCAATCTCCTTGGTTTGAACTCTACAATCCTCTTGGAGATTCAAATTTCTGCCCTTGCAAGAATTTCGAATTCCTTTCTTTTCTCAGCGCTGGATCCTCTGGCTTCTCTCTTCTGCTTCCTTGTAGCTCTGATACCATGTGAAAATTTCTAAAATAGAAATCCTACTGCAGTGATTAATATGATTTCTTCTACTTATTACTTCAGAAATAAGTTATCTACTGTATTCTTACGGCAAATATCGAAACATATTCTACTGCAACTTTCACAATTAGAACATTGCATAAATTAAATATAAGTAAAACACTGGCACATATACACACACAATGACACGGTTATTTTTGGACAAGTGTCCCTGGAAAAACCCAATGCGGGAAAACCGTTGCAATAGATGAGGGTTTTATTATTCTTCAACAAAAATCAACGTGTACAAATTACACACAACAATATACAACAAGGCTTTCTGAGAGAGAGGTTCCTCCACCCTTTGCGTCTCTCTAGCCTGCCCAACGTCACTTTCTCTGGCCTTTGGACTGGCCTGCGCAATGCCTGCGTCACTCAGGCCAGCGTTGCCTCTCCCAGTGTCAATCTGCCCAACATTGTTCCTTCCATTTCTATGTGTCTTTGTCCCTGTTTCCCTGCCTGATGCTAAACCCTCTCTCTCCCCTCCACCTGCAACTCTCCCTCTGAATCGATTTTCTCTTGGCGAAATTCGACCAATGAGAAAATCTATTTTCCTAGGCAACTGACTATCTCCCTGGTGTGTTTTCCAAATGACCCTCAAGCGCCTTCTTATATCTTCTTGTTGGGCAACCAACGACCTAGATTACATCTAAATCAAAGGCTCAGATCGTTTTGGCTTGATCCGTGGCTTTTTCTAGAAGTTTCACCTCTGATTAGATTAATACCCATTAATATTTTAATTTTGCTAAGTTTAAACTTAGGCTCCTCATTAAAAATGTTAATTATCTTAATAAAATCACTTCTGGGTGGAATTTCCCAAAATGATTTCTAGGTTCTTTGGAATACCTGTGCCCAAGCCTCCTTGCAAAATTTGAGGCTTAGAGCACATTCGATGCTACCTCAAATCAACAACTCCTCGTTCATTACATCCTTCCAATCTTAGTGTTTCATGAGTTCTTCGAATGTACAAGGCTCAAATTGGACAATGGTACTCATGGTAGCTAAGTACCCTGGTACTCGTTCGACTTCTTGCTTTCACGAAATGTCCCTTCGGTGCAATGTGTTTCTCGACATCTTCAAGAGTGTCTTTGAGCCACAAAGGTCTTTTTCTTGATGCAGTGGGCTCACTAGGAGGTGGGTCAATGGGATCCATCAAACCTTCCACATTGGGCATCAGTTCATCAGAGGAAGGTTCTTCCTGCTTTCCTGCATCATCATCATCATTGTCCTTCCTAGGGATAGGAAGATCTTGGACTTTCCTAAGGGGCAGAATCTTCATCGAAAGTGACATCATGAATTATTTCCACTTCTCTTTGACCAGGCACATAGATTCTATATGTCCTCGAAGTTTCACTATAGCCCACAAAAGTTCCTTTCTTCCCAGATGCATCTAGCTTGTTTCTTTTCTCTTTCGGCACATGAAAATATACGGGACAACCAAAAATTCTAAAATGAGAAACATCAGGTTTCTTACCGGTGAATACTTCTTCGGGTGTCTTGAAGTCCAATGCTTGATGTGGGCATCTGTTTTGAACATACACAGCGGTGTTGGTAGCTTCTCCCCATAAGAACTTCAGTAGACCTTGGTCATGAAGCATGGCACGGGTGGCTTCTATGATAGTTCAATTCTTCCTTTCGACAACTCCATTTTGCTCAGGAGTATATGTAGTAGTGGTCTCCCTCTTAATCCCAACTTCTCTACAATAGTCAATGAATTCATTTGACTCATATTCGGTCCCATTATCGATCCTCAATATTTTGATCTTCTTCCCTGTTTGATTGTCGACCAAGGCTTTGAAAGAGCGAAACCATTTGAACACCTCATCCTTCTTCTTTAAGAAATAGATCCATGTTTTGCAAGAGAAGTCATTCACAAAATTGCATAGTACAAATAGCGACCCAAAGATTTTATGGGCAACATACTTAGATAATAATGGACCGATTGAAGAATATCGGTAGTTTGACTTTGACTTGAGGGGAATGGTCCCCTTGTATGTTTTCCAGCTGCACAACCTTGTCACACACCTTCATGATCTAAGTTGAATTCGGACATACCTGTGACCACCTTCCTTACATTAGGTAAGGCTTTATATAATGAAGGTGAGCAAATCTTTGGTGCCATAATACAGATTCAAAAGAAGTATCGCAAGTCATTGCTCATAGTGGACTTCCTCCAACCTGATAGAGACCTTCAACCCTGAATCCAAGACTGAATGCATATCTTGGGTTCCTTTGCCAAACATGAACCTTCCCATCAATGAATGTCACCTTGAAACCTTTATCTTCCATGGAAGAAATAAAGACCAGATTCTTTTTCAGATCAGGTACGTACAACACTTCTTGTAAATGAACGGTTTGACCTTGATTTAAGTGAAGAGTAACAGTCCCAATTCCTTTCATGGGATAAGTGGCATTATCCCCAAGTATAATCTCCATATTTGTCTTCCTTTCAATCAAGTTTGAGAGCGCCTCTTTGTACCCAGTGAAGTACCTTGAGGCATCACTATCAATTAACCAATGATCTAATGTATCCAGAGGAGAGGAGGCGGTGGTGAGGGAAAAAATAAGATAAAATTCTTTTTGCTTTTCACCAACATTAACTTCTTCATACTTGGAGTTTTTTGACTTCTTGGGAGGACAACCATTTCCATTAAGAGTAGCGGGCACATTCCTCTTTCATTTGTTGTTGAACCTGTTGTTCCTTTGATTGCCATTGCCTTTGAAGTTGTTGTTATTGTTGTCATCATCTCTTGGAGTATCCTCCTTGTGAGGACACTCTCTAGCGAAGTGGCCAAACTTGTTGCAATTGAAGCATCTTCCTCTTCTTCCTTTTTTGAATCCCAGCTTGAACCCTTGACCTTGTCTTCTTGGACCAACATTGTTCTTCCTCTTAGCATGAGCAGAGAAGGCGGTAGGATTGTTTCCGTTTGAGTGCTTCTCTCTTTCCATCATCTTTATTTCTTCTTGAGTGCATCTAGCCAATAATTCATCAAATCTTGGAATCCTGTCATTGTTGAGGATGGTGGTGTTAAACACATCCCATTCTCTTGTAGGGCCTCCAAGTGCAACAAGGGTGAGCTCCCTGCCACCAATGACTTCTCCAATAGATAGGAGATCATTCTTGATCTTGGAAATCCTCATGAAGTAGGATTGAATGGATTCTTCTCTATCCATCTCAATGACTTTTAGCTTGTTCTTAAGAAGGAGAACTTGATTTGCATTATTTACTTTGAACATCCCAACCAGCTTGTTATACATCTCCTTAGATGTTTCCAAATCAGAAATATAGGCAACCAAAGGCTTGTCAATAGTATCAACAATAGTTTTGTTAGCTTTAACCTCACCTTTCTTGTACTTTGTTTGTGCAGCTGTCGATGAATTTGAAGGGGGCTCCACTACTCTTCCTTTGACATAGTCCATGGCATCATTTTCTTTGAAAGTCAAATCTAGAGACATCTTCCATGCATGATAGTCGGATTTGTCCTTATGCTTGTCCTCAGATTTGAAGTAAGATGTAGTCGTCATTGGGACTAATTCCAAGTTCTTGTCCAACAACTTCCCTTAGTGATTGCTTTTCCTCACTCTTGCTTGAGCTTTGTCTTCACCTGAGCTCTGATACCATGCTAATTTTAGATAACAATGGTATGTTATATGCTTTAGCACAATTTACTTCAATGTTCCTTATCAACCCAATGACAATTTTCAATTTCCAGTAGCAATCACATTAACTTAAACACATTGATAGTAAATGCAGATAGAACATAAAAACATGTGCAGAAGACAAGCCAAGATAAGAGGACATAAGATTTGGCGGATGCCAAGGAAATACCCCACTGTGGAGAAAACCCTTTGATCATATCTTCTTATTATTATTCAATAGTTCAATAGAGAGAGAGTACATAGATCAAATTCAATTGCCCAATACATAGTCGAAACAACCCCTGTCAAAATCAGCAGTCAACAATATTCAACTACAACCCTAACCAGAAAGTTAAAGATGGTCAAATCAACACCAAAATGTCCTCCAAGTAGCTCGGTCAACGACAGTGTAATTCGACCTTCAAAGAGAGTCAAATTGAACACAAAACAGTTCGGTCAAATCTAGTCAAAGGAGAGAGAAACACTACTGTAATTTCTGTGGTCAATTTTGAAGTCAACGCTAAAGTCAACCTGCCCAAAACACCTCGAAATTTGTGCCCAACAACTAGGCCTAGAGAAATCAGAATTCTGAAATTTGCCCTGTTCTGTCCCAGAAAAATTTGGCCTCTCGCCACACGTGCGAAGAAGAGAGAGGCTATCCCCAAGCTGTATGAACTGTTGGAATTTCTAAGTTTAACTCGTTAGAAATTATTGCTGTGCTATCTGATTTATTTCTTCTTACTTGTTGAATTACTTAACAAGTTATTTACCATGTAAATACTGAAACTAAATACAAGCACAATATCAACACATACAGATCAGCAACTGAAAGAAAACAAGCACACAAGCGACACCGTTGTTTTTGGACTAATGTCCCTGGAAAAACCCAATGTGGGAAAACCGGTGCAACTATTCAGAGGGTTTTATTATTATGCAGTTTTCAGAATACAACCTTGGTGCTAGAAATGGCTCACCCAACAGAGAATGCCCTCGGTAGTAGTACCTCTTTGTCGGAGACAGATATTTCGGCTAAATCACAGGATGAACGATCCCACTGCAACAACGCAGCTTCTGCTTCTCTGCGTCACACTGATAGGGATTGCGTCACCCTATTCGACTCTCCAACTCCAATCTGTCCCACGAAAAATCTCCCAGTGCTGCCTCTGCGTCTCACATGCTAGCTCCTGGTTGGCTCTGCGTAGCTCCTGGTTGGCTCTACATGGCCTTTGGCTGGCTCTACGTGGCCTTTGGCTAGCTTTGTGTGGCCTCTAGCCGGCTCTGTGTCAACCTCTCTCAGCTTCTGTGTTGATCCTCCCGATACTAACTTTGCCTCTCTGCTATGTATTCACTGCCCCTCAGCTGCAAATTAGATCACTCACTCAATTTCCTTAGCGAACCCTGCCCCAGAAAATCGAATTCTTGATCTCTCTCGGTGTGTCCTCCAATTGACCCTCAAGCCTCCTCCTATACTTTTTTCGTTGGTCCATCAACGGTCGCGATTAAATCTCTAATCAACGACTAAGATTAGATTTGGCTTGATCTATGAGTTTTGGACCATTCTAACCCAGTTTTATATTAATTCACATTAATATTTTATTTTTCTTAAGTTTAGACATAGGAACTTCATTAAAAATATTAATTATTTTAATATCTCCCAAACCGGTTAGAATTTGCCCAAACCATTTCTGGGTCTTGGAGATCTCATGTGCTTTAGCCTCTCCACCAATTTTCATGGCTAGAGCACATCCGATGCTACCCCAAATCAACATGAACCAATCAAGAGAGGAGAGAGATGAAATAATGTGATGAGTGATGTCCAAATGAGGAGAGAGGTCACTCCTATTTATACAATTTGTTGAGGGTGTGGAGAAACATTCATTGGGCTTCTTGAGCCTACATTTCATTGAGACTGACCTTGACAATTTGTGCATGATAGAGACTAATTCAAAATTCCACTTCTACTTGTCAGAATGAGATGATCTTTATATCAAAATTGGACCACTTGAAAAGAGGAATCCAATGCAATAATCATCTCCATCATATGAGCTGACCTAAGGTGGAATTTGGCCCTAGTTGCCAATTTTAACAGCTAGAACGGATGCATACTTACAAAGATTAGGCTTCACAAAGAGTTCCACAAATCCAAACCTTTACATTAAGGTTGTGAAGGGAGAGTCGGTAATCATTCTTCTGTATGTGGATGATCATCTCTTGACATGTGTGGAAGTTCGAATTGAAGAATGTAAGAATCATCTAGCAACAAAATTTGACATGAAGGATATAGGGCTGATGCACTACTATTTGGGACTAGAAGTCTTGCAAAGACCTGATGAGATCTATCTAGGTCAAGGGAAGTATGTGATCAAGATGTTGAATAGGTTGGACATGATGGATTGCAAACCAATGACATCCCTGATGATCACAAGATTGAAAAGACTAAGGAGTTCTAATTCAAGCCCTGTGGATCCTTCCAAATCTAGACAATTGATCGGCTCATTGATATACTTGGTGAATACAAGACCAGACATATGTTTTGTAGTAAATGTTCTCAGTCAATTTCAAGTGGAGCCGAAGCTTGATCATTGGATAGCAGTAAAACATATACTGAGATATCTGCAAGGAACCATCCACCATTGCCTAAAATATGATGGGAGGAATGATGCCCATTTGATTGGATATACAAATTCCAATTGGGGAGGCAGTGAGCAGGATGGAAGGAGCACTATAGGAGGATGCTTTAGTTTGGTATCCTCTATGATCTAATGGATGAGCAGAAAGCAAGATAAGGTTGGTTTGAGTAGTGCTGAGGCTGAGTATATTGCAGCCTATGAAGTAAGTAGAGAAGCTGTCTAGTTGAGTAAGCTATTGTCTGACTTGTTTGAAGGACCAATGGACCCTACAGTGATACATTGTGACAACACCCCGGTTGTATAAGATTGTCTGAAGACCTAGTGTTTCATGGAAAGACAAAGCATATAAACAACAAGTATCACTACATTCGGAAGCTAGTACAAGATGGTGTATTGCAGCTACAGTATATCTCCATTGGTGAACAGGTAGTTGATATTTTGACAAAATATCTTCCTAACAAGAAGCTTGTGTATTTGAGAGAGAAGCTTGGTTTGGTTGATATATCCTCCCTGGATGAGAGGGAGAGATAGGCACATCCTTCTTATCTTCACTTGGGAAGAAAGAATGGAGGATTGGGTAAGCCTCTGGCATCTGATACTCTTTGAGGATGAGGTAGGGCATCCAAGATAAGAGTAGTTGTATTGGACCAATATTCTTTAAGGACTGGCTATCCAAGATAAGAATAGTCTCGATGGAACATACTCTGAGAGAACCGAGGTGGGGTATGTTTCGAGAGCAGTGATGCGGGGGAGCGGCCCCCCCCCCTACGAACCCGCTCCCGAAGCGCGCTCCGGGCGGGAGCGGGTCGGGAGCGCGCTCCCCAAATCGCTCCCGGACGGGAGCGATTTTCGGGAGCGCGCTCCCGTAAAAAAATTTGCGCTCCCTGGTCTGTGAGGGAGCGCTTCAGGGAGCGATCGCTCCCGAGCTCCCGGAGCGCTTTTTAATGCCCGGGAGCGATCGGGGAGCGATCGCTCCCTGATCGCTCCGGGCATTAAAAAACGCTCCGGGAGCGAATTTTAAATTTCCGGGAGCGATTCGGCGGAAAAAAAATCCGCGGACCCGAAAAAAACAAAAAATTAAACAAATTTTTTTGGATTTATAAGCCCAATGGGCCAAAACAAAATCATTCTAATGAGATTGAGGTTGAGTTTGAGAGCAAAGGAGCAAGGAGCAAGAGCTGAGGAGCAAGGAGCCAGAGCTGAGGAGCGAGGAGCAAGTGCCGAGGAGCGAGGAGCAAGCTTGCAGAGGTAAGTAACTTAATCATTTAGTTAGTTTAGCTGGTTAGGTAGTTAATTTGGTTAGTTTCATTTACCTGTTTGAGTTTAAAGATCATTAATTTAAATTAAATTAATAAATTAAATGAATTAATCCCAATAAACTAAATTAATTTGCAGATTCAAGACTCAAACCCTACAAACATCAAACACGATGGACCTGAGCATTTTTATTGGCATTTTCCTCTTCCTGGTCCCCTTTCTGGTTATTATGGTGGTGGAGAGTAGGAAACGGAGGGGGCCTGAAACTGAAGAGGTGGATGAAGAAGCCGGAGGAAGTCAAATAGGTGAAAACCCCAGTGAGGAGGATGTGGAGGGTGAACATGAGGGTCAAAAAACTAAACAAGACCAAACTCCATTGTGGAAATATGTTCAGAGGCCTGAAACAGGGAGGGGGTGGAACCACTAAATTTCATTGCCCCCATTGCAACACTGATTTCACAGGCTCATACACCCGTTTGAGAAGACACCTTTGCGGGAAAAGGGCATGGGATGGAGAGAAACAAATAGGAATCAGAACTTGCGACGTGGTGTCAACAGTTGATAGAGCCAAATACATAAAGGAAGAGGAGGACGCCCAATACAAAGCAAAAAGATCAAGGGGTTTCTTTGAACCAAGCTCACAAAGAACTCCTTCAGCATCCTCCCAAGGCAGTGGATATGGACATGGAGGCTCAGGGTCATCATCTTTACGCCGTAGAACCATATCAGATTTCCTTGATGAGGGGTGTAGGAATGATGTGGATTCAAAAATTTACAGGTTCCTCTATGCAAATGGGATACCATTCAATGTTCTACGCTCACCTTATTGGCACGAAATCGTTTCTGCCATAAATGATGCCCCTAAAGGATACAAGAGCCCTGGGTATGACAAGGCAAGAACAGTTGGCCTTGATCATGAAAAAGCAAAAATATCACAATCTTTGAATAAAATGACAAGTTCTTGGACTGACAATGGGGTGTCCATTGTATCTGATGGATGGACAAATGTAAAAGGCAAGCCATTGATAAGTGTTCTTGCTGTGTCCCGAAGTGGTCCCATTTTTCTAGCTGCACATGATTACTCAGACAAGTTCAAGACCGCTATCAACATTGCAGAAGCATTGCTTGAAACAATTGAGCGTATTGGCCCATACAATGTCATCCAAGTCATCACTGATAATGCTCCTAATTGTAAGGCAGCGGGAGCAATTATTGAGGATAGATACCCGAACATATTTTGGTCTGGATGTTTGGTTCACACATTGAACCTTCTGTTGCATGATATTGTCAAAAACAAAAATGAACAATACCAATGGATTGGGGATTTGTACAAGAGAGGAAAAAAAATGATAAAATTTATTACAAATCATAGCAATACCCATGGCCTTTTCCGCAGTCACTCGAGATTGGAGTTGCTGAAGATTGCGAGGACTAGATTTGGTAGCTATTACCTCACCTTCAGGCGCCTTTTGAAGGTAAGAGAGGGTTTAGCTAGCATGGTATCAAGTCCAAATTGGCAGGTGTTAAAGGAAAGGGCTACAAATGTAGCTGACATTGCAGGTTTTGAAACGGTGGAGGAGGCCGCTCTTGATGGGCAGTTTTGGACAGCTGTGAGACAGGTATTGGATTTCACCAAGCCAATTTATAACATGATTCGGTTTGCAGATACAGACAAACCAGTGATTGGCGAGGTGTATGAGCAAATGGATACCATGTTGGGGGAAATAAAAGACATTGTTAATAACAGAGATCCCGACTTGTACAATCTGATTCACGATTGTGTGTGTGAACGGTGGAAAAAGCTTAACCTTCCACTACATTGCTTGGCGTATATCCTTACGCCAAAATACTACTCAGATTCTTGGTTGGGCAAACCTGCAGCAGGGGGTGGTGTTAGGACCAAACCCCATTTAGATCGAGAGGTAACTAAAGGATATCTGGATGCATTAGAAAAGTTGGTGCCTGACAGGGAGGAATGTGCAGCTGTGCGCCTTGAAATAGGCAGATACTTCACTGGCAGTGGTTTGTATGGTAACTTCCATGCAATGGACGACAAAGATAAATTTGATTCTCTCACATGGTGGGAAACATATGGCGGCGACGGACTTTTGCGAAAATTGGCATTGAAAGTTCTTGCACAGGTTGTAAATTCTTCTTCTGCAGAGAGGTGTTGGAGCACCTACAGTTATATACATAATGTGAAAAGAAACAGGCTCAACGAAAACCGAGCAGAAAGCTTGGTTTATGTGCACTACAATTTGAGGTTGTTGAGCCATTACTGTGATCGGGCTAATGAAGATCCCACATATAAAATTTGGGACAGTCACCCTGAGGACGACAATTTAGAGGATGGCATTGTACATATGGAAGAACTAGAAGATGAGCTTGTACGGGATGAAGCTGAAGCAGCTGCAGCAGCCATGCCACCTCCACCTCCACCATCCAGTAGCAGTTCTCGGGGCCCGAGTCTTGTTCCATTGCTGTCGCCACCTCCATCGACACCCTCGCGTGGAGGCTCTAGTTCTGGTCGTCGGTCTGGGAGGGAGACTCCTAGAAGACCGCCAAGACCTACTTATACTCCTGGAGACTCTCGTGGCAAGGGCCACTTGTAGATTTACAGTTTACTTGTCTTTTTTAGTTTCTATTAGACTTGTCACTTTAGTTTTCATAACTGTTCAGTGTTGAGTTTTGAGTCCTTGACTCTTGACTCTTGACTCTTTCATATCATTATGACATTATGATATTTTTTGTAAACATTATATCACTGTGACAATGAAAATTTGAAGTTTGAAGTTGGGCCTTGGCAATTATAACTCATTGGTAATGATTGTGAATTATGAATATGATGCTTTGTGAAAGACTAAAGTTGTTTCATTTCATCTCATTATTCATGTTTCATTTTATAAATTTTTAACATTTCATATCATGTTAACAGTTAGAAGTTAGGACTTAGAAATATCTTCGATATTACTTCTTGTAATGGTTAAACTTGGCTTACAAGTACAACTTGTTACTTTGGTGATCAATGATGATAAATGTTATTGAATTGAATGTTATTTTAATTTATTATTTTACTAAGGTTGATGACGATTATAATTTCTAGATGATTGATGTGATATGGTTCAATGATCAATTTATGTTTTTTTATGTTTTTTATGTCTATTTCATCATTCTACATGTTTTTGTTGACATATATGTATCAAAAATTAAAAAATATAAAAAATATATATATTTTTAAAAAATCGCTCCGGGATTCGCTCCCAAACCGGGAGCTTCTGAAAATGGTCGCTCTCGCTCCCGCTTCCGCTCCCGCTCCCCACTCCCGCTCCCGCTCCCAAGTAACACTGTTCGAGAGAGACAATGATGATGGTGTCTATCAATCATTGGTCTCACCAACATTGTGCTCTGATCTTGTGGAGAGGTAGAGATGTTAGTCAAGGCCTTGCTATATGACAATGCTGGTTGGTATGATGCTAAACAGATGGGTTACCAATCCGTCTCTTCTTATGATATGTCTTCAGATTTAGAATGTCCATGTACCATTTATGAATACCTCCCTAGTTAAGAGGGAGTGTTGAAAAATGTGTAACTTGGTCCGGTCTTCATAAATATGAAATGTACTTTTGATTCCTGTATATTGTAAAATGAAAGAAAAATTATAATTATTGTTTTTCGAGCATGGGTTTCATGCTCAAGGTTTTTTATTTTTAGGTCAAGCACCCATTGAGTGCTTCTAGGGTTTATCCTAGGTTAAGAAGTCAAAAGAGTCATTGTCATAAGTTGAAGACCCCATCAGGCACATCGTAACTTGTAAAGAAATTACTTTTGTTAAAAGTGTCAAAATACCCTTCAAGACCAAGTTGGCTTGACAACTGGGAAGTCGATCTAATTTGAGGAACCACGTCCACCTTAAGAAACCTTTATAAAGGAGGAAACTCAACCTCCTTGGAATGCATTCATCACTCACTCATTCAAGCGAAGGAGGAAGAGGAGGAAGGCAGCGAAAAAGGAAGAGGATGAAGAAGACTTGTTTCTAGGTTATTTCTCTCTCACGTGTGCGAAGGAAGGCTAGGGTTTCTTCTGCCAGTCTAGGGTTTTCTTCTGCAGGTTCGATCTTGAAGAAAGAAGAGAACGAAGGTCAACAAAGGTCACATTTAGTCATCCTCAAGCACTAGAAGAAGGAGAAAAGCCAAGTGAAGGTCTAAGGAAGCCTTGGAAGGCAATAACAAACTCACACGTGTGGCAATAGCTACTGCTGGGGGGCCGAAATTTCAGATCTGCAGTAGAGGACGAAATTTTGAAGTTGGAATTTGAAGTTGTGCTGCTGGAAGAGATTTGATTGGGTTTGACTTGGACAAGGGAAGCACATCATCCAGAAGTGTTGGACTTGGTCTTGGTCTAGAAGTCTTGGAATTCATCAGTTCAAGAATCTATAAGAAGAGGAGATTTGCGGGTTTTCCTCTCAAGTGGAGAGGTTTTGGCCTTGGTTTGCAGCCTACATTTTGTGTTCTTGTTCTTCTTGTTTTTGGTAGTTGTTTGATGATATACAAACATAATAATAAGTAAAGAAGCTAATAAGTAAGAAAAAGTAAATAGAGATCACAAGTAGTTATCAAGAAAAGAGAAATCACTCTAACCATTGCCCTCTAGATTTCTCAACACGACCAAGGTTAGAGGGCTAGTATAATGGGTCCAATGAATGCCAAGCCCACAAAAATTGCTCCAAATGGATCTCAAGCCTGCAAAACAAATGATTAGGCAACAAACAAGTATTTTCAAGGAGAGAAATCAAGGGCAGCTAGATTAGAAGTGATTTCTCTCTACTTTGATAACTACTTGTGATATTCCTTTACTTCAACTTGTAGTTATTATTATTAGCTTCTTCTTTTCTTGATTATTATAGTTTTCTAATCATCAAACAACTACCAAACAAATGAAGATCAATAGAACACAATGGACACCTGATATACGCTGCTAGCCAGGGCCAACACCTCTCCTAGAGAGGAAAAACCACACGTAATTCTTCTCTTCTTATAGAATCTTCAAATGATGAATTCCAAGACCTTTTAGACCCAATACTGAGACCCTTCTAAGACCATGTTAACCTCCTTTTTGATGAGCAACAAATTTTTTCCTTCCTGCAATTTCAACTTCTGCCTTGGCAATTTTCTGCAACTTCGACCCCTAGCAATTTATGCAACTTTGACCTAGCAACTTATTTTATAACTTCTATCTAGTAGGTTCACCTGCAACTTTGACCTTAGCAGCGTCAAAACTTTGACCTTAGCAACTTTAGAACTTTGACCTAGCAGCTTCACAACTTCAACCTTAGCAACTTCATAAACCCTAGTTCTCCTTCGTACATGTGAGATAGATAGAGACCCAAAACTTGGATTCCAGCTTCCTTTCTTCTTCTTCTTGCTCTTCGTCCTTCTTTTCTTGCTTTTTTGCTTCTTTCTTCTTGTGGTCGAACTTCTTCTCTTGCTTGATCAAATTTCTTGGATGTGCTCTTCAAATGAGGTCGAATGCACTCATCTATAGGCTTCCAAAGGGTACACATTGCCTTCATGAGGCCGACTTGGTCTTGGAAGGACTTTGACTCAATTTTTGACTCAAATAAATTCTTTTGACTTGATACAAGATGCCCAATATGGTCTATTACATATGACAATGATTCATTTGACTATGACTCTATGACAAACCCTAGAAGCACACAATGGGTGCTTTGACCTAAAACAAATTGATCTTGAGCATGAAACCCATGCTATAAAATAACAATATTAATTTTTCTTTTCTTTTTTACATGAAATACATAAAATAAAGATTACATAAGACATTATGAGGACCGAACCTAGTTACATATTTAAACACTCCCTCTTAACTAGGGAAGTATTCATAATACATAGATGGTACATGGACATTCTCATACTGAAGAATTCTCATAAGAAGAGTCAGATTGGTAAGCCATCTGTTAAGCTATCTTTCAGCTTATATCAGTGCATCTCATCATATCAACCAGCATTGTCATATAGCAAGGCCTTGACTAGCAACTCTATCTCTCCACTAGATTAGAGCACAATGCTAGGGAGACAATGGTTTATAGACACTTCATCATTGTCTCTCAAGGCACATACCCCATTTGGATGTTCACAAGGTATGTTCTTTTAGGACCATTCTGATCTTGGATTTACACATCCTCATGGAATCTCCTCTTTGACTACTCTTGCCTATTGGATGCCCTACGTCATCCTCAACGAGTATCGGTATCAGTCTTAGATGCTTACCCAATCCTCCATTCTTTCTTCATAATGTGAAAAAAAGAATGATATGTCTACCTCTCCCTCTCAACTAAGGAGGATATACTCATTCCTATAAAAGGAATATACCCAAGCTCCCTCTTAACTAGGGACTTGTTTGCAACAACAACTATCTGTTCCATATGGGGACACGTTACTTCACTAGAGCAATGTGAGAATCCAGAATCCTGTATCCAAAAAAATAGAAGTCCATCAAATAGATATCCACTCATAATCAAAATCATCATGCATGTATATAATATTTGTTGGAATAGAAAAATCTACTCTAACAAACTGGAAAGCAAAGACATATAACATAAGTGCTTAAAAAGAAAACTAATGACATAAATGAAAGGGAGCAGGGTTAGATATACTATACAAAGGATGCCCCATGACATCAAATGTCATCTGTGTGGTACCATCCAGAACACTTATCTGCATGTTGGTAGGTCCATAGGCTGTTTGTCAGATGTTCCTTGCTGAATCTTGACCCTTTTTGGTTGATGAAGATTTTGATCACTGTGTTGCATATCTCTGTCAAGTTCAAGCCTGCTTCTTTTGTTGCTCGGAAAGTGGGATGAAAAATTGGAGGAAGAAAAGTGGTAAACCGACTGAATGAATTCAGTCTCATACTATGATGGATAACCCTGTGGTTCAATCTTTTCGCCATTTTCTGGCCTCTTTGGAACTTCAACACAATATCTTCTTTTTACTTCTCTGTATAACCTAACCATACCACTGATTGTCGCAGGAATAGTAGCATATGATAAGTCCATTTGAATACATCCTCCTAAATCGGCCGCAAACTTTCTTGATAGAAGCATTGCCCACACACTTGGCACATCAATAATCGCTATGTCCATGGTGATGATTTTGTATGGATAGTTAGCCAAGGAAACCTATAAATCTTTAACTACATCAAGGATTTCAATTTTCTTCGAGTCCATAGAGCAAATGTTATGATAGGGCCTAGAAATCCTCAAATTCAATTGATCCATAACTTTCTTGGTCATGACATTGGTTGATGCACTGGAATCCAACATACAATTATGAAGAAGGCGATCATTGATATCTAATGTCAGGGAGAAAGGCTGATGGTCTTCATTTGTCATAAAGCAATTGAGATCCTTTAACTTAATTTCTTCGTCTTTTGGATGTGTATCAACCTTATAAGAACATAAACATAAATATAAGAAGAATATTATAATGTCACAAGTAAATGCCATGTAATGGAAAATATGAATTTAAAATGTCGCCTTATTCAATTTTCCAACACTAATAACATTAAATTTACTATGGAGACTAAAGAAAACAATAGCATACCTTTCCTTTTTGTGTTGGTCACCAAGAAAGCTGATGGAACCTTAGGACACCAAGTCCACAGAAAGAAGACTCACATAGACAACTACCTCCATGGAAATTCCCACCATCACCCCTCATAAATAACTGGTGTTCTTAAAACTCTTGCCATGAGAGCCCTTAGAATTTCAGACAATGAACATATTGACCAAGAAAAGAACCATTTGATTAAGGCCTTCAAAAAGATTGGCTACAAGGAAGAAGATATTAGAAAAGCTTTCAAAAGGGTTGAGTAAAGGAAGCTCCACCCACATGAACCCCAACCATTATGCAAAATGATTTATCTTCCATACATTAAAGGTGTAACTGATAGAATAGCCAAAATTGTAAGAAAGAAGAACTTCTCCATTGCTTCAAACCAATGAAAACTATCTATCAGGAGATGAGGTCCGTCAAAGATCACATTGACCCACATCAACACCAAGGGACCTATGAAGCGTAAAAATTAATAGCTTGTTGACTTAAAAGTTAAATACACAAGGTATTTTGTAATAATAATTTATTATATATAAAAAATGTCTAAGTGATGAATGTTACAATGAGAACCCGCATATATATACCTAAGCAAGTGTCCTTTCGTGATTGGGCATGTCTTTTAGACATACCTTTTCACTTCATTTAATGACTATTTAACATAATCAATATTTGATTATTTAATATTTACATTTATTTTACTTATTTATAGTCTTAACATAGCCCCTTCCTTCAGAAGCTTTGTCCTCAAAGCTTATTGTTGTCAGTTTCCTCAGTTTGCATTTGTCATCTTGGCATATATAACTCGACGCCATTGGCACCTTTGTTTGTGTAATTCGCTTGGTAACACTGTCTTGAATCCAAGGTTATCGATTTTTTTTTTAATAAGGTTGTTTTCTTTTTTTTTAAAAATAATATATATATTTTTTAAATAATAATTTAATTAATTAAAATAATTTAATTAATTAAATTATAATTATAATATATATATATATATATATATATATGTTATATAATTATATTATATATAAATAACTATAATGTATATATATAACTATATATAAGCCCCAAGAGTTAGCTTAATTGGTCAAATCAGTGCCTCGCCAATTGGGAGGTCACAGGGTCAATTCCCGAAAGCTCTTGGGGTCAGGTCAGTAAATAGGCTGAGGGGTGTGATCCCCTTCGAGTGGGATCCACCCTAGTGTTGTCCCGTGGATGTAGCAGCTACCCAGTGACCATGGGTATCTGTGAACCACACGTGAAAAAAAAAACTATAACGTATATATATAACTATATATATGAACCAAAAATAAGACATATGGACGATAGATTCACGCTGGCAACCAAACGACACGACAGATGGCGACTTACGCGCTGGCCACTATATGACATGACAGACGATGGCTTACATGTTGGCCACTAAACGACATGATGGACGACAGCTTACATGTTGGCCACTAAACGACACGACCTACGGATTTACATGCTGGCTGGAAGATGAAACTATAGACGAGCAACGGAATGGTGGACGTTGTTGGTCTGGTGTTCGGTGTTGCCACAACACAGTTGCGGACTGTGGAAATGCAGGGTAGCATGGAGCAGAGGACTTTGGTAACAACGAAGGGACGGGGTTGGAATGAGACAAAACTGTCGTTTGTTGGGTAGTGGGAAGGAAAGATGGCAGACAGTGAAGAGCGAATGAGGACAACGGATGATAGCTCAATGATAGTGGCAGCGAGGATGGCAGGTGGTTGGCAGTTTGTGTGAGTGGATTGCAGACATAGACGAAGTCGTTGGATCTCCCTTTAATGAGAAACCGTCTTGCGCCTGATCCCTGGAAACGAAATAACATTGAAACCCTAGAAAAAGGAGAGAACATGCACTGAAAGGTTTGGAATGTGATTGACATACATGAGAAAAGTAAATCCTTTACCCAAAATCGCATGAGTGTGACGATCCAACAGTTTCTTCTCTATAGTGGCCACCATTGCTTTTCTAGTGCCTGCATCCAAGTAAAGAACACAATGTTCGGGTTCCTCGTGCAACGTGGACTCACCATGTTTTAAATAATCTGGAACATCAGAGAACTGCCTGTTCTTTTCCACCTCAGCCAGTTTTATATAGTGTTGAACTAGCCCTTGAAGTGTGAGCTTGGCCTCATCATCAACATATATCTCCATAGGATCCTACATGAATTTCTCGTAGACAGTAATGATTTCCTTGCTCAGTGTGGCTGTAAAACCCATGACCTGCTTGTCATGAGGGGTCATCTTGGAAATGCCTTGTACATCTCTCCTCATGCCCAAAGATTCTAGCATTTTGTCACACTCATCTACAATAAAATGCCTAATATTTTTCAGACTGAGATCCTTGTCTTCTGCTAATGCCGAAATCCTTCGAGGGGTCCTAACAACTATTTGGGGGCATTCATTTTTCAATATTTCCTTGTGATTTTTGATAGGTAGGCCTCCATGGAATACATCAACCTTCAATTCTTTCAGATTAGTCATAAACCTCTCAAATTCATGGCTGTTGTTGGTGAAGGTGATCTGATCTTCTTTCTTTTTCTCCAATTCTTTCCCACTGCTCTTAATTTTTTGCGTGATCCGAGTGATTGCTTCTTTCAGCTCGAGGAGTTTTGGTTGCTTATCAAGTTTAGCTATTTTCCTTGTTGTCTTCTTTTCGTAAGGCAACACCTCCTTGAGATATGCAGCTTGCTCTTTTTTATCCTTGATTTGAAGTTCAAGGTTCTTTAGTGATTTTGACACATTCTCAAGGTTTTCTTTCTCCACTTCAAGCGCTCTTTCATCTGCCAACTTTGGATCAAAATCTTCCTGTTGTCCCAAATCTTTCTTTTCTTTCTGAGTCGCCTTCTCTTTCTCCGCATCTGGAATATCCATTGGTTCTGGCTGACCTGGAGGTGGGCGTAATGGAAACTCCAGCTCTAAGGGAGGGACTAATGGTTTCTCCTTTTTCCTTTGCTCATACTGTTGTTCTTCTGATTCATATTGATCCACTTCATCATGTATTATATAATCCGGATGTAATCCCCTTTGTTCGCTTCTTCCCTCCACTGAAGTAACCCTACCAACACTTTGCTCTGGACTATGCTGAGAAGCATATACGAGTTGTTCTTCCTTGCCAGAATAACCAAAAACATCATGCATAGCTACTGTTGAACGAGTTACATGGTGATCATCACCTTGATCACTTAGTTCTCTAACTGGTTCGATATCTGCTCCTCCTTTACTTTCAACATCAACTTCATCTGAATTTTCAATAATATAATCTTCTTGATCTATATCAACTTCATCGGAATCATTATCTAGATCATTTTCCTTATTATCGATTTCCTTTCGACATTCTTTAACTTCTGCAAATGATTTTTCTAAACACTGAAATGCTTCTTGAATTTTACTAAATTGCTCAACGCATTCAGGACGTGAACGTAATGGCACATTGTGCGGTGAAAGCGTTCAAAGACCCGCATGATTATATTGTGTGCCATGGCTCTGATACCACTGAAGCATAAAAAATGATAGCTTGTTGACTTAAAAGTTAAATACACGAGATATTTTGTAATAATAATTTATTATATATAAAAAAATGTATAATAGATGAATGTTACAATGAGGACCCACATATATATACCTAAGCAGGTGTCCTTTTGTGACTGGGCATGTCTTTTAGACATTCTTTTTCACTTAACTTAATGACTATTTAACATAATCAATATTTGATTATTTAATAGTTATATTTATTTTATTTATTTACTTGTTATGAATTATATTCATAACAACCTATAAAATAACTTGTTCCTATGGTAAATGCTACATTGGGGAAACTAGAAGATTCTTAGAATCAGAATGAAAGAATATGTTGTTGATATTAGACATGAATGTGTTCGCTCTTCCGCCCTTGCTGAGCACTCCATCAAAACCAAACACCATATAAACCTTGAAAACACTGAAATTATTGCTAGAGAAAACCATTATTTAAGAAGACACTTTAGAGAAGCTTTGGAAATCATCAAAAACCCTAACAATTTGAACAGAGACAATGGCCTTGAAATCAACAATAGTTAGATTCCCCTCCTTAAGAAATCTTAAATTTTGCCCCATTCTTACCTCCCTTACCTTCTCCTATAAATTATCCTTCCTCATTCCCTTTCTCTTCCTCATTCCCTCCAACCCCTGTATTATTTATAACAAACACTACATTAATATTAGAGTACCAATATTAAGGTTAATTAAAAATTAGTACAAATTATTAACTTAATGTTAAGTAATTATAATATTAATTATTAACTCTGGATAATAACATTAATACAACATTATTATCATTATAATAGTATTATGATCTAATTTTAACATCATAATATTTTTAACATAATATTAATACATCAATAATAATTTTAATCTCAAAATATTTTGATTATTAACATAATATTAATGCTTCAATAATAATAATATTAATGTATTATTATTATTACATTAATAATAAATTATAATATATTAATTATATAGTAAAAGCATTATCATTATATATTTTAGTTTAATATATTAATAATTTCCTTTTTAATTTATCAGAATATTACATTATTTTTTTTTTTATATTATTATGGTTTTCTCATTAGAGCCGACATTTCTTCACTTTACTGTTTGCGTCTCTTTTGTGTATATATATTGTTGTTCTCTCGACATTATTTCCTTAGGCTTTTATGTTTTGATGATGGATCCACTTATGGACCCAAAACACAGGCATTCCTACAAAATGACTGTGGTAAATCCAAGATTCCAAACTAAATATTCCAGATATTCTGAATATTTTTGTTGCTTATAAAACTTTGTTGGGATCCCAATACTAGAGAGCCCCACCCACCTAGAGACTCTCCCCTCGTGGTAGATGCAATCAAGCAAACAACCAACTAGGAATGGGAAAACAACTGGAATGTTCTACCTTACCTAAGAATAATCAAGCCCTATACTTCTTCCATCAAGACGGTAGGGAAAGTCTAGTGCACTAAACTCTTGAAGACACATTCCAAGGCGACAAGGATCACAAACAATAGAGCCAAGGACATAAATCCCATAACAAATCCTACCACTATCACAGAGCTGTGTTACACTCTCTTGTCGCAGAGTTTTCCATCTCGTGTATTGGTATGATAGTTCCCTATGAGTTAGAATTCCTCCTTGAGGGCATCAACAAAAGCGGCCCAAGCTAGTCCTGCATTGAACATCACAGACCCATTTTCATTTTGTCTTTCCCAGTGACCTTCCCACTAATATTTAACATAGGGAATGACTTTCAGGAGCATGAAGGTGATCTTCTCATTGTTGAAAAAGTTTTGGACAAAGCAATAGCCCTCTAACATATTTAACCATTTCTTCGAAGCATTTGCATCTATTTGGCCTTCAAATAAGGGGATATTAAAGTTAAGTTGTACCTTGAAGAGTGCCGCACCTCCAAAATTGCCATTTGTTGAAGGTATCTTGATCGTTGTTGGCAATTGTTGAAGGATCTAAGCGAAATTGTCATCTCATTACTTTGTTGTGCGAGTGCTTCCTCCAGAAACAACTTGATTGGATCTCCTGCTTTGTCATCTCTCTTTACTTCTGCCATTGGAGGCTGCTTGGATTTGCGAGACAATTGTTCCCAAGTGAAACTAGCTCAAAACCCAACTCTCTATACCTTGACCTCGTCGGGGACATGCGCTGAGAAACAATAAGGAGCATATTACTTTGATACCATTTATCCTATTTGTACAAGGAATGAATGAAATGCAAGAAAGTAGATAGAACACACACAAAGAAACATAGCAAAGATTACAATACTATGGTGAAAACCCAACTTCTGTTAATAAGTGAAATAGCATAATACTATAGGACACAAACTAGCTAGAATGGTGGTAGCTATCTCTGAACAAAGAGAGATGGTGGCTACATGCATTTGCAAAAGCTATTACAGGGGGTCGAAAGAATGGCCTTTTAACATAAATAAAGAAACCTAGAGGTCCAAAAACCTAACCTTAGAGGATGAAACACCAAGAGGTTTGTGGGCCCCATGGTGTTTAGTTGGCACATCAACTTCTTTGGGGTGCAATTTTTGCATACAATATCTATTTGGGGTGCATAATAGCTAGTTGGAAAGAACTATCTGAGGACCACAACTTTTCATTGGGGCCAAGATATGCCATGGCAATCCTTGGCCCCTCAAATTGTCAAAAAGCATTGTTTAGGGCCTCAAAATGACCCTGGAAGTTGGGGACCCAAAATCATAGAGAAAAATGGCCAAGAAGATAGAGAACCATTGAGAGAGTAGAAGAGGTAGGTGGCCACCGATATCCACCTGAATCTACACATAAAAATACACACAGATTTTTGCTCAACTTAGACCCACGCAAAACCCAGTGTTTTTAAAACCGAAACCGGTGACCGGACCGGTCCACCTAATGAACCGGTTTACCGACCGGAACCGGTCTAACCGGGACTGGTTTGGTCTAAACGAACCGGTTTTAGAAAAATACATTAAATAATTATTTTTTAATGAAAAAACTATTTTTAAGATTTAAAACCATGATTCCAAGCCAATAGAGACAAAATATGGAAAGATTGCTCATTGATATACCATGTAAAGCCTTAAAGGTGAATATATCAAAATGGCACCGAGTGCAATACATATCATCGACAAAATACATAAGCAATGAGGCTCTAAATGGCCACTAGAGTGCAAAAATAAAGCCTACAAACTATGGGGCCAGTGGCCTACTACAAGACTTCAGTCTAGACTCTAGACTCTACATATATGATAATAGCAATACTATAATAGTGATCAACATTATCACTTGAAGTTGAAACTTCTCATGAGTCTCAGTCATCATGATCAAACTTAGTTGGTTGAGTCTCGACTCCCAAACTGTGTAGCCACAAACTTCTCTATTGGTTCAGTGACTTGAGTCTCAAACTTCTGAAGGTATTCTGCCCTAATATGCCCTATTATTTCATTTGGTGCTCCACATGGCTTTACATGGCCTCCTATCCCAGCCAAGTGTTGCTTGAACCTGTTAATACCCCCTCCTTGAATGGATTTTTGGCAATATTTGCAGATCATTTTGCCATCAATCATATCACAATGAGCCCATGCAGTATCTTCGGCTTTTGGAGGCATGATGACTCCCTAGATGGTAGATCATAGAAGTGAGAAGTTTATAACACAAAAAAAAATTCATGGACAGCAGACTCAAATGAGGAATTATCAAGAGCAAATCCTTACCTGGAAATGCAAACTAGCTCCCTTAGCCTCCTCTTGAAGATGGCAACTCCACTGACAGCTACACACTATCTCCAAAATAGCTCCAACTCCAACTCCAAGATGACTACTTCAGCAAAAACTCCACACTCTCCAAGCTCACAAACAAACTCACAAACACTCACAAACACTCCAAATCAGTTGTGTGAGACAAATGAGAGTGAGAGGGGTGTCTTATAGCAAGTGTGAGGGTGTTTTTGGAGGGAAAACACCTTTTCCTGCCCCCCAAAACCCCTAAACCACCACTAACAGCCAAAACCGCAGCGCTTTTTCCTTTTACCGGCGGCCTGTCCATAAACCGGCCGGTTTAGGACGGAACCGGCCGGTTAGCTATAAACCGGCCGGTTCCGCCCTAAACCGGCCGGTTTTTACCGGTTAGGGCTGTATTTTGGGCGAGTGAGGGAGGAAACCGGGTTAGAAGGGCCGGTTCGGACCGGCCAGGCCTCCAACCGGCCGGTTAGGCCGGTTACCGGTTTTTAAAACTATGGCAAAACCCCTTCAATCTTCTTCGGGGAAAACCTGTTAGAGAGCTCTTCAAATTTATTTATCTTTCAAGTTCAGGAAAAATACATTTGCAGACAAAATAAAATAACAAAATACAACTTATCTCTTCAGCCCAAAACTCCTTGAAAACCGTGCCCACTTTGCCTCGATTTCCATGCCCACTTGAAGCTGAAAAATATGTACAATACAAACACTGACTGTATGGTACAGATTCTGTACAGACTGTACAAATTTCTGTACTGCTGTATGGATTTTTTTTTTTTTTTTTTTTCAAAAACTTCTTGCAAATGGCATGCAGCTCACAAAATTAAATGCTGTTCGTACTGTACCTTCTGTGCTGTCTTCTATGCCTTGATTTGCCTACCCAGCTTTGCCCAGAAATCACTCATTTAGCTTGCTGCAACAAATTTCTCCTTCAGAACTTTTCTTCAGCTTTCAACCTCCTTTCTCCAATGTGCTCATAAAGAATGAATGCAGTGTCTCTTTTCTTTTCCCCTTTTTGTTTCCCTAAATGACTTTTGGGCAACCCCAAGATCTAGTGGCTCAGATTCATTTAGATCAGGCGATGAGAATAAATGTGTATTTAATTCTCACTTTCTATTTTTTAACTCACCCATTAAATAAAGTACTCGCATTGTATTTTATGTCTAAAGTAACTTTTCACTTTATAATTTAACATTGACTTTACCATTTATAAAGTCATTTTCACTTTATAAAATCACTTAGGAAAAGAGTTATTTTGGACACTTTTCCCTAGGTAGAGACGAACCCATGGGAAACCACTTGTCCAAGGTACATTAAAAATCTACATTTTTTGCACTAATTGTTGTTTGTCTAGAAATTTAAGCAACAAAACACCCCAAAACATGGTGTTAATGCTTATGAGGTAACTTGGAAGGCTAACAGATTTCATGGTTGAGGAAGTTAATGGTACACTTGAAGAAAAACTCACTTCATCCAAGGAAGATTTTGTGACCCAAATCATTCACTTGATGCTTTTGACAAGAAGAATAAACCCATACTAGGGCAACACTGTACAAATGGAGATATCCCATTTTCTACAATCAACTTATTTCATGAAAGGGGGAATGTCACACCTCTTGGGAGGTTTCCTAGGGCTAAATTTGAGGTTGGTTCATAAAGGAAAAGGTCACACTAGTCATTTCTTGAGGAGCACTTTATTTGGGAGGTTAAATATATTTTCTTGTGGCATTTTTTTTATGGATGAAAAGGATTTGCAAGCTATTATGTGAGCAGTGCTCCAGGATTAACTCAAATATGGCGGGAGTATGTGGCATATGGAGATGTCAAGTGGCATCATAAGTCATTCAAATTTCAAACCTTTCTTTGCAGGATTCTCTCACCTATAATGAGAAATACTCAACTTAAAGAGGGCTCCAAAGCTTGTATTTTATTTTTATTTCTGGGAGGGATAGATGGATCTATGACCTTCTAAAGTTTTCTTTATAATATTATAATGAATGGTTGTCGGAGGAGGAAGCAGTCTGAGGGGTAGAAGATTCACTTGCAGAGGGTGATTCAAGGAGGAGAGGAAGATTGCCATGTTTGGGTTGTTGCTGTTGAAAGTGTTATAACATCTCTGCGCCTTCATTTTCTTCATCTTTTCTCAAGGACCTAATATAAGTGTAAGGTCACAATTTGATTTATTCCTACCATATCTTTTGTGGAGGACTGCATTTTGCTTATTATAGTGGCTGTTCTTTTCTGGAAGAGATGTTGAAGCGCGCTTGTAAAATCCCCGTCTTCTCTTCTATATCAGATAAAACTTGATGCACCAAGGAGCTGTTGATTCACTTGTAGGCTGTTCCTACTGATTAGAGTTTATCGTTAATGCATTATTTTTCTGCAAGAAGTTGATGTGTTATTGTGTTTCTCTTTAACATTTCACTTGGTTGTTATTTATATATCAGATATGTTCATGATTGATAATGCTTGCTAATATGCCAATGGGTGGTTATCCCATCTTCACATGCTTTCAAGTTCCATTTGTTGCCTCAACTTCAAAACCAAAAGACTAGGCACTATTGTTGTTGGGATCCTCCATATTAACACTGAAAAACCCAAAAACACTTTGTTCCATTAATTTGAGTTTTGTAACAGCATTGTAAGGGCTGATTTGTGATCCTATGAGGTTCTCCCCTTGGTTGGAAAAGCACCAGCCTAAATATAGGGGACATTAACCAAGGTGGCAATGGGTGAAGCCCTTGGTTTCCCCTAGATTTGCATTTTGGCTCTTGGACTTGGACAATTTATTGAATTGCATGTTTAAAAAGCAACACTCAAGAAAGCCATTTGTTGGCTAAATGAGCAAAGAAACTAACCTAAAATTCCGTTTAACTCAACCTAGAAATTTACTTCATTTACTTAAAGGAAGTTTGTTTTCTTCATAAATGAGTAGTTATGGAAACTAATCTTCAGAAGTCTATTTTTATTTGGTTTGTTTTTAGGTTCCAAAGTATGCTTCAGCTTCTAAAGAAGAATGGGAGGCACAGTGTCAATATTGGCCAACATCTTACCATCCAAATGCCTGGTATGTGCAGTAGTATTGCTTTTGTTTAATCAACTATTTTACTATTAAATCATTTTTTATTTTATTCTACCAATTATTTTTTTATTGTACTCATCTCAGAATACGTCAATTCTATCATGATATTGTTCCATCAGTGAGATAATTAAAGATTTAATGAGATCTGACTTAATGGTGAAGTGTAACTGTTCGACATTTTTTCGATTTTTGTCAGAACCTGGTGAGATCGTTATTTTTCATTTCTTGAAATGCATTTTTGAATAATAAACGGATTCAGAGCCCTGAAAGATCCATGGGGCATTCAGTTTGTAGAGATTTAACAACTCAAAAATGCTATTCCAACAATTTTGGCCAGATTCAGGCAACATATCAGAAAATATGCCTGGGAGAGAGCAAAAATGTAACATGTTTAGTTTAAGCTAGACTTAAATGACCATTAAATGTGTCATTTCCAAAGCATACCTAAGTGAAAGGTCACATACTCCAACTTCTACCCCACATTTTCCATCAGTTTTTAGAGAGGGTGTAATTTAAGCTATTATCATCATGTCTATAATATATTTAAGCAACCGCATGTTTGTTTTCTGTTTTCATGATCCACTTAGATGTATGTGAGGTCAATGGCATTACTAGCTTCTTCACTGAAGATGACGGCTTGTGGAAGGATGATAAGAGGGATGCATCTTCCTCCTTGATAGTTACACAGAAACTGCCATTGAATGTCCAAGCATTCCACTTTTAAAAATTCCTGACCAGATAACAACTTAGGATTAGTTCACTGGGTTGTGGTCTAGTGGCAACTTGGAGCAGTGGTTATGACTAGTGTTGCGAACATTGGAGCAGTGGTTATGACCAGTGTTGTGAACATCACGATTTTTTCGATCTACCGATTTAATCGCTGCTTTTTTTGAAAAAATCGCGATCCGACGAGTAAAAATCGTGAGTGGCGGAAACAACAGGTTTTAAAGCCAATTTTTGGTTTTTGTTTGTCATTTTTTTCAGACAGTGGGAAAGTTTGAGAGATAAGAAGGAGAGGACGTCATCTACAAGGGCAGAGGAGGAGAAAAGCGAAAGATTTTAGCATTCCAAGCAAGAAAAAATTGAGTTTGGACCAAATTGCTTCAGCAAAGTGTGGTTTCTAGGTATGGGCACCAAATTTAGCGATTTTTGTTGGTTTTTTTCTTTTTCTTGCTTGGGTTTCTATAACCCATTGATTATCAATTATTTTTGAGTGGATTTGATTGTGTTTTTTTTTTTCATTTTTGTTGCATTGAGTGGAACTAGAAAGGGTTCATTTTAGTAAAAAATGCAAAAACTTGATTGTTAGATTTATAAGTTTAATTTCTTCTTGTGCTCTATTTTTTTGCATAATTTTTCTTTGGGTTTGAATGTGCATTTTTTCCATTATTGTTGCATTGAGTCAAGTTTTTTTTTTTTTTGGGGTCAAATTTTCAATGTATTCCATGTAAATTTTATTTTTATTTTTTCAACTTGCAATTCTTCTTGTGCCCTAGGTTCAACTTCAAAATTCATCTTACATTAAAACTCAAGTGTTCAACCAAGTTACAAACATGCCAAGGAAATTGGACCCTCTGTGGGAATTTGGTGAACTTGATGGAGGGTTTGACAGATCAAACTTGACTTGCAAGTTGTGTGGGCATCATATGACAAGGGGGGTATACAGATTGAAGTATCACCTTGCACAAATCTTTGGACATGTGGTAGGGCCTTGCACCAATACAAATACAGAAATCATTCGAAGAACCCTCAGATCATTGGAAGAAATAAAGCAAACCAAACTGTCTAAGTTAGCTTTGAAGAGTCAACTGGCAGGGAATAGAGTGTTAGGAGGTGAATATGAGAGTGGCACTGGTTCTACTTCAGCGTCAATATCTACAACCAACCCTGTAGCTGCCTCATCATATTTTGTTCCTAGAACCACGTCTGGTTCACAACCATTTATCTTTTCAATTATTTAAAAAAAGGAGAAAGAAGAAGTTGACAAGTTGTTGGGCAAATTTCTTCTTTAGAGTGATATTCCTTTCAACGTTGTAAGGAATAATCCATTTTTCTAGCTTGTTGCTGATGCTATTGCAATTGTTGGCCTAGGGTACAAAGTCCCTTCTTATGATGACTTTAGAGGCCGCATTTTTCAAAATGAAAAGGTTGATTTCACCAAGAGATTGGAGGAGTTTAGGGTTTCATGGGCACACACAAGATGCACTGTGATGTTAGATGGTTGGACCGATCAAAAGGGTAGAAGCCTTATAAACTTCTTGGTTAATTGTCCTAAGGGGACAATGTTTATGAAATATGTTGATGCATCTGCACATATCAAAGATGCACAATTATTATGTGATTTGCTGGATGTGTTTATTTTGGAGGTGGGTCCAAAACATGTTGTCCAAGTCATAATGGACAATGCTGCAAATTATGTTATTGCTGGCAAGATGCTTATGGAGAGGCATCTTACTTTATTTTGGACACCTTGTGCTGCACATTGCATTGATTTGATGTTGGAGGACATAGGAAAAATTCCTTTTGTCAAAGATATTGTTGACTCATAAAAAAACATTACAAAATTTATATATAATCATGCATCTGTGCTTCATTTGATGAGAACATTCACCAACAACAAGGAGTTGGTGCGCCCTTCCATTACACGGTTTGCCACTAGTTTCATATCTCTTCAATCCCTCTTGAATTCTATGTGGGATGTGAAGAGAATGTTTCTTTCAGATTAGGGACGTGCTTTGGCCTTTAGCCGCAAACTAGAGGGAGAGGCCATATGCATATTAGTTTCATACGAGGTGTTGACCACTACGTGTCAATGACCCATAGCAGTACACCCCCTTTTTTCGCAAAAGGGATAGTGCCTAATCGATGTGTTCGTGTCGTCCAGATATCATCATTAGCTTGATCATCATCTTATAATGTAAACCTAGCCTGCATGTATATAATGTAAATAATCTTAACAGATCTGTGTCATATATGTAATCACCTAGGTAAACCTACTTTTCTGGTGATGATCTACATTCTGGGAGGTTTTTTGTCTCACCGATCCATTCTCGGATGGTCGAAAGAGTTTTCCTTCGGCGTTACCCCAAAGCCGGAATGGATTTTGTCACTGGGATCTTAGGGGAGTCCTAGTGTTTTAGATTGAGTCTATGTAAAAGTGATTTGGGAATAATCCTAACTATTTGGTTAGGTTGTTTAGCCGGAATGGATTTTGTCACTGGGATCTTAGGGGAGTTTTAGTGTTTTAGATCGAGTCTATGTAAAAGTGATTTGGGAATAATCCTAACTATTTGGTTAGGTTGTTTTATTACAAATTGCTTGATCTGTTAGATTATATTTGTGTCGCAAAATTGGGTGGTCTGTGAGGGTTTTTTACAAATGGGTTTCCCCCCTTGAGATGTAAAAAATGTGAAAATCATGATGTAAAGTGTCTTGAGGGTTGGAAAAGTAATTTATCCCCTCATAGGTTAAATAATTAAAAAATTTTCTTCAAAAATTAATTAAAATCCTAAGCCATAAATTTAATTAAGTCTAGGTCCTAGGTAAATTTAAATTCTCCGAAAGCAAAATTCGATGGTTCCTCAAAATTAAATTTTAAGAGGTCTCGGGACTAAGGTAAATTGATTATTTTGCTAAATTCTAACCCTTTGGTCCCTAGAGTTAAGTCAAAGTCAAAATTTTGAGGAAATTAATTCAAAAATTTAATTTTTGAATTAATTAAAATGCATTAAATTGAAAAATTCGAATTTCCTCAAGAGTTTAAAATTTCGACGGATGAGATTAAAAGAAATTTTGATCTTCATCAACGGTCGAGATTGCTTTGACGTGATCACTCGAACTAGTCGTTGGAGGATTTATCTTTAAAGAGGAGGTCATTTGTTAGTCAGTTGATTCGATCTTTTGATCGTGTACTAAACTCTCAAGCTCTCTTGTATATTTTTTTTGAATTAATGCAAAAGTCTTTGGGGTTTCAATGTGTTGTAGTTAGTGTTTTTAAATTCGGCCGGCTCGGAATCGACTCGGCCGAGTTGGTCAAAAAAAAATTGACCCCGCCATTGAACCGGTTCGGCCGGCCGGGCTAATACCGAGCCGACCGAGTTGTGTCCGTATCAACCCGACCGAGTTACTGACAACGGCCAATGAACCCCAAAAAACCTTTTTTTTTAAATTTTTCTGAGTGTGGGGGACTCCCTGGGCTTCCTTGTCTGACTCATGGGTTTCCCTGTCTGACTCTGATTCCTAGTATTGATATGCTATTTATGGTAATGTTAAATTCTTAAAGTAAAAGTGACATTCTCCTTAATCATCATTTTCATATTTTTATTTAAATTTTTAACATTACCATGAAATGACTCAAGAAGGTTGAGAGTGATTCCGGTCTCATTGGATTTCATATGGAGAAAGTAGAATTTTAGCTTTCATTCAAAATCCAGTAGAGTTATCAGTTTTTCAGGATTTCAGGATTGGGGGATTGCAATGTGTCCATTGAATTTTGTCATGTATTAGGGTATGGAACTCGTATTTAATCAAGAGCACCAATCCCTCTATGTACCTTGATGTTAGTGACATTGGTTGTCGAACTGCTTCGGGATTCGCTCCCAAACTGGGAGCTTTTGAAAATGTCGCTCCCTCTCCCAAGTAACACTGAGCCAGATGATGTTGGCAACTCTAGCAGTAACCAGTAGTACTGGTCACAGACTTTTGTTGTAGAGGCCATTTCTAGCTTCCTTGGTTATGTGTTTTTGTTTTGATCTCTATATCATCATCGTGTATGTATTGGACAGTGCATTGGGTGCCATTTTGATATAATGGATATATTCATGAGCTTACTTTGATCATATGTTGTCTTCTATCTATATTCTAATGCTGTGTGTTTGGAAACATGAATGAAAATCTTTAAAATTATGTGTTTTTATAAAAAATAAATATTTAATGTATTTTTTACAATGATTGAGTCATTGAAATCGAGCTAGCCGAGTCGATATTAAGTCGGAGTTGGAGTAAGAGTCGGAGTCGACCCTCGGCCGAGTCAGAGTCGGAGTTGGGGTTTTAAAACATTGGCTGTAGTGTTCATTTTCATGAATTTATGGTAACATTGTTTTAATTTCTGCTTAATATTATGTGACAACTATCAATCAATAGCTCTCTTAGAATAATCTGAATACAGGTATCTTATTCAGTCTGTTGGATCTAGGGTAACATTTTTAATTTTGATTGAAGTAGAAGGTATTTCTATTTTTTCATAATTTTATTGTTGTTCTATTTTTCTACTTGATTTGATGGTTGATCTAGTGTTTGCAGAAGATCTCTCAGGTTCTCATTGAGCGTTTGGGGATAGTCCTTAGTTGGACCAGCCAACTCTCAACACATATTTTTTGAAGAGCCTACTTCATATAAGTCTCAGGATTTATCTAACTATAATCTTTTTTTCTGCAGGGTGTTTTTGGGCTAGTACCTCTCTAAAATTTCAAAATATTTTAAATATTTCGTGTAAATTTTAATAGATCTGGCTATTAAGAGCCTTAGATTATCAGATATGGGAACGGAGTTGGACTCATACTCCTCAGATTTGATAGATCTGTAAATTATTTGTATAGATCTGTAAATTATTTATATAGATTTGTTATTTACTTGTGTAGATCTAAAATTTTGTAACATAATTTTGAATTTTAACACTTAGGTTTTTGGGATTTTCTCTATTTTTGTACATATTGGGTATTGGGTTTTTCTCTTTTCACTTGTGCAGAAATAGATCTAAGAAATCAACCAAGAAAATCTTCAGATCTGAGTTAGATCTAGACCCTGGAGGGCAAGATCTGGGCTCAAAGATTGTTTGTAGGAATAGATTTGAGAAATCAATTAAATAAATCTTTAGATCTGAGATTTTTCAAGCAGATCTGGGGGTTTTGAGACAGATCTAGGTCCTAGAGGGCAATATCTTATCCCAAGTCTTTTTACAAGGCCAGTCATTAAAGATTTTGCAATAAATCTGAAGATCTGAAGAAAAATATTTTTTTTTAAACAAGGGTTTCAAGTTTTGGGGCTGCTAAGCCTAGATCTGCCTTCTCCTAGCCCAACACTAGTTCTATTGGGCCCAGTGCTAGCTCTCATTGGCCCTAGATTCCCTTGCTCCATTTCTGATTTGAATATTTAATTTTCTGAAGCTAATCATTGGTGGGTTTTTGCAGAAAATTTGGTAAAAATTTGTGTTTCAGATATTGAATTTTTTTTTGGCAACTTGGGCAAGTGATCTTCAAGTCCTAGGGCCTAAGAGTTTGATATCTAAACCATCTTTTTCTTCACTGTTTGCTACAATAGTCATATACTTTTCTAATAGTGGTGAAAAACACATCTAAGTGGTTGGAATTAACTAAAAAAATTGCTAAATACATTAATAAGTCATTTATGTTTGATGTGTATCAAGAATTTAGCCTAGATCTATATTTTGGGTCACTGTTATCTCTGAATAATTCTGTTTCTGAAGTCTGAAATATAACAGTGAAAAAATTTCATGTGGGTTAGCCTAAAATCAGTTCCTAAGTTGTCTAATTCATTAAGGAATTAATTTCTTGAGTTGGGCATTCATCATTAGGCTTATTTCTTGTTCTAATTGCTGACTATAATAAGTATATTAGATCTAAGATAATTCCAGAAATCACATTACAATAGGCTGACAATTTTTGATAATTCATGTGGGCAAGTTTGGAAAATTTCGGTAAATTTTTGGCATAAAGATATCATTGATAGTTTACTGTTTTCATTGTCATATTGCTGCTGTCATAAATTTTTTCTTACTGCTGTCCTAAAAATTAATTTCTGAAAATTAAGTACTCTGTCATGGAATTGTGATAAAATGCATATCCTTTGTTTCATAAACTGAGTATTTTTTTTGAGCATCTGTTGACATTGATATCGAATTGCAAAGTTGTTTTTGTTCTCTTTGAGCTAAATTGTATCAAGAAGATTTGAAATAAGCTGGTGTTTTAACTATAGTATCTTCAAGAGTTTATTTTCTAAGTCTTCATCTAAAAAAGGGCGAGCATTTCATTTGGGTAATTGAGGGCTTTTGCGGCATAAGTGTTTTCCCATTCTCGAGTCTAATTTCATCTCATCTTCTGGTGAATTTGCATATAAGTTAACATTGCATAGATAAAATTTATTTCCAAGCATAAGCTTGGTCGATAGACAGATAGATCTCCATCCGTTTTTTGTTGAGAAGCCTGTTTTAATAGTACTTAAAACGGTGACCTTGCAGTTGTCAGAGCCACAGTTCTTTGCAGCGCTGGAGGCATCGGGTATGTTAGAATTTCAGAAAAGGTATCGTTAATCACACCTTAGTGTGCTTCTCTTGATCTTCTCTCTACCAATTACTACGAAATCAGGCTCAACACAGAAAGGATTGAAGGGTTCAAATTTAAATAGGCATTTAACTAATATTAACCAAGATTCTTGCATCTCACATTAGTTTTAGGATCTGCGTTTCATATAAAATAGTCATTCATCTAAGCAGCAGTTGCTAATCGATTACTTGGTCTTAATTTCCCTAGCAAGATCGTTGACTCCATAAGGCACTGGTATCAATCGTTTAAAATCTAATCAAATCCTATAAGTCTTGGTAAATCTTAATCAAGTACTTGATCGCTTCATTGTGTCTCCCAAACTGGCTGGTTCCCAACTAGTTCTTCTTCATTCCACTTTTCCATAGAGTCTAACCTCCTTAGCCTGCTGTAGGGAGACAACTTAAACAGAGAGATTGGGGATCAGGGTGACAGCCCCCGATTTGAGCATTGTCACGGTGCCTAGACATTCTGTGCGACAACACTAGGAAAGTTTCTGAACGGGAGTGCAGGAGGTGTGCAACATTATTGAACCTTTGGTAAAAGTTCTTCGATTAGTTGATGGTGACAAGATCGCAATGGGCTACTTGTATGAGGCCATGGACAGGGCCAAAGAATCCATTCAGACATACTATGATGATAAGGGAGATAAGGGGTTTCAAAAACAACTCTTCCTATGGGAAGTGATTGATGAACGATGGAACAAAACACTCCATCGTCCCATTCACGCTAAAGGGATCTACCTGAACCCCACATTTGCTTACCCCTGTGTGTTCTTATTTGATATTGAGGTCATGGATGGATTCTTCACCTGTGTTTAGAGGATGGTGCCATCTCCAACAGAACGTGCAAAAATATCGAAAGAAATGGAGATATACAAGATGACAGGTGGCACATTTAGCTTTGACATGGCTGTGGTTGATAGGAAGACTAGAATGCCAGGTAATTTTTAGTTTGTTTCAAATTTCATTGTCTCTTCAAGTTCATAACTTCATACTTTTCTTCAACTTTCAACTTTCATTTTTTTTTTTTTTTTTATGTTTATCTTATTTTTAATTTTGTTGTAGTTGCATGGTGGAGAAGCTATGGTGCCAGAGTACCCAATCTACAAGGCTTGCCATTCGAGTGCTTAGCCGAACATGCAGCGCCTCAGGAAGCAAGCACAACTGGAGTGTATTTGAAAAAATACACACTAAGAAGCGCAACAGGTTAAAACTTAAAATATTCCAAATTTCCAAATAATTTTTTGAATTCATTAAATACTATTTTTTTATAATGATTATTTTATGACCCTTGTATAGGTTGGAGTCCCAACGACTTAATGACATGGTCTACGTCTACTACAATGTTCGATTGTGGGTGAGGCAACTTGAGAGGACACCTAATATGGAGGCCATCTCATTGGATGGGATTGACACCATTGTTGCATGGAGGGTTGAGGCCGAGAGGCCTTTGATGGAGTCTGTCGCTGATTGTTTAGAGCAGGAGGTAGTGGAGGGGGTAGAGGAAGAGGAGGAGGAGCAACAGGAGGAGAAACAGGAGGAGGAGGTGACACCACCTACCCAGGCTACCCCTGTCACTTGTAGAGGATTTGGTCTACCTCCTGTAGCTCCTAGTTCTTCAGCTTCTAAAGCACAACAAAGTTCACTGCGAACTCCACCGCCATCTACATCTAGAGGGAAAGCTATTGCATTTTCTCGAGAGAGGGGCAGAGGAAATCAATAGTATTAGTTATTTGGTTCATTTCATTGTATATGACATTATGACTCATGATATGAGATACATTATTATATTTTTTGTTGATATTTTGAGGTTGAGTTGGGACTCAGGACTTACTATTCAGGACATGATTCACTGTTATGTGTGATGTAGCACTAGAAATGATATTACACATCTTATATATTAGTTCTTTTATCATATTTATTTGTCAATGCATTTATTTTATGTCGTAGACGTTTTAGATATTAAAAAAATTGAAAAAAAAATAATATTTTTGTATTTGCCGATTTTCCCCCTCGCCGATTTAATCCCGATCGCGATGTTTGCAACATTGCTATGAGGTATTCAGTGATGTATTCAGAATTTGCTACTGCTTAATAATAATAAACCCTCAGAGTTGCTGCACCGGTTTTCTCGCATTGAGTTTTTCCATGGACTTTTGTCCAAAAATAACTCTGTCCTATGTGTTTTATTTTCCTTGCTCAGTTTCTATGTTTCAGAATCATATTTAATTGGTGTGGGTTGCCTCAATAATTTACTTCAATGTTTCAAGAAGAAATCGAAAATAAGCTTGTAATGTAATTTACAATCTAGGTGAAGTAGATTCAGTTGGTTGTAGTAGGATTCCTGAGATTGTTAGAACTAAGAATTTTCACACATTGCTTATGATAACAAGGTCCTCCTTTGAGAAGAACTCGGGTTGTAGGTATTTCTCCTTCCAAGGACAAAAACAGTAGCAAGTGGGCGGAGATTGAACCTCTGAATGTAGAATTGAATTCTCGATGGAGAATTGCAAATGGATACTTTAAGATTAAGGTCATTATCTTTGCCACCAAGTTGTTTGATTGTGCTAACTTCATGAGGCCCTTGTACCGATTTATGCTTTTAAGTTGTTCGCCACTAGATGCTTGTCTGAAGAAGGCTATACATATTGATACATGTTTGGAGGTTTTTTTTACAATCTTGGAATATTGGTACAGAAGGCGAATCAAACCCACTCTCGAAGAGGATCATTATTTGAAGGCATATATTTTCTACTGACTTTGTGGGATCATTAGTTGTTATGGATCTAATGATTAGTGGTAAATTTATGCTTTGGCTAATTATCCTTTTTACAACCGTCTTGTTGATTTACCTTCTTGTTTTTTTTATCCATAAGTTTGTGCAGAACAATTCCAAGGCACTCATTCAAATAGCTTACCTGGTATTAAGTGTTCTTGAAGGATCTATTGTGAAGACGGGAAGAGCACTATGCTGTTTTGACAGTTTGTATAAAGACTGGGAGGATGACTTATCAAATTTTGAGAAAGGTAGTAAACTTTCTCACTATCCTTTGCCAAAAAGATTCTTCAAATTTTGCATCTGATCAGCATCAGAAATAGTAGAGGCCATCAATTGTATTCATGTCAAAGAGTCCTTGATAAAGGTTAATAATTTCTCGGAATAATATTCCTGTGATGTTTATGAATAGTACGCCTACATTTCTTAAATGGTCTAGTGTCAGTAACACAAGACCTTATTGACAATGAATCTTGTGAACAAGTGAATCAATGACATTGTTTATGATAAATGAAGTAACCCAGTAAATTATGACCTGTGATTGATCTAGGATTACATTGTTGTGGCCTTCCTATCATCAATCTTGTAACATAAAGCATAGTTGTCATAACAACTTGGTAAAGATTGCAATAATCTTGTAGCAATAGAGAGGGAGCACAATAATTCAAGGTCAAATTGACCTGAATCTCTCAAGGAGGAAAATCTTTCCAGAAAAGATGAAGATCTAGAGCTAGGACTTCTATATGTAGCTCTATGGCATCAACATCATTTATATTAGTCCAACAATTTCGTTACAATCTTGTAGTTATGGTCTTGTTCACAATCAAAGTTGTGAACAAGACAAATGTTAAATTGGATAGCTTATCTTTTACTGTGATCTGCCCGAAACATAAGAGCAACACTTCTGCCATTGTAGCCACATAGTAAACCTCATCTCTCGCATGAAAAGATCATGATTGAAATCCAGATGATCATCTTAAGAGGGAATTATAAAGTCCCTGGATTTACATCAGATGGTTACCTTCTCAATATTCAAAGGAGCTACACAACCATTGATGTTGTCTCTCATTATAAGCCTTGATTCCAATGGACAACTGCTCACTAAATAATATGATATGTAGTTCATCTTAGAAAATTGCAGGGCTAACAGTACGATTGATGGTAAAAGCACATCTAAGTGATGTATCTCTTAAAGTCCACATTTATATCTACAAAGTAGATAAATCTCATGATGAGCACGCTGCCAGATGGACACTTTGCTCTTTGGAAAGGCAAGCTTAGGCTTGTGATCTCCTTATGCAAGAGGGAGTAAGAATAGTTAAATATTTTCTTCATTTAGAAGCAGAGGATTACTAAGTGCTGCTAAGATCTCTGCTGCAAAAATGGCTAATTACAAATCAATATGTTTATTAAAAGGTCGTGTATATATATGCTGTTGGGTGAAGTGATTGATGATTAAGTTAGCGAAATCATCACCTAGATGTAGTCTTGATTTTCAGAAAGTAGCCTGGCTCTATCCCCTATATGAAGGGATCTTTGATTAAGATGGAATATTAAGCTCTAGGAGCTCCTGAGGACATGGGGTACTTTTTGAGCAACAAGCGACCATAGGGTGAGTGGTTCACCTTCCCCTATAGGTGCGCGGCGTACACGGTGAGTTGTTCACCTTCCCCTGTGATGTATGCCATGTGTGTAGGGTGAGTGGTTCACCTTTACCTACGATTGCAGACACATGTATGTAGGGTGAGTGGTTCACCTTCCCCTATTGTTGATGACATATGCATAGGATGAGTGGTTCACCTTCTGCTCTGGCATATGAGTGGTTCACCATCTCCTGCAAAGACCCCAGTGAGAGATGCATATAGGCATTTGCGTTCAGACATGTCGGTGGGATGTGGTTCACCCTTTCCCCACATGTATGTAGGGTGAGTGGTTCACCTTCCCCTACTATTGATGACATATGCATAGGATGAGTGGTTCACCTTCTTCTATGGCATATGAGCAAGATGAGTGGTTCACCTTCTCCTGCGGACACCCCAGTGAAAGATGCATACAGGCATCTGCATTCAGACATGTCAGTGGGATGTGGTTCACCCTTTCCCCACGTGTAGGATGCACATTCCCCATGATTGATGGTTGACATGTCGGTGGGACGTGGTTCATCCTTTCCCCACAAGTAGGATCTATCCTACGAATGATTAGTTGGCATGAATGTACGACGTGGTTCATCCTTTTCCTACTCTCGGTGGTTTGCCTGCATGTAGGATGTGGTTTATCCTTTCCCTACATGTGATTGTGATATGTGTTTGTAGGATGTGGTTTATCCTTTCCCTACATGTGGTTGTGATATGTGTTTGTAGTATGTGGTTCATCCTTTCCCTACGTGTGGTTGTGATATATGTTTGTAGGATGTGGTTTCTCCTTTCCCTATGTGTGGTTATAAGTAGGATGTGACATATTCTTTCCCTATTGGTGTTCCTACATCATCCTACCCATGTAGTTTGGGACACATGGGAAGTACCTCTCATCTGGCCAATGAGTTGGGAAAAGTGGTTTGGGACCATAGCACTACTAATGGACGCATCGTGTACTGTCGTACTCCCTATGTCTAGGATGAATGATGTTCAACAAACTTGATCACTTGGGATCAAGTTTGGTTGTGATTTTACATCAGGTTATGTGGACTGACTTTAGTTAGCGGAGAGTGACAAGGTCTTGTGACTCACTTTCGATTAATTCTTCTTCATTATCTATATTAGTGTTCAACAGAGAAAAGATGAGATGACAAAGATGATACATGACATCAGGATGGCATGATGATGGATGGATTGACAGGTGGAATTCTCCCTAGTTGAGAGGGAGTATTAAAATTGGCAACTAGGGCCAAATTCCACCTTTGATCATCTCATTTGATAGAGATGATGATTGCATTAAATTCCTCTTTTCAAGAGGACCAAAATCGACCTCAAGATCATCAAATTTGGATAAGGAAAAATATTTATTTATTTAAAAGAAACTCTTCAAGGCGGGAAAATTGAAAATTTGAAATTCAAATTTTGCCTCCAAGTGTCAAAGTCGGCTTCACCTCCATAAGGACAAATTGTTATATATATAGGCATCCCTCATCCTCATTAGCAATCATCCAGAAAGGAGTACGTAACTGCAACTTAGAGAAGTAAGGAGGACGTGTTGTTTGAGTCTGTTCTTTGGCACATTGGTCTCCCATAAGTCCAAGTTAGAAGTAGACAACTTGCCGCATGCTTGAGGGAAATTTTGGGTGATGTTTTGGCATGGTTTTTGGGTTAGAATCTCTCCAAGAGCAAGCCACATTCTCTGTATGGATCCATAGATCAGGGCATTGATTGATAGGTGAGTTTTGGGATCTCCTTGTGCATATTTTGTATTCTGGTTTGGGCCGCAAGAAAGGCTACTACAATAGCCAATATGGAGGCACATATGGAAGGGACACATGACCTAATCTGAGCTCTTTACCTCAGCCGCTATCAAGGAGAGTGGGCCGCAATCTAAACAGAAAGTTTAACCCTAGATCATGAGCAAATTCTTGTTGATGTGAGTATAGGGTGCCTTGAAGGGGAACCACAGTACTCGATCACTGTTGAATGTCTTGGAAAGGACAACAAAGGGTGCAACTCACTGGAAGAAGGTTTCTCAGTCACCGATAAGAACCCTAACCAGGAAGTAAGCTTCAGAATTGTTTTGAACAAAGGGTTAGCAAGTTTATTTTGACTTATATCGTTGTACTCTCTCTCTGTTGAACATTTGATATTGATAATAAGAAGAATTGATCAAGGGTTTTCCCCATCTTGGGGTTTTTCCCTGGCTTGTGCCATATCCTTGTGTTCTTGGCTTGTCTTCTGCATTTAGCATTAATGTTCTTTCATCAGTTATTGTCATATTTTAATGGTGAATGTGATTACTAATGGATTAATGAAGTTAACTATGGGTTAATGGAGTAACTGTCTTAAGAAAAGAACATGTTAACTCAAAATTAACACAAGGCCTTGACTAACAGCTCTATCTCTTCACAAGATCAGAGCACAATGTTGGCGAGACCAGTGTTTTATAAACACCCTCATCATTTTCTCTCTCAGAACATACCCGACCCGGGGTCTCTCAAAGTATGTTCCACCAGGACTATTCTTATCTTGGATTCCCAGTTCTCAAAGAATATTGGTTCTCTACAACTACTCTTATCTTGGATGCCCTACCACATCCTCAAAGAGTATCGGATGCGAGATGCCTACCTAGTCCTCCATTCTTTCTTCCAAAGTGAAGACAAGAATGATGTGTCCATCTCTTCTCATGACCTTCACTAAGACTTGTGGCTGTTAGTCCTGGTTTAGTGCATGACACATGAAGTAGAGAACCATATTTGTCACTCCCATTTAACCAGGTATGACCAACCCATTCCATAAAAGGAATGTGTCCAAGCTACCTCTTAATCAGGTTCTTGTCCAAGCTGCTGCTGGAGATCATGGGACAATCAGCTGCTTGAAGAGCTCCTCCTTTCCATGCCATGGACTTCTTTCTCATCATTATGGTGTCTTCATCTTTTGGGACTTCTTCGTAGGGCATCGACCATCCATCATTTTCATTTATGAATTATGTTAGTCATGTCATCCTTCGTTTCATCGGAAAGTGATCCATTAGTCCATATCTGGCCTTCCTCCATGCCTTGCTACCTTCTTCTCATCATGTTACCTTCAGGATCTTCCATCCTACCACATGAGTACCAATTTTAGATGACATCTATAGCTCTTCCTTTGGTAGCTTTGCATTAACCCATCCAGTTATTGTTTAAAAATTAAGAATGAACATTGAATCGAACTTACCTTTATGATGGTCTTTTCATCATGACATCTGCTTGTTGTCATATCAACATCCTGCATACATATTGACACATCTCCAAAAAGATATTACATGTCAAGGGTCATCTTCCTTTTCAGAGTCCAGACTTTATCGGAGTCTTCATGCCTTTACCTTGGAGATGTCATAATCAATCCTTCTAGTCGTTAGATGTTGATTTCCTTTTTTATGTGACCATAGTTGCATTTTTCATGATCTCTCCTTACTTTCTACACATATTGCATCCCAGGAACTTCCATCCATAGTTCCTTTATTTTTGTCAACCACCTCATATTCCATATGAGGACTTATTTTGTTGATTTCATCTTTAGTCAATATGTGAACCATGCCTTCATGCATCCTTTCAAAGGAGGAGATCTCTTTCTCTTGATCATGCTCATGAGATATAGTATTTATCCATGTTATGTGCAACTGTATGACATGACTCAATTTTATCAAATACAAGCATACATACCTCATCTTCTTCCTTTAGGTCATCTAGACTTCCTTCAGCAGCTTCTTTGATTGAAAGAACTTCAATCACATTGACCTGCTTCACTTCTTTTGACATCATACCATCATTCCATGAATCCCATACAAGGTGGAATTCTTGGTGAGACACTTGCTTCTTCCAGTAGGTGACCCTTCCAACAGAGGATATTGATCATCCTCATCTAGAAAATGCTTCTCTTGAATGATGTATGACAAGCTCTATACTAGATGACTTTATCCATAAGTACTACTTATGCTTCTAATGAGGTTACCAAGAACTCCTTTTCACTATAGGTGACCGCCATAGACTTCTACTTCAATGCTTTTGCAAGCTTATTATGATGTCCCAAGCTCTTATTTCATATTGTATGCTCCTATGATGCCATCTCCCAACATGATGCATCTCATCATGCTTCTAATGATTCCTATCATGATAGTTATACTTTACAAGAACTAAAAAAGAACTAGGTGGAAGACTTATCTCAATCATAGTAGAGATATTTTACTTCTTCCTTCGTGGATTTCTTCTTTTCAGCTTCTTCCACTTCCTCAATGATATGGGCTTCTTCCCTTCCTCTTTTGTTGTTGTCCTTCTTGAGCTTAGGACAATCTCTCTTGTATGTTGCGAATATAAATTTTATAAAATTAAATATTGTATAAATAAATGTAAATACTAAATAATCAAGTAATGATTATGCTAAGTAGTCATTAGTTAAGTGAAAAGGCATGTCTAAAAGACATGCCCAACATGAAAGGACACCTGCCTAGGTAAATAAGCAGGGCCTCATTGTAACATTCTACATCACTTGTACATTTTATATATAATAAATTATTATTGCAAATACCATTGTATATTTTTACATTAAAGTCAACAAGCTATAAGTTTTGTTGCTTTAGTGGTATCGGAGCCATGCCGCACAATATAACCATGCGAGTCCTTGAATGTTGTTCGCTGCACAATTTGCCGTTAGGTTTTCGCCTTGAATGCGTTGAGTAGTTTAGTAAAATTCAAGAAAAGCTTCAGCAATGGGAAAAATCATATGCAGAAGTTAAAACATGTCTAAAGGAAATCAATAATAAGGAAGATGATAGCGACATTGAAGGAATGGAACAAGGTGAAGCAGGAGAAGAAGATTTTGATCAGAGTGATGATAATGATGATGAAGATGAGGTGGATGAGGACTATCGTGAGAAACAAGAAGATGGAAAATATCACAACAATGAGGAAAATGCTGAAGAAGACATCGATGATGATGAATATGAAAATGATGTCAATGAAGATTATGTAGATCAAGATGGTGATACAGATGAAGATGATGTGAATGAGGACTATCTTGAGAAACAGGAAGATGAACAATATGATAATAAGGAGGAAGATGCTGAAGAAGACATTGATGACGATGAAGAGGAAAATTTGGGAAAAGAAAAAGGAGAAGGTATTTGTGAAAATAATTATGAAGATGACATGTTTGAGAAGCAATTGATAGAGCAAGATTGGATTAAGGAGAGAAGTGTAAAGATAAAGATAATGGATTGTTTTCAAATGCACGTACTGACAAAACCCAACGAGATCCTAGGCTGTTATCAGGAAAAGACATCATATATAGAGATGAAAGAGTTTTTGGATGTAGTTGTAGGGGCTGAAGGAGAAACAATAGGATTTGGAAAAAGGCCAAATGGAAGGTATTGCGCATATAATCATAGAGAATTGATCTAGTGGTTTGGGAAGAATGGGTGGTTCGACATAGTGCTAGCCATTTCCCCGAACATAAGAGTAAATCGTGTGTTTCGTAACATTATCGAACATGCACAAAATAGCATTTCAGCCAAAAATGGAGAAGGAAACGATAGCTCGAGGATGTTAGCTGTGTTTATTTTAATACCATATGATAAGTACAGCAGCAAGCTACAACGAGCGGTCAAACGAGCTCTGTTCCACATCCAACAAGGGTGTCCTCTCTTCAATGAGGAAAACGAGGTTCTGACATTGGTACCCTATATTCCTCTCACAGATCAGCACATTCTAATGTTGGCCGCTGACAGAAAACTGTTTTTCGACAATGAAATTGACAAGTTCAAGAAATTAATCTTCGGAAACTATATTGAATCCACAAGCCACTTCGACAAAGGAAAAGGCATCGATAATAAAAGTGTGGAGGATAAAGAAAGTCAAAGCAATGTCAATTTAACTACTATAGATTGGGAAAGAATGGAACGTCTTTACGACAACCATTATATGGGAAGCCCTAGCCACCGTGCTTTTGCAAATGATCATTCGAGCCAAAGCAATGTCAATTCAACCAGTATCTATGCCACTAAAAATTGGGAGAGGATAGAACATTTTTACGATAGCCAATGTATGGGCCGCAGCAGAGCTGAATTAGAGACAACCACTTCTGATAACAACAATATTAACCATGGAAATCCAGATGAAAATATTTCTATGGAGCTTGATGACAAGACCTCCCGCAAAATGCATCCACTCCACCAAATAAGCCCCACGCTCCTGTGTGTCCTGAGCTCCCCGCTATCGTCCCTTCCATCAAGAACTCGTCGACCCTGGTACATGTGTTGTCCCTATGCTCGACACTCGCGTTTCCGTGCTCGACCGTCCCCTGTCAAGTGTGTTCAACTGTTTCTTGTCGTGGATCACATCCACGTCCACCCCTTGTTCCTGCCCGACTACCTCCGCTTCCTGAACGTTGTTTCCTAACAGATCGATGCCGATATTGTGTATTGTGGTCAAACAGTGGATAGGTCAAGCAGATTAGTCAAAAGTCAAATGGTGTGACTCTGTTGTCGGGTCATTACGGTCCATTGAATTCTTAACTATATATTTTATATAGTTACAAATTATATAATTTAATTAATTAATTAATTAATTTATATAATTTAATTAATCTAATTATATAATTTAATCATTAATAATAATAATAATAATAATAATATTATTATTATTATTAAAAAAGCCCTTAGTTCCAAATTAATATCACTAGCGAATTATACATGTTGAGGTACAAAGTGACCAGTGACATTATCAAAAAAAGTGAAGACAATTGTTCAAGATTAAGGTGAAGAAAATTGTCAACATTAAGCTTTGAGGACAAAGCTTTTGAAGGAAGGGGCAATGTTACGAATATAAATTATATAAAATTAAATAAATATAAATAAATGTAAATACTAAATAATCAAGTAATGATTATGTTAAGTAGTCATTAGTTAAGTGAAAAGGCATGTTTAAAAGACATGCCCAATCATGAAAGGACACATGCATAGATATATAAGTAGGGCGTCATTGTAACATTCTACATCACTTGTACATTTTATATGTAATAAATTATTATTACAAATATCTTTGTGTATTTTTACATTAAAGTCAGCAAGCTATAAGTTTTGCTGCTTCATTTTAGTGCCCATATTCTTGACATCCATAGCATTGAATCTTTTGCCATATTCTTCTTCCTTTTCTGAGGACCAAATTTTCCAAACTTTCCTTTCTTCTTTGCCAAGCCAGCATATGCTTGAGTTTGTTCATTTGATCCTACATCAATTTTTGCCTTGAACCTGGTTTCTTCAATTTTGCATAGTGACCATAGATCATTGAATGGAGTAGCTTCCTTCTTCCCATAGATGCTTGATGTAAAGTTACCCCATTCCTTTGGTAGTGCATTGAGTACTATGGTAGTCATTTCCTTGTCAGACATTATTTCTCCCAACTCCTGTAGTTGGTCCCTTATTTCAGATACCCTCATGAAGTATGAGGCTATTCTTTCTTCTTTTGATATCTTCATCTTGTAGAGTTCTTGCCTTAACGAGATCACTTCTCCTACAGTACTTATGGAGAACAATTCCACAAGTGTGTCATATATTTCTATTGATGTTTCTAATTTTGATACATAGGGAATGAGGGGATGCTTGACGGATTCTATGAGAATCCTTTGAGCCCTTACTTCCCCTTTCATATATCTTGCAAGTGCTTGAGCATCTTCTCTTGGAGGTTTAGTGATTAAGCCCTTAACATGATCCACCACTTCATTTTCTATGAGGATCAATCAACCCTCTTTTTCCATGTGAGAAAGTTTGTAGACCCAACTAACTTATTCTTCTCCTTGGAAAAAAACTTTTTGATAGATTTAGATGTGGACATAAAAAATACTTACTTGAGGAGATGCTTCTTGATGTCGATATCTTCATTCTGCTTCCTTCTTGAGATTGATGATGATATGCTAATCGAAGATTTCTTCTTGAAGAAGGTGTCTTCTCTCAAAAGTGATCCAAAGAGAGGGAGATCACCTTGAATCCTTGATGATGATGACAACGTCCTTGATCTTGCTTCCCTTGGATAAGTAGACTTCAAGATGCTTTGATTTGTAGATCTCTTCAATTTTGAGTAGAGGTAGGATCTTTTGTGATTTCCTTGTGATGATGATTTGAGCGAGATTCCCAAGAATGCTTCAAGTATAGGTTCTTTTCTTGAATGAGTTAGAGTATTGATACTTTCTTCACGATGATGATGTAGTCCTTGACTTCAAAATACCTTGGAGATGATAGGATCTTCTTGATTCTTTGGTGCGCTTGATATCCTTCGGTCCTTCAGTGCTTGAGTGTCCCTTATTGAGTTGCCCTTCCTTGATTTGTCACCTTAGCTCTGATACCGTGTTGAGAAATCTAGGGGCAACAATAGTAGGTGATTTCTCTTTATGATAATTGCTTGTGAAGACTTTTTAATTTTCTTCATTATATTGTTCTTTAGCTTGCTTATTATTGTGTTCTCTTCATCAACCAGCTACCAAAGCATAATAAACAATGAGACAAAGGACACATGATATACGCTATCATCTAGGGCCAAAACCTCTCCAATCTTGAGAGGAAAACCCACCGAATTCTTCTTCTTATAGAATCTTCAAATGATGAATTCTAAGACTTAGACCCTTGACCAACAACCCCTCCAAGACCAAGTCAAAGCCTTCTTGATGTGCTTCCCTTTCCCAAAGTAAACTTCTAGTTAAACTCGCTTTCTAATGGCAGTTGTTGTTCCTTCAACCTCTTTCTCGGACTTGCAACTTTTTGATTGCAACTCAGCTCTACTGCAAAAACCCTAGGTCACACGTGTGACCTAAAACATGGACAAAGTTTTCTCTTTTCTGTTTTGCTAGGATATAGATTTCTTCTAGAACAATTCGGCTTACTTTCCCACACTTCTTTGACACTTGATATTCCGTTTTGAAGTGAGTGTAATTTCATCCTTTTGCAGTTGAAAGTGTGCCCTAGATACAATCCACACGTGTGAGAGAGATGTCCCAAAACAGGCCCAAACAATTATGTTTTCTTCTTTCTTATACTTCTTCTTTCTTCGCTAGGGTATGAGGCTCCTCCTTGTCTCTAGATCGAACTTCTGTGATGCTTGAATGTGTCTTCTTGAGAGAGGCCGAGTCCTCCTTTATATAGGCGATGTTGGGCTCCAAAATAGGTTGACTTCATTGGCAGGCCGACTTGATGATGTATATAGGTCGACCTGACTTGAGCTTGTATACTTGGTCTTGGAGGGGTTTCCTTGACAATCGTTGGACTCTTATAATTTATTTACAATATGTAACATGCCCAAATGGGTCTTTCATACATGAAAATGACTCTTTTTGACTTTACAGACTCAATGACAAATCTTAGAAGCTCTCAATGGGATCTTTGACCTAAAAATAAATTTTCCTTGAGCATGAAACCCATGCCTCAAGAAAAATAATAATAAATTTATCTTTCTCTTTTGATCGAATACATAAAATCAACATTACATATGTCATTATGAAGACCGAACCTAGTTACATATTTCAACATTCTTATCATCAAATAGCTACCAAATCATATAGAACAATGAGACAAGAGGACACTAGATGTAGGCGATCAACCAGGGCCAAAACGTCTCCACTTGGGAGGAAAACCCACAAGAATTCTTCGTTTCTTATAGAACTTCAATTGATGAATTCCAAGACCTATGACCCTTGACCAAGACCCTCCAAGGCCAAGTCAAATCTTTCCTTCTTGATGGGCTTTCCTTCTAGTTATTCCTTGGCAACTTCTGCAATTTCGACCTCCAACAAATTCTTCTGCAACTTCGACCCCCAGCAGAATCTTCTGCAATTTCGAGCTCCCAACAAATTCTTCTACAATTTCGTCCTCTAGTAATTTCTTCTGCAGAAACAGCCTTGGCACGTGCTGAAATTTATGGTAGTTTCTTCCTCCTTTCCTCTTCACTTGAGTTGATTCTCTCTCCTAGAGAACTCGACCTGCAAAGTGTACTTCTTGATGCTCTAACTCGACTTCTACAACTCGGCTTTTGCTACTGCAAGATGATGTCCTAATTCCTTCGCACGTGAAGAATAATAGCCCAAAAACAGTCCAAAAAATTCACTCTTCTTTCCTTCTCCTCATCCTTCTTTTCTTCGCACCTTTTCCTCTTTCTTGATCAAACTTGTGTGAGTGAAGTTAGTGCTCTAAGTGAGGTTGAAGTCTCCCTTATATATAGGTCTTCCACTAGGTCAAATTGCTCCGACTTGTCCACTTGTGAAGGCTGACTTGATCTTTGCACCATAACGAGGTCTTGGAGGGTCTTTTGACCCAAATAAATTATCTTTACAATATGTAATATGCCCAATGTTGAAGAAAGTGTAACTAGGTTCGGTCTTCATAAATGTAATTTTGATCTTTGTACTTGTAAAAGAAAAAGAATTATTATTTTTGTCAATTGTAAAAATGAGTTTCTTGCTCATTACATAGGTCTAGCACATGTTGAAGTGCTATAGGAAAGTCAAAGAGTCAATGTAATTATGAAAGACCCATTTAAGGGAAAGTTACACTATGTAAACATGTCAAAGAAATATGTCAAAGATGATCCTCCAAAGCAAAGACAAGTCTCCTCTTCATGTCAGCTCAAAAAATGAATTTTTATGCACTTAAGGACAAGTCAGCCTCACTAGCTCAAGTCGGCTCAAATAGGAGGGATAAACTCCTATATATAGGGCAACTCGACCTCACCAAATGACCATCAAGTAATCTCTGAAATCAGCGAAGAAGAGAGTCAAAAAGGAGGTGCGAAAAGGAGCAGAAAGGTGCCTCTAGGCCAACGAAGAAGAAAGAAAAGAAAACCGAGTTTAGGAGGATTGTTTTGGGGCTAATTTCAGTCACACGTACGAAGGAAAAGAGGGTAACTCTGTTGTCATAATTGTAGTGACACGAGAATTCGATTGGGTGAAAAAGAGGCTTCAAATAGGCTTCCATCTCAAGTGAAGTGGGTCCCACATCAAGCGAAGGAAGGGATCAAACAAGAAGGACAATTTCAAGACTAGATTAGCCACACGTGCGAGAAGATTTAGACCTGCAGTAGGGTTAAGAGGATCAACCTCTAACTCAGAAATATATCTTAAGGAAAGTCCCACCTTCTAGCCCAAGCATCAAGTAAAAGGAAGGTTGCTAAGCGAGGAAGAGAAAAGAAGAAGTACTCTATAGTAGAGGTCTCTAAGGAGACCTAGGGTTTCTGTAGTTGCCAGAAAAAGAGCAAAGAAAAGTGCTACCAGTTGCTAGAAGAAGTGTGAAGAAAGAGATCAAGCTGTAGAGCAGAAGAAGGCATTGATTGAAGAACAAAAGGAAGAAAGATTGTGTCTTGTGCTTGGAGGATCTACTGGTCAAGGGTCTAGGGTTTGGCATTTGTCAATTGAAGCTTCAATAAGAGAAATTTGCAGAAGGGTTTTCCTCTCTAGGAGAGAGAGGTTTTGCCCTAGTTGAGAGCCAACATCTTGTGTTCTTGTCTCTTTTGTTTTGGTAACTGTTTGATGAAGTAAGAGAACACACTCTAATAATAATAAGAGAAGATTGTGCTAATAAGAAAAAGTAAAAAGTACCTCACAAATAGTTATCATCGTTAGAAGAATCTCATCCTACCTAGATGCCCTAGATTCTTCAACATGGTATCAGAGCTAAGGTGACACATCAAGGAAGGGCATCTCAAGAACACAAAGGTTGAAGCATCAAATCTACAAGCTAGGGTTCCAAATCCATCAAAATAAGGACTACCATCTCCTCTCCTAGATCCATCAAGAAGGACTACCATTCTGGAACAAAGAAAGAAGAAAGCCTTCCATCTAAAGGCATCTACAAGAAGGATCATCCAAGAAGAGTCTCCATCAAATATTCTTCATCTTCAAAGGAAGGCACCCAAGATCAAGGCCTATCAATGAAGATCTCCAGAACTACATATTGAGAAGTCTTCATCACCAAGCTGATCTCTCATAAGGCACCTTGAAGGAAGCATCTTGAAGAACTCCAAGATATAAGAAGTCAAATCATCAAATTTTCAAAAAAGCTCAAGATCTCTTCACAACAACTCTCTCAAGTAATTATTTTTATGTCCTCTTCTAAACATATCAAAATGTCTTTTTGCAAGGAAAGCAACAAATTGGTTGGGACTGCTAATTTCCTTGCATGGAAAAAGAGGACTAATCTACTTCTAAAAGAAAATGAAGTTATTGACTACATCAAAGGAAATGTCATTGTTCTTACAAAGGAACAAATTCAAGCCCTAGCAAAGTATAACAAGGATGAAACAAGGGCTCAAAGGATTCTGATAGAATCCATGAAAGACCCTCTCATTCCTTATGTTTCCAAACTTGAAACATCTAAAGAAATTTATGATAAGTTGGTGGAGCTATTCTCAGTTAGTATAACAGGAGAAGTGATATCGTTGCGTAATGAATTATATAAAATGAAGATATCCAAAGAAGAAGGAATAGCTTCCTACTTCATGAAGATCTTTGAGATGAGAGACCAGCTACAGGAACTAGGAGAAGTTATGTCAGACAGAGAGATGACTACTGTAATGCTCAATGCATTACCAGAGGAATAGGGCAACTTCACATCTAGTATATACGCCAAGAAGGAAGCTACCCCGTTGAATGAACTTTGGTCTCTATGGAAAATTGATGAGACTAGACTCAAAGCCAAAGAAGATGTGGGATCAAAGGAGCAAGTGTTCGCTGCGATGGCCAAGAGAAAAGGAAAATTTGGCAAGTTTGGTCCACAGAGAAAGGGTAAAAGAGATATGTCAAAAGTTCAATGCTTTGGCTGCCAAGAATATGGACACTATAAAAGGGATTGTCCTAAGTTCAAGAAGGACAACAATAAAGGGAAATGAGAAGAAGCCTACATTACCCAAGAAGTGAAAGAAAAAGAGAAGAATCAGAACAAGGAAACCCCCTAGTTCTCTACTATGACTGAGATCAATTTCTTCACCTAAGTTCTCTTTAAAATTTTGGGTATCATAGGAATATGTAGGAGTAGGATAGAATTCATGATTTATAAGAATGGCACCTTCAGGAATATAGGAGCATTGTGTAGAGATAGCTCAGATAAAGACATTCAATATAGGAAGGATGTAGCCATTGAATAACCTCATCAATGCATAAAGGAATGATCATGATCAGGTAGAATCATCTTAGAAGGCCACTATCATCAACAGAAAGAAGCATTTGCAAGATAAGGATTATAAGGATCTTGTGGTTGAATCTTCAATAGTAGTAACCATATGAAGAAGGTTCCAGATATCTATCAAGTAAGCCACGTTCCATGAAGAGAAGAATGACATGACGAACCAAGAATGAAAGTGATGGATGGATAATGCCTTACAAGGAAGAAGCTCAACTGAATCTCATGACATCAAGGAAAGAAATTGATCAAGCAGGACCCACAAAAAGAAGTTGTTGATGAAAAGAAGAGTCCCTAGTTGAAAGGGAGCTCTGACAAGTCCCTAATTAAGAGGGAGCTTGGGCAAGTCCCTGGTCAGAGGGAGCTTGGGTACATTCCTTCACAGGAATGGGCATATCTTCCCTAGTTGAGAGGGAGAGATAGACACAACATTCTTGTCTTCACTTGGGAAGAAAGAATGGAGGATTGGGTAATCATCTGACATTCGATGCTCTTTGAGGATGTGTAGGGCATCCAAGATAAGAGTAGGCAAGAGGACCTATTGACCCTGCTGCCTACACCTACCTACAAGTTAGTGAGAAAATCCTTCAACCCCACAAGGTGTGGTTGGTGGCAGGGAACTCAGAGAAGGGGTTGTCAAACTAATCCCAACTCTCTTCGTTTGAGCTATCTCCTAGGTTAGCTAAGGAGGGTGGTCCCTAATGAAAAGTTAAGTTAAAAAGGATGTGAGTTTCTAGTAGATTTTTTAGAGTTAAATAGATTATCTCTTTAAGATTTATAAGAAAAAAGCTGATATGAACAATAACCATCATAAGATAAGCATGAAATACATGAACAACCAATGCCTTCCAAGTATTTGCTCTTTAAGAAATGAAATTGTATTTTGCTTAAAGTGAAGTGAAATGATTTCAAATGGAAAGCCAAAATAACCCTGAAAAGTGAAACACTAAATTGTTAGCACAAGATATTATAAATGCTTTCAAGATGAAGAAGTCTACAAATCAAAGCATGGAAACTATCTTGCTCAAAATGATACAAAAATAACTCAAATGTTAGACCAAGATGACAACATACAATTAAGTTTGCAAGCCAAAATAATAGTACTTGAAAGTAAAATTAACCATTCATGACAATAAGCAATTAAACCAAAAGTTGAGTCAATTTTCAAGTACAAGAAAATTAAACTTGTTGCAAAATTAAAAGAGATTACAATGCTTGCATCCAAAGTGCCTCTTGAAATAAATCTGCATGTCAGACTTCAAACCAAAGCAAATGTGATGGAATGTTTTTCTTGGTTCATTTTATTTGATTAGTGCTAAGGCAAAGTTACAATTGAACTCTAGTCCTCAGAGCTCATCCTCGCCCAAATATTTGGATCTCACAATGAGGAGTCAATAGAGGTAGAGGGTCCTTAAAATTCTATTCAACCAACTTAAGTTGGAGGTAAGTTTTAGTGATGCTTGGAGCATGTAAATAAATTAACTAAACAATGAGAATTAACTTCTGCTTGAAATGTACTTGCTTGACATGAAATAAAATGTTACTTTATGGAGAAAATTTGTCCAAATACTTGATGCATGTAAAATGTGCTTAATGGTGAAGCATAAGTAAACTTAGAACTATGTTCAAGTCAAATAAGATCAAGTAAAAAGTGTTTGCATGCAAAAAATCTGAACTTGTTATGGATTTAAAACATTTAGTAAGTTAAAATAAAGTGCATGCAAAAGAGTGTGATGCATGTTGTGTTAATTTATCAATTAAATGATATGCATGCAAAATGAAATAAACCAACAAAGTCAAACCGCCAAGCCTCTCCCAAAGGTGGAGATATAGGGATACCAATGGGTAAAACCCATGCTCTCAAAATCAGAAAATGTATTAGTTGCTACAAGAAGGAAAAGACAATGAAGTCTTTTCTTAAATCCAATGAAAGCCTTAACAAATTGGAATCAAAACATAGGCTTTTCCTCACAGAAAATTTCTGCAATTTGAGGCCCACAAAGGCTCAACAAAATGCAGATTTTCCGAAGAAGAAGAAGATAAGATAAGCCTCTTCTATGGCCACGGCCAAGAGAGAGCAAGAGATGGCTAAAATGAACTCGGTCTTCCTTAAGAAGAACACAACCTTATCCAAGATGAATCTAGCCTAAAGGTAGAAGTAATCACTAAATCTGAGTCCCAAGGTCCTACATGCAAACTTGTAAGTAATTTTCCGATGACGAATCTCGCAACTAGTTGCAAAAGAACAGGTTAGAAACAATCTACAACAACAAATGTTAGCTCAAGATAATTACAAAGTATGTTACAAAAATAATCTACAAGAGGCTAGGCCAAAAAGTATGAGCAAGCTCTCTTCTTTGACTAGCCATGAGTTAGCTCTTTGAAATAACCAGATATTGATAAATGAAATACAATACGTAAAAAATAAATTTTTCCGAGTTTGATATTTTGATGCAAGAAATAAAAACTTTAAGAAACTTGAAAGAATCCTTGCAAGACACAAATAAGATATAGATGAGACTTTGGAATTCAAAACATGTCGGTTCTCCTTGAATATTGTTGTCGCGCAGATTGACACGACAACGCTCAGACCGGGGGCTGTCACTCTGATCCCCGATCCCTCCGTTTAAGCCTGTCTCCCACGGCTAAGGGAGGTAGACCCTGTGAAATGATGAAGGCCAACTGCCAAACAATTGGGCTGGGAGACACGATGCACTAAAATGGTTTTATTAATTTGGTGGACCAGTGCCTTAAGAGATTGTTGTTAAAACGATTACTTGTTAGATGATATAGAATATAAACCATGAACAGCAATCACTTATCATCAAATAACTTGAACAGTGCTTAAATATTCAGTAAAACCATAAAGTTCCTGCAATGACCAAATCTCAATCACGATATCCAACAACTAAGAAAATATTAACGCAATTATAAATCACAAATTGTTAACCAGATACCATATTTAAGATAATCATTCATGTACAGATAAAACATTCATTCCGCATTGATAAATTTGAATCTCAGCATAATAATTTCCTGGAAATCACTGGATCTTGGCAAAAGAGAAAATTTTCCCAAATTATTATTATTATTATTATTTTTTTTTAAATCAAAAAAAAAAGATGAAACTAAAATCTAAATTTAAAAAAAAAAAATAAAAATAAATAAATAAATAAATTAAAACTTAATAAAAATCTAAAATATAAATACTAAATCATACTTAAATCTAACACATTAAAATCTAATTAAAACATAAAAATTAAATCTAATCTAAAAAAAACCAAATTATAAAAATTAAATCTAAACAAAAGCTAAGATTTAATACATGAAAAAATGAGATTATATATAACCTAAAAAAAACAAATCGCATTTCTTTTTTTGCTTTTTATTTTAATTCTTCATAAAGCTAAAACTAAAAACCAAATCGCATTTCTTTTTGTTTTTTTAATTTTATTTTAATTCTTCATAAAGCTAAAACTAACAAATGTAAAAAGCCTACGATAAAAATAAAAAGGTTGAAATTTAATTTGAAAACTGATAAACTAAAATAAAAAAGGGAATAGACGTAAGCCGTAACAGGGTTCAAGATGCAGGTTCGAACAAAAAATTCTAGACCAAAGGCTAACCATGTAAACAAAAAATCGAATGGCGGAAGGCGATGTGCTTGATCACAACGAAAGAAACATAGCCCTGAGAGAAAAATCGATGAGTGAATGAGAGAAATCGACGGCGATTGGGAAAAAAAAATCGATTTAAGCTTGCAAAAATACTTGAAGACAACGACAATGGCAAACAGTGTAAAACTTACCTGAAATGCTTGCGTATAATTCGAATTTTACCTGACGTGCTGGAATGTTTCGATGGCACTATCAGAAATCGAAACGTCCCAAAGAGACTCAGTCGACGGCGGCAATGCATACGCTCAGAACGCTGAAGGATAACCAGAGCTTAGAAATCGTAATCCTGAGGAACTCTGGCCACTGATCAATTGTGATGCCGCGTCCCGATACCTCTTCTCTCGTTGTTTTGCAGGTATCCGACAGTAGTAACTAGCCACAACTTTTCTTTCCCAGCCGACGTTTAACAACTGAAATGCTTTGCGCAGAACTCAGGACGATGGTACGCAGATCATCGATAGTTTTCACTTGGAATGCTGATAAAATTTTGGGCTACTTCTTGAGAACTTGCAGCCGGCAAATACCAAAGTCCAACAGTCGTAACCCTGATGGCCGCTTCAGCGATTATGGATTTTTCTGACGGCCCAAAGAATTCACCCAGGATTTTTCAATGTATGCTTTGCAGCCTCCGCAAAACCCTTGCCATCGCAAAGCTAATCCTATACCTGCGAAAGAAAAGAAAGCTTAAAATAGTATGTGCCAGAAATTAACCTAAAAACCCTAAACCCTAATGAAGACTGGGTATAAAGTGAAATTTTGAAACCCCAGATCAGTTGAATAATATACAAATTTTTGCCCCTTTTTAGCCAGATTTGACAATAATAACAGAAGCACTGTCAAAACATCAGAAAACTTGAAATTTACTGTGAACAAGCTCGATAAAATCTCTTATGTAAACCAGAAAAACAAGTCTAAATGATTAACCCAGGGCAAAATCAGCTGGGCTCTGCAAGGAAAAGCTTGTGGGAGTCGGCTAGTTCAGCCTAGAACTTCCCAAACGCCCACCAATATTCTTCAGTAAAGGTTTTTTCTGCATAGCTCAAGCAACCATCAGTAAAGAGCAAGAATGCTGCCAGATCTCAAAAAGCAATGGAGATACCTGCCATTACTTTTGAAACCCTAACACCACTCAAACCCTAGTAAGTGAACAAGATACCTGTGCTCACAATACTCTAAAAAAAAACAAGCTATTATTAATGGCTGAAAATGAAATATGCAGAAAGTTAAACATCTCACAACACTTCCAGAGAGTAACACCAGCCAGATTTGGACCCCAAAGTCTTCTTTTATTAACCAGAAAACAGATTACAAGAGAGCTTTTTCAGCCAAGACTCACAGATCCAATGATCTGAAATGACCCCTAGCACCCTATTTAAAGGAAATGATCCCAACGACTAGTTCGAGTGTTCCATGTCGAAATGATCTCGACCGTCGATGAGGATTAAGGCATCTCTTAATCTCATCCGTCGATTTATTAAAAAATGATATTTTGCATGCATTCACAAAAAATATTATTATTTTATTATTTAGGGTTTTTGCTTTATTTTATAATTTATTTTATTATTTTTTATTTATTTCATTTTTTAATTTTTATTTATTTTATTATTTTATTATTTTATTTATTTTCTTAAATGGATCATCGAACTAAGCCTTTGGAAACATCACCTAGGACCTAGGACTTAGGACTCATGAGGGGACTAAAACATTTTTCAACCCTCAAGACACATTACATCATGACTTTTACAATTTACATCTTAAGGGGACAAACCCACTTTAACATAGACCCTCATAAACCACCCAGTTCTGCGACACAACTATAATCTAGCAGATTAACACACTAGGATTCTCCTAAAGTTCTAATAACAAAATGCATCCCGGCTTTGGGGTCAGGTTGAAGGAAAACTCTGCCGATCGTAGATCGGTGAGACGAAAAACCTTCCGGGACGTAGATTATCATTAGAAAGTTAGGTCCACCTAGGCAATTTACATACATGACTCAGATCTGCTAAGATTATTTACAATTCATACATGCAGACTGGGTTTACAACATAAATCGATCAAGCTGTTGATGACTGCGGGATGGCGTGGACATGTCGATCAGGTGCTAACCCTTTCTGCCAAGGAAAGGGGGTGTACTGCATGGGTAGTTGACCAGTAGTGGTCAACATCTGGCTCTACTTGGGGACACGTTGCTGCACTGTAGGAATGTGAGAATCCAGAATCTGCATCCATACAACACACAGATAAAAATAAGTAGCGTCCATTCCAAAATCATCATATACATTAAGCACAGGAAAGATAAAAGCTCTTCATTTATTGACTAACTAATAACATGAAACGTAAATCTAATCCTAAAAACAGAAATGAAATGCTGAAAAGACAAGGAGTAGGGATAGAAATACAATACAGAAGATGCCCCATGGCATCAGATATCATCTCTGAAGAACAGCTTGAGCATTTGGCCGTTCGCTGGTAGATCAAGTGGTTCGCCATCCAATCTGCTCAAGTAGAATGAGTTTGGCCCAGCTATATCTCTAATGATGTATGGTCCCAGCCACAAACTATCAAGCTTCTTATGTTTTCCCGGCTTTTCATTCTTGCGATCCCAAAGTAAATCCATATCTCCAACCTGCAAAGATCTAGATCGAGAGCATTTATCAAAGCTTTTCTTAATATTAGATTGATTTTTACATATAGCGTCGAAAGCTGTCCTACGAGCTTCATCTAACTCGACAATCTGATCTATTCTATTCTGAACAACATCTTTATTAGTAGAAAAATTTTGGAGAAGCTGATAAGCTGGCAACTTCAGGTGCACAGGTAAAGTAACATCCAAGCCATAAACTAATTCAAAGGGAGATTTACCAGTAGATTTCTTCTTAGTAATTCTATCTGCCCACAAAGCATACTTGATTTTGCTGTCCCAAGACTTCTTGTTATCTCCTACTATCTTCTTGATAATGGTTATGAGATTTTTATTACTTGATTCAGCCAAACCATTACCCTGAGGATAGTAATTTGACGAATGAGATAAGACAATGCCATACTTGAAACAAAAGGATGAAAACTCTAAAGAACTAAAAGCCTTGGCATTGTCCGTAGTGATCTTAGTGGGGACACCAAATCTAGTAATGATGTTATTCTCAATGAAATCCATAATAACCTTTTCAGTGGCATTCTTAGCAGGAATGGCTTCGACCCATTTAGTAAAATAATCCGTGGCAGTCAAAATCCATGAGTAGCCATTACTAGAATTTTCATGGAACTTCCCTATGAAGTCCAGACCCCAATGCTGAAAAGGTGCCTCTACAATGAGAGGTTGTAGAGGAAGGGCAACAAGCTTCTGCTTCCCAGTGAACAGTTGACAGGCTTGACACGCTCTAACAAACTTGTGCACATCAGAAAAAATCGAAGGCCAATAATAGCCAGCTCTCAGGATTTTGTGGGCGGTAGTTCTAGCGGCATAATGACCACCACAAAATCCTGAATGAAACTCGGAGATTAATCTTTTGGACTCAACATCGTCAACACACCTAAGCACTATGCCCTCAGGATTTCTCCATCCAAGGCCATCCTTCATAAGGCAGTACTTAGTGGCTTTTAGTCTAAGAGCCCTTCTCTTATGAGCGACTAAATGGTTAGGACATGCAAGATTGGTTAAGTAATAAACTATGTCCTTATACCATTCATGCTCAGCTAATCTTTTCAATTCTGGCGAAGATAGATCGTTAAGGCAGAACAAACCAAGAGTCTTTTCATTACTTTCAGTTAACATTTGAGCTAAACCTTGGCCTTTGATCAGCTTGGTGGGTCTGATTTCCAAATCATACCCCTGTATCTTAGTAACCCACCTAGCACGAGTCCCTAAGCAATCGGTTTGAGTTAATATGTCCTTAACAGCAGAATGTGGGACAAAAGCAATGATCTTAGAATAACCCACATAAGTCTTAAAATGCTTAAGAGACTTGACTAGGGCATAAGCCTGCTTTTCCATGGTATTGTACTTCAATTCAGAGTTTTGAAGTGCTCTACTCATGAAAGCAATAGGCTGCTCATGACCATCTTTATTCTTTTGAAGCAAGACACCGGCAATGGTATCTTCAGAAGCGAAAGAAAAAATCATGAAATTCTTGGAGTAATCAGGACTAACCAGGACAGGAGCTTTTGCAATAGCAGACTTGATTTCTTGGAAAGCCTTTTTCCCCTTTTCTTGCCAGACAAATTTCGCATCTTTCTTCAGAAGACTTTGAATGGGCTTAGCTATTTCTGCATAATTTGGGATGAATCTTCTAATAAAATTTATCTTTCCAAGGAAAGACTGAAGGGATTTAAGATTATGCGGGAGAGGAATCTTTTGAATTGCTTCAATTCTTTTGGGATCGATCTTGATTCCTTCCTTAGAAATGATATGACCGAGTAATTTCCCTTCTGTTACACCAAAAACAGACTTAGCCGGATTCAAAGAAATTCCATATTCTCTACATCTATCGAAAACTTGCCTAAGATGATCTATATGACTAATACCATCTTTAGAGAAAACAGTAAGATCATCTTGGTAAATTTCGATAATTTTCCCGATTAACCCTTTGAAGGCATAATCCATAGCCCTTTGGAAAGTAGCCCCAGCATTTGTTAACCCAAATGGCATTCTGATGTATTCAAAAGTACCCCATGGTGTTGTGAATGTGGTCTTGTGCCGATCTTCCCTTTTAACCCATTCCTGATTGTACCCAGAAAAACCATCTAGCAGCGACATCATTCCAGACCCAGTTACTCTTTGCAACAAAGTTTCCATGTTTGGCAAAGGGTAGTTATCCTTTTTGCATGCTAGATTAAGGTTTCTAAAGTCGACACAAAGTCTTATTGTACCGTTGTTTTTCCTAACAATCACCAAATTCGAACACCATGTCGAATGCCTAGTTTGAGCGATGATCCCTGCTAAAAGCATCTTTGCAAGTTCTTTCTGGACCAAGGGGGCTAATTTCGGATTAATTTGCCTAAGTTTCTGCCGAAAGGGTTTAGCATTCTCGTCCTTTAAGGGAATAGTATGCTCCATAACATCTTCCCTATAGCCCTTTAATTCATCATAGGAAAAAGCTAAAACATCTCTATATTCATGAAGTAAATCGGTTAACTTTTTCCTTTCCTCCAAACTAGTAGCTTTACCAATTTTAACTATTTTCGGATTTTCAGAAGTACCAATGTTAATTTCGAGGTACTCGCCTGGGTCCATCTTGTTTTCTTCTCTAAGCTTTGTGGCATCATGCCGATCAAAATGTTGCTCTAAGGCAACCACATTTCTAGGAGTAGGATTTATGATATGTTCATGATTTAAAGATCCATCCTCCTGAGAAATTATCCGAAAATCTTCAAACTCATCCAAACTGTTGAGAAAATGAATGACTTGCTTTTCGTCGTTAAAAACTTGCCAATGCTCCGAGTTATCTGGGACAGATGGTCTAAATATTACTTCCATTTTGATTTTATCGTTAATTAACTCATCAGACAACTGGAAAGTTGTGGCAGCTACAGCAAGTTCATCTGCCAAACTATTTTGTTCTCGAGGGATTGCTTCAAGGTTAAGGGCATCGAAATGCTCCATAGTATCCCACACAACGTTTTGATAATTTCTTAATCTTTGATTTCTACATGTGAATTTGTTCTTAAGCTGCATCATAACCAGATCAGAATCCCCCTTGATGCTAAGCAATTTAACCCTTAAAGCCTTGGCCAATTCAAGTCCCAACAATATAGCTTCGTACTCAGCGACATTGTTGGTTGCTTCAAATTCTAAACGATAGGCAAACTTGAAAGTGTGACCAAGGGGAGATTTAAGCACTACTCCAGCACCTTTACCATGACTAGAGGACGCACCATCGAAGTACATATACCAAACTTTATCCTTAAGATCCTTAATCTTATCATCAGGAGGAATTATGAAATTAGACATGATAGAATAGTTCCCGATGTCAGATTGCTCTCTAATTATTTCATTATGAGGCTTCTTAGGATCTTCAACATGAAATTTCCTCTCGGGCTCTCTATTTAGTCTAACAAAACCATCACCCCTAGGAGAAGGAATCATAGCATATGACCAATTCATTTGAATGCTTCCTCCTAGATCAGAGGCCCACTTTCTGGATAGCAGCATACCCCAAGCATCAGGTACATCAACGACAACAATATCCATAACAACCATGATGTCTGGGTAAACTGAAAGATGAACTTGTAAATCCTTGATTAAACCGTGTACTTCGATTTTCTTAGAATCCATGGCACATATATTATAGTAGGGTCTAGAAACTCTTAAGTTAAGCTGTTCCATGACCCTTTTAGTCATAACGCAAGCAGATGCGCCTGAATCCAACATGCAGTTATTCAATTTATACCCATTGACTAATAAGGTGATAAAGAAGGGTTGATGATCTTTGTTATCAGCATCTACGCTTTGCAGATATATGGGAGCATCATGATAGTCAACCTCGCGAGTCTTCTGTTGAGAAGCGTTGACTTGAGGACCCTGAATTGCTTTTAGTAACTTGTCTCTTTGGGAAGGGATCTTAGCAATCTCAGATACAGGAACCCAGATTTTTGCATTGTTAAACCAACTTCCCAAATCGACATCTATTCCAGAGTTTATGCCAGGGTTTAAAGTTCGAGGGGGAATTTGATTCCCGCTCTGATCTTTATCCCTTCTTTGGTATGTCAAACCCTTATCTCTAGCAATTTCTAAAATTTTCTCAGGAGAGGGTTTCTCACCATATAACCTAGCCAAAATGTCATCTTCATTTTCAAGGTTATTTATACTAAAAGCAGATGAAGGATTCATAACATCATAGCTCCTTTCCTTAACCTCTATCCAATCATTCATAGGCAAAGGAAACTTGCTCCCTACTACGTTTATTTGATCACCTGTCCCAAACATTCCATTATCTAAGATTCTTCTGACGATGGGACAAGAGGATTCTTCATGAAGAGCATCGCAAACACGACAGTAAGGAGGAGCATTATCTACCAGATTAGTAAGCGGATTAGGGGGTCTCTGCTCACTAGATTGACCCTTTCTTTGCCAATTATTATTTCTGTTATTATTATTTCGAGGCTGAAAATTTTGCGATTGCGCTCTTTCCATTTGAATCAACCTATTCTGCAAAGTGTTTATCTCCTTATTATGATTAATTTCCATAGTTTCAATTTTTTGAAGCAACTTGAGAACAAGCTCACTTTCTGGCTCTTGGACTGCTTTTCCCTTAGGTTCCTTTAGTTTCGTAGCAGCCCTATCAAAACCTGGGATTTCAGATTTCCCAGAAGCTGCCTTGTCCTTTTCAAGTTCTATAGCTAAGGCTTGGCAATCTCTATAATCATTAAGTTTAGCATGCCTTAACTCATAAGATGGTTCAGGACTAAAGGCATCAATGTAAAAGTCTTGGAGAGTTTTATCTGTAGGTTTATAGTCTTGAGGTAATTCTCTAATAATACCATTAAACCTTCTATTAAATTCCTCGACAGTTTCATCCTCTCTCTTTTTTATTAGACTAATAGCTTTTACAAGATGTCTTCCCTCTCTCTTATCTCCATATTTTTCTTTAAAAGCATTAATGATTGATTGTAGGGAGTCGAATGAATTTGGAGGCTTTTCTGTAAACCAATCATAAGCATCACCTCCAAGAGTCAAGATAAAAAGAGTCATCCTAACATCTTCATGATCAAAATCAGTAGATCTTGCATACTTAGCCATCCATATGTTGAAATCTCGCAAGTGGGAATTAGCAGTAATGGCATTATCTCCTTGAAAGCTAGGCAATTTGTCTATCCCAACAGATGGAATATCATTGGGGTATCCAGGAATGTTAGAAAAATTACAAGGGGCATACATACTCATGGTGCTGCGCCTAACTTGACCCTTAAAGAGCAAATGAATATCGGAGAGGGCTTCTTGTCCAAGATTTCCAAGAAGTGTACGAGAAGCGAGTTTGTGTAATCGCACCCTGAAGACCTTTTCAGGATCAGGAGTAGGGTTGCACAGACTGCTTGGATGCCTTCTAGTGTACACTCTTGCAGATAATATAGGAAGTGGAGTTGCCACCTGAACAAGAAGTTAAAAATAGAAAAGCTTGAAATGAAAGAACCAAGGACAAAAAAACTCTATCCCCGGCAACGGCGCCAAAAAATGTTGTTGCGCAGATTGACACGACAACGCTCAGACCGGGGGCTGTCACTCTGATCCCCGATCCCCCCGTTTAAGCCTGTCTCCCACGGCTAAGGGGGGTAGACCCTGTGAAATGATGAAGGCCAACTGCCAAACAATTGGGCTGGGAGACAAGATGCACTAAAATGGTTTTATTAATTTGGTGGACCAGTGCCTTAAGAGATTGTTGTTAAAACGATTACTTGTTAGATGATATAGAATATAAACCATGAACAGCAATCACTTATCATCAAATAACTTGAACAGTGCTTAAATATCCAGTAAAACCACAAAGTTCCTGCAATGACCAAATCTCAATCACGATATCCAGCAACTAAGAAAATATTAACGCAATTATAAATCACAAATCGTTAACCAGATACCATATTTAAGATAATCATTCATGTACAGATAAAACATTCATTCCGCATTGATAAATTTGAATCTCAGCATAATAATTTCCTGGAAATAACTGGATCTTGGCAAAAGAGAAAATTTTCCCAATTTTTTTTTTTTTAAATCAAAAAAAAAAAGATGAAACTAAAATCTAAATTTTTTTTTTTTTTTTTTTTTTTTAAATAAAATTAAAACTTAATAAAAATCTAAAACTTAATAAAAATCTAAAATATAAATACTAAATCAAACTTAAATCTTACACATTAAAATCTAATTAAAACATAAAAATTAAATCTAATCTAAAAAAAACTAAATTATAAAAAATTAAATCTAAACAAAAGCTAAGATTTAATACATGAAAAAATGAAATTATATATAACCTAAAAAAAACCAAATCGCATTTCTTTTTTTGCTTTTTATTTTAATTCTTCATAAAGCTAAAACTAAAAACCAAATCGCATTTCTTTTTGTTTTTTTTTTTAATTTTAATTCTTCATAAAGCTAAAACTAACAAATGTAAAAAGCCTACGTTAAAAATAAAAAGGTCGAAATTTAATTTGAAAACTGATAAACTAAAATAAAAAAGGGAATAGATGTAAGCCGTAACAAGGTTCAAGCTGCAGGTTCGAACAAAAAATTCTAGACCAAAGGCTAACCATGTAAACAAAAAATCGAATGGCGGAAGGCGATGTGCTTGATCACAACGAAAGAAACATAGCCCTGAGAGAAAAATCGATGAGTGAATGAGAGAAACCGACGGCGATTGGGAAAAAAAAATCGATTTAAGCTTGCAAAAATACGTGAAGACAGCGGCAATGGCAAACAGTGTAAAACTTACCTGAAATGCTTGCGTATAATTCGAATTTTACCTGACGTGCTGGAATGTTTCGATGGCACTATCAGAAATCAAAACGTCCCAAAGAGACTCAGTCGACGGCGGCAATGCATACGCTCAGAACGCTGAAGGATAACCAGAGCTTAGAAATCGTAATCCTGAGGAACTCTGGCGACTGATCAATTGTGATGCCGCGTCCCGGTACCTCTTCTGTCGTCGTTTTGCAGGTATCCGATAGTAGTAACTAGCCACAACTTTTCTTTCCCAGCCGACGTTTGACAACTGAAATGCTTTGCCCAGAACTCAGGACGATGGTACGCAGATCATCGATAGTTTTCACTTGGAATGCTGATAAAATTTCGGGCTACTTCTTGAGAACTTGCAGCCGGCAAATACCAAAGTCCAACAGTGGTAACCCTGATGGCCGCTTCAGCGATTATGGATTTTTCTGACGGCCCAAAGAATTCACCCAGGATTTTTCAATGTATGCTTTGCAGCCTCCGCAAAACCCTTGCCATCGCAAAGCTAATCCTATACCTGCGAAAGAAAAGAAAGCTTAAAATAGTATGTGCCAGAAATTAACCTAAAAACCCTAAACCCTAATGAAGACTGGGTATAAAGTGAAATTTTGAAACCCCAGATCAGTTGAATAATATACAAATTTTGGCCCCTTTTTAGCCAGATTTGACAATAATAACAGAAGCACTGTCAAAACATCAGAAAACTTGAAATTTACTGTGAACAAGCTCGATAAAATCTCTCATGTAAACTAGAAAAACAAGTCTAAATGATTAACCCAGGGAAAATCAGTTGGGCTCTGCAAGGAAAAGCTTGTGGGAGTCGGCTGGTTCAGCCTAGAACTTCCCCAAACGCCCACCAATATTCTTCAGTAAAGGTTTTTTCTGCATAGCTCAAGCAACCATCAGTAAAGAGCAAGAATGTTGCCAGATCTCAAAAAGCAATGGAGATACCTGCCATTACTTTTGAAACCCTAACACCACTCAAACCCTAGTAAGTGAACAAGATACCTGTGCTCACAATACTCTAAAAAAAAACAAGCTATTATTAATGGCTGAAAAATGAAATATGCAGAAAGTTAAACATCTCACAGCACTTCCAGAGAGTAACACCAGCCAGATTTGGACCCCAAAGTCTTCTTTTATTAACCAGAAAACAGATTACAAGAGAGCTTTTTCAGCCAAGACTCACAGATCCAATGATCTGAAATGACCCCTAGAACCCTATTTAAAGGAAATGATCCCAACGGCTAGTTCGAGTGATCCATGTCGAAATGATCTCGACCGTCGATGAGGATCAAGGCATCTCTTAATCTCATCCGTCGATTTATTAAAAAATGATATTTTGCATGCATTCACAAAAATATTATTATTTTATTATTTAGGGTTTTTGATTTATTTTATAATTTTTTTTATTTATTTCATTTTTTAATTTTTTAATTTTTTTTAATTTTATTATTTTATTTATTTTCTTAAATGAATCATCGAACTAAGCCTTTGGAAACATCACCTAGGACCTAGGACTTAGGACTCATGAGGGGACTAAAACATTTTTCAACCCTCAAGACACATTACATCATGACTTTTACAATTTACATCTTAAGGGGACAAACCCACTTTAACATAGACCCTCATAAACCACCCAGTTCTCCGACACAACTATAATCTAGCAGATTAACACACTAGGATTCTCCTAAAGTTCTAATAACAAAATGCATCCCGGCTTTGGGGTCAGGTTGAAAGAAAACTCTGCCGATCGTAGATCGGTGAGACGAAAAACCTTCCGGGTTGGTAGATTATCATTAGAAAGTTAGGTCCCCCTAGGCAATTTACATACATGACTCAGATCTGCTAAGATTATTTACAATTCATACATGCAGACTGGGTTTACAACATAAATCGATCAAGCTGTTGATGACTGCGGGATGGCACGGACATGTCGATCAGGTGCTACCCCTTTCTGCCAAGAAAAGGGGGTGTACTGCATGGGTAGTTGACCAGTAGTGGTCAACAAATATTTTTCAAGAATGGGTTGATTCCACTGAGAATTTCCCCTCACGCTTGAAAAGCTTGACCAAATAATGATTCATCTACAAAACTTCACCACAAATCATTAAATCAACATGAAATTGCAGTGGAAAGAATTCCTAGAGATACATCTATTATCCACTAGAAGATTTCTTTTCCTAAAGCAAATAATTAATTCTTATGCTAATATGAGATAACTACATGCTAACATAACTTGAAACAAGCATGAAAGAAACAATGACATGAGGAAATAAATAGAAGCATAACAAAAGACAAGAATTTACCACACATGCAAGGAGAAGAACACTATCACGCTTTACCCCAAACACTGTTGTATCATATTGCAAGTAGTGAATACAATCCCATAGAGTCTCCTCAAGCACAATAGCTCGTATTACATCATACAATATGAAAGCATATAGCCTTATTATATAAAGAGTTGGAAGCAAATCCCAAGGAAGAATGCATGTGAGAACTGAAATTGGAGCAAATCCCAAGGAAAGATAAGTCAAGTTCGATGTGGAGAAGATAGAGACATCAGAGCAAAATCGAATTCCATATGTGCACATGAAGGAAAATTGAATTCCAATATGGCATAGTAAATTCATCCATGAGTGAATCCAAGTACTGTGATAACTCCAGTCAATAAATGCAAACTCGAACTAAGTTATGTCACATGTATAGATGATTCCCAGATAGCTCTGCGTGATTCCTCCATGAACTGCGTGATTCCCTCCATGAACAAGTCGTAGTCCTCTAGAGTGGAGTGCTAAGAGTAGAAGAACCTGAGATAACTGTGAGATGATGCCCCACCTAATGTTCAGTCCAAATATACCATGGAATATTCCTTCAGTGCATGAGCTCCTCTAATAAATTCGATTTTCCACATGTGTAACTGCTGCTTTATATCTGGGAAATTTGATTTTATGAAATAATGGTGTCTTTATGATGCAGTGTGCTCAGTCATCTTCCACATGTCCGTTGACTCAACTCTTTGACTTAGGATAATTTCCTTGTCATTTCCACGTCATTCTGTCACATGGAATAATTTATCTCTCTATTTTATTTAATTCTAGCCTAATTAAAATGTCACAATTTCCACTAAACACATTATTAACCCCTCAAAGTGTGTCATAGTAAAAACTTGAGGATGAGAGGTGTAATTTTTATTACTCATACCCCATACAACTTCTTTAGACTACGCTTATTACAATTTAAATATAATTCTATTTGCAATTTCTAACCTGCGGGAAATCTAAAAAATTAAAAAACGAGTACGTAGACCTAACCAAATTCCACAGATTTTTTTGTGTGATCTATTATGGTAATATACATCGACTTTAGACACTAAGATGTGTTAGGGGCTCAACCTTCAAACTGTCACCCCGACTTTGGGGTACAAAGTGAGTGAAAAAACCTAGAAAATTATCCGCTTCTAAAAAAGAAGGGATAATTAACCAGATAAAGAAAACACTCCAAGGTGTACTCGTTTGTTGATCGAGTCCCAACATTGTAGGCCTGTTATAGACTCAAAACCCATCATTACTAGTATCACTTATTACAATTCCTTGTAGAGTGTGGAATCTGGGTACAAGAAAGATGATGAGAAGATAGAAGTAGAGTTAAAAAACTCTGTTCACTGATAATATCTGATGGTACAAGTGTTCTCTGGATCATCCTTGGGCAAGGAGTCTTCATATAATCATTAGGGCTGAGAACCCAAGACAAGAATAGTCCTAGAAGGTCATACTCAGTGAACACCCAAGTGGGTATGTACCTTGAGAGACGATGATGAAGGTGTCTATAGTCATTGGTCTCGCCAACATTGTACTCTGATCTAATGAGAGATAGAGCAGTCAGTCAAGACCTTGCTGTGGAAACAATGTTGGTTACTATGATGCTATAACAGATGGATTGCTAATCCGATTTCTCTTATGTGAATTCTTTAGATTGGAAATGTCCAAACACCTTGGAAAGTGATATATGAATACCTCCCTAGTTAAGAGGGAGTGTTGAAGAAAGTGTAACTAGGTTCAGTCTTCATAAATGTGATTTTGATCTTTGTACTTGTAAAAGAAAAGAATTATTATTTTTGTCAATTGTAAAAATGAGTCATAGGTCTAGCACATGTTGAAGTGCTATAGGAAAGTCAAAGAGTCAATGTAATTATGAAAGACCCATTTAAGGGCAAGTTACACTATGTAAACATGTCAAAGAAATATGTCAAAGATGATCCTCCAAAGCAAAGACAAGTCTCCTCTTCATGTCAGCTCAAAAAATGAATTTTTATGCACTTTAGGACAAGTCAGCCTCACTAGCTCAAGTCGGCTCAAATAGGAGGGATAAACTCCTATATATAGGGCAACTCGACCTCACCAAATGACCATCAAGTAATTTCTGAAATCAGCAAAGAAGAGAGTCAAAAAGGAGGTGCGAAAAGGAGAAGAAAGAAAAGGAAACCGAGTTTAGGAGGACTGTTTTGGGGCTAATTTCAGTCACACGTGCGAAGGAAAAGAGGGTAAATCTGTTGCCCTAATTGCAATGACATAAAAGAATTCGATTGGGTGAAAAAGAGGCTTCAAGTAGGCCTCCGTCTCAAGCGAAGTGGATCCCATATCAAGCAAAGGAAGGGATCAAACAAGGACAATTTCAAGACTAGATCAGCCACACGTGCGAGAAGATTCAGACCTGCAGCAGGGTTAAGAGGATCAATCTCTAACTCAGAAATATACCTTAAGGAAAGTCCCACCTTCTAGACTAAGCATCAAGCAAAAGGAAGGTTGCCAAGCGAGGAAGAGAAAAGAAGAAGTACTCTATAGTAGAGGTCTCTAAGGAGACCTAGGGTTTCTGCAGTTGCTGGAAAAAGAGCCAAGAAAAGTGCTATTAGTTGCCGGAAGAAGTGCGAAGAAAGAGATCAAGGTGCAGAGCAGAAGAAGGCATTGATTGGAGAACAAAAGGAAGACAGACCGTGTCTTGTGCTTGGAGGATCTATTGGTCAAGGGTCTAGGGTTTGGAATTTGTCAATTGAAGCTTCAATAAGAGAAATTTGCAAAAGGGTTTTCCTCTCTAGGAGAGAGAGTTTTTGCCCTGGGTGAGAGCCAACATCTTGTGTTCTTGTCTCTTTTGTTTTGGTAACTGTTTGATGAAGTAAGAGAACACACTCTAATAATAATAATAGAAGATTGTGCTAATAAGGAAAAGTAAAAAGTACCTCACAAATAGTTATCATTGTCAGAAGAATCTCATCGGAATCTAGATGCCCTAGATTCTTCAACACCCAAAAGGGTCTTCCATACATGACAATGACTTTCTTGACTTGTAGACTTAATGACAAGCTCTAGAAGCTCTCAATGGGAGCTTGATCTATAAAATAAATTTCCTTGAGCATGAAACCCATGTTTCAAGAATACCAATAATAAATTTATTTTTTCTCATTACATTAAATACATAAAATCATGATTACATATGGCATTATGAAGACCAAACCCAGTTACATATTTCAACAAAAATAACATTGAACAATGTCTTTCATAGCCGAACAGGTAGGACACATTTAGGGCATGTATCCTGTTTTAGGATGTGCACTAAACACCTGTCAGACACATGCCATAGTGTGTCAGTGCTTTACATGCAGAATATGAACATGGCACCCGTGAGGGCCATGTCCTTTTACTTTGTTAATAAGCGTTAGTACCATAACAAATTGGTACGCCTGATCATGTTGGACACTACGACTTATCTTTGTGCCATGTAATTCTCAAGCAGCATCTTGATTGAACCAAAACTTGAGAACATTCGAACAAAAGTTCAACTCCCAGCATATAATTTATAAGCAGGATATTCATTGCCATTGCATTTGTCATATTCTAACCCTCAGTGATTCAGCTTGTATCATATATTGCTTTCCTAATCATATTGTAAATTTCTAATATGCAATTGAAATATTCTGCTGAAAACTACCTCAAATGTTTAAATTTAAAACATTGAGGACTTAGTATGCTTTTAAGAGACAAATTATTCCATGTATAGTGCATGTCTTGGTTCTCCAGATAAGAATTGTCATGGGTGCAATTATGGGTAGCTGCTGCAAATTTGATCTTCATCAGTAACATAGGAATTTTTGGTGTTTGCTAGCCTCGTATTATATTATCTTTTAGTTGCCAAAGATAGGGAAGTTGACACTGATCTTATCTTGGGATCAACACAGTAATGTTCAGGCTGTTGAAGAACTTACTAAAGAAGAGGCTACCATAGTTTGTACCTTCATGAAAGCTGCAATAGAGAATGGGAAGCTTGCTTGCAAAAGTGGTCAGGTAGATTGACAGTTTCCAAACTTCTTTTTCTTTCCTGACTGGTTGGAGACATAATTAGTACATGACTGTCTGTTTATTCAACCATCTATTAAAACATGGTTTCTTTTAGGCAATTCAAAGTCTGATCATTGGGTGGGCCAGCATATAGGTACTTTTCCGTATTAGTCCCTGATGAAGGCCAGGACTATAGCAATCATTTCATCGTTTGACTTTGCTTTAGTTGTGCTTTGACTCCTGTTTGTTAATGTAGAACATTAGGCAAATAATTTTATTTTGTATGATATATTAAGTTTTTATTTTTCAATCATTCTATTGGTGGAGAGAATTGAAGTTTTATTGCAAAGTGGTGGCTACTGAATCGGAAATAGCAAAAAAACATACAAAAAGGAAAAAAATAGAAAGGTCAAATTAACTAAGGAAAAAAAAACTATGACTAATGGGAAAACCTTTTTTAATTGTTTTTTGACAACATTATACAATATATATATTAATGTATATAATGTAAATATAATAATATTATATATTAGCAGCTAAATATATTCATACCATACCATATATATTAGCTATTGATATTGTGCAACTGATAAGACGTAAAATAAATATATATCATATATTTTTATTTATTATTATGTTATAGAATAATAATTATACCTATTTTACAATTGATAATTACTAATATGAACTTGCTTTTCAGATGATTCCAATCTCTTTTTTTCTTTTAGGATAAACAGTTCAATAATGTTTTTCTTATTTTAGTTATCTTTTGACAAAGAATGCTTGTTATTTGTGTACTTAGTCAGATTAAGTTTGACTATTCACTGTGTAATTTTTAACTTCTCTGATGGGGACTAAGCTGCCATGCAGCACTTGTTTAAGGTTGTATACATTATGCTTGTTTGTGCTTATACAACATATTATCATGTATAAGGGAATGCCATCTGTACCAAACATTTAGTCCCCTCTGAATTCAAATACCGCAATCTAATCCCAACACCCCTTCTAAAATTACTTTAAATTTAATTATGTATTTGATTGCTTAGGACCACATAATCTCGTTTAAGATTATAATTCATTGTTAATGTCTCCCCAGATGCCATTAGATAAATTTTGGGGGCTCTGTAGTAATTGACAAGGTAGTATAGCTATAATCAGAGACATCTTGCAACATTAGTGTATTATGTTCTTTATGTTCTATGCTTTATTCTTTATCTTTTGTATTAGCTGAGAGAGACAATAGGTCCAAGGTTTTTGTATATCATGTATTTCTATTAATGGCTTTTTGGTATTTCTTTTTTTATTCTTTACTTCTTTATAAGTTTTACAAACAGCAGCTATGTTGTTAGGCCCAGGGTAAATTTTAGTGGCTAATATTCACCATATTCCTTCTTCCTAGTGTTTTGTTAAAAGATTTGGTAATTGAAATGAAGATTTGCTCCATTTTGTATAAAATAAGATTATTTTGTTTGAGACACCATTGTTTTCCATGAAACATAGGAATCATTATGGCATTGTTCGCTTGCTTTATGATGTGCAGTTAGCCAATGGTGCAGTCATCGTTGATCCTTCAATTGGAGAGATAATTGCCTGTGGTCATGATCAAACAGGTTCATGGCAGGTTGTCCGTAATAATATTCTCATTAAAGAAGCCGAATTAAATAATGAAAACCAGCCTAAAGATACTGCCTCTGCACCAAGTCATGCCAGGGACATTCAATCAGAGGGCATGGGTTTTAAGGATGCCGAATGTATGAAGAATACAGAAACGGATTTTAAGAGTGCAAAATGTACAAAAGAAAAAGAAATGAATGTGGAAGTAAATGTTTCACCAGAGCTTTTAGCAAAAGGCGGCAGGACTTATCCATGGCATCCATTGAGGCATGCTGTCATAGTGGCTATTGAAATGGCGGCTGAGAGAGATAAAGAATTATTTCCAGATCGAGGATCACTTCTTGATCAAGATAAGCTAGACCTTGATTTACTGCCTTCTACAATGGAGATTAATGTAAAACGTCAAAAGACATCAATATGCAAGGTAGGTTCCAGTAATATATTGATTGTTAAAATAACATCAGGGATTTTCAACAATTACATTTAACAAGGATGCCACTTGAGGGAAACATAGCTATTCTTGTAGACATGCATATTATTTCAAAAATTGGAGGTTTAAAATTAACAGTAATGCACCCAGATGATAATCTATAGATTATGTTCATTATTTTCTCTGTATTTATTATAACAGCAAATGTTAGAAATATCTTACGTTGTTCTCTTTAGATCCAGCAAGCACTGCCATAAAGTAAAATTGCATTGCCTATAAAGTCGAGAGTCAAGTTCTCATCATATGCTTGGTCCAATCCTGATATATCTTTTTTATTTTGCTGAAGCAAGAGACGATCCTTCTATTTCAATTAAACAAAAAGTAATGTTACAGCATATACAAAAAACCTGACTTCACCTTGGACTCCGGAAAAAACAAGGGCATCTTGTCATAGATATGACCCTCCATTCTATCAGAAGTTAAGCTGACCTGTCAAACTTCGGTTAACCATTATGGTCTCTAACCCAAAGTCAAACAAAGCAAACTCTCACATCACTGTTACGAAAAGCCTGAAAAGACAAGCGGTCCCACCAAAAAGCACAGTCAAATCTGACTGTCGATTCTCTTTACAAAATTGAACGATTTGGAGAAATATCGCATAGCCAAGATGCTCAAACATTAAGGCGCGATGGAGGGTGGTATTCCTTACCACCCCCTTGCCACGTGTTGAGAGCCTAGTGGAATCGCTCTCAAAATTCCCATACCACTTACCATTCAAAAGCCCCGCGATCACCTGAAAACCGCTGAAGGCTTGGTTTTCCGTTCCGTAGGAGGAAAGCAAGAGAATATCCGCCGCTGGAAAGTTCCGGCCGCCCTTCTCGCGAAAGCTTGCTGCGAAACTTGCCTCAGGAACATCCACTCGCAGTACATTAAACCCTGTATTGCAATTCGAAGTAAAAAGGAGATTGAATAACTTACACCAAAGGCTTTTGGAACCGCTTTGAGTCTGCCCTTCTTCAAGGTACCAACCAAAGTACTGTGTTTGAGCCTGCCTAGAAAGCATCATTCCGTGCCTTTCCCTCTGGCCGAATGTCCAAAAATTTCTCTGTCCTCTGTTGCTTGTTCATTACAGAGAGTTTTTAACCTGCTCTGAGGCATTTCCTACCACTTCATCTCAATCCTGCATTCTGAATTAATCACTCCTTGGTTGGCCAGTATATCCGCTAGTTTATTGGCCTTTCAATGAACATGATTGAAGCTAACAGTTCGAAGACTCAGGAGATGTTTTTGAATTCTTTGGTACACTTGTATTAGTCTCCAGTGTTTTGAGACCCTCTCCGGCGCTATTCCACAACTGATTCTCTTAACCGCGTTTATAGAGATCTCTGAGTCTGCTTCGATAATGACATTAGAGCTGTGATTTAGTTTTAGAATCTCTAGACATTGTTCCAATGCCATTAATTCAGCCATATTGTTGGTGGCTGTGCCTAAATGGCAGTGGAATATAAAGATTATATTTCCTTCTTCGTCTCTTAACACCCCTCCATAACCTGCTGTTCCAGGGTTGCTTTTTGAAGCACCATCAATATTGCATTTCAGATAACCTATTGGTGGAGGATGCCAAAACTCCTTTTCCATTTCCAAATCTCTTTCCTTTCTGCTTAGTCCATGGTGAATGATCTCTTGCATACCCAGATGCCTGAGAGTTCTCAAATCATTCTTTGTGAGAGGATTCTTGGGAAAATTGCGAACAGTGGTGGAAATTGTCTCCTTTATCTGTTTCAAGATCAGATTCATCAAGCAAAGAGTAGTTTTTTCCTCCTTGAAAATTCTTTTATTCCTTTCTTTCCAAACATTCCAGATAATGAAGCTTAGCGTAAAGGACCAGGCCAAATTAAGGATCTCATTCTCCGAAAAGTTTTTTCTCCATTTGTTCAGGGTATTAATGATACTTCCCTTATCTCTATCTGTCTATTGAAAAATGGTGTCAAAAGAATCCCACAGCCAAGTGGTGTAGGTGTAGCTGTTGAGAATATGCTCCATTGTATCCTCTTGAGCTTCACATAACTGACATTTGGAAGGCCCAATAACACCCCTTTTCCGAATATTGTCCCAAGTTAAGATTTTCTTGTGGTGAACTAACCACATAAAAAGCTTGATCTTCATCCACCCTTGGTGGCTCCAAAGATGTTGCCAGGATTTCGCCAAAACGCAGGGATCTAGGTTTAGGATAATTCTTTTTGCTTCCTTAATATTAAAGGTACCTTCTTTATTGAGGCCCCATCTTAACTGATCCTGCCCATCTGTTACCAAGATCTTCCTTTGTTTTAACATGCTCATGAGTTCCTCTGCTCTTATCTTTATGTGGCTGTCCTCACTGCAGTCTATGCTTCTCCAGTTTCTCCACTTTCCGGAGTCATGTGGAGGATTCCAGAAATCTTTAACTTTGATTAATCCTTGGGAGTCTGTTTCCTGCTCAAGGCTCATAAAATCTTCTCTTATCAGCGTTGGTTCTTGTTGCCATTTGTCTTCCCATAAGAGAGCCAGATCTCTTGCTCTGATTTCCCAGAAACTATTGTTTTGTACAAGGCTTCTGTTTTCCCAGGCTTTATTCCAGATGTAAGAGCCTTTTATGCTTCCAGACATTCTTATAAGATCACTTGTTTGCCAGGAGCTTGCATATTTTTCTTTCCAGGTCTTAGCCCATTGAGCCTCCGGTTCTTTAACCCATCTCCACCAGAGCTTGGCTCCTAAAATGTTACTTAGAATCTCCTGATCATCCAAGCCTAGACCTCCGTGACTTTTGGGTTTACAGATTTTATCCCAAGAAACAAGGGCCCATTTCTTCCTTGTTTCCTCCTTGCCCCAAAGGAAGTCTCTCTGTATATTCCTGAATTGCTGTAAGACCCCTTTGGGAGCTGGGAGGGCTGATAAAAAGAAAACAGGGATAGATTGCAGAACTGCCTTTGTCAGAATCAACCTACCAGCTAGGTTCAACGATCTGAAAGTCCATTTTTTAACTTTGTCTCAGTGTTGCAGGAATCGCCCCCCCCCCCCCCCCCCCGGATCCTAAGCCGGAATCGCGTCCCGTACGGAAGCGTTCCGGAACCTCCAGGCGAAGCGCGATTCCGGTTTTTCTGAAGCGCGATTCCGGTTTTTAAAAACGATTCCTGGAAATTCGGTTGCGTTGCCCCGGATCCGCGCTTCGGAGGGCGCTTCGAGCATCCGGAAGCGCCACGCTTCGGGCCCGGAAGCGCACGCAACCCGAGCGCTTCGGAGCGCTTCCGGAAATTTCCGCGCGGGCAGCAAAAGAAACTTAAATTTTTTTTAATTTCTTTTAAAAGTTAACTTGACTTAGCATGAGGGGGTGGGTTAGGGTGAGTTTAGGGTGAGGTTAGGGTGAGTTTAGGGTGAGTTTAGAAAAGAATAAAGCCCCCATTCTCTTCTCATTTTCTCACTTTGAGTTTATGAGAGTTGGAGAAGAGAAGAGAGGAGAGGAGAAGAGAAGAGAGGAAAGGAGAGGAGAAGAGAGGAGAGCTTGGAGGAGTGAAGAAGGAGGAGCTAGGAGAAGGAGGAGGAGCTTGGAGGACTTCATCTACAAGAGCTAAAGAGGTAATTTTAAACCCCAAACTCCCTTGTTTTTTTGAAAAAAAAATTGTATTTTTCTCCTCCCTCTCCTACTCTTTCCCATTGTTTCTACTTGCTCCTTTATTTACAGGTTGTCCACCACCTATATCCATATTCCAAGATGGTGTTCTTTTGGCTTCTATGTATCATTCCACTCTTGGTTTTAATGATGGCAAGGGTGAGGAATAGAGGGGAAGAGGAAGGGGATGAACTTGGTCCTAATAGTAGTGACCCAATGTATGATGAGGAGGAAGGGTTTGAAGAGGAAGGGGATGAACTTGAAGGGGACACTGAAGCACAAGATGGGAAAGGTACATCAACACCCTTGTGGAACTATGTGACCAAACTTGATGGGGGAAAGGGTGGTGGATCTTACAAATTTGTGTGCCCTCATGGTTGTCATGGAGGAAAACCATATACGGGTTCATATACCCGTCTGAGGAGGCATCTTTGTGGGGTGCTGGACAGTGATGAAAAAAGGGTTCTGTGGGGGTACAAATTTGCCCAAACATTTCAACTGAACAAAGAAGAAAATACATCCAAATAGAGATGGCTGCACAACAAAAAAACAAGAAACAAAAAACTCATTCTGAATCAAGTGCAACCTCTAAATTTGGTAGTTGCCCATCTCCTCATGGTACTTCTGCAACCTCTGGAGGTAGAAAAACAATAGGGGATTTCCTTAATGTTGCTGGGAGGGATGATGTGGATGGAAAGATAGTCCGTTTTCTTTGTGCTTGCGGTGTACCATTCAATGTGCTTCGCTCTCCCTATTGGCATGACATGGTAAAGGCCATCAATGAAGCCCCAAAAGGATACAAGGCCCCCAACTATGAGAAAGCTAGAACAGTGTTATTAGAAAGAGAAAAAGCTAAGGTTCAAAGAGCTTTGACACGTTTTACACATGAGTGGGTGGATTATGGGGTATCCATTGTATCAGATGGGTGGACAAATATTAGAAACCAACATTTGATAAATGTTCTTGGTGTTTCTTCTAGTGGTGCAGTATTTATTGCATGACATGACTCCTCCTCCATCAGTGCAACTGCACAAAACATTGCAGATCTCCTATTGAAATCAATCAAAGATGTTGGTCCGAATAATGTGGTTCAAGTGATCACAGATAATGCAGCAAATTGTAAGGCAGCAGGAAAAATTATTGAGCGTACTCATCCACACATCTTTTGGTCTGGGTGCCTGGTTCACACATTGAACCTTTTGATGCATGATATTGTGAAACACAAAGATTGTGGGTGGATTGCTGAGGTTTACAGGAAAGGGAAGCAGCTCATTAAATTCATCACAGGGCATACAAGGGTAAACTACTTCTATGGCACTTACTCCAAGTTGCAATTGCTTAAAATTGCAAAGACAAGATTTGCTAGTTATTACCTCACCTTTAGGTGGCTAGTGAGGGTGAGACAAGCTTTAACTAATCTGGTGTGTGCTGAAACATGGGATGAAATTAACACTGACACAGATGGTGCTAATGTAGTCAAGGACACTGTTCTTGACAGTTACTTTTGGTCACAGGTTAAATATGTTTTGCAATTCACCAAACCAATTTATTACATGATCAAGTTTGCAGATTCAGATCGACCAGTAATTGGGGAGGTGTATGAGCAAATGGATAGCATGTTGGGGCAGATTAAAGACATTGTTGAGCCTAGAGATACCACCTTGTACAATTATATTCGTGTAGAGGTGCAAAACCGATGGGAAATGCTAAATATTCCATTGCATGCATTAGCATATGTTTTGACACCTAAATACTATCATCCATCATGGCTTTCAACACCGGCACCTGGGGGGGGAAGCAGGAAAAAACCACACCAAGATAGAGAGGTTCACGAAAAATATATGGCTGCATTGAGTAGATTAATCCCTGATGATGAGGAGGCTGCATTGGTACGGAGACAGGTGAGCAACTATACGCTCAACACTGGTCCATTTGGGAGCATGCATGCAATTCAAGATCGAGAGCATTTTTCTGCTCTTGAGTGGTGGAACATGCATGGAGGGGGTACTCCACTTCTACAGAGTTTGGCATTGCGGGTGCTATCACAGGTGGTAAACACTTCTTCTGCAGAGAGGTGTTGGAGCTCTTATTCTTTCATCCACAGTGTTAAAAGGAATAGGTTGAATTTAGACCGGGCAGAGAGCTTGGTTTATGTTCATTACAACTTGCGATTGTTGTCCCATTACTGTGAAGATGCAAAGTCTAATAAAGACTTGTTGATTTGGGACAAGAATCCAGAGGAGCCCAATTTGGAGGATGGAGTGTTGCGACTAGAGCAATTAGAGGATGCTCTTATCCAGGTATGTCCATTGTGGTATGAATTTTCCAATTTTCCCTTATAAAGCATTTCTCTAATTCATGTTTTTAATTTTTTTGTTAACTAGTGTTTTTTTTTTTTTGCATGATTTTTTTGAGCGATTCTAGGATGATGATGACCGTGTTGATATGCCACCACCCCCACCCCCATCTGGTCCCTTGGTTCCTAGGTTCCATGGTTCAACACCAACAGCAGGGGGTTCTTCTTCATCAGTTCCAGTGCCACGACTTACACAGGGACCATCTTCTTCATTGCCACCACGTGGAGGCCCGCCATCACGTTCTATTCGTGGTGGAAGGAGGAGAGATGGAGAGATTAGTAGATATATTCACAATCTACTTCTTTTTGTCATAGATTACTCATTAGACTTGTAGACTTGTGAATTTGAATTTTGAACCTTTTTGGCTTGGCGGTGACCAAGTGACATATTTTGTAAACATTATTTTTTGAATTTTGGACATGACAAATGTTGACAGTTGCTCACTTGCTAGATAAATCATAATATGCTCTATGTTTTATGTTTTATAATATGCTTAAATGTTTTATGTTTTATAATATGCTTAAAAATTTGATGTATGTTTGTAATAGCTAGAATATAGATGATTGTTGTACATACTAGTAACTACAATGGAATCATGGATGCCATATCTATCTTGATTTATGCAAAATTATGCATGTTTTCATGTCTTCTACAATTAATTTGGTATTTGGGATGTTTATTTTGAGTATAAATGCAAAAAAATATAAAAATATATATATATATATATATAGCAGACGCTTCCGCGGACGCTTCGCTTCCTAGATTTTTGGAAAATGACGCTTCCGCGCTCCGAGACGAAAACTTTATGTTATTTTATCATCCTTATAGCACAAATGTTTTTCCCTTCCTGGGATGCCACTTACCTAGAATTTACTACATACATAGAGTAGGTATAAAAAATTGTTGACACCCAATCATAGGGATTGGGTGAACAACTGTAATTAGTGTAAATAAATAATAGAGAAAATAGAGTTATCGGGAGATGAACTGAACAGTCACTCCCTCTTGTATATAATAATGAACAACCTGAATGAATAATACAATTACATTTGAGGAGTTACCTCCTGGCCTAACATGGTATCAGAGCCAGCGCCATTTTTGGCTTCCCTCTTTAATTTGTAACTCCTATTCTGCCTATTTTGCCTATGTTCTGTATCCTTTGCAGATTGACATCTCTCTCATATCCCCTGCGACTCTCCATCATTCTGCTAATTTTGGCACCCTCCACAACCATCAAGCCTACCAGGTCCATAGGCCTTCTAAACCCCACGGCCCACTCAGATAACCGACATATTTTCCACATAGTTATCTATAAACTCCCCCAAAGGTCTCCAACTTGTACTCTGTGTTATTGCGCTCCTTAGGATCCAGATAGATTTTCATTATCTTGGAACCATGAAGGTGATATTTAACTCGCTTCCCAACAATTTTTGCGCAGGGCTTCATGATTCTCAGCATGAAAAAAAAGTGGCTTGATAGCTCGTTGCATGGGGAAATCAGCTTGATATAATCTCAAAGATCAATGCGTGGGATCACAATGGCTCTGTGTATGTCAGCCTATTGTCTAGTAACTCTGCTCACTACATACACTGCTCTGCGAACCGTACGACCCCTCCTCCTACGTTGCGTTGCTCGTCCTTATACCATCGCTCCCACGCTGTCCAACAACTCTGCTCATTCCATACGTTGCGCCTGTCACCATTACTTTTTCGATTGAGCCCATAGCTCCAATGCTATTGCTGCCTGTTTCTCTACGCCCTCCTCGTTGGTTGCGCCTCATTGTTATAAAATATCTGCTGCCTACTATGCTAAAGGAACTCCATGACCTTTCGAATTTTTTTGGTATTAAATACTCCCCATATGTTACCTCCCCCACATATAAACCCTTCCCCATAAACCACCTCCCCCATAAAATACCTCTATCCTATATATCAAAGTGAAATTTTTTCCCAATTTTACACTAGAACTGCATTTTTTTTAACACTCGAGGTGCAATTTTTTTTTAACATTGGCAGTAGAAGTATTTTTACAGTACACAGATTTTTAAAATGCATTCATTGATATCTATTGCGGGAGGGGTTCTCATCGGCAAGGAAAACTATCTAGAATGGTTGCAAAAAATCAAACACACTCTCATTTTTAATGAGTTGTGGAAAGGAGTGTGTGTTGGAAACGGAGACAAAGAGCCAGAACAACCTACCTCAGACAAGGAATTCGCCATTTGGGAAAATAAGAACAGCAAGGCTTATGCATTGATTGCAGCATTAGTAAATGAAGAGGTGAGTTGCCATATTTCACCATTTTCAAATGCTTTTGAAGCCTTACAAAAACTGAAGGAACTCTATGACTCACACTCTGCACTTGAAGTTGTTCAACTCATGATTAAACTGTTCACCCTTGAATTACAAAATGATGATCCTCTTGCTCTTGCATCAAAAGTAAAATCTATTATGCATGATATCAAAGTCACTAATGTTGAACTAGATATTCCTCTGATAGCTTTTCTCAAGGCACTTTATCCCACTTACTTAAATTATCTTGAGTCATTGCAAGCAATGTTTTTAAAACCGGAACCGGTCCACCTAATGAACCGGTTTACCGACCGGAACCGGTCTAACCAGGACTGGTTTGGTCTAAACGAACCGGTTTTAAAAAAATACATTAAATAATTAATTTTTAATGAAACAAAACTATTTTTAAGATGTAAAATCATGATTCCAAGCCAATAGAGACAAAATATGCAAAGTTTGCTCATTTATATACCATGTAAAGGTGAATACATCAAAATGGCACCGAGTGCAATACATATCATCAACAAAATAGCAAAATACATAAGAAATGAGGCTCTAAATGGCCTATAAAGTCCAAAAACAATGCTGCAAGCTATGAGGCCATTGGCCTACTACAAGTCTACAGTATATACTATACACATGATCAATCATCAAGTTCATTATCACTACTAGACACAAGATCATCACCAGGAGCTACATAGACATCATTTGGTTCAAAGTCTGAGGATGCCTCAGCCTGATCTGCAACCTCAGTATCAATGCCACCAATGACAATAGAAGTGGACCTAATGGAAGCACGAGTTTGTCGACTTGCATGACTAGTGCCTTCCATTGGTTCTTTGCCTTTCCTTGATGTCGCTATTGATCCTCGTTCTGATGCCACCACATAATCTGCTTCATCCCCCGCCAAAGCCATGTCGATATCAAAATCAGCCTCAAACACAGGTTCTTCAGTCTCCTCCACCCATTCTGATGTTGGATCAATATCATCCAACACAATGGGATCTAGATCAGGAGTTTTTCTCATCATTTGGAGCTCTAATTGCATTTATTGTTTACCCCCAAAACATGAAATCCTGAAAACCATTAAGTCTGCTGAATTTTGAGTTAAATCTAAAATTCTAGTTTCTCCATATGAAATCCAATGAGGTCGAAACCACTCTCAAACATCCTGAGTCATTTCATGGTAGTGTTAAAAGTTTAAGTAAAAGGATGAAAATGAAAATTAAAGGAAATGTCACTTTTACTTTAAGAATTTAACATTACCATTAATTGCCAACATTGTTAGGGTTGAAACACCCTTAGTCCCCCCCCAAAACCCCTCAAACACAGTCAAAAACATGTTTTTTTAACTTTATGGTGGTTGTGCCTAAAACCGGCCGGTTTAGGACAAAACCAGCCGGTTTGTTACAAACCGGTCGGTTCCGTCCTAAACCGGCCGGTTTTCACCGGTTAGGGCCAAAAATCGGGCAAATGAAGGGTCTGACCAAGTTTTTAGGCCGGTTCAGACCGGCCAGCTAGCTAACCGGCCGGTTTGACTGGTTACCGGTTTTTCTGAGCGGTTTTTAAAACTATGATTGCAAGCAAATGGAAACCTCAAAGATATTACCTTTGACTCCCTTGTGAAAAAAATTGCTGAAAGATAGAAGGCTTTTGGGAAGAAGACAACTCCTCAGTCTTCTGAAGAGGCTGTGTGCCTTGCTTATAGAGAAAAGAATCTTGCTCAAGATTCTTCCAGAGGAAGAGGTGGTTGAAGAGGAAGAGGAAGAAATTTCAGAGGCAAGGGGAGCAGACACTCTCAAGGAGAAAAGTCAGATTTGTACTGCATACGCTGCAAAAGAGATGGATCACATGATGCATCCACATGCAAGTTGCCTTGGGATAGAATTGAGTAGGAAAGAAACCAATCGAAAGGTAAAATTAATGACAAAGAGAAAGGTAAAGCACCTGAATCCTCTCACTATGTTGTGGCACACTATAATATTGGAGTAAATGAAGGCTTATTTAATGCCTCACTTGCTTCTTGAAAAATGATTGGTTGCTTGATTCAGGAGAAACTTGCCACATGACTTTTAGAAGAGATTTTTTTGAAGAATTTACTGACAATGTTGATGGAGCAGTATACTTTGCAGACAAATCAAAACTCAAGCCATTAGGGCTTGGCACAATCAGGCTTAAATTGCCTGGTCTTCCAGACTTTCTTCTGCATCATGTTCTATATCTCCCATAGCTGAGGAGAAACTTGTTGTCCTTGGTCCACATCCGCCAGCGAGGAAACTCCATTCATATGTTTGATGGCAAGCTTGAGGTGAGAAAAGCATCAGACCACTCACTTGTCATGATGGGTATAGAGGAAAAAAGGCTTCTCAAGCTGCAGGGTACCTCTGCTCATGCACAAAATCTCTCATACAATTCTCATTATGAAGAAGGTACATTTCCATCAAGTTTATTATGGCATGCTAGATTTGCACACTTGAAGTATGACAGCCTCCGCTTGTTGAAGAAAAATGGTGTTATTGGTTTGCTTACAATTCCTAAGAAACTTAAGCAATGTGATGCTTGCATTCTAGGAAAGCATAGCAAACAATCTTTTCATGATGCACATTCAAGAGCACATAGAAAACTTGAACTCATTCATTCAGATTTATGTGGTCCAATGCCTGTTCCTTCTGCAAATGGAAATAAATATATGATGACATTTATTAATGACTACACCAGAATATGTTGGGTTTAGTTATTGAAGAACAAATTTGATGCTTTTCAAACATTCAAGAACTTTCATACATGGATTGAAAATGATGCACAATCTCATATTAGCTTTATTTGCACTGATAATGGAAAATAATACAATTCAAATGAATTTGAAAACTATCTTCGCCAACCTGGGATCAAACATCAAACAACTGTGCCTTATAATCCCCAACAGAACGGAGTAGTTGAAAGAATGAATAGAACGATCTTAAATATGGTACGCTCCATGATGTTTTTCAAAAATGTAAAATTGATGTTTTGGGCTGATGCAGTTCTATGTGTTTTATATGTAAAGAATAGATGTCCATCTAATGCTATTAGAAACAAGACTCCTTATGAAATGTGGTATGGGCACATTCCTTCGGTAAAGCATCTCAGGGTCTTTGGTTCCACATGTTATGCCTTGATACCAAAGGTACATAGAAACAAACTTGGTGCAAGAAGTCATAAGTGTATCTTCCTGTGGTATTCAAACACCTCCAAAGCATACCATCTTTATGATGACATCAATAAAAAGTTTGTTGTTTCTAGAGATGTAATCTTTCTTGAGTCATCCAAAATTGACAATGTTGTTGAGTGGCAACTTGATCACTTGGATAGATTCGCAAATGCAAAATCATTTCAAGAATTTGATAATCAGATTCCACATCTTGAAGGGGGATTCCTATACTAGATTAATCTGTGGAATCTTCTTCTGAAGCACTCTCTCCCCCGCACGAAACTCCAACAACGGATGATGCTTTGAGTGATGTGATTGACAGAATTGGGAGACTCAATCTTGATTCAATCCCAACTCAATCAACGGAGTAGCCTGGACCATCTAAGAAAGGTCCCCCAAAGTGGCTGACAAAAACACTTGAAAGTGTTCATCTTGATGAAGTTGGAAAGACAGGAACTAGAAATTCAAACTGGCAAAATGGAGGTGATGTAGATGACTCTGATTCACCTGTTGATATGGATGTTTCTTATGATTGTGAAATGAATTTGTCTACAGATTTCGAACCAACTTCCTTCAAAGAAGCTGCTTCTCATGATGAATGGAAAGAAGCAATGCAAAAGAAGTATGATGCCTTAATAAAGAATGGCACTTGGAAGCTGGTTGATCCTCCTTTGGGAACCAAACCAATTGGCTGCAAGTGGGTCTACAAGAACAAGTATAAAGCTGATGGCTCACTTGACAAGCACAAAGCCAGGCTTGTGGCAAAAGGTTTTGCACATAAGGAAGGAGTCGATTATGAGGAGACTTTTGCCCCCACAGCAAAATGGGCTACCATTTGGACACTCTTTGCCCTAGTAGCTCAGAATGGTTGGAAAGTCCATCAAATGGATGTAAAAATTGCTTTCTTGAATGGAGATCTAAACGAGAATGTTTTTTATGTCCCAGCCTAAAGGATTTGCCGTGAAAGGACATGAACATAAAGTATGCAAACTTGTGAAATCCTTGTATGGCCTCAAACAAGCACCGTGAGCCTGGTATGAAAAACTAACTGAGCATCTTCTGAAACTCAATTTCAAACATTATGATCTTGATGATGCAACTTTGTTTGTCAAGAAGGTTGGAAAAACAATTGTATATCTTGTGGTATATGTAGATGATCTTTTCATGACAGGGAACAATGAGAGCTACATTGCATCCATAAAGAAGGAATTGAGAAAAGGTTTTGAAATCATTGATTTGGGCTATGTTCATTACTATCTTGGTATTGAAGTAACTCAACATTCGAAGTCCATATTCCTTTCTCAAAACAAGTACATTGGAGATCTGTTGAACAGGTTTGGCATGATTGAATGCAATCCTCCGACTACTCGAATGGAACAAAACTTAAAGCTCACATCCATTGAAGGAAAAGAATTTGAGGATGCAACAAAGTATAGACAGCTTGTAGGAAGTCTCAACTACCTAACTACTACCAGACCAAACATTTCGTTCGCTGTTGGAATCCTCTCCAAGTTTATGCAAAAGCCTTGTGAGGGACATTGGTCTGCTGCAAAAAGAGTTCTAAAGTACTTGAAGGGAACTCAAGACTTTGGAATCAAGTATACACAGGTGGGCGACTTCAACTTGATTGGATACTCTGATTCACACTTCGATGGAGATAAAGAAATTGGGGTATCTACTTCAGGTTATGCTATGAGTCTTGGATTAGGAGCTGTCTCTTGGAGATCACACAAACAATCAATTCCAACAGATTCCACAACAAAGGCAGAATATGTGGTAGCAGCTCAGGCAAAAAAAGAAATTGTGGCTCAAGAAAATTCTTGAAGATTTGCAGGTAAAACAAGTATAATTGACTCCACTCATGATTGACAATACCTCGGCAATAAAGATGGCCAAGAACCCAAAGTTCCATGATCGAACGAAGCACATCAATACAAAATATCATCTGATTCGACATCATGTTGAGGCCAAAACAATCCATCTTCACCATTGTTCCACTAATAAGCAAATTGTAGACATCTTCACCAAAGCGCTTGGAAGAGAAAAGCTTGAAAGATTCAGAACGATGCTTAGACTCACCAACATCCTTTCAGATTAAGGGGGGAATGTTGACACCTACACATAGGGATTGGTTGAACAACTGTAATTAGTGTAAATAAATAATAGAGAAAGTAGAGAGTCATCGGGAGATGAACTAAACAATCACTCCCTCTTTTATATAATAATGAAGAACTTGAGTGAATAATACAATTACATTTGAGGAGTTATCTCCTGGCTTGACAAAAATTTAAATAATAATGATAAAAATTATAAAATAGTAAGGCTTATAGCCCTTGATTACAAGCTTTCACCTTGTGACATGTCAATTTGCATATATACTGTCACAAAGGTCGTCGTAAATTGTCATTCAATCATTATTCAGTATGGTATTATTACACTATCGTGTATTTGTTCATAATAGTCCATCAAGCTTATAAAGTAGGATTCATGAAAATCTGCACTTGGGAGCCAAATTGTATTCTATTTCCTTATTGTCCTTAATCACATAGCCATCATCTGCCCTTCCTTCCACCTCCTATCTTTCCTGTTAAACTATAATATGGAGCGAGGAGTATGTAAAGAGAGAAGTAAGAGAGAGAGAGATATGCATTATATTAATGTGCTTCAAATTTACATAAAGTGGTATTATATACATATCTAGGAAGTACCATTAATTTTATTTGCAATTGCTCACATAATTTCATAAATACATTAACTTAAAAGTCATTTGTTAGATATGATTTATTTCTCATTTTATGACATTACAACATGAAATTTATGATTCTTTAGAGAAGTATTACAATATATAACACCCCCCTCAATGTTTATTCTATTTTAATTTTTTCATGACTCCTAACATTTTTCGGAACTTCTCAAACCTATCCTTGTTGAGTGCTTTAGTGAAGATTATTAGTTTTCGTAGCATCGGATGTGTTCTAGCCACGATATTTGGTGGAGAGGCTAGAATACACATATTTTCCAAAACCCAGAAATCATTTTTGGAAATTCCACCTAGAGACGACTTAATTAAAATAATTAATAAGTTTTTTAATATTTCCGAAGTCTAAACTTAGGAAATATGATTAATTAAAGGGTATTAATTAAGTCATGGTGGGAATCTTCTGGAAAAAGACTTGGATCGAGTTCTAGTTAATCCTAGCCATTGATTAAGTTTTAATCGTGGTTGTTGATGTCTCAACGAGAGATTATAAGAACAAACTCGATGGGGCTTGGAGAAGAAAAACCAACAAGTTGATTTCATAGGCAAATTGATTTCCAGAGTAGCAATGCTGAGTTGCCGAAGAGAGAGCTAGTGAGCTCAAAGCAGTGAGAGAGGGGCAGGGATAGTAAGTTCGGAGGAAGTTTTTGCAGTTACGGAGAGTGCACTGCAGAGAGGCAGTGAGTGCCACAGAGAGGCAACGCAGTGCTTCAGAGGGGATTCATGATTCAGTGCCAGAAGCCAGAAAGAGAGTCCGAAGGCCAGGAGGATCCATCTTCCAGACAACAATTGATCAAATAACAAGAGGGAAAGTAGTTCCGAGTTGTGAGGATGCAGTACTACGTAGGCTGACGCAGTGACTGCATAGAGGCAACAAAGAGCAACTCAACTTGAGCCAAGGTCAGTGTCAGATCGCCTGTGGGAGTGAGATTTTTCTCACTAGATTTATTGTCAGTCATTTCTCTGTATGGATTGCTAGATTTGAGCATCCATAGTCTTGTACTCAGATTTACTACTGCATAATATTAAAACCCTCAGTTGCTGCACCAATTTTCCTGAGTTGGGTTTTTTCGGGGACTTAGTCCAAACATAACTCTATATGTGTGTGTGTGTGTGTGCATCTATTCTTCCAGCATTTTTATTCCTTCTGCAATATTTATTTTGTGAAGGTTGCAGTGTATTTTTTTCGATATTTTCCGTAGCATACAACAAATAATTTGTTTAATTAAATTAACAAATAAAAGAAATAACATTAGTTGCTGCAATAGGATTTGAGGTTGGCCGAATTTTCACATGGTATTAGAGTGCGGATTATAAGCCAGAGAGCTCAGTAGTAGAAGGGAAGAGGAATTTCGTAGCTCTGTGTAAGCAACAGTTATAAATCCTCAGAGGCAACGCAGTTTCTTGGCGAGGAGGGTCAATTTCTCGAGGAAAAAGAGCAACAGAGAAATTGGATTTCTCCAGTTTGAGGATTACGAAAGGCAGAGGGAGCAACTAGTATTTTCCTTGCAGAGCAGATGTGAAAATTCAGAAACCTTGAATCCTACTACAACAACTGATTAAGTTTCTTCTATTTGTTAAATAACTTGAACAAATTATTTACTGCATTCTACGACAAATATCGAAACTAATACACTGCAGCCTTGAAAAATACAATACTGCCGAAGAAAAATAATGCTGGAAGAATAGATGCACACACACAAGTACATAGTTATTTTTGGACCAGTGTCCTAGGAAAAACCCAACTTGGGAAAACCGGTGCAACAACTAAGGGTTTTATTTCTAAGTTGTAGGAAACAACCCCCAAGGTGGCGTCCCCATCCCTGAAACTTCCCGAAACGTCGCTGAAATGCGACTAAAACGTCTAGGTGGCGTTTCCTGATTTGGAAATGCTGTTGAAACGTTTCTGTGGCGTTTCGGCCCAATTCTGCCCCATTTCCAGCCAATTTTGACCCATTTTTGTGGATTTTTTGCTTCTGCAGGCTCACTCAAGCACCCAAGAAGGTTGTGGGGCCCTTCTATGGCCAAAATATATTTAATATAACACTAAATTTTATTTCTAATCACTCCACAAACTAATTTATCTCTAATCAATCCACACTCTAGTTCTGGTTAAAAAACAACTTGTTCTATTTTTGTTAATGAAGATGAAGATTAGAATTATAAGATATGTAATTGTACTTGTCATTAGCGTATGTTATGTTTCATTTTCAACACATATAGCCACGTATAAAGGCTAATTTTTGAATCTTGGATGTAAAGCCTCATTTATAAATGATAATTTTGGCTTTTGAATCATTTAATCATCTATGACAGACTAGATTTTCCTTCTAAAATGTCATTTATGTGTCTCATTCTTTTTTAACTCATTTATAAAAACAATTATGTACATCAATCCATATATATATATGATGTTTCGCCTGACATTTCCAGTTTTAGGGGTCGCGTTTCCAACCGTACCCGTTTCGAAACTTCCAGACGTTTCGGCGTTTCGTGCAACTTAGTTTTATCTATTATGCAGTAGTAATTCTGAGTACAAATATATGGAAGCTTAAATCTAGCAATCGATACAAAGAAATGATTGACAGGAGATCTAGTGAGAAAAATCTCACTCCCACCGGTGATCCGACACTGACCTTGGCTCAAAATGCGCTGCTCTCTGCTTCCTATGCGTAGTCCTTTCATCAGCTTACGCAATATTGCATCCCACAACTTGGAACTGCATCTCTATCGCTATCTGATCAATTGCTATCTGGAAAATCAATCCTCGGGGCTCCCACTCCGGCTTCTGGCACTGAATTTCGACTTCTCCTCAGCAAAATATGGATCTCCCTCTGAAGCTCTACGCTGCCTCTCTGTGGCACTCATTGCCTCTCTGCTATGCACTCACCGGACTAGAGAAACTTCCTTCCGATCTTACTATCCCTACCCCTCTCTCACTGCTTCGACTTCACTGAATCACCTCCAACAATTGACTGCTGCTACTCTGGAGTTCGATTTCCCAGCAAAATCAAATTCCTTGTCTCACAAGTGTGTTCTCCAACCCCCATCGAATTTCTTCTTATAATCTCTCGTTGAGGCTTCAATGACCAAGATTAAAACATAATCGATGGCTAAGATTAACTAGAAATCGATCCAAGTCTTCTTCTAGAAGATTCTCACCATGACTTAATTAATACCCTTTATAGGAAACGTTAAAAACGATTAATTATTTTAATTAAGTCGTCTCTAGGTGGAATTTCCAAAAAATATTCAGGGTTTTGGAGAATACATGAATTCTAGTCTCTCCACCAAATTTTGTGGCTTGAACACATTTGATGCTACCAAAACTAACATTCCGTCTTAGCGAGGAACGTGTTCTAGCGCTGCAACCCACTGAAGCAACACCCTGTCTCTGCAACATTTCTTGTCACGCTGTTGATGTCTCGCTACTCTGCCCACCAAATACTACACAACTTTGATAAACATTGTATCTGCGCTGCTGCTAGCCCTGCTAAATTGCTGCCAACACTGCATCAGCACTACAACTCCCTCTCCATTTGTTGCTACTGCAATTGCAACAACTACAACTGAAAAGCATCCAAAATACTGACTCAACTGTGATCAGTATGATGCATCTGTCACTCAAGTCTTGACTGCTGCTAGACTCTGCGCTGTCACTGAAGCCTCTGCGCTGCTGCTGACTCTACTATGTGCCAACTACACTGTTGCCAACTCTGCATTGTGCTGCCCAGTATCGGACTGCTACTAGCCACTGCATCTGTCACTCAGGCATCTGACTACACCATCTTGTTGAGAAATCTAGGGCATTCAATGTTAACAATTTCTTTGCTTGATAATTGCTTGTGATATGCTTATTCTTTAGTTACTTATGATCTTTCACTTTGTTAGTCTATTAGTGTGTTCTTTTTCATCAAGGCAATTAGCAAAATAAAGATAAGTGACACAAAATATATTCTTCTACAACCAAGGCCAAATCCTCTTACCTCTAAAGAGGAAAACCCAATAAAATTCTTCTTCTAGATCTTTAATTGATAAGTACCAAGACCATGACACTGACCCTTGACTCTAGTATCCTCTTCTAGAACCTTGTCACCAACCTAGTCTTGCTTGTCCTTCCTTCTCTTATTCCTTCTAGAGAGACTCGATCTCTACTTCTTATGTTGCATCTTCACAATTGCCCTAGAGAATCTTGGTCTCTAGGTCTTCTAGAGAAACTCGGTCCCTACTTCTTTATTCCAGAGGATTACTTCCTTCGCTATCCCAAAAGAAACCTATTCATTGCCTCTAGAAGATTCCTCCTTCGCTGCTCCAAAGATATTGTTGCCCCAAAAGATATCTTTTCGCTACCCCAAAAGGTTCTACTTCGATGCTCCAGAAGATTCTACTTCGTTTTCCCCAAAATATTCTTCCTTCGATACCCTAGAAGAGTGTCCTTTTCCTTTTAGAGAAAACCCTTTTTTTCTGCCTCTTTTTTGCACTACTTTCTGCACTTCTTCGTTGGAAATGAGTTCAAACTTGATGCCTAGAATGGAGGCCGAGTTCCCCTACTTATACCCTTGTTCTCTGGGTCTTTAGGCCGACTTGACAGCTAGATGTAGGCTGACTTGTTCTAGCAACTTCTTTAATGTTTGTAGGCTGATTTAAAGAGGTTTGGTGACAAGTTCTTTGGAGGATACTTTACATAGACAAGATGACTTTTTACAAAGTGTAACATGACTTCATTTACATGACAATAACTCTTATATTTTATGACTAGATGACAAATAAATCCTAAAGACTCTCAATGGGAGTCTTGACTCAAAAACAAAATCCTTGCTCATGAAACCCATGAAGCAAGTCAATATAATAATTTTCATTTTTCTTATTTACATCTCTTTACATAAAATCATAATTACATGTCATTATGAAGACCGAACCTAGTTACATCTTTCAACACATCTGCGACTGATCCATCCTGCTACTGCTTGCTATGGGCTCTCATAGCAAGGTATTGATTCATGAGTTGGACCTCCTCAAGAATCTTGCTCATATTGTAGCTCTCTTGGCCTACAAAACCAAATCACCCCACCTCACTCCCGGAGGTATATTGATGATTGCAGAGCTCCAGTATTGCAACAAGAATGCTGCAACTCCTAGGGCTACCAACCTTACTTCATCAACCTGAAATTTGTACAAACTTGGAGGTGACAGTGCTGTATACACAGTAGATGCAATGGTCTACTCTTGTCACTTTTCAACTAGGACGATAGACCACTAGGGTTTTTCAAACCAATCTTCTATTGACTAGAAGGAGTCTGACTACCAAATAACAAAGGGAAAATTACTCTTAATGCAGAAAGGAAATGTTGCCTACTCTAGGAAATGAAAGTGTTGAATTGGAAGGTGCTATAAAGTGACATGAAATCATCTAGCTAAGCATCTACACATATTGCTTGCACAAGAGACCTAACTTAACCTTGCATATAACATCTAGTTATCTGGACTAAATAAGCATGGAAATTTATCTAAAAACTACTATGATTGTTGCATGCATGTGCTAACTAGAAATTGCAGAAAAAGCCTTTTTGATTTTCAGTTTTATGAATGCAAATGCTAATTTAACCAATTTGTTCTTTGGCAAGGGAGACAGGTATGGGGAAACAAGTTTGGAATGGTGTCGAGGGTATGGAAGCCAAGTGGAGGCCTAACCTAAGCTCAGATGACCATTTCTGCTCAATTCAGGCTTAAAATAGGCTGCTATAGGGTTTCTTGTAGTACTACAAGATGTCCTAGTTCTACTATAGGATGCCCTGTTTTACTACAGGAAACATGCTGAAATCTTATAGGGAGGTAAGAAAGGTAGAATGAAGTGTGGGAAAGGTGTCTGATGGGGAAATAAGGCACAAAGGAGGTGCACACTACCCAAGGCTCAGTCCAAGGCTTCAAGATGGTTGGATTTTCTTAAGGAAAATGTCCACTTTGCTACAAAACAAAAATTCGGATTAGGGTTTGGTGGGCTTTAGTAGCGTAGGTGGAGAAGACTTGGATGAGGCTAGCGAGATGAGGTCTCCCTGCAAATCAGAAACTCCTGCAACAACATACATGTTTTTCTTCATTTATGCACAACTTCATGTTGAAGTTTCTAAGTCTAACAATTAGAAACCCTCCATGTACTTTTTGATTTATTTCTTCCTACTTGTTCTGATTAATTAACAAGTTATTTACCATGTAAATATTGAAAATAAACACAACTACATGCTCAACACATTACAGATCATCAAATGAAGGAAACAGAAACAAGCACACAAATGACACCATTATTTTTGGACTAATGTTCCCGAAAAAACCCATTGCGGGAAACCGATGTAGCTATCTGAGGGTTTGATTTATTAAGAAGTTTCAGAATACAATTTGGGTGCCAAATCTGGCTCACCCAACAGAGAAAAATCTTGGCAGTAGTACCTCTCCTTTGGAGACAGATGCTCCGACTGAAACCCCGGATAAACACTCCAGTAGCTCCTCAGCTTCAATCTGCCCCACGAAAAACCCCAACGTTAGCCTCTTCTGCCCTCCGTGTCAGCTCCCCTTGGCAGTTTTGGCAGTTCCCAACAGTTTCGGCTTCTGCCCTCTACGTCAGCTTTCATGACAGTTCTGACAATTTCCGGCAGTTCTGGTTGTTCCCGAGAGTTCTGGCTTTTGCCCTCTGCGTCAGCGTTCCCGGCAGTTTTGGCTTCTGCCCTCTGCGTCAGCTTTCCCGGTAGTTCCGACTGTTCTTGACAGTTTCGGTTTCTGCCCTCTGCGTCAGCTTTCCCGACAGTTCCGGTTTCTACCATTTGTGTCAGCTTTCGCTATTGTTGCACTGATCCTCACGACACTATCTCTACCTCTGTGCTTCTGTATTCACTGCCCCTCAACTGCAACTGCAAATCACTCTCTCAACTTTCTCAGCAAACCCAGCCCTAGAAAGTCGAAATCTTGATCTCTTGGTGTGTTCTCCAAGTGACCCTCAAGCCTCTTCTTATACTTTTCTCGTTGACATGTCAACGACCGAGATTAAGTCCCAATCAACGGCTAAGATTAGATTCGGCTTGATCCATGAATTTTGGACCATTCTAACATAGTTTAATATTAATTCACATTAGTATTTTAATTTCCTTAAGTTTAGACTTAGGGACTCCATTAAAAATATTAATTATTTTAATATCTCCTAAACTGTTTAGAATTTGCCCAAACCCTTTCTGGGTATTGGAGACCTCATGTGCCTTAGCCTCTCCACCAAATTCATGGCTAGAGCACATCTCATGCTACCCAAAATCAACACTTCCTCTTAGTGAGGATTATGCTCTAGCAATACTCCTCAATGAGTATTACTCTAATCATCTGGCATCAATCCCTGATGCTAGGCCTACTGCCCATCATCTGTATTACTGCATCCCGTACTGCCACCCATGGCTCTGCCACTGCCACTGTTGCATCTGTACGACAACTCCCTCTGCATCCGTGCTGCTGCCCATGGCCCTACCACTGCCACTGCTGTGTCTGCACTGCATCCCCTCTCATCATGCTGCATCGTGTTGCCCATAGCACCACCACTGCTAACTGCTGCATTGCAATCTGTCGCTGACATGTGCTCCCTCTTTGACCTCTGCGCTGTTGCAACAACTCCCTGCGTCTTGCACCGTTGCACATGTATCTGTTGCATCCTGCACGGGTGTAACACTCCTGTGCCTCTCGCACTGTTGCAGCCTACTAGCCTCGTGCTGTCCTGGGAATCTTGCACTGTAGCTCTCTCTGCTACTCCATCCTCATCTGTCTCTATCGACATTTGCCAGTCCTACTACTCCTCTTCGAGGCTCCCGTAGCCATGTATAATCCAAGAGGTTGGGTACCTCGAGGATCTTGCCCCTCATCTTCTGTAGTTCTCTTGACTACAGCTCGATGTCTCTGCACTTTCACTCAAGTGGTGTGTGTGCACTCATGGCACAAACATCGTCTGTCTCCACTTCCTTCTCTGCCCTTGCTGGTGCTGCCTTGGTCTCAGAAGCCTCTCCCTTGCTCTTCTTCCTCGGACACTGGGTTGCATAATGACCCAGCTCCCCACAGTGGAAGCATTTGACCTTGGAGAGGTCCTTCTTCCGCTTTTCTTGCTTACCCTCAGATGTTAGGGCCGCATCCACCTGCTCCTCCTTCTTGATTCTAATCCCCTTGTTGTTGCTTCCCGTTTTGGTCACCCTCTTGATCTCTTCTTGGCGAAGAGCCGCCCACATTTCCTCCCAATCTGGAAGGGTTGCCCTGCCCAGTGTGCTCTGGACAAACATCTCCTAGTCTTCTGAGTCTGCATTCAAGGTTGTTCTCACCATCAACTCTGGATCTAGTGTGGCCCCTATGGGAGTTAGCTAGTCTCGGATCTCCTTCAATCGATTGAGGAAGGTGTCGATCTGTTCTCCCTTCTGCATCTGGTATGACCACAACTGATTTTCTAGGAGCATTTTCCTTTGCATGAAAGTATGCTGATACAACTTGGTTAGGGCCTCCCACATCTACCGTGCCGTATTCTTCTCGGCAATATGTGGTACTATATGATCCTTGACCCCGTCAAGAATGATACTCTTGGTCCTCGCCATTGCTTCCTCATACCTGTCATTGTCAGTTGGGTCAACTGGGACTGCTATCGTCTTTAAGGCGAAGTGCTTGACATGATTTCCGTCAAGTATGGATAAGATTTTGGCCTTCCAGACTACGAAGTTTGAGGCTCCATCCAATCTGTCCTGGTCTTTTACTCTGTGTAGTGCCATTCCGCTGCTCTTCTACTTCCCTCCTGGAAGTTCTCGATGTGACTCCCTCTGAGCCTCAATTTCCCTCCTGGAAATCCTTTTGCTGATGTCGAGATGCCCCCTACTATGATCATCTGTGCAATCGCACCACTGATCCAGATTTGTCAGCTAGAAACCCTCAGTAGCAACTCCCTCCTCCTTGGCCTTTCCCTGTTAGGTACTGTTCTGACAACAATACCCCACCAGCTCCACTCTGCAACTTATCCACAGCCTCCTAAACCCCAACAACCTGAAGGTGAGAGCTCCTAGGCTCTGCGTAGTCCCAACACCAAAAAACTAGCTCCCTAAGCCAACTGCGTCAGCCCTCCTGGCCTTTGCGTGGCTCTGCGTGAGCTTGTCTTTGCCTCCCTCAGCCTCTGTGCAGCCTCTTCTTGGCCCGAACTTGATGACGCAGGCACTGCATCACCCCTTCCTTGCTATTTTGCTACTAGGAATAGCTTCTGTCACTCGGGACAACTATTTTTGGCTGCTGCTGCTCTGCTCAGCTGATGTCCTCAGTTCTCTTGTGATCTACAACCAGTCTGATACCATGTTGAAGATTCTAAGTCTAACAGTTAGAAACCCTCCATGTACTTTCTGATTTATGCCTTCCTACTTCTTCTGATTAATTAACAAGTTATTTACCATGTAAATACTGAAAATAAACACAAGTACATGCTCAACACATTACAGATCATCAATTGAAGGAAACAGATACAAGCACACAAGTGACACCGTTATTTTTGGACTAATGTCCCTGGAAAGACCCAATGCTATCTGAGGGTTTGATTTATTAAGCAGTTTCAGAATACAATTTGGGTGCCAAATCCAGTTCATCCAATAGAGAAAAATCTCGGCAGTAGTACCTCTCCTTCGGAGATAGATGCTCCCTCTGAAACCTCGAATAAACACTCCGGCAGCTCCTCAGCTCCAATCTGCCCCACGAAAACCGCAGCGTCAGCCTCTAGGGACTGTGTCAGCCTCTTCTGCCCTTTGCGCCAACTTTCTCGGCAGTTCCGGCTGTTCTCGACAATTCCCGACAATTCCGGCTGTTCCCGGCAGTTCCGGTTGTTCCCGGCAGTTCTAGTAGTTTTGGTTTTTGCCCTCTGCGTCAGCTTTCCTACTAGTTCTGGTAGTTCCTGGCAGTTCCGGCTGTTCCCAGCAGTTCCGGCCTCTGCCCTTTGGGTCAGCTTTCCCGACAGTTCTAGCAGTTTCGACTTCTGCCCTCTGCGTCAGCTTTCATGGCTTTTGCTCTTTGTGTCAGCTTTCCCGGCTGCTGCGCTAATCCTCCCGGCACTATCTCTGCCTCTCTGCTTTTGTATTCACTGCCCCTCAGCTGCAACTCTAGATCACTCTCTCAACTTTCTCAGCAAACCCAACTTCAGAAAGTCGAAACCTTGATCTCTTGGCGTGTTCTCCAAGTGATCTTCAAACCTCCTCTTATACTTTTCTCGTTGACAGATCAACAACCGAGATTAAGTCCCTAATCAACGACTAAGATTAGATTTGGCTTGATCCATGACTTTTGGACCTTTCTAACACAGTTTTATATTAATTCACTTTAATATTTTAATTTCACTAAGTTTAGACTTAGGGACTTAGGGACTCCATTAAAAATATTAATTATTTTAATATCTCCCAAACTGTTCAGAATCTGCCCAAACCCTTTCTGGGTATTGGAGATCTCATGTGCCTTAGCCTCTCCACCAAATTTCGTGGCTAGAGCACATCCGATGCTACCCCAAATCAACACTTCATTTATATATGTAAAAGATGAGTTGAATTTAGGAAAAAACAGAGTTATTAATAGCTAATTGCTAAGTTTATGAATGGAAGTGCTTCTAAACCATAGCAAACTCAAGAGACCAAAATGACAATTGCAGGTACTTCTAAGAAATTTAGAAACGATGATCTATGCAACAAAAAACCCTTGGTTATGCAGTGATCAAACAAAAAATCTGTTTTTGGGCTGTGTGAATGGAATCCTCAAACCATGATCCCATAAAGGAGATGAGGCAAAGGCCACTACCACAATCTTTTTTGAAGTGTTTACTGTCACTATTGTACCACTAATCTATCTATCCACAAATGGAAGCAAACTAAGTAATCATCCAAATACTTGCAAATTAAACAAAACCAAAATCACTTCAACAACTAACTATGAATGTAATCTAAGCATACATGTACAGAAAGAGGAACCTCTGTTGCTAGGTTTGGGCCCTAGCCCAAGAGCTTCAGCCCTCTGAGTCAACTCAGTCCTGGATCAAGGGAATTCTTTTCATTTTTATCAAAATGTCAAAAATACATAAGAGTTATTAGTCACAATGTCTTAGCTCGAAAATGCCTCTTGGCTACAACAACAAAAAGTTGAATCCTAATGAGGCCCTAGGCCTTGTTATTTATCCCACTGAAGCTACCAACAAATTCCTTAAATCTAGGGAGGCTTGGCTCCTAATTCGAATCAACTTGTCTTCAACTATCATGGACTTGGCTGCCAATAAGCTCGGTGGGCTTGGTTGCTTGGAACTCCGAGTTGATGAGATCTGGTGGAGGAATTTTTGTGTGATTGAGGAGTTAAGGATGGAGATCCAATCTCTTAAGATCCCTCTTGCTTGTCTACTTCGAGTTCCTGCACTTAAATTAGCCAAAATTGCTCCAAATCCTGCAATTACTACACCTTAGGCCACATGACATAACATCTCATCTTTACCCTTCTCACTTAACAAAAAAAATAAAATATGTAAAGAAATGTGAGAAAAGCTGATTTTAATAAGCTTTAGAGTGGCATTAAGGTCCATATAATTTACCTATTGATGAGCCTCTTCATCACCCCCCTACTGAAAGTGTTGCTCATCCTCTGAGCAACTTAATCTATGTCCATGTCTTTCATTGCTCTTGTAGCCTTTTTGACATCCCAAGCTTTTGTTGATGTATTCTCCTCTTGTGGATAAAATCCTGCATGCTTCTCTATTTCCTCCCACTGCGTTCTTTCTTCTTCTTCCTTTCTCCCTTCTCAGGTTCTTCTTCTTCCTCCTCACCACTAGAGGTTGGGTCTCTTTCATACTCAATTGCTTCAATTACAACCTCCTTGTCCATGTCCCTAAATGTGGACCATAGAATAGGGACTCTTAATTGGCTTAAGGCATCTTCTAGTATGAGCTTGATTAGTCCATGATGTGCCAGTTGCTGATGTTTTCCTTCCTATACCTTTATGCTCATGTCTATTATTGATTGCAACAAGAAGTAGGGCACACTAAGTCTTCTGTTAAGGGGTAATTCTTCTCCAAATCTCAGCTCATGGAGGAGTCTAAATTGGTAACCATAGACTATACTAAGCCTTCCCTCACAAGAAATATACTTGAGAATGTGATAACTTACTTTATCCAAAGGATAGGGAAGGTTATCCCTTCTAATCACATTTTTGTCCTCAATTGGCTCCTCATCTTTCAAGAAAAAGTTGTTCTTGGCATAAGTGCTGCTAGCTTTATCCTTCTTTCTCCATTGTAAACCTAGAGGGAGTGTAGTGATTATGCTAATGCTTTCAAGGGTAATTGTTATTGACAATCCTCTCACCACAGAAGTGGCACTGACTCTAGCCTAAGATGTGAGTGACATGGCAAATTCCCGAGCTACATCATCATCGTATCCTCTATGCAGCTCGAAGAATCCCAACCATTGATTCCTTCTAAATATTTCTACCACATGGGGATGGAGGTGTATTCTAGATGTCCCTGTGTGCTCCCTTCTATTGAAGCCTCCTGTCATTTTCTCCTCCCTGTCAAGTTGATTGTAGGTAGTTTGGTGGCTTAGATTTAGAGCTTTCCAAGGTGATTGAGGGTTTAGAGTTTAGGAGGGTGATGAATGCAATTCTTCCTTTATCCCCACATAATTTCTCCACACAATTCTGTCTATCCCTATGCACACTGTAATTACTAGAAAAAAGTGAAGATTTCTTTTCGTTTTCTATTTTGTAGCTATCAAGTCAAAACACAGAGGATATGGACCACCTACCTTTCACTATAATGCCCTGGTTGAGGAGAATTCCTGAATAGCTTGGCCCTAGGCTCCCCCTTGCAGAGTTTTGTGAGAATTCCCACTATTTTATGTAGTTTTTTTATGTGTTTCCTGTAGGTGTTCACTGTAGGATGGCCGAGACTAACTTTCTTCTTCGATGGCTCCTCCAGGTGGTCCTAGTTCTCTAAATCTCGAAATGAACGATGTGTGCATGAAAGTTAGGGATTTTTGCTATTTATGGTCGATTCCTTGGAACGGTGTGCTGGGTGGTAGGGTACGTGATTTTTCCTCTTGGACCGTTGGCCCACCACTAGTTATCATGCAACCCTTTCTCGTAATCATCACCCACGCTTGTACAACTTAACTCGGCCACCTTTCCGACTTATTTGCTTTGATGTGACCTTGCCACACGGGCTGCTGACTAGAACTTCACTTTTTGTTTTCGGGCTAAGGGTGGCCAAGTTAACTGGTCACCTTTAGCTTATAAAACCAACTTTTTCATATTATTACTATTTTATCATATTCTTACTTAGGAAAGAGTGTGGATGAGGTGCCATACCTGTGGCTTCCTTTGCTCGGTTGATGCACATTGGAGGGTGGCTCTGCTGCGCTTCTTCTTGTTCAGACACATGTTCTCTTTTGCTCTTGTTTTGTTGATTTCACCCAGCTGATATGTTTGTCTTCTTTGTTGCGATGTACAGGTGTTGGCCTATTCTGCTGCTGTTGAGTTCTAGATGGGTGCCATAGTGCTTACAGGGGTTTTGATACTCTTTCTCTCTATGGCTGGTGAAGGAGAAACATGGAGACTGCTACTATCATCAGTGTTTTAAAATTCGGTCGAACTGAATTAGATTCGGCTGAACAGACCAAGCTGGACCCTTGGCCGTGTCGGCTCGGTAGAAAAACCAGTTCGGTGGCCAGTTTGTCAATGAATTGGCCGAGCCAACCAAGCTGACCGAGTCGACCGAGCCGACCGAGTCAAACCCTTGGCCAGTTTGTTAAGGTGTTGCTTTGGTGGATGGGGAAAAATTGGCTATGGGCTTCATTTATGAGGCTATGGATCAAGCAAAGGAGAAAATAAAGGCAGCATACAAGGATAGAGTGGCTAAGTATGGGCCCATTTGGGAAATCATTGATCAAAGATGGAACAATCAACTCCATCGCCCTATACATGCAGTTGGGTTTTTTCTAAATCCAAGGTATCACTATAAAGCTTTGGAGGCAGAACTTAGAAGCTTTACTGGGGAGGTTAGCAGTAGCCAGCATAGTTTTAAAAACCGGCGGAAAAAAACCGGTAACCGGCCTGGCCGGTCCGAACCGGCCCTTCTAACCCGGTTTCCTCCCTCACTCGCCCAAAATACAGCCCTAACCGGTAAAAACCGGCCGGTTTAGGGCGGAACCGGCCGGTTTATAGCTAACCGGCCGGTTCCGTCCTAAACCGGCCAGTTTATGGACAGGCCGCCGGTAAAAGGAAAAAGCGCTGCGGTTTTGGCTGTTAGTGGTGGTTTAGGGGTTTTGGGGGGCAGGGAAAGGTGTTTTCCCTCCAAAAACACCCTCACACTTGCTATAAGACACCCCTCTCACTCTCATTTGTCTCACACAACTGATTTGGAGTGTTTGTGAGTGTTTGTGAGTTTGTTTGTGAGCTTGGAGAGTGTGGAGTTTTTGCTGAAGTAGTCATCTTGGAGTTGGAGTTGGAGCTATTTTGGAGATAGTGTGTAGCTGTCAGTGGAGTTGCCATCTTCAAGAGGAGGCTAAGGGAGCTAGTTTGCATTTCCAGGTAAGGATTTGCACTTGATAATTCCTCATTTGAGTCTGCTGTCCATGAATTTTTTTTTGTGTTATAAACTTCTCACTTCTATGATCTACCATCCAGGGAGTCATCATGCCTCCAAAAGCCGAAGATACTGCATGGGCTCATTGTGATATGATTGATGGCAAAATGATCTGCAAATATTGCCAAAAATCCATTCAAGGAGGGGGTATTAACAGGTTCAAGCAACACTTGGCTGGGATAGGAGGCCATGTAAAGCCATGTGGAGCACCAAATGAAATAATAGGGCATATTAGGGCAGAATACCTTCAGAAGTTTGAGACTCAAGTCACTGAACCAATAGAGAAGTTTGTGGCTACACAGTTTGGGAGTCGAGACTCAACCAACTGAGTTTGATCATGATGACTGAGACTCATGAGAAGTTTCAACTTCAAGTGATAATGTTGATCACTATTATAGTATTGCTATTATCATATATGTAGAGTCTAGAGTCTAGACTGAAGTCTTGTAGTAGGCCACTGGCCCCATAGTTTGTAGGCTTTATTTTTGCACTCTAGTGGCCATTTAGAGCCTCATTGCTTATGTATTTTGTCGATGATATGTATTGCACTCGGTGCCATTTTGATATATTCACCTTTAAGGCTTTACATGGTATATCAATGAGCAATCTTTCCATATTTTGTCTCTATTGGCTTGGAATCATGGTTTTAAATCTTAAAAATAGTTTTTTTCATTAAAAAATAATTATTTAATGTATTTTTCTAAAACTGGTTCATTTAGACCAAACCAGTCCCGGTTAGACCGGTTCCGGTCGGTAAACCGGTTCATTAGGTGGACCGGTCCGGTCACCGGTTCCGGTTTTAAAAACACTGGTAGCCAGTAGTACTGGTGCCTAGTGATGTTTTACAACTTACTTTTGTTGTAGAGGCCATTTAGAGCCTCCTTGGTTATGTGTTTTTGTTTTGATCTCTATATCATGTATGTATTGGACAGTGCATTGTGTGCCATTTTGATATAATGGATATCTTCATGAGCCCACTTTGATCATACGTTGTCTTCTCTCTATATTCTAATGCATTGTGTTTGGAAACATGAATGAAACTCTTTAAAATTATGTTTTTTCATAAAAAATTTAATATTTAATGTATTTTTTACAATGACCGAGTCATTGAAATCAAGCCAGCTGAGTCGATACCGAGTCGGAGTCGGAGTTGGGGTCAACCTCGGTCGGTTCCGAACTCGAGTTGGAGTTTTAAAACAGTGATTGTCATCATACAGGGTGCTACAGGGTTCTTGTAGTACTATAGGAAATCCTATAGCGGCCTATTCCCTAATATTTTTTGTCTTTTTTTCTCTTGGAGGAGGAATAGGTGTTGAAGTAGGAGTGGAACGGGTGGCAATGGGGAAGATGGAGTGGTAGGTGAGGTAGGCCACTGATGGTATGGCCCTTGGAATTTTCTTTGTTTTTCTCTTCTTTTGTTTTGTTTTATTTTTTCTTTTTGAGTTGTTTCTTTGATGAACATAGAGGGTGGCATGGTCATGAATTGGTGGTGGGTGAGATGTGGTGAGGTCAATGGCCTCCTCTTTCAACCCAGAATATGGCTGCATCATTATTTCTCAACCGGGATTCCATTCTTGTAGAGTTTTAGGACATCTTGTAGTACTACAGGAAACTCTTGTAGTAACTACAAGAAATCCTATAGAAGTCAGAAAATTGCCTGCAAATTGGTTTTTGATGTTTGGAGATGAGAATGGATGCTGGAGACATGGTGGGCATGGAAGGTATGAAATGAATGAAGGAGGAATGGGGTGTTGCTTGGCTTGCTGTCCTCTGAACTTGGTGTCCTTTGTTGCCTTGAAAACCTACAAAAATCACAGACTTTTATTAGTGGGCAAGTTTGAGGTCCCTACCATAGCATTTTTGTGTTTTTTTCTTATTTTTTTTTTTATTTTTTATTTTTTGAGAGACACACAGGTCGCCTCAAAGGAGGTTTTCAACTTGTTTGCCTGCCCTAGGCGCCTCAAGGGAGGTTTTCACCCAGGGATCTTTTATTTTTCTTTTTTTTCACTCTTGGGCTGCCTCAAGGAGGTTTTCAACCCAAAAGTTGGCCTTAGGTGCCTCATGGAGGTTTTCAACCCAAAAGTTGGTCTTAGGTGCCTCATGGAGGTTTTCACCTAGGTCCCTTATTGTTTTTTTCTCTTTTTTCATTTTTTTCAAAAATAAAACAATCTTCAAGAATTCGGTGAGGTGGAAGTTGAGACACCTCCAATCACCATCACTTCTTTACTGATACTACTGACAAACTCTTCCTTTGACAGAGGTCTTTTGTAGGCTTTCAATCTGTACCCATTGACAAGCAAGGGGATACCTTCTTCATCAATGTTTCTTATCTGAATAATCCCAATGTCAGGGCACTTTTCTATCACATATGGGCCCAGCCATCTGGTCATCCATTTGCCTTTGAAATCCTTGAACCTGGAGTCATATAGAAGAGCCCAATCACCCTCTTGAAAGACCTTGCCTTTGATATTTTTGTCATGCAAAAACCTTTCTTTGTACTTGAGTCACTTCTTTGTGTAGGAATGCCTGCATCCTGAATTCATCTAACCCATTGAGCTGGAGTAGCCTCTCTTGTTCTGCCCTTGTAACATCCAAATCCAATTGTGTTGCCATTCTCAAAATGTTGTGCTCGAACTCAATGGAGAGCAGAGCCTTCTTCCCATAGACCAAATCATAAGGAGTGAAGCCAGTGGTTGTCTTCCAAGTTGTATTATAGGCCCAAGTGGCCTCCACTAGTTTGTCAACCCAATCTTTCCTGTTGTTGCTCACCACCTTTGTGAGAATGCTTTCCAATGTTCTGTTGGTAACCCTTATTTGTCCATTGGCTTGAGGGTGGTAAGGAGTTGATTTCATCTGCTTGATCTTATGCTGGCTCAACAGATTCTCAATCAGGTGTGAGGTGAATTGAGTGCCCTGATTAGTGACTAGCTCTCTAGGGTACCCAAACTTGTAAAACACATTCTCCCTCAAGAACTCAACCACTTTCTCTTCTGTGTCTACTTTGACAGCCTTGGTTTCAGCCCACTTTGTCAAATAATCAGTGCACACAATTATGTACTTTTCTGTCTTGATGGTGGATGAATGGACCCAATGAAATCCATATCCTACTTGTCAAATGGCTTAAAAGTCACTTGAGGTTGCAAAGGCATTTCATCCCTGGGAGTAGGTTTCCCCATTCTTTGGCACCGGTCACATTGGCTGGTATATCTTCTTGCATCTTGGTGGAGAGTGGGCCAATAGTAGCCAGCTTGTAGTACCTTGAAGGCTGTCCTCTTGGCTGCAAAGTGACCTCCACAAGGCCCATCATGACAGGCCAGAAGGATGTCAAAAACTTCCTCCTCCTTGACACATCTTCTCAGAATTTGATCTAGGCCTAGCTTGAAGAGATTGCCCCCAATCCAAGTGAATGGTGCGCTTTTCCTTATAATTCTGCTCTTTTCCTTGGAGGATAGATTTGGAGGGAATTGTGCAGCCACTAAGTAGTTGGCTATGTCAACAAACCACAGAGAGAGAACTGAAATAGCGAATAAATGCTCATCTGGCATTTGATCATCAACCATTCCTTCCTCACCTGCAGGCAAACCCAGTTTGGACAAAAAATCGGCAACTACAGTTTCTCTACCAGGCTTATCAATGATAGTTAGATCAAACTATTGTAACAAAAGCAACCATCTAATAATTTAGGCATTCACATCAGGCTTGTTCATCAAATATTTAATAGCAAAATGGTCAATATGTACAAAGGTCTGGTAAGCAATGATGTAATGTCTAAATTTATTCAAGGAATGGACAATAACTAAGATCTCTTTTTCAGTCACAGTATAGTTCAATTCAACCTTGGATAGATTTTTGCTAATGAAGTAAATGGCATAGGGTAATTTGTCATCTATCTGGCCTAGAGCTACTCCTATATCTTTGTCAGAGGCATCAACATGGATGTGGAAAGGAAGAGCCCAATTTGGGCCTCAGAGTATAGGTGTAGTAGTCAACTTGTCCTTTAGGGTTTCTAGGGCCTCTTGGCAACTTTCTGACCATAAAAATTCGGAATCCTTGGCCAATAGTCCAAACAAAGGTGAGGCTACTTTGATGAAGTCTTTTATGAATCTCCTATAATATCCAACTAAACCCAAGAAGTTTTTGACATCCCTCTGCTTCTTAGGAGTAGGGGCCCTCTTTATGATAGCAATTTTATTTGGGTCCACTTATAGTCCTTCCTGGGATATTGAGTGACCTAGAACAGTCCTTGCAGTCATCAAGAACTCACACTTCTCAGGACTAAGGGATAAGTTCATTTCAATGCATTTGTTTAATACTTTTCCCAAGTTAGAGAGAGCCTCCAGGAAATCACACCCATAGGGGATGAAATCATCCATATAAATTTCCATAAAGTCATGGACTAGCTCTGCAAAGATGCTCAAGACTGCCCTCTGAAAAGTGGCAGGGGCATTGCATAATCCAAAAGGAAGGACCCTATAAGCAAAGGTACCCCAAGGATAGGTGAAGGTGGTTTTATCTTGGTCCTCTGGGTTGATCTGGATTTGATTGTAACCACTGAATCCATCTAGGAAAGAGAAGAACTTCTTTCTTGCTAGACCATCTAATACTTGGTCAATGAAAGGTAGAGGGAAATGGTCTTTTTTTGTGGCTTTGTTTAGCTCTCAGTAGTCCACATAGATCCTTCACTTCCTATTTTTCTTTGGAACCAGAACTAGAGGAGACACCCACTCACTATCTGAGATGGGGTAAATGAACCTTGCATCCAACAACTTCTGCAGTTCTTCTTTGACTATATCCTTGAGGGTTGGGTTCATTCTCCTCTGAGGTTGGCACACTAGCTTGCAACCTTCCTTGATGTAAATGTGGTGAGTACACACCGAAGGGTGCACTCTCTTCATTTCCTTATAACTCTAGGCAAAGGCATCCAAATGCTTTTTTAGCATGTCACATAACTCCTCTTCCAGATGTGCAGAGAGAGAAAGGTTGATTTTCAATGTTCTTTCTAGACCAAATTCTATCATCTTGACATGATTAGGACTTGAGTCAGCTAGGCACAAATCAGTCCAAGGGTTATCTTCATCTTTCTTCACTAACTCCTCAAGAGACATGGTGTTGGGGGCTGATTCTGGAGGATTTGCTCAATCAGGTCGTCTTCATCAGGTTGCCCCCCTCCTATAGTAGCATCTAGGGTATAGATTGGGGAAGAGTAGACTTCATCTTCCTCCTCTTCTAACCATAAAGGTAAGTCATGCTCTAGAGATGGTTGAGCAGGAGGGTACAAGACCAATTGTTTGGACAAATGCCCATTTTTAATGGTCATATTCCCAACCTTACAACTTATGTAAGCATCAACAGTGGCTAACCATGGCCTTCCAAGGATGAGAGGATAACCATTGAACTTGGTCTTAGGTTGGAGAACTAAGAAGTCAGCAGGGTATTCCCAGGAATCAATGGAGACCATCACATCCTCAACAACTCCCTCAAGAGCTACTGTGGACCTGTCTGCAAGCTGCAAGACTATTGTGGTCTTCCTTAATGATCCTTGGAGATTCAGTTTAAGCATAGTCTCCTTAGTCATCACATTGATGGCAACCCCAAGATCGATCAAGGTATGGGGGACAATGATACCATTGATGTGCACATCTACCACAGGACTTCCAGGATCTAGATACTTCGGGCAAATCACCCACCCCAACATTAAGTCAGACAGTTGTCCAATGACATTAATGGTAGGGGTGTCTTTCTTTCGCCTCCCAGGATGTTTGAAGCATTTCTCCTTGATTAACTTGTTGTAGATGGGGACATCCTTGATATCTTGGAGGAGCAGGATTTTAACACACAAGTTTTTCAATTCACCTAGAAGTTCAGTCTCTTATGGGGTGTGCTGGATAGGATGGATTAATCTCTCAGGAAAAGGAGGTGGATTGGCTTGAGGAACACTCTCCTCCTTTTCAATATCCTCAGGTGGAGATGGAGGTTGATTATCTGGAAGCACTCTTCCAGACCTGAGGTTGATTTCTTGAATTTCCACAGCATAGGCAGGGTAAGATGTTTCCCCACTGTAGACCTGTTGTGTTTGTCTGTTGTTCAGGTTCGGATTTGGTTGAGTAGGCATCTGAGGTTGCTTAGGTGGAGCAGGGTGAAGGAGTTGTGGTTGAGATGGAGGTGGAGGCAGTAAGGCTAGAGATTGGTTGTATGGGGGCCTCCACCCCTGGGATGGTGCATTCCACTGAGGTTGTGGAGGAGTATATGGCTGAAATGATTGATTGGCAGGTTGGGAATGGTATTGAGGTGCAAAAGACCAGGGAGAAGGTGTGGACCATGAAGGATGAGCAGGAGGGCACCAAGGGGGAATGGATGCATTCTGGTTAGGGTTGTAATATGAATAGGATGCCCCTTGCATGCCTTGCTGGTATGGTCGAGGTCCTTGAGGCCTCCTTTGGTTGATATAGCAGAGTTGTTCAGTCACCCCTTCAGTTCCTTGATACACAACTTTCAATCCAAGCAGAGAAGGGCACTTGTCTGTGGAGTGGTTCTCCTCACAGACTGAGCAGATCTCTATAAGATTCAATGGACATTCATTTCTAGGGTGCCTTCTGGTGCATCTAGGGAAGAAGACAGCTAAGGCTCTTTCTGCTTCCTCTTGCTTCCTCTTGATCTGCATGGTGTCCATTTGCAAAGAAAGGGTATGCAACATTTCACTCTTGAAGTCTTCCAACATGTTCCCGATTTCACTTTAGAGGAGGATGAACTGGCCAAAGCTTGACTAGCCCTACCCTTCTTTCTGGCTGCCCTAGAATGATTTTTGAAAATTGTCTTGATATCATCATAGGGTAACTGATAGATGTCCCCTCCTGACAACATGTTTAGGGTTTCTAGGAGATCTTCCCTGATCCCTCTAAGAAGGACTAGCTTAAGTGATTCAGGATCGAGGGTGCATCTGGCCCTTTTGTAGTTGAGTTGGAACCTTTCCTCATAATCTTCCAAAGACTCATCATGTCCCAAGGTCATTCTAAAAATTTCCTCTTTGGTATCTTTGGACCTGCAATAATCCCTATACTTATTGTTGAAGGCTTGTTGCATTTGAGCCCAAGTGGTGATGTTGTCCCCAGGTAAACCCATGAACCAGCACAAGGCTACATCTTTGAGGGTGGATGGAAACAATTTCAACTTCTGGTCATCAAAGGTATAATCATAAGTTCTGCATATGACAACAAACTCAAACAAAAAGGTATCTGGGTCCTCTGAGGTTAAGCCATGGAAGTGAGGAAGGGCAGAGGGGCTTATGTTTTTCATCCTAGCATCTCCATTAGTTTCTCTGATGGGAAAAGCACCCTCAGCTCTATTTTCAGATCCTTCTCTGTTTTCAATCCCATTTCTATTTCAACCATGGTGTAGGTTAGTGGAATGGCCTCTTCTTCTTCTTCCCCAATAAGCTCCTCAAAGATCTCTGGTTGTTCACCTAATGGGTCCTCTAGCTCACAACCAACGAAGAAGAGGGAAGGTTGGCTATTAGATGCAGTGGGGGTATTTGGCAAAAGGTTTCCTAAGTTGTTTTTACTGCTACGAGGCATGAAAGGAATTTGTTTTTCTTTTTCCAGTTTTTTTTTTTTTTTTCTCAGAATTACTTGAAAAATGGGAAGAAAGCAAAGATTGCAACTATTTGCTGAATGGAATCACTTGTAGAATTAGAAAGAAAACAAAGATTGCAACTATTTGCTGAATGGAAAAAAAAAAGAAGGAAAGCAAAAATCACATCTATTTAGACACCTCCTCGGCAATGGCACCAAAAAGTGATGAGATCCAGTATTGTAGCAAAAATGTTGCAACTCCTAGGACTGCCAACTTTACTTCATCAACCCGGAGTTCATACAAACTCGAAGGTGACAATGTTGTATACACAGTAGATGCAATGGTCTACGCTTGTCACTTTTCAACTGTGGCAATAGACCACTAGGGTTTTTCAAACCAGCCTTCTATTGACTAGAAGGAATCTGACTACCAAATAGCAAAGGGAAAATTACTCTTAATGTAGAAAGGAAATGTTGCTTACTCTAGGAAATGAAAGTGTTGAATTGGAAGGTGCTATAAAGTGACATGAAATCATCTAGCTAAGCATCTACACATATTGCTTGCATAAGAGACTTAACTTAACCTTGCATATAACATCTAGTTATCTGGACTAAATAAGCATGGAAATTTATCTAAAAACTACTATGGTTGCTGCATGCCTGTGCTAATGAGATATTGCAGAAAAATCCTTTTTGATTTTAAGTTTTATGAATGCAAATGCTAATTTAACCATTTTGTTCTTTGGCAAGGGAGACAGGTATGGGGAAACAAGTCTGGAATGGTGTCAAGGGTATGGAAGCCAAGTGGAGGCCTAACCTAAGCTCAGATGACCATTTCTGCTCAATTCGGGCTTAAAACAGGCTGCTACAAGGTTTCTTGTAGTACTACAAGATGTCCTATTTCTACTACAGGATGCCCTGTTTTACTACAAGAAATAGGCCAAAAGCTTATAGGGAGGTAGGAAAGGTAGAATGAAGTGTGGGAAAGGTATCTAATGGGGAAATAAGGCACAAAGGAGGTGAAAACTACCCAAGGCTCAGTGCAAGGCTTCAATATGGTTGGACTTGCTCAAGGAAAATGTCCACTTTGCTACAAAACAAAAATTCAGATTAGTGTTTGGTGGGTTTTGGCAGCATAGATGGAGAAGACTTGGATGAGGCTGGAGAGATGAGGTCTCCCTGCAGATCAGAAACTCCTGAAACAAGATACATGCTTTTATTCATTTATGCACAAACTCATTTATATATGGAAAAGAATAGTAGAATTTAGGAAAAGACAGAGTTATTAATAGCTAATGGCTAAGTTTATGAATGGAAGTGCTTCTAAACCATAGCAAACTCAAGAGACCAAAATGACAATTGCAGGTACTTCTAAGAAATTTAGAAATAGTGATCTATGCAAGAAGAAACCCTAGGTTATGCAGTGATCAAACAATAAATCTATTTTTGGGCTATGTGAATGGAACCCTCAAACCATGATCCAATAAAGTGTTAGAGAATCTAGGGCAAAGTAGTGTTGTGGTGATTCTCCATGACTTGATAACAATTTGTGAAGTCTTTTTACTTTTTCTTAGTTAGCTTATATGTCTTCTTGTTATTATTAGTGCATATGTGTGTGCTTCATCAAATTGCTACCCAAAATAAAATAACAAGAACACAAAATTTGGCTCTCTGCCAAGGACAAACCCTCTCCGCTTTTTAGAGGGAAACCCTTTGTAAGTTTTCTCTTATTGAAGCTTCTTATTTGAACAACTACCAAACCCTAGACCCTTGACTAAGATCTCTTCCAAGCATGAGTCAAATCCTTCCTTTTTCTGCACTGTCACTTTCGGCACATCTTCCGGCACTTCTTCCAGCACTTTGTCCTCTAGGTTAGGAAACCCTAGAATATTAGGGCCCCTCTTCTTTTATATAAGAAGGACCTTCTTTGCTAACCTTGGGATACCTTGTAGACCTAACTGCACATCCGAATTAGGTTTCTTACGCTGCTGCCCTAAAATGTCGTCAAGCCCTTCCCGCGCCTCGCACGTGTGACTGTTTCGAGCACTAGAAACAATCCTCTTCTTCCTTCGCTTGTGAGGCTGCCTTCAACGCTAGAGTAGGAGACCTTTATTAGCCTAGTTTCTAGCCCAAACCATAAATGATATGTCATTGCACTTTTGCTGCTGATCTGGCCACAGTTTGTCCCTTACTCCTTCGCACGTGTCGCTGCAGAAACCCTAGAAAGCAGCCCCTTAACTTTGTTGTTCTTCCTTCTTGTAACGTTGTCCTTGTAGCCCCTTTTCTCACCTTTTCTTCGTCCTTTAAGCCTTCTTCTTCCTTGCGGATTTCAGAGATGTGAGTGTGTGTCCAAATGAGGAGTGGACAACCTCTATTTATAGAGGTCTGCCCCTCCTCCTTGAAGCTGACATGACTGTCCCTAAAACCGACTTATAGTTGGATTATATTTCAACATTTATTCATCGTTTTTGCTGCTTGTAGACTTTGTTGGTGCTAGGAGAGGATTTGACCATGCTTAGATTTATTTCCTTGACCTTGTATGATGACTTACATGATGGAACATGCCCTCAAAGGGTCTTTTCATAATTACATTTGACTTTGACTCTCTAGAAGCACTTCAAAATGTGCTTAACCTATTTTCAACGAGCAAGAAACTCATTGACAAATAATACAAAAATAATTTCTCTTTTCTTGAATAAGTACAAATATCAAAATTACATTTATGAAGACCGAACCTACTTAAATTTTCTCCAACATAAAGGAGATCAGGCAAAGGCCACTACCACAAGCTTTTCTGAAGTGTTTACTGTCACTATTGTATCATTGATCTATCTATCCACAAATGGAACGAATCTAAGTAATCATCCAAATACTTGCAGATTAAACAAAACCAAAATCACTTCAGTGACTAACTATGAATGCAATCTAAGCATACATGTACAGAAAGAGGAACCTCTGCTGCAGGGGTTCAGCCTAAACCCAAGAGCTTCAACCCTCTGAGTCAAATCAGTGTTGGATCAAGGGAATGCTTTTCTTTTTTATCAAAATGTCAAAAAATACATAAGAGTTATTGGTCACAATGTCTTAGCTCGAAAATGCCTCTTGGCTACAACAAAAAAAGTTAAATCCTAATGAGGCCCTAGGCCTTGTTATTTATCTCATTGAAGCTACCAACAACTTCCTTAATTCTAGGGAGGCTTGGCTCCCAACTCGAGATCAACTTGTCTTCAACTATCACTGGCTTGGCTGCTAATGACCTCAGTGGGCTTCACTGCTTGTAACTCCGAGCTGATGAAATCTGGTGGAGGAATCTTTGAGTGATTGAGGAGTGAAGGAGGGAGATCCAATCTCCTAAAATCCTTCTTTCTTGTCTACTTCGAGTTTTTGCACTTAAATTTGCCAAAATTGCTCCCAATCCTGGAATTAATGCACATTAGGCCACATGACATAACATCTCATCTTTACCCTTATCACTAAGCAAAATATAATAAAATATGTAAAGAAATGTGAGAAAAGTTTATTTAAATAAGCTGGATGTTGAAAAATCTAGGGAAAGCAAAGTTAATATGATTCTTCGATACGTTAACAATTTGTGAAGTATTTAAACAGTTTATCTTAGCTTGATGTTTACTTCATTATTAGCATGTGTGTGTTAACTTCATCAAACTGCTATCAAGAATAAAAGAGATAGGAACACAAATGTTTGGCTTTCTACCAGGGCCAAAACCTCTCCCTCTTGGAGAGGAAAACCCATGCAAAATTCTTCTTATAGAGATCTATTGACGAATACCAAGACCATGACCCTTGACACTATCTACCTCTCCAAGACTAAGCCATCAATCCTCTTTATCGAGCACTACTGAGATCATCATCTTGCTGCTCCTCTGACACCATTGCATTACTGAGAATTTCATTGATGTAGCAATGCCATTAGGTTTATCATGGCTACACCATGGTTGTCTCTCTCATAACAACACTTCACTGTACTGCTTCTTTCATCATACTTGGACTCTAACACTTATTGTGATCCTTGTCATTCTGACTGCCTTTGAAATCATATTCATATTGAGATTACTATCTTGACTGAGATTGTAACCATGTTTTAATGGAGATACCTTACTGTACCTTATCTGAGATTTCAAACCTCCAAGAAGGACATCCTAAACTGTCCTCTATAATATGGATCTCTGCTCCATCCATGACTGCACCTAGTCACTGAGATCTTGCACCCAAGTCTGTAGCTATGTCGAGACTGTAATACATATAAGGCAGAGATGTGATCTTCGTTGATCCTATAGAATAGATCCATGACTGCTCATCCTTGTACCTAGTATCCTACAGGGATACCATGACTGCTCCTTGTCATACTTATCCATGTAATGCGAAGACTGTCACTATAAGGGTTAGGTCTCTATATAGTTTAGACCTTACTGCAATAACCTCATCCGAAATCTTTACTTCCTCATCCATCTGAGCATTGATTCATAGGTAGTATATAGATCAGATCTGCGTCCATATTATACTTTCAAGTTCTGGTCATGACTACACCTAATACCCTAGCCGAGGTGTAGTTAGACCTTGCTTCTTCATGCGAGATCTTCTTCCTTGCTTGCATGCTCTCTACCTCCTTGGCTGTGGCTCCCTCACCCGAGTCCTTGTTTGCCTGCTGTGACATGAGATCACGCTGCCTACACCCATACGAAGCACACCTTCCTGCACCCTATACCCTATTGACATCTCCGAGAAATGCGAGATCTTCACAACTGATTTGTGGATACCTCAACAAGGTATTTATAGTGATTGTGCACATATATTAGGCCGACATGACCTTCTGAACCAACGTGTCTTTTTCTTCAAGCCGACATGTCATATATTTATATATTTAATCCATTTTTGAACCGACATGAAGATCCTTTGAATCTTTTGCTTGTAGACTTTGGTAGGCTTGCTTTTGAGGCATTGATCTTGGCCTTGGAGGGTTGTTTAGATAACTTGAAGACTTGTACATATTTACCTAAACTCATGAAGAGTTTATATACACATGGCATGACTCTTTTACATATGAATAAATCCTAAAGACATCAAGAAGAAGTCTTTCACCTAGAGACACTTCTTGCTCATGAAACCCATGTAGCAAGATTACAAAAATAATTTATTACATCATGTATTACATCAGTTACAAAGATCATGCCATTATAAAGACCGAACCTAGTTACACTTTCTTCAACACTCCCTCTTAACTAGGGAGGTATTCATAATGGTACTCGGTCATTCTCAATCTGAAGAATTTCTCTTAAGAAGAATTGGATTTGCAATCCATCTATTATAGCATCATTTCAACCAACATTGTTTCCATTTAGCAAGGTCTTGACTAACAACTCTATCTCTCACTTAGATCAAAGCACAAAATGTTGGCGAGACCAATGATTGATAGACACACATCATCGTCTCTCTTAGGGTCATACCCACCTGGTTGTTCTCCGAGTATGCCCTACTAGGACTTTTCTCATCTTGGGTTCCCAACCCTCAAGAATATCGGTCCTCTTGCCCACTCTTGTCTTGGATGCCCTACCACATCCTCAAAGAGTGTCGAATGCCAGTTGATTACATAATCCTCCATTGTTTCTTCCAAACTAAAGACAAGAATGTTGTGTCTAACTCTCCCTCTTAATTAGGGACGAGTCCAAGTTTCTCTTCACTTGGAAACTTGCTCGAGTTCCTTTGCTCATAGGAACTTCCCAAAGCTCCCTATTACCCAGAGACTCTATCATTAGTGCTTTATAGGGTTTTCTAATTGATTGATGATTCAAGACTTCGATGTTATCAATTTCTTCACATGTACGGTTCAGCCATCCATCACTTTCCTCCGTCATGTCATTCCTTCTTTCGCGGAAAGTATCCTCCTTGGCTTTACATCTGGGGCTTCCTTCATAAGCTCATCTGTCTTTTCTTTCCTTCAATAGTGATTGCTTTGGATCACAAGGTACATAGTTGTGACATCCTTCACAACTCTTCTTTCCTTGATCCTGCACACATACCCAGACTTTTCCAAGAGGTCAGACACCAAAACAAATCACATATTACCTTTTGGTGATGGCCTTCTTCCAGTGACATCTTCTTGTAGGTATTAATCATCCTTCATACATGTTGACACATCTCCCAATGATATCTGTTGTCAAGGGTCCTCATCCTTTCCGAATTCCATCAGAGTCTTCATATCTTTCTGGGAGATATCCTGGTCAAGTCTTCTTGATCTTCTTGATGTTGAATGCCTTCATCAAGGTTGCATACTTCACGATCTCTTCCAGCCTCATTTATTTCATTCCCAGGAGCTCTTAGAGTTTTTCAATTGTAGTCAACTACCTCATACTTCATATGAGGACATATTATGTTGATTTCATCTAGTTAGACTTATGTCTTTCTGCATCCTTTCAGAGAAGAAGATCCTTTCCCTTTTGATCATGCTTGATCCATTTTATCTGCAACCATATATCATGACATTACAATATCAGATGCAAATACAAATAGAATCATACATACCTCATTTTTCCTTCAGGTATCTTTCAGCAGCTTCCTTGTTTGAACGGATCTTCAATCCCTTGATCTGCTTCATCATGTCATTAGTCCTTTGTCTCATGATTTCCATAAGTTGGAAATCCCGATGAAACATTTGCTAGCTTCCGGACTAGGAGATCCTCCGCTAAAGTTTCTATCAGAGATCCTTCAGGATCTAGTATGTCCCCATCTGGAAAATGCTTCCTTTAACCTTCCTTTAATGTATACTGAGATTCCCAAGAGCTATATCCTTTATGATTCCCATACTAGCTCTTGTTTTTCATGATGCCACGATGCATCTCCTTACCATTATCATATCTGTAAGGTCTTCTAATAGGATCCTTTTGAGAGGGATACCATCTCATTCTTAATGGAGATCTATTATTCCCTCTTTCTCTGAGCTTTCTTTAGCTTCCTTCACCCTTCCAGCGATATGAGTTCCTCTTCCATAGTACTATTCTGTCTTGTCAACCTTCCTTTACTTATCAGCACTTATTTGTGTCCTATCAACTTGCCTTAATCTATTGCTTCATAGAGACCACAAACTGTTGATCAAGGTACCCTTCTTGTTCATGGACATCTGTTACCTTGCTTATTAATAATGATCATCTATTCATCATTTTCTTAGATCTCTCAATTGAGATCTCATGAAGATGTTTCTTCATTCCTTAGCACCTTCTGCACTTCATTTCAAAGAGTATATCCTTTTATGTCTCCCTTCTTACTTCATAGAACCTTAAGAGTTCTCATGACTTCAAAGGAGACCTTGATGTACTGACTTCACTCCCTCGTGAGGATTCTGTCAATCCTATTGCAAGAACTTTTGACGACTTATCTTACCCATAGATCTTCTTGCACTGATGAAGTCATAAATCAAAACTTGATTATAGAATAAAGATACTTACTTGATATGTGTAGACAAGATCTTCACCTTGATCATGTTGGTTGTTGTTGAGGTAGATGCATTGATGTTTCCTCCGGATAGGATCCTTGCTGAAGCTTCTCTTCAAGTCCTTCAAGAATAATTGACTTGAATATCTAGTCCTTGCAACATCGACTAGAGGTTCCTTGCCATGATGTAATTGGATAGTGCAACATCTGATTTGAGTACTGTCCATATGCTCTCGAGTCAATTTGAAAGGTATTCTGAGATAGTAACTATCACTGAGATGCTGAAGGTGTAGTTGTGAGATCTGAAAACTGTTGTCATTCAACAACCCTTACTGCTGCAGACTTGATGTTGTATACTGTTTCCTTGATCTAAGGTTTGATCAAGGTAATTGTTTAATGTAGGTCCTGCCATCTTTGAACTTGCTTTGATGCTTGAATCTTGATTCTTGCATGTCTCTTTTCTGCCCTTCCTTTGACTGTTGAACCTTCCCTCTGATACCATGTTGAAAAATCTAGGGCAAGCAAAGTTAATATGATTCTTCGTTACATGATAACAATTTGTGAAGTATTTAAACAATTTATCTTAGCTTGATGTTTACTTCATTGTAAGCATGTGTGTGTTAACTTCATCAAACTGCTATCAAGAATAAAAGAGACAAGAACACAAATGTTTGGCTTTTTGTCAGGGCCAAAACCTCTCCCTCCTGGAGAGGAAAACCCACTCAAAATTCTTCTTATAGAGATTTTATTGACGAATACCAAGACCATGACCCTTGACACTATCTACCTCTCCAAGACCAAGCCATCAATCCTCTTTCTCGAGCACTGTTGAGATCATCATCTTGATGCTCCTCTGACACCATTGCATTATTGAGAATTTCATTGCTGTAGCAATGTCATTAGGTTTATCATGGCTAGACCATGGTTGTCTCTATTCATGACAACACTTCACTGTACTGCTTCTTTCATCATACTTGGACTCTAATACTTCTTGTGATCCTTGTCATTGTGACTACCTTTGAAATCATATTCATATTGAGATTACTATTTGGACTGAGATTGTAACCATGTTATAACGGAGATACCTTACTGTACCTTATCCGATATTTCAAACCTCCAAGAAGGACATCCTAAACTGTCCTCTATAATATGGATCTCTGCTCCATCCATGACTGCACCTAGTCACCGAGATATTGCACCCGAGTCTGTAGCTATGCCAAGACTGTAATACATATAAGGCAGAGATGTGATCTTTGTTGATCTTATAGAATAGATCCATGACTGGTCATCCCTGTACCAAGTATCCTACAGGGATACCATGACTGCTCCTTGTCATACTTATTGATGTAATGTGAAGATTGTCGCTATAAGGGTTAGGTCTCTATATAGTTTAGAGTAACTTTAGACCTTATTGCAATAACGTCATCCGAAGTCTTTACTTCCTCGTCCATCTGAGAATTGATTCATAGGTAGTATATAGATCAGATCTGCATCCATATTATACTTTCAAGTTTTGGTCATGACTGCACCTAATACCCTAGCTAAGGTGCAGTCAGACCCTGCTTCTTCATGCGAGATCGTCTTCCTTGATTGTATGCTCTCTGCCTCCTTGATTGTGGCTCCCTCACCCGAGTCCTTGTCTACCTACGGTGACATGAGATCACGCTGCTTGCACCCATACGAAGCACACCTTCCTGCACCCTATACCCTATTGACATCTTAGAGAAATGCGAGATCTTCACCACTGATTTGCGGATACCTCAACAGGGTATTTATAGTGGTTGTGCACATATATATTAGGCCGACATGACCTTCTGAACCAACATGTCTTTTTCTTCAAGCTGACATGTCATATATTTATATATTTAATCCATTTTTGAGCCGACATGAAGATCCTTTGAATCTTTTGCTTGCAGACTTTGGTAGGCTTGCTTTTGAGGCATTGATCTTGGTCTTGGAGGGTTGTTTAGACAACTTGAAGACTTGTACATATTTACATAAACTCATGAAGAGTTTTTATACACATGACATGACTCTTTTACATATGAATAAATCCTAAAGACATCAAGAAGTCTTTCACCTAGACACTTCTTGCTCATGAAACCCATGTAGCAAGATTACAAAAATAATTTATTACATCATTTATTACATCAGTTACAAAGATCATGTCATTATGAAGACCGAACTTGGTTACACTTTCTTCAACACTAGAGAGTGGCATTAAGGTCCATATAATTTACCTATTGATGAGCCTCATTAGTGATCATGGCAAACTCTTCCTCCAATCTGGAGGACAGTTTGTCAATCTCCACAGATGCAGCCTGTTGATCCTGCTTCTCCTCCTTGTCCTTTCTTAGAGGACATTGAGTGTTGTAGTGGCCAAGCTCACCACATCTGAAGCATTTCACCTTGGAAATGTCCTTCTTCCTCATGCGCTATTCCTGCTGCCCCTTTGATGTGAGGGCCACATCTTCCTCTATCTTTATTTGCTTTGTCCCACTGTTTCTGCTACTGCCAGTGATGGTGGTCTTCACCAAACCTCGCCTCATCTCTTCCTGTTGCAGATCAGCCCACACACGATCCCAGTTTGGCAACTTTTCCTTGCCGATAATACTCTGGATGAAGACTTGCCACTCTTTGGAAATGTTGTTTAGAGAAAATCGCACCAACTCAATGTTGAAGAATCAAGGGCAATTTTGGATAGTAGGATTCTTCTAGACTTGATAACAATTTGTGATGCACATTTCCAATGTATCTTTGTTATCTTAATATTCTTCTTATTATTAGTGTTTACTTCATCAAATTGCTACCAAAACACAAGAAACAAGAACACAAGATGTTGGCTCTCTGCCAAGGAAAAACCTCTCTCTCTTAGAGAGGAAAACCCTTTCGTAAATTTTTGTTATTGAAGCTTCTATTGATCAATGCCAAACCTTGGACCCTTGACAAAAATATCCTCCAAGAACAAGTCAAGCCCTTTCAAGATCACTTCCTCTTGCAACACTTCATCCTCCCTTTTTTGGCACTTTGTCTTCTTCCTTCCGACACTTTTTTCTTCTTCTTCCGGCAACTGTAGAAACCCTAGATGGTATGCCCTATAGTGATCCTTGTCCCTTTTCTTCCTTCACTTGAGATGGAGCCTTTCTAACTTAAGAAGATGAACTTGTCACCTCCCAACTAGGCCTTCTTTTCTTCACGAAGATTGCAAACTTAGATTAGCAGTGATACAACCCTAATTCTTTGCATGTGTGAGGCGATACCTTCACAAAAACTATGTTAGATTACTTCTTCTTCCTTCGCTTGTGTAGCCTTCTTCTCGCTTCAATGAGAGGCTTTATAGGCACTCTTTTCTAGGCCAAACACTTCTCCTTTATGGCTGCAATAGGAGAGCCTGATATGACAGCAGAATAGCCTTCTTGCCTTCGCATGTGTGACTGCAATTAGCCCTAGAACAGTTCCCAAAAACTCGCTTTACTTCCTTCCTTCTTCGCTACACTTAGAGACCTGTTTCCTTGACTTCTTCATACCCTTTACTCGTCCTTTTTCTCGCTGATTTCAGAGATGATATGATAATACTTTGAAGAGGTTGAATGGATCCTTATATATGAGTCTGTCTGCTTCTTTTAGGCCGACTTGAGGCCGACATGGAGACTTGAAGCCGACTTGCTCTATATAATTTAGATTGCTTCTTTTGATGGTGCCAACGCTTGGAGGAGGCTTATGACTTTGCTTGGAGGTCTTCTTATGAATCTAATACATATTATTACATAGTGTAACGAGCTCATAAGGGTCTTTAATAAATACATTGACTCTTTGACTTCCTAGAAGATAAGTAACCTAACACACATGTATTTGGGATTCGTCGGATACGGGAATTCGAGTGTCGGATTCAAACACGTTGACCCCGCGGAATAGGACATGTTCGGATACGTTATATATATATATTAAAAATTAGATATTTCTTACACATTCTCATTCATGATACAAATTCATTGATTTCAAACATAGATCTTCATCTAGATGTAAGTTTTATTGTTTACAAAGTAAGTTAGTAACATTATGCATAATACATATTCAATTCATCAATGATCCAATAGGAGAAAGACAAGATAGTAAGATAAAGACACTGACAACTTTAGTTTTCTCATTAAGTCATCAATATCAAAATGTGTTACATAGGTAGTGCAATGCCAATGGAAAATAGAAATAGAAAATAAAAAACAACTACAAATATACAAGCCTCAAGGCAGTAGGTAGCTCATGACTCATGAGTCGTCAATCCTCATAGTCATCATTAAAATCAACATCACTGTTCTCATCATCATGGTCACTACTGCTCTCCTCTGCTGCATCCTCCTCCCCTATATCCAAAGTGATTTCTGCATCTGCTGGCGTGGAGGATGACCCCTCTACAGTATCACCATCATCAAATTTGACAGGCTCTAACACTGGATCATTGAGATCCATGTTGGCCAATGCCAACTCGACATTGTTGTCCAAACCCATATCATCAGGAAATACATCCCACATCTTTATCTTTCCATTCAACCATCTTCCCTCTGCCTATAAATAAGACAAAGGTTGGTGTGCACATACACCATTGTCTCTGCCCTGGACTTGCTCAAGCTTGCTCTTCTTAACACTATGCAAATTCCCATATGTGCTCCAATTCCTCTTGCAACAAGAGGATGAAGTCACCTGAGAGAGGAGCCTCATGGCTAACTGCTGTAGAGGAGGGCTTGTTGGCCCATGATTTGCCCACCAAGAATAGGGCTTCTTAGCCCCCCTGTCTCTAATCAGATTATATCCTGCAAATCGACCAGTGCCAGTGGAAAACTCTGCAAAGGCATCCTCCACCTCATCAAGCAATGCTCTATCCTAAAAAACTCGCTTGAATGCATATTTTCTCCCCTGTGAGATTTCACCATCCATGTGAGGAGGGAATCTACAGGAAGGTCCATCATTCAGCTACTCATGGCTGTAGTATTTTGGGTTCAATGAGTGAGCCAAACAATGTAAAAGTGTGCAATTCTTGACCCATCTGCTGAAAAGAATATCCTGTATAGTACCACATAAGGCCTCTGGTGATGTCTCATACTCGGGGCACTCACTCTATAAAATAAGGCTCTTCACAGACTCAATCATGGAATCCCATCCCTCATAAACCTCTCCTAGGATGGGTTGGTCTGTATCTGCAAATCGAAGCAAAGAAATGATAGGGTCCATGATCTGAATAAGTAGATCTACCCTTTCCCACCAAGCATCATCTAGCACAATGTCCTTCACTCTTTTAGAGGCTACTTGATCTGTCTTTATCCAAAAAGACCAAAACTCTGAAATAACCATGGCCCCAAGAGTGGTCTTGACCTCCCTCAAACTTTTCAACATGATGAATGAAGAGGCAAATTGTGTATCCACAATCTTCAACAATGATAGATTGTTGTACTCCTTGTAGCTAGTGAGGGCATTTGTATGATTTTGTACAAAGCTACGGATATGTCGTGCATCCTCAATAATGTTACCAATCCAAAGCACATCAGAAGTAATGGATTTTTGTGCTAAGTTCAATGAATGGACAATGCAAGATGTCCAAAACACTTGTGGATATTTAGCTTCCACAATCATGCCAGCAACCTTGCAAACAGGTGCATTATTTGTAATGATTTGCCCACAAGAATCAACACTTGCATCTTCAATAACTTTAATAAACAACTCACCCATATATTGTGCATCCTTGTATTCTCCAAGTGTATCCACTGCTTTCAAGAAAACTGGACCATTCAAGGAAGACACCATGAAGTTGATGAGTGGGTGTCGAGCTGGATTTGTCCATCCATCAGAAACAATGCTAACCCCAGATGGTGGCCATGATGCTTCAATAGGCACAAGCATTTTTTGCACCTCCATTTTTGCCTTCATCAACAATGTGGTTCTAAGCTTCTCTGAACCAGGAGGCACATACCCTAATGGAGCCCCTTGAGTTAGAGCTCGACACATCTCAATAAATAGAGGCGAGCGTGCAACATTAAAGGATATGAAGTTTTGATAGAAAAAAAAGGCAATAGTGAGATCAAGCTCTTCCCATTTCTCCTTTTGAAAAATCTTGTCCATTGGACTAAGTAAAATTTCCTTTCTTTTTGCTACTTGTCCCCCACTTGAACTCTCAAATGGGGATTTGCTGCTGTCTTTCCTAAAAAATGGAAGGGGGTCATCATTCTTGGTTTTTTATTTTTATTTTGTAGCCACATTTGCCATACCAACATTGAAATCTCTTTCCATTTCTTTCCTCTTTTGTAAAGGAACTTTTGTACAAGCTCCAACTCCACAACCTGGTAAAACCAACAAATGGCCTTTCACACAGTAATATGTGCTTGCGAAAGTACTGTGGCAAAAGTTGCATCTCCATTTCACATTGCTTCTTCCCTTCATCTCGCTGCCTGGCCTTTGTTTTCTTGTGACATATTTCCACAAGGGATATTTATCAATGTCGCATTGAGGAGGAAGTCTTCCCTCAACATTACTTGCAATAGAGGGAATACTTGCAACAACCTCTGATGAAATTAGGGGAGGAGGGGCATCTCCAATGGGGACATTCTTCCCCTTCCTTTGCCCTTTCCCTGCTGCCCTTGATTGAGCTATGAATACTATAAAAAAAAAACCAAAAATGCACAAATTTGTAAAAGAAATGCATATGCAAACTGCTGTAATATAATTGCAAAAATATAGAGAGGAAATGCACTTGTTGCTTGAATCTCCTTGAAAACGCTCCCACACCCTTTGCTCCTTGCTCCAAACCCACAACAAACTTATTGCAAAAGAGAGAAGTGAAAATGATAAAAAAGAACAACAATTTCGCCTTTTTCTGGTCGCACGAGTCACTTTTTCCGGATTGGTGTCTGGAAATTGGGACTCGATGTGTCCGATTGGGACATGATCCAGATTCGATCGTGTCCCGTTTTCCGGACACGAATTGGCACAAATCGTGTCCGATTTGCCGGGTTCAAGACACGTCAACCTATTTCAATGAATCCGGTTTCAGAGCCTAGAAGCACTTCAATATGTGCTTGACCTAATCAATGAGCAAGAAACTCATTGTTATAAATAACAAAAATAATATTTCTTTTTCTTTACAAGTACAAAGATCAAAACTATATTTATGAAGATCGAACCTAGTTACACTTTCTTCAACACTCCCTCTTAACGAGGGAGGTAGTCATAAATCATTACAAGGTGTTTGGCTATTTTTCGATCTTGAAGAATTCACATAAGAGAAACCGGATTGGATGTTGAAATTTGGTACCGGAGGACAGGTGTTTCCCTAAGGCTTTGATCTTTGGCCTAGGGAAAAGTGCCCAAAAGAATTTAATTTTTCTCCTAAAGTGACTATAATTTTTATAAAGTTAAATCTAATTTAAAAGTGACTTTAAGTGATGAAGTTACTAAAGTCTAATTTTAAAGTGACTTTTATAAAGTCAATGAAAAATTAGAAAGGAAAAGTGACTTTGGAAATAAATGACTAAGTGGGTCTTTATTAAAGTGGGGTGAATTAAAAAATAGAAAGTGAGATTTAAATGAGCATTTAATCTCAGCCATAGATCTCAATCTATTTCAGCCATTGGATTTAGGGATCACCCAAAAGTCACTTAGGGTTAGATTAAAGGAGGAAAATGAGGAAAAGGTCATTCATTCTTTCATGAGCAGATTGGGAGAAGGAGAGCAAGAGAGCAAGAGAGATTTCTGAGCAGGGAGGAGAAGGAGACAGCAGCTTGGCACACATTCCAAGGTAGCAGTTGAGCATATTTGTACAGCTGATTCAGCACACAGTGAAAGGCAGATTTTGGCACGATTTTCGAGGAGTGGTTTGCACAAAAATCAAGGAGCAGTTTGCTGGTTTTTCTGCACGCAAAACGAGGGCCGTACAACACATTTATTGCAGGCTGTACAGCGCATTTATTGCAGTCCGTACAATGCATTTAATGCTGGCCGTACAACAACATTTAATGCTGAAAGTGGGCACGAAAGTCGAGGAGGCCATACAACATTTATTGCTGTCCTGTTTGCTGTAATTTCCAGATTGCTGTTTGGCACGGGAAAAGAGATAAGTTGTAAATTTGCTTGCTGATTTTTTGCTAAATATTTCTCATTGTATAAAGGCAATTTTCAGATAAAGAAGAGCTCTCGAACTGGTTTTCCCCAAGAGTTGTAGAGGTTTTTTCCAGGGTCACCTTGACCAAAAATCTGTGTGTTTAAATGTGTTTTAATGGCTGTTTGTAACTACTGAATTTTATTTCTGCATTTTCCAGCATTCTGTAAAATTTCCAGAATTTGTGTTTTCAGCAAAAAAAAATTTTTTCAGTGTTAAATGTATGGATATGGGAATGGGCATTTAACTATATGGGAGAAATAAGGTGAAACTGAAAACCGGGGTGGAAAAACAGAAATTTCTACATTGGAAATCCATCTGTTGTAGCATCATAGTAACTGACATTGTTCATAGCAAGGCCTTGACTAACAACTCTATCTCTCATAAGATCAGAGCACAATGTTGGCGAGACCAATGACTTATAGACACCTTAGTTATTGTCTCTCAAGGTACATACCCACCCGGGTGTTCATTGAGTATGACCTTCAAGGACTATTCTTGTCTTGGGTTCTCAACCCTCAAAGAATATCGGTCCTCTCGCCTACTCTTGTCTTGGATGCCCTACACATCCTCGAAGAGTATCGGATGCCAGATGATTACCCAATGCTCCCATTCTTTGTTCCCAAGTGAAGACAAGAATGTTGTGTCTATCTCTTCCTCTTAATTGAGGAAGACATGCCCAGGTTTCCTCTGACAAGGAACTTGTCCAAGCTCCTTTGTAATTGGGAACTTGTTTTAACTACCTCTTAGCTGGGGACTTGTCCATTCATCAACAACTTCTTCTTTGTGGGTCCTTCTATTGCTTGACCTCCTTCTCCGTGTTGCACGAAGTGCCCCCCCCCCCCCTGGTTCCAAGCCCCGAAGCATGTCCCGTACGGAAGCGCCTAGGAAGCTTCGTCAGAAGCGGCGCCGCTTCGGCTTTTTTAGCTGCTTCCTGGAATTTCCGAAGCGCTGGACAGAAGCGCCGCTTCCATGCCTCCGAAGCGCGCTTCGTACGGCGCTTCGGGCCTCAGAAGCGCGGCGCTTCGAAGGAGGAAGTGCACGCTTCCGTACGCTTCGGGCAAGCAGGCTACGCGCAAGGGAAAAAGATACTTTTTTTTTAAATTTTTTTTTAAGTTATGTTAACTTAGCATTAAGGGGGTGGGTTAGGGTGAGGTTAGAGTGAGGTTAAGGTGAGGAATGAAAAGAATAATGCCCCCATTAATTCCTCATTTTCTCACTTTGAGTTTATGAGAGTTGGAGAAGAGAAGAGAGGAGAGGAGAAGAGAAGAGAGGAAAGGAGAGGAGAAGAGAGGAGAGCTTGGAGGAGTGAAGAAAGAGGAGCTAGGAGAAGGAGGAGGAGCTTGGAGGACTTCATCTACAAGAGCTAAAGAGGTAAGTTCAAACCCCAAACTCCCTTATTTTTTTGACAATTTTTTTGTATTTTTCTCCTACCTCTCCTACTCTTTCCCATTGTTTCTACTTGCTCCTTTATTTACAGGTTGTCCACCACCTATATCCATATTCCAAGATGGTGTTCTTTTGGCTTCTATGTATCATTCCACTCTTGGTTTTAATGATGGCAAAGGTGAATAGGAATAGAAGGGAAGAAACAGAAGAGGACAGTGGTGATGGTCCCAATATGAGTGACCCAATGTATGATGAGGAGGAAGGGTTTGAAGAGGAAGGGGATGAAACTGAAGGGGACACTGAAACACAAGATGGGAAAGCTACATCAACACCCTTGTGGAACTATGTGACCAAACTTGATGGGGGAAAGGGTGGTGGATCTTACAAATTTGTGTGCCCTCATGGTTGTCATGGAGGAAAACCATATTGTGGTTCATATAACCATCTGAGGAGGCATCTTTGTGGGGTGCTGGACAGTGATGAAAAAAAGGGTCCTGTGGGGGTACAAATTTGCCCAAACATTTCAACTGAAGAAAGAAGAAAATACATCCAAATAGAGATGGCTGCACAACAAAAAAACAAGAAACAAAAAACTCATTCTGAATCAAGTGCAACCTCTAAATTTGGTAGTTGCTCATCTCCTCATGGTACTTTTGCAAGCTCTGGAGGTAGAAGAACAATAGGGGATTTCCTTAATGTTGCTGGGAGGGATGATGTGGATGGAAAGATAGTCCGTTTTCTTTGTGCTTTCGGTGTAAAATTCAATGTGCTTCGCTCTCCCTATTGGCATGAAATGGTAAAGGCCATCAATGAAGCCCCAAAAGGATATAAGGCCCCCAACTATGAGAAAGCTAGAACAATGTTATTAGAAAGAGAAAAAGCTAAGGTTCAAAGAGCTTTGACACGTTTTACAAATGAGTGGGTAGATTCTAGGGTATCCATTATATCAGATGGGTGGACAAATATTAGAAACCAACATTTGATAAATGTTCTTGGTGTTTCTTCTAGTGGTTCAATATTTATTGCATGTCATGACTCCTCCTCCATCACTGCATCTGCACAAAACATTGCAGATCTCCTATTGAAATCAATCAAAGATGTTGGTCCAAGTAATCTAGTTCAAGTGATCACAGATAATGCAGCAAATTGTAAGGTAGCAGGAAAAATTATTGAGCGTACTCATCCACACATCTTTTGGTCTGGGTGCCTAGTTCACACATTGAACCTTTTGATGCATGATATTGTGAAACACAAAGAATGTGGGTGGATTGTTGAGGTTTACAGGAGAGGGAAGCAGCTCATTAAATTCATCACAGGGCATACGAGGGTAAACTACTTCTATGGCACTTACTCCAAGTTGCAGTTGCTTAAAATTGCAAAGACAAGATTTGCTAGTTATTACCTCACCTTTAGGCGGCTAGTGAAGGTGAGACAAGCTTTAACTAATCTGGTGTGTGCTGATTCATGGGATGAAATTAACACTGACATAGATGGTGCTAATGCAGTCAAGGACACTGTTCTTGACAGTTACTTTTGGGGACAGGTTAAATATGTTTTACAATTCACCAAACCAATTTATTACATGATCAAGTTTGCAGATTCAGATCGACCAGTAATTGGGGAGGTGTATGAGCAATTGGATAGCATGTTGGGGCAGATTAAAGACATTGTTGAGCCTAGAGATACCACCTTGTACAATTATATTCGTGTAGAGGTGGAAAACTGATGGGAAATGCTAAATGTTCCATTGCATGCATTAGCATATGTTTTGACACCTAAATACTATCATCCATCATGGCTTTCAACACCAGCACCTGGGGGGGAAGCAGGAGAAAACCACACCAAGATCAAGAGGTTCACAAAAAATATATGGCTGCATTGAGTAAATTAATCCCTGATGAGGAGGAGGCTGCATTGGTACGGAGACAGGTGAGCAACTATACGCTCAACACTGGTCCATTTGGGAGCATGCATGCAATTAAAGATCGAGAGACTTTTTCTGCTCTTGAGTGGTGGAACATGCATGGAGGGGGTACTCCACTTCTACAGAGTTTGGCATTGCGGGTGCTATCACAGGTGGTAAACACTTCTTTTGCAGAGATGTGTTGGAGCTCTTATTCTTTCATCCACAGTGTTAAAAGGAACAGGTTGAATTTAGACCGGGCAGAGAGCTTGGTTTATGTTCATTACAACTTGCGATTGTTGTCCCATTACTGTGAAGATGCAAAGTCTAATAAAGACTTGTTGATTTGGGACAAGAATCTAGAGGAGCCCAATTTGGAGGATGGAGTGTTGCGATTAGAGCAATTAGAGGATGCTCTTATCCAAGTATGTCCATTGTGGTATGAATTTTTCAATTTTCCCTTATAAAGCATTTCTCTAATTCATGTTTTTAATTTTTTTGTTAACTAGTGTTTTTTTTTGCATGAATTTTTTGAGCGATTCTAGGATGATGATGACTGTGTTGATATGCCACCCCCACCCCCATCTGGTCCCTTGGTTCCTAGGTTCCATGGTTCAACACCAACAACAGGGGGTTCTTCTTCACCAGTTTCAGTGCCACGACTTCCACAGGCACCATCTTCTTCATTGCCACCACGTGGAGGCCCACCACCATGTTCTATTCGTGGTGGAAGGAGGAGAGATTAGTAGATATATTCACAATCTACTATTTTTTGTCATAGATTACTCATTAGACTTGTAGACTTGTGAATTTGAATTTTGAACTTTTTTGGCTTGGCGGTGACCAAGTGACATATTTTGTAAACATTATTATTTGAATTTTGGACATGACAAATGTTGACAGTTGCTCACTTGCTAGATAAATCATAATATGCTCTATGTCTTATGTTTTATAATATGCTTAAAAATTTGATGTATGTTTGTAATAGCTAGAATATAGATGATTGTTGAACATACTAATAACTACAATGGAATCATGGATGCCATATCTATTTTGATTTATGCAAAAATATGCATGTTTTCATGTCTTCTACAATTAATTTGGTATTTGGGATGTTTGTTTTGAGTATAAATGCAAAAAAATATAAATATATATATAGCAGATGCTTCCGCGGACACTTCGCTTCCTAGATTTTTGGAAAATGACGCTTCGGTGTCCCCGCTTCGAAAAAACGCTTCCGCTTCGCTCCCGCTTCGTGCAACATTGCTCCTTCTTTCCTTTGATGTCATGAAGTCTTTATTTGAACTTCTTCTTGGTAGGGCACAGGCCATTGATCACTTTCCTTCCTGGCTTGTCATGTCCTTGCTCCTTCGTGGAAAGTAGCCTTCTTGATGTATGTCAAGTTCTTTCATCATTTGGCTACTCCTTTGTCATCTGTCTATGCTTCATAATACTTATCACATAGATGCTTAGTTGTACTTGCTTGTTCCCATTCTTCGATTTAGTAGCCCTTCATGACTTCATCCTGACATTGCTCCAACATTAAATAGTGCATTTGTTGGATGGTTTCTTCATTATGATATCTTTGTAGAGTTGAATCAGTTATGTGCACCTTAATATCTCCAAGGGCTTCATAGGTGTCAAGGGTCCTTTGATCTTTTTCTTCCTTTGTCAGAGTTGTCATGCCTTCTTTCGGGAGATGTCTTTAATGGATCTTGTCAGATAGTGATTCTTTATGACCATGGTGTTCTTCACATGCTTGATCTCTTTCTTCATTTGCTTCTTCTTGAATTGTTTAGATAACAACCTTATACTTCCTCATGAGAGCACTTTCTTCATTACTTGCTTCTTGGACTAGTCAATGTTTCTTCTTCACTTGCTTCTTAGTTAGCAATCTGATACTCCTTAAAGACTAGTCAACATTTCTTCTTCACTTGCTTCTTAGTCAGCAATCTTATACTCCTTAAGAGAGTATTTCTTCTTCACTTGCTTCTTGGACTAGTCAACAACATTATACTCCTTATGTGAGTATTTCTTTTTGTTGACCTTTATTAGATGTAGTACATGCTCTTGACTATGTCTTCGGTGAAAGAGATCCTTTTGTACTTGATCATGTTTTTAGAACTATACCCATGACTCAATAACATATATGATGACATGACTTAAACTTTGATGCATACATACCTCATCTTGATTTTTCCTTGATCATCTCGGCTTCATTTGATGGTCCTTTTTGATTGGTGTAGCCTTTCTTGCTTCATCTTTTCTTGCCTACATATCATTGTACCTTGTATTCCATGAATGGAATTCCCATTGATACATCTACTCTTATTTATGAACCTTCTTTTGAAGATTCTTGTGATAGGATCTTGAAGACCCTCATCCTGCAAATGTTTCTTCCTTTTGATGATGGAGGCCTTGATTTTTTAATCATGATCAATTATTCTTTTATCATGGATGATGTCCTATAATAGGTATGCTCCTTCTACATGAATATTTTGAGCTATATGTACACCATGCTCCTACATTCTAGAAGATATTTCTAACCATGCATTTTGTTCTATTTCTACATGCTCCTATACTACTCAAAACTTTGAAAGAAGATTTTAAGTAAAGAAGTAGACTTAGTCATAGTAGAGATCTGGTGGATCTTACTTCTTCTGCTTCTTGTTTTCTTCTTTCACCTCTTGAGTTATATGAGCTTCTTCCCTTTTTCTTTTGTTGTTGTTGTCCCTCTTAAGTTTAGGACAATTCCTTTTCTAGTGTCCATATTCTTGGCATCCAAAGCATTGGACTTTGGACATATCTCTATTGTTTGTTCTTCATGGACCAAATTTGCCAAATTTTCTCTCTCTTGGCCATGGTTGCAAATGCTTGCTTCTTTGATCCCACATCATCTTTTGCTTTGAGTCTAGTTTCCTCTATCTTGCATAGAGACCATAATTCACTTAGTGGGGTAACTTCCTTCTTGGCATATATGCTTGATGTGAAGTTGCCCCAATCCTCAGGTAGAGCATTGAGTACTACGGTTGTCATTTCTCTGTTAGACATGACTTCTCCCAGCTCTTGAAGTTGATCCCTCATCTCAGAGATCTTCATGAAGTATGGAGTTATTCCTTCCTTTGGTATCTACATCTTGTACAAATCATTTCATAGAGATATCACTTCTCCAGTTGTGCTTACCAAGAATAGCTCTATTAGCTTGTCATAGATTTCTTTTGATGTTTCAAATTTGGAGACATAAGGAATGAGAGAGTCTTTGATGGATTCTATTAGAATCCTTTGAGCTCTTGTCTCATCCTTATTGTACTTGGCTAAGGCTTGAGTTTGTTCCTTAGCAGGGATAGTGATATTCCCTTTGATGTGATCTAGAAGTTCATTCTCTTTGAGAAGTAAATCAATCCTCTTCTTCCATGCAAGGAAGTTAGTGGTCCCAACCAATTTGTTGCTTTCTTTGCAAAAAGACATTGAGGTATATTCAGAAGGGGACATATACTTACTTGATAGAGTTTGAGATGTAGTGGACTTTCTTTCTTCTTGAAGACTTGATGGCTTGCCTTCCTTAGATCTTGATGTTCTTCAAGTTGCTTTCTTCAAATGGACTTGTTTGATGATGAGATTTGCTTGATGACTTGGCTTGTAGTGCTTTTCCTTTTTGAAGATGGTGTAGCTTGATGTAGGTCCCTCTTTGATTTTCTCTTCTTGTAGGTGCCTTTATACAAAAGGCTTCTCCTCTTGCTTTGTAGTCTTCTTGTAGTCCTTTCTTGTTCTTGATGTGATTGAGACTTCTTGACTTGATGCTTCAACCTTGTAGTTGTCCTTGAGATGTTCTTCCTTGATGAGTCACCTTATGAGTGTTCTTGAGATGCCCTTTCCTTGATGTGTCACCTTAGCTTCGATTCCATGTTGAAGAATCAAGGGCAGTTATGTATAGTAGGATTCTTCTAGACTTGATAACAATTTGTGAAGCACTTTTCCAATTTATCTTTGTTAGCTTGATCTTCTTCTTCTTATTATTAGTGTGTGTGTTTACTTCATCAAACTGCTACCAAAACACAAGAAACAAGAACACAAGATGTTGGCTCTCTACCAGGGCAAAACCTCTCTCTCTTAGAGAGGAAAACCCTTTCGTAAATTTCTCTTATTGAAGCTTCTATTGATCAATGCCAAACCCTAGACCCTTGACAAGAAGATCCTCCAAGCACAAGTCAAGCCCTTTCAAGATCACTTCCTCTTGCAACACTTCGTCCTCCCTCTTCTGACACTTTGTCTTCCTCCTTCCGACACTTTGTTCTTCTTCTTCCGACAACTGTAGAAACCCTAGATGGTATGCCCTAGAGTGATCCTTGTCCTTTTTCTTCCTTCACTTGAGATGGAGCCTTTCTAACTTAAGAAGATGAACTTGTCACCTCCCAACCGAGCCTTCTTTTCTTCACGAAGATTGCAGACTTAGAGCAGCAGTAATACAACCCTAATTCTTTGCACGTGTGAGGGGATACCTTCACAAAAACTATGTTAGATTCCTTCTTCTTCCTTCACTTGTGTAGCCTTCTTTCTCGCTTGAATGAGAGGCCTTATAGGCACTCTTTTCTAGCCCAAACACTTCTCCTTTATGACTGCAATAGGAGAGCTTGATATGACAGCAGAATAGCCTTCTTGCCTTCACACATGTGACTGCAATTAGCCCTAGAACAGTTCCCAAAAACTCGCTTTACTTCCTTCCTTCTTCGTTGCACTTGGAGACCTCTTTCCTTGACTTCTTTGTACCCTTTACTCGTCCTTTTTCTCGCTGATTTCAGAGATGATATGATAATACTTTGAGGAGGTCAAATGGCTCCTTATATAGGAGTTTGTCTCCTTCTTTTAGGCCGACATGAAGACTTGAAGCCGACTTGCTCTATATAATTTGGATTGCTTCTTTTGATGGTGTGAATGCTTGGAGGAGGTTTATGACTTTGCGTGGAGGTGTTCTTATGACTCTAATACATATTATTACATAGTGTAACAAGCCCATAAGGGTCTTTAATTAATACATTGACTCTTTGACTTCCTAGAAGCACTTAAATATGTGGTTGACCTAATCAATGAGCAAGAAACTCATTGTTATAAATAACAAAAATAATATTTCTTTTTCTTTACAAGTACAAAGATCAAAATTACATTTATAAAGACTGAACCTAGTTACACTTTCTTCAACACTCAGTAGGCTGATGCGCTGACCCTACTACAGACAACTGATCTCGGATATGCTGAAGCCTAGCAAGGAATGGGTCTGTCCGCTTCCCTTTCTGCATCCTCGTGCATCTCAGCTTCTCCTCAAGATACATCTTCCCCTGCTTGGAAGATCCCTCATATAATGTAGCAAGTGCCTCCCACATCTGTGGGCAGTATCTTTTCCAGCTATGTGAGACACCACGTGATCTTGAACTCCATCGAGAGTTAGCCTCTTTGCCTTAGCCATCTCCTTCTTCTAGGCCCTAAGAGGATCTGCATCTACAGGTCGTACTCATCTAGAAGACAAGAAATTCTTGCCTCCAGATCACATAGTTAAAGGCTCCCTCCAATCAATCCTAATCTCTTAGCCCTGTTGATGCCATCTCTGCAAAAATGTCGAATTCCTCCTCTTCTCCTCTGCGCAGCTGCTCATTGGCTTTTTGCACTGCTTGCTAGAGTGGGCAAATCTGCTCACAACTACTGCTACTCTGCTAGGAAAATTCGAACATCTGGGCTAGAAGTCCCCTGATAAAAGAATTCCCTCAGTGTGTGCTCTTTCTTCCTCATGACGTTATTTTGCACTAGCAAACTGCTGCAAAATAACTGCGTCCCAGCTGAAGATCTGTTATGCAAGGAAACAACTACTACTTCTTCTGCCTTTGGTAATTTTTTATCTGGAAAATCTAATTTATCTCTCAACTCTCGCAGAGAAATAAATTTTCCTCAAAAACTGACCGCCTTGGCCCAAAGATTGCACTGCCTCTAGAGGGTTTCATACTGTTGCCTCTGCAGAGATTCGAAATTCTCTTCCCTTCTACTACTGAGCTCTTTGGTTTACAATCCGTGCTCTGATACCATGTGAAAATATGGAAACCCCGAATCCTACTGCAACAACTGATTAAGTTTCTTGTATTTGTTAAATAACTTGAACAAATTATTTACTGCATTCTACAGTAAATATCGAAACTAATACACTTCACAAGTACACAGTTATTTTTGGACCAATGTCCCCAGAGAAACTCAACTTGGGAAAAACGGTGCAGCAACTGAGGGTTTTATTTATTATGTAGTAGTAAATCCGAGTACAAATGTATGGAAGCTCAAATCTAGCAATCCATACAGAGAAATGGCTGACAGGAGATCTAGTGAGAAAAATCTCACTCCCATTGGTGATTGGACACTAACCTTGGCTCAAGATGAGCTAGTCTCTGTTGCCTCTGCACAATCCCCGTGTCAGCCTACGTAGTACTGCATCCCACAAATCGGAACTACATCTCTCTTGTTATTTGATCACTTGCTATCTGGAAAATCAATCCTCCGGGCTCCCACTTCGGCTTTTGGCACTGAATTTCGACTTCTCCTCAGCAAAATACGGATCTCCCTCTAAAGCTCTGCGCTGCCTCTCTGTGGCACTCACTGCCTCTCTTCTATGCACTCACTAGATTGGAGAAACTTCCTTCCCATCTTACTATCCCTGCCTCCTCTCTCACTGCTTCGACTTCACTAAATCACCTCCGACAACTGATTGCTGCTACTCTGGAGTTTGATTTCCTAGCAAAATCGAATTCCTTGCTCACAAGTGTGTTCTCCAACCCCCATCGGATTTCTTCTTATAATCTCTCGTTGAGGCTTCAATAGCCAAGATTAAAACATAATCGATGGCTACGATTAACTAGAAATCGATCCAAATCTAATTCTAGAAGATTCTCACCATGACTCAATTAATACCCTTTAATTAATCAGTTTTCCTAAGTTTAGACTTAGGAAACATTAAAAAACGATTAATTATTTTAATTAAGTAATCTCTAGGTGGAATTTCCAGAAACGATTCTTGGGTTTTGGAGAATACATGTATTCTAGCCTATCCACCGAATTTCGTGGCTACAACACATTCGATGCTACCAAACCTAACAATCTCTAGATGGATGCAACATTTTGTAGTAGTTGTTAGTGCAAAAGGAGGAAGAAAGAGCACACACTAAGGGAAATTTTCCTCAGGGGACTTCTAGCTTTAGAAGTTCAATTTTCTCTTGTAGATCAACAGTCGTTGTGAGCAAATTTACTTACTCTAGCAGGGAGTGCGTAGAACCTAGCAGCAGCTGAGCAGAACAGAAGAAGAGCATTTCGACTTTTTTTTGCTGAAATGGCCACTGTTGGACTACGAGATCAAGACAAGTTGGACGGTGCTTCCAACTATATGTCCTTTGGAAGGCAAGGATGTCCTTTTGGATGAATATGGCTTGAAGTCATATATTGATGCAGTGGTAGCTATCCCCACGAATGGAGATCAACTGAAGGAATACCGAAAGGAGATGGCAAGGGAAAAAAGGTTGATTCTCGATGGGGTTCGAGATCACGTGGTATCTCACATCGCTGGCAAAGATACTGCCAAGCAGATGTGCGAAGCTATTGCTATGCTATACCAGGGATCTTTTGAGCAGCGAAAGATGTATCTTGAGGAGAAGCTGAGATGTACAAGGATGCAGAAAGAGGAACGCATAGACCCCTTCCTCACTAGGATCTAGGATGTCCAAGACCAGTTGTCTGCAATAGGGTTAGCGCCCCAGCCTACAGAATTGGTGCGATTAGCTCTAAACAACGTTTCCATCAGTGGCACTAGCAGCAGCAGTGGGACGAAGAAAGTGAAGGAAGAGGAGAATGTGGCCCTTGCATCAAAGGGGCAATAGGAGCAGCGTCAGAGGAAGAATAACTTTTCCAAGGTCAAATGCTTCAGATGTGGTGAGCTTGGCCACTACAACAACCAATGTCCTCTTAAGAAGAAGGAGAAGGAGGACCAGGCGACAGCTGATGCAGAGATCGACAGGCTGTCCATGATCACTGATATACGTCTAGGAGTGAGGTGGGGTGATTTGGTTTTGTAGCCCCAAAGAGCTACAGGATGGGCAAGATTCTTGAGGAGGTCCACCTCGTGAATTAGAACCTTGCTATGGGAGCCCACAATATTTCAGTAGCAGGATGGATCAGTGGTAGATGGTGCAATCAGATGCCAGAGTAACAGATACAGTGGCTAGTAGCGGTCAAATACAGGGCAGCGCAGTGTAGAGTTGGCATCAGTGCAGTTCGCACAGAGCAGAGTTAGCAGCAGCATATAGACTAGCAGCAGTCAAAGACTTGGGAGACAAATGTATCATACTAATCACAGTTGATTCAGTATTTTGGATGCTTTTCAGTTGCAGTTGCAGCAATAGCAGATGGAGAGGGAGGTGCAGTGCATATGTAGTGTTGGCAGTAGTTTTCAGGGTCAGCAACAGAACAGACAACACATATCAGAGTTGCGTAGTAGTTGGTGGGTAGTAGCAGCCAAACATCAGTGGCGTGACAGGAGGTGTTGTAGAGACAGGGTGTTGCTTCAGTGAGTTGCAACGCTAGAACACATTCCTCGCTGAGAGGGACTGTTAGTTTTTGTAGCATCAGATGTGTTCTAGCCACAAAATTTGGTGGAGAGGCTAAAATGCATGTATTCTGCAAAACCCAGAAACTGTTTCTGGAAATTCCACCTAGAGGCGATTTATTTAAAATAATTAATAATTTTTTTAATATTTCCTAAGTCTAAACTTAGGAAATATGATTAGTTAAAGGGTATTAATTAAGTCATGGTGAGAATCTTCTAGAGAAGACTTGGATCGAGTTCTAGTTAATCTTAGCCATTGATTAAGTTTTAATCATGGTCATTGGTGTCTGAACAAAAGATTATAAAAAGAAATTTGATGGGGCTTGGAGAAGAAAAACCAGCAGTTTGATTTCCAGAGTAGCAATGCTAAGTTGTCGGAGAGAGAGCTAGTGAGCTCGAAGCAGTGAGAGGGGCAGGGATAGTAAGGTCGGAGGAAGCTTTTCCAGTTCCAGTGAGTGCAGTGTAGAGAGGCAATAAGCGCCACAGAGAGGTAGCACAGTGCTTCAAAGGGGATTTCGTTTTTTGCTGGGGAGAAGCAGTGATTCAGTGCCAGAAGCTAGAAAGAGAGTCCGAAGGCCAAGAGGATCCATCTTCCAGACAGCAGTTGATCAAATAGCAAGATGGAAAGCAATTCTGAGTTGTGAGGACGCAGTATTGCATAGGCTGACGCAGTACTGCATAGGCTGATGCAGTGTCTGCGCAGAGGCAGCAAAGAGCAACTCAACTTCAGCCAAGGTCAGTGTCGTATCGCCTGTGGGAATGAGATTTTTCTCGCTAGATTTATTGTTAGTCATTTCTCTGTATGGATTGCTAGATTTGAGCATCCATAGTCTTGTACTCAAATTTACTACCCGATGCTACCCCAAATCAATACTCCCTCTTAGCGAGCACTGTGCTCTAGTAATACTTCATACTGAACATTACTCTGACTATACGGCATCAGTAACTGTGTTGATGCTAGGCCTCCCTGCCCAACATCCTTTGCACTCCTGCATCCTGTATTGCTCCCTATGGCTCTGCTTCTGCCACTGCTGCATCCATACGGCAGCTCCCTCTGCATTCGTGCTGTTGCTGGTCCTTTCTCCCAACACTGCATTTGCACTGCAACTCCCTCTGCATTCGTGCTGTTGTTGGTCCTTTTTCCCAACACTGCATCTGCACTGCAATCTCTTCTCGCCATGTTGCATCGTGCCACTACTGACTACTACTGCATTGCAACATCACCCCCATTTTTGCTATTGAAATGGATTCTTTATCATCCCCATCTTTTCCCTAAAATAATCAAACTTTGTTCTTCCAAGGGCCTTGGTGAGGATGTCTGCCACCTATTCTCCTGTAGGAGTGTAGCTCAACTGTACAGCTCCTCGTTGAGCACAGTCTTTGACAAAGTAACATTGGATATCAATATGCTGTGACCGATCATAAAACACTGGATTTTCAGAGAGCTTGATGCAACTCTAATTATCGCACATGATCCTGGTCGCCTCCATCTTTACTCTGAATAGGTTCACAAGCAGTTTTCTAAGCCATATGGCCTCACACAAAGTTGTGCTTGCAACCATATATTCTGCCTCAGTTAAGCTCAAAGCCACGGATTTTTATTTCCTACTGCACCAGGAGGTCATTCCTGATCTAATGTTGAAACGGTACCTAAGTAGCAGGAAACGCTGGGCAGGGGTCCGTTTCCGTACGGAAACGAAACGGAAACGGGTTTCCCCGTACCGTACGGCGTGGAAACGAGTTTCCGTCCGTACGGGCGCGTTTCCCGAGATGGAAACGCGCCCGTACGGACGGAAACTCGTTTCCACGCCGTACGGGCCCCGTTTCCTGTAAAAAAGCACTTGTTTTTTAAAAAAAAAAATTCCTAATTAGTTTAGGGTTTAGCTTAGGGTTTCTAATCACTTCTAGAAAGCGTTTCTAAAGTTATAAAAGAGCTGTGCCTCTCATTCTCTCATCACACTATTCAGCGAGGAGTTTCTCTTGGAGATTGGCAGTTGTTTCAGTAGCTGGTGTTTTGAGCATTGAGCAAAGTAGATTTCAGCAGCGGGAGAAAGAGATTTCAGCAGCAAGAGAAGGAGATTTCAGCAAGAGATTTCTGTAGCAGCAGATTTGGCTCAGCTACAGCCATATTTATCTTCTCTTTTCTGGCATTTCCGGGTAGTTTCAACCACAGAAAATTAATTTGGGTAAGCCACATTCATTTTGTTAGTTTTTTCTTACTATTTCTTCAAATTTTCTAGGGTTTATGCAGCTAAATTGCTGAAAAACGTTTTTTATTTATAGATTTGTTTTTTAAATTTATTTTTGCAGCAGATTTGGCTCAGCTACAGCCATATTTCTCCTCTTTTCTGGCATTTTAGGGTAGATTCAGCCACAGATAATTCATTTGGGTAAGCCACATTTATTTCTTAGTTTTTTCCTTACTATTTCTTTAATTTTTCTAGGGTTTATACAGCCAAAAATATGAAAAACGTTTTTATAAATTTATTATTTACAGATTTGTTTTTTTAATTTATTTTTGCAGCAATGGCTTCCAGCCAAAGTGCAGCTGCAACTTCAAACCCTAGGGCCAACCCAAGGGCTGAATATTATCCTCTTTGGAGGCATGTGGTGAAGCTTCAAAAATGTGGAGGTGGTGGCTCATGGGAATGGCGATGCACTCTTTGCAATATTACGTACAAGGGCTCCTACCCAAGAGTGAAGGCGCATCTGTTGCATGGAGGAGGACAGGGGATTGTGGGTTGCACAAAAACAGCAGATCCGTTGGTAAGGAGGGCATATCAAAGAGAGCAAGATGAGGCGGATGGTACTAAGAGGAGGCATGATGAGCATACTCAGGCTACATCTAACGTTGAGCCAAGGATTGTAGTTGAAGCAAGAAAGAGGAGAGGTGGTCTGGGTCACAGTCAAGAACATGAACAAGCAGCACCCAAACATACCAGAGGCTCAGGGGCATCCCAATCAGTTCAGGATAGCAGAATTGCTAGATTGGTGAATGTGCAAGCAAGAGAAGAAGCTGATTCCAGAGTTGCCAGGTGCATTTATGCATGTGGTATCCCATTCAATGTTGTTCGCTCTCCTTACTGGCAAGATATGTTGAGGGCAGTTAACAAAGCTCCTCAAGGGTACAAGGGGCCCAACTATGAGAAAGTCAGAACCCAGCTTCTCAAAAATGAGAAGGAACTTGTGGAGGACGTTTTAGCTCCAATTCGTTCTTCCTGGAGTAGCTCTGGGGTTACCATAGTCTCAGATGGTTGGACAGATATGAGGCGCAGACCATTGATAAATATCAATCCCACTTCCCCCAAAGGAGCAATGTTTATCAAGGCAGAAGACTGCTCAGGAGAGGTGAAAGATGCACAGTTCATTGCTGATATTATTATAAAAGCTATTGAACAAATAGGGGCTAACAGGGTGGTGCAAGTTATCACGGATAATGCACCAGTTTGCAAAGCTGCAGGTTTGATTATTGAGGGGAGGTATGACAACATATTTTGGACACCATGCATTGTCCATAATCTGAATCTGATCTTAGAGGAGATCGACAACAAAGTTTCCTGGATAAAGGAAGTCACAGGGGATGCAAGGGAGATTATCAAATTCATCACCAACCACCACCAGTCTCAGGCCATATTTCGAGAGTACTCCAAATTGGAGTTGTTAAAAGTTGCTGAGACAAGATATGCCTCAAACTTCGTGATGTTGCGCCGCCTTGTTGAGATTAAGCATGCATTAGTTTCTATGGTGGTGAGTCAACTGTGGATTGAGTGGAGACAAGCAGATTCAGAGCGGGGATCTATGGTGCGTAGATTGTGCCTTGATGAGGATTGGTGGAGCAAGGTAGATTTCTTGCTAAAGTTCACAACCCCTGCATTTGAGCTTCTCCGGAGTGCTGACACTGACCAACCTTTCTTGGGAGAGGTATATGATGGCATGGATTCCATGGTTGAGAAAACTATGGAAATCATTTCGCAGGAGTCTCCACAACTTCTGTTTGTTGATGATCATTTTGCTGGTTTGATCAAGAAAATCATTGTTGACCGGTGGAACAATTTCAATACACCATTGCACACTTTAGCACATGCTTTGAACCCCAAATTTTATGATGAGGAGCTTATTGCTAAAAGCAATGGGAAGAGGAAGGCACCCCATAAGGATAGAGAGGTGGCTACTGGGGTGAAAAAAGCACTAATGAGAATGTTTCCTTCTCACCTACATAGGGAGGTAAAGGAGGAATTTGCCAGTTTTGCTGCAGGAATAGATGATTATGCAGATATATCAGCTTTGGAGGAGAGAAGCACCATGAATCCAGTTAGGTGGTGGATTTGTCATGGAGCAAATGGTGTACATTTGCAAAGCCTTGCCATTCGTATTCTTTCACAAGTGGCAAGCTCTTCATCAGCAGAAAGGAATTGGAGCACTTATGGTTTTATTCATTCTGTGAAGCGCAATAGGTTGGGCTCACAGAAAGCAGAGGATCTTGTTTATGTGCACTCCAACCTTCGCCTTGCATCTCGTAGGGGTCCAGAATACAACAGTGGTCCTTCTAAAGAATGGGATGTGGATGCAGAAAATCCTGATTTGGATCTCTCTCTTGCTGCCCTGAATATTGAGGAGGATTCTGGAAGTGGAATTGGTGCATCATCTTCTTCAGCACCACCATCCACTGTTGAGCATTCTGCTGCTTCTATTTTTGATGAGGATTGTTATGATGAGGATTAGTCTTTTGTGACTTGTCTCTATAGTTCTTGCAGCCTTATAGTCTTTATTGTACTTGCAGCCTCATATACTAATATAAATAAAGGCTGATTTTGGATTTTCCAGTTCCTATATTTTTATTTTCATTATGTGATGACTCATGAGTAAATGTGATCATTGTGATGTAAATTTAATCTTAATGTTAAAATGTTTAAGTAAATGTATCATTAATGCTTTATGATTGCAGTCTTGCACATATATATATTAATAATTTTTAAATGTTTTTAATATATATATATATATATATATATATTATTATATATATTCGCGTTTCCCCGTTTCCAAAATTCGGGGAGGTCGCGTTTCGTTTCGCTTCCGCGTTTCGTGTCGCTTCCCCGTTTCCCCGTTTCGTGCAACTTAGAACGGTACCCAAAGGTACTTTTCTGATCCACTGAACTTCTAGCCCAATCTACATCAGTAAATCCACTCAATCTGATATCCTTAGTCCTGGTGTACAATAGTCCATAATCGACTATTCCTTGTAAATACCTGAGAACATGTTTGGTTGCTGCCCAGTGTGACCTCTTCGGCTCCACCATGAACTGGCTGAGGGTGTTGACAGCGTAGCAAATGTCTGGCCTGGTATTGATCAGATACATCAGGGGCCCTATGAGCTGCCTGTATAAGGTGGGATCAACATCCTTGTCTTCTGATGCATCAATCTTCTTCCAGTTGGTGATCATTAGAGTAGCCATGCATCTACAGGAGTTTTGTAGCATATCTCCCTTGCCCAAGGAAGATCTCCGCCTTTTTCTGCCAAACTTCCAATCCCAGGAAATAATGCATTCGTCCCAAATCCTTCATGTCGAATTCCGTGGCTAGATTCTTCTTGCAGTCCTCGATGAGCCTGGATGATCCTGTCAGGAAGAGATCATCCACATATAATACTAAGATTAGAGGCTCATTCTCTACAACCAGATAGTAGAGATTTGGATCTGCATCACTCTTGACAAATCCCATCTTCTGCAAGTAGCCATCGATTTGACCATACCATGCTCTAGGTCCTTGTTTCAGCCCATACAAGGCTTTCTTCAATCTGCATACATGAGACTTCTTCTCATGTGTCTGAAAAACCTCTGGTTGTTCAATGTATACCTCTTCTTCTATCACGCTGTTCAGAAATTCCGTTTTGACATCCATCTGATGAATCTCCCACCCCATCTGTGCTGCAAGAGATATCACGGTTCTAATAGGTGTATACCTGGCTACTAGGGTGAAGGTCTCTTCGTAGTCAATTCCTTCCTTCTGAGCGTACCCCTTAGCCACAAACCTGGCTTTGTGTTTCTCAACACTGTTGTCTGCAGCGTATTTAATCTTGTAGATCCATCTCGAACCTACCACTGATCTATCTTGAGGCCTTGGGACTACCTCTTAGACATCGTTCACCATTATGTAGTTGTACTCCTCTACCATCGCATCCAACCAAACCTGATGTTGTGCTGCCTCCTCAACGCTGGCAGGCTCCCCTCCCTGAGCTACTAATGCCTGATATCTATCTGGCTATTTTCTCTCCTTCTTATTGTTCCTTGGTGCACCAATGAAATCCTCTGCATCTTGCAGAATTTGACGAAGTTCCCTGCTTGTTCTTTCTTTGCCAGTAGGTGCTTCTGTTAACTCCTCCTCCTGTGATTCTTCCTGATCCGAGGAAGAATTCTTTACTTCCATTGGTTGAAGAGGTTTGACCAACGACTCCTCTTTTGGTTGCTCCTCGGAAGGCATTTCTCAAGATTTTCTGAAAGCCCTGTCCTCCATGAACTTCACATCTTGTTGAACTACTACCTTCCTGCTCCCTGGAAGATAGATTTTTATGTCTTAGCATTCTCGCTATATCCCACTAGATATCCTTCTCTGCAGTTTGATCCAACTTCTTCCTCTTTTCCTTGGGTATGTTGCAATATGCTAAGCTCCCAAATATCCTGAAATGACTGACTTCAGGCATTTTCCCTGTGAAGACTTTCTCATGAGTAATCTTTCCCAATGCTCGATGAGGAGTTCTATTCTGAACATAGATTGTCGTGTTGCATGCTTCTGCCCACAGGAATTTTGGTATATCCTGATCATACATCATGGCCCTCGCTGCTTCTACAATAGTGTTCTTCCTTTCTGCTACTCCATTCTGCTCCGGATTGTAAGGAGTTGTCCACTTTCTTTTGATGCCCTCTTTAGCACAAAAATCAGTGAAGTCCTTATCGACATACTCTCCACCATTATCTGGATGCAAAACTTTAATTTTCTTCCTAGTCAGATTCTCCACCAGAGCCTTGAACTCTTTGAATCGACAGAAAACCTTGTCCTTGGTTTTCAGAAAATAAATCCAAGTTTTCCTTGAGTGATCATCAATGAAGGTAAGGAAGTACTCAACACCACTAAGAGCTTTAGTGGACATAGGTCCGCAAATATCTGAGTGTATCAATCCTAGTACACTCTTGGCCCTATTTTTACTTCCAAGAAATACTTCTTTAGCATACTTTCCCAGAGCACATCCTCTGCATACATCATCTCGTTTCGTACTCAGATCCGAAACTCCTATTACAATGTTCCTGAGAATTATCAAAGCCCCATGGTGCAAATGTCCCATTTTTCTGTGCCATAGTTTGTTCAAATCTTTGTCTCCGTGACTGCCTATTAGTGCCATTGGTGATTCCAGTTGTAGCCTGTACAACCTGTTACTTTTGATCTCGATCTGCACTTTCTTTTTCCAGCTCAGTTGTTTGACGTATACTTTCTCTTTGATGAAGAAAATGTCATAGCCTTTGCCTTGAAGTTGGGACACGAAAGGTAAGTTCATCCCCAATCCCGGTACATGCAGCACATTGGTAGCACAAAACGACTCTCCCGTTTCTGTTTGAAAAACTATGGTACCCCTCTCTATTGGAGTACACTTTTCCTTGTTCCCCATGGTGATCTGAAAGTTCATCTTCTCCTCCTAATAATCTGAGAAACATTCCTGGATTCCCATCATATGCCAAGAGGCTCCACTGCTTATATACCATACCCCTGATGATGCAGAGCTAGTCACACAAGCCACTTCTTCTTCCAGCCTGGAAACCAACATAGCGAAATCGAAATTACTGTCTCTTGTGCAATTTTCTGAAAATCTATGTGAGTCTCCTGACGTAGATGCCTTTGCATCATGATCTCGACCCATAATTGATTTTCCCTTCCTGTCTCTAATTACTTGCTCTGATACCATTTGAAAATTCGATCACTGAAACAACTGATTTATTTTACCTACTTATTTCTCAATAAGTTGTTTATGAAAAACCCTTCAAGAAACATTAAAATAAATTATGTTGCAGATATCACACCATAATATAGAAACAAACACATGCACAAGAATCAACAAATCAACACAGATATTTTGTACAATTTTCCCTGGAAAAACCCAATGTGGGAAAACTGGTGCAGCAGAGGATGATTTTATTATTCAGCGATTCTTCAGTACAACTAGGTGCCAAACTGGCTTACCCAACAGAGAAAAATTCTCCAGCACTTCTCTCAATCTTAGCGTTAGGCTTGCTGGCCTCTGTGCAGCTCCCAAACCATCTACGTCAGCTCCTACCTCTCTGCATCACCCATGCAGGCCCTCCACTGACTGCGCAGTCTGCTGCCTCTACGTCTGCCTGAGAGGCTCTGCGTCTGCCTCTCCAACCTCTGCGCTGGCCTTTTGGTGTTGTTCCTGACTCTCTGTTCCATACCCGCTGCCTTTTGTTGCTCTCCAAACCACTAGTTCAAATTTCTCAGCTAACCCCGCTCCAGAAATCGAACTGATTGGTCTCCCTCAGTGTGTTCTTCAACTGACCCTCTAGCCTCTTCTTATACTTTTCCTATTGGTCCTTCTACGACCGAGATTAAATCTCTAATGAACGGCTAAGATTAGATTTGACTTGATCCATGACTTTTGGAACCTTCTAACCTAGTTTTATATTAATACCCATTAATATTTTATTTTTCCTAAGTTTAGACTTTGAACTCCATTAAAAATATTAATTATTATAATATCTCCCAAACTGATTAGAATCTGCCCAAACCATTTCTGGGTCTTGGAGATCTCATGCGCTTTAACCTTTCCACCAAATTTCATGGCTAGAGCACATCCGATGCTACTCCAAATCAACATATGAGATGTCTATCATCTACAACCTTCAAGCAATGGTTTGGATTGGCTTCACTCCTAGTGAATCTCAGCTTCATTAGACAACTATCAATCCTCTCATATCAAGCCCGGGGTGTTAGCTCTAAATTATAGAGAGCTTTTTTCAACCTACATACGTGAGATTCCTAATCATGAATCTCAAACCCCTCAAGTTGTTCCAAACCTGTGGACTTGCTACATGAGGGGACTGGTCCCTTGGTAAGATTTTCCTTCGGTACATCTCGGACATGTACCTTCATGCTCTTCTTGAATTTAGGCATCCCTGTCACCATCTGACTCACATCGGGTAGGGCCCCATAATAAGCAGAGCTTCGATGCTATAGACGAGATGTGTCAACTGACACAGTCTCCAATGGACTTCCTACAACTTGATACAAATTGCCAACCCTGAACTCAAGAATAAAAGCATCTTGAAAAATTCCTTTTTCAAACACATACCTTTCCATCGCTGAATACCACCTTGCAACCTTTGATTTCCATTGCCGAAATGGACAGCAGGTTCTTCTTGAGATCAGGTACATAAAGAACTTCTTGTTAATGAATCGTGCTACCCTTATTCAATTGAAGAGTAGCATTCCCTACATCCTTTCCGGGATAGGTGGCATTGACTCCAAGTATAATCTCCATGATTGTTTCCATCTCTACCAAATTAGAGAGATCTTCCTTCTATCCAATGAAGTGCCTTGAAGCACTATTATCAATAAGCCAGATTCCCAAAGAGTCTGGAGGAGAAGTAGTGGAGAAGGCCAATTTAAGATAACACTTCTTTAGTTTATCAGAAACAACATTTGATTCTTCATACCTGGAGTTCCTTGCTCCTTTTGAAGAGTCGGCCATTTCCTTGATGACCTGCATTACCTGTCATTCCTCCGATCATTGAAGATGTCCTTAGAATGATTGTTATCATCATCAAGTGATGTGTCCTTACCATTCGAACACTCCTTCGCATAATGGCCGAACTAATTGCAAGCAAGGCATCTGCCTTTCCTTCCACCCTTAGATCCAAACTTCCCATTGAAGTGATCTTTAGGCAAGCCATCAGATGCTTCCGCTGCGCCACTCGGATAATATTCTTGCTTTGACTTCACCCTTGGTGAATTTGAAGAGGGATGAGGAACTCATTGAGCCTTTTTGTCCTTTCCAACTGTCTTCAGTGATTGCTCTTTCACTCTTTCTTGGGCTTTGTCTTCACTTCACCTCCGATACCATGTTAATTTTAGGTATGTTCTATGCTTAGAGCAAATTTGCTTCAATTTTCCATATTAGCTCAATATCAATTCCAGATTAGCAATCACATTTAGCATGATAGTAAAATGCAGATAGAACATAAACATAAATCACAGAAGACAAGCCAAGACAAGAGGACACAAGATGTGGCGCCAGCGAGGGACAAACCCCAATGTGGGGAAACCCTTGATCAATTCTTCTTATATGTTCTTCAATAGTTCAACAAAGAGAGAGAGAGATAGTTCATATACATCAGAAGTCAGCATCTTGACTTATCAAAATAAAAACAAAGATCTTCTCTAAGAAGATGTCACATGAGGTAGTTGATCTGGACATAGGTGATTCCATCATCTTACTGTACCTGTCATTGTTCTACACCATCATTGTGCTGCAGCACCATGTTGCACCATCACTGAGTTGTACCTCATCATGCTTTACCCAACATGTTGCTCTTCATCATCATGCTGCACTATGCATCACTGTGCTGCACCATTATCACTGTGCACTGTGTTGCACCATTCATACTGATGTACCCATCATTGTGCACTATGCTGCACCATTCCATCAATGTGCACTCTGTTGCACCATCATACTGTTGTACCCATTATTGTGCACTATGCTGCACTACTCACTGTTGTCTCTATCACCATGCTGCATCTAAACATGTTGCTCCATGCACCTTACTGCACCATGCTGCTGCAATATACCATGCTACTGCATCCATCACATCATGTTGCACCCCTTTGGGGTATTCAACACTCCATGTTAACCCAACACGTGGCTCCCACAAGTTGTTCTGAATCTGATCCAAATCTGGTCAATATCCTTGACCCAACGCACCTCTAACACTGCTTCAAATCTGCTTTTCACTTTGTTGTTCCTGGCTGTTTTGGTTAGGGCACTTGGGCATACTGCTGCAGCTCTAAACTCCTCTCAACAGTCCTCGAACAGCCCTTCAAAAACTGCGGACTAGGCAAGGAGAGATGCTCCTTCTCCACACTGAAGATAAGGGCTCAAGACAGCTCTCAAATCTGCCCATGCTAGATTTGCTGTAGTGGTATGGCAAGTGGCCTACCACACAACACTACTGCTGCTCATGACACCCTCCAACAATGGTACAACCCATCCGTTAGCCTTTAAACAAGATAGCATTTAGCTCCTAAGGCCTTGGCCTAGCAAAACAAACATCACGGCTTCCTACAACAGACTTCGGACCTTGTTCAACCCTTGAAATAGTCCTCCAACCCATGCTGCCCTAGCCTCCCTTGCTGTGGCCTCAAAACAGAGATCTCCCTTCCTCCACGAGCTGTCCTCAAGGTCTGCGTTGCACCAAAATGGATTTACTGCGTTCTAGTCCCTTGTTGAATTGCGTCCAAGTCCCTTGTAGAATTTAGGGCATGGCAAACTTCTTCTAAGGACAGTGTATCCTCTTGAGCAGTGTATATAATATCACCGAGATTTCGCCGATTTTCGTAAATATCGTGATATTTTCAAGGAGACGAAATATCGCCGAGAAAATATCGCGATATTTTGTCTCCCCGAAAATATCGCGATATTTCCGAAATATCGGCGATATCTCGGGGAAATATCGCGCTACGACTTAAAATATCACCAGGAGACAGTAAAAATTGCCGCCGCGGCTATAAAAGTCCAATTTTGTTTTTTTTTCAATCATTTTCATTTCTGATTGCTGGAGAAGGAAGGGGAGAGCTATGTGCTTGCTGCCAAGGAGGGTTTGAGTGTTGAATAGCTATTATTGCCACCAACAACGAAGATTTTGTTGATCTAAGCTTGAAGAACAGTGAGACAATTTCATTTCTTCCATTAACAGGTATGTTCAAATAAACCCCTATTTTAATGAATTTTTTGATAGTTTTAGGATTATTCTTGCTTGCCTATTTGCCTACAATCATTTTGCTTGTTTTTTTTTTTCCATTTGCTATGATTTTCATGCCCATGAGCAAATGCAAGGGTTTTAACTTTTCTCCATATTTGGAGAGCAAACTCCATTTTTTTTTAAACTTTCAAATACACCCTCTTATTGTCATTTATGGTTTTTCATTGAATTCACATTGCAAATAATATAGCAAAAAAATTATTTTGTAAAATGATGTGGTTATTACTTATTAATTCCATTTTTTTTTTTTTTGGTGCCCTAGGTTTGAGTTAGCTCACTACAAAATTCAAATATGCCAAAAGCCTTGGACCCATTTTGGGAGTATGGGAACCCTGATGGTGGGACAAATCGGGCATATCTTACATGCAAATTGTGTGGGACCAGGATGACAGGAGGGGTTACACAACTGAAATACCATCTGGCTAGACTCACTAGACATGATGTTGGGATTTGTACAGTTTTTAGTCCGGAGCTTATACAAAAAGCTCTTGAGGCAATTGATGAAAAAGACAGAAAGAAGGAAGAGACAGAAAGAAACAAGGTTGAACGTGCAGGTAGATCTTTTGGGATATCTTCTCCTGATTTTGATGTTGAGGGTAGTGGGAGGGGCTCCACAGCTGGCACATCATCACCTGCTACTGCTAGTGCGAGGTCATCAATTTTTGTTCCATAAACAAGACATGGATCACAACCTGGCATAAAATCGCTTGTTAAAAAAAAGGAGAAGCAAGAAGCAGATAGAGTCATGGGGAGGTGTCTTTTCTGGAGCGACTTACCTCTCAGCATCACCAAAACCAATCCATTTTGGCAACCAATGTGTGATGCTATTGTTGTTGTGGGCCCAGGGTACAAAAGTGCTACATATGAGGAGTTGCAGGGGCCAATTCCAAACAGAAAAGCAGGACATCAACTCTAGATTGGCGGAGTTGAAAAAAACATGGGAAGTTACTGGATGTACAGTGATGTCTGATGGTTGGACAGATAGGAAGGGTAGGACCCTTCTAAATTTCTTGGTACATTGTCCTAAAGGGACCATGTTTATTAAATCGGTGGATGCATCAGAATATATCAAAGATGCAGCAACGATATGTGAGTTGTTAGATGGGTTCATTCGGAAGATTGGTGTGTAAAATGTAGTGCAAGTCATAATAGACAATGCAACTAATTATGTGTCTGCTGGCAAGATGCTTATGGAGAGGCATCGCACATTGTTCTGGACTCCGTGTGCAGCACATTGTCTCGATTTGTTGCTTGAGGATATGGGGAAACTCTCCTTCATCAAGGAGGTGGTTGATATGGCTAGGAGCGTCCCCAAGTTTATTTATAACCATGCTTTTGTTCTTAGCCTCATGAGGAAGTTCACTAGAAACAAGGAGTTGCGGCGTCCTGCGATCACACGTTTTGCCACAAACTTTATTACTCTTCAGTCTTTGCTTCGATGTCAGTTCGAGTTGAAGCAAATGTTTGTGTCTGATGACTGGCGTAATTGTAGATACAACAGGAGACAGGACGGGAAAGCCATTGCAAAAATGGTGTACTCTGAGACGTTTTGGCGTGGAGTAGAAGAAGCATGCTCAGTTAGTGAACCTATAGTAAAGGTTCTCAGATTGGTAGATGGGGAGAAGCCTGCAATGGCTTATTTGTATGAGGCCATGGATAGGGCCAAGGAGGCCATTCGTTCTTATTATGCAGACAAGGGTTCTGCTGGCCTTGATAGGCATATGATGTTATGGGATGTGATTGATAGTCGGTGGACAAGGATGCTTCATCGACCCATTCATGCAGCAACACTCTTCCTCAACCCCGTATTTTCATACAAATGCAGCTTTGATTTTGATGGCGAGGTGATGGAAGGGCTCCATTCATGTATTCATAGGATGGTACCTGATCCTGAGCTTCATAGCAAAATCAATCGCAAGATACAATATTATCGAGATTGTGTTGGCCTATTTGACTTTGATGGTGCTATTAGGAAAAGGACCCTCTTCATGCCATGTAAGTGATAAGTCATCACTCATTAGAAATTAGAATTTTCAATTTAGAATTTCCTTACTTATAATTCTATTTTTTTTAAATTCAATTATGTAACTTTTATTTGAAAGTTTAATTATGTTTTAATTTTTTGAATTTTTTATTTCTTTATTTTGTTGTAGATATTTGGTGGCGAAGCTATGGTGCAAGGGCACCAAATTTGCAGAAATTGACAATAAGAATCTTGAGTCAAACATGTAGCTCTTCAGGGTGTAAATGCAATTGGAGTGTATTTGAGAAAATACACGCAAAAAAGCGAAATAGGTATAACTTTGAGCTCCAGCCTTCAGTTGAACAATTACACTTATTGTAATTTTTAGTTTTTAATTATGACCTTCAAGTGTCAAGAGTCAAGAGTCAAGACTCATTAGTTTTTTTGATACTCTTACAAGTTGGAGTTCGCACGCCTCAATGATTTAGTGTATGTGCATTACAACATCCGACTTCAAGTGAGGCAAATAGAAGCACCAATGGATCCAAATGCCATTTCCTTAGACAATATTGATGTATTGTCTCAGTGGAGGGTGGAGTCTGAGGAGCCCATCTTGGAGGAGTCACCTTCATGGTTAGAGCCAAATGATCCATTAGAACAGGGGCAGCAAGAGGAGGAGGACTCGGAGGAGGAGCAGCACTCGGAGGAGGAGGAGGAGGAGGAGGACACTATGGAAGCATCAGCGTCAACGCCATCTGCTATAGATATAGGAGAGCACAACTCTATACCTAGCACTCATTATTTGACATTAGATGCAGACGGCCTTCTATTACTAGGGGCAGGCTTGGCAAACAGCCCGTCATGTTTCCCATAAAAGGGGGAGAGGGCAGTGATTTCAGATAGATAGCTACTAGTTTTATTTGTTATGCTACATATAACTGATGATGATGAGATACTTTTATATATGTGATGTTATTTTGTATTGGTTCTCCACATTTGAGTCCTTGAATGGACAATTATCAGGGATCAATGGGATTTGGTATCACATTTGATGTATCATTTCTATTTGACATCATATATGTCAGTGCTTTCTTCATATTTGTGCCAATGTGTTTACTTCATGTTGTTATTGCTTTATATGTTAAAAAAAAAGGGGGGGGAATATATTATGCATTTTTTATGCTTGCCGATATTTTCGCCGATATTGCCGATAAGATATTTTCTGGACCCTCGCCGATATTTTGCCGATACCGATATTTTCAACACTGCTCTTGAGGACTTTCCCTTCCACTAAAACCCAAAACAGTGGAGAGAAGACATCCCAAGAGGTGAGTGCCAAACGACTTTCAAGGCACCTCTATTTATACTAAAACATGAAGGACAAGTGGGGGTTATTTGGTTGCTGGCTGACCTTGACGAATTGTCACATAACACGAATAAATCTCCATGGATACTTGTCGGAATCGGATGATCTTTAGATCAATCCTACACCTCTCAATGAGAGGAATCCAAGAAAAATATCAGCGGCCATAAATAAGATGACCCACATGGAGTTTGGCCCTAGTTGCCAATTTTAACATGTTTCATCTTTTGAAAGATTTAAGTTTACCTCCATTGATGTTTCATTGGGATGGGAATCTTCCGTTCTGAACTTGTTCAACAATTTTGAAACATACTTTGCATGTGAGATGAAATCTTGTTTGGTTGTTGCCAAAATTTAATGCCCAAACAAAAATGTAATAATCCCAAGTCAATTATATCAAAATATTTGCAAAGATTATCTTTTTCTTTTTGAATCAAATTATCATTGTTCCCTATAATGATTAAGTCATCAACCTCTGCAACCATAACAATAAGTTCTTCACCTTTTCTTTGACATACAAATTAGGATCAGAATCACTTTTCTTGAAACCTCTTGATTTAAGATACTCATCAATCTTTTCATACTATGCCCAAGGGGTTTGTTTTAATCCATAGTACATACAAGACCTTCATCCACTTGCATACCCATCTTTCTTTTTCTCCAACAACAAGGGTTGCTGTAAGTGAAAAATTTATGCGATTGTTGCAGAAAAGCATGGACGAAATTCATGAGGAAGATAATGCAACATCAGCAGAGTGTAAGGTACCTTTTGGAGCTAAAGGCCTTTCACGACCTTACCTTTGCACAGGATATGATGTTTATGTTACAGGGGAGCCATGTGCCATGTAAGATATGTTTACCTACCTGCAATTTTTTATTATTTTGTAGCAATAAAATAAACTTCATAGGCTGCTACTTTGTTTCACCAGGAAGATATGTTTTATGTAGGGGCAGAAGATTACAGTTTTCATTTTTGTATGCTGCAATGATTATCACAGGTGTGCAATGGCCCTTGTTCATCAAAGGGTCCGCCGGGTATTCTATGCTTTCCCAAACAAAAGAATTGGTGCATTAGGTGGTGCTTGCAGATTACATGGACAGAGAAGCCTCAACCATCACTATACTGTGTATCGTGTAGTGGTTCCAGAAGAAATACTGACTCACTGAAATTTAAGGTATTCTATCTTGAATTTTTCAAAGGCTGATTGATGCCAATTAATGGTTGCTCATAAACTACACTTAATCTAAGCGTTTACGTTAGCATCTTTCTTTTATGATGATATAGCTTCCCTTTATGATGAACATCATTTTTTATGTTCATTTGTCTATGACAGATGAAAAGAAAATATATTTCTGCACAAACTAAAACATAAATGATCTGCAAGATCCACAAGGGATTCCTTGATAAGGATAGAAACTTTGGTGGCCAAAACAGAGCGTCTATTTTAAGATCTTTTGTAGAGCATTACACAATTGTCTTGCTATGGGTTTTGATTAGAGCTTTCATGGGGATGGAGGAATCATTTTCTGCAAAAAGCATCAGTTGCTTGAGAATTTTTGCAGTAGGACCTTTTCTATGTGGATTCAAGATTATCAGAAGCTGCAATTGAAAAAATTAAATTATAGCAGCCTTGGATGAATACCATGGCGAAGGTCAAGCTTGAAAGCTTCTGCTTTTCTGAAAGATGACATTTTAAGTCTTGGATCTTAATTTTTAAGCAATGGATAGATAAGACTTTTGCATGACTCAATGGCAGAAAAATGTGGATATACTGTCCATCACTGTCAAAGAGTTAACCCAGTTGTTTCGATCCCATATTATCTGCACTGTGAATGTATTCATTACCATGTAGGGGATTTGATGTTGGTAAATGTGTTATAAAAACAATTCTCCAGATTTTGCACACAGATACCTGCTCACCAATGAAGCTTTCATATCCCCTTGTTACATAAGTGCAAGTACTTTCAAATGGCCAGAAGCATAAAGGCAGAGATGACCAGGTGTGCATATATGAAGAAGGATGTATAACTGGCATTGCTTTGATCCAACGAACTCCAATGTAACAAGTGCTATTATTGAGAGAAACAGATTAGCTATAACTGAAATTTTTTACTGTAGATCGTGTGTAGTTTTAATATTTTTACAATAAAGTGTTCTAACAGTGAAATGTTTTAAAAATCAACGAGGTCCCCATTTTAAAGGTGCAGTTATGTGAACAATGTAACTATTTTGATCAGTACGGTGAGGAGAATCGCCATATCCAATTGTTTTTCACTATTTCCTTTTAAAACTCAAAAGATAATTGAGTGCCAAAGTGGTTGGAATACTGGTAAACGAAAAACCAACAAAGCAATGCGCAAAAGGCAAACACAATTTGTATCAATTGGGATAGATACTCCATCAACTGACGCAGCCAGAGGGCTGAGAACTTGAGCCCTTGTTCCTTGTTGCTTCACATTCCCTCGTTCCTTTTTGGACCCCCTCTCGTAGAGGGGCCGAGTTAAGCTGATTCGACATTGTGTTTTTCAAAGGACAGGATCCTGCTTCGGGAGGTTTCTAAGATACTAGAGCTGACATCTTTGTTCACTCAACCCAATGACATGGTACTACAAGAAGTTAAAATGACATTCCAATATTCATGATTAGACAAAACCTTTAATATCATTTTGGTGAACCGGCTTGGGAGCAAGAGCTGGTCCATTAATTAACGATATAGTCATGATATACAAAATCGGCCACTTAAAAGGTGAACTAATATTAGAGTTTATTTAACTTTTCAGTAGCCTACAAGTTTGTTAGAATAATATTTTTGTTAAGAATTTAATATGTAACTTGCCTCTTTAATTACTTCATTCGACATCCATATTAATTCAAGTGGACAACACAATGGCAGTGGCATTTCAATGCATGGCATAGAAGGATTATTACATTACCTATGTAATAAAAAGGAATTAGCATAAATGTACTAAAACTTGTCTGATCTATATAATCTAACATCCAATTGAAGCACCACTAGTAGCAAGGTAATCATATCTATAAGCAAGAGCAAGAGTAGCATATCCATATCCATACACAACACACCTTCTCTTAATTCTATATATATGTAAATAGTATATCCAAATTCCTGTGGCTTAGAGTCTAATGTGTATTCTTGTTATTGCCTATACACATCCAATTACTAGTTTTAGTAATCAAGGTCTAGTGTCAATTGTTTATACTTATGGTAAAGAACCTGTAGATCTAGTATAAAGGAAGATATATGCCTTTGTGGTATAGTGGATGATTTCCCTATTCATAATTCCAGTCTCATTGAATTCCCTGTACTAGGTATGGAACTACTCCACAAGTGTTGCTTCAATAGATTTTGTTGTTAAACCTTGGATCTTTATACACTATCATGTTGGTGTTGGTGGATTTGATTAAGTGCAGCTCTCAACATTGCAGAGATCCCAACCATAACTTTTATCTTCACAATTGGACAATTGAGTTGCATCAAATGGTGGTTGTGCACAAAGGATCATATGCATAATTTTGGTAAATCCATTGTCTTCCCTACAAAATAGACATAAGTGGCAACCTTGATCTTCCCATATGCATTTGTATATCTTAGCACTTAGTATCAATCAATGCTCTAAAGGAGAAGAAACTCAAGCATAATGTTTGTGGCTTAGACATTCGTATATCTGACATGGAAACAAACATGCATCTTGATAACAAGGTCACCCGTCGGTCCACTAATCCTTTGATCACCACCATTGAGCATGAGACATTAGCAAGCCTTCCTATATTAGAAAGTCACTATGTCTTTACCCAAAGGCCACTTGAGCCAAGAGGAATGGTGACAATATAATAAATAACAAAACTAGGTAGTGTTCCTTGGCGATCAATTGCATTAGAATCTAAGAAGAGAGATGGTTACTTAAATGAATATGGTCCCAAGTCACCTATGATGGCTTTCATTCAAAATTGAATAAAATAGAGAGAAGTGGTGGTTAAACTGAATACAAATTCATAGAATGGTAGACATATGACAATAGGTAAGGAAAATCTATTTAATATTATTGCAGGCATTCCAAACAACACCTTATAGTTGTGCATAGTGAACATTTGTAAAGATTATAACTATAGAAAAAGATTATATATCTTGAGTTAGGGGAAGAGAAGAATATATTTAAAGGGGCATTTGTATGCCAAAGGGAAAATAGATTGGTTTGGCCCCTTTGTTTTCACTTATGTCCTAATAGAATGCCGTCAAGAAGGCACAACTTGAGAAGGTAAAACAACGAAGATGCCACCTTGATCCCAACTCTTAAAAGTATTGGTGCCAAAGCTTAAAGGTTTATGTACATCTGGTGGCCCCTAATATTCTAGCTTGAGCTTTAGTCTCCCTCCCCCTCCAACCAATTGTCCTTTCTATTTATTCAGAGAGGTCAACATTGTGCATACAATGGATTGTAACATAAACCCTTCCTAGCCAAAGGAAAGGCTTAAATGGAGGAAACCACACAATTTGGCTTTGTCTAATGCACCTAAAGGTTTCTTTTTAAGGGTATGGACCTTTGGATCCCCCCCCCCATGTTCTCATGCTTATCTTGAAAATGTGTCCCATCAAAAAGAGTTAGTGGCTGTTAGGGGATGAAGAGGCTGCATATAGATCATGATTGCTTAGTCTACAACCAGAAACATCATTTTGCTAAGGCAATGATTCCAAAGGTAGGTGGGTGAGGGTTCAATCCAAGAATGTGTTGAATATTATAATTATGGTCGGTCTTCATAATGTATATTTTAGCCCTTGATGTATTTATATTGATTATTGTAAAGGATGTTTGTTAAAATTGGCAACTAGGGCCAAATTCCACCTTGGGACAACTCATATGATGGAGATGATTATTGCATTAGCTTCCTCTTTTTGAAAGGTCCAAGTTTGATATAAAGATCATCTCATTTGGACAAGCAGAAATGTGATTTTGAATTTATTCTCTCACATGTACAAATTGTTAAGGTCGGCCTCAACTTAATGTAGGCTCAAGAAGCCCAATAGATGTGTCTCTTCACCCACATCAAAGTGTATAAATAGAAGAGACCTCTCTCCTCATTTGGACATCATTCACTCAACCATTCTTCTCTCTCTTCAACAGAATAGTTCATACAGCTAAGGGATCATCTCTCTCTCTCACATGTGCAGCTAGGAGGATTGTTTCTTTGGGCTAAAACAGAACCGAGTTATTCAGACTGTTGACCAGCATTGACCCTTTGCTGATTTGGCCAAATTTTGACTGCATTTTGGAGGCAGAATTTTGCTTTCTTGATGTTGCATTAATTGGCACAAATTTCAAGGTGTTTGGGACTGTTTGACCATCGTTGACTGCAGGGTTGACTGTTGTTTGACTGAGTTTGACTAGCGTTTGTGGCAATGTTTTGGGTTGACTTTGACCCTTGATGGAGGCTGATTTAATCTGCCTTTGACCAAGCTTCAAAGGAGGTGACTAGCTGTTGATTTGACCGGCATTGACTTTTTGCTTAGTGCTAAAGTTTGACTGCAGTTGACTGTAGAATTTGACAAGGCTGATTTGACTCTATATTGGGCTAATCTATTTGAATTTTGTACTCTCTCTCTCTCTCTGTTGAACTATTGAATAGTAAGAAGAAGATTGATCAAAGGGTTTTCCCCACATTGGGGGTTTTCCCTGACATTCGCCAAATCTGGTGTCCTCTTGTCTTGGTTTGTCTTCTACATATGTTTTATGTTCTATCTGCATTTACTGTCAATGTGATTAATGGTTAATGTGATTGCGACTGGAAATTATTGGAAATTGTCATTGGGTTGCTAAGGAACATTGAAGTAAATTGTGCTAAGCATAGAACAAACCATTGTTATCTAAAATTAACATGGTTTCAGAGCTCAGGTGAAGACAAAGCCCAAGCAAGAGTGAGGAAAGCAATCACTAAGAGAATTTGTTGGACAAGAATTTGAAGTTAGCCTCAATGATGACTACATCTTACTTCAAATCTGAGGACAAGCTTAAGGAAAAATCCGACTATCATTCATGAAAGATGTTCTGGATTTAACTTTGGAAGAAAATGATGCTATGGACTATGTCAAGGGAATATGGTGGAGCCTCCTTCAAGTGCACTCGTTGTTGCAAAAATAAAGTACAAGAAAGGTGAGGTCAAAGGTAAGAAAATTATTGTTGATTTTATTCACAAGCCTTTGGTTGCTTATATATCTGATTTGGAAACATCTAAGGAGATGTATGACAAGCTGGTTGGGATGTTCAAAGTAAATAATGTAAATCAAGTTCTCTTTTTCAAGAACAAGTTGAAAGACATCAAGATGGATAGAGGAGAATCCATTAAATCCTACTTCATGAGGATTACCAAAATAAAAAATGATCTCCTATCTATTGGGAAAGTTGTTGGTGATAGTGAGCTCACTCTTATTGCACTTGGGCACCTTACAAGAGAATGGGATGTGTTTAACACTACCATCCTCTACAATGACAAAATTTCGGGATTTGATGAATTATTAGCTAGATGCACTCAAGAAGAAATAAGGAATGATGGAAAGAGACAAGCCCTCAAATGGAAACAATCCTATTGCCTTCTCCACTCATGCTAAAAGGAAGAACAATGTCGGTCCTAGAAGACAAGGTTAATGATTTAAGCCAGTATTCAAAGAAGGAAGAAGAGGAAGATGCTTCAATTGCAATAGGTTTGGCCACTTTTCTAGATAGTGTCCTCACAAGAAGGATACTTCGAAGGATGATGACAACAATAACCACAACAACTACAAAAGCAATGACAATCAAAGGAACAACAGGTTCAACAATAAAGGAAAGAGGAATGCTCCCACTGCTTGATATGGAAATGGTCATCCTCCCAAGAAGTTGAGAAACTCCAGGTATGAAGAAACTAATGTTGTAGAAAAGAAAAAAGAATTTAATCTTATTTTTTCCCTCACCACTGCCTCTCCTCTAGATACATTGGATCATTGGTTGATTGGTAGTGGTGCCTCAAGGCGCTTCACTAGGTACAAGGAGGCCCTCTCAAATTTAGTTGAAAATGAGACAAATATGGAGATCATACTCGGGGATAATGCCACTTATCCCATGAAAGGAATTGGGATTGTCACTCTTCACTTAAATCAAGGTCAAACCCTTCATTTACAAGAAGTGTTGTATGTACCTGATCTAAAAAAGAACCTGGTTTCTATTTCTGTGATGGAAGATAAAGGTTTCAAGGTGACATTCATTGATGGGAAGCTTTGTGTTTGGAAAAGGAACCCAAAAGATGCATTCACACTTGGATTTAGGGTTGAGGGTCTCTGTCAAGTTGGAGGAAGTCCTTTGGGAGCAATGACTTGTGATACTTCTCTTCAATTTAAATAATGGCACCGAAGATTTGCTCACCTTCATTACAAAGCCTTACTTGATGTAAGGAAGATGGTTACAGGTATGTCTGAATTCAACTTAGATCATAAAGGGGTTTGTCAGGGTTGTGCAACTGGAAAACATACAAGGGGGCCATTCCCCTCAAGTGAAAGTCAAACTATCGATATTCTTCAATTGGTCCATTATGATCTATCAGGTATGTTTCTCGTAACATCTTTGGGAGGATATTTGTATTATGCATTTTTTGTGGATGACTACTCTCACAAAGCATGGATCTATTTTTTAAAGAATAAGGATGAAGTGTTCAAATGGTTCCGCTCTTTCATAGCCTTGATCGAGAATCAAACAAGGAAGAAGATCAAAATATTGAGGACCAATAATGGAACTGAATATGAGTCAAATGAATTCAATGACTATTGTAGAGAAGTTATCATTAAGAGGGAGACCACTACTGCATATACTCCTGAGCAAAATGGTGTTGCTAAAAGGAAGAATCGAACAATCATACAAGCCACCCGTGCCATGCTTCATGACCAAGGTCTGCCGAATTTTTAATGGGGAGAAGCTACTAACACCGTTGTGTATGTTCAAAATAGATGCCCACATCAAGCATTGGACTTCAAAACACCCGAAGAAGTTTTCACGGGTAAGAAACTTGATGTTTTTCATTTTAGAATTTTTGGTTGTCATATATTTTCATGTGCCGAAATAGAAAAGAAACAAGCTAGATGCATCTCGAAAGAAATGAATGTTTGTGGGCTACAATGAAACTTTGAAGGCATATAGAATATATATGTCTAGTCAAAGAGAAGTGGAAATAAGTCATGATGTCACTTTCGATGAAGATTATGCCCTTGGAAAAGTCTGAGATCTTCCTATCCCTAGGAAGGACAATGATGATGATGCAGAAAAGCAGGATTAATCTTCGATATATGATTCGATGCCCGATGTTGAAGGTCTGATGGATCCCATTGATCCACCTCCTAGTGAGCCCTCTACATCAAGAAAAAGACCTTTGTGGCTCAAAGATACTCTTGAAGATGTCAAGAGACATGTTGCACCAAGGGGGACATTTCGTGAAAGCAAGAAGTCGAACAAGTACCAAGGGTACTTAGCTGCTATGAGTACCATAGTTCAATCTGAGCCATGTACATTCGAAGAAGCTGTGAAGCACCAAGTTTTGAATGAGGGATATGAGTCGATAAGGAAGAATGATGTATGGGATGTGGTTCCTAAACCAAAGGAAAAGTCAATTGTCACTTCAAAATGGCTTTACAAAATCAAACATGGAGTTGATGGGAGTGTTGAAAAGTTGAAGGCTAGGTTCGTTGCTCGAGGCTTCTCACAAAAGGAAGGAGTAGACTATGATGAAATATTTGCACTAGTTGCTCGATATACCACTATATGTTCAATCATAGCCCTTGTTGCCTCTCAAGGATGGAGCCTACACCAAATGGAGTCAAAATTGCCTTCTTGCATGGCTCGCTTAAGGATGAAGTCTATGTAGAATAACTTGCGGGGTTCGAAGTTCAAGATCGTAAGACACATGTATGCAAGTTGAGGAAAGCCCTCTATGGGTTGAAGCAAGCCCCCAGGGCTTGCTATGAGAGGATATATAGTTATCTTATGAAGTTGGGTTTTACAAGGAGTGACGCTGACCTGAACCTATACTTCAAGGTTGAAAAGGACAGGCCTCTCATTTTGGTCCTTTATGTGGATGATTTCTTTCTGACATGTGATGACCCTCTCATTCATCAATGCAAGAGGGAGTTGGCTTATGAATTCGAGATGAAGGACCTAGGACTGATGCACTACTTCCTAGGGCTGGAGGTTTGGCAAAATCCAAGTGAGATTTTCCTTTTTCAAGGAAAATACATTGTGAAGCTTCTAGAGAGATGTGGGATGGTGGATTGCAAGTCTGTGTCTACTCTGATGGAACTCAACTTCAAGAATCTATGTGGAAGTGTTGTTGGGCCTAGATTAGCGAACCTTTCTGAGTATCGACAACTTGTGGGGCCCCGATGTTCTTGGTAAACTCTCCTCCTGACATATGCTTTGTTGTGAAGACGTTAATTCAATTTATGGGCCACCCTCACCACATTCATTGGATTGTTGCTAAGAATCTCTTGAGATATCTTCGGGGCATAATCCACTATGGATTGAAATATATTGTCGGGAATTTGAGGCTGCATGGATATACAGATGTTGACTGAGCTGGCAGTGTGTTGGATCGTAAGAGCACGTCTGGGTGTTGCTTCTCTTTAGGGTTTGCTTCAATATCTTGGATGAGCAGGAAGCAAAAATCAGTTTCTTTAAGCACTGTTGAGGCCGAATACATTGTTGCGAGTATGGCCTGCTGTGAAGCTATTTTATTGAGGAAGCTCTTGAGTGAGCTATTTGAGCACGTGCTAGATACCACTGTGATCTTTTGTGACAACCAGAGTGGGATTCACCTTTCAGAGAATCTCGTGTTCCACAACCCCTCCAAGCACATTGATATCAGGGACCACTTTATCTGAGATATGGTACAATGGGGAGCAATAAGGCTCCAGCACATCAGGGCGAATGAGCAGGTCGCAAACATTCTTACGAAGCCATTAAGGAAGGTTAAATTCTTAACCTTCCGAGAGAGACTTGGAGTCGTAGAAAGACCCTCTTATGAGGGTCTCACATGCATTGAACACTGAGCTCTGGGAGCTCCTGAGGGCTTGGGGTACTTCTTGGAGCTATGAGTGACCATAGGGTGAGTGGTTTACCTTCCCCTAATGGTGCACTATGTACAAGGTGAGTGGTTCACCGTCCCCAATGATACCCCATGATGGTTGACATGTATGTAGGGTGAGTGGTTCACCTTCTCCTATCGATGCCCCAACATACGTCCTATCCATGCAGTCAGGGACCCATGGGAAGTACCTCTCATTTGGCCAATGAGTTGGGAAAAGTGGTTAGGGACCATAGCACTACCAATGGACGCATCATGTACTATTGTACTCGCTATGACTAGGATGCATGATGTTCAACAACCTGATCTAGGATCAAGTACTAAATTTTGTCAATGTAGAGTGGTAAGGTCTTGTGACTCACTCTCAATCACTTCTTCTTCATTATTACTTCATGGTTCAACAGAGCATAGCAGGGCAGTGATGACAAAAATGGCATGATGGTGACAGATGGATTGGGAGGTGGAATTCACCTTAGTTGAGAGGGAGTGTTAAAATTGGCAACTATGGTCAAATTCCACCTTGGGACAACTCCATCATGATTATTGCATTAGATTCCTCTTTTTGAGAGGTCAAAGTTTGATATAAAGATCATCTCTTTCAGACAAGCAGAAGTGTGATTTTGAATTTATTCTAACATGTACAAATTGTTAAGGTCGGCCTCAGCTTAATGTAGGCTCAAGAAGCCTAATAGACGTGTCTCTTCACCCACATCAAAGTGTATAAATAGAAAAGACCTCTCTCCTCATTTGGACATCATTCACTCAACCATTCTTCTCTCTCTTCAATAGATTGGTTCATACAACTAAGGGATATTCTCTCTCTCTCTCTCTCTCTCTCTCTCTCTCTCTCTCTCACGTGCGGCTAGGAGGACTATTTTTATGGGCTAAAACAGCACTGATATTTTCATATTGTTGACCAGCATTGACCCTTGTTGATTTGACCATATTTTGAATTGTTTTGGAGGCAGAATTTCGCTCTCTTGAGGCCACATTAATTGGCACAAATTTCGAGGTGTTTGGGATTGTTTGACCAACATTGACCATTGGGTTCTTTGACCGCAGGGCTAACTGTTGTTTGACCAAGTTTGACCAACATTTGTGGCACTATTTTGATCCTTGATGGAGGCCGAATTAATCTGCCTTTGATTGAGCTTCAAAGGAGGTAATTTGCTGTTGATTTGACCAGTGGTGACTTTTTGCTTAGGGCTAAAGTTTGACTGTAGTTGACTGCAAAATTTGATAGGGCTGATTTGACTTTGTATTGGGCTAATCTATTTAAATTTTGCACTCTCTCTCTCTATTGAACTATTGAATAATAATAAGAAGATTTGATCAAAGGGTTTTCTCCACATTGGGGGTTTTCCCTGGCATTCGCCAAATCTGGTGTCCTCTTGTCTTGGCTTGTCTTCTACATATGTTTTTATGTTTTATCTACATTTACTATCAATGTCATTAATAGTTAATGTGATTGCTAATAGAAATTATTGGAAATTGCCATTGGGCTACCAAGGAACAATGAAGTAAATTGTGCTAAGCATAGAACATACCATTGTTATCTAAAATTAACAATGTTCTTCATGCTAGAATAAAAAGTAAAAAAAAACTATATTTTTGAGTCATGTCCCTTTGGACCTTTTAAAAGAAGAAAATTTGAATGTTTGAATTTCAAATTTTGGCTCCAAAGTAAGTCAAGTCGACCTCCCTCCAAGTCTTATTAGCCCAGGTAGAAGACACACCCATTCGACCTAATAGAACACTATATATAGACACTGACCTCCTTCACAAGGTAGCAATTTGATCTCTGTCATCAAGAATCTTTTGGGTATCCAAGCGAACGACAAGAAGGACAAGGACGACGAAATTCATCACTTTATCTCTCTATCTGGATCCCATGTGTGAAAGGACTCTTTCTCTCTAGTTCACATCTTTTTTTTGGGCAGTTTCAATTGTAGAAGTCGAAATTTCTAGGCAATTGCAGGGTGGCAAAATTATGGGATTCTGGAAATTTATAAAAGGCCGAAGTTCAGCCTAGGGTAGAGCTAGAGAGTTGAGTTGTTAGATCATATTGGAAGGCTTGACTTGGAGGGTTTGACCAGGTTTGACCATAGATTTGTTGAAGGTTAAAAGTATTTGTGGAAAAATCCTGATATCCTATTATAACCAATGTTTCATACTAACTAGGTGAGTCCATCATCAAGGAAATGTAATCTGCATTTTGAGAAGAGAGAGCATGAATGCATGGAGAAATTAATAGTTTATTGAGGAAAATGTTTATTGTTAGCTTATTTATGATGAATTGATCATAATTTAAGGAGTAATTTAATTATGGTTTATTTTAGTTTTAGGATTATTAATAATATTATATATAAATGCTTTTAATATTAATTATGATTTAATGATTTAAGTTAAAAGAATATATCTAATCTAAAATAAAATATTTATAAAAGATTAAATTTATATTACTTTTAGTTTTATTGTTATTAATGTCGGCTTATTTACGAAGACTTTAATTAATTATATTTAGAGTATTTTAATTAAGGTAGGTTATTAATTATGATTATGATTAATAATAATATTTATTTATGAATGCTTTTAATTATCAATTATGTTTTTTTAATAAGGGTTTCCAAGAATTACTTAGCTTTAGACCATCATCTCTATTCATTGTGTTGGATGATTTCTCAATTTCAATGGCCTCTTTCACCCTTCTTTTTAAATAATGGTCCTCTTTATGAATTAATTTTGCATGTTCCATGCAAATGTAGTGTGAGGAGGAGCATGCATGCTTTGCTAGCACTGATTTTTCCAACCTTTTCCTTGCAATATCATTTATGTGCTCTTTTAACCTTATGCCCATAGATCTCCCTGTTTCACCTATATATACTTTCCCACATGAACATGGAATAGAGTATACTCCATTGTGTTGTTTCAGATCAATTAAATCTTTGGCAGAATCAAGCATTTTTTAAATGGTGTTTGGGGGAGTGAATGCAACCGTCATGTTATGTTTGGTGAGAATTTTATCAATTTTCTCAATTGTTCCTTTTATATAGGATAAGGAGATTTTAGGGTTTTCAAGAGAATTTTTTCATTGAATTTTGGTTGTGGATTGTTTAATGATTTTTTGGATAATGTTTTTTTGATAACCATTGTTTTTAAAAACTTTGAACAAATAGTTAACTTCTTCCTCTAAGTGTTCAAGGTTAGAGATTCTAGAAGCTCTAGTAGCTAGGTTATTGATGACGCTCCATTTTGTTTTGGATGGTGGTGGAAATTTGAGTGAAGATATTTGTCGGCGTGAGTTTATTTTCTGAAGACTTGGTGGCTCAGTATACCATTTTTCTATAGAGACTTGTTGACGGTGCTGGACCCGCCAACATGTAAGGGGATCTCCCCGGTAAGAAGTCCTAATTAGACCTCAGACTGTTTGGTGTAGGAGTCCTAGCAATGGGTCGTATGGTAATGCCTTGATCGCGATTTCGCACAGAGGCAAGTAAGATGTCTCTGTTGGTAGCAAGGGTGTGACAATTGCAACAAGCCAAGGAAGGTGCATGAGAGGTTCAAACACACGGGGGTTGAGATGAGTGCACCCGTTGGAAACCTATGATAACGTGGAGTTAAGAAGGGAACACACGAGAAAAGATGCATCACAACATGGAAGGAAAGTTAGCTAGCAATCCAAAGTGATGGTTAAACCAACAACACGTTTTAGAAAGATTCATACATACATACACAGAAAAGTCCATGCATGCATAAACAAACAAATACATATATCATTTAGAGTAAACCAGATAGCATAGAATACAATACACATATACATGAAATGTGTTGGCTACGTTATATTAATAAGTGTAAGTTCCAGTCATACAATACATCCATGTCTAACCACTAGTTCCGACAACGAAATGTTACAGCCAAAATCTTCTGCTCCTCCAAAGAGATATACTAGCTTTGCGAAGTGAAGAAGCCAAGGCTCGTTACAATATTGTCCAAGCTCTCTCTAAGATAGTCCTATGGGAATCTTGGCTAACCAAAAGCCTTTACAATGAGTTATGAGGTTCTATTTATAACAAAGGGTGGGGTGACCCTTGACATTCCCCTTTGTGACAGTTCATTTACCCTCATGACTCTTCATCTACTCTATGACTGTTACATCCAACTATTGACACTTGAACTTCCACTTGACAAGATGTTACATTACAATGCACATGTGCCCATGTGAGACAAAATGGCTTGAGCAAGCCATATAAGACATCACTGACACTCGGTTCGTTGTGTTGAGACCAACTATTTGACATGCTTGTGATGGTGACGATGAGCTAATGCTAAGCTTGGTCGTCCATGATGGTGTGCATGTGCTCCATGGTGACATCTTGTTGAAGCGAACTCTTGCCTCTGTTGCATCCTAGTGCATTGGTATGGCTCCTGCATCCAACTCGTCTGCTAGCATGCACATTTTCTTCTTGGGTGCGACTGAACCGGCAACACACTGATGCATAGTGTGTGTTGGTGGTCATGCGCATCAACTGTCAACCGCATGTTTAGCTCTAGTCGAACTTGCTTCTTGTGTTTGCCTCAGTGAGTGTGCCAAATGGGTTAGATCGCATGCATGCGCACAATGACATGCATGCTGCTGAATTCCCTTGCATGCGATCAACAACACCACTCACCATGTCTCCTTTGCGCTAGTTGCCGGGATGGATCTATCACTTGTACGAGCACAATTTCCTCTGTCTATGCATGTTGCGCCCCCTGTTGTACTTCTTTTTGCTGCAACTCATTCTCTCCTCTATGCAGCTCCTGTTCTTCCTTGAGTCGTTGCTTCATCACATGCAACTCCTTCTCTGTTGTTTTCTCTGCTCTCGCGCGATGGCCTTGTCGCATTGTCACCTCGTAGCCTCAATCTCCAAAGTTGCTTTCGTCACAAGTGGATTTTCTCGAGCTTGCAACTTTGTTCCGCCTCTGTGTTGTCAACAACCTTCCTCTTGCATTCGCTGCATGCAGGTGTGCTGCCTTCTGCTGTTGCTGATGGTGTTGCTCGCTATGATGTTGATCGTTGTGATGTTGTTGCCATCTTATCTTGATGTCCTTGTCTACGAACAACTTGATGTCTTCATAGGTAGGCAAACTCATAGACACTTGCTTAGATGTAACCCACATTGTGCTCTCAACGGTGTCTTTTGAATCTGCGCTCTTGAAGGCCATTGTACTTGTGTTGCTGAGAGGCAGATGAACACCTGTGATACCTAGAGACATGGCAACACTCATGGCAAGCAATCTGTCAGTCGAAAACCAAAACGAACTTGAGAACTGACTTGCAACATACCTGTGTGACTAATCATGAAGGTTGTGCAATTTCCGCCGGGAGGTCGGGAGACTGACTGCCAAAACTACACAAGGCACAGTCCGGGCTATCAAGAGGCTGACTAACTGTTGGAACTGCGCAATGCACAGTCTAGCCTAGCCTGTTGATGACGCAAACTACATAATGCGCAATTTCAGTTAGCAGTGACATGCAACCAGCAAACTGCATTGCGTAGTTTCTAGGTCCAGCGGGACACTCCCTCCAAGAATTGCGCAATGCAAGCCTAGAGGTTAGTGTCTAGCTAGACTTGCGCAATTTCTGGAGGGAAGGCAGAGCCTTCGCTTCTGGAAATGCCAATGCTAGCTGAGCAAGACACGGTCCAGGGCAAGGCAGCCTAGTTCGGCCAACGAGCAACTAAAAACATGAGAAGTCTGAATGCATGGTGAGATGAGTACAAACGAGAGTGAATGATCATTCATGCAAATAGCAAGTGCAAGATTCAGAAAAGAGATAGCATGCATGTGTGTGAAACGAGTCACCGCAACAGCGACCGTCCATGCAAAACAATGTCATGCATGCGACAACAGTGAGATGCAAACGAAAATTGAAACAGTGCTAGTACAAGTTAGTATGCATGCAAACAAAAATTGAAACGGTGCTAATACAAGCTAGTATGCATGCAAACGACAACAAGCGCTCACTGAAATCAAGCAGACAACACTCACACAAAGCGAAACACAAAAAGCGACAAAAACACAGTGCAAGTCATGAGCAGTGAGCTTACCCCAAGACAGTTGAGTTGAATGTGCCGACGATGTTGGAAAATATTAAGGGGGGGTGAATCAGTATTAGCATTTTTAAATCTTTTCAGAGCATTAGTTAATCTTCAATTATTATTAATGTTTATGCAGTAATAACAGTAAATAAAAGAACACAGGAGGCACACAAATTTTAGGTGGAAAACCCCCTCTGGGTCAAAAACCACCGAACACTTTTCTAATAAGTTCTTTAATCTTCATCGCCAACTGAAATGAAAGAAACAACTTCCTAGAATTCTAGAAAAGAATTCTTCTCCAATTCCCACTGGAAGGATGCCCCAACACCCTGGTTTCTTCAATAATCAACTGAATGGATGCCCCAACACCCTAGACCAACCTACAACCCTGAAGTGTTCACAGGCTCCAACCTGTAGGCGACTTCATTACCTGCCTAGCACCTCCTTGCCACCCTATAATGACTGAAATGAGACAAGAGTGTGGATTCTCGTACCATGGACAATGATCCACGATACAATATGATTTACAATGATTTTGACCAAACACCTAATCACATTATGACCTACAACCCAACCATGACATCATCCCAATAGAGACTCCTATACCTCCCAACAATTATTAGAATAATGTTATTTAGTGTTTAATGCTCACTTATTAGCTGTTGATATTTTTATCATTTTAGCAGTTTCTTAGAAGAAATTGGTTGTTTCTATTTCCTAATAGAAACTTGATGTTTCTATTACTGTAAATATCTCTCTATTACTTATTGAGCTTCATTTGCTCATGTAAATCAATTCAATACATTCATTGATTATGGTATCAGATCACGGGTATTCTATTTCGAAATAATTTTTCACAGGTTGAAAAATTTCGTGCTTCATTTCGAAATTGCTCTTCTGTGGAGGATTTTTTCAGTTTTCATTTGGGACACTGATAAAAATACCTGCCTGGACACGATCGATTGTGGTTGAATTGAACGAATCAACGTGCGTAAATTAATTTAGCGTGCGTATGTTGATTTTTTTTTTCAAAGGATTCATTCTGATTCTGTTGCCGCAGATATTTTTTCGGGAATGAACGCTCTTTGCCTGAACATAGTTGATCTAGTTGCTGCATGTCGGAATAACGCGAGCTTGGCAGCTCCGTGACCTTGGTTCCTGCTCGCTGATAGATCTCTGAATTCCTTGACGTCTGGAAGGAATTTGCGACGGCAGACACAGCGATTGCTCTTTCATCAATCGTTTGGAAGGAATTTGCGACGGTAGAGACAACGTTACTTGACGAGCAGATCCACAGGCTTCGAAAGTTGCAATCGATCATTGCACGAAACACGGTAGTCTCAACCGACGATCCAAGCATCATTTCTACAGTCCGATTAATGTCGGGACGAAGAATTTCTTACATGGCCAACGTTTGAGAAATCCGCAAATTTTTTTCGCATGGAAGAATTTTTTTCACTGTGGATTCCAAGGTTATTTTGCACGTTGCTCTGCGGCTCCCTTTTTTTTGTTGTATTTAAAATTAAAGTTTCTTGGCCGAGTTCGTTGTCGTGTTCATTACACCCGGACCGAGTTTCTGGCAGTGAGTTTCCACCCACAAGTGGGTCCGAGTTCTCGTCAGAACGCCTTCTAAGAGGGCCACGCAGACTTTTAGAAATTTGGGCGTATAGGCCGAGCCTCATTTCCAGATTTGTATGGTGCGTAGTATTACTTCTTTGTAGTGTTGTGAGTTTTTTTTCAAAAGATCGTACAAATGGGCAACTATCAGGCGATGAGATATTAGTTTTGTGGCCATCGTTCACTTCCAAATTAACCAGAATTGGTGGTGCAACCTCAGAAATTCCAATTCAATGATTATTTAAAGTAAATCGTGCTTCTCAGTGTTCGATCCTGCGTGGCAGAAGCAGCATTTGGCATTTCTTTTTGTCTAAATCTCTCAGATCGATTTCTGGTTCTATTTTTACACCAGCATCTGTTAGATTCTGTCCGGATCAGTCAAATCTCCTTATTACTTTCTTGGGAAACATGCAGAAGGCTTCACTAACCAATCTAATGTTGGAAGGCAGTCATCGCTTTAATGGCACAAATTATAACATCTGGAAATAGAGAATGTTGACCATTTTTTAATATAGGCGTCTTAACCAACTCGTTTTGAACAAAGAGCTTCGTCCTAGTACAGCTGGTACTGATCAAGATAAGTTTGATGATCGAAATCGAGAGGCTGTTATGCTTCTCAAACTCTCTGTGACTGATGATCAGTTACCGCAGATTCATTCCGGCAAGACAGCTGTAGAAATCTTGCAACATTCGAAGTAATTGCACGAGACATCCGACAAGAGCAGAGCTTTCTTTCTCAAGAATCAGTTGTTCTCCATCATGATGGACGAACATATGTCTTTGCAGGAACATCTTAACAAGATTAAAGACATTCAAGATCAGCTTGAAGCCATTGGTCGGACCATGGAGGAAGAAGATATGGTAGTCATCACTCTAAAAAGTCTACCACAATCTTATGAGCACTTCATAGAAACACTCAACATTACTTCCACTAATGTTGATCTGAAGTTTCCAGAGTTATGCACCAAACTCATGCAGCGTGATCATTGGAAACAACAGTTTGGTAGTGGTGCTTCATCAGTCTCCTCAGAAAATGCTTTTGCTGCCAAATATTAGTCCTCTTAGTCTTTTCAGCAGAGAGGTTCTTCTCAACCTTTTGATCTCGCTAAAAAGAAAAATGTGCAGTGTAATTACTGTCACAAGTTCGGTCATATGAAGAAAGATTGCTGACAGAGGATTGCTTCTGAGCAGAAGAAACAGGGAGGGTCCCATCAGACAACAAATTTTGCAGAACATTCCGAGGAAACAGAATCTGCCTTTTATGCCTTTATGGCTAAAAGGTCTTCACGTCATGTCCTGTCTTCTGCCTGGTACATTGACTCTGGTGCATCATGCCATTTCTCTCACCAGCGTGACTGGTTTATTGACTTCTCATCTTTCAGTGATTCTGTGGTATTCGGCAGAGGTGAAATTGTTGGCAGAGGTACAATTCAGATCCAGTCTGGTGGGCGCACACTCATCTTCCTGAATGTGTACTATGTTCTTGGTATGGAAATTAATTTGTCGTCTGTCAACCATATTATGAGGAACTCTCCTCAGCTTGATGTAGTGTTCACAAGTGCTCCATTATCGACAGGGAGACTAGTTTTACGGTTGCTGTTGGCCTAGAAGATCATGGTCTATACAGGCTTCTTGACACTGGTGATTCTCTAGAAGTGGATCTAGTAGCTTGTGTTTCTCCCATCAGCACTCTGTGGCATCAACGATATGGGCATCTAAACATGCAGTATCTCTCTCAGCTCTCTCGGTAAGGACTTGTGTCAGGGTTACCTAATATTCAGACTCAACAGTTGGGAGTATGCGGCACCTGTCAAGCTGGCAAGCAACATCAATCTTCATTCAAGGATGGAGAATCTTGGCGCGCATCTAAGGTACTCCAGTTAATTCATGCTGATATTTGTGGTCCTATGAATACATCTTCTATTACTGGTTGCAAATATTTTTTGCTTATTGTAGATGATTTCAGTAGAAAGATGTGGGTGTATTTTCTAAAAAATAAATCTGATGTATTTAGTATCTTTCAGAAGTTTAAATCCTTAGTTGAAAAAGAGTCTGGCTGTAATATCATAACTCTTAGGACAGATAACGGGGGGGAATTTTGTTCTTTTGCTTTCTCCAACTTCTGTGATACTCATGGCATCAAACGCTAGTTAACTACACCCTACACTCCTCAGCAGAACAGTGTTGTCGAAAGTCGCAACCGTACAGTTGTTGAAATGGCTCATTCCATGCTACAACACAGGGGTGTTCCGAACAAATTCTGGGCTGAAGTAATCTTTACTGTTGTCTATCTTCTTAACCGATCACCTACTCAAGCTGTTAAGAGGAAGACTCCCGAAGAGGTTTGGTCTGGCCGTAAGCCTAAGATCAGTCACCTCAAAGTATTTGGCTCGATTGCATATGTTTGGATTCTAGCTACTAAGCGCTCTAAGTTGAGTTCCAAAAGCCAGAAACTTATGATGACAAGGTATAGTGATCATCACAAGGCCTATAAGCTGATAGATATAGTCACTGGTCGTCTTAGCTTCAGTCGGGATGTAGTATTTGATGAAGCAGAGGATTCTTTCAGTGTCCTCCTTCTGAGTAGTGTTCTGAGGATCAGCGTCACAACATTCTTCTTCCAGTAGGTCCACCTGATGGGAGGGATGATGCAGCATCAGTATTTGATGATACACTACCTGAGCTTCGTCCGGAAAATAACCCTCCTCTTGCTACTCCTATTGTTCCTGAGCCTTCTCCACCTCCCCCTGATATTAGTTCCTCTACTCTCCGGCCTAAATGGTGGGCTAAAACCATTGGTGATCTCCGGGATAATGAGCTCCTTGAAGGTAGAACTTCTAGACATAAGAGCAAACAACAATCTATAGTAAATTGCTCTTATGGCTAACCTGCACTGTGTTTTTGAGCCTCAAACCTATTCAGAGGCTAAAGGTACATCTGAGTGGGAACAAGCTATGGAAGCTGAATTCCAGAGTCTTCAGAAGAATCACACTTGGATCCTTTCTGATCTTCCTACAGGGAAAAAACCCATTAGCTGCAAATGGGTGTATAAAGTGAAATACAAAGCTGACGAAACCCTAGACAAGTATAAAGCTCGTCTTGTTGCTCGAGGGTTCTCACAGAAGGAAGGCATCGACTATGAGGAGACCTTTGCTCTTATAGCCAAGATGAGTACCATATGGCTTGTCCTTGCCTTAGCAACTCAGTTCAATTGGAAAGTTCATCAAATGGATGTAAAGAGTGCTTTCCTAAATGGTGACTTACAGGAAGAAGTCTACATGACGTAGCCTCTAGGATTCAAGGTTGCCGGTCAAGAACAGAAAGTGTGTAGATTAGTTAAAGCACTCTATGGATTGAAACAAGCTCCTCGGGCTTGGTACATGAAAATTGATCAGTACCTGACAGATCATGGCTTTCAGCGAAGCCCATCTGATGCAAACCTGTATATCAAGCATATTGGTGATGATATTTTGTTTGTGGTTGTCTATGTGGATGACCTTATCATTACTGGCAGCTCTGCACATTTGATCCATGGGAGCAAACAAGTCTTATGCAGCACCTTTTTGATATGACAGATTTGGGACTTCTTCATTACTGTTTGGGGGTTGAAGTCTGGCAGACTGAGAACAACATCTTTCTCTCTCAGTCCAAGTATGCCAAAAATCTTGTGGACAGGTTCAGAATGCAGGATTGCAAACCGGCCACAACTCCTATGGAACCAAGGCTCAAACTTTTAGCTCAGTCATCCTCCCCTCTTGTGGATGAAACTTTATTCAAGCAATTAGTGGGCAGCCTCATCTACCTTACTGCCACTAGACCTGACATCAGTTTTGCAGTGAGCTACATTTCCCACTTCATGTCAGCTCCTAAGGCTGATCATTGGATAGCAGCAAAGCGTGTGTTGCGTTATGTGCGTGGCACTCCTGATTATGGACTTCTGTACACTCGAAGTTCTGATCCTATACTCAGTGGTTACACAGATTCTGCCTGGGCATGTTTGGTTGATGACCGTAAATCTACAGCTGGGTATGTGTTGAGTCTAGGATCCGGTGTTGTCACCTGGACTAGTAAGAAGCAGCAGCCAGTGGCTCTCTCCTCAACAGAAGCAAAGTATCAGGGAGCAATTAAGGCATCTTTTGAGGCAGTTTGGCCTCGACGTATGCTTGTGGATATGTATGTTTCCCAGACAGGTCCTACTCCCTTGTTCTGTGATAATCAAGGAGTGCTCAAACTTGCCAAGAATCCTGTATTTCATGAACGAACAAAGCATGTGGAAACCCATTGCCACTACATTCACCAGCTTGTTGAAGACGGATCCGTTCAGTTGCGATATGTTCCCACAATGGAACATCCCGCAGACATCTTCACCAAGCCTCTTGGTCCTGATAATCTTGTCAAATTCACGGGGTCTATCGGTGTTGTAAATAGATTGAGCTTTAAGGGAGGGTATTAGAATAATTCTATTTAGTGTTTAATGCTCATTCTTATTAGTTGTTGTTATTTTTCAGTTTCTTAGAAGAAACTGGATGTTTCTATTTCCTAATAGAAACTTGATGTTTCTATTACTGTAAATATCTCTGTATTACTTATTGAGCTTCACTTGCTCATGTAAATCAATTCAATACATTCATTGATTAACAATGCCTTTTCGACTGCAGATTGATTCTTTTACAATAATGACTCTTCTAATGATGACACTTTTACAAATGACTCTTTTACAACTTTACAATGTTGACTCTTGGCCTTGACACTTCTTCACAATATATGGATGGTTGTCATGTCTTTAAAGGATGTCCCGCTGCAATGCTTCCTTTGATTTGATACTTCAACTCTTGAATGCTCGCTTGACACTGTCCTTGAATCTTCTTCTACCTGCATGCAAATTGCCCAACGAAACCCAATCTCAAAAAGAAAAACAAAATACCCTTCAACTTACCTCTGCCTACAAAACACATGTAAGTGCATAATAATGAATAAATACAAATTAAAATTACAATGCGTACTTGAAATGCTCTTGTCACTTTTGTTGTTGACTTTTTGCAGCAGTAGACAAAGACTCCCACTCTTGATATAGGCCTGGACTTTATGCAAGACTATATCCAACACTGACCTAAAGTTATATACAATAGAAACTGGTGACAGACCCTAGACATGTGATGAACCAAGTTCTAAGTACAACAATAGGGACCATTCTATCAACTATGACAAGACAAGTAACATGAACTTACAACATCATATAGATTTAGCAGACTTGGTGTAGCATTGAATGTGCAGTATCAAGAATAGGACATTCGAAATGTGGTATCAAAACTAACTGTGACATATAGAGACATAGAGATATAACTGAGACCCTTTATATACTTACGTTGTCCTGCAAAAACATATGTCAGATATGATACTAAAAATTCAAATGTAAATACTTAATCATACATACCTTGTTGTAGGAGACTTACCCTTGATTGTTGATGTGTGGTCCTTACTGCAGTGATCCTTGAATGCATGTTTTTTCTTGCCTTCTAGGAGCTCGATATTGAATATGTTGTATCTATGTAATTTTGGATCTCCAGGGTCTGAAATTTCATCCTGTGGTAGCCCTCTGAGTCCTCTTTGCAACCCCATAGGTCTGATCAAGATTGGATTCTTCAAGAAAGAGTTATGCCCAATCTCCCACGATGACTTGATTATAGCCTAGTTAAGTAGAGCAAACTTGTACGAAGTGCCACGTGTAATTGTTGCGACCTTCAGCTCTAAAAATTCTACTCAACAAATTATTTACGAAATTTATATCCAATGCTCAGAGAGAAAGTTATGGCGATTTTCCCAACGTCACCTGTTTGACATGGAATTCGGGAGCCTGCGAAACCCTAACTTCCTCAGATCACATCTCTGAAGATATAGCGAACTAAGATCTGAAATTCGGTCACGAGGTTCTTCAAGATTTCAGCTCAAATGGGTTTTAATTTCATATTTTGAAGCTTTGCAGAAAAAAAGTTATAGTGACAATTCCACAAAATCCCCACAAGAGGAGGATATGAGGGTCATTATTTATATGAATGTCTTGAGTTGAGAGGGTCCTCAACAAGTGAACATTGGAGGGATTTTAGGAGAAAAAAAATATTATTAACTATTGACTATTCAATGACCATAACCAATTATGGGTGCCATACCACAACCCCATAGGGTTTTAGCCCACTAACTGGGGTTACTAACTTCAAACGCAAATAACTTTCAAACCGTGAAGCACTGGGAGGCGTACCATATATCAACGGAAACAGCTCGACGAGTAGAATCCATCGAGAAGATATTTGACACAAAATAATATTAGTTGTCAAGACAAAATGCGCTTGTAATTTTGGGGTAGGCCCTGGTGCTGCTTGGGTTGATATCATTGACAACCATTGATCAACAATCTCCCCCTTTGGCATTGATGGCAACACAAGTACTCCCCCTGCAATCATGACACCTCTTCCTACTGCCTTCTCTCCCCCTTTTTCATCAATGGCAAAGGGTAACTCCCCCCTGACAAACAGGAATCCTGCGGACTTGTACACACCTCTACTCCCCCTTTCTACTCGAGTAGATAAGAGAAAGAGTCTAATGAAAACTTGGGAGAATCCCAAGCTTTTGGCGAAGATACTCAAATGCTTCACGAGGTAATGGTTTGGTAAAGATGTCAGCAATTTGTTCCTTTGTGCCAACATATTCAAGCTTGATATTCCTTTCACCGACCTGTTGTCTAACGAAATGATATTTAATTGGAATGTGCTTTGTTTTGGAATGCATCACAGGATTCTCAAAGATACTGATGGCATTGGTGTTATCGCAAAAGATGGGAATAGGCTCATCAAACTTGACTTGAAGATCTTGCAAAGTTTGCTTCATCCAGAGAACTTGTGTACAACAAGTTGCTGCCACGATATATTCTGCTTCTGCTGTGGATAACGAGATTGAAGACTGCTTTTTACTTAACCATGAAACAAGACAACCACCTAGATAGAAATCTGCTCCACTAGTACTTTTACGATCATCAACAATTCATGCCCAATCTGCATCTATATAAGCTTGGATAACCAGATCATTTCCTTTGGGATACCATAGACCATATTCTATTGTGCCCTTAAGATATCAAAGAATTCTTTTGACGGCAATAATATGAGATTCTTTTAGTGCTGCTTGGAATCTTGCTACTTGTCCAACTGCCTACATCACATTAGACCGGGAGGCTGTCACATATAGGAGACTACCAATCATGGATCTATACAACCTTTGGTCCACATCCTTTGACTAATCTTCTAATCTTAACTTGCAACCTATTATCATGGGGGTAAGGACTGGCTTGCAATCTTCCATCTATAATTTTTTGAGCATTTCCTTGATATACTTGGTTTGATATATGAATATTCCTTTATCCTGCTGATAAATTTGAAGCCCCAAAAAGTATGTCAGCTCGCCAAGCATAGACATTTCAAACTTACTTTGCATTTTTGTGGCAAAGTCTTTACTTAATTTGTCTTCATTGCTTCCAAAGATTATATCATCCACATATACCTCGATAATCGCTAGGTTATCTTGATCCACTTTCACATAGAGATTGTTGTCAGCGCTTCCTTTCTTGAATCCATGTTGATGTAGATACCTATCAAGACGATCATACCAAGCCCTAGGAGCTTGCTTGAGACCATATAGTGCCTTCTTTAATCTGCAAATGTAGTTTTCTTTGTCAGTGAGCAGAAAACCTTCGGGTTATTCAATGTAAACTTCTTCCAATTCACCATTTAGAAAGGCTAACTTAACATTCATTTGGTAGACCTTGATTTTTCTCGAGCTTGCATAAGCGAGAAACATCCTGATAGCTTCCATTCTGGCAACGAGAGCAAATGTTTCTTCAAAATCGATTCCTTCAACTTGTGCATATCCTTTGCAGACTAATATTTCTTTATCCCTGGTAACCTGTTCGTCCTCATTAATTTGTTTCTAAAGACCCATTTAATTCCAATAACATTTTTATCCTTTTGTCGTGGAACCAATTCCCAAGTTTCGTTCTTCTCAATTTGATCCAGTTCTTCATTCATAGCTACTATCTAGTGTTCATTTTGACTAGCTTCCTCAAAATTGCTAGGATCAAAAGTCACTAAAAGGGAAAGATGGGCTTGTTGTGATGAACAAAGCTGTCAACTTCTTTTGGTTCCAATTCCTTCATTTATGTTGTCGATGATCTGATTTGACAGATGATTCTTTTGATACCATTCTTTTGAACCTTTTGGAGAAATTTCTTGTACATCCTGTTGATCATTTCTTATTTCTTCTTGGTTGACTAGTGTTTCCTTATTTGATTGGTCTTGTTCTAGAGCTTCCTCTTCATCCTTCACAGATTCTACCTCAAGCCCCTCAGATTTGTTTGAAGAGACGATCGTATTTTTATCCTTTAGAACACAATCTTCGTCAAAAGTAACATTTATAATTTCAACTATTTGTTTTTGCCTTAGGTCGTAGCACCTATAAGCCTTTCTTTTGCGCGAATAACCAACGAAAATACCTTCGTCAACACAGGAATCGAACTTGCCCAATTTTTCGTCTTCTCTTTTGATGTAGCATTTACTTCCAAATATTTTGAAGTATTGGGCATTAGCTGGTCTTCCTTTCCATAGTTCATACGGAGTCATGTTACAATTGTTCTTGAGTAGGCCTCTGTTTATAATGAATACAACAGTATCAATTGCTTGGACCCAGAATTTATCGTCTAAGTTTGAGTCTTTTAACATGGTTCTAGCCATTTCCTATACGATTCGGTTTTTTATTTTAGCGACTCCATTCTAATGTGATGCTCTGGTTGTTGAGAATTGCCTTTTTATTCCATGTTCATCACAATATTGCTGAAATGCTTTGGAGATGAATTCTCTGCCATTATCAGAGCTTAGAAATTTGATCTTCAAATCGGTTTCATTTTCAACCAATTCCTTGTAGATTTTGAAAAATTCGAATGCCTCAGACTTTTACTTAAGAAAACTGAAGGCTATCATTCTGCTGTAATCATCTATCATTAACATAAAGTATAATTCATCGTCTAAACCTTTTGTTCTCATAGGACCACATAGATTAGTATGTATTAATTCCAATGGACGTGACACAAAATGTTCCTTTGTCTTCAACTAGACTTTTGTCTGTTTGTTGTGCCGACAATATTCACATATCGTATTGGTAGGTTTTGAGATTTTCAGTGTTTCTCTAACTGCTTCCTTTTTGTTGATCTTCACCAAATTGTCGAAATTTATATGTCCCATTCATTTGTGCCATAACCAACTCTCGTCTTCTTTTGCCAAGAAACACACTCCAGGTGTCTCATCCAAAATATATATGTCGTTTGGAGTTCTGCTTGCTGTAGCCACAATTTTACCAAACTTGCCTTTCTGGATTTCACATTTCTTCGATTTGAATAACATCGTGTGTCCTTGATTCCACATCTGTCCAACAATGAGCAGATTGTGATTCATATTTTCAACCAACAACACATCCTTTGTTAATGCATCCTTGCTTCCAATAGTGATCGTACCTTCTCCTATGACGTTTGAAGACCCGTCATTTCCAAAAGACATTGCTCCATCCTTCTTTTCTTTCAAGGATATGAATGTATTTCAATCTCCAGTCATATGCGTTGAGAAACCACTGTCAACATATCATATGTTTATGTTACTTTGAGCCTTGAGAGCAAGAGCACACCTTTCAATCTTCCTTTTCCATACTTGTTCATTCTAGTTTTGTGAGAATTCCTTTGAAGAACTTCCAAGTCTACAATTTTTGGTCAAGTGCCCAAAATTGTTAGATTTGTAACATTCGACATCATCTCTCAAATGATCAAATTTGTTGATATTCTGCTGAGTTTTGGAATATCCATTTCTGAGAGATCTCCTGGAATTATATTCATTCCAAATATACATGCCAAATTCTAAAGCTCTATGTCCAAACCTTCCACATGAATAACAATGACCATAAAAGATAGGTTGATACTTGGGAGGAAATATTCTTCGAGGAATTGTTTTCTAAGGTTCTTTCTATGAATCTTGATCTCTCAATCTAGCTGGGAGATCTACCTGCTTGGTAGATTTTGCATATCCATCTTCTTTAGTTGTCATAAAAGGATTTGACTCCTTTTTGAATTTTTCTTTTTAACCAAGACCAGTCTTGTCGCTGCATGATTGTTGGTTGTTGATGAGTTCATCCAAAGTCTTTGAGATGTTGCATAGTTTTGAAGAGTTTTTCCATTTTTTACTTCCTTTTGTAAAGAAACGATTTCAGCTTCCAATTCTTCTCTTTCCTTTAATTCTTTCCTGAGCGATTCTTCAATTCATTTGTATTCTTCAACCTTGATTTTAAGATTTAGGACCTGTTCCCTTTCTGTCTTTAATTCATCTTCAAGAGTGTTGACGTGCTTCTTCTCGGCCTTGAGCTCTTTGATAACCCTGATCACTTCGTTTTGAAATTCAACCTTAGTCATTTCTTCTTCTTCGTCTCCTTCATCAGGTGGCTCTTGCTTATTGTGTTTGGCCATAAACAATACTCTTCCATTGAATTCTTCTTTGTTATCACTGTCTTCTTCAAATGAGGAGATATCTTCTTTGCAGAAGAAACTTTTCTTAAACCATTTCTTCTTACCTTGCTTGTTGAACTTCCTGGGACTTTTATTTCCTTTTATAACCTCATTTTTGTGAGGACATTTGGCTGCAAAATGCCCAACCTCACCACAATCAAAACATATTAATGGAATTTTACCTTTAAATTTTCCCGTACCTATTCTCATTTTCCGCGAGAAATAGGCAAACTCTTTATCTAAGAATTCTTCTTCATCTTCTTCCTTTTCCTCATCCTTACAATTGCAAGTTTTTGATTTCGGAGTCTGCTTGTCCTTACTATTCTTCTTGGATGCGGCAAATGTTGTTTCTAAGTGAGATGTGTCATCCTCTTCTTCAATCCTCATTTCATATGTCATAAGAATTCCATGCAATTAATCTATGCTAAGATTGGTCATATTCGATCTATCTTCCAAGACAGATACCTTAGGGTTAAATCTTGTCGGCAAGGTTCTGGGGATCTTTCGGACAACAATTTTTGTTTCAACAGGTTATCCCAAACCTTCCAATGTATTTGTTGTTTCATCAACACGCTGAAAGTATGCAACAATATCTTCATCTTCCCTCATTTTGAGTTGCTCAAATTTTGCCCTGAAAATTTGAAGTTTTGCTTCTTTCACCTTTGAGTCACCTGCATATATATTTTCAAGCTTGCCCCATACCTCTTTAGCAGTGTTGCAACTCAATACCTTAAGATAAGCAGATTCGATAAGCTCACTGATAATAAGATCCTTAGCCTTTGCATCATATACCATATTTTTCTTACCTTGTTCATCTTGGGTCGGTGTGAAGCCTTTGTCAATGATTTCCCCTACTTCATATCCTTGCGCCAGCAAATGAACCTGCATTCTTCCACTCCAAAGTGCATAGTTATTTCCATTGAACAAAGGAACTCTATTCTTAGTATACTCCATGATCTCCTTCCAGTTGTTAGATTGTTATTGAAGGAACCAAGCTTTGATACCAATTGTTGGAAAATACTGCGACGGGGGGGTGGGGGAGGGGTGAATCAATATTCCTTAGCAATTAGCACTTTTAAATATTTTCAGAGCATTAGTTAATCTTCAATTACTATTAATGTTTATGTAATAATAACAGTAAATAAAAGAATACAGGAGGCACAAACAATTTAGGTGGAAAACCCCCTCCAAGTCAAAAACCACCGAACGCTTTTCTAATAAATTCTTTAATCTTCAACCCCAACTCAAAGCAACAACTTCCTAGAATTCTATAAAAGAATTCTTTTCTAGTTCCCACTGGAAGGATGCCCCAATGCCTTGGTTTCTTTAGTAATCAATTGAATGGATGCCCCAACACCCTAGACCAACCTACCACCTTGAAGTGTTCACAGGATCCAACCTGTAGGCGACTTCATGCACCTACCTATCACCTCTCTGCGACCCTATAATGACTAAAATGAGACAAGAGTGTGGATTCCCGTACCAGGGACAATGATCCACGATACAATATGATTTACAATGATTTTGACCGAACACCCAATCACACTATGACCTGCAACCCAACCATGACGTCATCTCAACAAAGACTCCTATATCTCCCAACAATGCATTTTCGACTCTAGGCAGATTGATTCTTTTACAATAATGACTCTTCCAATGATGAAACTTTTACAAATGACTCTTTTAGAACTTTACAATGATGACTTTTGGCCTTGACGCTTCTTCACAATATACAGATGGCTGTCATGTCTTTAAAGGATGTCTCGCTGCAATGCTTCCTTTGATTTGATACTTCAGCTCTTGAATGCTCACTTGATGTTGTCCTTGAATCCTCTTCTACCTGCATGCAAATTTGCCTAGCGAAACCCAATCTCAAAAAAAAAAAAATACCCTTCAACTTACCTCTCCCTGCAAAACATGTAAGTGCATAATAATGAATAAATACAACTTAAAATTACAATGCATACTTCAAATGTTCTTGTCACTTTTGTTGTTGACTTTTTGCAGTGGTAGACCTAAAGATATATACAATAGAAACTAATGACATACCCTAGACTTATGATGAACCAAGTTCTAAGTACAACAACAGAGACCATTCTATCAACTATGACAAGGCAAGTAACATGAACATACAAGATCATATAGATTTAGCAGACTTGGTGTAGCATCAAATGTGTAGTATCAAGAATAGGACATCTGAAATGTGGTGTCAAAACTAATTGTGACATATAGAGACATAGAGACATAACCGAGATCTTGTATATACTTACGTTGTCCTGCAAAAACATATGTCAGAGATGATACTAAAAGTTCAAATGTAAACACTTAATCATACATACCTTGCTATAGGAGACTTACCCTTGACTATTGATGTGCGGTCCTTATTGCAATGATCCTTGAATGCATGATTTTTCTTGCCTTCTAGGAGCCCGATATTTGATCTGTTGTATCTATGTAATTTTGAATGTCTAGGGTCTGAAATTTCGCCCTGTGGTAGCCCTCTGAGCCCTGTTTGCAACCCCATAGGTCTGATCAAGATTGGATTCTTCAAGAAAGAGTTATGCCTAATCTCCCACGATGACCTGATTATAGCCTAGTTCATTAGAGCGAACTCATACGAAGTGCCACGTGTCACTTTTGCAACCTTCAGACCTAAAAATGCTACTCAACAAAACTACAGTATATCCTCCTTATGTGACTATATACAAAATTTGAATCCAATGCTCAGAGAGAAAGTTATGACGATTTTCCCAACGTCAGCTCTTTGACATGGAATTCGGGAGTGATGCAACCCTAAGGCTGCTACACCTTCACACCTTATCGGGACTATTTCACCCTTATAAACCCTTAACTTTCATGCCCACATATATATATCAGAAGCATTAATTTGGCATTTTTCTTTTAACAACAGGACCACTTAAGCTATCGAGCCCTTTAAACTATCAGGATCATTTCAATATGCATTTAACCTTAAAAGCCCCACTTTTACCATCCTTTACCTCGATAGTATGTATTTTCCTTTTAGCATTAGAATGCCTTTGAAAAATGCCCAAAAAACCCAAATCACCCTGTGGATCACCCTTTTAACTATATCCGAATGTTTTCCCTTTTATCCGAAATATATTGAAAACTACACAAAACATTGATATTTACCACTTTTACATTGGCGCGCCTATCATATGCGAAATTCAACGCACCGAGCTTTGGCGACCGTTGATGTGGAGCTATGAGATTTGACGGTCCAGATCAACTCGCCTTATCGACCATCGGCAGTTGCAAGATCTGCACTATCGACGCTTCCCTTTGGTAGAGGTCCGATGCGATTATCGCTAATCGCTATCGGCGATTGACACTACTTAACACTTCACCGCTTCCGCTCCCGAACGCCGATGCGATATGTCGGCAATCGCAAATCGCAAAGGTTTGGGGACAGGCCTTTGACATATGCCGATCCGCTTTTGCGATGCGATAATAAGTCCGGACCCGATAAGTCCCAAAACTCCCGTTTGTAATATTTCAAGTCCGGCTTTTCGGATCCGCTAAGTGTTTTGCGTGATTTCTCTGTGTAAATGGGATTTCTGCTTGCAGACTCAAACTATACCAAATTCGTCTTAAACACAGGGTTTTCTACTGCAAAGTATGGGAATAGAACTTAATATGATTCAACTCCGTATACACATAAAACACATGCATGCATAATTCGATTTCCGTAGATTTGATAAGGAAATTACACAGATAGCATCATTTATTCACGATTTAACAAGATTACAGAGTCTCGGCCTTGGCTTGATTATAACAAAGAAATACCTCCGTCTCATATGTTATCCACACGCAATCTGCTCTCGCTCTGCTCAGTCCTCCCTCAATCCTCTTTGGCCTGATTCTACAAATTAGTGGCCTTTTTTCCTAATCTGCTCATAGGCTTACGATTCCCCTGTGAATCCTCTCTCTCTCTCCTCCTTTTAGAAAACAAAGGAAATTACATATATGTCATATCTAACAGTTTCCTTCCACAAATGACGGAATTCACTATATATTTAGAAATCAAATCCTATTATAATCTAAAGAATTCTAACTACTTGGCTTGAACTCCACACAGGGAGGATCACTTGCCACTTATTTCCTAATTCAGTTTAGAATTAGACAATTATTAAATACTTACATACTTTGCAATTAATAAAATTAACAACCAAGTCGTCCTCCAAACTTTCATTAGCCACAACATGAGACCACTCCATCACATTGTTGGTTAGGCCTAGATGCTCCTGCATCAGGGAGCCTGCAAAACCCTAACTTCCTCAAATCATATCTCTGAAAATATAGCGAACCAAGATCTGAAATTCAGTCACAAGGCTCATCAAGATTTTGGCTCAAATGGGTTTTAATTTTAGACTCTGAAGCTTCATAGAAAAATAGTTATAGCGACAATTCCACAAAATCCCTACAAGAGGAGGATATGAGGGTCATTATTTATATGAATGTCTTGAGTTGATAGGGTCCTCAACAAGTGAACATTGGAGGGAATTTAGGAGCAAAAAAATTATTAACTATTGACTATTCAATGACCACAACCAATTATGAGTGCCATGCCACAACCCCATAGGGTTTTAGCCCACTAACTGGGGTTACTAACTTCAAACACAAATAACTCTCAAACCATGAAAAACTGGGAGGTGTACCATATATCAACGGAAGCATCTCGACGAGTAGAATCCATCAGAAGATCTTTGACGCAAAATAATATGAGTTGTCAAGTCAAAATTCCCTTGAAAGATCAGGGTAGTCCCTTGTGCTGCTTGGGTTGACATCAATGACAACCACTGATCAACACACGACTCCTAGATGCAATGTGGGATGCCGAGCTGTAACGTCAATGTGAGGAATGAGCTCTGCAGCGTCCAGTTTATGAGTTTTGATAAGATCGAGGTTGTGACGTGCATGCCACAAATCTAGGAAAAGCGACACTTGGCGGGAGGTTTATGAGATGATCCTTGCATGTAACCTCTAGCTGCTAAAAATAGATCCATGAATCAAGGGATGCCTTTGCATGTTGCCTTGGGAGGAGCAGCCCATGCATGAAAATCAATTTTGCTCGGTCCCGGAGGGAACCGGTCAACTCAACTGCACATGCAACAGTTTGCTCAACTGGGAGGAAAAAATGTGCATTTCTGGGAGGGAGATGGGCTAGCTGCCCAGAGGGATTGCACAATTTTTAAGCAGAGCAACTGACTTCTGCCCAAAATTGCGCAATTTCTGGGCTGGGCAGCTCTGCTGGGAGGAATTGCGCAATTTTCTCAGTGAACAATGACATGCAGATTTGCGCAATTCTGGAGCCCAGTAGGCTGCCAAACAGAATTGCGCAATTTCTTGAGGGAGTTGCTCAGCCTGTAGCTGGACCAATTCCGGTGAAACAACCTGCTAGGGGGATGCATCAAGCTCTCATGGACAGGCTGTCATTCTGCAAGAAAAACACTGGAGCTTGTGTACTTGGCAAAGCAATACATGTTGTTGTGAAAAGCTGGTAGGGAGGCTCCAAAACAAAGCCAAGGTAAAATTTTAGAGGGTGGTTGTTGCGCTACAATGTTAGGCCCCTATACTACTAGTGTAACCCCTTATTGTTATTAGTATAACCCCCTTATTATATTGTTGTACCCATGTAGTCCCCATATTGTTACTATTGTGCCCCATAGAAGCCCACTATTGTTATTATTGTGCCCTTACATTATTATTGTTATGTTGGCTCTGATTATATTATGACCCCTTAGACTCCTATATATAGAAAGGAGGTCTTGTCATTTGTATCATCTAAGAATTGTTCATTTGTGTAATGTAAAGGAGGTTGCCCCCCTCGAAGAGGCTTATTTCTAAGGCGTTCATCTCTCTTTTCTATCTTTTTGTGAGTTGGTTTCATAACATTTGGTATCAGAGCTTTGGATTCTAGGGTTTCGCTGCTCCAAACAGGTCATCGTGGCATTTGCGCTATAACTTTGTTTCTGCGACGTTTCAGATGCTACAAAAAAACCCATTTGGGCCGAAATCGTTCTGAACCTCGGGTCCAAATTTCAAAGATTTTCGTGCTATATTTGCGAGGATATGATCTGAGGAAGTTGACCTTTTTGCAGACTTCCAAATTACATTCCAAACAGGTGACCTGGAGAAAATAGTCATAAGAGCATCAGATTGCAATTTCGTCAGAAATTACAGAATGAGGACGAACTGTAGTTTCTTGTATACATTTTTCAGATCCAAAGGTTGAAACAGTGACACATGGCACATCGTACAAGTTCGCTCCATTGAACCAGTCTATAATCAAGTCACCGTGGGAGATTTGGCATAACTCTTCCTTGGAGAATACAATTTGGATCAGACTAGTGGCATTGGAAAGAGGATGCAGAGGGCTACTGCAGGTCGCGATTTCAGAACTGGAAGATCTGAAATTACAGAGTTACAGTCATTTCAAGATCGAGCTCCTAAAATCAAGAAAAAGCAAGATGAGGAAGTTTGATGGCAAGGATCCGATAGATTGGATACTACAGATGGAGAAATATTTTGATCTACATGGTGTACCACTGTTACAAAAGGTATGTATTGCATCTAATTATTTAAAACCGAATCAATTTTTATGGTATAAAGTGCTTTGTTCTCGTAAACCACTTGTCACGTGGTCAATTTTCACGAAGGAAATGATAGCACATTATGAAGATACAAAGAGAAACATCTTCTTTAGCCAATTGATAAATCTCAAACAAAAGTGTTCAATGGAAGAGAACATTGAGGACTTTCAAAAATTGAATATAAGGGAAAATGATATTCTAGAGAAGCAGAGGATTGATATCTCCATAGGGACTTTAAAGGATAACATTCAACATGAGGTTCGTCTTTGGGAACTTGATTCATTGGAGAAGGCATTCAGGTTGGCAAGAAAAGTGGAAAGAAAAATTATGGAAACAATGAATTCTACCCCTCACAACTATAAACATGGAAGTGTTGTTTCTCCTAGCCTTCCACAACCTACAAGGGTGACACCATGACAATTGGAAGAAAAAAGAGAAAAAGGGCTTTGTTACAATTGTGATAGCAAATGCACTAAAGGTCATAAGTGTGCTAAGAAGAAATTATTTTACATAGATTATGAAGAGGAGGAAGAAAAGGATCAAGAAACATCAAAAGAAGAGTGTATACACCAGGAACCAACCCCAGAGAAAGAAGAAATGAATCCGACCATATCTTGTAAAGCATTGGCAAGAATTACCACTCCTCAAACTCTCAAGATAAAATGACATATCAAGAAGAAAAAGGTTCAAGAAGTGAAATATCACATCAAGAAAGAAGAAATGAATCCAACCATATCTTGTGATGCATTGGCCGGAATTACCACTCCTCAAACTATCAAGATAGAAGGACATATCAAGAAGAAAAATGCTTAAGAAGTGAAAGATCACATCAAGCATCAAGAAATGAAGCCGACCATATCTTGTAAAGCATTGGAAGAAATTACCACTCTTCAAACTCTAAAGATAAAAGGACATATCAAGAAGAGAAAGGTTCAAGCAGTGAAGGATCACATTGAGCATCAACAACAATTTCTCCAACTTTTAAAGGATAATGCCACTTTCGTGCAGATCGAATGAAAAAACAAGTAGATCAACGTCGTAGTGAAAAATGTTTTGATGTAGGTGATAGGGTATTTTTACGGCTACATCTCAAGCAAGCTATTTATGAGAAGGAAATGTTAGTAATACTACATGCACTTAAGAAATGGTGACCTTACCCAATGGGAAGACATTTCAAGGTAAAATGGATCATGATAGTCTTAAATACTTTTTAGAACAAATATTATCTTTAGAAGAACAAAAAAAATGGGTCACAAATATGTTGGGTTATGACTTTGACATCATTGATAGAAAAGGGAAGCAAAATTTTGTTGCATATGCACTCTCAAGAAAGGATGAGGATGTGGCCATTGTTTTGTGCTATTTCTATTATCCAAACAGATTGGATAAATGAAATAAGGGATGAATGGAAGAAGGACGAAGAAGAGTGGCCACTCATTCAAAAGTTGCAGAAGATCCCAATTCAAACAATATTGCCAAAACTTGAAGAGGAAGGAAATATCATATTAGAACCTAGAGCAGTCACAGAACCAAGAACCCAATAGCTACGAAATCTATCAATTTCAGAGTATCTCATCACGTGGAAGAACTTACCCGCTGAAGATTCCACATGGGAGGACAAGAATTTTATACAGAAGCATCAAGAACTACTCAAGCATTGAGGACAACACTTTTTTGAAGGAGAGGGGCATGTTAGGCCCCTATACTACTAGTGTAACCCCTTACTGTTATTAGTAGAACCCCCTTATTATATTGTTGTACCCATGTAGTCCCCATATTGTTACTATTGTGCCCCATAGAATCCCACTATTGTTATTATTGTGCCCTTACATTATTATTGTTATGTCGGCTCTGATTATATTATGACCCCTTAGACCCCTATATATAGAAAGGAGGTCTTGTCATTTGTATCATTTAAGAATTGTTCATTCGTGTAATGTAAAGGAGGTTGCCCCCTCGAAGAGGCTTATTTCTAAGGCGTTCATCTCTCTTTTCTATCTTTTTGTGAGTTGGTTTCATAACATACAACACTTGGCGACACACTGGTAGAACTCCAGCTCTCTGAATGGACCTTGTTTGTGAAAAACAAGTCTAACACCTCTGGAGGTATTGTTTAGTTCTCAGTTCGTCTTGGTTCCCACACTAGCTTGATTGTAAGATGTAGTATATGCCAAGCTCTTGGTCAATTGACACACATTCCAAGCCAAGCCAACATAGTTGTTTCGATTGGAGTTGAGGAGTATATGATGCACAAGCAATATAGTCGTCAGAGTCTTAGTTTCATCTCTGGTATTGCTCTGCTGCCAGCAGACCTAGACAGTACCCCGACTAAGTCATGCAGGAACACATGCATGGATCTACTGCCAACGAGCCTGGTTAGTACCTTGGCGGAATTACTTGCATCACCTCTCTGCACACGAAGCCTTTCTCTTCTTTCACCTTATTCATTTTTCATTTTTTTTCAAATCTTTTTCACTTTTTCATTTTTTCATTTTTCATCTTCATAATTGTGCATAGCACTTACTCATTTCAAAGGTAGAAGAGGGATCCCGACTTATTGAGAGAAGAAGAGGTTGTTCCTTAAAAGAAGTAGTTTATGTATTCCTCTGGCATGCTTGTTAAGGTTTTCCCCCTCACCTCACTCTACTTGACTGAACTGATAAGGATTAACCCAAAAACAACCCACTAGAGTAGGTGATACTAGTTAGCACGCAAGCATTGTGTTTTCACCAAGGTTTACTTCGAACAATAAGTATTTTCCATTGATGTATCATGGACAGAAGACAACAAGTTCTTACATAAGAGAGTGGACAATAGCTAACCAAATGTTGATAGTTGTACAAGTCCTCTTGTACTTTACCCAGCTTGTTTCAAGAGTCATACCAAAGTAACCTACGGACAATAACAAGCAAACAAACCAAAAAGCAAAGCAAGAAGCAGAAGCAAATGTTGAAGCAAAGCAAGCAAACAAACACACAAAGAAAGAAGCAAACGTGCATGCAAACAAACAAATCAAAAGCAAACACTACTCCTTCTCCTAAGCTAACAGTGCATGGGTCATCTCACGTGAAGTGATACTTCCAATGCAGCCACTGACGCATTGGTTGACCCATGTTGGTGAAAGCACGGTTTGTGAACATCGCAGTTGCGCAAACCAACAAGAATGAAAGATATAACGATGAAGACGAACACACTCTGAGCTTACAAGCGACCACAAAACAAAGATGAGTGAAAGCACATGACATGCACTCTATGGAATTGCCATGGTGTTGTGCTACACTGCGTGCAGATGTCGAGCGTATGCATTCTCTTGATTGTGACATGCAAGCAAACGTGAGAAGGGTAGACCACTTACGTTGTGCATGTGTGCTTGCTGTGTAAGATTCCTCCAATGCACGAGCGATGGGATCGTGTAGTTCGAGTAGAGGAAGCGAAATCTGAGTGTTTGGTTGATCTTCACTGCAAAGCAGAGAGTGATGAGGAGCCTCAAGTGTTTCAACAAATTCCTAACTAAAAGTGAACCCAACCTCAGGATAGCTAGGGCCTGACATAACCATCAGCTTGGGATGAAGTACCTCGACAGTCTGCGGGGTTTTGACTTCATTGACATATAGATCATCGTAGACCAGTGCCTTAGACAGATTAACAACAATTGAAACAACATCGTGATCAGATGAAGGAGTAGAGATTACGACGACCAAGATTTGAAAATTTAGGATGTTTGTCGGCATCCTCATGATTTGATGAATCGGGCAGAGGGGTAGATGAGAAGCAAAGATGTTCACCCTCTATATTTTCAGAAATGACAGATGACAGATTGGATGGATTTTTGGAGGAAGATGTGTCCTCTCTGCACTGTGATGATATACTGACATCCGACATGTCCTGTGAATGATCGAAAGTAGAAACATCCGAAAATGGGTTTCACAGGGGAAATCAACAGTGGTAGAATCACAAGGGATGTCAGGATAAAGCGGATGAGGCGTGGCTGGAAGGGAGTCATCCTTCACTGCAGGTTCTTCTTTAGATTCCTGCACACACTCATCATGAATGATGGCACAGGTTGGCTGCATAACACCAACTCCATCGACAACTTGATCCTCATTCACAACAGGTGAGGAGTCCGGAATGGAAGAACACAAGACAATACAATCCATAGGATCAGCAGAATGCGGGGATGGAGGTTGAGGGAACAAATCCATGTGACAACCAACAGGATTGCAAGCTAAATCTGTGCAGATATCAAGAGCAGGTGGGGTGGGAGGATGTGACAGTTCAATAGATGTGTGTGCATGATCTCCCACATCACTCCGTAGTGGTGGCACTGTTTGATGAGGTGAAGGCGGACAATCACTGTGTGTGCTTGCCTGTGATTGCGCAACTCCATCACTGGAGTGTGCTGAGTGGGGTTCGGATATGTGAAGAAAATACTCAAATCTTCCATAAAGAAATTCCCAATCAATTTCATATTCAGGAAATCGGTATGCCAGATTACAAAAGCATGTGTAAAACTTATCAACGGATTCATCGGGTGCTTTTCATAATTTCAGAATTTCTTGATTGAGTGATTTATGGTTAAAGTGATTGAAAGCACGGTCTATCTCTGTGACCAGATGAGCAAGAGAATGAATAGATTTTTCAGGCAGCATGGCACACCAGTGCATGGGGTTCCCTCGAAGTATGTAGACGAACAACGCACAGGTCATGTATTCTTCAAAGATTCCATGTCTTTCGCATGAGCCTACAACGCCAAATGCGTGCCTAACCAAGGCTACATGGCCTCCACCATCATATGTTTTATGTGACAAGTTATCTGAGAGCTCTTTTGAGATAATGAATTCGTTTCCATAAGACATACACTCTGGAAGAGGAACTCTGTAGTTAGTCATGATAGATATGTAGAGATTCAAAACAAATGTGAGGACTCAGCTTGTCATCTGGCCCTCCTTCTAGCGCCAAAATGTTGATGGTGCTGGACCCACCAACATGTAAGGGGATCTCCCCGGTAAGAAGTCCCAATTACACCTCAGATTGTTTGGTGTAGGAGTCCTAGTAGTGGGTCATACGGTAATGCCTTGACCGCGATTTCGCACAGAGGCAAGTAAGATGTCTCTGTTGGTAGCAAGGGTGTGACAGCTGTAACAAGCCAAGGAAGGTGCATGAGAGGTTCAAACACACGGGGGTTGAGATGAGTGTGCCCCTTGGAAACCTGTGATAGCACGGAGTTAAGAAGGGAACACACGAGCAAAGATGCATCACAACATGGAAGGAAAGTTAGCTAGCAATCCAAAGTGATGGTTAAACCAACAACACGTTTCAGAAAGATTCATACATACATACACAAAAAAGTCCATACATGCATGCGTAAGCAAACAAATACATATATCATTTAGAGTAAACCAAATAGCATAGAATATAATAAAACATATACATGAAACGTGATGGCTTTGTTAATTAATAAGTGTAAGTTCCAATCATGCAATACATCCATGTCTAACCACTAGTTCCGACAGTGGAACGTTACAGCCACAACTGCCTACTCCTCCAAAGAGATATACTAGATTTGCACAAATGAGAAGCCAAGACTCGTTACAATATTGTCCAAGCTCTCTCTAAGATAGTCCTATTGAAATCGTGGCTGAAAAAATTCCTCTACAATGAGTTATGAGGTTCAATTTATAGCAAAGGGTGGGGTGACCCTTGACATTCCCCTTTGTGACAGTTCATCGACCCTCATGACTCGTCATCTACTCTATGACTGCTACATCCATCTATCGACATTTGAACTTCCACTTGACAAGATGTTACATTACAATGCACATGTGCCCATGTGAGACAAAATGGCTTGAGCAAGCCATGCAAGACATCACTAACACTCGGTCCGTTGTGGTGAGACCAACTCTTTGACATGCTTGTGATGGTGAAGGTGGTGAGTTAATGCCAAGCTTGGTCGTCCATGATGGTGTGCATGTGCTCCATGGTGACATCTTGTTGAAGCGAACTCTTGCCTCCGTTGCATCCGGGTGCATTGGTGTGGCTCCTCCATCCAACTCGTCTGCTAGCATGCACATGGTCTTCTTGGGTGCAGCCGAACTGGCAACACACTGATGCATAGTGTCTGTGTTGATCTTCCAGTGTGTGCTGGTGGTCATGCGCATCAACTGTCAACTACATGTTTAGCTCCAGTCGGACTTGCTTCTTGTCTTTGCCTCGATGAGTGTGCCAAATGGGTTAGATCGCATGTATGCGCACAATGACATGCATGCTACTGAATTCCCTTGCATGCGATCAACAACACCACTCACCATGTCTACTCTGTGCCAGCTACTGGGATGAATCTATCACTTGTACGGGTGTAGTTTCATTTATCTATGCATGTTGCGCCCCTTGTTGTACATGTTCCTGCTGCAACTCATTCTCTTGTCTGTGCAGCTCCTGTTCTTCCTTGAGTTGCTGCTTCATCACCTGCAACTCCTTCTCTGTTCTTTTCTCTACTCTCGCGCGATCATCTTGTTGCACCATCACCTCATAGCCTCAATCTCCAAAGTTGCTTTCATCACAAGTGGATTTGCTTGAGCTTGCAACTTTGTTCTGCCTCTGTGTTGTCAACAACCTTCCTCTTGCATTTGTCGCATGCGGGTGTGCTACCTTCTGCTATTGTTGATGGTGCTGCTAGCTGTGATGTTGATCGTTGTGATGTTGTTGCCATCTTATCTTGATGTCCTTGTCTATGAACAACTTGATGTCTTCATAGGTAGGCAAGCTCATAGACACTTGCTTGGCTGCAACCCACGTTGTGCTCTCAACGGTGTCCTTTGAATCTGCTCTCCTGAAGGCCATTGTACTTGTGTTGTTGAGAGGCAGATGAACACCTGCGATACCTAGAGACATGGCAACACTCATGGCAATCAATCTGTCAGTTGAAAACCAAAATGAACTTGAGAACTGACTTGCAACATACCTGTGTTGTTGATCATTAAGGTTGTGCAATTTCAGCTGGGAAGTCGGGAGACTGACTACAAAAACTGCACAAGGCACAGTCCGGGCTATCAGGAGGCTGACTGACTGCTGGAACTGCGCAATGCACAATCCAGCCTGGCCTGCTGAGGACTGAAATTGCGCAATGCGCAATTTCAGTCAGCAGTGACATGCAACTAGCAAACTGCATTGCGCAGTTTCTGGGGCCAGCGGGACACTGCCTCCAAGAATTGTGCAATGCAAGCTTGGAGGTTAGTGCCTGGCTAGACTTGCGCAATTTCTGGAGGGAAGGCAGAGCCTTCGCTTCCGGAAATGCACAGTGCTAGCCGGGAAAGGCACGGTCCGGGCCAAGGCAACCCAGTCCGGCCAATAGGCGACTGAAAAGTTGAGAAATCTAAATGCATGGTGAGATGAATGCAAACGAGAGTGAATGGTCATTCATGCAAACAACAAGATCAGGATTCAGAAAATGGGAAAGCATGCATGTGTGTGAAGCGAGTCGTCGCAACGACAACCATCCATGCAAAATAATGTCATGCATGCGATAACAGTGAGATGCAAACGAAAACTAAAACGGTGTTAGTACAAGCTAGTATGCATGCAAATGACAGCAAGCGCTCACTGAAATCAAGCAGACAACACTCACACAAAGTGAAACACAAAAAGCGACAGAAACGTGGTACAAGTCATGAGCAGTGGGCTTATCCCAAGACAACTGAGTTGAATGTGCTGATGACTCCTAGATGCAATGTGGGATGCTAGAGTTGCAAGGTCAATGTGAGGAATGAGCTTTGCAGTGTCCAGTTGATGAGTTTTGATAAGATTGAGGTTGTGACACGCATGCCACAAATCTAGGAAAAGCGACACTTGGCGGGAGGTTTCTGAGATGATCCTTGCATGTAACCTCCAGTTGCTAAAAATAGATCCCTAAATCAAGGGATGCCTTTGCATGCTGCCTTGGGAGGAGCAACCCATGCATGCAAATCAGTTTTGCTCGGTCCCGGAGGGAACTGATCAACTCAACTACACATGCAACAGTCTTCTTAGTTGGGAGAAAAAAATGCACATTTCTGGGAGGGAGTTGGGCTGGTTTGCCAGAGGGATTGCACAATTTCTAGGCAGAGCAGCTGACTGCTGCCCAAAATTGCACAATTTCTGGGCTGAGCAACCTTGCTAGGAGGAATTACACAATTTTCTCAGTGAACAATGACAAGCATAATTGCGCAATTTTGGAGCCCAATAGGCTACCAGACAAAATTGCGCAATTTATGGAGGGAAGGCTGGTTTCCCTCCAGAATTGTGCAATTTCTTGAGGGAGATGCTTAGCCTACAACTAGACCAAGTCCGTTGAAACAACCTGTGAGGGGGATGCATCAAGCTCTCATGGACAGGTGTCATTCTGCGAGAAAAACACTGGAGCTTGTGTATTTGGCAAGGCAATACATGTTGCTGTGAAAGGTTGGTAGAGAGGCTCCAAAACGAAGCTAAGATAAAATTTTGGAGGGTGGTTGTAATCTCTACAATAAGACCAACCTTATGTTTTTATTTTTATTTTTATTTTTTTATTTTTTTTTATTTTTTATTTTAAAGAATAAAACAATAAACTAGGAATACTACCATAAGAAGATAGCATTGGGAACTCAAAATATTAAGCACTCATATAAAAAAAACCATGAATTTCACTCCATAACAAATCTCATCTATTTTACATGTTGTTAACTATAGGCACAATGAATTCATATAGAAGAACATTATAAATAACATAGGTATCATTCACCGGGAGACGAGATTCAATCTTGACTTGTCACTATTTGCACCCCCTTGTTGTTGTTCGCCTTCAAGTGTGAATGTTGACGTGCTTAATCTAAATATAGTGACCCACCGGTTGACCTCCCAACCTACTCCTTGGGTACTCTCCTTCCCCGCGGACCCCCGAGATGCAATGGGGTTGTATAATGAAGAAAATCTGCTAGCTAAGAGATGACCACTCCTTAGCTCAAGAGTGCCCTCTCTAAAGTCCTCTACCCCACCAAACTCAACTATAGCTCATAGCCACTATAATGACATAGTCTCATCCATCCAACAATAGGGCAAAAAAAGTCCCTTCTCCCATGGCTTGCCCCTTCTTTTATAAGAGGCTTCATAGGTGACACTTGGCATTTCATGCATAATTAATTATTTTTATTAATCCAAAAGTTTGATTATTCACCCACCCATGTGTCACTCTCTCACCAAGGATCTCCAAAATTGTTTACTTAAATTTTAATTTAAAAATAATATTTTTCCTCACCTCAACAAAACTTTTTCTTTCTTCTCCTAGTTGTCTCTTGATCCCCCTTTTGTACTCCTTAATCTGTGTGCATTACTAAAGTCAATTGATAAGTCTCATATTTGGTCCCCTAACTACTTCCTAATTTAACTCAATTTTCCTCTTAGATGGATATTCTTATGATGGCTCTTGCCACATGGAGGTTCTCTAAATTTCTCTAAAAATTAATTTATTAATCTTATTTTAATTCACCACCCTCTTCTCTTAATGAAGTTTTAACTATTTTAGGATTAATATATATACTTACATATATGTCCCTTGTGTACATTATCTACCTAATATTTGCCAACATGGGAAGGGTAGAGTTCTCAAGGTAAAATATTTTATTTCTTCCTATTCTCCCCTTACCCCAATTTTAATCATGTTTTAATTGCCTCGATCATAACATCATTTACCACTTGATGTGAATTTGTAGGATTTTCATATATTTTCATATATTTATTAGTTTCTTTTTAATGATGCCAAGGATGCCAAGTTGGTTGTGCCCTTCAAGAAGTTCCCTTGAAGTTTCAAGGGTGCCACGCCTAACAATTTATCTGTAATGCCAAGGGTGCCAAATCGGTCGTGCCCTTCAAGAACTTACCTTGAAGTTCCAAGGGTGTCACGCCACTTGCCCTTCAAGCATTTAGTGACTATGAGGGGAAATTCTAGGTGCAAAGACAGAGACCATTATCATCTCTTATGGTGCCTACTATAGTGAGACTAATGGTGTTGGGGATTAAGGAATCTGCCTTTATGCGCGCCCCCGACAAAACCCTCATGAGCGACCCAAATTTTGGGACCTACCCCCACGACATCGTGATCTTCAAGGTGAAGGGTTTTGAATCTTTCCAGCCGAAGTCACGGCGGGAGTACTAGCGGGTGAGATGAGGGACACTGTCCCACCCCTCCCATGCAGTTCCATCCAATTGTACAACCCCATCAGCCATATGTGAGTCATTCAGCCAAGAAACTAACCTATGTCTGCAACCACTAATATTCATCAAAATACATATATACATATATAGGAGGTTTTAAAATTGACTTACAATTTCAAAGACAAAATATTAATTTCCATAAAACCAGGTGTTGTCAACTCATCATATGTGAGTGCCTATGGTGGTCTCCTGTCATACTCAATAATCATCGGTAACAAAGCTTCTCAGTTTTAGTCATTGTCCTAATAGCATCTTCAACATGACCTAGTCATTTGCATCATTATGAACCAGAACTAATGTAAGTAGCTAACATAGGGGACACATCCATCATGGCTATCATCATCATAACATCTATGGAAACATACATATCCATCAAAGTTATCATTATCATGATATCAATAAAGAGCATACATATCCTTTACTACTAGCATCATCATAATATCAATAGAGAAAATACATAACCATTAATGCTACAATCATCATAATATCAATAGACCATTAATGACACAATCATCATAATATCACTAGAGAACATACATAACCATTAATGCTATAGAGAACATACATAACCATCACATCCATTAATAATAGTGTCATGTGTCCAGATCCTCAACCTGAGGTCCTCAAAGAATAAACGGCGGCCTTAGGGCTAAATAAATGTTAATGTCGTATCACTATCAGTCAAATAGAGTGGGCACCACATACACCCCCTCTTAAAAATAGACTTTGTCTCGAAGTCCTTGGAATAGGTAAGGAAAATGGTGACGCATCTCCTCGACGTCCTCCCAAGTGGCTGAACTGGGACCATAGTTGTCCCATTGGACCTTAACCTAGTCCACTAACTGTCGTCTAAGCTACAAATTTCGTTGGTCCAGTATGCGAACTGGTTCGACCATCGTTTTTCCCTCGTCAAAACCCTGCAAATGGCCTAAGTCGATAACATGCGAAGGATCTAAAATACAATGACGTAAAATAGAAACATGAAACACATCATGCATACGCATTATAGATGGGGGTAATTGAAGCCTATATGCCACCAACCCTTTTCTTTGTAAGATTTCAAAGGGTCCCACAAACTGTGGAGACAATTTTGCTCCCTTTCCAAATCTATAGAGCTCTTTTGGGGCCTTACTCTCAGGAACACCCTATTTCCCACTTCATAACTTCGGTCTATCCGATGAGAGTCAGCATAGATTTTTTGTCGATCTTGTGCTTCGTTTAGCCTCCCCCTAATCATAGTCATTTGTTATTCCATCTCTTGAACCACATCTGGTCCTATTAGTACTCGGTCTCTAGTCGGTCCCAACTGAGAGGTATTCTACAAGATCTTCAGTACAAGAACTAAAATGGCGCCATCTTGATGGAACTCTGATAACTGTTATTGTAAGCAAATAACACCAGGGGTAAAAACTCCTCCCATCTGTTTTGTTAGCCCATCACATGCATCTGTAGCATCTCCTCAAGGATTTGATTAGTCCTCTCCGTCTGTCCATTTGTCTCAGGGTGATAAGCAATGCTGAAGTTCAACTGAGTTCCCAAGGCTTCTTGGAAACTGGTCCAAAACCTTGTTGTAAACATTGCTCCCCTATCTGATATGATCTTCCTAGGCACTCCATGCAATCTCACAATCCCATCAATAAAAACTTTGGCTATCTCCGGTGCCTTATATGTAGTCTTGACTGGTATAAAATGGGTGCTCTTGGTTAAAGTGTCCACTGTAGTGCCCACTCTAGTCTCCTGACCCTAATACGACATTATCTTAGACACTCTATTCTTCGAGGACCTCAGATTGAGGATCTGGACCCATGACACTATTATTAGCGATTGAGATATTCATGGTTGTGATGTTATGAATGCTTTCCATTGATATTATGGTAGCATGAATGGTTATGTGTCTTATCTATCAGTATTCTGATGATTGCAATATTAAATAGTTAAGTTGGTCTCTATTTGAAATTATGACGAGGGTAGTAAAGAATATGTATGCGCTCTACTAAAAGCATAATGAGGATAAATTTTATGGATAGGTATATTTCTACGATGTTACGATGTTGATAGCTTAATGAATATGTATGTCTCCATTGATGATTATTGATGATAGCCATGAGGGATGTGTCCCCTATGTTACCTACTTCGTTATTTGGGAGATAATGCCAATCCATAATGGGTGTCTCCTCAGATTCTCCTGAGTATGGAAATGACTCTCCTATCCCAGCCGTTCCCGAGAGTCCTGCTTCGGTTCCTTTAGAGCAGGGGGGCAATCATACGATTCCCCCACCAAGTAGTTCAGTCGTTTCCTTCGACTGGAGTCGTTTGACTACCTCCCGCCTCCCATCCCATGTGCCTTTCTGGGTCACGGTACACGCCTATAATAAAGCGATACCTGGCACTGTTTTGGATGAGGGTGCATCTGTCAGTCTTATGCCTGCCACTACTTGGCAAGCTTTGGGTTCCCCACAGCTTGTGCCAATCGCGCCGAATCTGACGGCTTTTGACGGAGGAACTAGTCAACCATTAGGGATCCTTCCAAAGTTCCCTATTACTTTGGGAGGCAAAACCGTCTATATAGACGTATCGGTTACCCAAGGTGCTTTAGATTTCAGTCTTCTCCTTGGCTGTGACTATGTATATGCCATGGGGGCCCTTGTCTCTTCACTTTTCCGTGTGGTTTGCTTTCCACACGATGGAAGAATTGTGACTGTCGACCAATTATCATTCGTTCGTCCAAGGGTACCTCCTGCGCAGTCGTCATCCCCTCCTTGTTTTCATCCACCAGTTGCATCTGCCCCACCGCAGATCAACTACGTGGCCACCTATCCCGTGCCTGTATCCAGTGATGCTGCCGTTGTGCATAGTGTCCTGGGGGCATTGGGCCCTGACTTCCAAGATGTTTCCCTTCCATCGGGAGTGACACTCTCGGAAGCCCCGACTTCCTGTTCATTATGATGAAGTTCGGGCGGAGCATAGTTCATTTTCCTGTGTCAAGCTCCTTAAAAAATGAAACTGGTACTGGTCGGAGCATAGTTCATTTTCCTGTGTCAAGCTCCTTAAAAAATGAAACTGGTACTGGTCGGAGCATAGTTCCTTGTCTTGTGTCAAGCTCGTTAAAAAATGAAACAAGGGTTATGAGGATAGTTCTTTTACTGCGTCAACCTCCTTAAAAAATGAAACAAATCCCTTTCCAAATCGAGTCTTTTGATTAAGATCTCGTAAAATACAAGTCAAGTCTTTCACAGATCTCGAGAGTGAACCTTCATTCCATCCACCTCGTTGAATGCAATGAAGCTTGGGGCATGTACCTCGATTTGCGTTATTATGCTGGGGGCATGCGAACTTATAACAAGCATAGTTTTTCGTTTCAATCTTGTGTAAACATGAAACTGAATCCTCCATGGTTCAAGCTTGTGTAAAAATGAACCCATACCTTATTTACATCTTGTGATTGCTGCCTATCCGCTACATTTTGCTAGATGAGCCTTGGTTGTTCCATCGCCACCATCTCTTTGGCCGATCATATGCTCTCACTTGGTTGTTTATTCTTTCCTGAGGAACCGCAGCGATGAGTGGTTGTATTAGCCAGCCTCTTGACCATTACATGTTTTGAGCAGTTCCACCATTGCTGGAACCAGTTGCTACCCTTTATACCACTCGTTCCTCTAGGACGAGTCTCCTTTAAGCTCTTTTTTGACTCGTAAAAAATGAAAAGATTGCCGAGTATTTTTCCCTTTTTGGCTCGTTAAAAAAAATAAAAATGGAGGTCCGCTTTCAGCTCTTTTCTGACCATTTAAAGACGAAAAGATTGCCGAGTTACTCCTCTTAACTCGTTAAACGTTAATAAGAGGCGGTCGTTTTAAGTTCTTTTTGTCGACTGTTAAAACATAAAAAGATTACCGGGTTTTTGTCGTTTCAGACTCGTTGGTTACGAAACAACGTGGTTTTGATCGTTTTTTTTACTTTTTCAGGTCGAAATCACTATTTATGAAAAGTACTCCTCGATCGTAATGGTCGGACGGTTCTTTCGAGCATTGTTTTATACTTTTTCGGGCTCGAGAGACACAACTTTACGAAAAAGGACACCCTTGGAGTTTCCTTTTCTGCTGTCTTTTCAAACTCTCTAAACATGAAAAGACGCCGAGTTTTTCCTTTGTCAGACTCGTTAAAACCTGATGACATCGGATTCTGTCGAAATGACGCACCACAAGCATATGCTATCCCCATCAAGCTTGTTAAAAATAATTGGGGTACTCGCCAGAAATGGCGGGGGAAAATGGAACCATAATTATTGTCGTGTCGGCAGTATGTCGCTCTTGAACATGGCACTTATCTGCTTTCGTGTCTGGGTAGGGATATCTCATCTCATTTTTCACTTGCCTCCATGGATTTGGGTAATCCTGTTTGACCTCTCATCTGCTCATTGCCTCGTCACCATGACCTCTGATCCATTGATGTCAAATATTGCCAATTCCACTATCGTGCCGCCAATATGTTCAAGAGAAGTTGACCTCTGTAAAAAAACAACCTCCCTCTGATAGCTCACATAATCCTGATTCACAACATTATCTCTCTGTCTCGTGTCGATGATGTGGTAAACATTATGGCCCACCTTCGATCAAGGTCACTTCCTGTCGACCTCAGCTCATTATCCAGGAAGCTAATCTAGAGACTCCCTTCCGGTGCCTTGGAGCCTGCATGCCTCAATGGCAGGTTCTTCGTGTTCGACGTGAGGTTTTCATCATTGGCCTCCGATCGAATGATTCTACGGATGTTCGATGCCAGATCACTAATTCGCACGCCGTAGATTGTACCTATAGTACCTTGAGGGCCATTGTCATTATTGGTGGTACCTCTCGCGTCTGTTAACAGTTTTCAGTATTGACTGGTAATCAGACGATGTTCATGCATGTTCGACTTCAGCTCATATATTCGCATGCTTGAACTTGTACTTTTGTTCGGGTCGAGATGAAGCGCAAGACCCTGGATTTTGTCTGTTGTAATCCATGCGTGATTCTTGTTACATGACTCATTCATTGGATGGCTGCGACCATACCTGAGTCGATTGATTGATCCTAACCAGATGGCTGCACCCATACTATGGATCTAGATTATTATGTACTCTCTTATGGATGGTTGCGACCATACCACATATATCATGTACTTGAGCTATCAGTTGTATCTCTCGATGCAGATTCTCGGTGGCAGCTACATGTGTTCTTGTAAAGCATTTCACCCCTCTCTCTCTCGGGCCTCATGCTTTAGGGGGCATCTGTTACACAGTAATTTGTCACCATTGGTCACCGTCCCTGTTACCCCTTTCCCGTACTTTGGAGGACTCATTCCGGGACCTGTGAGCAGTGACATAACTTAAAAACACTTGCATTATGTTCCCCTAAGTATGGACTTCATGTGCCCTGAAGACACCTCCTGCAAAATATCCCTGAAAAGTGCCCTTTTTCCATTAGCGCGGGTCCACAGTGTACTACCCGCGCCAATGAGGGAGATCCTCAAAAGAAGGCACGCCCATTGGCGCTCTGTCTTAGAGTAACACCCGCGCCAAACTTGTTTAAGCCCAGAAGATTTTCGAACAAAAACTTGCACAGAAGACAGGGGGGAAGTCCCGAGTCCCGGCTTATGGTTAAGACATCTTCCCCCGCAGTGTACCTTGCAACATATTGGCGAACTAAATGGGGTTTGGTGAGCTTCGGGTAGTCTGATCGGAGGCGGCGAGATTTCTCCTATGAGGAGATGGCAATGAAGGTGTCCAAGGGAACGGAAGAGAAACGATCCTGGATGAATGCAAAAATATTTGGGTTGGTATCATTCTGGAGGAGAAGGGTTCGAATCTCTTCGTATTCGGATGCCTTAATTTTTCGGTGCAATAAAAAAAAACAGACATATCACAAAAATCCGTAATAAGGTTAAGCAATACTATTTTTGCAGGGGCATCCCAGTGGGAAATCTTGAATGCAAGTAGAAATACAATAACGTGATGAGCATTAAAAATCAAAGACTTCCAAAGCCTAATATAATATATTGTACTGCGGCTTCTAACTTTTAAGTAAGTTGTAGACATAGCTACGGTAACCTGTAGGTTGACCGTCTCCACGGCATTACTACAGGACCTTATTTTATCCGCAGAGTCTTGTTCACAAATCATTTTAGCATATGGTCATTTAGAACATTGGTTCTAAAGTACATTATACAAAATTTTAGGGTAGAATGTTGTAGAAATTTAATCAAAACTAGTCATGGGCCCATAGGTCTCAAGGGTTTAACTTAGCTCTGATACCAAGTGTAAGGACCACATTGAGACTATATACATTTAAAAAAAAAAAAAAAAAACAGCAATGACAACCAGAAAAGAAACGCATTGAAATTCAAATTTATTTAGCACACACATTCCTGCCACTCATTTCAGGAAACATACCATAACATTTTCATACCTTTAACTAAGATCAATAGTAATGAAATACATATGTACCATTCACCAGAAGGCGAGACTCCGCTTGCTCTGCTGTTGCTGGTATTCCCTTGTAGCTGGTCACCTCCGCGAGTGAATGATGACGCACTTGATCCGAATGCGAAGACTCACCGGTTAACCTCCCAGCCTACTCCTTGGGTACTCTTCTTCCCCGCGGACCCCCGAGCTGCAATGGGGTTGTACAATGGAGACAAGCACTAGCTAGTAGAGGAGAGCACACCTTGGCTCAAGAGTCCCCTCTCTAAATCCTCTACCTCACCAAACTCACTATAGCTTCGTAATCACTGCTCTCACAACATCTCATCCATCCAACAATAGGGTTCCCCAAAAAAAGTCCTTTCTTCCATGGCTTGCCCCTTCTTTTATAGGAGTCCTCATAGGTGACACTTGTCATGTCATGCATAATTAATTATTTTTTTATAATTCAATAGCTTGATTATTCACCCACCCATGTGTCATTCTCACATCAAGGGTCTCCCAAAATTATTTACTTAAATTTTTATTTAAAACTAATATTTTCCTCACCTCAACAAGATTCCTATTTCTTCTCCTAGTTGTCTCTTTATTCCCCCCATTTATTCCTTAATTTGTGTTCATTACTTGAAGTCAATTAATGAGTCAAGATTTTATCCCCAATCTACTCCCTAATTTAACTCAGGTTATCTCCTAGATGGATATTCTTATGTTGGTTGTTGACACATGGAGCTTCTCTACATTTCTCTAAATTTAATTTATTATTCTCATTTTAATTCACCTTCCCCTTTTCTTAATTAGGTTTAAATTAGTTTAGGATTAATCTTTATCCTTACCATTATGTTTGTCTTTCCCCTTTTTCCTAATTAAACCACATAATCTTCCTAGTATTTTCCAAAATGGGAAGGGTAGAGTTTTTAAGGTACTCTATTTTAATTCTTCCTATGATCCTCCTTATTCCAAGTTTTATTTTTGATTTAATTACATTGGTTTCTGATCATCATTTACCCTTGATGTAAATTTACCTAGTTTTCATTCCTTGCTTATATTTATTTATTATTATTTATTTTTAATGATTCCAAGGATGCCAAGTTTGGTTGTGCCCTTCAAGAACTTCCCCAGAAGTTCCAAGGGTGCCACACCTAATAACTTATTTGTGATGTCAAGGGTGCCAGTTTGGTTGTGCCCTTCAAGAACTTCCCTAGAAGTTCCAAGGGTGTCACACCTAATGGTTTATTTGTGATGTCAAGGGTGCCAGTTTGGTTGTGCCCTTCAAGAACTTCCCTAGAAGTTCCAAGGGTGCCACACCTAATAGTTTATTTGTGATGCCAAGGGTGCCAAGTTGGTCGTGCCCTTCAAGAAATTCCCCTGAAGTTTCAAGGGTGCCACACCTCTTGCCCTTCAAGCATCCAGTGATTACGAGGGGAAAATATAGTGCAACGTCATAGACCATTATCATCTCTTATGTTGCCTGCTATAGTGAGACTAATGGTGTCGGGGATCAAGGAATCCACCTTGATGCGCGCCCCCCGGTAAAGTCCTCATGAGTGACCCAACTTTGGAACCTGCCCTCATGGCATCATGATCTTCAAGGCGAAGGTGCTTCAACCCTTCCAGCCCAAGTCACGGCGGAAGTGCTAGTGGGTGGGATCAGGGACTCTGTCCCACCCCTCCCATGTAGTTCCATCGACTTGTACAACCCCATCACCCATATGTGAGTCATTCGGTCAAGCAACTAATCTGTGCCTGCAACCATTAATATATCATCAAAATATAGTTAAACATATATGGCAGATTCTAAGATCGACTTAGACTTTCAAAGATAAAATAATATGAATTTTCGTCAAACCAGGTGTCATCAACTCGTCATATGCGAGTGCCTCTGATGGTTCCCTGCCATACTCAATAATCATCAGTAACACGGTTTCTCAATGTTAGTCAATTATCATAATAACGTCATTAACAATTCCTGGTCATTCACATCATTGTCGATTGTAAGTCTGAGCTAAAGGAAGTAGGTAACATAGGGGACACATCCCTCATGGCTATCATCAATAATCATCAATGGAGACATACATATTTATTAAGCTATCAACATCGTAACATCGTAGAAATATACCTATCCATAAAATTTATCCTCATTATGCTTTTAGTAGAGCGCATACATATTCTTTACTACCCTCATCATAATTTCAAATAGAGACCAACTTAATTATTTAATATTGCAATCATCAGAATACTGATAGATAAGATACATAACCATTCATGCTACCATAATATCAATGGAAAGCATTCATAACATCACAACCATGAATATCTCAATCACTAATAATAGTGTCATGGGTCCAGATCCTCAATCTGAGGTCCTCGAAGAATAGAGTGTCTAAGATAATGTCGTATTAGGGTCAGGAGACTAGAGTGGGCACTACATCCACCACTACAAATATGGAATCATGTCTTTTTGAGGTCATTGGTAGTTCCACAATGAAGTCCATTGATATCACTTCCCATTTAGATTCTAGTATCTCATGGGGTTGCAATAACCCCGTTGGATGTTTGTGCTTAGCTTTTACTCACTAACACTCTAAGCATCTTCCTACAAAGTGTACAATGTCCTTCTTGATCCCTTTCCAAAAGAAGAGTGGTTTCAAGTCCGCACTCATCTTCTTAACACCAGGGTGTGCCATGTATACTACGCGATGTGCTTCATTCAAGATTAACTAGTGTATATCTTCATTCGGTGGTACATACATTAGGTGAATTTTGAGGTCTAAAATGGGCCTCCTAAGGAAATTATAAAATAGTAGTGGAAATAATAAAATAATATTAGATTACGTCATCAAATTTTAGAGGGAAAAAATAAAAATAAAAAATTGTTTTTTCAACTCGTATTTTCAGCTTGTCTCCTTATGGGTTTACTCAAATTTTGAGTGGAAACACTCGTAGGATGCAGAATTTGATTCCTCATCCAAGGAGTACCCATGTTCCATACTTTCGATAGACCCTTCTACACGAAAATTGAGAAATACATGAAAAACGTGATTGTAATCAAGTTTTTTCATCTATTTCTCATTTTTTGTGTAGTAGGGTACATCAAAAGTATGAAACATAGGTACTCCTTGGATGGGAAATTAAATTTTGCATCCAACGAGTACTTCCACTTGAAATTTGAGTAAAACCTTAGGGAGATAAGTTGAAAATACGAGTTTAAAAAGTAGTTTTATTATTTTATTAGTTTTTAATCATTTTACTTTTTTACTCCAAAAATGGTGAATCATCCCCCATGGTTGACATCATCATCTTGAATCCTATTTGTTCTTATAAATTTTATTTTGGTTGTACATTTTTCTTAGGAGGCCAATTTTAGACCTCAAAATTCCCCAAAATCATAGTAGCCCATCACTATTAAGGGAGTGTTCTTCATATTTTGAGATCCTCATTTTGTCCTCCCTCAAACTTTTGCTAACCTCCTAGTACCAAGTGTCCTTAAATTGTAAGTCAAGCAAATTCTCCCTCAAATTTGTCTTTAAGGGAATCACTGAAAATATCTTATGCCTCCTAATTAAAGAATCAACCACCCTATTTATCGTTCCTCTTATGTAAGTAATATCAAAATCATATTCACTAATTAGCTCAAACCATCATCATTGTCTTGCATTTAAGTGGTCTTGAGTGAATATGTGTTGTAGTCCACAATGGTCAGTGTTGGAGAGGTAAATCCCCTCTGCGGACAGAGGCGATCCCACTAGCCCAAAATGGGACTAGCAACAATCAAATCACACTACTACGCAAATTCCTAGTTGTATATTAAAAGCGGATTACGAGAACCAACCTGGAGTCCAACGCTAATGTCGAAGAAGAGTTGATACTCCCGTTCCCTTGCTCCGGCAGGTCACAATCCTTGCGATTCCCGCATATGGATACCTGCACATGCAAAGAACGAAACGAGAACAAGCATAAAATCCACTAACATACAACTATATTTCAGTCAGAAAGGAAATAAACCAAACATTATCATAATGAACAATGAGATTGGAACCATAACAGTAGTCGTTTATTAATGAATAATAAGTAGAGAAAGATACAACCAAGGTTCTGACATTGAACCTATCCTCTGGCTGGGCGAGCAGCTATGTATGTCTTGCAATAGACCTTCTCTCTCTCAGGATTCCGGCAGCATAACCTCCCTATGCTTCAAGACTCTTACTATCACTCAGGACAAGCATAATCACAACTAGCATTACTCAAAAACTAGCTTGTCTAATGCATGAGGACAAACTTTTATAGATGGAGAAGGGAGGAAGATACAATGCACCAGGACACCCATTGTGGATTGACATTATCTCCGAAAAGCCACTGTGGATAGATGTCAAGGATAGATGATGACTCTCGACCTCTATCAGATGGATTTTATCCTCAAAAGACTTCGTGATCTGAAGGGAAAAAACATATGGGTGCGCGTTTGTCAAAAATCATTACCAAACTTGGTTGGCGCGAGTGTTGTTCTAAGACAGAGCGCCAATGGTCACACCCCCTTTTGAGGATCTCAGTGATTGGTGCGGATAAGACACTGTGGACCCGCGCCAATGGAAAAAGGGCACTTTTCAGGGATAATTTGCAGAAGGTGTCTTCAGGGAACATGAAGTACATACTCAGGGGAACATAATGCAAGTGTTTTTAGACTATGTCACTGCTCACAGGTCCCGGAATGCGTCCTCCAATGTATGGAAACAGGGGTAACAGGGACAGTGACCAATGGTGACAAATTACTGTGTAACAGTCAGTCCTAAGTTCAAACTTCCTTCCCAGAAGGTAGTGTCTCCAAATCTTCAGTGCATAAACAATTGCTGCCATTTCTAGATCATGGGTTGCGTAGTTCTCTTCGTGGGTTCTAAGTTTCCTTGATGCGTATGCTATTACTCCTCCTTCTTGCATCAACACACAACCCAACCCTTCCTTGGAGGCATCGGTGCAAACTAAAAATTCTTGTTCCATATTCGGCACCTTCAAAATTGGTGTTGTCGTTGATAACACCTTTAACCTTTGGAATGCATCTTCACATTTTTCAGTCCAAATGAATTTCTTATTCTTTCTTTGGAGCTCAGTAATGGGGCTGGCTATCTTCGAAAACCCTTCGACAAATCTACAATAATACCCTGTCATGCCTATGAAACTTTCATGAACATTGGTTGGTGTTGGTCATTCCATGATGACCTCGATATTTTTTGGGTCTACTACGATACCATCCCTAGAGATAATGTGCCCAAGATAATGAATTTTGGTTTGGTGAAAGGAACACTTTGACAACTTCCCGTATGTTGTCACTCACTGCCAAATGTGTTTTAAGTTGTCCAAAGTGAAAAAGAGCAGTGAAGTTTGAAGCCATCTTCCAAGCCACATAAGCTCTTGAAACTAAATCAAACCCTCTCCATTGGATAGTGCTCGGAATAAGCTTCCCAACGGTATGTGGAAGTCCAAAAATGGACTCTTGGATTAGAAGTTAGAACAAATTGAAGCCACCACTTGAAAGCCAGAAAACAAAGAGAAAAGGACCAAGGGTAAGGCTCATCGCAAATCGCAATCAGAGTTTATTGAAGCAGCAACAGGGGAAGACAGTGAAATATGCGATCAGCGGTCACCCATATCACAAATCGCAAATCAGAGTTTTAAGGCACGATCTATCGGCGATCGGAGGTCATAGCCATGTCGCAGATCGCAATCAGATTTTTGACAAAGCAGCAGTAAGAGATGGCACAATGAACTTGCGATCAGTGATTGGCGATCGGAAGTCCATGGCCCATAGTCTATAGGCGATCAAAGGTCTTGGTAGCGACGAATGAGTAGGCAATCAAAGGTTCGGGGTGAATCGGCATATCAACGATTGCAAGTACCAGAGGGTACAACCAAATACGGTGTCATGAAACCATCGAAGGCTGATAACATTAAAAATCACCGAGATTCGGGCCTCTAGTGTTAAAGCGCCGGGGAGGGCCGATTGCGATTAACAAAGGAAATCAATTGCAAAACCAGAGAAGGATGGGCCTTTTCTCTCTCCTCCAACAGGCCACGTGGCAGAATACTATTGGTCCCGATAAACCCACGTGGTAGCTGACATCATCATGATGTGGAAGTACGGAGGACACGTGGCATGCAGATTTGGCGTTTTTAGGCGTCATAAGGGGCCAAAATGGGGTGACACGCGGCGAAGTATGATGTCATCTCGCAAATCAGTGATCGGAGGTCCCGACTCATCGCATATCGCAATCGCAAGAGTTAGGAGGGTGCAACCAGAGGCATGGATTAGAAAAGTCTTGATTGTCGATCTCCGATATAAGGCTAAGCACCAGGTCACTGCCCTCGGTCATATGAGAAGGAATGCAAAAAGGGGCTAAACCATAAAGGGCCTAAAGATCCCGGAACTTGCCTATTTTGTAATGTTTTTAAGTGCAAAGGGCTAATAACGAGAACCCCCAATTCAACATTAAGGTAGTATTATTGGGCATATCATGGCTCCGATAACATGATACAGGAAGTTAAAGGGACGGATGAGTCAGCAACTATGTTCTGAATATGTTATGGCCATTATGGGTGATCGCTCCCGCTTCCTAAAAGAAAAGAATTAAAGTTGTTAAGACCGAAAGCAACAGGGAACTAGCCGAGAGAGCATGAGGCATGATGTAGTAGAAACTCAGTTGAACTAGAGGCCAGCAAAGAGAGTGGCGTGGAGATATTTCTACAGGACCATCATTTCAGTTCACTTGTTAAATTTGTTTTGTTGTTTTTGATTGATATTGTTATGTTGTTTTATTTCCAAGAAAGGTATCTTTTTGTTGTCATAATTGGAGGCGACAGAGCCTGCACACTGAGACAGCTAGTCATAGAGGCAGCTGGAAACTCTAGCCTGAAGATATTTTTGTAACTAATTTCCATGTTCTCCCTTTCCTTATAAAAGGGAGGAAGAAACACTTAAAAAAGGTTCTGAATCCTAAAGATTAACTACATGTTATTTCTGAGACTATATGACTTCAAGATTTGCATCTTTCAAAATATTAATGAAATGGTGGTGATTCCTACATTTGAGTACTACAGTATGTTACCTCTTTGTTAAATTCCATTATGTTCATGTTTCCTCTCTGATTTCATGTAATTGTAGCTGCCATAAATGTTTCATTCATTCTTACAGATTCATTTGTGTTGACTTGTTAATGCACATGCCTATATGTAGCTTTGAGATTATATCTTTAAATTGTGCTCCATGAATCATCGCATCCAATTCTCCTTCATCCATTATGTCTACTTGTAACTCAGATAAGTGTAGAACTCTTGATGCTCCAAGCTCTATGTGATAAATGTAGAATTCTTGAGGTTTCAAGCTCTATATGATGAGTTATTCTATCTCCTTCTCCTCTTTCATTGCTCTGCTAAAGCTGATTAAAATGTAGGCCCTCGAACTACTCGACCTCCACTAATTCATACATATATTTCTGTGAATTGTATATGTGAAAGAGTATTAGAAATACATTGCTTATGCCCTTGAATGAATGAACCAATCCATGTTGTTTATTGTATGTATTTACATATGTATATAAAATGTATATGATGTCTCCGGTTTCTTGAAAATAATATGAGACACATAAAATCTAGATGTTACCAGGCACTAGTCTTGTAAGTAATTTGAGGTTGTCTCTGGAAGTGACAACACCGTACGTTTTTCTCTAAGACATTGTAGAACTATCCTCAAGTGTTCGTCATGCTCTTCTCCAGTCTTTGAATATATAAAAATTTCATCGATAAAGACTTGTACAAACTTGTCTAAGTAATCCCAAAATATTCCATTCATCAAACTCATGAAAACACTCGAGGCATTTGTCAGTCCAACGGGTAAAACTACAAATTCATAATGCCCAAATATTGTCCAAGGGTTGTCTTCGTGATATCTTCTTCCTTGATTCTCAACTGATGATATCCTGACCTCGGATCTATTTTTGAAAACACAGTTTCCCCCCTCATTTGATCAAACAAGTCATCTATCCTTGGTAGAGGGTATTGATTTTTTATCATCACTTTGTTCAACTGGCGGTAGTCAATGCACAGTCGCCAAGACCCATCCCTCTTCATAACGAAAATCACAGGGGCTTCCCACGGAGATACATTGGGTCATATGAACCCCAAGTCCAACAATTCCTTTAATTAGATTTTCAATTCCTTTAGCTTAGGAGCTGACATACGATAGGGTGCCTTTGCAATAGGCTTAGTGCCTAGTTTAAGTTCGATGGTGAAATCAATTTCCCTATTTGTGGGTAGCCCAGGTAGTTCTTTAGGAAATACATCCTTAAATTCAACCAAAATTAGATGTTTATCAAGGTTTTCAGAATCACCCTTATCGTTTAGAACTGCCACCATGAATATTTGACATCCCTTTCACCTACATTTCATTAGTTGCATGGAGGAGATGAACCTCAGGGAAACCCCTCAGTTCTTTCCCCTCAACGATTTTCTTTTGTCGTCATCGTCTGTGAAATGTAGTACCTTGTCTTTGCAGTCTAGGAGTGCTTAATGTCGTTCCAACCAATCCATTCTTATAACTACGCCATGGATTCCTAAGATCGTAAAGTACAAGGATACCTTGGTCTTACATACACCCAGGTCCACCTCACAATCCTTTACCATCCTTCCTACATTTCTTTTCATAACACATGCCATTTCTACATGTCTAAAATCATGTTGTGCAATTTCTATATGTTTAATCCTTGATAATGCATTTAGAGAATTAAAAGAATCAATAGCTCCTGGATCTATTAAAATATCAAAACTCATACCATCAATATTACATGAGGTTTCCAACACAGTGGACTGGTGCTCAACCTTATGATTGTTCACCGCTGCATGGATGCGATGAGACTTCCCCAGATCCCCCGTCGTAGTTTCTTTCTAAGTTGAGTTGGTATTACATGTCTTTTGAGGGTAATCCCTCGCATAGTGAGGACCTCCACAAGTCAAACACCTCCTCTTAGGAGCTTGGCTCCTACTACCGGATGAATTGGGAGTTAGCCTGGAACTCTGCTAGAAAGAGCCAGAATGTTGGGATCAGTGCTGAGGTGGTGTGACTTGGTTCTGTCGCATAGGATGATGTTGTTGTGGATGACGAGTTTGTTGAGGTACCTTGTGCAGCTACTGAGCTGGATGCTTATATGGTGTTCTTTGATTTCCTGTTGACTCACTTTTGATGATTGAGCACAGGACCCATTTGAAAATTTCTATGCTCCATACTATTTCCACTTGATACTCTTGATCCTGTGGACCTTGTTGACTTACTAGGTCCATTGCTCATGATCTCCTCCTTTGCAATGATCTCCCATCGAACTGCCTCGTGCAAGGTGTGAGGCATTAAGATCCTAACCTTGGCCCAAATGTTAACATTTAGTCCATACACAAATTTGTTCACCTTGAGCCTTTCTGTGTTTAAGTAAGGGGCATAATGGAGTAATTCCATGAAATGAGCCTCATACTCTGGTATTGAGCAACTCCCCTGCTTTAGTGCATTGAATTCATTTAGTTGCCTCTCAAGGAACTCCTCTGACAAGTAATGTTCTCTAAACTTTTCTTCAAATAATTCCCAAGTTACTTCTGAGATATCCATCCCCAATTGGGGTAATAATGTCTTCCACCAAAGTAGTGTGTTTCCCTTTAGCTGGAATATACCCATCTTGGCCTTCAGGTTTGAGGTGTAATCTCTCAGGCTTAATCACATAGCCATGTTTACTAACCATGCCTCTACAGATTGACCATCTGTGGACCCCCAAAACCTTGGAAATTTTACCTTTTCCAAATCTCGACGTACATCATTTCTTGTAGTGTTTTGGGGTGCTTCATTTTGTATGATAGGTCCTCCATACTCCCGTTCCATATGGTTTATTAATGCCTCGGACATGTGTTGAAATGATCTCATTAAGTTCAACACTTCTTCGACTGGTATTTGTTCTTGTGTTGTGATGTTTTCCCCATCATTGGGTAAGGTGGTAGGAGTTGGTTGTTGTGGTGGCGTCATGTTGCGCCCTTTAGTTGCCCCACTCCTTGTACCTCTTCTAACCATGGTTCACCAATGAATCCTACCACAATTTAACATGATTTTTCCTTATAAGATGAAAACTAATCAAGTAAAAATCATAACCAGCCTGAGTGGTTCTATAATTAATTGCTATTATTGTAAACTTCCAAAGGAACAATTTATGCATTTATAAGTTCTTGATGATATAATTCACTTATCAATTCCAAACTTTCCTATAAAATTTAATCATAAGGATACAATCAATCTGACTTAGCAAATGCCATATAATGGTAAAAGTGGTTGGTAGCATTATTGTAACATAAAATGAGGATGTCATTAGTTAATAATAAAAAATATATAATAATAAATTCCATTATTTGTATGGAAAATAATTAAATAATTAAATGAATGTAATGATTTTGATAATATTAAACTAGCACAACCATGAAGAGTAAATGACTAAAATAGTGCAAGAGTTATTTGAGATATTATTTACATTCAGGTTAAAAAAAACATATCTACCCAGAATTATTGGTACGATTATTTATTCAATTTTTTTTCATTATAATTTAACTTTGATTAAGAATGTTAATATGTGGATTTACCATGGTTAATGCCCACCAAAATTTATGCAAGTTGTTGAGCAATTTTAAAAGGATCCAACTATATGACCAAGTTGTACATTAGTGTAAAATATTTTTATAACTTACGGAACATTATTACCATATTGTAATATCTCAAATCCAATATATTGTAATTTGTAAATGATCATAGCGAACAACTTAGTAAAAATAGATTCCTTGAAAACCTTTAGGCTCAGCGTTATTTTGCAACAAACTTTAAACACTGGTCACAAGAATGTTAAAATATTTATATATGATCTATTTTAAACTCAAACAAAAATATGACAAAGAATTGGAAAAAGTAATACCATTTAATTTTGTTCTAATACAAATTTTGAAAATACAATACTATCAAAAATACCCCAAAAAAAATATTAAACCATTACTATATTTTAAAGTAATAATTCAAAAATGTAAAAAGTAAAACGTAGTAATTATACAATAATGTCTTTTCTAACAAAGCATCCCTGAAATTATAAACCTAATAAACTACTGAAATTATAAACCTAATAAACTAACAAATACTTTGTAAGTTACAAATTACAATAAAGCATTTCAGAAATTTAGTTGCAATTTACCATAAAGCATTTTAGAAACTATCAACTAAATTAACTTAAAATACTAAAAAAAAAAATTTTCAAAGGGGAATCCCCTATAAAAAAAGCTGTATATATACATCATGGTACAATATTATATCGGAATATACCATACATATTTCGCAACGACTCAGCGATCACATAAACTGCACAGCAACACCAACAACAACTCAGCAATTACATAAACTGCACAGCAGCACGCAGACATGTATCGCGAGTCGAACCAAGTTAATAACTAGCCGTCCCATCCACACGGAATAACCACCGCATACTAAATAAGTTACAATGAATATGCACCAAAATTTACGCAATCTCAGGTCGCTGGATTCATTATCTTGAAAATACAACACCAATTTCAATTTCGATATACTCAATAGCAAAACTCCCAAAGCCAGATGGAATTGTTCCTCTAGATATTAAAATAAATGTATTTGAAACAAACTAATAAAGCGTGTTCTAGATGTTTTCATGTTTTTCTTAACTGTTAAATTTTCTATAAAATTTGATTATTTATTATGGAATTTTTTAACTCGTCGAATGTAATTAAGGACTGTTACATCACTAGCACAATCTACCATTACGTGGTTACACAGTGAACAACGCACATCCAACCAACATAATTTTAATGGATGAATTGTGGTATGGAAGGAAGTTAAGGCTAGTTAATACTCACACATATCCGTTTGTGAATTAAGTGGTTACACAATGAACAACGCACATCCAACCAACATAATCTTAATGGATGAATTGTGGTATGGAAAGAAGTTAAAGCTAGTTAATACTCGCACATATCCGTTTGTGGATTAATTAATATTTACCTGTGAAATGCATGTGTAATCACTTGTTCTTAAATTAGTCAATACTATTTCATTAATTGCTTTCACAAAAGATCTATTAAGATATTAGAGATATTGTGTAATCACTTATTCTTAAATTAGTCAATACTATTTCATTAATTGCTTTGACAAAAGATCCCTTAAGATATAAGAGATATTTTTTTTTTCAATATTATCATTTATAGTTTTCAATTTCTGAATTATCAGACTACTAACCCGCAATGATTTCAACTTCTGAACAATTAGAAAGGGAATAAATCTAATTACCAGTTTAGTTTTCACATCCTAAAGATAGGGGAGTATGATTTCAACGTCCGAATAATTAGAAAGGGAATCAATCTAATTTTTAGTTTTCACATCCTAAAGATAGGGGAGTTATAATTCGCTAAAAGAGTGGTAGAGTAAGAGTTATTATCTCTTAAAATAAAATGTAGGGATTATTTTTTTTTGTTTATTTATTTATTTATTATTGGATTACATTTAAATTACATAGTTAATATATATGAATTTTTTAAACAAGTGTTAAATGTAACAAACCAATACTCGTTTATTCCTTGATTTTCTGTTTTGAAATTTTAATCTTGACCCTATATATGTGTGTTTTATACTAAATAGGGTAATTACAAATCTGAAGACTTCAGTTAATTAGATCCGGAGTAATTGGTTGCTTCCTGATATGATAATTTAAGATCTTGATCAATATAATTGAAATTTCAGTTAACCACCTGTTATCACTCCAGGAAACTCTCCGAGGTTGTAAATCAGAGATGCCTAATAACATATAAATTTTAATATTGTTCTCTGAAATATTGGAATGAAAGATGATTTGGATCAAGTCGGATAACCATTTCAGCTCTATTCACACTCAAGGCATGCATGAACACCCCCAATAACACAAGGCTTTAGACTGCGAATGCTCAATAGTTTGTAGATTTAATGGATAAATGGAGAACACTGACTATGCCAGCAAGTTGCATACATGGACCTATACGAATGGCTAGCTACAGGCAGCAAATGAACTTACTGACTATACCGGCAGATGCGTATATAATTACACATATAAATGGCTAGCCATAGGCAGCAAAGAAGCTTGCAAATCTAATATATCAAAGCAGAGATAAGATGACAGTTATCTGGCCTCGAACACACAGAAAACTTGAACAAACTGTTCAGGTGCAAGCATAGAACAGAAGAGAAATGGACATTAAACATGTAGCAGCAAAAGAAGCTTGTATTACTAAAGACTACAGATGAGAAGCTTGAGAAAACAGGGGAGGAATAATCTCCAAAAGTTGAACCCTTGTTACATCTTGTTTTCAGCTATTTATAGCTTGTTTACAATGGTCCTCAGCCTTTTGAGGCTTCAGGTGTCTTAATCTATCATTCTGTCTTGTTTAACTGATTGATTCCCTCAATAGGTAGGCATGGCTCGGCGGTTTTCCTCTTCTGACAGAGAAATAACCATACTCAGATATTTTGGGTGGCCTACTGTGATGCATAGGAGCTCCCTCGTGCCAAAGATGCCCCATTAAGTTCGTTAGGATGACCGCTGCACTGGCAGGGCCGTTAATGCTCCATGATTTTAATTGATTTGGGTTGAGGCGTGTAGTGGCCCTTCCCCTTCCCTTTCTGGGTTCTGTTTGCCGACCGATGTCCCTCCACCGAATCCTTCTTCTGGTATATAACATAACTGCACGGTTCCTTCAAGGATGGCTTGCCGCTTGAACCTGCAATGGAGTGGCTGCCGTTCTTATGAAATCCCTGCACCGGTCCCTTGTTTTTTTTAATATTTGAACAATATACATAAAACAGCTGCAAAATCATGAAAAATGGCTCTGGCGGATTTGAAGAATATATATATTTTACTTTTGAATCCCATCGGATCCAAAACCCATCATAATCGGCATCTGCCCAGGGTTTCCCTTTATATTTTCTTTATACAAAGAAAATACACCAAATACATTGAAAACAATATGGGCGCGGACTTTAAAAAATATGAAATGGAGTGTTGTGCATATATCGGGTCCGGCCCATCGGCCTACACCATCATTTGTGTTAAAGCCCCGCCCCTTTGAAAGTGCCGATGCGATATCGGCGATCACCGCAGACCCGATATTTTATAAAATGGAGTGTTGAAGGGTCATCGGGTCCGGCCCATTGCATCGGCGCATAACATATGTGAAAGGCCCTGTAATCGCCGATAGCGAAATGCCAACGCGATCTGGACCGTTGACCGGCCAGATCCAACGGCTGATATGATTTCGGACCCTTAAGCCTGCAACTTTGGTTTTTATGTGATTTTTTGGGTATTTTCACCTTCCGATAGTGTAATTCTGCCCTCCAAAGGGCTTCCCTCTTGCAACCTCTTTGATCGGTGGGTAGCTTTTGTCATGTCTTGATGATTTGAACAACAAACATGGATTTTGGGCATGACTATAAGCATATTTGCAGCCTTTGAGAGCTTTTTGAATCTATTTTTAATCCATTTGCATAGCAAAGCTAACACTGGCTCCTTCTGGGGATGAGATCCTCCCTGTGAGGTCTCAAGAACTGCAGATCAATGCCTTTCCTGTAGAAAACAAATTAGCCAAAATTTCCTAGTGTTCCATTGGGCATGGAGTCTACTTTGCTTATACTAAAACTGAAAAAATAAAATATTTACAGTTTTAAGGCCTAAAGACCTTAAATCACATAGCTTTTCAAAAACTGCCCATTAATTGGGCCATCAAAAACTGGTTCTCCCTCCATACTTTTCAGTATGAAGGTATTGTTCCCTTGAATCTGTGAAATGATGAAAGGGCCCATCCAGAGAGCATCAAATTTCCCATGATTGCCTTTCTTTTCTTTAAATGCATCCCATTTCATAACCAAATCCCCAACCTGCAAGTTGTCTCTCTTTGCCTTCTTGTCAAAGACTTCCTTGATCCTCTGCTGATGTGTTGTAGCTTTTTCAATCAGCTGCTCTCTGATCTGATATAATTCTGTTAAATCAGTGATTCTATTGGCCATAACATCTTCTTCATTCTGCGCTGTTTGGAGCAAATTTGCCACAGGAAGAGTAAGCTGAATTGGAAAAATAGCATCAGTACCATATACCAGCTTGAAAGGAGAGCAGCCTGTAGATCTTTTGATGGTCACTCTGTCTGCCCATAGTGCATATTTGAGCTTTGCATCCCAATTCTTCTTATTATCTTCTAACAGCTTCTTAATAATCCTGATCAGACTTTTGTTAGAGGATTCTGCTAGACCATTCCCTTGGGGGTAATAGGAGGTGGAATGAACAAGCTTAATGCCCATTGAATCACACATTTCCACCAACTCTTTTGCCTTGAATGCTGCTACATTATCTGTTATAAGCTTATGTGGGCAACCAAATCTGCTGAAAATGTTTTCTGATAAAAATTTCATTACCACATTATGATCAGCCTTCCTTGTTGGGATTGCTTCAATCCATTTTGTAAAATAATCAGTGGCAACTAATATCCACCTGTGCTGGCCACTGGAGTGCGGGTTGATTTCACCAATGAAATCCAAGCCCCACTGCTGAAAAGGTCCTTTTGCAATTATTGGATTTAGGGGCAGGGATTTTAACTGCTGCTTTCCTTCAAATCTCTGGCACCTGTCACAAGATTTAACAAAAGCAAATGCATCGGAAAATAAAGATGGCCAATAGTACCCAGCTCTGAGAATCTTTTGGGCTGTAGTTCTCCAATAATGATGTCCTCCACACATGCTGTTATGGAACTGCTACATAACTTCTATTGACTGTTCTTTGTCCAGACATATTAAAAGCACTCCAGATGGATCCTTCCAATAAAGCGAGCTATCATTGATGCAATATTTCATTGCCTTGAGCTTTAACGTTCTTGCTTGACTTTGAGAAAATTCTGAAGGAACTTCTAACTCTAAAAGGAATTTAATTATTGCAGCATACCAATTACATGAAGCTAGGTTCTCGGCCACCGACTGCCCTCTCTGCGATTCAGCTGTTTCATGCTCTTTCATTAGACCATTTCCTTCTACATTGAACAAGAAATCGACGTCCAAAGATTTGCAATTTTCTTTAGCCAACAGTTTGGCAAGCCCCTGACCTCTTACCAGCTTGGTAGGCTTCAGCTCTATGTTGAATTCTATCATTTTTGCAATCCATTTCACTCTTTTTCCATCAGCATCAGGTTGTGTTAAGACATCCTTTATTGCAGCAGAAGGCACATATGCAGCTATTTTGGAATGCAAGATGTATACTCTGAAAGCTTTCAAAGATTTGATAAGAGCGTATGCTTGTTTCTCAATAATATCATACCTCAACTCAGCATCCCTTGAGGTTTTACTAAAAAATGCCACCGGATGCTCTGAGCCTTCTTCATCTGCTTGCAATAACACTGCTGCAAGGGTGTCGTCAGAGGCAAAAGAAAATATGCGGAACTCCTTGCTATAATCTGGACTGATTAAAGTGGGGGCCTCCATAATTGCCCTTTTAATGGACTCAAATGACTTTCTCGCTACACCATTCCACTTGATCTCTGACCCCTTCTTCAACATAGAGGTAATATGCTTCACAAGTTCTGCAAAATTTGGGATAAATCTCCTTACAAAATTAATCTTGCCTAGAAAAGACTGGATGTCCTTCTTCGATCTCGGGACAGACAAGGTCTGTATCGCTTTTACTCTTTCTGGGTCAATTCGGACACCTGCAGCAGAAACAATATGTCCCAACAACTTGCCTTCTTCTAACGCAAACTGTGACTTCTTAGGATTTACTGAAATCCCAAACCTTCTGCACTTCAAAAACACTTTCTTCAAATGTTGCACATGGTCTTGATGGCTACTGGAGTATACTGTTATATCATCCAGGTAGATAAGGACAAATTTATCCTTTTCTCCCACAAATGCTATATCCATAGCTCTCTGAAAGGTGGCTCCAGCATTCATCAACCCAAAAGGCATCTTGGAATACATAAAGGTACCCAAAGAGTGGTGAATGCAGTCTTCTCCTGATCATCCGGATGCACAGCAACCTGATTATAACCTGAAAAACCATCTATAAAAGACATTACTTTGGCACCTGAGACTTGCTGCAACAAATGCTCCATTTTTGGTAGAGGATAATTATCCTTTTTGGAACATTTATTTAGATTCCTGAAATCAACACATAGTCTGATTTGTCCACTCTTCTTCCTCACAACAACTAGATTGGCCACCCATTTAGAATATCTGAGAGGCACTATGATCTTAGCAGCCAGCAACTTTTTAATTTCTTTCTCAACTAGAGGAAGGAGCATAGGATTCATTGGTCTCAGCTTCTGTTTGAAAGGAATAGTGTCTTTCTCAAGCGGAATTTTATGCTGAATTATATTTTCATCATATGTCTTCAGATCGTTGTACTCCCAAGCGAACACATCAGCAAATTGCCTCATTAATTTGCAGTATTCAGCACTCTGGTGAGCAGATAGATTGGTAGACAGATTTATGAATTTGGGGTGGCCTGGACCTCCTATATCATGTTTGCAAACTGCAGTTTGATCTTCTTTTTGGGCAGCTTTGTAAGGCACATCATTGTGATCAAACAATCTCTCAAGAGGAATTAGACCCTTAGGAATATGGTTGCTAGGGAGTTGGACTATGTTATTCTTGCCAATCTTATTTCTAAGCTTGGACTTGGGATCTTCTAATAAAGCATCATTATTTTGGTCAATTTGCATTTCAGAAAACTCATCAATGACTTGAAGAAACCTATTTAGCTCATCATCATCATCAAAAACCCTCCAATGGTGGACATTATCAGGCACGGAGGGTCTATACTTCATTTGTACCTCATAAACTAGTTTGGGAGGCGATGGAGGTATAAACAAACTAGCTGAGACAGCAAGGGAGTCGGCAAGCTGATTTTGGGCTCTAGGAATATATGAAATGCAGAAAAATTCAAAGAACTCTTTGGTTCTCCATACCTCATCTCTGTACGCTTTTAGCCTTGGGTGCTTTGCTTGGAATGTTTTGTTCACTTGCTGAATTATCAGATCAGCATCTCCGAATACCTTCAGCTTCTTTATTCCTCTGTCTTTGGCGGCATGAAGGCCCAACAACAGTGCTTCATATTCTGCTATGTTGTTTGTCACCTGAAAAACCAGCTTTAGAGACAATTGAACTGTTTCTTGTTGTGGAGACACTAGCACCACCCCTGCTCCTGCAGTCTCCTTGGTACATGCTCCATCAAAGAACATCTCCCAAATCTGACCTCCTGTATTATGCTCAGCCTGAGCTGTTGGTTTCCTGATCTGCAATGCAGCCTTCTGAGATTCTTCTATTTGGAGAATGCAAGCTCCAAAATCAGTGTCCACTGCATATATGGGATGGTTTGTAGGATTCTTCTCATCGCTAATGATATATGCCAGTTGTGCTTCTCTATATAACCTCCTGCTCTCTCCTCCGAACACTGGGACAGTTGCATAAGATAAATCGTTCTGCAATGTTCCACCTAGTCTCTTAATCCACCCTCTGGACAACAGCATGCCAAACTTAGGAGGGACATCTGCCACCACAATATCCATTATCATGCTCTTCATGGGTAGCTGGGTTAGGGAAATGGCTAAATCTTTAATCAATCCCAGACATTTCACCTTCCTTGAATCAAACGAGAATAGGTCATGATATGGTCTGGTGATGTCAAGGCCTAACTCTTCCATGACGGTTTTAGGCATCAGATTGTGACTGGCACCTGTATCTAGGAGGCAGTTGTGGAGAATTTTGTCATGAATGGTCAAGGAGACATAAAAAGATGGGGAATTATCCTTGGCAGGTTCAGTCATTAGGCTTAGCACAACTGCAGGCCTATCGTCTTGCAAATTGACAAAGTCAGTGGAGGTTCGTGTGATCTTCAGCTCGAGAGCCTCAAGGATAGGCTTTCTAAACATCTCACTCTTTACCAGTTCTGTCAGAGGCACGGTTATTTTTAACTTCTGAACTTCTGATTCGAAGCTAAAAGAGAGAGGTAGCTTGTCATGAATTTTTACCTCTTGAACTGGTGCTTTGAGGGTGACTAGATCAGCTGCTGGTCTTCTTTGTATGCTATTCTGGGTCTCTGTTTGGACGACAGCTTTTTGGGCAGGATTCTCCTTGATATTATTTGCATTTGACCTTAGATTATATCTTTTCTGCTCCCCCGTTTGCAGAACAACCCCTCTGTCCCACCTTTGACTGTCTTGCTCCTGCAGCAAAGACTCTTCATATGCAGCCAATGTCAAAAAGGCATCACTGCCTTTATCTTCCATACAGAGAATTTCATCCTCATCTTCAATCTGTTCCTCCTCCATGACCACATTCTGGAAAGGAGCCTTAACCTTTTGATCTTCGTTAGTTTCTTTACCCCTCTGAATGGTTTGTGATTGTTCGTTGGCTCTTCTGAATGGATTCGGATTTCTTGGTGCAAATGTGCCTGGGAGCCTTGTCTTCCCAGGGTTCTGCTCAATCTCCAGCTTAGAAATTTTAGCAGACAGTGACTCGATCATTCTAGTCATTTTATCAAGTTTGGTATCTGAGGATGAAGCAGAAGAAGCCTCGCCTCTCGGCCTCCTTCTATCAGCGTGACTTTTGAGCTTTTCTGCAGCCATAATGTTAGATTCGACTTCTAGTGCCGCATCCTGCATTTCAGCTAGGGTGGCACTTCTTCTTTCTTTCAACAGCAAACAGAACTCGGAGTCAAAGGCACTGGTGTAGGCAAGTTTGGCAGAGGTGGGGGTAGGCTTTACCTCAGCTGGTATCTTACTATACATACGGTTGAATCTTTTATTAAAATCAGACAAGGATTCCCCATTTTCCCTCTTCAGGTTTCCAAACTCCGTATGATAGTATAGCAAGTCCTTTTTATCTCCCCAGTGTTTTAGGAACGTATCATCTAAAGCTTCGATATCTGCTATAGATCTTGGGGCTTGTTCTCTAAACCATTTCCTAGCCTCCCCATCTAGACTTTGGACAAAGACTCTCATCCACACATCATCTTCACTAATATCTAGATTATCAGCATAGCTATAAAATGACTCAAGGTGTTCTTCAGCAGTGACACCTTCAGTCCCAGTGAACTTGGGCATATACTTCTGATATTCTCCAGTGGGCATAGCATTCAAGGGAGTGGGCAGTATTAAAGGTCCATACCTGGCAGCTATGATTCTTTCCATTTTGGTGGGTGCTTGTGGTCCTGCCATGTTTGGAATTTGTGGAAGGACACTAGCAGATGGGGCAGTAGGAAATAATGTAATGGATGGCAGAGATATTGGGATGTTTTGGATAGTATGGGAAGCTTTCTTTGGACTGAGATTCAAAGGGGAACTAAATGGACAAGGAGCTTTATGAATCTCTGCAAGTACTTCTTCATTAGCAATACTAGGCTTTAAATCTTCAAACTGCGTATCCTCAACTAAGAACTTCTCATGCAGAGACAAAAAAGATTTCTGGGGCTTACCTGATTTTGATGCTCCCTTCTGTGATGTTTTCTTCAGGTTAACAATCTTCTCAGGGTCCGTCACTGGGACAGCTGGAGACTTCTGCGGATTTCTTCTAGTATGCCTCACAAACTGAGCCAGAACTTCAAAGTGGAGTCGCCAAAGGATGGCCTTCCTCCAGTGGAGTAGCCAGACAGATGATTACAACCAACGTCTATGTTCAAACCTTGTCTGTCATCAAAGCTTGAAGTTGTGTCGTCTCCCAGGGAAGCTGAGCTTCGATTCTCTTCTCCCCGGCAACGGCGCCAATTAATGTTATCACTCCAGGAAACTCTTCGAGGTTGTAAATCAGAGATGCCTGGTAACATATAAATTTTAATATTGTTCTCTGAAATATTGGAATGAAAGATGGTTTGGATCAAGTCGGATAACCATTTCATATCTATTCACACTCAAGGCATGCATGAACACCCCCAATAACACAAGGCTTTAGACTACTAATGCTCAATAGTTTGTAGATTTAATGGATAAATGGAGAACACTGACTATGCCAGCAGGTTGCATACATGGACCTATACGAATGGCTAGCTACAGGCAGCAAATGAACTTACTAACTATACCGGCAGATGCGTATATAATTACACATATAAATGGCTAGCCATAGGCAGCAAAGAAGCTTGCAAATCTAATATATCAAAGCAGAGATAAGATGACAGTTATCTGGCCTCGAACACACAGAAAACCTGAACAAACTGTTCAGGTGCAAGCATAGAACAGAAGAGAAATGGACATTAAACATGTAGCAGCAAAAGAAGCTTGTATTACTAAAGACTACAGATGAGAAGCTTGAGAAAACAGGGGAGGAATAATCTCCAAAAGTTGAACCCTTGTTACATCTTGTTTTCAGCTATTTATAGCTTGTTTACAATGGTCCTCAGCCTTTTGAGGCTTCAGGTGTCTTAATCTATCCTTCTGTCTTGTTTAACTGATTGATTCCCTCAATAGGTAGGCATGGCTCGGCGGTTTTCCTCTTCTGACAGAGAAATAACCATACTCAGATATTTTGGGTGGCCTGCTGTGATGCATAGGAGCTCCCTCGTGCCAAAGATGCCCCATTAAGTTCGTTAGGATGACTGCTGCACTGGCAGGGCCGTTAATGCTCCATGATTTTATTTGATTTGGGTTGAGGCGTGTAGTGGCCCTTCCCCTTCCCTTTCTGGGTTCTGTTTTCCGACCGTTGCCCCTCCGCCGAATCCTTCTTCTGGTATATAACATAACTGCACAGTTCCTTCAAGGATGGCTTGCCGCTTGAACCTGCAATGGAGTGGCTGTCGTTCTTATGAAATCCCTGCACCGGTCCCTTGTTTTTTTTAATATTTGAACAATATACATAAAACAGCTGCAAAATCATGAAAAATGGCTCTGGCGGATTTGAAGAATATATATATTTTACTTTTGAATACCATCGGATCCAAAACCCATCATAATCGGCATCTGCCCAGGGCTTCCCTTTATATTTTCTTTATACAAAGAAAATACACCAAATACATTGAAAACGATATGGGCACGGACTTAAAAAAATATGAAATGGAGTGTTGTGCATATATCGGGTCCGGCCCATCGGCCTGCACCATCATTTGTGTTAAAGCTCCGCCCCTTTGAAAGTGCCGATGCGATATCGGCGATCACCGCGGACCCGATATTTTATAAAATGGAGTGTTGAAGGGTCATCGGGTCCGGCCCATCGCATCGGCGCATAACATATGTGAAAGGCCCTGTAATCGCCGATAGCGAAATGCCGACGCGATCTGGACCGTTGACCGGCCAGATCCAACAACTGATATGATTTCGGACCCTTAAGCCTGCAACTTTGGTTTTTATGTGATTTTTTGGGTATTTTCACCTTCCGATAGTGTAATTCTGCCCTCCAAAGGGCTTCCCTCTTGCAACCTCTTTGATCGGTGGGTAGCTTTTGTCATGTCTTGATGATTTGAACAGCAAACATGGATTTTGGGCATGACTATAAGCATATTTGCAGCCTTTGAGAGCTTTTTGAATCTATTTTTAATCCATTTGCATAGCAAAGCTAACACCACCTTTAGAGTAACTAGTTGTTACAGGATCTCACAATCTAATTAACTAGATCTCGAGTCATCTCCACCCCACCTCCTATGAATTGTTACTTTTTCCAAGAATACTCATAGCGTTAACAAAACTTGTAACCAAGGAAAATACTAGAGTATGAAGATATTTCCCAGGTGTCCTATCCCCCATATTCTTTTTTTATTATTATATGTTGCCAGATTTCGACACTGGCACTTTGCACTTCGACACTTTGGCTCAAGGTACCAGTGCTTTCCTACTTTGGCTCAAGCTACCAGTGCTTTCCTCAAGGAGGGTTGCACTTTCTTCTCTTTTGGGTGAGGTGCATAATGAATGCCCTCAAACAGTAATCCCTTGAGTGAACAATATCACATTTGGGTGTTTATTAGCTTTGGAATGTATCTCGATTATGGAGTTATATGCTATTTTATTTTTCTTTTTCTTTTTTCACTAGAAGCCTTTCTATGGTTAGACATCAATGCAAAGAGATTTATAAGCAGCACCAATTACAGAGGCACAACAAACTCAAAATCATAAGGTTTAAGCATCAAAATGATTTATCTGATTTCTAGGTGGTGGCCAGAGATTTATAAGCAGCGCCAAGAGATTTACAAGTAGCACCAATTACAAAGGCACAACAAACTCAAAATCATAAGGTTTAAGCTTCAAAATGACTTATCTGATTTCTAGGTGGTTATGCGACTGAGAGTAGTCTTTATAAATTTGTCTGGGATCAAAGTTTACTAATGTTGGAAGAATGATTTTTTTTTAAACGAACTTTATTGAATTGTTCAAATAGGATTATATTTTATAATTGTATATTGTACTTTTAATAGAAGTTTATGTTGCTTAGTAAATCTCTTCTGAAAGCAAATTCAGAAGTTGGGTACCAGCCTTATATGTGAATAACACATCTTATCAATAATAGAATCGAAGTAATAAATTTTTTCTGACCACTTTAGATAAAATTACCTTTAGATAGAATTACTTATTATTGTAAGGAAAAATATTTTGAATATGTAATTCTTCTTTCTTGTTTTATTTATTTATTTATTTTGATCTTAACGAAAATTCATGGTAACACTTATGAAAAGTAAGTTTCCAAAGGTCCATAGGTCCTAGAGATTGAACCTAAAGCTCGAATACCAAGTGTAGAGACCAACTTTATGCTTTTTTAAGAATAATACAATAAACTAGGAATACTACCATAAGTAGATAGCATTGGGACCTCAAAATATTAAGCACTTATATAAAACATCCATGAATTTCACTTCATAACAAATCTCATCTATTTTACATGTTGTTAACTATAGGCACATTGAATTCATATAAAAGAGCATCATAAATACAATACGTATGATATTCAATCTTGACTTGTGGCTATTGCATCCCTAGTTGTCATTCGCCTCTAGGTGTGAATGTTGACGTGCTTAATCCGAATATAGTGACCCATCGGTTGACCTCCCAGCCTACTCCTTGGGTACTCTCTTTCCCCTTGGACCCTGAGCTACAATGGGGTTGTACAATGGAGGAAATGTGCTAGCTAATAAATGGTATTAATCCAGCCTACTCCTTGGGTACTCTCCTTCCCCTCGGACCCCGAGCTGCAATGGGGTTGTACAATGGAGGAAATGTGCTAGCTGATAAATGGTATTAATTTCTCCGATTCTTTGACAGATTTTTGAAAATACAATACTGTCAAAAATACCCAAAACAAATATTAAAGCTTTATAATATTTTAAGGTAATAATAGAAAAATGTAAAAAGTAAAACTAGTAATTATACAATAATTCATTTTCTAATCAAGCATGCATGAAATTATAAACTTAATAGACAAGAAAATACTTTGTAAGTTGCAAATTACAATAAAACATTTCAGAAATTTAGTTGCAATTTACCATAAAGCATTTCAAAAACTATCAACTAAATTAACTCAAAATACTAAATACTAAATAAGTTACAATGAATATGCACCAGAATTTACGGAATCTCAAGTCGTTGGATTCACTATCTTGAAAATACAACACAAATTTCAATTTTGATGTACTCAATAGCAAAACTCCCAAAGCCAAACGTAATTGTTCCTTTAGATATTAAAATAACTGTATTTGAAACAAAACTAATAAAACGTGTTCAAGATGTTTTCATGTTTTTGTAGGGTCCGTGATCTCTATTTAAAGAGCATGGAGGGTCATTTGTAGGGTGACCGTTCATGAGAGAAGTTTATGTAAATTTTCTTTCTTTTACATTAATAAATTGCCTGAAGTGGCCGCGTTGGCTCAGGCCATGGAATGTTTCCCTCTTTGAGGGTTTTAACCACATCAAGAATACTGGTATACTGATCTGTGATCTGTTTGTGAGTGATGTCCTTTGGTGTTCTATCTGAGGAACTTACCCTGTAAATTCCTACAGTAGGGGCCCTCCGTAAAATAGCAGGTGCAAATCACGTTCAAATATGCATCAATTAACAAGAAATGCAACTTCAATTAGATACGAGAATATATATATATATATATATATATATATATATATATATATAATGCATGCTCAACAGTTTGAGACTTCTATGCCTATAGGTCTTCAAACAATCCTTATTCAAATTCGAATCTTAAACAGAAAAGCGTTATCTCGACGATTTGCTATTTGGAAAGCAAATCGGAGAATCGTGATGCATTCAGACTCCTGCTGCTATGTGTTTGACCCATGCCTTTTACCACGCCACTGTGTGATTTCTTCAGTGATTTGGCTCGAGCGAATAGGAGGAGATCATTCCTCTACTGCCCATGTGCTTCATTGCTTCGTTGGCGCACTAGAATCCCGCAAACCATGGAGATAGCTACAGATTTGTAAAATAACTGCAAAATCATGTTAATTATGTAGCTAATGCAATCTTTAACATTATAATAAGGCACATTAACGAATATGAAAAATAATACATACAATTATTTTTACCTTATCAAAATCTATGGTTTCACTGCTTTTATTGAGTTGATAGCAATGATGAAAAGAGGAAAATGGATGAAAAAGGGTGTCAAAACAGAAAATTCCTGGAACTCTACAATTCATAACAGTGATGTCATTGATTATATGGTGTGACCTAGATCCATTTTATGGCTTCACTTGGGGAGCAATACCATACCACGTGGGTTCATATTGGGGGATATATATATTCAGGAAAAAATGACATAATATATTGAGCATATAATAAGGGCTAAAGGATTTTTATATTGACAGGTATGAAAAATCAAGCTCATAGTTAATGAAAAAATATAAAGGGGTATAAAAAATGTCAATGAAAAAATGGATACCTACAATATCTAGTGAAAGTAGGGGTTCTTTTAAATTGGGAAGGTGTATTGGGTTCGTATTAGTAGGGGGTTAAATAGTGTGATTTTTAGAGGTATTTTCTAATATGTATTCAAATTAATGGTACTGTTTAGTATGCCACAGACACACGTGATATGTTAGAGGTTCATTATTGAAGCCCCCATGGACCTAAAGTGGCCCTGATGAAAACCAATGATTCATATATGTTAGTGACTCTCTATGGCTTATATCCCTAAATAGTAGCCTAAATGATAGTGTTGTAGTACGACAGTGAACTTGGGAGAGAATGGACATAGAGAAGTCTTGGTCATTATAGCATTGTGGTCTTGATTATAGTATTGTGCATTCATCAATTAGGCTTACTATAAATGCTATTAAGCCTTGATGTATGGCCTAGTCATTCCTATGTTATCCTTTGTTGATACTACAATATGCAATATGTTGAAATCTAATGAGTAGCTAGGGTTTGGGTTGTTTGTGATAGTATGATGAATGACAACATTTATTACAGTGTGCCCCTATGACAATAGTAGACAGTTGAAGCACTAGACAATAGTGGCAATAGTGACATTCTCTAGATGACAATAACAATGATCTTGTGAATGGTAGTGGCAATGGACAATAGTAGCAGCAGTGGACAACAGGGACAACAATGGCAGCAATGGTGGTAGCAGTAAGGTGCAACATCAGAGGTTGCAGCTTGATGAGGAGTATATTGTAGTTAGGCATTATCCCTAGTACGAGAGCCTAAACTCAACCAAGGAGATACAAATATTATGAACATATGTGAAGAATTAGATATAGCTATGGTGACACTCAAGCAAAGTAAATTCCCTGAAAATAAAGACAATTAATTAACACAAGAAGTGGCAAGTGACAAGAAAGAACATGTAGCTCAAGAGCCAAAGAACAAAAAACCCAAAATTCAAGTCAAGCACCAAACACCATTCCTACAGGATGTCACAATCCATATAATATGAAAAAATAACAATTGGAAGATCAAGAAAAATCACATATGGAAAAATTAGAAACTAGTCAAATTTCAACAGAACAAGAAGGTATCTCAAAAAAAATATAAAACTCTAAGGGATTTGTTTTGCAAGGAATTAATAAAAAAAGACAAAGAAATTTATCATTTAAAAAACCATAATAAAAAAGTACTTGCACAAGTTAGGAAAACAAAGGTTATGAAATAATAAAAGATTAGAACAAGAAAGTGAAGATCTCGAGGAATAATTCAAGAATAACCTATTATGAAAAAAAATAAAATGAATAAATGAATAAAGTTCTCTCTTAAATAACGTTAATAAAAATTTATTGGAACAACTTAGAATTTTAAAGATAAAAAACTTGAGAATTAAGACATTAAAAATAAAGTGGACAAATCAGAAAATGAAGAATCTTCACTCCTGAAAAATGGTAATCAAAATATACTTACACAAATTAAGAAGCTTAAGAATGATAAGAAATCACTGGAAATCTAGTTAGAACAACTTATCAAGAAGAAAGCAACGAAATCCTTATAAAAAAAAAAAAAATTTAAGATGTGGAGAATGGAACAAATACAAATCCAAACAACATCACAACTTACAAAAGGTGCATATCCATTTGAAGTAAGGACAACTTCAAAACCCAAGTACAAAAGATGGAGATTCCACATATACTTAATAACATAAATTGTGTGGTTAACAAAGCAACACAAGGGCATGAAGAAGATATAATACCATAAGTAAACCAAGAAAACATTATAAGCATGATAAGAGGAATTTGTGTTACAAAGACTCCTTATGAACATCCTAATCACAAAAGCAGGTACACTGACCAGTTAGGTTATCAACATCACCCTATTGATGCCAAGGAAATTAAATCTTATAATTCAATTCACCTTTGAAATCATATAAGCATAATGCCCCACAAAATCTCATATTAGGATGGTCAGATTGTTTGATTGTTCGCAAATTATGCTTAGAAATTAAAACTTCATATAATGTCATATCATCAACTATGCCAACTTCAAGAACAAAGAATCATCAAAAGACATTACAAGTCAAGAAAAAATATACACTGCCTTTCCATAAATATTCTTTGAGGACAAATCATTTCTAAAGGGAGAAGCATATATATATATATATATATGAAGATACACTTTAAATAAAATGATATCTCTTAGTGAAAAGGAATCCATCTAAGTATTTATATGAGGTCCTCTTTTGTAATCAATCATGTTATATTCTATCATCTCTCATACATTTTTCAATATATTATTTTATCCACATGGATTTCTTGTTCCAAATATTTTGGATATTCATGATCTAAGTTGGAAGGATTCGTGACATTTTTTTAAAGACTTGAACTCGACTTGCTTAACACGGTTTCTTTGGAATTAAAATATATGTTAATATATTTCTTTAAATTAGATAAATAATATTAACATATGTGTAATTTATTTATTGCCCTGGGAATTTTTAATCAATTCAAAATGATTGCATTGTTGTTAATTTTTTGGCTCATCAACTAGAATTATCTCTCGAATTTTGAAATAATACTAACATAAATTTTGAATACTGATTTGCTTCATGTCATTTTTTCTTAATCTATAGGGCTTGCATTGTTTTAAATTTCTTGGTTTATGAAGTACAATCATAGGAAAGACTATTTGAAATATTGGTTAGTATAATTATTACCCATCAATTTGTCATGAGGGATTTTTGCATGCATGAGCTGGTGGTTTTTTAGCATATTGATTGCTTGGGATCAACATCTTGATTAGACTAGGTTTCAAGTACTGGAGGAGAAGGATAAGGGGCTTGAGATGGATGAGGTTCTAGGTATTTTATTGAATTTCAAATGTGGCTAGTGGATTTGCCTCTTATGGGTAATAGTCATAACTAGGAACCGGATAGCAAGGAACTACTTCATATCCTAGAGGGTGCTTATTGATAAAAAATTGTTTCCAGCATGTTCTATCTCATTCCTATAACAATAAATTGATGGTGGAAATTGAGAGACCTCTACAATAAAATGGGGAAAAAACTGCATAACAATGAGATTGTAGCTTGAAAGAATCAAATGAATACAATGTTGGCATTATCCAATAGCAAAAGAAAGAAATCATAGAACAGAAATGATGCCATGAAGAAAAATAAAGTGGAATAAGTACAATGGAAAGAGTTACATGGTTGATTTGATAATCACCCTATGAGTGGCCTCAGTGAATATTTATTAAACAAAAGGTATTACAGACCCATGTGCTGGTGTGTGTGTGTGTGTTCTGTGTTATTGAAACAACAGATCGATCAGATTGCCAATACACAAAAAATGAATGGAAAGACAGCAGAGAAATACAGTAAGCAATACAAAGACACAAACAGTTTTTAATAAGGAGTTCACCCTATTCTCCAGGGTTATGTCTCTGGTCCAGCTTCCGTGGTGGCCTTGTTTTATTGTGTCTTTCAGCAGAGAAATTACAATGCAGGGACTCAATATGAGTTCTCCTGAAGCATATTTTGCTTGGCAGGGTGGTTCTTGGATTCCCCAAGCCACTTGGAGTACACAGACTCTTGTTCTTCCTACCATCTCTGTGACCCTCGGTCTACAGTGGAAAGAGCCAACTGTGATGCTCAATCCGGATAGATTCCTCTATGGGACGGCTTGATTCCTCAAGCTCTCTGGTGCTCGATGTTGCTCGTGGTCAGCTCGGCCCTCTGTCTCCTCTGCTTGGCTTTACTGCTCTCTGTGCTCAGTCCTCCTCTCAGGGTTCACTGTTCACTGTCTCTCTTGGTCGCTTCGACTCTTCGATCTCTCTCTTCGAATCCCCGTTCACTGTCTCTGTTCATGGCTTTAGCCATTCGACCTCCATGCCTATTCGGTTCCTCTCCCGCCTGCGTCGATTCGCCTGTCGCCTGCGTGCTGGGAGTTCCCTGTTCGGCGTCAGCATGAATGCTCGGGAAGTAGCCATGTGTCTCCATCGGAACAACGCCAGCCTGTTCGTCGATTCATTTCTTTCTCCACCGTGGCGGTCAACGAATTCCAAATCCCCTTAAATCATGGCTTAATCCCCTGTCGATTCCGCTTCTGTCTATCGGGCGCAATCTTAACCGTCCGATCTGGGCTCCTCCAGATCCAACGTCATTCGCACGTCGAGCGCGGTTGACTTGCTCGACTGATAATGCGCGATCACGACGGTTTTTCTCTCACCTCCGCTGCCACGCGTCGATCGCTGAGTGTGATCGCTCTGTTTTCTCCAAAACCGCTTACTGTTCAAGGGCGCCCCGATCAATACCGCCGGTTTCCAGGGCGCGGGTCCTGCCTTTGTACTTTAGCGCCTTTACCTTTTTCCGCCCGCGGTCCTCTGGTTCCCCCACGCGACCAAGTGCTTAAGGCTCCTCCTTTTCAACCCTGTTTGCCCAGCGAGCGCATCGAAAATCAGCTCCTTTTCCTAATCTGGGGCTCCTAGGGGCTATTTTGACCTCCTGCGCAATCTCCATGGGCCTCGGTCAGCGTGCTTTGACCGAGGTCCTCATCGTTTCGCGCCGGCTGCCATGGCCACTGGTTCAGGGTGTTTTCGATTGTTGTTTTGGATTCTTCAAGGATTTGTTTCGTCCCGATATAGTCATGGTCTTATGATAGTCATTTATGGATCTGATTCGGATCACGGCCTCCCAACTGAAAAGCTTTTGGACCACCAAAAGTTGGTTTTCTTCAAGCATCGACTAAGTGAGGAAACTGTTGTCTCACTTGTCCAATCTCAATCCACTTCGCACTGCTCAGCTTCAAACCTTTAAGCCCAATTCTGAGGTATTCCACCTGTCCACTGCACGTCATCCTTACCTTCCTATCCAGCACTGTATCTTCCTGCAACTCATTAAGATATTCAGGTAGTAGGTCATCAACAGAAGGCAATTGAATTTGCTCTTCAGGGTCCTCAATCATTGAAGGTTCAAACAACCTCAAGCAATCTGTGTTCACGACTGAGTAGATGTGCATGTAAGCTGGCAGATCAAGGCGAAAAGCATTCTCACCAATCTTCTCAAGTATCTTGAAGGGTCCATACCTGATAGGTTTTAGATTCTTGCCTTCACCTTGCATCCTGTCCTTGCTGATATACAGCCAGACTTGGTCTCCAGCTTGAAAACTATGCTCCATCCGATGCTTAACATGCCTAGCCTTGTACTTGGCCTAGCTCTTTTCCAGTTGTTCCTGTACTGCCTGGTTAATCTCCTGGATCTGTTCAATGAACCTAGTTGCTTTGTCCACATCACTGTGTCCATCAACCATGGTATCTTTACCAAAGACAAAATCCAAGGGAGACCTTGGTATGAAACCAAAGTAGGTCTCAAAAGGAGATCTCTGGGTAGAAGAGTGTTTGGCTCTATTGTAAGCATGCTGCACATAACACAAGTGTTCATCCCAAAGCTTAGGTGCAATATCCTCTCAGTAACTGGATCACTGTCCTGTTAACTACTTCTGTCTGGCCATCTATTTGTGGATGAAAAGTTGTGCCTTTCTTTAATTTGGTGTCCATTAGTTCCCACAAACTGGACCAAAACTTTCCCACAAATCGGGTGTCTCGATCAGATATAATAGAAGTGGGTAGTCCAAAATGAACCCATACATGTTCAAAGAATAATTTTGCAGTTTGTTTAGCTGTAATCTGTTTACTACAGGGTACTAAAATACACATTTTGTTGAACCTATCCACAACAACATATAGATAATCATGACCTTTCCTAGATTTAGGCAGTCCTCCAACAAAATCCATGGAAATGCTTTCCCAAGGGTGAGAAGGAACTGGAAAAGGAGTGTACAAGCCTAGTTTTCTGTTGCTGGGCTTGCTTTTAGCACACATAGCAGACCCCTTTACATATCTAGAAACTGTCTCACTCATTCTTGCTAATAACAGAACATGTGCAACTATTTTACTTACTCCGAAGTGACCTGATATCAGAGAAGTGTGTGCTTCCCTAATTATCTTTGCTCCCTCAGTTTGTGGAATGCAGATTTTCCCACAATGATATAAGAGTCGGTCCTTCACATGATAGTCCAATTCTTCTACTCTTTTGCCTTGACTCAAAGTTGAATATACATCTTTAAAGTCCATGTCCTGAGCATACTGTTCTATGTATCTTTCATGTAGCACTGAATTATGCTTAAGTATGGTAGATGAATTTATAATGGGTCTAGATAACATGTCTGCAACCTTGTTATGTATGCCCTTTTTATATCTGATGACTAAATGAAACTGTTGTAGAAAACCCATCCATCTGTAATGCCTTGATTGTTGCAACTTAGTTTGGGAGTGTAGATATTGAAATGGCTAATGATCAGTATGTATTACTATTTCTTTGCCCATTAAGTAATGTTTCCACTTTTTCACACACTGAACTAATGCATACAATTCTTCAACATAGGTAGGATAGTTAACTACTGCAGGATTAAAAGTCTCAGAATGATAACATATGGGTTTACCGTGCTGTGTCAACACTGCTCCCATGGCATAGTCACTGGCATCAGTTTGGATCTCAAATGGTCTTTGTAGATCTGGAAGTGCTAGTACAGGTGTTGTACTAATTTTTTCTTTCAAGGTGTCGAAGGCTTTCTGCTATTTGCCTCCCCACTGAAACACCTTGTTCAATCCTGTCAAAGCATGTAAGGGAGCTGCAATTCAGGAGAAGTTTTAAATGAACTTCCTCCAATACTATGCTGCTCCTAAGAAGCTTCTCACTTCTGTAGCAGACTTGGGTTTAGGCCAGTTTACAATGATTGCCACTTTAGAGGGATCTATTTTCAATTCACCTCCCCCTACTATGTGACCCAAATAATTTAGAGAGGTTTTTCCAAATTCACATTTGGAGAGTTTAACATAAAGTTTTTCTCTTTTCAAAACATCTAATGTCTGCTTAACATGCTTTAAATGTTCTTCCCACGTTTTACTAAAAATCAGAATGTCATCCAGATACACAATAACAAAATCATCAAGAAAAGGTCTGAGTACATCATTCATTAATCTCATGAAAGTAGCAGGGGCATTGGTCAAGCCAAAAGGCATAACCAACCATTCATACAATCCCTGCTTTGTTTTGAAAGCAGTCTTCCATGCATCTTGCTCTGCAACTCTGACCTGATGGTATCCACTGTGCAAATCCAGCTTGGTGAAATAAACAGCTTCCTTCAATTGGTCTAAAAGATCATCTATGCGAGGAAGGCGATAATGATTTTTTATCGTTATTTTATTCAGCGCTCGATAATCAATGCACATTCTCCACGAGCCATCTTTCTTTCTCACCAAAATGATTGGTGACCCACATGGTGATGTGCTAGGCCTGATGAACCCTTTCTCGAGCAACTCCTGCACCTGCTTCTTGATTTCAGCATTCTCTAAAGCAGATAACCTGTACATCCCTATTTTAGGCAAAGGAACATCTTGCTGCAAAATAATATCATGTACTATTCCCTTTTTGGGTGGCAGACCTTGAGGTTCTTGAAATAAGACATCATACTCTGAAACAATCTTTTCTATATCAGCCCTCTGATCAGAATTACAACCCTCAAATACATTGGTTTTATCAGTTTTCTTTTCCTTTACAACCATTAGTAAGAACTGTTTACATGAATTTATCATTCTTTTCATCTGTCCTGAGTTTATGAGAGTATAATTATTCTTGAGCTTATGAGCTCTTACAAAGTATTCGATTCCATCTTTAACAAGTAGATACTTGTTCTCAGCTCTATAGAAAATAGCCTTTCTATCATACAAGTAAGGACTTCCTAAAACAATTCCACATATATCCAAAGGAATTACATCTAACTCAACCTCATCTACAAATGCTGACCCAAAAGAAAACTTGAGTTTGCACTGTCTAGTCACTTGTGGTTGTGCTTTATCATTCAACCATCCTAATGGGTATGGTTTCTTATGAGGTGTAGTTGCTAATCCCAATTTCTTTACAATTGCTTCAGAAATCAGATTTACTTGTGAGCCACTATCAAACAAAGTATCAATCTTTTGATATTTGGAAACAACTCGAATATGAAAAAGCTCACGCCTTTTTCTCTCATGTTCTTCATCAATGACAAATTGAGCAGAATTACTAGTAGACGCTTAAGAATTCTTACCTTTTATACCTATGGCTGTTATGATTGTTTCATCTCCCGAGTCTGACCCCAAATCCTTCTGAATAGCTATAGCAGTCTTCTTCTTCTTGCCCTTCGACTTCTTAGGTCTCAGCTCTGGATGTAGAATCCAGCAGTGCTCATCATCATGCCCCTCCTTTTTACAGTGAGTGCATGAAGCTTTGCCTTTCTGTGCAGTGTTAGCCTTCCTTGCTTTCCACTTCTGCTCTCTTTTCTCCTTGATTTTGCTTACAGTAGGTTGGGATGGTCCCCCAACTTCTGGATTTCCATTCTTTCCTCTAGCTTCTAGATGAGTAGCTTGTATAGATACCTCATCTATACTAGTGGGATTAAACATGAGGATGGTATGCCTCATGTAGCTATGTAGACCACCAATGTACTTCAAAAGAGTTTCTAGTGAGTCTAATGAAATACCCAACATCAATGCTCTCTTTCTGAACTCTTGAGTATACCCTTGTACACTTTGCCCTTTCAACTGCCGAAGAGTTTGCCAACTCATCATGGCTTGTTGCATGTAGGCCAATGGATAGAACTGCTTTTTGATTGTAGTAACAAATTCACTCCAGACAGAGATGGTCTTACCATGCTTCCTCATATCAGCTTGGGTTCTGCCTTCCCACCAAACCAAGGCAGTGCCCCCTAGGCGAAGGCTTGCCAGCTGAATCTTTCTCTTGTCTGAGTCTATATTTTGTACTCTGCAATACACATCAATTTGTCTTATCCAATTGTCCAACTTTTCAGCATTTAACTCTCCATCATATATAGGCAAATCGAATTTAACATCTAACTTAATCAAAGATGCTTTCTTATTATGCACAGGGCTACTAGGAGGTGTAGGGAAGCTTTCTTCTTTCCCCTTTCCTTTGGAGTGGTCATGGGAATGAGATTCATCTTCTTCTTTATCTTGCTTAGAGCCTGATGAATCTTCACCCTTATGCTTTCTAAAGTCCCTATACATTTCTTCCACCATGGACTTTATAGCTAGGAAACTTTCTATGAATTGAGAGTCTGGCCCTACAGAACCTTCTTCTGACATTGTCTTTCGAGAATAGACTCTCCCAATTTCAGGATTAGTTTCCACCAACTCTCCTTCTCCTAATTTGAGCTTTGATCTAGTGAGCATTCACAGCTAAACCAACACAAGCTTGTCTAACCTTACAGCCTAGAGCTCTGATACCACTTGATCTGATAATCACCCTATGAGTGACCTCAGTGAAGATTTATTAAACAAAAGGTATTATAGACCCATGTGCTGGTGTGTGTGTGTGTTTTGTGTTATTGAAACAACGGATCGATCAGATTGTCAATACACATAAAATGAATGGAAAGACAACAGAGAAATAAAGTAAGCAATACAAAGACACAAACAATTTTTAATAAGAAGTTCACCCTATTCTCCAGGCCTACGTCTCTAGTCCAGCTTCAGTGGTGGCCTTATTTTATTGTGTCTTTCAGTAGAGAAATTACAATGCAGGGACTCAATATGAGTTCTCCTGAAGCAGATTTTGCTTGGCAGGGTGGTTCTTGGATTCCCCAAGCCACTTAGAGTACACAGACTCTTGTTCTTCCTACCAGCTCTGTGACCCTCGGTCTACAGTGGAAAGAGCCAACTGTGATACTCAATCCGGACAGATTCCTCTTGGGACGGCTTGATTCCTCAAGCTCTCTGGTGCTCGATGTTGCCTGTGGTCAGCTCGGCCCTCTGTCTCCTCTGCTTGGCTTCACTGCTCTCTGTGCTCAGTCCTCCTCTCAGGGTTCACTGTTCACTATCTCTCTTGGTCACTTCGACTCTTTGATCTCTCTCTTCGAATCCCCGTTCACTGCCTCTATTCATGGCTTTAGCCATTCGACCTCCATGCCTGTTCGGTTCCTTTCCCACCTGCGTCGATTCGCCTGTCGCCTGCGTGCTGGGATTTCCCTGTTTGGCATAAGCATGAACGCTCGGGAAGTAGCCACGTGTTTCCATCAGAACAGCGCCAGCCTGTTCGTCGATTCGTTTCTTTCTCCATCGTGGCGGTCAATGGATTCCAAATCCCCTTAAATCGCGGCTTAATCCCCTGTTGATTCCGCTCTGTCTATCGGGTGCAATCTCAACCATCCAATTTGGGCTCCTCCAGATCCAACGTCATTCGCACGTCGAGCGCGATTGACTTGCTCAACCGATAACGCGCGATCACGGCGGTTTTTCTCTCACCTCTGCTGCCATGCCTCGATCGCTGAGTGTGATCGCTCCTTTTTCTCCAAAACCGCTTACCGTTCAAGGGCGCCCTGATCAATACTGCCAGTTTCCACGGCGCGGGTCCTGCCTTTGTACTTTAGCGCCTTTACCTTTTTCCGCCCGCGGTCCTCTGGTTCACCCATGCGACCGAGTGCTTAAGGCTCCTCCTTTTCGGCCCTATTTTCCTAGCGTTAAGCGCTAACGCGCATCGAAAATCAGCTCCTTTTCCTGATCCGAGGCTCCCAGGGGCTATTTGACCTTCTGCGCAGTCTCCATGGGCCTCGGTCAGCGTGCTTTGACCGAGGTCCTCGTCGTTCCGCGTCGGCTGCCATGGCCATTGGTTTAGGGTGTTTTCGATTGCTGTTTTGGATTCTTCAAGGATTTTTTTCGTCCCGATATAGTCATGGTCTTATGACAATCATTTATGGATCCGATTTGGATCAATGGTCTTTCAAATGTGGGTCGCAATCTAACTAATCTAGCTGAGGAACTAGGAATGCACTTTATTGTTCCTCAAATTAAGTGTTTTATGAAACACTAGTTATGTGGGTTGTACTATTGTCATATCAACGGAGTTTTGCATCGACACATCAAAGGATCTAATCCATTGAAATATAATAATAAGATTCTAAAGCTTGTAGATTTTGGCTTGGAAAGATCATTCTGTAGTGACTAAAATAGAAACTTGACCAATAGAGTAGTAATATTGAGGCATAAGCCCCTAGAATATCTATTCACATGTTTTATGGGATGTATACTCACAAGGTTTTTATGTGGAATACTAATTTTACTAGGGAAGGCTAAGCCAGAGCAATTCACTAAAGATATTTGAGCGAAGGATTTCAATCTCTTAAGTGTTTGTAGCACACATTAATCAAACTCAATAAGGGGTTGCCTTGTGCCTACAATTTCAAGGACCAACCATATTCAGTTTAGGAATGCAAGCTTGTGTGGCATTTCCAACATGAAGTATAAAACAAAAAGAATATTTTTTCAAGCATTTTGGGTTGCAGTAGTCATGGATACACTTCTAGCAACAAAACATATACCTCATTCTGGATTTTTTTTTAGGATAGTTTCCAAGATGATTTGATGAGCTAGTCGCTCTAGCACATTCTTAAGACCTAATGTAACTAATCGATTGAACATTCTTCCAATACATATAATAGCCAATAGTGATAGACACGTTTTTTTTTATTTCCTTTTATTCCCTCGATGTAAATGGAAAGCGTTAAAATGGATGATTGATAATAGTTTTAAGGTTTGAAAAAATTTAGCATCATCCTACACAGAGAGCATCAGAAGCCTTTAAAAATTTTCAAATTACTTTCCTATTGGAGAACTTATGTCTCACCTAGTTATGTTACAAGTGATTATGAATATATTGGATGACAAAAGGATTTGAAAAAAAATTCCCTAGCAAAAATGATCTATATGGTATTGGAATAGTATTAAGCTAGTTGGACCTTTGTACAAGGTGAGCACTCTCTTCAATGAAGCATTTCTACATCCTAATTGGGGTGTCATGTTTAGATAATTTGTTCCATAGAAGGAAGACTAACCAATTTGGAGGAGTTGGTTGAGTTGTCCACATTATTTTTATTGCTTCTTCTCATGGTATATGGAGCTAATTTTTGAGGGGCCACCCACTTTGAAGGGTTTTACTCATGAATTTGTATGGAATTTTTACCTTGAAGACTAAGATGTCCATTTTGGAAGAAGAAATGAAGCTTCAAAGTTGCATGCTTTGAAAAGAATGTTAGCCTTACAACTTTTTTATGGAACAAATTTTAAGGGGGCACACACTAGAATGGTTTGATCATGATTTGGAGGATGTTTCCATCAATGGAGGCCCACACATCCACATTCAGAGGAATCTTAGAGGATTTTCTTACAATTTTTTAGGATTTTAAGGAGGATCTACACCCTTTTGGGGCTTTTGGAGGCCAATGTTACACTTTGGAGCCACTTTCTTCCTTTGCTTAAGGGACGTCCCATTTTTTAGGGGTGTTTCTCATTTTTATCATTGTACATATGGCTTGACCAATTTAATTTTATTGTAGCTTAGAATTAGTTAGTTGAAGAGCGTGTTTTTCTCTTTCACGAGCTAAATTTTAGGTTAGCTCATGAAATATTAATATTTTATTTTAAAGGATGTTAAGCATCACTCTATAAATATAGGTGCACTACCTCAATAGTATTCGTGGTTAGATTGGAGAAATACCTTAATATGTAAAGTGAAATTATATTGGATATTTTTTTCTTTTTAATTTGTTCTATAGATGGCTAGCTAGAGCACTCTCATGCATATGTTAATATTGTGGATGTTTATCAATTAATATATGCTCAATGGAAGAATGACTTTGTGTGTGATTTGATAAGTGGTCTCTTCATCTCCTTATGGTATTTTATCTTGTATGGTTGAAAGTGTGGTGTACTTCTCTAGTGGTGGTGGTGTATCCACTTCTACCTTCTTTGATAGATTCCTTCTCAAAGACAGTGGAGGAATTCTAGTCAAAATTTTCCGGTTGAGATTCTTGAAACATGTTTGAGTTACTAGAGTGATTTATCAGGGTTTTTAATGGGCAATTGCTGGAAGTCTATGTTACAAGTGTCTACTGGAGAATCCGGCCACATGGGCAAGCTGCAAAGGATGTGTACATGGAACGTGTCCCCTTGGTTCAGCTGAATCACCCACAAAAGGCCATGGTCAAGGATAGTCAAAGCGGTGGTCAACCTAAGAGTTTTGCAGTGGCAGGACTCTATTTTTCACCACGTGAAGACTTGCGTGGCAAATTCCTCAATCTCAGGAGGTGTGCTAACACCTGTGGACTGTTCCGTGAACCCAAATCCAACAGCCACCACTCCTTGGATTTAATTGTCACGGCTACCATATTGCTAGATCTCCGGACATGGTTATTCACATGTCTGTTTAGCAGCGCAGAATTTAGGAAGTAGTTGTAGCATCCTCAGTTATAAATAACGCGTTATCATACGCTTGTTAGTTAGCTTGATATATGTAATTTTGACTGTTTTACGAGCCCACTGTGTCGTGCTCTATCTTTATCTTATGACTGCATTTTAATATATGAGAAGACAGTGTTCTTAAGTTCAATTTGTGACTGATTGCTGATTGGCCGAGGTTGCAGAGGGCCCCTGTACACCAAGGCTCTGTAACTACTGTATAGTTTCTTGCTTTCTTCCATTATGTTACTGTTTCCATAACCATTTGTTTGTATATATTATATTGTTTTTGATATTCATGTTAATTGTTGTCCATATTTTCTTTTATGCTTTCTCATGATTGTTAACTGATCAGTGTTTTTCTTTCAGGTTCTTGTAGACAGCCCGGGCAATTTTACATAGCTTTTTAATGACTAATGACATGAAATCATCTTGTCCTTCTGCTGATTTATTTTCTGAGTTCTAATTCCAACACTGTTTATTTCTTTCAGTTTTGTTTTGCTCATTTAATTTTATGAAATTTAGAAATCAGATTACTCAATTTGTTTATGATTACCTCCTATAGCCAGAGCGAGACTACTGGTGAGGGGTCAGAATATGAGTTGATGTGATATGATTTAGTTTACTTTTCTGCAAGTTAGTGATTAGATTACTCATGTCATTTTCAGTTACCTCCTAGAGCCAAAGCGAGACTACTGGTGAGGGATTGAAGTATGAATGCATAGTTTGATCTTAGTTTCATTTTATGCAATTTAGATATCAGATTACTCAATTTGTTTATGATTACTTCCTATAGCCAGAGCAAGACTACTGGTGAGGGGTCAGAAGATGAGTTGAAGTAGTATGATTTAGTTTACTTTGTTACAATTTTTGAATTGCTTTAAGTTTAGTTTTTTTTCTCTTTTTTATACAGCAGCAAGGATACTGGGCTTCATTGTCACTAGCTCACTGTTTGGTACATTTTTATTTTCTTTTAGGAATTGATTTCATCACTATAAATTTTAAATCCTTTTTGAGAATTTTGAAGTTTGGAAATTATTTTAGAGGTCACCATTGCCTTGAACACTTATATCCATACTTGACTTTTGCCATCTCACATTAGGGAATCAACAAAAGATAAACCCAAAAACAAACTAAAAATCACAAACGACAAAGAATTAAGAAATCGGTTATCTTGCATATACAGTGCACTTCACTTCAGCAGTTTACGACTCCGAATTGACAACTTATATAGCAATTTAGAACACACTAAATTGACCAAATATTTTGGCGCCGTTGCCGGAGAAGTGAAACTAGGTAGCCAATTTCTTAAAAAAAAAAAGAAAATTTCAAGGAAGGTAAAAATTGGTAACTTCTCAAAGTATGCTCTCCTCTTGCACCTAGTGTGATCTGGAGGATTAGAAAAGAGAGTTATTGGTTCAGTAATTTCTTAAATATGCTCTCTTCTTGCACTTAGAGTGACCTGGAAGATCAGAAAGAGAATTATTAGCCCGACTTGAAGAAAAAAAAAAAAAAATGACATGCATAGAGCAAGAGATTCTAGGGGAAGGTTTATAGCTAGGGCTAAGAGTTCGATTTTTACAACTCCATCTACTTCAAGGTATAGACAAGATACACCTCCATCATCTCCAACTCACATTCCCAACCTTAGGATTCCTGGAATTCAAGAGGCAGTAGCCGAATTAGGAGACTCTCCCACACTATCCACCGAATCTGAGTTAGGAAAAGACCCTTTCTTTACTTCTACAGGAAAATACATTGTAATTGAGGAAGTAGAATCCCCTGAAGAGGAAGAGGGAGAAATTCCTCCTCGTTTGCCATTAGTAGAAGAACCAAAGGATTCTGAAGTCTCTAAGGAAACTATCATGACAGAGGAAGTAGTAAACGGATTTGGAGGAGGTAGAGGTAGAGGTAGAGGAGGAGGAGGAAACAATGGAGGAGGTAGAGGTAACAATGGGGGAAATAGGGATGGAGATAACTCATTTGGATTTCCTATAGTTGATGAGGAATTGAGTTTAGGCTTCTGTGATCCATATCAAGTTAGAGAAAGAATTTCGGCGAAAATCACATGGAATCTCATTTGTCGACGCGTTTCGAACCAACCAGTGTGGTTCATTGTCAGGACAAGTTGAAGAAACAGATCCAGCTTAGCATGTTAAATAGACCGAGCAGAGCCTCCAACGGCTAGTTTGACCAACCGTAAATATTGACCAATGGACCGGGATCAAAACATTTCTAATAAAAAAAAAAGGAGATAAGTTATATAGGAGACCAATAAATCATTTAAATTGGTGATAATAGTTTATTAATAAATAGTTAAAAATTATAGGTTAAATATTTTAAAAGGAAAATTAGATGCAGAGGACCGCTTCTATGAATAAATTTAATGTAAATACAAGCTAAATGGGAGTAAAAATAACTAAATGAATAAAATAAAATAATAAATAAATAATAATAAAAACAAAATAAATAACAATAAAATAAATAAATAACTAAATGAATAAAATAAAAATAAAAATATAAAATAAAATAAATAAATAAAAATAAAAATAAAATAAAACGATAAAATGAAAAGTGAATACAAGTTAAATGGGAATAAAAATAACTAAATGAATAAAATAATAATAAAAATAATAACAAAATAAATAACAATAAAATAAATAAATAACTAAATGAATAAAAATAAATTAGATGCAGAGGACCGCTTCTATGAATAAATTAAATGTGAATACGAGCTAAAATGGGTGTAAAAATAACTAAATGAATAAAATAATAAATAAATAACAATAAAATAAAAAATAACTAAATAAAAATAAAAATATAAAAAATAAATTAAAACCAAATAAATAAATAAATAAAAATAAAATAAATAAAAAGATAAAATAAAATGTGAATACGAGTAAAGATGATCAAAGAAGAGATCAAGCTCATCCTGGCCATGAGACCATATGACATTGGTGTCATCCACATACCTCTTCCATAGTTTAGGAAGGAGCCGGGAAGAGTTCAGAGCTTTGGACTCAAAATCCTCCATAAACAGATTAGCAACAACAGGGGAAACTGGGGAGACTGGTTGTTCCATTAATCAGAGGATTAGCGAGCACGCAACGGATCTGAAGCATAGGAGATCTAAGTCTTCCGCTTTGGCTGAACATGCTGAGAAAACCAATCATCATGTTTGTATTGAAGAAGCCAGTGTCATTGCTAAGGTTTCGCATTTCCATCATCGAAAATTCAGGGAAGTGCTTGAGATCGAAAAGAGACCAAGCAATCTCAATAGAGAGGATGGTTGGAAAGTCAGTAGGTGTTGGGTCCCAGCCCTCTCTTCCTAGTCGTTGTGTCGTCCTCTTTGGTTTTTTGGTGTTCTTTCATCTTTATTTTCACTTATTTATTTATTTTATTTATTTAGTTTCTTCTGATGCTTTTTTCCATTCCTATTGATTACTTTCCTTTCTAATTCTTTGCTGCTTACATTTTTAACTAATTTCCAATCTATCTTATCATCCTTTGATTTTCTTTATTACCTTTATTAACACACAATTTTTATAATATTTTTAAAATAAAATTAATTTTATACATTACTCTGTACATCTAATTTTTCCTTTATTATTTTTATTTTTATTTATTTATTGTTATTTATTTTATTATTATTTATTATTTTATCTATTTATTATTTTTATTTATTTATTTTTTATTTTTATTTATTTATTTATTTAATTTTTATTTTTATTTTATTTGTATTTATTTTATTCATTTATTTATTTATTTCAGTGTTATTTATTTTGTTATTATTTTTATTATTATTTATTTATTTATTATTTTTATTTTTATTCATTTAGTTATTTTTATTCCCATTTTACTCATATTCACATTTTATTTTATCCTTTTATTTTATTTTGATTTTTATTTATTTTATTTATTTATTTGGTTTTAATTTATTTTATATTTTTATTTTTATTTAGTTATTTTTTATTTTATTGTTATTTATTTTGTTATTATTTTTATTATTATTTTATTCATTTAGTTATTTTTACACCCATTTTAGCTCGTATTCACATTTAATTTATTCATAGAAGCAGTCCTCTGCATCTAATTTATTTTTATTCATTTAGTTATTTATTTATTTTATTGTTATTTATTTTGTTATTATTTTTATTATTATTTATTATTATTTTATTCATTTAGTTATTTTTATTCCCATTTAACTCGTATTCACTTTTCATTTTATCGTTTTATTTTATTTTTATTTTTATTTATTTTATTTTATTTATTTAGTTATTTATTTTATTTTATATTTTTATTTTTATTTTATTCATTTAGTTATTTATTTATTTTATTGTTATTTATTTTGTTTTTATTATTATTTATTTATTATTTTATTTTATTCATTTAGTTATTTTTACTCCCATTTAGCTTGTATTTACATTAAATTTATTCATAGAAGCGGTCCTCTGCATCTAATTTTCCTTTTAAAATATTTAACCTATAATTTTTAACTATTTATTAATAAACTATTATCACCAATTTAAATGATTTATTGGTCTCCTATATAACTTATCTCCTTTTTTTTTATTAGAAATGTTTTGATCCCGGTCCATTGGTCAATATTTACGGTTGGTCAAACTAGCCGTTGGAGGCTCTGCTCGGTCTATTTAACTTGCTAAGCTGGATCTGTTTCTTCAACTTGTCCTGACGATGAACCACACTGGTTGGTTCGAAACGCGTCGACAAATGAGATTCCATGTGATTTTCGCCGAAATTCTTTCTCTAACTTGATGAGGAATCTCAAACAACAATGAAAAACATCTCACCATCTGTTCTCCCAAACTTTTATGGGTTGCGAAGTGAGGATCTTAAAACATTTCTTTTTGAGTTTGAAGTCGTGTGTCGAACTTATGATTATATGGAAGACTCTCAAAAACTCAAATTGTTTCCTTCAACATTGAAGGGAGCTGCTTTAAAATGGTTCATGGGATTAGTCACTCAATCTATTAGGACTTGGGAATGATATGAAACAAACATTTTTGGATAGATACCTGGACTATTGTATGCCCACCAATCATAAGGATGAGGTATTCAAAATGGTGCAAAAAGAAGATGAAAACTTGGAGGATTTACTTGAAAGATTTCAATACAATCTGAAAAGAGCAAAAATGAATAACTTAGATGAGGAAACCTTGACAGCCCTTCTATTAAAAGCCATTAGAGATGAATGGATAGATATTTTGAACATGATGGGAAAAGGAGATATATCTCAACTTCCACTTCATGATATAGCAGAGCTATGTGTCCATCTCTCAAGGGGAAAATCTAAAATTGGGAAAGGGCCTAGAGATCCTTCTCTCAATAGAGCAAACAAATCTGCAACTGGATCAGTAAGTAGGGCTGAGATTGGCAACATGCTTGATGAGTTCAAAATTGATATTTTAGGGAGTCTTAGTGAGCAACTAGACACCCTCAAGATACAAAACAAGCAGAAAGCAAAAGTTGAAGCTTTGGCCATCTTTTGTCCGAGATGTAGGAAGAAACATGCTCTAAGGGAATGTCCCTTGGATGCAAAAGTTGTAGAAACATTTGTGATTTTTTTAGAAAGCCATGAGATCAAGGATTGTCCTTCAATTCCTGGGCTCAAATTTGTCTTTCAAGAAGATCCAAATTCAATTGAGTCTCTCTGTTTTGTTTTGAGGAGACTTTGGCAGGGGCAACAAAATCAAGGGTTTAACAACCCTACAAACTTTCAACCTCCACCAAATTGGAATCCTTGGCAACAACCTTGGTCCCAACCTCAAAATCCATTTCAATCATGGGTACAAGGTATGCAAAATCCTTATGGGAGATTTGCTCAATTTTATCAATATCCTCCATCTTTTCAAAATCAACAAGCTCCACAACTTCCAAATCAAAATCCACAACTTTCATTGCCATTTCAACAACAACAACCTTCGCAACAGAATCCAAATTCCCAACTCTTGCTTCCATTCCAACAGAAAACAAATCAACTAACTTCCCAGCCATTGCCAAACCCCAATAATAAAAACCCTCAAAATGCTTACATGGTAGAAAGACAACAATTTCCTACTTATATGATTGTTCCTCTCAATGATGTACAACTCAGATCTGGTAGAGTTTTAGACAAGCCTTCTATAGATGCTCAAAAGCAAAGCATTTCTGAGGAAGATTCTCTTGAAGCCAATAAAAGTTCTGAAGCATCTCTTCAAAATCCAAGCACTCAAAAAGAAAAAGAAAAAGAGTCAACCCCCACAACTCCTATAGTTGAGCAACCTGCATCTTTATCCACACCTCCTTTTCCTGAAAGACTACAAATTGACAAAGGGGTGGAAAAACAAATCTTGTTGCCTGACTATGATTTCCTAGATGAATTAAAGAATGTTTGTATCAAGATTCCCTTGTTACAAGCCATTAGAGAAATTCCTATTCTAGCAAAAACAATAAAGGAGTTGAGTCTCAAAAGACCAGGAAGGAAACCAAGAGATACAAGAAGAATCCACCTGGTAGGAAAAATTGCAGATATCATGATGGGAAAAATTACCATGCAGAAGTATGTAGATCCCGGTAGTCCAATTGTCAAAACACATATCAATGGGGTAGAAATTCCAAATACTTTGATTGATTTAGGGGCTGCTATCAACATTATGAGTAGACAGACTATGGAACAGCTAAAACTTCCTAATCTTATTTTTACACCTACTTTACTGCAACTTGTAGATCGATCAATTATCAAACCAGATGGTGTATTAGAAGACATTTTGGTCTCCTTAGATTCTTGGGAATATCCAGTAGATTTCATGATTTTAACTCCCAAGAGTAATCTAGGAGGGCACCCACTCATCTTAGGAAGACCTTGGCTAGCCACAACTGATGCTTTTATCAGTTGTAGATCTGGGGATATGTATATTTCTGATGGTAATTCGACAAAGAAATTCAATCTGTATCCTCCAGCAAAAGCAATTACAGAAGTAGAAGATAATGAATGGGTCAATTATGAGGACATTATACAACCTGTCTTTACCATTTCTGAAATCAGTGAAGATAGTCAAATTCTGAACACATTAGAAAATTTTGAAACATCTTCAGAATATGACCACACACAATTTCAGTTAGATTCTGACATTGAGTATTTATCATCTAGACAAATGTCTCTTTACTCTATGGAAGAGTTTGGTAGTTCCGCCATTGAGATCTTTCCAGGTAAAACATTGAATATCAACAAAAACTAGGAAAAATCACAACAGGGAGAGCTCACCAAAATCTTGCAAAAGCATTCTACTGCATTTGCATGGGAGTATACTGATATGAAAGGTATTGACCCTAAGACTTGCATTCATCACATCTACATTGAGGAAAACAATAGACCAATCAGACAACCTCAGAGAAGGACGAATCCAAACCTTAGGGAGATAGTGAAAGAAGAGCTCCAAAAACTACTCAATGTAAACTTCATTTATCCAATTTCAGATAGCCGATGGGTTTCTCCTTTGGTTATAGTACCTAAAAAGAATGGTAAATGGAGGGTATGCATTGATTACAGGGAATTGAATAAAGCAACTTTGAAGGATCACTTTCCTTTACCCTTTATCGATCAGGTATTAGATACTCTAGCAGGCAAAAAGTACTTTTCATTTTTGGATGGCTTTAGTGGCTATAATCAAATTCAGGTAGCACCTGAAGATCAAGATAAGACCACATTTACCTGTCCATGGGGAACTTTTGCTTACCGAGTGCTTCCTTTTGGATTATGTAATGCACCCGCAACATTTCAAAGGGCAGTACTAGGAATCTTCTCTGATCTAATCCATGATTGTGTAGAGGTTTATATGGATGATTTTACAGTTTATGGTGATTCATTTGAAGAGGCATTAGAGAATTTGGAAAAAGTCCTTATAAGGTGTAAAGAAACAAACCTTTCATTGAGTCATGAAAAATGCTTTATGATGTTTACTGAAGGTATTGTTTTGGGACATCATATTTCAGGGGATGGGATTAAAGTTGATAGATCAAAAGTTGAAGTCATCTCCAAGTTGCCTATTCCAAATTGTCAAAAAGATGTTAGAAGTTTTCTGGGATTTACTGGGTACTATAGAAGATTTATAGAAAACTTCACCAAAATAGCATCTCCACTCTTCAAATTACTTACAAAAGACTGTGAATTCAAATGGGATCCTGATTGTCAATCAGCATTTGAAACTTTGAAAGCAAGAATATCTGAAGCACCCATTTTGAGAGGACCAAATTGGAAACTTCCTTTCCATATTTCTACAGATGCTTCAGATACAGCTCTAGGAGCTGTGTTGGGTCAAAAGGATTTAGTTCCTTATGCCATTTACTATACCAGTAAAAATTTGACTCCCACTAAGTTGAACTATACTGTGACTGAAAAAGAGTTCTTAGCTGTTGTTCATGCAATCAATAAGTTTAGAAATTATATAACAGGCTATGAAACTTTTGTCCATACTGATCATTCTGCAATTAGATATATAATGAACAAACCTGTTACTAATGGCAGAGTTACAAAATGGCTCTTCCTTTTACAAGAATTCAATATTACTGTGTTGGATAGACCAGGGAAACAAAATATAGTAGCTGATTTCTTGTCTAGGATCAAAAATACTAACGAAGATTCTCCTGTAGAAGATAAGTTTCCAGATGAATATTTATTTGTAGTAACTACTAAGACTCCTTGGTATGCAGATATTACTAACTATTTGGTTACAGGGAAGCTACCTCCACATCTATTTCCTAGTGAAGAAAGAAGAATTATTCAGGAGAGTTCAATATATTCATGGATTTCTAACGAATTGTTTAAAACCGGGCCAGATTGTGTGATCAGAAGATGTGTTCGGGAAGATGAAATGCCTGACATCCTTAAGGCATGCCATGATGAACCATGCGGTGGACACTTTGCTGACAAAAGGACGGCCTATAAAATCCTTTCTTTAGGATATTATTGGCCTTCCCTCTTCAAAGATACAAAAGAATATGTCAGAAGGTGTGACAGCTGCCAAAGAGTAGGGAAACCGACTCTTTCAAATGAAATGCCATTACAACCACAGGTACTCATCGAACCCTTTGAAAAATGGGCTTTAGATTTCATTGGACCCATTAATCCACCATCTAAACAAAAGAATTATATATTGGTATGCATTGATTATGTCACTAAATCGGTAGAAGCCAAAGCATTACTTTCTGCTACTGAAAATTCAATTGTTAATTTTCTTTATGAGGATATTTTTACTCACTTTGGTGTCCCAAGAGAAATTTTGACAGATTAGGGAAGTCAATTTACATCCAACATGATGGAGAAGCTGATGGAAGAATACAAAATCAAGCATAGAAAATCTACTCCTTACCATCCGCAAGAAAGTGGCCAAGTGGAGTCTACAAACAAAGCTATTGAGAGCATCATCACCAAAACTTTTCATCTACACAGAAGAGATTGGGCAGAAAGGCTTACTGAAGCCTTATGGGCCTACAGGACTACATGGAGGAATACAACAGGACATTCTCCCTATGAACTTGTTTATGGGAAAGAAGTCCTGCTCCCCATTGAGTTTCAAGTCAAAACTTTCAAGATGGCAGTTCAGTTGGGGATGGATCTATCAGAAGCCCAAAAGCACAGAATGGAGCAGCTGAATGAGCTAGATGAGATCAAACAAGAAGCAATCCTAAGAACTGATCTAGTTCAACATCAAAGAGCTAAGTGGCATGACAGATACATCAAAGAGAAAAAGTTTCAAGAGGGAGATTGGGCATTACTATTTGATTCCAAGTTTAAAGACTTCAAAGGTAAATTTCAGACCCATTGGCTTGGGCCATATGAGATTGACAAAGTCTTTAGCAATAGAACGGTAAGAATCAAGACCATTGATGAATTTCAAACTCCTCTTATTATGAATGGCCACAGATTGAAAATTTATCATAAGCCACTCTCAAAAGAGGAATTTGTCAAAATGTTTCAAGAAAATTCTGCAATAAGGCTGGTGAAGAAGAATCCTTCTTCCCCACCAGCCTAGCTTTTGTTCCTTTCTGTTCTTAAAAAAAAAAAATATGTATAAGCCTGAAAACCAATCACTGATTGGCAGTCTTATACAGAAAATGTAGAGTGAAAATCAGGGACACCTGACACTCTATATTTTCCAAAAAAAAAAAAAATCTCTCCTTCTTTTTCCATCTTCACTTCACTTCATTGCCATTCCACTCCATCTCCATTTCATTTTCATTTCACTCCACTCCACTTCATCTCACTCCATCTCATCCATTTCATTCCATTTCATCAATAAATGTCTCTTTCATGACCATTTCCATTCAGTTAGTTATTATCTAACTATCTTCATTCAACCAAGTGGGTGTTGTGTCAGTTTCCGCAGCTGGAATCAGTTTCCGCAGCCACCACTCTGTTTTTCAAATTTACAGTCAAAATGTTAGTGCAATAATCATGAAAATGCAGGTGTGACTGAGCATATGCTATGAAGACATGGAGCATCTACAAACATCAATAAGGAGCAGTTGATTAAAGGCTAATGGACAACAAATGACAAGGATTCCAAGGTATGAGCAAAAATTTCTTTCAAATAGCAATCAAAGGCACAATTTAGCATAGTTATTAAACCTTAAAGCTCCACTATGTGCAATGATTATCACGATAGCTCCATTACCTATTACCATTCCACGACATTATCCCATAAGCCATGCATTTATTCCCTAAACGGTCTCATGATTAAATTTCGGGTTTAACTCATAGATGACTGCACTTTCATACTCCACTTGTAATCATGAGATGTGACCTATTTCATTACGGCTCCTCTCCACCGCATTTTTCGCAGCCATTCCATAAACGTGTAACATCTCGTACGTAGCCGTTCAATTCAAAATTCCGACTTCACTCCATTACCCTGCCATTCTGTTAAAGCCGCCTCATTCACATACGTCTGCACTTCATTTTGTGAACTCACCTCGGCTGCTCATCCTCTGTTTCCGCTTGCAGTTCTTGAACACTCCCGTTACCTGTTATCCATCTTCCAATTGCAGCCACTGCGTTTTTTCCATAAACCCTGCAACCTAGCCATCTTACCTCTGCTAAACCCTCACACGCAGTTGAATTTCAGTGGAATTTCAAAACAGAGGAAGGGATGGGACGATTACTAAGGGCAGAACCGGAAGGACCTAAGTATTTAGAAGGTTACCCTCAAGTAAAAGATTTGCTGAAGAAAGCAAAATGGCTACGCTTCATTCAAAAATTTAAAGGCCATAATAAGGAGGTAACAAAAGCCTTTGCACGGTCTTTCAATGGCCAGATGGTGGAAATTGGAAACCTGAAGTTCACGGTCACTGAAGCATCAATAGCAGCTGCCACAGACTTGCCCCAGGAAGGTGAGCGTTGGTTTAAAAACAAAAGTGTGGACGAACAGGCATGGAGAATCATATTACGAAACCCAGGTATGGACGTTACTGTATTTACAAAAGGAATTCCTGTTCATGCATTGAAAGAAGAATGGGCCAGCTTACTGTTAATCATCCAAAAGTTTATCACTTGCGAAGGACGCTTTGGAGCAATGTACATGTATCATGCTAGGTTATTGATGAACTTCTTAGAGAGTCAAACCCTTAATCTGCCTTATTTCTTACTGCTGAGTTTGAAAAAGATGAGTACCACAGTCCAAAAGAACATAGGGGACATAGAACCTCATTTATATCATCATGGACTTGTAAGGATTCTCATTGAAGACCAACTGAAGAAGAACAAAGATACCTGGGAACGGTTCTTAGTAAGAAATTACTTTCAAGAGCCATCTGAGGCACCTGAAAGCAGTACACCAAAGACACCGAGAAGGAGTAGGAGAAAAGAAAAGAGTGCCATAATCCAAGACTCCCCTGTTAGCAAAACTAAAGAAGTTGGTCAAAAAGAAAAGGAGGAAAGAACTAAGGACAAAAAACAGAGGAAATTGAAAGGAAAAAGGAACATAGAAGAAGTCTACCAATCACCAGAGCCATCTATAGAGGAAGACCATCAAACATTGTCTAAGAGACTAGTGCATCTTCAAAAACAAGCTGCTACAGCCAAGAAGAAGGAAAAAGGAAAACAGAGCATGGAAGAAGGGAGTACTAGCCCACAGTATTTAAGAAGAAGCAGCAGGCTTAGAGGAAAGGGGAAGAAAACACAAGTAAAAGGGCCCCACTTCATCGACTTGGGTGGGGAAACACCCGAAAAACCCCCAGCTGGTCGTAGTCCACCTCATCCTCAGTCAAATGTTGAAACTAGTCCTCCAGATGTTGATGTAAGTCCCTCTCGGCCGGAATTAGAAAGCAGTCCTCCTCCTCAACAAGACTTTGAAGTCAGTCCAAGAAAAACACCCGAAATAGATCCAAGTCAGCAGGAGGTGTATGATTACCTCGAATCTTTAGAAAAGACAGCTGCAGGCCCGAGTACATTGTCCACTCTGCCCCACATGACACAAGATGCACAAGTCCAATCCTTAAAACAAGAAGTGTTTGAATTAGAGGTTCTAAACAGGCATATTAAACAAGAAAATGAAGCACTAAAGGAGCAGAGCAAAGTGGACAAAATCATTCATGATAATACTATGCTACATTTGGGTCTATGGCAGAAGAAGAACAAGAAACTAAAGAAAAAGTGCAGAAAGTTGAGCAGGGAATTAATCAATCTCAAATTCAGATGTTTGATAAGGAAACCCAGGATGGTGGTAGCACCAAGAAAGAAAAGAAGAGGACTGGATGTACTAGCAGAGGCTTCAGAACATATGGACTAAAGGGGAATGACTAAAATTTTGGTTGCATGAGGACATGCAACACCTTCACAGTGGGGGTATGTTGAGTCCCAAACTTGCATCTTCCCTATACACCTTTTTAGCCTTCTTTTCCAGTTACTTGAACCACCAAGCTGTCAAATCATTGCATATTAGTTTAAAAAGATCTTATAAAATGGTTTCCTAACTATGTCTTATGACTGTCGTTTGATTTAGATTTTTGCTCAGTGAGCTGCGAAATCTTGTCAATTTCCGTAGCCAGTTCAACTTTCCGCAGCCATTTTGTTGAAGTCTATGTTACAGGTGTCTACTGGAGAATCCGGCCACATGGGCAAGCTGCAAATGATGTGTACATGGAACGTGTCCCCTTGGTTCAGCCGAATCACCCACAAAAGGCCATGGTCAAGGATAGTCAAAGCGGTGGTCAACCTAAGAGTTTTGCGGTGGCAGGACTCTGTTTTTCACCACGTGAAGACTTGCGTGGAAAATTCCTCAATCTCAGGAGGTGTGCTAACACCTGTGGACTGTTCCGTGAACCCAAATCCAACAGCCACCACTCCTTGGATTTAATTGTCACGGCTACCATATTGCTAGATCTCCGGACGTGGTTATTCACGTGTCTGTTTAGCAGCGCAGAATTTAGGAAGTAGTTGTAGCATCCTCAGTTATAAATAACGCGTTATCATACGCTTGTTAGTTAGCTTGATATATGTAATTTTGACTGTTTTACGAGCCCACTGTGTCGTGCTCTATCTTTATCTTATGACTGCATTTTAATATATGAGAAGACAGTGTTCTTAAGTTCAATTTGTGACTGATTGCTGATTGGCCGAGGTTGCAGAGGGCCCCTGTACACCAAGGCTCTGTAACTACTGTATAGTTTCTTGCTTTCTTCCATTATGTTACTGTTTCCATAACCATTTTTTTGTATATATTATACTGTTTTTGATATTCATGTTAACTGCTGTCCATATTTTCTTTTATGCTTTCTCATGATTGCTAACTGATCAGTGTTTTTCTTTCAAGTTCTTGTAGACAGCCTGGGCAATTTTACATAGCTTTTTAATGACTAATGACATGAAATCATCTTGTCCTTCTGCTGATTTATTTTCTGAGTTCTAATTCCAGCACCGTTTATTTCTTTCAGTTTTGTTTTGCTCATTTAATTTTATGCAATTTAGAAATCAGATTACTCAATTTGTTTATGATTACCTCCTGTAGCCAGAGCGAGACTACTGGTGAGGGGTCAGAATATGAGTTGATGTGATATGATTTAGTTTACTTTTCTGCAAGTTAGTGATTAGATTACTCATGTCATTTTCAGTTACCTCCTAGCTCCAGAGCGAGACTACTGGTGAGGGATTGAAGGTATGAATGCGTAGTTTGATCTTAGTTTCATTTTATGCAATTTAGATATCAGATTACTCAATTTGTTTATGATTACCTCCTATAGCCAGAGCGAGACTACTAGTGAGGGGTTAGAATATGAGTTGAAGTAGTATGATTTACTTTGTTACAGTTTTTGAATTGCTTTAAGTTCAGTTTTTTCTCTTTTTATACAACAGCAAGGATACTGGGCTTCATTGTCACTAGCTCACTATTTGGTACATCTTTATTTTTTTTTAGGAATTGATTTCATCACTGTAAATTTTAAAACCTTTCTGAGAATTTTGAAGTTTGGAAATTATTTTAGAGGTCACCATTGCCTTGAACACTTATATCCATACTTGAATTTTGCCATCTCACATTAGGGAATCAACAAAAGATAAACCCAAAAACAAACTAAAAATCACAAATGACAAAGAATTAAGAAATCGGTTATCTTGCATATACAGTGCACTTCACTTCAGCAGTTTACGACTCCCGGATTGACAACTTATATAGCAATTTAGGACACACTAAATTGACCAAATAGAATTACGCAAGGAGAAATCAACTATTGTTTGCAAAGGCATGGTCATAGTTCTTCATAGAGACCCACAAAGAATTTATTGAGTCGAACTCTTTAGAATTGAAAAATTATATCAACCTACCTCCTAATGCATCACTTGATAACTAATGCATGATTGATGTCCAAAATCATCAACAGAGGTAGAACAAATCTACATGAGTAGGTCAAACAGATTCTCAAATATTATTGTGAAGAAAAAGAAATTAAAGGTCACACTTCAGTTAACAAGATCAATGAACGATTCTATATTGACTTCCATGAAGGATTATTATGTACAATCCCTTGTATGTTACACAAGTTCCTCCTAGATAAGGACATTGGCCACATTGTAGAGTGTTGAGCCTCATTGCATTAACCAATAAACCTATAGGATTAATAAAGCTAAGAAGACTAGAAATAGTTTCTAGAAGCCCACTGCAGAGACACCAAACATGTGTGGGACTATTTTGTGAGAAACTAATCATGCTTATGTCTTGCATAGCCACCAACCAAGAGTAAGTTGGGGTCATAAATGGGGGGTAATCATCTATGAAATACTTCTAACAAGGAAAAGGTCGTCCAAAGTTGAGGAGTCAATATGAAAAGGAGAAGTTTGACCAGAAAGAATCAAGAGTATAGACTTGATGAACAGTCTCTTAAAAAAACACAAATTTGCAAACATTACTATAAACCATCAATTGATATCCAAAATATTGAGACGGCAAATGTTATAAGAAAAGAGAGGAGATGCATAATGTAGGAATGTTATATTAGTCAAGTTGACCAAAAATCCAACCAAAAACCTTAAGTGGTAGATTGTTGGTGCATGGGACTCCTCTAAGGATGTCGAAGAACACCAATATTGGAGAGGCTTAGCCTCAACGACTCCAGAAGGTAGTGAACGTTCCCAACATAGTTTGAACCAAAGAAGGAATGTCAACAATATGGACATTGATGACTCTAGACTTGCAATACCTCAGTCTCCTATGTTGAATATAACAAGTCCTAAAATACGAGAATTTATTAATCAAATGTTACACGTTGACTCATAACCCTCCGCGATCTGGTATGGAAAATATGAGTAAGGAATATGAGTGATCAGTTTCTCCTAGAAATACCAATAGTTAATAAAACTTGGATTGGTAATGAAGAAGCCAACGACATACTTCTTCACATAAGAGATCTCAAGAATGAGCCCCCTCTATAAAATTTATTAACTGCATAAGAACATGAAAATTTCATGGAACGTGTCAATGAAGAGTCACGTGTTTCAAAAAATATATAGATAAAGCATGTCAAACTGATGACACATTGTTCCCAACCATAATTGTTAAAATCAGTATAGAAGTAAGTTTTTTCACAATCAACCAATTTAAGGAAGCGAGAGTTTATTTTGAAACAAAACAACTATTTCAGTCGAGCAGGTACCCCATTCAATTACCTGTTCTATTAAAGCAGTCAAATCACCACCACCTACCCACTCTAACAAATTAAGTTTACCGCATAAACCCCCAAAACAAACAATGGGATTCAGCCACATTCCCCTCTATGAGGGAGATGAGGATTTAAAAATACATTAGTTCATCTCTAAAAAGTTTTGGCATGATAATGATATAACTAATGAACACAAATAGACGGTGCAATTTGTTGGAGCTTTGTTAAAAACAACACTCACATTGTTCATGAACTTAATAAAAAATCGTACTAAAACAAAAGATAAAATATAGAGTAGCCTCCTTACATTCTTCAAGGTTTGAGATGTTAAGCATCTCACAACCTAGTGACTCAAATAAATTAAACAAAAGCCTAGGGAAAAAGTGTGAGAATACAACAAAAGATTCAAGAACTTGTTAAGTCAACTCTTGTACCATGAATCTCTCCTTGTCCAAGGGTACGTAGTTGGAATTTCGCAAAGTATTCAAGGTCAATTATCTATCCATGAAATTAGCATGTGAGGAAGTCTTGAAAAAGGCATAGTGTATTAAAACTGATGATGACAGCCTGTCGACTTCCTCATTGACATGAAAAAGGCTAGACAAAAATTAAAGCAACTTGTTGACGGTGTTGGACCCGCCAACATGTCAGGGGATCTCCCTGGTAAGAAGTCCCAACTAGACCTCAGACTGTTTGGTATAGGAGTCCCAATAATGGGTTGTACAGTATTGCCTTGACCACGGTTGCACGCAGAGGCAAGTAAGATTTCCCTATTGCTAGCAAGGGTGTGACATGCGCAACAAGCCAATGAAGGTGCATGAACGGCTCTAACACATGGAAAGTGAGGTGAGTGTGCCCCTTGAAAACCTGTAGAAGCACGCGGCTTTGAAGGGAACACACGAGCGAAGGTGCACCACAAACTGGAAAGCAAGTAAGCTAACAATCCAAAGTGATGGTTAAACCAACAACACATCTCAGTAAGATTCATACATACTTATATAGAAAGATTCCATACATGCATGCGTAAGAAAACATATACATATATCATTAGAGTAACCAAGATAGCTGAAATACAATAAAAACATATGCATGAAACGTGATGGCTCTGTTATATTAAGAAGTGAAAGTTCCAATCATACAGTACAACCATGACCAAACAATAGTCCCGATAGTGAAACATTACAGTCAATGCCGCTTGCTCCTCCAAAGATATCTACTAGCTTTGCACTGTGGAGAAGTCAAGGCTTGTTACAATACTGCCCAAGCTTTCTCTAAGATACTCTTATCGGAAGCTTGGCTGACCAAAAGCCTCTGCAATGAGTTATAAGGTACTATATATAGCAAAGGGTGGGGCGATCCTTGACATTCCCCTTTGTGACTATTCACCTACCCTCATGACTCTTCAACTACTCTATGATTGTTGCATTCAACTATCAACACTTGAACTTCCACTTGAAAAGATGTTACGTACAATCTGCACATGTACCCATGTGAGACAAAATAGGCTTGAGCAAGCCATGCAAGCTATCACTGACACTCGGACAGTTGTGGTAAGACCAACTCTTTGACATCCTTGTGATGATCGATGGTGGCGAACTGATGTCAAGCTTGGTCACCTGTGATGGTGTCCGTGTGCTCAATGGTGACACCATGCTAAAAGCAAACCCTTGCCTCCGTTGCATCCGGGTACACTGATATGGCTCCTCTATACAACTTGTTTGATAACATGCGCATCATCGTCTTGAGTGTAGTTGGACCAACAACATACTGATGCATAGTGTATGTGTTGATCTCCAAGTGTGTTCTGGTGACTATGCACATCAACATATTGAGATACATGTTTAGCTCCGGTCGGACTCGGTTCTTGTCTTCGTCTTGGCGAGTGTGACAATGGGTGGGATCGCATGCGTTCACATAACGACATCTATGCTCCTGAAAACCCTTGCATGCGATCGCTGACACTGCTCACCATGTCTTCTTTGTGCCAGTTGTTGGGCTGGGTCTATAACCTGTATAGGTGCAGTTTCATCAGTCTGTGCATGTTGCACCTCTTGTTGTACCTGTTCCTGCTGCAACTCCTTCTCTCATCTATGCATCTCTTGTTCTTCCTTGAGTTGTCGCTTCAACAGCTGCAACTCCTTCTCTGTTTCTCTCTCTTTGCCTTCATGTGATTTTCTTGTCGCGATGTCGCCTCATAGCCTCAATCTCCAAATATGCTTTCATCACAAGTGGATCTACTCAAACTTGCAACTTTGCTCCGCCTCTACGCTATCAACAACCTTCCTCTTTTATTTGTTGCAAGCAAGTCTGCTACATTTTGTTGTTGTTGATGGTGCTTTTCACTGTGATGTCGCTGCCATTTCATCTTGATATCCTTGTCCATGAACAACTTGATGTCTTCATAAATAGGCAAGTTCATAAGCACTTGATCGACTGCATCCCCAATTGCGCTCTCAATGGTGTCTTTGACTCTACTCACCTGGAAGTCATTGTACCTGTGCTGCTGAGAGGCAAACGAACACTTGTGATACCCGGAGAATAGCAACACTCATGGCAAGCAATCTGTCAGTTGAAAACCAAAACAAACTAGAGGACTGACAAGCAACATACCTATGTGACTCTCTGTGAATATTGCGCAATTTTCACTAGGAGGCTGGGAGACTGACTGCCAAAAATGCACAAGGCACAATCCGGGCTGTCGGGAGGCTGACTGACTATTGGAACTTCGCAATGCACAACCCAGCCTGACCTGTTGAGCACTGAAACTGCGTAATGTGCAATTTCAGTCGGCAGTGACATGCAAACCAGCGATCTGCATTGTGCAGTTTCTGAGGCCAACAAGGCACTGCCTTCCAAAATTGTGCAATGTAAGCCTGGAGGTCAGTGTTCGGCCAAGTTTGTGCAATTTCTAGAGGGAAGGCAGACCTTCACTTCCAGAAATGCGCAATGCTAGCCGGGCAAGGCAAGGTCTAGTCCAAGGCAGCCTAGACCTGCTGACGGGCGACTGAAAGCATGAAAGTATGAATGCATGTTGAAACTAAGTGTAAACAAGAGTGAATGATCATGCATGCAAATAGTAAGGTGCAGGATTCAGAAACGAGAAAGCATGCATATGTTTGAAGCGAGTCGCCGCAATGACGATCGTCGATGAAAAAGCAGTGTCATGCATGTGACAATAGTGAGATGTGAACGAAAACTGAAACGATGCTTCTATAAGCTAACATACATTGAAACAACAACAAGCACTCATTGAAATCAAGAAGACAACACTCACACAAAGTAGAACGCAAAAAGTGACAGAAACACAGCGCAAGACATGAAAAGCAGACTTACCTTGAAATAGCTAAGTTGAAAGTGCCGAAGAATCCTGGATGCGATGTGGGATGTCAGAGTTGTAAGATCAATGTGAGGAATGAGCTCTGCAACGTCCGGTTCATAATTTTTGATAAGATTGAGGTTATGACGTGCATGCCACAAATCTAGGAAAAAGCGACACTTGGCGGGAGGTTTCTGAAATGATCTTTGCATGTAACCTCCAACTGCTAAAAATAGATCCCTAGATCTAGGGATGCCTTTTGCTATTTTTGGAAGAGCAGCCCATGCATTCAAATCAATTTTGCTCAGTCCTAGATTGGGTTGGCTGTCCCAGAGGGATTGTGTAATTTTTGGGGTCAGCAGGTGACTACTTCCCATAATTGCGCAATTTCTAGGCTGAGCTGCAGTGCTAGTCCAGATTGCACAATTTTCCCAAGGAAGATTGTCTGACTGCATTCCGCAATTTCTGAGCCCAGCAGATTTGCGCAATTTATGGAGGGAAGGTTGGTTCCCCTCTAGAATTGTGCAATTTTATGAGGGAGCTGCTCAGCCATCAACTAGCCCCAGTTCAGAATGGCAGCCTGTGAGGGGAGAGAAGCAAACTAACATTCACAGGCTGGCGGGCTGTTGAAAAACCAATGAAGCCTATGTACTTGACAGTGCAAGACATGCTTCTAGGATGGTTGATAGCGAAGCTAAGGAAAAATTTTGGAGGGTGGTTGTAGCCGCTACAACACAACTTCAACAAAATATAAAAAGTCTTTCACTCCAACGTAATGAATTATGGTAAAAAAACTACATGAGTGAAGGTTTGATACCAAAGATAATTGAATTTTTTTATATACCTTAAAAGAAGACATTTGTCAGGTGCAACTCAAATTATTTTGTGAAATTTGTTAGATTCCAACCACTTAGACCACACAGGATTGTCCATATAATTTCAAAAATGTAAAACCAAAATATTGTGTCATATGCAAGGAAATTACCCACTCTGCAAAAGAATCCCAGTTGAATAGTTGAAACAAACACAATTATCATGTAGTATATCATACATAGTCGACTGATTCATCAATGAATTCAAACATGCAAAGAGGTAGAGGAAATTCATATCAAGGAAACAACGACCAAGGTCGGGGTGGTTATCAAAGAGGTAGAGGCCACAGAGGATTCGATGGTAGATTTGGCAGAGGCCGAGATCGAGGTAGACACTGAATATATTTCCTCACATTAAAAGACAAACTTACAAAACTGACCCTCGATTTAGTAATATATGCAGCCTAGGAAATCACTCTTTTGAGGATTTCCCTAAAATTATAGAAAATGTGATAAATAAAAAAAATTGTAAATTTATTACACTTAATGCCCAAACTTGAGGTTCAAAATTCAAAACATCTTGATATTGTCACTAGATCCAGGGTAGGGCAAGAAAACCCACCCTATAGAAACATATATCTTGATAAAGAAGACCCACTACTCCATATCCAGATGTTGAATGTTAGGAATGAGCAATGAAAGAAGCACTTATCTTCTTCAAATATGGTGTAGTGGGTCTTCCTTATCAAGAAGCACTCGACTTCTTCAAATATCAATCTATTGATCGTTAAAAGGAAATGTGAGATAAGGATAACATCCTCGAAGAATTCTTAAAATTAGTTAAAGAAAACCAGTCAATTAATCAACTAATAAAATTATTAAATATATTAATAGGATGCAAAGAAGAGCATTAACAATTTAAAAGCCTTCAACACCTCAACCATGAAAATCGTCATGAGGATCATGATCCCCAAGTCAACTTGGAAATCGATGCGTACATGGTAAAGTGGCTCACAATCAAATTTGGATCACAAGTCAAAAATCTACCTAGAGACACTTGGATGAAGCTAAGAAAATTGATAGTTCAAAGAACTACAAATTATCTAAAGTTAGCATATCAACTCTTCCTAGAGCCAATTGACACATTAAAGAATATCCAAATATTTATAATGGGTATTCTAACTTTCGTTAATTTTGAAGTCATCAACTTAGTAGAAGGGATGTGAACATACCTTGATCTGGTTAGAAGAATATGGGTTAGAAAATGAAAGTGACCATTTCCTTGGAGAGGGATAAAACAAAATTAAAAGGAAATAATAGGAAAAATATCATCCCTCTAGACCCATGAGAGGGAAAGCCCTAGATTGAAGTACAAGATGAATCGAAATCCAAACAACTTTATGAAGTCATCCCTAAAGATAAATACAATGTCGAGTCAAATTCTAAAGGTGAAATTTTATCCAATATTGACAAAAACTCTGATGCTAAATTATACAAGTGGAAACTAGAAAATTACGAGTCAAAGGCCAAAGAAATTTGTCATATTAAAGTAATTCCAATCGAGAGGAGTCAACCACATTTTTTAGTAAAAGTAGTAACTATTATTTATGAAAATATACTTATACAAACCTTGAATTTGGTCCCTTCAAAGCTTAAGGTTGGGTCGGGTACACTCCTAAGATACGGTGAATAGAGTTCTTCATCGAATCGTGTTGGAGAAATATCTGAGTCATTTGGGAACCAAGGCAAAATGTAAATTCTTGTCTAGAATTTCACTAGACAAGCAACTCGATGGTGGGACATTCATGCCCCCCAACTACAAACTTGGAAAAATGCAACAATGTACTTCATCGAGTGATTTGGTGAGAAAAAATTGTTAGTTAAGGCCGCAATTTGAAATTTAATCCAACATACGATCTTGCTGAACATATCGAATGTTGTGAAAATGAATGGAAACGACTTGGTTATGGGGATGAACAAGTTTGACCACACATGTTCCCATCCACACTTTTTAACATGCCTAATAAGTGGTATGACATCGAAGAGGCCCAAGGAGAAACCTTACAATGGAAGGAATTGAAAACAACTTCATAAAAGATTTTGAGTTTCGATCTAAGGAGGAAGATTTATGGCAAGCAATACAAAGTATATGTGACTTTTTTGGAAGAACAAACCCCATCACAACTGTAAAGAAGGGAAACGAAAGGTCAAAATTGCTTTCACTTCAAATTGTAATAGACTATCATGCCACAAGAAAGCTAACCAATCAATGATCTGTTTAGATATGGAGAATATCATATCTCTAGGGCAGATTATCAAATAGAAAAAAAAATTATCCTAAAACATGAAGGAAAATAAAAACACTACTAAAATTATCGAACGAAGAGAAAGAAAATCCTTAGAACCCTGATTTTGCACCAGTATACTAAGAAGTCAAAATCAATAATTGAGAACTTGAGGAGGCAAAAGCCTCCGAATAAATGAATGCATAATTTAAAATTGAAGAAGTCAATATCCCTAGTGACAGTGGACCAAAAATGGTTCAACTTAGTGACTATTGGTCAAGCAAACAAACCATATAATTTATCGACTTACTAAAAGAATACCAAGATGTGTTTGCTAGGTACTATAAAGATATAAAGGGACTTGTTAAAGAAATGACCAAGATAAAAATAGACCTTATCCAAGGAGCAAAGCCAATTAAGAAAATACCTTACAAATTGGCTCATAAGTATAAGCCCATGGAGTAAAAAGAGATAGAAGGGATGCTAGCAACATGGGTTATATATGTTGCATGGAAAAATCAGAATTGGCAAGCCCTATAATCATGCAGCACAATTGGCACAACCTAAAGAAATTGAGAATTTGTGCCAACTTCAGAGGCTTTAACCGAAGTTACTATCACAAATTTATTCTCAACTCTATTTGTTGATGAAATCATGAATGAGGTGGTAGACCATGAATGCTACTCCTTCACAAATAGGTTCTCAAGGTAAAATCAAGTTCTAATTGCAGTCGAGGATCATGAAAAATATGACTTTTATCTCAAAGTTTGCTCCTTTACGTACAAAGTAATGCCATTTGGATTGGAAAACACTCCAACAATGTTTTTAAGGATTGTAGTAAAAGCCTTTCAACAATACATATACAAGACAATGGCAATCTATTTTGATGATTGGAATGTCTACACTCTTTTGAATGACCATACCAAGTGGCTAAGATTAATGCTTGAACATTGTATACAAATCCATTTGTCTCTCAATATAAAAAAATGTCTCTTTGACACATCCATTGGAATATTGTGAGGCACAAATATGGAATCAAAGTTGATATGGAAAAAATAAAGGTCATCCTCGACTTGAAGCCTCTTCTAAAGCACAAAAAAAAAATGGGGGACACACTAGTTTTTATAGAAAATTCATTCGTCACTACTCAGACATCACCTTCCCACTTGTCTAGTTACTAAATAACGATGTCAAGTATGTATAAAGAAAAGAGTGTAACAAATATTTCAAGTTATTATAAACAAAATTGGTAAAGACACCAATACTGAAATTCCTCGATTGAGAAAAGAGATTTCATGTTCATGTCAATACATTAAATGTAGTAGTCAGGGTGGTACTATCCCAACCCGATAATAACACAATTAACCACATGAATGTTTATGCCAATATGAAGTTAAACAAGGCACAACAAAACTACTCAACTATAGAACGAGAAGCACTTGTTATGATATGTGCTCTACACAAATTTTCACATTATTTTTTGACTAACCCATTCACATTATTTACGGATCATCAAGGCTTGAATTATTCAATGAACAAACCAATGCGCCGAGGGAGAATCTATTGATGGCTCTTATTATTCTAGAAATTTGAGTTCAACATAATAGTGAGATGGAGGAAATAAAATGTTGGGTCTGATCACTTAAGTCAACTTAAGACAGGGGAAGAACCAATAGGCATTGATGATGATATTCCAAATGCACATTTGTTTAGAGTTGAAGCCACTCCAACTAAGTTGGTAGAGATAGTTGAATTTTCACATCAACGAAAAGCCCCTAAGGATCTACTCGAAAAAACAAGAAGAAAGTGTTAGCAGTGAAAGCTACACCATTCATGTCAATGGATACTTATGTAAGTTAGGACCCAAGAACATTCCCAAAAGATGTGTACTTGAGAATGAGTAAGAAAATTTTATCGACGAAGAACACAGGGGTCTAGTAGGAATCCATTATCAAACAAATATTACAATGAGAAAGATACTCTGAATGGGACTAGGGTGGTCGACCGTATTTATAGATTTCCAAGTAAGGATAAAATGATGCGATATTTTTCAAATGGTGGTCCAAATGTTATGGAAATATGATATTCCCTTGAAGTCAATTAACTCGAGTCTAACCTTTGAAATTTGGACCATTAACTTTGTTGGTCCATTCACAATAAGAGAAAAATAAAGGCACCAAATATATTATAACCATAGTAGAGTATCCCACTAAATGATTTGAAGCAAAACTGGTTGAATCATGTATCAAGGAAGTTGCAATGAAGTTTATTTATGAAAACATCATCATGCTATTCATATACTCCATAACACTTATTAGTGATAGGGGCACTCACTTTGTCAATGCAACACTACAAGTATTTATCGCGAAAATTCATGATTTACCACAAGAGAATGGCAACGTACCATCCTCAAGCCAATGGTGCGGTTAGTCCCTTTAATAAGACACTTCATAAATGACTTACAAATATTTTTGGAATCGAGTGAAACAACTAGGATTATAAAGTGCCAACATTTCTATGGGCCTATAAAACAACATACAAAAGATTGACAATCATACACCATTTCAACTAGTCTACGAACAAGAAGTTGTTATCCCTTTACACTCCATGACAAACACAACCAAAGTTTTGACTGCTATTAAGTATGATAATGATAATGAAAAATGAGAATGACTCCACCAACTACATATACTTAAATAAAATCGACTTCATGCATTACACTAGCAAGAGGCTTCGAAAAATCAATAGAAAACTTGACATGATAGGAATATTAAGTCTAAAGACTTGAAGATAGGAGATCTTGCATTACTATATGATAGTCAAATTGAAGGGAAGTTGAGAAAGCTAGAAACAACATGGTTATTCCCCTTTGTATTGGAAGATATTTGACAATTCGAGTGTCGATGAAGCATCCTTTATCCAACAACAATAGTTTGCTTCATTTGACAAAGTCAAACAATAACTAGACACAACAATGGATCGTGTTGCCACAATGACTGTAATTCTGAATAACTCGACAACATACTTGTCATCTACTTATAGTAGACTCAAAATGCAACAAATTATAGTCAAGGACTTAGCCAAAAAAAGGAGCTCCATATAAGAAGGAAGAGCGGCAACAACATTGGATACGTAAATACAACAAGAGAAGAGCCTGGAGACCAAGCTAATGCAGGAGGAAATACAATGGCTTAAAGAAGGAAAGAAGGCACAGGTTGAGGCAAATAATACTTATGACCACCTACTTAAAATTCGACAAGTACAAGACATAGAAAGAAAAATCAATCTTCAAGAGTTTTAGAGCAACTCCATATCTAAACAATTGAAGCACATTTCACATATGAAGACACTTGAAGCTCAAGTTGAATATTCAATCAAAGAATGGAACACCTTTAATCAACACTTGCAAATTTTGGTCCCAAAAATAGTTAAAATAACATTTGGGGAACTTAGATTGTATCTTCAGTGCAAGAGTCTTCACCTCCTTGACCAAAGTACAATTTTTTTCAAACAAGTGTTTTTGAAGGTGCACCACATGCTCATCTAATTCACTCAGCCAGAACTAAGGTGGAAGTTGAAGGATCAAATTGGTTTACTACAGAGAAAGAAAGAAGAGGCATCAAGCCCATGGATAAAGATGTGCCTCTCCAGCCTTGGACAAAAACACAAACAATGGATTAGCTAGCTACATCAACACCAATGACATCCACGACAAAAAAAAACACCCAAATCTATGACAAATACACCTTGTTGAAGAATGATTAATTTTTAGTATATTCTTCTCTTCCTGAACTTTTGCTCTCAAATTTTGTATAAAATCTCTAAGTCTCCCATTCTTTAGGATGGAGAAGGAATTGAGTATGGGGGAGATGTTGGAAGGACTAGTTGACTTAGTCGACTAAGCCCACAAGTCGAGATAACTAACTAGACTCTTCAGTTGATATGTAACTTGGGTCAACTCGCTAGTTGAATCCACCTAGTAGTCAGGTCAACTTCTCTGTCGAGTTGACCAACTGAGTTAGTTAACCAATTAAATTAGTTGTAAGTATTAAGAGTCTAGTATAAATATTGATGTATCTCATAAGAATATACTGATGATCATCGTGGATTAATACAAGAGGTGCTTTTGTTGGTCGACCACTACTTTTGTTCTCTCTCTTTACTATCTCTTATATACAATTGCATGCCAATATTTACTTAATATCTTCTTGGTATACGGATCTACTGGTAACAAATGCATACTTTTCACCAAACTACAACAACCCTAGTTATCATTTTAGTTTTACTTTTAACTTCCCAAAGAGGAGCCTTTGTTGACCTTATATGCCCAATGAAAAGGAACTAGTTTCTAGTCCTTCCATCAAACTCATTTTTCTTAATCAAATTCAAAATTGCTTTGCTAGATTTGCTCTTTGTATCACCTTGGAATTCACTATTGTAACATCCTAACAATCCTACCCTAAGGAGGCTTCTATGGGCCAAAGGAGGTTTGGTGAGGTGACAGTGCCCCCCTCTCAGTTACACCAAAGCCTCACTCAAGATTTATGACTTTATCTCAAGAAGTGAAGGTTTGTGTGATAACCATTGCAAAAGGCAATATAATGACAAAATGAAGCAATTACAAAAACTTATCAAGTCTCAAACAATATCCTAGTTTCTATGCAAATTTGCAAATGTAACCTTTTGTGGGGAATAAAAAGATTCACTTTCTATCAATAAGTACAATGAGAATTACATCTCTTTTATACAAAAAAAAGGAAAAGAAAGGCATATATAACAAACAATATGAGAATTTGAATGAAATCCCCAAATGTTGTCAAAATAATGCAAATAATAATCTTAGTTGATTAGTCAACTAGGCACTGAAGTAAGGTTTTATTAGTTGATAAGTTGACACACAATAATGCATCAACAAAATTGTCTCTATTCATCAACCAAATAGTCTATGTTGACTAAGGATCTCAAAATCCACCAATTGTCAATGCTAAAGCATTCTAATATTCAAGTCCAAGCACCATGTAAGCTACACACCAGAACCCCAAATACCTCACAAACATCCCAATGATCAAGTCCAAGCACCAAGTGCCATGTATGCTACATAACAAAATGCCAAATACCTCATAACCATCCCAATACTCAGGTGCAAGCACCAAGTACCATGTAAGCTACAAATCCAATTGCCATGTGAACTACACAACAAAACCCCAAATACCTCACAACCATCCCAATGCTCAAGTCCAAGCACCATGCAAGCTTCCCAATGTTGAAGTCTATAGCACTAGGCAAGCTACATAGCAAAACCCTAATGCAAGCTTCCTGATGTTGAAGTCTATAGCACTAGGTAAGCTACATAGCAAAACCCTAAATACTTCACCACCATCCCAATGCTAAATTTTAAGTACCATATAAGCTCATGGAAACACCCTAAATACCTTGCAACCTCCCCAATGTTGAAGTCCAAGCATCAACCATCCTAATACTAAAATCCAAGTACTATATATATTACATAGTAAAACCCTAATGTAAGCCACACGACAAAACCCAAAATACCTCACAACCATCCCATTGCAGAAAAACCCCAAATACCTCACAACTATCCCAATGTTAAAGGTCGAACACCATGTAAAGTATACGACAAAACCCCAAAGATACCTTGTAACCATCCCAATTCTAAAGTCCAAGCACCATCTAAGCCAAAGCCCCTAATTAAGAGGGGACCCAACTATTGTAAACTACACGCCAATTATAAAGAATGACTATCTCATTTTCACAATTTAATTGTGATAAATTTTCACAAAAGAACAAAAAGTCATGGCCCAAGTGACTTTGCCAAATAAAAAAGCCTAAGTCCAGGGATCTCCCCTCACCTTTCTAATTGAAAAAACCTCATCACACTTGCATATGTAAACTCATATAATCATCAATTAATTTAGATAAATGCATTACTCATTACATGATCACATTATTATTAGTTTCCAATGTGAAATTTTTAATTATAATTAATTTGCCTTCAATCTATATAACAAATAATATTCAACTTTAAAAATAAATAATATATTTAATAAAATAGAAACTTTCCCTTATATTATTGGTGGAACAAACCTCCTCATATGTGAACCCATATAATCTTTCATCAATTTAGGCTTGTGGGATGAATGCATTACCATCATATGTCACACCATTGTTAGACCCTGCCAAGGTAGCATTGTAGTAATTGATTTGCATTTTGATATATTAATTTAACTATGATGCGTTAAATATGTAATATTTAATTTTGAAAATAAATAATATATTTTAATATAATTAAAAATATTTATTAATTAAAATAAATTTAAAATTTTATATTTAAATATTAATCATTAATGGTCAATAATTAATAATTTAATTTAATTTTACATAGTATTGTTTAATGAAGTTACAATTTTGATTTACTGTTAATTTTTTTTTTTTTTTTTATTATGGGAATTAGGATATTTTTTTTTGAGAAATCCAAAGCGTTTGGGAATTAGAATAAAAAATATTGGAAAAATCCAAAGTATTTAAATAGTATTTGGGTCAGCACCAATAATCATGGTGAGCAGTGTCACAACTCTAAGACAATTGGGACACACTCATAACTTTACAATTTTTCAAGAATTTCAGTGAAATTTTCTCAAATTAATATAAAAAATTATATTATATATTGTAACTAATTTGAGTCAAAATGCTTTGACTTTTAATTAAATTTGCAAATTTTTAAAAACTATTTCTGAAATTTATTAAAGTTTTTTTAAAATTAAATATTAAACTTTTTATATTTAATGTTTCCTTTTCCAAAAAAAATTAGTTGCCATTCTGTTTTGAGCTTTTACTAACTATAGAAACTGGCCAATTTAAGGAAGCTTCAAACTGATCTTTCCCTTTCTGATTTTTTTCATATTTTTGTTTTGTGATTGTTATTATTAAATAGACTTGGTTAAATCATTTTCTTCAATAATCCTTATATATATTATGTATTTTCAAAATTCAATTTTAAATCATGATGCAATATAAAAAATAAAATTTATATTATATATTTTCACAAATCGATTTTAAACCATGATACAATATAAAAAAAAAAAATTAAATCAACAATACAATTAATAAGATTATATCTTTTCTCTTCACAATTTTAATCATAATTTAAAAATATTAAATTAAAAAAAAAAAAATAAAAATCTTTAGCACTCATACTTGTGACTAATTTTTTTATTTTACTATATTAAAAATGTAATTTTTTATATTATATATTTTATTATATATAAATTCTTTTTAAGAAAATCAGTATACTTCATATTAATTTGATTTTTTAATATAGAAATTCTACCATAAATTATTATTTAATTTTTTTGATATAGAAATTCTACCATAAATTATTTATTTTTCGCCATATTTAAACTAGCCTATTCAATTGTGCCCTCCTACGCGGTTCAAAATAACTGGAACTTGGCTGGATCCGAATAAAAAGCATGCGAATTCCAAGAAGGTGTGTTTGGTTGAAGCATATCACGGTAAGAATCCATGCAGTTGTATCTGGATAAAGCATATCACGGGTAATGCTCTGTACACCATCTCAACCGCGTTGATTACACTTGTCAAGTAACAGAAAATTCGTGAACTGTTTATACTACGCTTACTCAGTAATGAAAAATTGAATGTGGGTTGTGCTGTGGTCGACCAGTTCATCGAAGGCTAGTTCGTTTGAGAATTTCAAAGTTTTCTATCTCGCTCCTGCGAATAATTGCGTGGTGTCTAGCCAAAATTTAGAATGGGGAAGTTTTTCTGAAAATTAATAATAAATGGAAAATTCTGAGGTCCATACAGCAACACTTAGGCAGAAAATGTAGTGCATTATACTTGTTCTCCTGGTCGCCGTATGTTGTGAAGTTATTTTCAAATCCCGGCCATACTCTGGTACAACCCACATCTGAGGCCAGGTTGAAGTCCCTGTAGCCTTGATGGCCCTCTCCACACTAAATTCTGAGGACTTTGTACTTGCTTCAGCAGTGGCGATCTTCTTTCTTCTTCATTCAATGAGAATTCTCCTGCAGGGCTCAGAGTAATGTCAAGGGCCGAGGTGTTTGCAGGCGGGCAGTTCAAGAAGGAGAAGGATGATAGGGAGGAGGCGGTGAGGAGGGTGAGGAATAGGGAGGCAAGCCTGAGAGATGCCATCCAGGAAGTGCAGAAGAAATTCAAACAGCATAAGGGGCAGGGTCCTTTATGTAATCATCGGATTCCTGCGTGGCCAATGCGGTTGGGAATTTGTGCCAGAGCTTTCTCATGGTGTATGGAGTCAGCTTGGCAATTGGGATTCTTCTGAGGGCATTCAATCTTGCCAAGGGGAAGTCGTATCATTCATTCGCGACTTGAAGGTCAGTTGATTTTGGATTTTGGTAAAATTTTGTTCTATGATTATGCAGATTTTCTTTTATTCGGGGAGAAGGTGGGGTCTGCAATTTTGATTGGTATTAGAAGTTGGGTTGTTTGATTTGCAAAAAAAGGCTGCTTTTGTTTATGGAAAGGGGGGTTGATTGTTTGGGAGCAGGATTGGATTATTATTATGTCATCGTTTCTGGGATTTATGTTTTTTTGGGTCGATGCTTTGAATGGCTACTTCTCAGTGCAAAGCATGGTTTCATTGTTTATTGTTTTGCAACGATTGGATGTTGCATGCATGTTTTTTTTAATGTGAAAAATGACTGCGTAGCATTGATGCCCACCTCACATGTGACTTACAGTAGTGGTCATGAGGTTGAATAAAGCACTAAATTGCGCTATCTCATTGGCAGGAAAACAGAGCTTATTAGATGCAGCACTGCATCATCAGGTTGAGGTTGTACTGAAGTGTATGATATCAAAATAGGTTTCTCATGATGAGATTGGATTGCAATGCATGAAACAAAACAGTACCTTAATGTGTGATTTAATTTAATTCTAGGGCTCTTTCTTCCATCCAAGCCCTTGCCTAGGCTCAGCCTAGTTGGAAAAAAAATGCTATGCAGTTATTAGCCACCCATGTTGGAAAATTTTAAAAAAACTATGTGCTTATTAGCGACCCATGTTCTCATTATGGTTTGGGGGGTTCACACCTAGTATTTTTTTGTGACGTAGCACATCCTTAGAATGAGATTGGATTACAACTTGTGATACTCATGCCTCAGAACATGTTGGCTCTAATAACGTCTGATTTGCAGACAGACGTTCTAAAATGGAGTGGAGACATTGATGTTGTCAAGAATGATGCACAGGCTTGGATTTTGACAACCTCAGTGTTGTTCAAGATTTTTGTTGCTGATGAAATTTTGTCAACTATTTTATTTGGTTATCAGCAACAAGAAATACACTTACCAAAATTCCCATCATTTTTGAACTCGGAGTCTGAAGACTGAATTATCAGTGAATATTGTTACCACTTAGGTCATTAAAGTGCTCGCTCCGTTGCCTTGGCTACAAAGCAATGCCAAGTCTCCAGCTACCAATGAAATTTTGGTCAATGTGAATCAATGATATTCAAATTTCAGGTGGAGTTTTGATTGGTTGCCTTTGTGATATCATTGTGGCCTTTTGAGCAGAGACAAGGAGACGGAATTTGGGGTTCTTGAATAGTGTTCCCTCCTTAATCTGATGTTTTCTTAGGTTCTCGTCATTCCTACTTAACATCTTCGTTGTGCCACTGCAGTAACCCAACTTGCACAGATTCTCCTTTTGTCTAACTGTATAAGTTTCCCAAGATTATGATGTATACTTTCTTTATTTCTAAGACAATTTTGCGCAGCTACTGTCAAACCACAAACCACAAATTCCAAGGGCACCATATCTCCTGGCCATATGCAGTTCAAAGTGAATGTGTTTGTAGTTACTTTATATGGAGTTCTGCAAGCCAACAGGACACATGTAACCTTTCTGTGCAATAATTTTGATGCTTCTACTTTTACATTAGCTTGGGGATACTAAGAACCTGACATTGATGTGCAATCATGAATTCCTCCATTAACTTCTTAGTAACATGATTCACAAAGTGACATCCTCTGCTACTCGGCAATCGTAGTGAGCATAGGTACCTTGTTACGATGTTTTCATACAAAGAGACTCAATTCTTGATTCAAGCCAGATTCCGAGGTGTTTGAGATTCCACCTACTTTATCAACAACTCTGTAGCATAATGATATACCTACACCTTCCCTTTCTATGTGGATGTTTGAATGTATCAACAAAGTCCACTTCACATTTCTTGAGCAGTCCTTGGAGCAAAGTTGGATGTAGGGGCATGGAATCCTCTTGCACTCGGTGCATGACTAATAACTTCCTACTGGGGGTGACGAAGATATACTTTTGCTGCTGCAAGGCTAGGTTTCCTACATATCTCCATAGATTCTCTAAATGATTCAGTATTGGCCTTGGACACATTTACCAATCAATCATTCACAAAAATTCTTAGATTCCTCAATACTAAATTTATAAGCATTTGTACTCTGGCCCTTTGAAACATAGCAAGTACATAGCAGAGTGCAATGACATTTTATTATATGCATATGTTCCATATTACGTAGCAAGTGTCTTTTTCCCTTATAAAAAAGGTTCTGTGTTGGAGGATTCTTGTTGCTAAGAGAAAATTCTTTTGAATTACAAGCTTTCTCAGATTGTGTTTGGGTAACCATTTAAGTTTAACTTGGGACAGCTTTAAGGAAATGCAATATTTGCTAGTTTGTTTTAGAAATGCAATCGTGAATCTTAATATTATTGCCCCCTCCAAGATTGTGTCCATATGAGTCTGGCTGGCTATGGTTTGGACTCTGGAGGCAATTTGGAGTGCTTGTGAAGATGGCCCAGGTTCAAATCCTGGACAGTGGCCAGAAAAAACCAACCATAGCTCTCGTTAGTATCTAGAGATTAACATAAAGAGAAGAAATGGCCGACAAGTGTGGTGAACAATTAAGTGTCTCTGTTTGTTGACCAAGCACAAACGTTCATGTTAAAAAAAGAGATGGCCCACGAGTATGGTGAACAATTAAGTGTCTCTGTTTGTGGACTACGCACAAACTTTCCTGTCAAAAAAGGACTCTGTATTGATGGGCTGTTGTTGCTAATAGAGATTTAACCTTTTCTAAATAATGTTCGGACTGAGTGCTTTACATAAGAAAGGGGCCTGAATTAATGGGCCGTTGCTAAGAAAGATTTAACCATTTCTACATAATCCTTTGGGTCTGCCTGTTCTTTCTTCCATGCAATATCATAATAATATCCCTAAATGTCTCAGATATTTCTTATAAGTGTAGGAGCTGAGGCTGATATCCTGATTCTCTGTATATCCTATCTGTTCGTCACGGAGTTTGCTATTTAAGATGCCGTTGTTTAGATGGTGCATAGGTTGTCTTTGATTAAAGTTCCAAGATTGTGGTGGTAGAGTCATAATGGTTTAAAACCTGTAATAGAAGAGACATGTTAACTTCTTGTCTACCTACATTTGTTTTCAGTATTGCAAAGGATTTCTTTGATTCCAAGGTTGTTGCTATGTCAGAGAATGCTTTGAATCTCTCTTAATAGAGTAGTATAGTGTATGTAGTTGTCTGAGCTGCCATGATGTTGACATCTTACCTTGCTTTCTGCTATTCAATAACATTGTATTGGGTAAGCATCATGTTGTCCAGTTCAATGATATATGCTCTCTGGGTTCTGTTCCTGCAATTCAAAGGTTGGGGTTTTGTATACAAGGAACCCTCTGCAACAGTTTCAAGAAATTCAGTAGTTATGCTTCTATGGCTCCATGTATGTTTTGGATGTTCTGTATTTTGTGTCATGCCACATAATGATTTATTTCTATTTTGTTATTCGATAATCCTCCATTTCAGGACAAGCACTGGTGTATGCAACTAGGTGGTTTTAGAAATGTAATCTTTTAAGCGTATTATTATTGTCCCTATAAGGTTGTATGTGTCCATTCAAGCATGTTGGCCTGTGGTCCAGTGGCAAGTTAGTGTTTATTGTAATGATGATCCAGGTGTAGATCCTAGCCATACCCATGGTAGAAATCACATCTGAGCCCAGGTGATAGTTCCTGTAACCGTGATTACACATGAGTGAGGAGAACAATTAACTGGTTTTGTTAGTGGGCTAAGCCCAAGCTTTTCAGTTAAAAAAAGGGTTCTGTGTTGAAGGATTCTTGTTACTAAGAGACATTTGTTTTAATTGTAAACTTTCCCACAGTGTTCAGGCAACCATTTAACTTTAAATGGGGATAGTTGTTGGGCAATGCAATATTTGCTAGGTAGTTTAAAAATTCTAACGGTTAATATTATTGCCCCTTACAAGATTGTGCCTGAGTCTGGCTGGATGTAGTTTAGCAACAATTTGGAATGCTTGAGAAGATGACCTAGGTTCAACAATCCTAACTCTGGCTGTGTGTGGTTTTGCAATACTTTGGAATGCTTGCAAAGATGGCCTAGGTTCAAATCCCAGACAATGGCTGGAAAGACCAACCATAGCTTTTGTGGTTAGTAACTAGAGATTAGCATAAAGGGAAGAGATGGCCCATGGGTCTGGTGAACAATTAAGTGTCTCTATTTGTGACTAACCACAGGCATTCCTGTTTAAAAAAGGCTACCTAGGGATGGGCCGTTGTTGCTGAGAGAGATTTAACCTTTTCTAAATAATGTTTGGACTGAATGCTTTACATAAAAAAGGGCTCTCAATTAATGAGCCGTTGCTAAGAAATATTTAACCATTTTTAAATATGTTTGGACTGAATGTATGCAGAAAATGAATATTTGGTTTTATTGAAGTTGGAACATTTTATGAAATAAAGCAATTATTTAACAATGCCTTTTTGTTTTCTGTCCAAAGATTTTAAACATTATGTTAGCGTATATTTCTCCTCAACCCCATCCTTGGAACCATGCTAAACCTACAGATCCTTGTCAACCTTGTCAACCTACAGGTCGACGTCAAACTAAACACATTTAGAGATCCATTTGCAACACATTTATACATCTTGGGTACACATTTATACATCTTGGGTATGTGTGAGGGTGGGGGTGCAGGGAAAAGTTGAGCAAAACATATCTACGATAAATATGTTTTGCCCAATATTTTCCCTCACCCACACCCACCCTCATATTGTGAAGTAAAAAACTTTCTGATAACAGAAATATATGTATAAATATTTTATTAAAAATTGAATAGACAGATGATGAGTGTTTACAAAATGGGGTTCCTGGCTTATATACCGCCATGGACACCCTTTGGGGAAAGGGCATGATCTTATGATCGTGCCCTTTCGTCTAATTTAACTGAAAATTAAATAATAAACCTAAACTAACTAATTTTTACATAACATTGCCTTCCTCTCGAAAGAATGCTTTGTCCTCAAAGCATACGTAACGACGGATGTTGATGACAAAATGCTTCATTCTCCCAAGAAGCATCTTCTTCGGTAAGTTCTTCCACTTGATCAGATATTCCAAGATGATCAAGGTCCCACACTTTAAAAGGTCTTGGATTAATCTCTCAATTTCCGTTTTTTGGTGATGTGAATATCGGTATGGCTTGATGTTGACGAGGTCTGATCTTGCCTTGACTTCTATTGTATGCTCAATTTCCCTATTAGGCGGCATCTTCATAGGTAGGTCTTGAAATACTTTTTCATGCTTCCGAATCAGATCTTGTATCTCTGGTGACTCTTCTCTGGTCATATTTGCAGATAACATTTCTAATTGGTGACATTGTACTACATAAGCAGGTGCTCCTTTTCGACTCAGCTTCATCATTTGAGATGATGATACAACTTGATTTTCTGGTGCTTGGAATCCGTGTAGTTTGTACTTTTGACCTCCCCATTTGAATTTTATAAATTGTACTTGATGGTTGGCGGCATAAGTACCTAAAGTTCGTAGCCATTGGATACCTAAGACTACATCTACTCCTCCTAACGGTACTGTGAAGAACGGAGACTCTAGATTAAAGTCTTGAATCTGCAAATTGACCTTATGGCATTTCCCCACCTTTTCAATCTTCTTACCATTAGCTACCATCACTTTCATGTTTGGCAAGGGAAATGAAAAGATATTGAGTCTCTTTGCCACGGTTGCATCTAAAAAATTGTGTGTGCTTCCAAAGTCGATGAGAACCACTACGTTGTTCTTCTTTATGTGTCCTTTTAACTTTAAGGTTTGAGGTTGTGATATACCTGTCATGGCTGATAATGACACTTGCGGAATACTCCCGTCATCTAATTCTGGTGAGAATTCTGGGGCATCTTCTATTTTTTCTATGTTAGAACCTTCACTGTTTGAATCATTGGTTGCTTCACAATTATATAGGTTCTTTGGTTCTTTTCCTTTAGCACATCTATGTTTGGGGTCCCACTTCTCACTACAGCGTTTACATTTACCCTTTTTTATCCTTTGCATTTCCACATTAGATTTTTCATCTTCACGACGATGTGGTGGAACATATCTTGTATTATTTGAGTCCACATACTGGGGTATCCTTCGTCTTGAATATGTTTTTTCTGCTTTTGACCAAAATATTGGTTCGGATTTCTTTTCGGCTGTTTTTGCTTTCCGTCTTGCTACTTCTATTGATGTAATGTCATGCATCTCAAGTTCTGCTTGTAAATGGGTTTTGAGTCCTGAGACGTATGATTGAATCAGATGAGATTCTAATAACCCAAGTACTCATGTTACTAAGGTCTTCCATTCTTGAGTGTATTCGTCCACACTTCCTTTTTGTCGTAACTTGATGAGTTTTGAAAAAAACTCTTCTCCTCTTACACCTTGGAATCTTTTAAAGAAGGCATCTTTAAATTTTCTCTAGCTAATGATGTGTGTTGTTTTTTCCCACCACATATACCAGTTATATGCTTCTCCTTCCATTTTCATGGATGCATGCCTGAGCTTTTCGTCATCGTCATTGATGTCATATATCTCAAAGTATTTTTCTGCTTTATTTATCCATGCAACATTGTTTTTTTCGTTTCCATCGAATTTAGGCATCTTGACCTTTGCCCTTCGCTGGTATGTTGCTAATGGTTGAGCGAAAAAGGGGTGTTGATTGGTAAAGGTATCCCAGAGTTGCTTGTTTGTAAGGGTTGTGTTACTCACTTCTTGGTGGGGTGTCGCTGATTTTTTTGGGGATTCAACTTTGTCATGAGAGTCTGTTGACTTTGTTGAATCTGATGAGATGTGTTCTTGATTCTCTTCATTTTCTTTTAATAGTTATTCAGGTGTACAATTCGCCTTTTTACACAGAATTTTCAGCATTGTTAAGACCTCTTTGATGTTTACTTCTGTTTGGGCATGTTGGTTTTCCATCTTTATTTTTATTCGATTTGTCGTATCTTGAAGATTTTTGATTTTGTCAGCCTGATTTTTGATATCGTCAGCCTGCCTCTCAAGCTTGATATGGAATTCATCTAATCTTCTACTGACCTCATCGTCGTTGCTATTTATCTTATGCTTCGCATCCAACAATTTTTTTTGGAAATCCGCCATTGTCATTGTCGACATTGAGCGGGTTTGCGGGGGTGTGTATTTATTTGCCAGCTAAAATATTTTTCCTCTTTTTTTTTTTTTTAATTAGCTAAAATAAATTTTATACATATAACTTTTAATTAATTAAAATAAATTTAATTAACTAAATTAACTTATATATATATATATATGTGTGTGTGTGTGTATATAACTTTTAATTAATTAAAATAAATTTAATTAATTAAATTATATAGATTATATATAATATATAATAAAATTATGTATATATGTTATATATATTATATATTTCACGTTATATATATAAATAAATGTTATATATATATATTTGACGTTATATATAGTTTTATATGTCTACCGTCACGCATTATTTCGAGAATTATTTTAATGATCGAATGGACAGTCATGTCCAAACGGAAATGTCACGTTCCGTTGACTGTTCAAACTCTTCTCGGTTGGGGCAGGGATAATAACGTAGAAAAAAACGCCGGAATTTCAGCGTTTATCACCGCAGGTTATGCCACACGGACCCCCACAGAGATTATTCCACGTAGCCACATGCAGTCGTTTTGGGCGATTCGAGTGTCGAGGATGGACAACAGAGCTAGGGCGAAGTGATGGGGGGTCCCTGTGCAGCGATTTGAACTGTGCAGAGCAGTTTATCTCGACGTCTGGCGAGGGTTTCTGAAATGGGGGGTTTTACAATAGTTTTATACTCTACTTTGTGCTCTTTTTTTCAATTCAATCGCATCTTTAAAGAAGCCCTGCACAAATCCCAAATTAACTCTGGTTCCACACGGAAATTTTATAGCCGAAGGGTTATTAGAAAAATGATTGGGCTATGGGCGTAAAATGGGAAGCGGAAAGCGGAGTGACAAGGGACGACCGAGATCAGCAGAACAACAAGTGGCACAGTCGGATGGCGGTAGAAAAAGAACAAAATGGCGGAAGTGAATGGCAATTGGATCTGTGCAACAACAGAGCAACTGAGGATCGTATGCTCTGATACCAGATGAAGTAAAAAACTTCTTGATAACAGAAATATATTTATAAATATCTTATTAAAAATGAATAGACAGATGATGAGTGTTTACAAAGTGGGGTTCTTGGCTTATATACCGCCATGGACACCCTTTGGGGAAGGGCATGATCTTATGATCGTGCCCTTTCGTCTAATTTAACTGAAAATTAAATAATAAACCTAAACTAACTAATTTTTACATAACATATTGCCCAATATTTCGCCTCACCTCCATCTTCATATATAAAAAATATGTTTTATCCTATATTTCTCTCCACCCCACCCTCACCCTTATATAAATATGTCAAATAACTAATTATTACCTAAATATTCTCTTATCATATGAAAGAAATTTGTACTCACCATTTTGTCTTGAATGTAAAAGGTGTTTTATATTCTTTTCAGTACGAAAAAAAGCTGTATATATTAATATAATCTGCAACAGAAATCTGATACATAATATATATGAACATGGGAAAAATATATGTTCCGCCATTCTCAGGAGCATGAGAAAAACTTATACCAAGATACATATACATTAGGCTCTTAATAGAAATCATAATATTCAGTGAAAATAGAGCAAAAGGTACCTGTGCATGTAGCAGCTGATAAATAAAAACAGGGTCTCGATACATACCAGGCCGATGAGACTAAATACCAGGCATTGAGAAAGGTTGAACATGATGTGTGACTGATCCCATAGTGATGCACATGTACCATATTCCACATTGAGAGGATAGGCCCTTCTTTGATAAGTCATCTGCAATTAAATTCTGGGAGCGATTTATATGAGCAATGGAGAACTCCTTTGTAGAAATCCAAAGTGAGGAGATTCTTTGCAGCCATCCGAAATGGTTGGCATTTTTAATGGAATGTTTGCCAATCACATGATCTATAACAATTCTTGAGTCTCCATAGATCTGTAGGTTGCCAATATCCAGGAAAGTACAAAAATTTAGAAGGCCATACAGTGCCATTGCTTCAACTTTATTGTTAGTTCCACCACCCCCATTCCAAAATTTTTTGTAGTGCATGTCCTCCATAATATGAATGTACACTCCACAGCTGCAAATACCTTCTTGAGCAACACCATCAAAGAATGCCCTCGGAAAAGATAATAGAGGATTGGAAGACACTTTAGATAAACCAATCCTTTGTTGAGGAATGCAGGGAGAGAGCGAGAGGTATAATGAGATAATTTGGTCAAATATGAGCATAAAGTCCTGCCTATAATTTTGGAAAATGACCCGGTTCCTCCATTTCCATATGTACCAGAAAACTATAAGAGGGATAGGCCTCCATATCCCTTTTTGCTTACTCCACCAAACTAAAGCATCCTTTATAGAAGAACGAGAGAAGGACGAGAAACCAAAGTGTGTGGCCGGTCTCTTCCATATAGCCTGTGTGATAGAACAATGGAGAAAGATGTGTGAGTTATCTTCTGTTTCAGACAGGCAAATGGAGCAAATGGCAGGGCCGTGCCAATTCCTCTTCTGAAGGTTGACCCAAGTGAGATTTTTGTTATGAAATACAAGCCATCCGAATAAGATAATTTTGTTAGGGCAACCAGCTTTCCAGAAAGTGTAGGGAAAAATGTCGGCCCCAGAAAATTGCTCCTCAGTGATCGAGAGATATATATCTTTAACAATTGCCATATTCATACCATTTCTCCCCCACCAAACTAAACTGTCTTCTGCTTCAGATCTGAAAAAACCGCAGAGCTTCATTTTCCTGAACATCCCATTCCATTGGGATGCGGCAAGACCATGCAGTGCCAAATCATTAGCGGATTTCCATATTGGAATAGCACTCTGCCAATACTTAATAACCTGAGCCCAATAAAAGATGCCTTTTTGATGAAGAACCTGTAGAAGTAGTTGAGGAAAATGTGAAATTGCATCTCCACCAATAATTGGATCGATACCAATAAGAATGTTGTTGCTCGACTGAAATTTCCATATGAGATTTTTGAAAAAGAAAACCTGGATCTTAAGAAAACTCCTCATATAGCGGATCCTCGAGCAAGTCCAAATGAACCGAGCCTGTACCATAAAGAAAAGTCTCGATGCCCTAAGTATTTTAAATTCACTGCCTTACTCCATAAACTGTCACCAAAAACAGCGTTCTATAAGGATTTGCACAGCAGGGCCATACCAAAAGTTCGAAGATTCATTATACCCCAACCTCCCATCTTCTTTGGGAGGGTAAGGTAGGAGATCTTTGCCAGGTGATATTTTCTTTTTTCCTTACATCCCCCCCATATGAAGAAAGCCATCATTTTATTTAATTTTTGAATGATATTGGTAGGAATGTAAAATAGGTGCGCCCAGTAGACTAAAAGCTAGGCGAGGACCAATTGCGATAGAATCATTCTGCCAGCTAAAGAGAGACATTTACACTCCCATCCTGCGATCCTTTTATAAAATTTGTTGGGAATCCAAGACCAATCTGATGAAGTATAACCAATTGGCTTCAAGTGAAAGCCCAAATATTTCATACCCCCATAGATAGATTTGGCTTGTATATTGAAGAGTTGAGTGAGGAAATCCATATATGACATATTAATCTCTCCATGGTAAAATGATGATTTCCCTTCATTAATACACAGACCTGTAGCCCTTTGAAAATAAAATAATATCATGTGCAAATAAATCCAGGTCTGTCTACATAGCATGGAAAATATCAGAATATCATCAACGAATAGATTATGAGAAAAATTGCTGCCCCTGTTGATAGTGAGAGGACGACAATGACCTTCACTAATAGCTCTTTTAATATGAAGGCTGAGAGAATCCATAACCAGAATGAAAAGTAGGGGCGAGAGGGAGCATCCCTGTCGGAGCCCCCTGCCAGCAGTGAAAAAGGTAGATGGAATACCATTTACAAGAACAACGTAATTGACATTCTCCACGCAAGCCATAATCCAGTTGGTGCATTGACTATTGAGCCCTATTTTGATAAGGAGGCATCTCAAAAATCCCTAGTCAAGACAGTCATGCTTTTTTTAGGTTGATTTTGAGAATGGCCGCCTCAATATTCTTGGAGTGAATGGAATGAAGACATTCTTGAGTGATGGCAACCACATCCAAGATATTCGTTCCTACTAAGAAACCATGTTGTTCATTGGACAAAAAATTAGACAGAGAGTTTCGGATTCTTCCTGTAATGATTTTAGAAATGATTTTATAAATGGTGTTACATAGGGAAATGGGTCTATAATCAGCAAAAGTAAGAGAGTCCTTTTTCTTAGGAATCAAAGCAATGAAAGTAGATGATAAAACATGATTTATATTGCCACTTATTCTAGTCTCCTCAATCATACCCAGAATATCATTTTTCATCAGGTCGAAAAAGTGCATAAAAATGTCAATGGTCCATCCATCTGGACCCGGACACTTGTCTTTCTTAAAAGATTTCATAACGGACAAAAGTTCATCCTCAGTGACAGCAGCATATAGACTGTCATTTTGATCGGAATCAAACATGGTGGGGTAAGGCTCAATACCCCATATAATATCATCCATCCCAATATCCCTGTCTTTTTTGTATGCATTTTGAAAATATCTAACAGCTTCCTTAGAGATGTCATTATGTGAGGTAAGAAGAAAACCCTCCTCATTCTTGATTTCCCATATAGCATTTGATTCCCGTATTTTGTTAGCAAAACGATGGAAAAATTTGGTATTCTTGTCACCTTTCTTTAACCAAATGGCCCGACTTTTAAATCTCCAAGATGCCTCTTCAATGGCCAAAAGAGCCTGTTTCTTTTTTTCCAATTCCCATAACCGAGATCGGACTTTCCATGAGATATTATGGTCAGTGAATAAATTGGCAATGCTTTGAAGTTCCTTATTTATTTCTTGTAGTATCCTGCTAGACCATTTCTTATAGGCTTGCCATTCTTTTACCTGTTTCCTAAGCTGAGACAGACGGTCTAGCAAGGAACCAGACTGAGAATGTGTAATACGTGGGGAAAAGGACATCCAAGAGTTCTGGACCATATTGATGAAATCTTCATCCTCAAGCCAAATCCTGTTAAATTTGAACGGGAATTCCTTCTGGTGGGACTTAGTCGACCAGTGCAAAGATATGGGCCGATGGTCAGAAATAAAACAAGGGAGAATACTAGAAATGGGGAAACCAATATTTTCTATAAGTTTATCATGCATGATGAAGAGATCAAATCTTTTTGCTATGTAAGCTTCCCCAGACCTCCCGTTGTCCCATGTGGGAGCTAAAGTAGGAGGACGAATGTCTACAAAATTATATCGAAGAAGAGCATCTCTGATGGACCCCCCCACTGGATCAGCTTTCCTTCCCTTTCCCCACACCTCATCAGAGCTTAATGAGCAACTTAAGTCCCCAGCAATCAGGAGGGATTCAATCTCCATAATCTCAGAGGTTAGGAACCTATCCCAAAAAACGATCTCTCTTTATATGGAGAACAAACATTTAGTATATGCATAGGAGAAGCCATGCCCCGAATTTTTGCCAGAATCAGAATTCCTTCAAGACATCGAAATGCTTTCGCAGAAATCCAATACGGGTCCCATAGAACAGCCAATCCTCCAGACAGACCAGATGCTTCCATGGCCGCAATATGCCACGAAGGAAACATGTGTCTGAAATATGCAATAGTCGTTGGGCGGTCGTGCATAGTCTCTTATAGTAAGATGATTTTTGAAGCATATGAAAGAAACAAATTTTTTAGGGCCAAGAACTTTGGGGACGCCCTGAGACCCATTATGTTCATAGAGAGGATTTTGATCATGAGGTCCTATCTTTGGGCAAACTTGCTCTAAGAGGCCCAGTCCTAGTCACATCAGATATGGGAATGTCAACAAGATTTAATTCCCGTAAATTCATTTTAGATATATTAGTCCTACCCCGAAAATGTCGGCTACCTTTGTTCTGTTTTCGTCTGACCGTGATGTTTCTTGCCGATGAGGGACTTATGACAGGGGAGATAGACCTATTCGGCCTATGAATGGTAAGAGGCTGAAGATGGAGAGATTCTCTTCGCAATAATAAGTCCAGATCACTGCCAATGGAATTAGTAGGAGATACCACTAGCGAGCTAGGCAGGGAGACCACAATCATCGGGGCTTTACCTTTTAATGTCGTTTTGTCCTTTTGTAAGACCAGACGAGATGTCGGTGAAGAAGCAATGTCCAAAGAGGCAGATTTGACCTTAACAGTGGATGAAGATGTGGATGGAGTGATAGTAATGTTATGGAATGAATCAAAGGTAGAGGTTGGATGGGGAATAGGCACAGGAGACTTGATGGCCGACCCCGGAGAGGGCTTCGGGGGGAGGGTTGAGAGAACAGTTCCTGAGTCCCCGGAATCATGAGATTATCCATAGACAGAGATCTTGAAAAGGTGAGAGGGGTAGATTTCGGATAATGAGGAGTCATGGACCTTCGATGGGCAGATTTATATGGAGGGTCTCTAGGAATAGAAAAGCGTTTAGATATAATCGGGGACGATAAATCTGCTTTTGAGGGAAATTCTTTTTTATCCCCATCCACAAAATAGGGATCCTTCATGGTGTTAGTGTGTGGATCAACATGGAAAAATAAATGCATTCATATAATTCTCATATACATATTAAATTAAGAGTATAACCTAATTGATTTTGACCCACTTTTCCTTCATATACATGGTGTACACTTATTAAAGAGAAATTAAAGTTTAAACAAATTAAAATATATTTTCACCTTTTACATCTCCACGATGATGAGTGGAATATCCATTTGCGATTTTGAAGGTTTCAATCTCATATACAGCTTATTTCTAAAAATTGTACAATCAAATTGAAGTATTTTAATTCATCGTCCTTATATTTTGTTTTTTATTTTGTTTCCTTTTATTTCACCATAGCTTTTGAAATGTTGAACATTTCCATCTCACACAATTTATTTCCAAAAAAACTCATTCAGATAAAAACACTTTAACTATATCATTATTTTCTTCTATTTTTATTTTGTTTTCTTCCATTTCACTGATGTAGAGCATATGGGGTGCAAACATGCATCCTGTACACTCTTAGTGCTAACAATAGTGCTAACAATGGAGGTGTAAAAGTAAATTTTGAATACCCCTCATATGAGGGTCCTTCCAAGTAGCGGGAAACAATAATCTAGATTAATAGCATAATAAAATTATAAATTTACACATATTTTTGTTGTTGACCTACATGCTTTGCAATTGATTTATTCATTTAATTTTGCCTATCTAAATTATTCATACTTGTAAGATGATCTTTTAAAACATATATTTGCAGTGTGGAGATGGAAGTCATAAATGATTATTTAATACTAAAGGGGAGACTATCTCCAACCCTGTCAATTAGATGCAATGTTAAGGCATTAACCAAATAGGACCAAAGGGATGACTATATCCAACTTTTCCATTTAGATGCAATGTTTAAACATATAGAAATGGTGATGCAATATACAGTTCTTTCATCTTGTATCAATTACAAAAGAATGATACTATCATAATTTATTTTTCAAGGGAAATCATCCTCTTTCTCATTTGGAGGGCGAGAGTGAGGGTCAATATAACAATATTCATTATCATGTCATTTGCAGGGAATTGAACTTGGGAGGGGAAGATAACAACCATTCTGCCCAAACACCCGAGATAACCCCAATTAACATACTATCATAATAGTTTAGAAGTTAATCTTTATCTCTATCATGATAGTTAAAAGTTAAAATCTTTATTTCTATAATGATAGTTTAAAAGTTAAAATTTGTATTTCTATCATGATTGTTTATGTCAAACATTGTCTTTGCAATGTTTATTTCATATTCACTTTAAATAATTATTGTTTTTTTTCAAACCTGCCTAGCAGAGACAAAGTTGCCATATAATCAACTGTAATCTAGGAGTTGGGCTACAAATATGGAATTTCAAAATCAATAAGTTCCTAAGTATAGTGAGCATTGATGAAACAAACGTTCTAAAGTAGGTGGACCTAAGTCAAGTTAGGGTGTAGTTGACACTCTACGTCTAGGGGATCATACTTTATTCCTTCCTTATGATCGAATTTTATTGATTAATGAGGTTGGGTAAACCCTACCTACCTATCTAAGCTCAAAAATTTACAATGGATAAATCATTTGAAGGAGGAGGGGGGATTGGTTGGTAGCTATATTCTACAAACTCTTGGTCACAAAGTTTTCCTTGTTTGAGTTATATTTATGAGAATGATCTAGCATTGTTAATGTTGGAACACACGAAAATGGACGACAAGTTTTGATAAGTGCATGATACAATATTCATTCATATGATACACATAATTACATCAATTTATGACCCTTTGTTTCATCTTCTAAGAGGTCTCTTGGACTCCTCATGACTCTTCACGTTCACTTGTGGCTTTTTGCCTTCTCTCAAGTGAATAATCAAAATTCAAATAATCCCTAAGGATTATGTTTCCAACTTCCCCCCTAATTTAAAGGTTTGTATGTGTGTCCAAGAAGAGAGCTGAAATATGAAAGTGGATAGCAGTCAATGGCTATGTGTGCCCTTTGAATATGGTGGTGTAAGGAAGACCATAAACCAAATGTGTAGCAGAAATCGAAATCTTTTATTAGTGGTGGTTTAAGGCTAACCACCAACTCTGGAACTTGGCTTGAAGCAGTTCTTGGAACATTTCTGAATTTGGCTAAAATTTGACATCTTCTACGAAATGGAAGTGCTCTTTAATGGTGGTTTAATGATGACCACAAATTAATGAGATGATGGTTTAAAGATGACCACAAATTATAGTATAGTAGAAGCAATAAGTCAAGTGGTGGTTTAAGGAGGACCACAAACTAAATGGTGCTCATGGAACATGAGTTTATCTTTGGTTACAACTCTGACTTTGGCTTTAGGCTTTGGTTATTGGTTGTGGCTTAGGCTTGCTTAATATGAATATGAAACTAGTAGCTTACTATCAATTCCCCCCTTGCCAAATATAAAGTGAAAAGATGAAAATCTCTCCACTTGTAGATGTGTCAATACTCGAGAATGTATTCTACAATATGATTGATATATCTTCTTAGTTGTTGATGACCATTTCCAACAAGCGATCCATCCATGGTGAATCTTTTCTCTTGCAAGGCTCTTGTGACTGGAACATCTGTCTGAATGATGAATATGTTTTCTACAATGCTTACAAGGATGAAAATGAAAACATTGATCTTTCACGTGGCCAACTCAATGACAATGTCGACATTTGAGAATCTGATGTGGAAGTGGAGCAGGAGAAGATGAACAATGCATACATCTCAACAACCCAAGTCACATCTTAACAATGTCAAACACACTAATTTGAATATAATAACATTGGAAAAACATACTATATTGACTTTTGAAAAATAATCCCTGAAAAATGGAATAGGCGGTCTTAACACACCAAATTCTACCATAGTTTATAAATGCGCAGACAAAAAAACTCCAACTTTGGTATTGAGACTAAATTTATAGTTGCTGACATGTTTCAGTGATGACTTGTTACATTTGTTGTTGATATTCAAACTAAGTGGAACTTAGCAATTCATAAGCCTTTCCATCAAATGTGCAGGTTCAGGTACCAAGAATGTTAAAAAAAACTTTTGAAAATCCATTTCAAAACAGGAGATATAAAACGCAACTTGGCAATGCTTGAAGGAGATTCAATACCTGTACAATGCAAATTTGAATTAGGTAGAGCAATTTAAAATCACAAGAAGATGAGAAACCTGCTAATGGTAGAGAAGAACCTTTGAATCATCTAGAAGCTAAAAGGTAGAAGCCATAGAAGTTGAACCAGAGGTAACTCTTTGATGCGTAGCTCCCATAGGTGTAGATGCGGTGGAATAAATCCAAATGTGACAAATTTAATCTCAAACCTTATGATATTTACAATAGTTGTGGCATTTAGATTGTTAAAACCGTTAAGATCATAAGATAAAAGTGACCCTTGAGCTTTAAAATTTGAAATAGATGTTGTGATATGCTTTATGATAGACCACGACTCTTCCTCTTCACCTTCTCTGCCAATAGGTCAAACAAGTAATGACTCAACTCCCCATGAGGATTGAGTAGTGGGCAAGGTATCTATCCCTTCTATCTTTTATTTTCACAATGGTTGAAGCAATATACCGACAAAACTATCATTCCCCATCAACATCGATAGGTTAGCCCCACGTTATCTTTGTTTTTGCTACTATCATGAGCAAAAACAACACACAATACCATCACTAACATCTTATCTATTCACTTCTAACATTCTCAATCATGATCTTGTGCAGGGGACAAGAGGATGTTTACAACAAATTCCTCGTTGGCATCTTTCTTGCATCTCTTCCTCAACATCGATTCACCTCACTCTCCCACATCCACACTTTTCGCTAGTACTATCTTCAATATTTTGATGCCTTCAACATCTCATGATGGCATTGATCACTTATATACCTAGGCTTGGGAAAAGCCTTCAATTTGAAGCTCAATTATGCCCTCAATTGATTTCTCTAATAACACCTCAACAAACTAGTCAATAGATCCACACCGATCCACAATCAACACTTCACAAGCAACAATTAATCCATGTTCAATAAACACCAATCCGTAGGTGGTTACAACATACAACATAAATTATTTACATTGCCCCCATAATTAGACTAGTCTTAGAAAAGAAACCCAATTTATTTAATTCCTTCACATCAGAGCATTGCAGGGTGGTGAAAAGCTCACGTAGAAGGCTAGTTGGTCGAGGGTTCAATAGGAAGGTTCCTTCAACATTTTGCTTCTCCATTGATGTGTCCATGGGCTTGTGATATTTTTACATTGATAGTAGCATTGTGATTTAGTTCTTTTATGTTTCATGTGAAAACAACTCTAATGATGACACCACGACATCCACATGTAGTCCCATTGCTTCTATTAGAGCCCATGTGAAATTTGAACAGTCAATGCACTCCATGATCGACCTCCAATAATTTTAAGATAAACATCCATCTAAAAGAAGGAATCAATAAAGAGCACTGATTCATCTAGGGCATGAATGACAGAAGAAAATAGAGGAATGAGAATCTCAATCTTGAGAAAAGTAAAACAATAAATCTTGATGTTTGTTTTGTAAAAGCGAAATAAATTTTACTCTACGTAGTGGTGGGCCATGAATAGAGTCTCAAACTAAGGGATGATATTTGACCTATGCAATTGGGAGAGGGTCGGGGGATATAATTGAGAGAGAACATAAACAATCAATCCATTTTTTCTTGAGGAGAGACTAGAGATCAATGCTTATGCATTCAAATCTGAAGTGGGAAGATTTCTCTAATGAACTTATCATTGAGCTTACAAGATACAACATACATGTAGGGATAATACACATATGGGTCACACCAAATAGGCACATTGAGTGATTGATGAGGAGTAACGGGCATGAGGGCAAGCAAAACACAACTAAGATGGAGAGGAACATAGGAAACATTACTTATGTGAGGATCAAAGGCTTTGAGATATGTAGAAAACAATAGAGTAATTGTAGGTTTTAACCCTGTACAGAAATTACCTGCATACGAATTCTAAAAAACAGAAAATAAACAATGGCGAGAGCATAAAACATAAAACAGATATACACAGAGATTTTCCCCTAGATCCCAAAACCGGGACTACCAGATTGATTTTTCATTATATTCCTTTCAATGTTACAATACATATATATACATGTCGAAGCATCCATAAACCCCAATCCATTAAATCTGGATTAGAACATAATCGTAGTTCCCTTGACCGGATCTATAAAATACCATGGACAGTAAACTAGCATGCCCATAACCATGTGTGAAATCCATGCACAAAACCATAGGTAGGTCTGCCCACTTAATATAGGATCCAAAAAAAATTCCCGGGGTGCTGCCCCGAACCTCGTGCAAGGGGGGCTACTGCGCCCCTACATACCACTTAGCAGCACCCTGCACAATGTACAAGGGGGGCTACCGCCCCCCTTGTGACCCCTGTCCCCCCCCCCCCCCGGGTTTGGGGTAGTCATGGAAAGAATATAACACAACCCAACAGTAATAGGGAATCATCAAAGCTAGACTAGCAAAAAGTAGAAAAAGGAGTTACACTGAACGTGGCAGAAACATCTAAATTTGGATTTGATATCACTATTGGAACATAAAAATAGAAGAAAAAATTTGATAAGCACAATGTTATGTAAAAAAATTAGTTAATTTTAGGCTTAGTTAGACGGAAGGGCACGCATAAGATCATGCCCTTTCCCAAAGGGTGCCATGGCGGTATATAAGCCAGAAACCCCATTGTAATCAATCATCATATGTAAATTCATCTTATTAATAAAATATTTATATATCTATTCTGCGTATCAGAAGTTTTCTGCTTCATTGGTATCGGAGCGGTCGAATCCTCTAGCATGTGCTGGTTCACGCATCCATCCACTGCTGTCACTGTACATATCATTATTCTGTTCGTTGTCGTATTCACTTGTCTACGCACTTCCCGCCTGGACTGCTTTCGCTGTGCGTATTTCACCTTGAATGATACGCTGAAACATCAATAGAACCAGGGACGTGACACGCAGAATCAACAAGACACCTGTGTCATTTTTCCTGTGTTCCATTGCGTGGGCCTTGCGGTTCCATTACGCTGCGGATACACTGAACTGTTATTTTTTTCCTCCCTGTGGTGATAACACTAAATTGCTGCATTCCTTGTAATTGTGGTGATAACGCTGAAGGGGACGGGGACATGGATAATAACGCGGGAAAAAAAAACTAAAGGTTTGAACAGTCATTGGTTGACATTTTCATTGGGACGTGACTGTCCATTCGGTCATTTAAATAATTATAGGGTAATACGTGCCTGTCCATAAAAAACACGCATATAATATATATAATATATATTATAATTTAATAATAAATTATATAACATATAACTTTAATTTAGTTATAAGTTATATATATATATATATATATATAAGAGTTAATTTAATTAATTAAAAAGTTATATATATATATATATATATATATATAACTTTTTAATTAATTAAATTAACTCTTATATATATATATATATATATATATATATATATATAAAAGTTAATTTAATTAATTAAATTTATTTTAATTAATTAAAAGTTATATGTATAAAATTTATTTTAGTTAATAAAAAAAAGAGGAAAAATATTTTCGTTGGCAAATAAATACACGCCCCCGCAAACCCGCTCAATGTCGACAATGACAATGGCGGATTTCCAAAAAAAATTGTTGGATGCAGAGCATAAGATAAATAGCAACCACGATGAGGTCAATAAAAGATTAAATGAATTCCAAATCAAGCTTGGGGAGCAAGCTGATGAAATAAAAAATCTTCACGATACGACAAATCGAATAGAAATAAAGATGGAAAATTACCATGTTCAGATAGAAGCAGGCATCAGAGAGGTCTTAACAATGCTGAAAATTCTGTGTAAAAGGTCGAATTGTACACCCGAACAACTACTAAAAGAAGGTGAAGAGAATCAAGAACACATCTCGTCAGATTCAACAAAGTCAACAGACTCTCATGAAAAAGTTGAATCCCCAAAAAAATCAGCGACACCCCACCAAGAAGCGAGTAACACAACCTTTACAAACAAGCAACTCTGGGATAACTTTACCAATCAACACCCTTTTTTCGCTCAACCATTAGCAACATACCAGCGAAGGGCAAAAGTCGAGATGCCTAAATTCGATGGAAACGAAAAAAACAATGTTGCATGGATAAATAAAGCAGAAGAATACTTTGAGATATATGACATCAATGACGATGACGAAAAGCTCAGGCATGCATCCATGAAAATGGAGGGAGAAGCATATAACTAGTATATGTGGTGGAAAAAGACAACACATGTCATTCGCTGGAGGAAATTTAAAGATGCATTCTTCAAAAGATTCCAAGGTGTAAAGGAAGAAGAGTTCTTTTCAAAACTCATCAAACTACGACAAAAAGGAAGTGTGGACGAATACACTCAAGAATGGGAGACCTTAGTAACACGAGTACCTGGGTTATCAGAATCTCGTCTAATTCAGTCATACATCTCGGGACTCAAAACCCATTTACAAGCAAAACTTGAGATGCATGACATTACATCTATAGAAGTAGCAAGATGAAAAGCAAAAACAGCCGAAAAGAAATCCGAACCAATATTTTGGTCAAAAGCGGAAAGAACTTATGCAAGACGAAGGATACCCCAGTATGTGGACTCAAATAATACAAGATATGTTCCACCGCATCGTCGTGAAGATGAAAAATCTAATGTGGAAATGCAAAGGATAAAAGAGGGTAAATGTAAACGCTGTGGTGAGAAATGGGACCCCAAACATAGATGTGCTAAAGGAAAAGAACCAAAGAACCTATATAATTGTGAAGCAACCAATGATTCAAACAGTGAAGATTATGACATAGAAGACACAGAAGACGCCCCATAATTCTCACCAGAATTAGATGACGGAAGTATTCCGCAAGTGTCATTATCAGCTATGACAGGTATATCACAACCTCAGACTTTAAAGTTAAAAGGACACATAAAGAAGAACAACGTAGTGGTTCTCATCGACTCTGGAAGCACACACAATTTTTTAGATGCAACCGTGGCAAAGAGACTCAATATCTTTTCATTTCCCTTACCAAACATGAAAGTGATGGTAGCTAATGGTAAGAAGATTGAAAAGGTAGGGAAATGCCATAAGGTCAATTTGCAGATTCAAGACTTTAATCTAGAGTCTCCATTCTTCACAGTACCGTTAGGAGGAGTAGATGTAGTCTTAGGTATCCAATGGTTACGAACTTTAGGTACTTATGCCGCCAACCATCAAGTACAATTTATAAAATTCAAATGGGGAGGTCAGAAGTACAAGCTACACGGATTCCAAGCACCAGAAAATCAAGTTGTATCATCATCTCAGATGATGAAGCTGAGTCGAAGAAGAGCACCTGCTTATACAATACAATGTCACCAATTAGAAATGTTATCTGCAAATAAGACCAGAGAAGAGTCACCAGAGATACAAGATCTGATTCGGAAGCATGAAAAAGTATTTCAAGACCTACCTATGAAGATGCCGCCTAATAGGGAAATTGAGCATATAATAGAAGTCAAGGCAAGATCAGACCGCGTCAACATCAAGCCATACTGATATTCACATCACCAAAAAACGGAAATTGAGAGATTAATCCAAGACCTTTTAAAGTGTGGGACCTTGATCATCTTGGAATATATAATCAAGTGGAAGGACTTACCGAAGAAGATGCTTCTTGGGAGAATGAAGCATTTTGTCAACAACATCCGTCGTTGCGTATGCTTTGAGGACAAAGCATTCTTCGAGAGGAAGGCAATGTTATGTAAAAAAATTAGTTAATTTTAGGTTTATTGTTTAATTTTAGGTTTAGTTAGACGGAAGGGCACGATCATAAGATCATGCCCTTTCCCAAAGGGTGCCATGGCGGTATATAAGCTAGAAACCCCATTGTAATCAATCATCATCTGTAAATTCATCTTATTAATAAAATATTTATATATCTATTATGCGTATCAGAAGTTTTCTGCTTCACACAAGCTACATTATTCATTCATATGATACACATAAAAACATCAATTTACTATTGATTTTTCAAGTGCAATAGAGATGAGCACGATTTTCTGATACAGATATTTACTTCCAATGATATTATTCTTACTTTAGCAAATTCTAGATCATTAAGCAATTATACTTAAAAAAAATTTCAACCATGAATACAAGAGAGCAGTAAGATCACAGTGGAATAATGTTAAAATTGGCAACTAGGGCCAAATTCCACCTTGGTACAACTCATATGATGGAGATAATTATTGCATTGGATTCCTCTTTTTTAGAGGTCCAAGTTTGATATAAATATCATCTCATTCGGACAAGCAGAAGTGAAATTCTGTATTTATTCTCTTACATGCACAAAATATTAAGGTTGGCCTCAGCTTAATGTAGGCTCAAGAAGCCCAATAGATGTGTCCTTTCACCCTCAACGGATTGTATAAATAGGAGTGGTCTCTCACCTCATTTAGACATCACTCACTCATCAATTCTTCTCTCTCCTAATCAGATTGGTTCGGACAACTTGGAGATCATCTCTCTCTCTCAAACGTGTGGATGAAGGACGAATTTATGGGACAAATTGCAGGCCAAAAATTTCAGACTTCAAACCATCATTGATCAATGTTGTTCGAACGGTTCTTGACTTTGTTTGACTACATTTTGAGGGTTAAAATTCTGATTCTGGAAGGCTGCATTGACTAGCACTAAAACCAAGATTTTCTGGACATGTTGACCTGCATTGACTTCTGTTTGATCACAAAAAATTATAGCAGATTTTATCTCTTCTTTGCCCGAGTTTGACCGAGTTGTTTCGGGCTGCATTTGACCTCCTGTTCAGGTTGAGTTTGACCAAGGAAGACTGGGCTGCATTGGAGAAGGGTTGTTGTTGTTTTGACTAGCATTGACTTTCTGGTTAGAGCTGAAGTTTGACTGGAGTTGACTGCAGAATTTGACAGGGCTAATTTGATTGTGTATTGGGCAAGTGAATTTGATTTTTGTACTCTCTCTCTACTGAACTATTGAATAATAATAAGAAGATTTGATCAAAGGGTTTTTCCCTGGCATCTGCCCTCTACGGGTCAAGGAGGCCCTCTCAAACTTGGTTGAAAAGAAGACAAATATGGAGATTATACTTGGGGATAATGCCACTTATCCTGTGAAAGGAATTGGGATTGTTACTCTTCACTTAAATCAAGGTCAAACCCTTCATTTACAAAAAATTTTGTATGTACTTGAGCTGAAAAAGAACCTAGTCTCCATTTCTACGATGGAAGATAAATGTTTCAAGGTGAAATTCGTTGATGGGAAGGTTCATGTTTGGAAAAAGAACTCGAAAGACGCATTTACACTTAGATTAAGGGTTGAAAGTCTCTATTAGGTTGGAGGAAGTCCGTTGGGAGAATGACTTGCAATACTTCTCTTCAATCTGAATTATGGCACCGAAGATTTGCTCATCTTCATTACAAAGCCTTACCTGATGTAAAAAAGATGGTCACAGGTATGCCTGAATTCAACATAGATCATGAAGGAGTTTGTCAGGGTTGTGCAGCTGGAAAACATACAAGGGGACCATTCCCCTCAAGTGAAAGTCAAACTATTGATATTCTTCAATTGGTCCATTCTGATCTATCAGTTATGTTGCCTGTAACATCTTTGGGAGGATATTTGTACTATGCAATTTTTGTGGATGACTTCTCTCACAAAACATGGATTTATTTCTTAGAGAAGAAGGACAAAGTGTTCAAATGGTCTCGCTCTTTCAAAGTCTTGGTCGAGAATCAAATAGGGAAGAAGATCAAAATATTGAGGACTGATAATGGAATCGAATATGAGTCAAATGAATTCAATGACTATTGTAGAGAAGTTGGCATTAAGAGGGAGACCACTACTGCATATACTCCTGAACAAAATGGTGTTGCCGAAAGGAAGAATAGAACTATCATAGAAGCCACCCATGCCATGCTTCGTGACCAAGGTCTACTGAAGTTCTAATGGGAAGAAGCTGCTAACACCCCTGTGTATGTTCAAAATAGATGCCCACATCAAGCATTGGACTTCAAGACACTAGAAGAAGTTTTCAGAGGTAAGAAACCTGATGTTTCTCATTTTAGAATTTTTGGTTGTCCCATATATTTTCATGTGTTGAAAGAGAAAATAAACAATTAGATGCATTTGGGAAGAAAGAAATGTTTGTGGGCTACAATGAAACTTCGAAGGCATATAAAATTTATATGCTTGGTCAAAGAGAAGTGGAAATAAGTCATGATGTCACTTTTGATGAAGAATCTTCCCTTGGGAAAGTCTGAGATCTTCTTATCCCTAAGAAGGACAAGGATGATGATGCAGGAAAGTAGGATGAATCTCCGAAAGATGATCTGATGCTCGATGTTGAAGGTCTGATGGATCCCATTGATCCACCTCCTAGTGATCCCTCTACTTCAAGAAAAAGACCTTTGTGGCTCAAAGATACTCTTGAAGATGTCGAGAGACATGTTGCACCAAGGGGAAATTTAGTGAAAGCAAGAAGTTGAACATGTACCAAGGGTACTTAGTTGTCATGAGTACCATTGTACAATCTAAGCCATGTACATTCGAAGAAGTCATGAAGCACCAAGTTTGGAAGGATGCGATGAACAAGGAATATGAGTCGATCATGAAGAATAATGTCTGGGATGTGGTTCCTAGACCTAAGGACAAGTCAGTGGTCACTTCAAAATGGATTTACAAAATCAAACATGGAGCTGATGGGAGTGCTGAAAAGTTTAAAGGCAGGTTTGTTGCCTCTCAAAAGGAAGGAGTGGACTATGATGAGATATTTGCACCCATTGCCCGATATACCATTATCCATTCGATCATAGCCCTTGTTGCCTCGCAAGGATGGAGCCTACACCAAATGGATGTCAAAACTGCTTTCTTGCATGGCTAGCTTAAGGAGGAAATCTATGTAGAACAAACCGAGGGGTTTGAATTTCAAGATCGTAGGACACATGTATGCAGGTTGAAGAAATCCTTCTATGGGTTGAAGCAAGCCCCCAGGGCTTGGTATGAGAGGATAGATAACTATCTTATGAAGCTGGGTTTTACTAGGAGTGAAATTGACTTGAACCTATACTTCAAGGTTGAAAAGGACAAGCCTCTCATTTTGGTCATTTATGTGGATAGTCTCTTTCTAACAGGTGCAAAACCTCTCATTCATCAATGCAAGAGGGAGTTGGCTTTTGAATTTGAAATGAAGGACCTAGGACTGATGCACTACTTTTTAGGGCTAGAGGTATGGAAAAAATTAGGTGAGATTTTCCTTTCTCAATGAAAATACATTGTGAAGCTATTTGAGAGACGTGGGATGGTTGATTGCAAGTCTGCATCTACTCTGATGGAACTCGACTTCAAGAAGCTATGTGGAAGTGTTGTTGGGCCCAAATTAGCAAACCCTTTCGAGTATCTTCAACTTGTGGGGCCCCTGATGTTCCTGGTAAACTCTCGTTGTTATAGCATCATTCAACACTCTTGTAGTTATGATGCTCTGATATGGCCTTGGGAAACCCTTTCCCTTTCAGACTTGATCGTTTATTAAAAACAATATTTTCAATTCTATACGCGACTCTGCCCTTACAAAAGCGCGTGCACACGCGGGTACCATAATACAGAACCTGCATACATAATTTAAAATATGTAAAATAAAAATATTTCCTATTTTTCGGGCGTGGTTTACGGGTTTCACTGAAAGCCCACCTATAGGAGCCTGTGGCATTACTGAATCAACTGATTTCTGGTGGTATTTATACACCTCATGGGAAGGCCTAAATCATAGAAGGAGATAAGATCGACATTATAGCCCTCCCCAGATCAAGTCTGATTTTCCCTGCTCCTCTTGCACTCCCAGTCATAGGAAACCCTTGTTTCCTTACAGAGATGTTCATCTTCCATTATATGACATCCTTTTGCACATGCTTGAGAGGTGATCTTTGAGGCTTGGGTTGGATGGATCCAGAGGAAGGTTTCGTTGGTGTCGTGGTTAGATTAGGTTGTACCCTTCCACTCCTATTTGCTGATATCAATAAAGAAGCTTTGTCTTGTTCCTGAAATGTTATGATCTCATGTTTTTTATGATTCATGTCTAATATATCATGATTTATATGTTGATGCTTGATGATCTAACATGTTTATTATGCACACACTTTGAACTACTTGCTATGTATATGCTTCTCTAAATTGTGTTGCAAGTCTGATCACTTTGGAGGAAGCAGAGGGTTTGGACCCTACAGGATCGACATCAAATGTAGGACCTACAGGTACTTCTCTCAAACCCAACTTTAGTAGTTTTTATAGTTTGCTTGCTTGAATGTATGCTTCTTGTTGATAGTCTGCCTTCGATCTGTTGAGGTTGTCAACCCTTACCTTAGGGAAGTTTTTCCCGCCAATAGAATTGGTGACTCCACTAGGGAATACAGTCTCGTATTTCCTAGAAGGGTTGTTTTGTCCTTGATCTGGGCTTTTCTATCTTGTTTCTTGATTTTTCAGTATTATTGACTCATTTGCAATCTGGGCAATCAGTCTGATCTTTTGGATCAAGCCTATACTTTTTATTTTTCCCTATTTTTCTACATATACACGCTTTTTATTGTATACAATCACGTACACACGTGGTTTCTTCCAAAGAAACCCACTTATACACTTCTTTCTTCATAAACAGTCGCCTATATTTAGGAAAATTTGAATTTTTTCAATTTTTGCCTTCAGTTGGGGGAGTAGCCTGGTTTTCCTGCTTTTTTAGAGTCATTTGCAATATGGAATGATCTTGTTGCTTGTGGGTGTTGGGTTCCTTGTCTCATTTTCAAAAATATTTTGTTAACCTAGGGTTTGCAATTTTTTGAAGTTTTGCATTCTTAGTTTGGATTTGAGATCTTTTGGCAAAGTGTTTGACTTGTTGGTCAAGGTTGTCATTAATGTCAATATGACATTGTTGGAGATGGCAAATATTTTTGTGATACATGCTTAAACCCTTTCATGATGTTGCCCTAACTACATGACAAAACCCTAAGTACATTTATGCCCTAGATTGGTGATGCATGATCTAAATGCCCATAATACTCTAGAAGATGTCTTAGCCCTAACACATTGATGCAAGTAGTAATACTTATGATTCCCTTAAGATACATGAATGGAATCCTATGTGTATGAAGCCCTAATCCTAATGAAGAAGCCCTTGCCCTAATGTCCATGAAAAGCCTTAGATCATTGATGATGAAGCCTTAAATGAAGATGCCCATGAATACATATTGAAAAGGCACCCTAATCTTGTTGATGCCCATGATACCTTTAAAGAAGCCCTAATCCTAATAATTTTGATGACCTAATTCTATAAAGAAGGAGCCCTAAACATTGGATGCCTAAAACTAAAATCCTAATGGCTGCCATAAATAAAATAATAATGACAATCTCACAAAAATAATTTTATTCGTGGTGCAATGCCCCTATTTAAGGATGGGATTGGCATAGGAGTGTAGAGGTTTTTTCCTCTTTTGAACGAGCTATTACACGCCCCCAAATTCCTTATTGTTGAAGAGAAATCAAATTTTGAAACTAGCATATGTTAAAAATTGTCAAACTGTCCAAGCTGACATGAGTAGGCTCATAACCCTTGGCAAAGAGACGCGTCCCTTCAGAATATGGACAAACCACTATAAATATAAACCTAAATTTGTCCATTCAAGCTCAGATTTTTCAGTGGAGATAAGACAAGAGGTAGAGAAGCAACCACAACCTAGAAAAGCAAGGAAGACAAGTTTGTGGAATTATTCTTGGATTAATTAGTCTCCCACAGGTTCAAGCTAGGAGCAAAGAAGTTATTGTAGTTTCCGTGGTCGAAGCTGCCGTAGTTGTTGTGGTAAAAGCTGTCGTAGTTGCTGTGGTCGAAGCTACCTTAGTTTTTGTGGTCGCAGTTGTTGTAGTTGTCGTGGTTGAAGCTACCATGGTCGAAGTTGCTGTAGTTGTCATGGTTGAAGTTGTCATGGTCGAAGTTGTCGTGGTTGAAGTGTTGATTTATTGGGATTGGACAAATAGAGCTTGTTGAAGTCTTCTCTTGAGAACAAAATAGGGCAGAGTTGGAGAACTTTGTGAAGTAGCATATTGAAGATTTGTGGAGATCATTGAAGACCATGATGCATTGAAGCCATAATGAGGTAACCTTGGAGATTTTGTTTGGGTGACATGAAGAGTAGTGGCGATACCTTCTAAGAAGACAAGGTTGTCATTGATGACATGACGTGGAGACTAAGGGAAGGAATAATTGAAGATTGACAAGGCTTGTTGAAGAAGACATTGGGAGCCATGAAGTATAACCAAATACATCTTGACGAAGTAAAGTAAGGGTTGGAGCCTTGAAAAGACAAGGTTGGTGCCTTAGAGGATAGGGTTGGAGCCCTAGAGGATCAGAGTCCTCAAGAAACCAGGTCGGAGCCTGAACCAGATATAGGTTTGGAGCCCTTGAGGTTGGTGCCTCAAAATTGACAAGGTTGGAGCCTTGGAAGTCCAAGTCGGTGCTTGGCAAATACATGTTGGAGCCTGGGAGATTGAAGATCGGTGTCTTCATCTATGGTTGGAGCCCTACATATATTTTACTTTCTTTATTATAAAAAATAAATTAATAAAAGCATTTATTCTTATTGTTTATTTTTTGTTCTAAATATAAGTGATCTAACTGGTAAAATTAACAATTGAAAAAAAGTATTGATTCACCCCCCCCTCAATATTTCCAACAATTGGTATTAGAGCCAATACCTTCTCTCAAAGCCTAACAACTTGAAGGTTGATCCTTAAATGGTGAAACCAAGGAAGAAAGCCTCCATTATTTCTAAATATGAGTCTTCCTCAACTGCGAGAACTGAAGATAATCAAATTGGGAAAGTTCCATTGTTCAATGGAAATTTTGATGTATGGAAGATAAGAATGAAAAATTTCTTAATGGCTCAAGTTGTTGAAGTATGGGAATCAATGATTACTAATAGCATGATGGACGAAGAATCTAAGGAGTACAATACAAGAGCAATGAAAGAAATTTTGAATGGGCTACCAAATTCTATAAAGGCCAACTTGGAAAAATGTTCGTCAACAAAAGATATATGGGACAAACTTCATGACCCTCACTGAAAAGGAGCATTGACCATGACCTCTAGTCAAGAAGATGATGGAAAGCAAGAAGGAAATCCAGAACCCATCAAGGAAGCTAAAAATAAGAATGATGACATCAAGGCCAAAGAAGACCTAGAAGAAGAAGAAAGAAAATAAGACTTTGAAGAAGATCTCTTGAATAAACTTATAGCTGCCATGGAAGAGATTAACAGTTTGAAGAAGGAAAATGAGGAACTTAAGAAGAAATTGCAAGATGGTGACCAGGACAAGGCAAGGAAGAAAGTTGACCTTTTCAAGCTTTAAGTACAAGAAAGAGATGAGGAGCTCACCAAACTTAAGGAGGAATTTAATCAAAACAAAAGAAAGCATCATGAAGAATTCATATGCATGACAAATCAATTAGATAAGGCAAAGAAAAGGGAAGAAACTTTGTCAAGCTACCTTGAATAAAGACTCAAGAGTTTAAACAAACTTGAAGCAGAGATTGTTCAATACAAGGGAGAGGTTTCCTCCCTTAGATCTCAACTAGAAGAAGCAAGGAAACACGCACAAGGCACTGAGAAGGTGATGGAATCTTTGGCATTCATAGAAGGACAAGTTAATGAAGCTAAAAAGGAGAGAAACACCATGATATGCCAACTAGAAGAAAAGAATGATGACATCACAAAGTTAAGATCAGAAATCACTTCTCTTAAGGCCCAATCATGTGAAGCAACCAAGATGAAGGAAGAAATGAAGATCATACTATCAAAGAAGGATGACGAATGCAAGAACATGAAAGAAGAAATTTTCTTTCTTAAAAAGGAAGTTGACTCGCTGAATAAGAACTTGAAGAGTTCTCAAACCCTAGATGACATCCTAAGTCATCAAAGGTCTCCCCTTGATAAATTAGGTCTCATCTATGCAGGTGAATCCTCAACCAAGAAAGATGAAAACCCTAATGCTTCAAACAACAAGGATGTGAGGAAGCTTGGAAGAAATGTTGATGCTCCCAGTTCCAACAAAGGCAAGGAGAAGAGTCAAGAACACATTGAAAGAAATCCTACTCCAACAAGACTTGAAAATGGTGTCAGGAATACAAAAGGAAATTAATATCATCAAAGAATCCCAAGGTGTTGTGCTGTACAACAACCCCCCATTTCATTAAATTTTTCTTTGAAATCATAATATTAAATGGGTCCCTTTTTAAACATAGAGGTGTGAATAAATTGGTATTTACTTGTTATTAGAAAAACCCTCATCAAAAGGTCCAATTGAAATATGATTTCCCTTTTTAAAACAATGAGAAAAAGGCCTTTTTAAAACAAATCATAAAGCTTTTATTATTACGATAAAGCGATCGCAAGATTGCATATCGCAATAATAGAAGGAACATAAGTAAAGTCACATTGAATAACTCCGATCCGAAAAGGGAAATCGCTATCGGATATTGGGGCAAGACAAAGCGCATCATCTATAAAGCATCCCCCATTCCTCCGATGCGATAAAGGCATCACTATCGGCAATCGGCATTGGTAAGCGATGCGTTAATTGTGCCACCTTCAAATCCCCCGATGCGATAAAGCGTATCGCCATCAACGATCGACGATTTCGCAATGGCATAAACAAAGTGACCCGAGCCCTGCCCTGATTGCAACACATTAAATCAGGGTGCGTGTTTCTAAACATATTAAAGATTGGCATGCATTGTATCACCTTTGGTGATTGAACGATATTTTGGATTATTATGTAAACCCTCCCTTTCACGACGCCAATCATCAAATGCGATCAACCGCCAAAAATATAAGCCACGCTTGAATCAATAGACGTTATGATGGATTATTTAAAAGCCTCCTTATCATGACTGATAGATGAAGCGGCCAATTAATGAAGGAGTTATGCCGAGATTTTCCACTTAGATTCTATCTGCGGCAATTTTTATCACGATCTTTTATTATTCATACCTCTTTCATATTGGCTCTTACTATCTGTTTCTCTGTATCACGCTGGTTTCCTTCCTTGTGCAGAATTCCGTCGAAGTTTCAAGTTTTAAGCAAATGGGAAAGAAATCTAAGAGGTCCGCTGCGGCAGCAGCCCCTACAGTTACTATCCAGCCCACCAGTGACCCAGGACCAAGCAAGAAGGGATTAATTTCAGACACTACATGTCTCGGCCTGGGAAATACCAGCTGGCAAAGCATTTATAATCTGATTGAGGCGGAAGAACCAGAGGAAACAAAAGAAGAAGCTACTGCAGACTCAACCAGCAAATCAGAAGCCTCGCTGAAGGATTTGGCCGACTCGTTTTTACACAGGATAGCAGCTCAGGAGAAAATTCTCCCTTACACTGATGTGGTCAGATGGGTGGTCGAACAAATTCTTGTTTCTAATAGGACCTTTTGCACAGTTGATGGAAGAGTTTTCGGTTCGTTTCAGCCTGACGACTTGAGAAAAATGTACCATTTGTCTGAGCCGGAGAAGAAATACAGCAAAGCTTTTCTAAAGAAATTCGCAGATGAGAATGAGACGGGATCAACCCCGATTAGACAGTGGCGACAGAATCCAGCAAAACATAAACATGAGTCATCGGGTAAGTACTCCGTGGATTCCTTAGCATCTCCTTACTGTCTTACTGTTACGCTGGGGCAATGATGTGTAGGATACGGGGGATGCATGATTCTGCAAAATTTGATATCGAAATGGTTCCTTTAGTGGAAGCGGCAACTAGTAGTTATATCATGGATTGGGCCAATATATTGTCTGATAAATTAGCCTCTGCAATTCTTGATTTTAGATTCAATTCACGCAAAACTACCGGGACTATTCCTCCCTTCTATTACAGTGCTTATGTTATGGATATGCTTTGTTTTAATTCCGAATACCCGATACTCGGGTGGAGGTGGACGCCACAGGACACCAAACCAATTCACATCTACCATCAGATGTTATGGAAGGCACATTATAAAGACCACTTGTATCAAATCTGTAATGGTTTCATGTTGCCTATCTATTATGCTATCTTTGATAAGCCTACCCCAAGGATTTTTGAGAAGGCCGAAATTGGCTTGACTGCTGTGGGGAATTGGTTCGGGGAAGATAAATTCACGTATATACGGGTGTTTGGTAGTGCCACAAAACCCCATTTCCTCCCATTATATGTGCCCGATAAACTGTTGGCACGTGAATTATCCTACCAAATCACAACCACTGGAATGTCCAAAACTCTTAGGACTTCCAAAAAGCAGCTATGGCCCGTATTCCCTTTAAGATGTGGTGTTTACACCATACTTGATTGGAAACGTGCTGAGAAGGAGGCAGGCAAAATTAATATGCTCAACCTTGCGACCATCCCTAGCAGGCAATTCGATCCCCAGAAGGTTGCCTACAATGTGTTTGAACAGGCCAAACTCACCAAGTTTGACCATGGAAAAGATCAATTTGATGATTTATTTTCTTCAGCAGAATTTGTCTCAGGTTAAAACATTGGTCAGAATGAAATATAATGATAAAGAATTGGTAGAATTCAATAGGCTCAGAGAACAGAGGTTGCAAACTCTGCCTCTGGACTTGTTGGCCACTACACCAACAACTAAGTCAAGCGAGCCTGGGCAGAAGAGTATTGATGAGTCTCCCGCTACAAAGGAAATCCCCGAAAAAGAAACAGAGTAGGAGAAAGGAAAGGAGCAGGAAACAGAGCAGGAAAAGGAAAGAAGCATGACAGTGAAGTTATTGATTTAGAGACTCAAATTGATCCCAAACTCCTCCAAGAGTGGCAACAATTTGACTATATTATAAACAATCCCGAGACTCTACCAGGATTCGGCATACCCCAAGTGACAGTCAGTCAAGAAACAACCACAACTACGGTTCCGATGGAAGGAACCAGCGGCCTACCCAATAGTAAAGATGCAGAAATAATCCCCAGAGATCCATCCGATCAAATTGTTTTACAGGTAGAAGATATACCACCACTAGACGTCTTTTACAGTCCTAAACACAGGGTTGTGGTGAAAAGACAGAGGAAAAGGAAAAGACTTGATCAATCTTCCCTTTTGCCAGATCAAACAGAGATGGCTAATGTGGTGTGGAAGGAGGAACTGAACCCTTAAGAACTACTTCTTTTGAGCAACTTTTCAATATAGCAAAGGCCAATGAAAGATATCTTACAACTTTATTTCCTAATGGTCCTAAAAACTACAAATTCTACTGAACTTAAAAAAAAAAAGGAGAAGGGGTTACCTCCTCAATTGAAGAATTTCTTTAAGATGAGGCCATTAACAGAAAGAGAATCTCTCTTTCCTGATAAATCTTGTAATATGAATGTCGAATGGCCTATCTTCTCGTAAATCTGAAATGGTCCAAGCCACATCTTTTGGAACTTGGTGTGTTTTCCTTTATTCTCACGGGGTTTGTCCCATTTCAAAACTAGATCACCAACTTGCAATTGTTTTGAATTGGTTGAAGTTGTATCAAAAGATGACTTGATAATTTGTTGATGTTTTGCATGTATAATCCTGTCTTTTTCCCTTTCTTCTTCTAATTTCAAAATTTGATCGTGTCTTAGTTGAATAGAAGATGAGGGACTCTCTTCGATAAACTACACTAAGGCTAAAGGTGGAAGCACTAAGTTAGTTGGTATGACAGCTTCCTTTCCATACACTAGATTGAATGGAGAAGTGCCTATAGAGATTTTCTGAGTTATTCTATCAGCCCAAAGTGCAAATACCAAAGATTTATGCCAGTTCTTATGATTCTGTTCAATAGTTCGCTTAATAATTCTAATAAGGTTTTTATTGGTGGATTCTGCTAACTCGTTACCCTGAGGGTAGTAATTTGCAAAATACCTCAATTTAAATCCCCTTTTGATAGCGAACTCAAACATAGAATTTACAGAGAAATAAGATGCATTATAAAAAATAAGAGCATTTGGGACACCAAACCTGGTAATGATGAATTGATCTATGAATTTCATAATTGCCTCAGAATTTGTTGTCTTTAAAGGAATTGCTTCAACCCACTTAGTAAAGTAATCAGTGGCAGTAAGGATATACTTATGCTGTTTGGATGAATGTGGAGTGATTTCTCCAATGATGTCCAATCCCCATTGCTCAAATGGTTGTTTAATGTTGATTGGTTGCAAAGGGAAAGTTGGCTTTCTTTGTCTTCCACTGGAGGTTTGACAACTTCGGCATTTCCTTACATATTCATGAGTATCTCTGAATAGGGTGGGCCAATAATATCCAACATGAATGATTTTGTTCGCTGTTGTGTCAGCTCTAAAATGTCCTCCTACTGGTCCATCATGTAGTTCCTGCAAAACTTTTTGTGCTTCAGGTTTTTCTAGGCATCTTAATAAAATTGAATCATAATTTTGCCTAAAAAGTACATCATCAATGATTATGCAGTTTTTTGCTTTTAATCTAATGGCCCGTTTGTTTTTATAAGAAAGGTTAGGAGGTGCATATCCATTTTTTAAATAAAAGATCAAGTCTGCATATTGCGATTCAAAATCATTAATACTTATCTGGTTGATTTCTTCAATATGTTCTATATCACCTGGTTCTTGAATGTTGGATGCTCCTGCTAATAACTTGCAAAAACCTTGGCCTCTAACAATCTTTGCTGGCTTGATTTCCAAGTCATATTCTTGAAGTGATGTAACCTAGTTTGCCCTTTTTTCACCTAATTCCCTTTGGATTAGTAATTGCCTCACTGCAGGAAAAGGAACTATAACTTTTGTATGGGCTTTTAAAATGAAGGGTCTGTAATGTTTGACAGCTTTATACACAGCAAAGGCTTGCTTTTCAACTTCGGAATAATTTAGTTCAGCACCCTGCAGATTTGAACTATAAAATGAAATCGGTGCTTCCAAGTTGTGATCATTAATCTGAGTGAGTACTGCTGCATAAGATGAATTAGACGCGATAGTGTACAATATGAAATGTTTAGAAAAATTAGGAGTGTTTAAAGCGGGGGCATTGATTATTGATTGTTTGATTGAATCAAATGCTTCATTTTCTGCAGATCCCCATCTAAACACTGAATTTTTCTTAATCATAGTTTGTAATGGTAAAATGATGTGGGAAAAATCGGGAACAAATCTCTTGACAAAGTTAATTTGACCTAAAAATGACTGCATGGATTTTTTGTTATGAGGAAATGGAATTTCAAAAATTTCTTTAATCCTATCCGGATCAATATAAATACCATCTTTGGAAACGATAAAGCCCAAGAGCTTTCCTTGATTAAGAGCAAAGAAGGATTTTTTGGGATTGAGTGAAATACCATACCTTCTGCGGCGTTCAAAGATTTGATTCAAATCATGTAAATGATTGGATCTCTTTTTGGAAAATACAGTAATATCATCTAAATAGACAACTACCGTTTTGTTGATCAATCCTTTGAAGGCTATTTCCATCGCTCTTTGGAATGTAGCTCCTGCATTAATAAGTCCAAAAGGCATTTTCTGATAAGCGTAAGTTCCCCATTTTGTTCTGAATGTAGTTTTGAGTTTGTCATCAGGATGGACCAAAATTTGGTTATATCCTGAAAAACCATCTAAAAAGGACATTAACTCAGAACCTACTACTGAATGGAGTAACTGCTCCATGGTAGGTAATGGGAAATTATCTTTTTGGCTTGCCTTATTCAGATTTCTGAAATCTATACAAATCCTGATGTCGCCATTTTTCTTCCTAACAGGCACCATATTGGAAACCCAGTTTGAGTGCCGAACGAGAAAAATAATCTTAGCTTTCAAGAGTTTATTGAGTTCTGATTTTATTTGACTCTCTAAGTTCGGATGTATTTTCCTCAACTTTTGTTGAACTAGTTTTTGTTCAGAAAGCATTGGAATGGTATGCTGGATGATTGATGTATCGTATGTTTTTAATCATCATATTTCCAAGCGAAGACATGTTTATTTTTTCTTAATAATCTAATGAATGCTATCCTTTCTTCCACAGAAAGTCCTAATCCCAAATTAATGTTTTGAGGGTTCTGCTCAGTACCAATGTTTATCAATTCAAATCTTAAGGTGGAACTTTGGAGCTTTGAATTGGTTACCTGTTTAAACATGTCTTTAATATCGTAGAGATCCTCAAGTTTAACCACAGGTTTTGGTATTGAGTTTTCCTTGTGTTTTTCTTTCATCTGAAGATCATGATCACTTTCCTCAATGATCTGATCATCGTAGGACTTGCTGGAAGTCAAAAAATGTAAGATGTCTTCATCGTGATTGAACACTCGCCAATTGGTGACATTGTCAGGAATCGATGGTCTAAAAATTAACTCTACTGAAAATCTATCTGGGCTATAATCTTCGGAAGGTAGGAGTTTAGAAGCAACATTGGCTAGCAAGTCAGCTGGTGAATTCTGAGACCTAGGGATGGAAGAAATATTGAATGCTAAAAATTGAGAGGTGAGTTCCTGTACCAGAGACGGATAGTGTTTGAGATGACCAGAGAGGCAATGAATTGTATTTCTCACTTGTTTAATAACAATTTCTGAATCACCAAACACTTTCAAATATTGAACCTTGAGGCCAATCGCTTTGTAAAGTCCCTGGACTAGGGCCTCATACTCAGCTGTATTATTTGTGCATTCAAATTCCAATATGCATGATAACATAGTTTTTTCTCCCTGAAGGCTAACCAAAATACATCCTGCTCCCGAGCCTTCACTAGACTTAGACCCATCAAAATATAGTGACCAAAATAAAGAATTATCAACAATTTTATTTACAGTGTTCTCAGCAACATTAACACATCTTGATCCATCGGTTTGTGAAAAAATTTCGATTTGGGATGTGAAATTGTTTACTGAGAAAGGAGATGGTTGGGCAGTATAATTGCCAAAGAATGATTCAGAAGAGTAATTCCCCAAAATATTATTGTTAAATGCTATTGGTTAATTCTCCTGTTCAAATTCTGTAACAGTATGGGTTATATGTTTCTCCCGATTGATTTTTCTTTGATTTGGCTTTCCCTTGTAGGGTAGCCACATATGGGACCAATCGGTAAAAATATACCCATGGAGCTTCTCAGACGAATCCCTACTCAAGATTAAACCATAAACTTCAGGTATATCAACGATTAAGATATCAATTCTTTGAACTACTCGTGGATCAGCCGATAACCTGATAGTCACAGAGTTGATTTCCCCTAAAACCTGGACTTTGGTTCTATCTAACTGCACAATGTGAATTGCGGACTTTTGGGACTCATTGTTCAGTTTGGAACAAACTGAAGCTGGCATTATATTAGAGGATGCCCCTGAGTCAATCAAACAATTGTGTAGATTTCGATTATAGATCTCGTAGGTTAAGCGGAAAGGAGGAGTATGGGAATTTGATCTGTCTCCAATTATAATCGTATCAGTAGCTTCAACCCTACCAGAAGGTGGTTGACCTGAATCATTTGCAGCTTTAGCACTAGGAAGAGGCGAAGAAGGAACTGCATTCAGTTCCTTAAGAAGCAATTTTTGCTGATGTTTTAATTTGCTAAGTTCAAACATGGTGATGTTTGCCTTAGTCTTTTTCATATCATCAATAATATTGTAATCCATTGAATTCGATGCTACCAACGTTTTAGATGTTGAAGGTATATTTGAGGATGATGGTTGGTTTTGAGGTACTGTTGCAGCCGGCTTCTTTGTGGGTACCTTTTCCTTTGTAGGAGTAGTACCTACACTCCTTTTCTTTGAACTTCCCTGGGCAGGTTCAGGGGCACCTTTACTCCTAGTAGTCACAGGAAAAGCTTCTTGTTCATTTTCTGTATCGGAGTTAGGTAATATGAAGTCCCACATTCCATGGCATTCAAGAACTTCCTCTTCTTCGAATTCATCGGATGGTGAAATTGTTTCATCTTCTTCTTCCTCTTCAGGATCTGAATCTACATTAGATATAACATTTGGTGGTTTTGATTCAGTTTTCTTGAAATTTCTAAATGGCCTTTTTGTTGAGGTTTCAGCTACTTGTTTTTTGATTTCAACCATTTCATTTGACATAGTCTTGAGGACCTTTTGTAGACCCTCCATATCATATGGATCTTTAGGGGTTTTCTTCTTTGAATCATCTTTAAAAGAAACTTTTATGGATTTTCTATCTTCAAGAGCAGCTTTCTTTTCTAGAGCATTAATACGTTTTCACAGCAAGTGCTTCTTTCATGTTTTCAGCTAAAGTTGGTTTTGCAGCCCTGTCTACGAAGATAGCTATATGGCGGGTAAGGAAGTTATATACCACTCGCTTCTAATTTTCTCACTTGGTTTGGAGCCGTTGGAATCTTATTCAAGAGTTTATTGAATCGCGAGTTGAATTCTTTAATGGGTTCCTTATGCTCTATCCTAAGATTGGAGAGATTATTGATTAATGTGGCTAAAGATCTATCATCGCCATACTTAGTAAGAAACTGTTTTTGGCAAATGTTCCAACTGGTAATGGATCCAGAGGGCAGAGAAAAATACCAAGATCCCTCTGATCCTTGCAAAGTATAAGGGCAAAGCCTAATGAAACATCTTCCTCTGTTACTCCTTTCAAATTAACTGATAACATGAAGTTATTGATATGTTCTTCGACTTGTGTTCCAGCATCTAGATTAAACTTGGGTAGCCATTTTTCAGGAGAATCAGGCAATGCATGTAATGGTGCAGGCATATTGACCGCACCAGGACTATTCCATGGATCTGCCATTGAAACACCAGTATGGATGAGATTGCTGATGAAATTCCAGATGTTTTTGGAAGGATTTGATATTGAGGATTGAGCAGGTTGGGATGTGAAGTTCCTAATCCCTGATGAACAACAATATGTAATGAGGGATGGATGCTGACTTCGCATTGGGGAAGATGAGATGGAGGATGTGGATGAAAATGCTTCACTGTCAGATCCTTCAGTGTTCTTCTTTGCCCTTTTCCTTTTAGGTAAGGGCAACTAGTAGGTTCGATACGACTTTCCGCTCTGAAGTCTGGTGAGAGATGAGGTAATTGAATTGCGAAGTCTCACTGCCTTGAGATACCTCAGATTTCTTGTGGTGATATCGAGAAGCCTTGAAGTTTATGGAATAAGTAACTGAACTTCAGAGACTCAGGACTTAATCGTTCTGAGTATTGTGGCATTGAGCATGGTATTGATTCCTCTTCTTCTTCTTGGATGCTGGAGAACCCACATGCAATTGGGAAGTACGAGGTGATGGGAGGGAGATTTACTCTCAGAATGGACTGTAGATTGGGTTTGCTCGGATTCACAGTTCAACCCTCCTTCTAGCGCCAAAAATGTTGATGCCTCGAAAATCGTTGCATCAACATTGGGGGATAACCACCCGGTCCGGACCTTAATACAGCTCCTTTTCCGTTTGGGATGGTGGCTCCGACTGGATATAATGGGACCAGTTTCCCAGTAATGAATAAAAAGGGATGGATGAGTGACTGGTTTTCTAATAAGTGATAATGAATGGATGACTTAATCTAAAAGCGAAAATACAAATGACTATTCTATCCCGGGAAGCTTCTATTCTTAAGTGCAACGTTTGATGATCTCTGTTCATCAATAGGCATATAGATGACTCTATTCAATAAACATAGACATTCATTCATATAATAATTGCTTTGTTCAAATAGTTGAACAAAGTAATTAATAAAACATTGTTACACTTATCTTTTTATATTACTGATACATGTATGATTAGAAGAAAAGCACGCTGTAAACATCCAATAGTGGAAAGTATAAAGAATGTTGTTAAAACACATGCATATATTCAATAATAGCAAGAATGATCAAATAACAATTCACATAAAAAGAATGAATTCAGACATAGATAGTAGTACCATATGAGCTGCAAATCATTCCCAACATCAATCGCAATTCGAATTCCTTCTTCCGACTCAGAAATACTTTTAAATAAAGGCAGTAGTGCACATCCACATAAAAGCTTCGTTATCAAAATTGGAATAATTGGCCCAGTCTTTATAAAAAATATACCTGAAGTACAGTAGTGCAACTTCAGGTTTAAGTCATATACAAAAACTTACGACCCTTTCTAAATACATGAAAGGGTCTATAAATACTTAATTAAACTAACTAACTACAAAATTAAAATGCTACTAAATTGGTACAACTTGATCTTGAATATCTCCCCCAAAGCAATCTGGTAGTCGGCAGCATGATTCATCACTTGGCTGTTTCCTTTCGACCTGAGTTGGCATATCGCTAGCATCGGTTCCACTTCTTGAGGGCGGCTGAGACGAGAATTGAGTTGAGCAGAATAGGTGGCATCGTGTATATCGGGAATGATACACCCGATTGCATCTGTTAGGCACTTGAGGGCGGCTCTCTGGCTGTATGGTTTTACTAGGAACAACCAATAGGTGTCCCAAGTTAAACTTTTAATACCTGTGATCAATCTCCCATTCTTTTCCAGCTCTTGATAACATGATTGCTCCAATGTTTTGGCCGATAGTAATTTACCTGGTGTACATTGAGAGATCATATTAGATAAATAGAGAGTATTGTTAATTAATTCAATCAAATTACTTGTGGATAATTTGCATCTAGAAACTGCTCTCTCTGCCTTCATCAATTGGGACTGCCACTCCATAAATAGAATTTCTTTATGGGATTCTAGGATTTTAGGCAAATTTGCTGCCTGTCCCTCATTAGTGTCCTGCCAAGTAAGAAAATTTGTTAAGGTCTCATCGGCCTGCTCTAAGTCTTGTCTAGCATCGACTGATTTATCGATTATTGATGTTGTTATGTCACACAGGGGTTCAACTTGAGCAATTTTATGACACTAATATTATTTGTGTTACCAGTGCCTTATTAATCTGTAGTGCTTCTGCTCTGAAATCGGCAGGCTGCGGAAGACTCTTGAACTTCTCTATTTGACCTAATAATTGAGCAATTTGCTCATCTTTTGTCTTTACCATCTGTTCATTCATTGTCTTCAATTTTGCTAATGCCTCCGATAGTTCTTTCTGCTTTTGAATCGCACTCGAATCTACCCTCTGTTTCTCTTCATGCAACTGCTTGTTCAATTGATTATTTAACTGTTGCTGCGTGGACAATTGTTGTTCTAATTGTTCTGCTTTCTGCTGTGCCTCCGATAGCTGTGCTTGTAACGAAGCGATTGCCTGGTCTTTTTCTTTTAACAAATTACTCACTTCCGATGCCTTGTCCATGGTGGCCGCCGAATAGGCTCCAGCATATTGGGACAACTTTGTTAGGTCATCAGAAGGATCGAACTCCTCCTTCCAAACTACGTTGGCTGTCACTGTTTGTTCAGGGAACAGGGAAGGTTGATCAATCCTTCTCCTTTTCCGCTGTCGCTTTACTACGGCCCTGTGCTTTGGGCTGTAAAAGACATCCAATGGAGGTATATCCTCCACTTGCAAAATGATTTGATCCGAAGGATCTTTGGGAATTATTTCTAAGTCTGTAGTAGGGGGTAGACCGCTGGTTCCTTCGCTTGGAACCTCTTTTGATGCTGTATCCTGTGTATCAGCCGCTTTGGATGTATCGGCTTCTCTTGAGCTTTCTAGATTGCTTATGATTGAATCGAATTGCTGCCATTCCTGGAGCAACCTTGGGTCAATCTGGGTATCGACATTCACATCCTTGCTGCTCTGCTCCTGCTGCCTTTTCTGTTCCTCTTCACATATTCTCTCTTGTTCTTTCCTTTGGAGTTCCTCTTGCTCTCTTCTTTGGACTTCTTCAAAAATTTCTGATGTAGCAGGAGGTTCGTTGGTAAGTCGCTGTTCAGGCTCGCTTGACTGTGTCATCGGGGCAGTGGCTAACAAATCTAGAGGCAGAGTTTGCAACCTCTGCTCTCTAAGTTTGTTAAATTCGACTAACCCGTCGTCGTGATATCTCATTTTAGCTAGCGCTTGAACCTGAAATAATGACTCGGCCGAGGAGAATAGGTCATCAAACTCATCTTTTTATGTTCAAATTTAGTGAGTTTTGCCTGTTCTAGTACATTATAGACGACTTTGTTTGGATCAAATCGTCTGTTAGGAAGAGTGGCGAGATTCAGTGTATTTATCTTTTCTGCTTCTTTCTCTGCATGCTTGTAGTCATGCAGAGTGTAAACGCCACACCTTAGAGGAAAAGGAGGCCAGACTTGCTTCTTTGAATTCCTCAGAGTCTTTGTAACTCTTCGGATGTAAGCTGATATGCTATCTCTCGAGCCAATAGTTTGTCGGGTATATACAAGGGGAGGACATGAGGCCTGGCATGACTGCCGAAAACTCTTACATATGTAAATTTTTCTTCTCCGAACCAGGTTCCTAAGGCTGTCAAGTCAATCTCTGCTTGTGAGGAAATCTTAGGAGCAGGTTTGTCAAAAATTGCATAGTAAATGGGTAACATAAATCCATTGCAAACTTGATATAGGTGGTGTTTATAATGGGCTTTCCACAACTTCTGGTGATAGATATGAATGGGCATGGGGTCCTGTGGAGTCCATCTCCACCCCAGCACAGGAAATTCGGAGTTAAAACAGAGAGTATCTAAGATGTAGGCACTAAAGTAAAATGGAGGAATGAACCTTTCAGTAACGCGGGATTTGTTTCTGAACTCAAGAATAGCTGTTGCTAACTTATCAGATAATATATTCCCCCAATCCATTATTTCGCTATTGCATGCTGCTTCCATTAAAGGTACCATCTCTATGGAGAATTTTGAGGAATCATGCAACCCCCAAATCCTACACATCATCGCTCCAGCATAACAATAAGGAGAACACAAGGAATCGACAGAGTACTTACCCGAGGACTCATGCTTGTGTTTCGCTGGGTTTTGTCTCCATTCCCATATAGGTGCTGATTCAATTTCATTTTCATCTCTGAACTTCTCCAGAAATGCTTTGTTATACTTCTTCTCTGGTTCGGGCAAATGGTACATTTGTCTCAAATCATTGGGCTGAAATGAACCGAATACTCTCCCGTCGATAGTGCAAAATGTTCTGTTTGTAATTGGAATTTCCTCAACTGCCCATCTTACCACATCTGTGTATGGAAGAATTTGCTCTCGAGCCGCTATCCGGTGTAGGTAAGAATCGGCCAAATCCTTTAGGGTTGCCTCGGACTTCCGGTTCGGGTCTGCTGTAGCTTGTACTGATGTTTCCTGAGGCTCTTCGGCCTCAACCAGATTATAGATGCTCTGCCAAGTAGTATTACCGAGACCAAGACATGTGGTGTCTGAGATTAATCCTTTTTTACTTGGTCCCGGATCGGCAGTGTGTTGTCCTGTTACTGCGGAAGCTGAAGCTGTTCCAGATTTCTTAGACTTCTTCCCCATTTGGCCTAAATTCGCTGCTTCGGAGGAGCTCTGCACAGGAGATAAAATGAACGTAATGCGGAGAATAGGTGGCGCAAACCAAGTATGAAAGAGTTATATCAATCAATGAATAATGGAGGATTAACATAAGACTGCCGCGGATACAATCTCTGAAGAGATTTTGGCATAATTGCTCCATTAATTGGCCGTTTAAACCTGTCAATCATTTAAATGCTCATCATATCGTTTATTGGCCGAATAATTCATTTAAGCGTGGCTTTGATGTTTTGGCGGTTGGGCGCAAGTGAATCACTATCGGGAAGAGAAAGGCTTTTAATAATAATTCAACACAATATACCCAAGCCTTATCAATCCTTTTTGAAAGTCGCGCTTAGCTTTATCGCAATCGGGGATCGGAGGAATGTTTAAGTAGTTATATTGGTGTCATTACGGAATCCCTGATCGCCGATAGCGATATCGCTAATTCATATCAGGAGCTTTTTAGAAGAGGGCTTTTAGTTGCATGCATGTTACATTCCCCGATCGCCGATAGCGATATCGCATCGGAGCAAAGAGAGGGGCCTTTTGTTACGATTGCTTACCTTCCCGATATCCGATAGTTATTCGCGCTTGTCGCATCGGGAAAACCAATGGGTCTTTTGTTATGCATCCTTTGTTATTGCGATATGCGATCTTGCGATCGCTTTATCGCAATAATAAAGAATTATTCATTTTTTTATTATAAGACCGATTATATATTGTCTCAAAAGGTTTATAATGTTTTGTTTCTTTTCGGACCTTTTGAGGAATGATAAGTTGATACCAATTTAATCTAAAAGGGACCCATTTCATATTATAGTTTTGAAAGTAAAATTTTATGAAATGGGGGGTTGTTGTACAGCACAACAATTGGCGATTCGCTGGGAGAAACAGTTATCTCTGAGAAATATTGAAATACTTAGACTTTCTTTGTATAGAAATCTTATCAAAGAGGAAAATTCTAATATAACTAGGTATACATACATTCTGAATATAATAAGAGCTATTTTTGCTAATTTCTTCTCTTGTTAAAATTAGATACATTCTAAGTTTTAAATTGGCCTCTATTGGTTGATAATGATAAAACAAAAAACCTTTCCAACTTAGCCTTTTTAATTGACTCCTTTGTCATAGGTAGAGCCTCTGCTGCCAGCAAACGTTCATAGTTTCGACAGGGATACCTTTTAACCATTTGACTGTCCATTATCCCATCCATTTCAGAGTATGATTAAAAGAATGAATTCAAAATATGCTTTCATATTTTGTATTTCTTTTTTCCTTTTCTATTATTTTGTAAGATAAAAAGCCATTGTCCTGGTTTGGTGGCCAGCTGTTTGACAATGCCATTCACTGGTTGTAATCTAACCGAACAAGTTGGCTCGTGATGAGACCCCTTGTCTTATGATTATAAGCCATTACCCTGTTTTGGTATGCAGTGTTGGTAATGTCGGTTAAACTATTTCCCAATGATCATGGTAAGCAGGCTTGTAATAAGACCCCTTATCTTTTATATCAAATATTTTAGAATTACACTCTGAGTAATCATAAACTTGGATGAATGGGATGGACAATTTTCTCCTTAAGAGAGAATGGATGACAGGGTAAGAGTTGAAGATGCTAAGATTGAATTAGTTTCTGTTTTGATATTGATAACCTTTTTGTGGCCAGTTTGAAAACCATAAAATGATTTACAGTACTTCTAAATCTTGAGAAGATTTCACAAAAATGAAATGGGGTTTCAGAATGTGAATATACCTAATTTCCTAGAAATTGTCCCTTTTGTTTAAGGCTTCTATTTTAAAAGTAAATATCAAAACTACTTCTTTTGAGCAACTTTTCAATATAGCAAAGGCCAATGGAAGATATCTTACAACTTTATTTCCTAATGGTCCTAAAAACTACAAATTCTACTGAACTTAAAAAAAGGAGAAGGGGTTACCTCCTCAATTGAAGAATTTCTTTAAGATGAGGCCATTAACAGGAAGAGAATCTCTCTTTCCTGATAAATCTTGTAATATGAATGTCGAATGGCCTATCTTCTCGTAGATCTGAAATGGTCCAAGCCACATCTTCTGGAACTTGGTGTGTTTTCCTTTATCCTCATGGGCTTTGTCCCATTTCAGAACTAGATCACCAACCTGTAACTGTTTTGAACTGGATGAAGTTGAATCAAAAGATGACTTGATAATTTGTTGATGTTTTGCATGAGTAATTTTGGCTTTTTTCCTTCTTCTTCTAATTTTAAGATTTGATCATGTCTAAGTTGAATAGAAGAAGAGGGGCTTTCTTCAATAAACTACACTAAGGCTAAGAAGGGAAGCACTAAGTTGGTTGGTAGCACAGCTTCTTTCCATATACAAGGTTGAATGGAGAAGTACCTATGGAGCCTTCTGCGTTATTCTATCAGCCCATAGTGCGAATATTAAAAGATTTGTGCCAGTTTTTATGATTCTGTTCAATAGTTCGCTTAATAATTTTAACTAGATTTTTATTGGTAGATTCTGCTAAACCATTACCCTGAGGGTAGTAATTTGCAGAATATTCAATTTAAATCCCCTTTAATAGCGAACTCAAACATAGCATTTCCAGAGAAATAAGATGCATTATCGAAAACAAGAGCATTTGGGACACCAAACCTGGTAATGATGAATTGATCTATGAATTCCATAATTGCCTCAGAATTTGTTGTCTTTAAAGGAATCGCTTCAACCCACTTAGTAAAGTAATCAGTGGCAGTAAGGATATACTTATGCTGTTTGGATGAATGTGGAGTGATTTCTCCAATGATGTCCAATCCCCATTGCTCAAATGGTTGTTCAATGTTGACTGGTTGCAAAGGGAAAGCTGGCTTTCTTTGTCTTCCACTGGAGGTTTGACAACTTCGGCATTTCCTTACATATTCATGAGTATCTCTGAATAGGGTGGGCCAATAATATCCAGCATGAATGATTTTGTGGGCTGTTGTGTCAGCTCCAAAATGTCCTCCTGCTGGTCCATCATGTAGTTCCTGCAAAACCTTTTGTGCTTCAGGTTTTTCTAGGCATCTTAATAAAATTGAATCATAATTTTGCCTAAAAAGTACATCATCAATGATTATGAAGTTTTTTGCTTTTAATCTAATGGCCCGTTTGTTTTTATAAGAAAGGTTAGGAGGTGCATATCCATTTTTTAAATAAAAGATCAAGTCTGCATATTGCGATTCAGAATCAGTAATACTTATCTGGTTGATTTCTTCAATATGTTCTGTATCACCTGGTTCTTGAATGTTGGATGCTCCTGCTAATAACCTGCAAAAACCTTGGCCTCTAACAATCTTTGCTGGCTTGATTTCCAAGTCATATTCTTGAAGTGATGTAACCCAGTTTGCCCTTTTTTCACCTAATTCCCTTTGGATTAGTAATTGCCTTACTGCAGGAAAAGGAACTATAACTTTTGTATGGGCTTTTAAAAGGAAGGGTCTGTAATGTTTGACAGCTTTATACACAGCAAAGGCTTGTTTTTCAACTTCGGAATAATTTAGTTCAGCACCCTGCAGATTTGAACTATAAAATGAAATCGGTGCTTCCAAGTTGTGATCATTAATCTGAGTGAGTACTGCTGCATAAGATGAATCGGACGCGATAGTGTACAATATGAAATGATTAGAAAAATTAGGAGTGTTTAAAGCGGGGGCATTGATTATTGATTGTTTGATTGAATCAAATGCTTCCTTTTCTGCAGATCCCCATCTAAACACTGAATTTTTCTTAATCATGGTTTGTAATGGTAAAATGATGTGGGAAAAATCGGGAACAAATCTCTTGACAAAGTTAATTTGACCTAAAAATGACTGCATGGATTTTTTGTTATGAGGAAATGGAATTTCAGAAATTTCTTTAATCCTATCCGGATCAATATAAATACCATCTTTGGAAACGATAAAGCCCAAGAGCTTTCCTTGATTAAGAGCAAAGAAGGATTTTTTGGGATTGAGTGAAATACCATACCTTCTGCAGCGTTCAAAGATTTGATTCAAATCATGTAAATGATTGGATCTCTTCTTGGAAAATACAGTAATATCATCTAAATAGACAACTACTGTTTTGTTGATCAATCCTTTGAAGGCTATATCCATCGCTCTTTGGAATGTAGCTCCTGCATTAATAAGTCCAAAAGGCATTTTCTGATAAGCGTAAGTTCCCCATTTTGTTCTGAAGGTAGTTTTGAGTCTGTCATCAGGATGGACCAAAATTTGGTTATATCCTGAAAAACCATCTAAAAAGGACATTAACTCAGAACCTGCTACTGAATGGAGTATCTGCTCCATGGTAGGTAATGGGAAATTATCTTTTTGGCTTGCCTTATTCAGATTTCTGAAATCTATACAAATCCTGATGTCGCCATTTTTCTTCCTAACAGGCACCATATTGGAAACCCAGTTTGAGTGCCGAACGGGAAAAATAATCTTAGCTTTCAAGAGTTTATTGAGTTCTGATTTTATTTGACTCTCTAAGTTCGGATGTATTTTCCTCAACTTTTGTTGAACTGGTTTTTGTTCAGAAAGCATTGGAATGGTATGCTGGATGATTGATGTATCGTATGTTTTTAAATCATCATATTTCCAAGCGAAGACATGTTTATTTTTTCTTAATAATCTAATGAATGCTATCCTTTCTTCCACAGAAAGTCCTAATCCCAAATTAATGTTTTGAGGGTTCTGCTCAGTACCAAGGTTTATCAATTCAAATCTTAAGGTGGAACTTTGGAGCTTTGAATTGGTTACCTGTTTAAACCTGTCTTTAATATCGTAGAGATCCTCAAGTTTAACCACAGGTTTTGGTATTGAGTTTTCCTCGTGTTTTTCTTTCATCTGAAGATCATGATCACTTTCCTCAATGATCTGATCATCGTAGGACTTGTCGGAAGTCAAAAAATGTAAGATGTCTTCATCGTGATTGAACACTCGCCAATTGGTGACATTGTCAGGAATCGATGGTCTAAAAATTAACTCTACTGAAAATCTATCTGGGCTATAATCTTCGGAAGGTAGGAGTTTAGAAGCAACATTGGCTAGCAAGTCAGCTGCTGAATTCTGAGACCTAGGGATGGGAGAAATATTGAATGCTAAAAATTGAGAGGTGAGTTCCTGTACCAGAGACTGATAGTGTTTGAGATGACCAGAGAGGCAATGAATTGTATTTCTCACCTGTTTAATAACAATTTCTGAATCACCAAACACTTTCAAATATTGAACCTTGAGGCCAATCGCTTTGTATAGTCCCTGGACTAGGGCCTCATACTTAGCTGTATTATTTGTGCATTCAAATTCCAATACAGACAACATAGTTTTTTCTCCCTGAGGGCTAACCAAAATACATCCTGCTCCCGAGCCTTCACTAGACTTAGACCCATCAAAATATAGTGACCAAAATAAAGAATTATCAACAATTTTATTTACAGTGTTCTCAGCAACATTAACACATCTTGATCCATCGGTTTGTGAAAAATTTTCGATTGGGATGTGAAATTGTTTACTGAGAAAGGAGATGGTTGGGCAGTGAATTGCCAAAGAATGATTCAGATGAATAATTCCCCAAAATATTATTGTTAAATGCTATTGGTTGATTCTCCTGTTCAAATTCTGTAACAGTATGGGTCATATGTTTCTCCCGATTGATTTTTATTTGATTTGGCTTTCCCTTGTAGGGTAGCCACATATGGGACCAATCGGTAGAAATATACCCATGGAGCTTCTCAGACCAATCCCTACTCAAGATTAAACCATAAAACTCAGGTATATCAGCGATTAAGATATCAATTCTTTGAACTACTCGTGGATCAGCCGATAACCTGATAGTCACAGAGTTGATTTCCCCTAAAACCTGGACTTTGGTTCTATCTAACTGCACAATGTGAATTGCGGACTTTTGGGGCTCAATGTTCAGTTTGGAACAAACTGAAGCTGGCATTATATTAGAGGATGCCCCTGAGTCAATCAAACAATTGTGTAGATTTCGATTATAGATCTCGTAGGTTAAGAGGAAAGGAGGAGTATGGGAATTTGATCTGTCTCCAATTAGAATCGTATCAGTAGCTTCAACCCTACCAGAAGGTGGTTGACCTGAATCATTTGCAGCTTTAGCACTAGGAAGAGGCGAAGAAGGAACTGCATTCAGTTCCTTAAGAAGCAATTTTTGCTGATGTTTTAATTTGCTAAGTTCAAACATGGTGATGTTTGCCTTAGTCTTCTTCATATCATCAACAATATTGTAATCCATTGAATCCGATACTACCAACGTTTTAGATGTTGAAGGTATATTTGAGGATGATGGTTGGTTTTGAGGTACTGTTGCAGCCGGCTTCTTTGTGGGTACCTTTTCCTTTGTAGTAGTAGTACCTGCACTCCTTTTCTTTGAACTTGCCTGGACAGGTTCAGGGGCACCTTTACTCCTAGTAGTCACAGGAAAAGCTTCTTGTTCATTTTCTGTATCGGAGTTAGGTAATATGAAGTCCCACATTCCATGGCATTCAACAACTTCCTCTTCTTCGAATTCATCGGATGGTGAAATTGTTTCATCTTCTTCTTCCTCTTCAGGATCTGAATCTGCATTAGATATAACATTTGGTGGTTTTGATTCAGTTTTCTTGAAATTTCTAAATGGCCTTTTTGTTGAGGTTTCAGCTACTTGTTTTTTGATTTCAACCATTTCATTTGACATAGTCTTGAGGACCTTTTGTAGACCCTCCATATCATATGGATCTTTAGGGGTTTTCTTCTTTGAATCATCTTTAAAAGAAACTTTTTGGATTTTCTATCTTCAAGAGCAGCTTTCTTTTCTAGAGCATTAATACGTTTTTCCACAGCAAGTGCTTCTTTCATGTTTTCAGCTAAAGTTGGTTTTGCAGCCCTGTCTACGAAGATAGCTATATTGGCGGGTAGGGAAGTTATATACCATTCGCTTCTGATTTTCTCACTTGGTTTGGAGGCCGTTGGAATCTTATTCAAGAGTTTATTGAATCGCGAGTTGAATTCTTTAATCGGTTCCTTATGCTCTATCCTAAGATTGGAGAGATCATTGATTAATGTGGCTAAAGATCTATCATCGCCATACTTAGTAAGAAACTGTTCTTGGCAAATGTTCCAACTGGTAATGGATCCAGAGGGCAGGGAAAAATACCAAGATCCCGCTGATCCTTGCAAAGTATAAGGGAAAAGCCTAACGACAACATCTTCCTCTGTTACTCCTTTCAAATTAACTGATAACATGAAGTTATTAATATGTTCTTCGGCTTGTGTTCCAGCATCTGGATTAAACTTGGGTAGCCATTTTTCAGGAGAATCAGGCAATGCATGTAATGGTGCAGGCATATTGACCGCACCAGGACTATTCCATGGATTTGCCATTGAAACACCAGTAGTGGATGAGATTGCTGATGAAATTCCAGATGTTTGGGAAGGAATTGATATTGAGGATTGAGCAGGTTGGGATGTTGAAGTTCCTAATCCCTGATGAACAACAATATGTAATGAGGGAGTGGATGGCTGACTTCGCACTGGGGAAGATGAGATGGAGGATGTGGATGAAAATGCTTCACTGTCAGATCCTTCAGTGTTCTTCTTTGCCCTTTTCCTTTTAGGTAAGGGCAACTCAGTAGGTTCGATACCGAGCTTTCCGCTCTGAAGTCTGGTGAGAGGATGAGGTAGATTGAATTGCGAAGTCTCACTGCCTTGAGATACCTCAGATTTCTGTGGTGATATCGAGAAGCCTTGAAGTTTATGGATAAGTAACTGAACTTCAGGAGACTCAGGACTTAATCGTTCTGGAGTATTGTGGGCTTGAGCAGTGGTAGTTGATTCCTCTTCTTCTCGCTTGGATGCTGGAGAACCAGCATGCAATTGGGAAGTACGAGGTGATGTGGAGGGAGATTTACTCTCAGAATGGACTGTAGATTTGGGTTTGCTCGCCATTCACAGTTCAACCCTCCTTCTAGCACCAAAAATGTTGATGCCTCGAAAATCGTTGCATCAACATTGGGGGATAACCACCCGGTCCGGACCTTAATACAGCTCCTTTTCCGTTTGGGATGGTGGCTCCACTGGATATAATGGGACCAGTTTCCCAGTAATGAATAAAAAGGGATGGATGAGTGACTGGTTTTCTAATAAGTGATAATGAATGGATGACTTAATCTAAAAGCGAAAATACAAATGACTATTCTATCCCAGGAAGCTTCTATTCTTAAGTGCAACGTTTGATGATCTCTGTTCATCAATAGGCATATAGATGACTCTATTCAATAAACATAGACATTCATTCATATAATAATTGCTTTGTTCAAATAGTTGAACAAAGTAATTAATAAAACATTGTTACACTTATCTTTTTATATTACTGATACATGTATGATTAGAAGAAAAGCACGTTGTAAACATCCAATAGTGGAAAGTATAAAGAATGTTGTTAAAACACATGCATATATTCAATAATAGCAAGAATGATCAAATAACAATTCACATAAAAAGAATGAATTCAGACATAGATAGTAGTACCATATGAGCTGCAAATCATTCCCAACATCAATCGCAATTCGAATTCCTTCTTCCGACTCAGAAATACTTTTAAATAAAGGCAGTAGTGCACATCCACATAAAAGTTTCGTTATCAAAATTGGAATAATTGGCCCAGTCTTTATAAAAAATATACCTGAAGTACAGTAGTGCAACTTCAGGTTTAAGTCATATACAAAAACTTACGACCCTTTCTAAATACATGAAAGGGTCTATAAATACTTAATTAAACTAACTAACTACAAAATTAAAATGCTACTAAATTGGTACAACTTGATCTTGAATATCTCCCCAAAGCAATCTGGTAGTCGGCAGCATGATTCATCACTCTGGCTGTTTGCCTTTCGACCTGAGTTGGCATATCGCTAGCATCGGTTCCACTTCTTGAGGGCGGCTGAGACGAGAATTGAGTTGAGCAGAATAGGTGGCATCGTGTATATCGGGAATGATACACCCGATTGCATCTGTTAGGCACTTGAGGGCGGCTCTCTGGCTGTATGGTTTTACTAGGAACAACCAATAGGTGTCCCAAGTTAAACTGTTAATACCTGTGATCAATCTCCCATTCTTTTCCAGCTCTTGATAACATGATTGCTCCAATGTTTTGGCCGATAGTAATTTACCTGGTGTACATTGAGAGATCATATTAGATAAATAGAGAGTATTGTTAATTAATTCAATCAAATTACTTGTGGATAATTTGCATCTAGAAACTGCTCTCTCTGCCTTCATCAATTGGGACTGCCACTCCATAAATAGAATTTCTTTATGGGATTCTATGATTTTAGGCAAATTTGCTGCCTGTCCCTCATTAGTGTCCTGCCAAGTAAGAAAATCTGTTAAGGTCTCATCGGCCTGCTCTAAGTCTTGTCTAGCATCGACTGATTTATCGATTATTGATGTTGTTATGTCACACAGGGGTTCAACTTGAGCAATTTTATGACACAATAATCTTATTTGTGTTACCAGTGCCTTATTAATCTGTAGTGCTTCTGCTCTGAAATCGGCAGGCTGCGGAAGACTCTTGAACTTCTCTATTTGACCTAATAATTGAGCAATTTGCTCATCTTTTGTCTTTACCATCTGTTCATTCATTGTCTTCAATTTTGCTAATGCCTCCGATAGTTCTTTCTGCTTTTGAATCGCACTCGAATCTACCCTCTGTTTCTCTTCATGCAACTGCTTGTTCAATTGATTATTTAACTGTTGCTGCGTGGACAATTGTTGTTCTAATTGTTCTGCTTTCTGCTGTGCCTCCGATAGCTGTGCTTGTAACGAAGCGATTGCCTGGTCTTTTTCTTTTAACAAATTACTCACTTCCGATGCCTTGTCCATGGTGGCCGCCGAATAGGCTCCAGCATATTGGGACAACTTTGTTAGGTCATCAGAAGGATCGAACTCCTCCTTCCAAACTACGTTGGCTGTCACTGTTTGTTCAGGGAACAGGGAAGGTTGATCAATCCTTCTCCTTTTCTGCTGTCGCTTTACTACGGCCCTGTGCTTTGGGCTGTAAAAGACATCCAATGGAGGTATATCCTCCACTTGCAAAATGATTTGATCCGAAGGATCTTTGGGAATTATTTCTAAGTCTGTAGTAGGGGGTAGACCGCTGGTTCCTTCGCTTGGAACCTCTTTTGATGTTGTATCCTGTGTATTAGTCGCTTTGGATGTATCGGCTTCTCTTGAGCTTTCTAGATTGCTTATGATTGAATCGAATTGCTGCCATTCCTGGAGCAACCTTGGGTCAATCTGGGTATCGACATTCACATCCTTGCTGCTCTGCTCCTGCTGCCTTTTCTGTTCCTCTTCACATATTCTCTCTTGTTCTTTCCTCTGGAGTTCCTCTTGCTCTCTTCTTTGGACTTCTTCAAAAATTTCTGATGTAGCAGGAGGTTCGTTGGTAAGTCGTTGTTCAGGCTCGCTTGACTGTGTCATCGGGGCAGTGGCTAACAAATCTAGAGGCAGAGTTTGCAACCTCTGCTCTCTAAGTTTGTTAAATTCGACTAACCCGTCGTCGTGATATCTCATTTTAGCTAGCGCTTGAACCTGAAATAATGACTCGGCCGAGGAGAATAGGTCATCAAACTCATCTTTTTATGTTCAAATTTAGTGAGTTTTGCCTGTTCTAGTACATTATAGACGACTTTGTTTGGATCAAATCGTCTGTTAGGAAGAGTGGCGAGATTCAGTGTATTTATCTTTTCTGCTTCTTTCTTTGCATGCTTGTAGTCATGCAGAGTGTAAACGCCACACCTTAGAGGAAAAGGAGGCCAGACTTGCTTCTTTGAATTCCTCAGAGTTTTTGTAACTCCTGCGGATGTAAGCTGATATGCTATCTCTCGAGCCAATAGTTTGTCGGGTATATACAAGGGGAGGACATGAGGCCTGGCATGACTGCCGAAAACTCTTACATATGTAAATTTTTCTTCTCCGAACCAGGTTCCTAAGGCTGTCAAGTCAATCTCTGCTTGTGAGGAAATCTTAGGAGCAGGTTTGTCAAAAATTGCATAGTAAATGGGTAACATAAATCCATTGCAAACTTGATATAGGTGGTGTTTATAATGGGCTTTCCACAACTTCTGGTGATAGATATGAATGGGCATGGGGTCCTGTGGAGTCCATCTCCACCCCAGCACAGGAAATTCGGAGTTAAAACAGAGAGTATCTAAGATGTAGGCACTAAAGTAAAATGGAGGAATGAACCTTTCAGTAACGCGGGATTTGTTTCTGAACTCAAGAATAGCTGTTGCTAACTTATCAGATAATATATTCCCCCAATCCATTATTTCGCTATTGCATGTTGCTTCCATTAAAGGTACCATCTCTATGGAGAATTTTGAGGAATCATGCAACCCCCAAATCCTACACATCATCGCTCCAGCATAACAATAAGGAGAACACAAGGAATCGACAGAGTACTTACCCGAAGACTCATGCTTGTGTTTCGCTGGGTTTTGTCTCCATTCCCATATAGGTGCTGATTCAATTTCATTTTCATCTCTGAACTTCTCCAGAAATGCTTTGTTATACCTCTTCTCTGGTTCGGGCAAATGGTACATTTGTCTCAAATCATTGGGCTGAAATGAACCGAATACTCTCCCGTCGATAGTGCAAAATGTTCTGTTTGTAATTGGAATTTCCTCAACTGCCCATCTTACCACATCTGTGTATGGAAGAATTTGCTCTCGAGTCTCTATCCGGTGTAGGTAAGAATTGGCCAAATCCTTTAGGGTTGCCTCGGACTTCCGGTTCGGGTCTGCTGTAGCTTGTACTGATGTTTCCTGAGGCTCTTCGGCCTCAACCAGATTATAGATGCTCTGCCAAGTAGTATTACCGAGACCAAGACATGTGGTGTCTGAGATTAATCCTTTTTACTTGGTCCCGGATCGGCAGTGTGTTGTCCTGTTACTGCGGAAGCTGAAGCTGTTCCAGATTTCTTAGACTTCTTCCCCATTTGGCCTAAATTCGCTGCTTCGGAGGAGCTCTGCACAGGAGATAAAATGAACGTAATGCGGAGAATAGGTGGCGCAAACCAAGTATGAAAGAGTTATATCAATCAATGAATAATGGAGGATTAACATAAGACTGCCGCGGATACAATCTCTGAAGAGATTTTGGCATAATTGCTCCATTAATTGGCCGTTTAAACCTGTCAATCATTTAAATGCTCATCATATCGTTTATTGGCCGAATAATTCATTTAAGCGTGGCTTTGATGTTTTGGCGGTTGGGCGCAAGTGAATCACTATCGGGAAGAGAAAGGCTTTTAATAATAATTCAACACAATATACCCAAGCCTTATCAATCCTTTTTGAAAGTCGCGCTTAGCTTTATCGCAATCGGGATCGGAGGAATGTTTAAGTAGTTATATTGGTGTCATTACGGAATCCCTGATCGCCGATAGCGATATCGCTAATTCGTATCGGGAGCTTTTTAGAAGAGGGCTTTTAGTTGCATGCATGTTACATTCCCCGATCGCCGATAGCGATATCGCATCGGAGCAAAGAGAGGGCCTTTTGTTACGATTGCTTACCTTCCCGATATCCGATAGTTATTCGCGCTTGTCGCATCGGGGAAAACCAATGGGTCTTTTGTTATGCATCCTTTGTTATTGCGATATGCGATCTTGCGATCGCTTTATCGCAATAATAAAGAATTATTCATTTTTTATTATAAGACCGATTATATATTGTCTCAAAAGGTTTATAATGTTTTGTTTCTTTTCGGACCTTTTGAGGAATGATAAGTTGATACCAATTTAATCTAAAAGGGACCCATTTCATATTATAGTTTTGAAAGTAAAATTTTATGAAATGGGGGGTTGTTGTACAACACAACAATTGGCGATTTGCTGGGAGAAACAATTATCTCTGAGAAATATTGAAATACTTAGACTTTATTTGTATAGAAATCTTATTAAAGAGGAAAATTCTAATATAACTAGGTATACATACATTCTGAATATAATAAGAGCTATTTTTGCTAATTTCTTCTCTTGTTAAAATTAGATACATTCTAAGTTTTAAATTGGCCTTTATTGGTTGATAATGATAAAACAAAAAAAACCTTTCCAACTTAGCCTTTTTAATTGACTCCTTTGTCATAGGTAGAGCCTCTGCTGCCAGCAAACGTACATAGTTTCAACAGGGATACCTTTTAACCATTTGACTGTCCATTATCCTATCCATTTCAGAGTATGATTAAAAGAATGAATTCAAAATATGCTTTCATATTTTGTATTCCTTTTTTCCTTTTCTATTATTTTGTAAGATAAAAAGCAATTGTCTTGGTTTGGTGGCCCGCTGTTTGACAATGCCATTCACTGGTTGTAATCTAACCGAACAAGTTGGCTCGTGATGAGACCCCTTGTCTTATGATTATAAGCCATTACCTTGTTTTGGTATGCAGTGTTGGTAATGTCGGTTAAACTATTTCCCAATGATCATGGTAAGCAGGCTTGTAATAAGACCCCTTATCTTTTATATCAAATATTTTTGAATTACACTCTGAGTAATCATAAACTTGGATGAATGGGATGGACAATTTTCTCCTTAAGAGAGAATGGATGACAGGGTAAGAGTTGAAGATGCTAAGATTGAATTAGTTTCTGTTTTGATATTGATAACCTTTTTTGTGGCCAGTTTGAAAACCATAAAATGATTTACAGTACTTCTAAATCTTGAGAAGATTTCACAAAAATGAAATGGGGTTTCAGAATGTGAATATACCTAATTTCCTAGAAATTGTCTCTTTTGTTTAAGGCTTCTATTTTAAAAGTAAATATCAAAACTACTTCTTTTGAGCAACTTTTCAATATAGCAAAGGCCAATGAAAGATATCTTACAACTTTATTTCCTAATGGTCCTAAAAACTACAAATTCTACTGAACTTAAAAAAAAAAGGAGAAGGGGTTACCTCCTCAATTGAAGAATTTCTTTAAGATGAGGCCATTAACAGAAAGAGAATCTCTCTTTCCTGATAAATCTTGTAATATGAATGTCGAATGGCCTATCTTCTCGTAAATCTGAAATGGTCCAAGCCACATCTTTTGGAACTTGGTGTGTTTTCCTTTATTCTCACGGGGTTTGTCCCATTTCAAAACTAGATCACCAACTTGCAATTGTTTTGAATTGGTTGAACTTGTATCAAAAGATGACTTGATAATTTGTTGATGTTTTGCATGTATAATCCTGTCTTTTTCCCTTTCTTCTTCTAATTTCAAAATTTGATCGTGTCTTAGTTGAATAGAAGATGAGGGACTCTCTTCGATAAACTACACTAAGGCTAAAGGTGGAAGCACTAAGTTAGTTGGTATGACAGCTTCCTTTCCATACACTAGATTGAATGGAGAAGTGCCTATAGAGATTTTCTGAGTTATTCTATCAGCCCAAAGTGCAAATACCAAAGATTTATGCCAGTTCTTATGATTATGTTCAATAGTTTGCTTAATAATTCTAATAAGGTTTTTATTGGTGGATTCTGCCAACTCGTTACCCTGAGGGTAGTAATTTGCAGAATACCTCAATTTAAATCCCCTTTTGATAGCGAACTCAAACATAGAATTTACAGAGAAATAAGATGCATTATAAAAAATAAGAGCATTTGGGACACCAAACCTGGTAATGATGAATTGATCTATGAATTCCATAATTGCCTCAGAATTTGTTGTCTTTAAAGGAATCGCTTCAACCCACTTAGTAAAGTAATCAGTGGCAGTAAGGATATACTTACGCTGTTTGGATGAATGTGGAGTGATTTCTCCAATGATGTCCAATCCCCATTGCTCAAATGGTTGTTTAATGTTGACTGGTCGCAAAGGGAAAGCTGACTTTCTTTGTCTTCCACTGGAGGTTTGACAACTTCGACATTTCCTTACATATTCATGAGTATCTCTGAATAGGGTGGGCCAATAATATCCAACATGAATGATTTTGTTCGCTGTTGTGTCAGCTCTAAAATGTCCTCCTACTGGTCCATCATGTAGTTCCTGCAAAACTTTTTGTGCTTCAGGTTTTTCTAGGCATCTTAATAAAATTGAATCATAATTTTGCCTAAAAAGTACATCATCAATGATTATGAAGTTTTTTGCTTTTAATCTAATGGCCCGTTTGTTTTTATAAGAAAGGTTAGGAGGTGCATATCCATTTTTTAAATAAAAGATCAAGTTTGCATATTGCGATTCAGAATCATTAATACTTATCTGGTTGATTTCTTCAATATGTTCTGTATCACCTGGTTCTTGAATGTTGGATGCTCCTGCTAATAACCTGCAAAAACCTTGGCCTCTAACAATCTTCGCTGGCTTGATTTCCAAGTCATATTCTTGAAGTGATGTAACTTAGTTTGCCCTTTTTTCACCTAATTCCCTTTGGATTAGTAATTGCCTCACTGCAGGAAAAGGAACTATAACTTTTGTATGGGCTTTTAAAATGAAGGGTCTGTAATGTTTGACAGCTTTATACACAGCAAAGGCTTGCTTTTCAACTTCGGAATAATTTAGCTCAGCACCCTGCAGATTTGAACTATAAAATGAAATCGGTGCTTCCAAGTTGTGATCATTAATCTGAGTGAGTACTGCTGCATAAGATGAATTGGACGCGATAGTGTACAATATGAAATGTTTAGAAAAATGAGGAGTGTTTAAAGCGGGGGCATTGATTATTGATTGTTTGATTGAATCAAATGCTTCATTTTCTGCAGATCCCCATCTAAACACTGAATTTTTCTTAATCATGGTTTGTAATGGTAAAATGATGTGTGAAAAACCGGGAACAAATCTCCTGACAAAGTTAATTTGACCTAAAAATGACTGCATGGATTTTTTGTTATGAGGAAATGGAATTTCAAAAATTTCTTTAATCCTATCTGGATCAATATAAATACCATCTTTGGAAACGATAAAGCCCAAGAGCTTTCCTTGATTAAGAGCAAAGAAGGATTTTTTGGGATTGAGTGAAATACCATACCTTCTGCAGTGTTCAAAGATTTGATTCAAATCATGTAAATGATTGGATCTCTTTTTGGAAAATACAGTAATATCATCTAAATAGACAACTACCGTTTTGTTGATCAATCCTTTGAAGGCTATTTCCATCGCTCTTTGGAATGTAGCTCCTGCATTAATAAGTCCAAAAGGCATTTTCTGATAAGCGTAAGTTCCCCATTTTGTTCTGAACGTAGTTTTGAGTCTGTCATCAGGATGGACCAAAATTTGGTTATATCCTGAAAAACCATCTAAAAAGGACATTAACTCAGAACCTACTACTGAATGGAGTAACTGCTCCATGGTAGGTAATGGGAAATTATCTTTTTGGCTTGCCTTATTCAGATTTCTGAAATCTATACAAATCCTGATGTCGCCATTTTTCTTCCTAACAGGCACCATATTCGAAACCCAGTTTGAGTGCCGAACGAGAAAAATAATTTTAGCTTTCAAGAGTTTATTGAGTTCTGATTTTATTTAACTCTCTAAGTTCGGATGTATTTTCCTCAACTTTTGTTGAACTGGTTTTTGTTCAGAAAGCATTGGAATGGTATGCTGGATGATTGATGTATCGTATGTTTTTAATCATCATATTTCCAAGCGAAGACATGTTTATTTTTTCTTAATAATCTAATGAATGCTATCCTTTCTTCCATAGAAAGTCTTAATCCCAAATTAATGTTTTGAGGGTTCTGCTTAGTACCAAGGTTTATCAATTCAAATCTTAAGGTGGAACTTTGGAGCTTTGAATTGGTTACTTGTTTAAACATGTCTTTAATATCGTAGAGATCCTCAAGTTTAACCACAGGTTTTGGTATTGAGTTTTCCTCGTGTTTTTCTTTCATCTGAAGATCATGATCACTTTCCTCAATGATCTGATCATCGTAGGACTTGCCGGAAGTCAAAAAATGTAAGATGTCTTCATCGTGATTGAACACTCGCCAATTGGTGACATTGTCAGGAATCGATGGTTTAAAAATTAACTCTACTGAAAATCTATCTGGGCTATAATCTTCGGAAGGTAGGAGTTTAGAAGCAACATTGGCTAGCAAGTCAGCTGGTGAATTCTGAGACCTAGGGATGGAAGAAATATTGAATGCTAAAAATTGAGAGGTGAGTTCCTGTACCAGAGATTGATAGTGTTTGAGATGACCAGAGAGGCAATGAATTGTATTTCTCACTTGTTTAATAACAATTTCTGAATCACCAAACACTTTCAAATATTGAACCTTGAGGCCAATCGCTTTGTAAAGTCCCTGGACTAGGGCCTCATACTTAGCTGTATTATTTGTGCATTCAAATTCCAATATGCATGATAACATAGTTTTTTCTCCCTGAGGGCTAACCAAAATACATCCTGCTCCCGAGCCTTCACTAGGCTTAGACCCATCAAAATATAGTGACCAAAATAAATAATTATCAACAATTTTATTTACAGTGTTCTCAGCGACATTAACACATCTTGATCCATCGGTTTGTGAAAAATTTTCGATTTGGGATGTGAAATTGTTTACTGAGAAAGGAGATGGTTGGGCAGTATAATTGCCAAAGAATGATTCGGAAGAGTAATTCCCCAAAATATTATTGTTAAATGCTATTGGTTAATTCTCCTGTTCAAATTCTGTAACAGTATGGGTTATATGTTTCTCCCGATTAATTTTTCTTTGATTTGGCTTTCCCTTGTAGGGTAGCCACATATGGGACCAATCGGTAAAAATATACCCATGGAGCTTCTCAGACGAATCCCTACTCAAGATTAAACCATAAACTTCAGGTATATCAGCGATTAAGATATCAATTCTTTGAACTACTCGTGGATCAGCCGATAACCTGATAGTCACAGAGTTGATTTCCCCTAAAACCTGGACTTTGGTTCTATCTAACTGCACAATGTGAATTGCGGACTTTTGGGACTCAATGTTCAGTTTGGAACAAACTGAAGCTGGCATTATATTAGAGGATGCCCCTGAGTCAATCAAACAATTGTGTAGATTTCGATTATAGATCTCGTAGGTTAAGAGGAAAGGAGGAGTATGAGAATTTGATCTGTCTCCAATTATAATCGTATCAGTAGCTTCAACCCTACCAGAAGGTGGTTGACCTGAATCATTTGCAGCTTTAGCACTAGGAAGAGGCGAAGAAGGAACTGCATTCAGTTCCTTAAGAAGCAATTTTTGCTGATGTTTTAATTTGCTAAGTTCAAACATGGTGATGTTTGCCTTAGTCTTCTTCATATCATCAATAATATTGTAATCCATTGAATTCGATGCTACCAACGTTTTAGATGTTGAAGGTATATTTGAGGATGATGGTTGGTTTTGAGGTACTGTTGCAGCCGGCTTCTTTGTGGGTACGTTTTCCTTTGTAGGAGTAGTACCTGCACTCCTTTTCTTTGAACTTCCCTGGGCAGGTTCAGGGGCACCTTTACTCCTAGTAGTCACAGGAAAAGCTTCTTGTTCATTTTCTGTATCGGAGTTAGGTAATATGAAGTCCCACATTCCATGGCTTTCAAGAACTTCCTCTTCTTCGAATTCATCAGATGGTGAAATTGTTTCATCTTCTTCTTCCTCTTCAGGATCTGAATCTGCATTAGATATAACATTTGGTGGTTTTGATTCAGTTTTCTTGAAATTTCTAAATGGCCTTTTTGTTGAGGTTTCAGCTACTTGTTTTTTGATTTCAAACATTTCATTTGACATAGTCTTGAGGACCTTTTGTAGACCCTCCATATCATATGGATCTTTAGGGGTTTTCTTCTTTGAATCATCTTTAAAAGAAACTTTTATGGATTTTCTATCTTCAAGAGCAGCTTTCTTTTCTAGAGCATTAATACGTTTTTCCACAGCAAGTGCTTCTTTCATGTTTTCAGCTAAAGGTGGATTTTGCAGCCCTGTCTACGAAGATAGCTATATTGGCGGGTAAGGAAGTTATATACCACTCGCTTCTAATTTTCTCACTTGGTTTGGAGGCCGTTGGAATCTTATTCAAGAGTTTATTGAATCGCGAGTTGAATTCTTTAATGGGTTCCTTATGCTCTATCCTAAGATTGGAGAGATTATTGATTAATGTGGCTAAAGATCTATCATCGCCATACTTAGTAAGAAACTGTTTTTGGCAAATGTTCCAACTGGTAATGGATCTAGAGGGCAGAGAAAAATACCAAGATCCCTCTGATCCTTGCAAAGTATAAGGGCAAAGCCTAATGATAACATCTTCCTCTGTTACTCCTTTCAAATTAACTGATAACATGAAGTTATTGATATGTTCTTCGACTTGTGTTCCAGCATCTAGATTAAACTTGGGTAGCCATTTTTCAAGAGAATCAGGCAATGCATGTAATGGTGCAGGCATATTGACCACACCAGGACTATTCCATGGATTTGCCATTGAAACACCAGTAGTGGATGAGATTGCTGATGAAATTCCAGATGTTTGGGAAGGAATTGATATTGAGGATTGAGCAGGTTGGGATGTTGAAGTTCCTAATCCCTGATGAACAACAATATGTAATGAGGGAGTGGATGGCTGACTTCGCATTGGGGAAGATGAGATGGAGGATGTGGATGAAAATGCTTCACTGTCAGATCCTTCAGTGTTCTTCTTTGCCCTTTTCCTTTTAGGTAAGGGCAACTTAGTAGGTTCGATACCGAGCTTTCCGCTCTGAAGTCTGGTGAGAGGATGAGGTAGATTGAATTGCGAAGTCTCACTGCCTTGAGATACCTCAGATTTCTGTGGTGATATCGAGAAGCCTTGAAGTTTATGGATAAGTAACTGAACTTCAGGAGACTCAGGACTTAATCGTTCTGGAGTATTGTGGGCTTGAGCAGTGGTAGTTGATTCCTCTTCTTCTTCCTTGGATGCTGGAGAACCAGCATGCAATTGGGAAGTACGAGGTGATGTGGAGGGAGATTTACTCTCAGAATGGACTGTAGATTTGTGTTTGCTCGCCATTCACAGTTCAACCCTCCTTCTAGCGCCAAAAATGTTGATGCCTCGAAAATCGTTGCATCAACATTGGGGGATAACCACCCGGTCCGGACCTTAATACAGCTCCTTTTCCGTTTGGGATGGTGGCTCCCACTGGATATAATGGGACCAGTTTCCCAGTAATGAATTAAAAAGGGATGGATGAGTGACTGGTTTTCTAATAAGTGATCATGAATGGATGACTTAATCTAAAAGCGAAAATACAAATGACTATTCTATCCCAGGAAGCTTCTATTCTTAAGTGCAACGTTTGATGATCTTTGTTCATCAATAGGCATATAGATAACTCTGATCTCTGTTCATCAATAGGCATATAGATAACTCTATTCAATAAACATAGACATTCATTCATATAATAATTGCTTTGTTCAAATAGTTGAACAAAGTAATTAATAAAACATTGTTACACTTATCTTTTTATATTACTGATACATGTATGATTAGAAGAAAAGCACGTTGTAAACATCCAATAGTGGAAAGTATAAAGAATGTTGTTAAAACACATGTATATATTCAATAACAGCAAGAATGATCAAATAACAATTCACATAAAAAGAATGAATTCAGACATAGATAGTAGTACCATATGAGCTGCAAATCATTCCCAACATTAATCGCAATTCGAATTCCTTCTTTCGACTCAGAAATACTTTTAAATAAAGGCGGTAGTGCACATCCACATAAAAGTTTCGTTATCAAAATTGGAATAATTGGCCCAGTGTTTATAAAAAATGTACCTAAAGTACAATAGTGCAACTTCAGGTTTAAGTCATATACAAAAACTTATGACCCTTTTTAAATACATGAAAGGGTCTATAAATACTCAATTAAACTAACTAACTACAAAATTAAAATGCTACTAAATTGGTACAACTTGATCTTGAATATCTCCCCCAAAGCAATCTGGTAGTTGGCAGCATGATTCATCACTTTCGCTGTTTCCCTTTCGACCTGAGTTGGCATATTGCCAGCATCGGTTCCACTTCTTGAGGGCAGCTGAGACGAGAATTGAGTTGAGCAGAATAGGTGGCATCGTGTATATCGGGAATGATACACCCGATTGCATCTGTTAGGTATATGAGGGCGGCTCTCTGGCTGTATGGTTTTACTAGGAATAACCAATAGGTGTCCCAAGTTAAACTGTTAATACCTGTGATCAATCTCCCATTCTTTTCCAGCTCTTGATAACATGATTGCTCCAATGTTTTGGCCGATAATAATTTACCTGGTGTACATTGAGAGATCATATTAGATAAATAGAGAGTATTGTTAATTAATTCAATCAAATTACTTGTGGATAATTTGCATCTAGAAACTGCTCTCTCTGCCTTCATCAATTGGGATTGTCACTCCATAAATAGAATTTCTTTATGGGATTCTAGGATTTTAGGCAAATTTGCTCCCTGTCCCTCATTAGTGTCCTGCCAAGTAAGAAAATATGTTAAGGTCTCATCGGCCTGCTCTATGTCTTGTCTAGCATCGACTGATTTATCAATTATTGATGCTGTTATGTCACATAGGGGTTCAACTTGAGCAATTTTATGACACTAATTTTATTTGTGTTACCAGTGCCTTATTAATCTGTAGTGCTTCTGCTCTGAAATCGGCAGGCTGGGGAAGACTCTTGAACTTCTCTATTTGACCTAATAATTGAGCAATTTGCTCATCTTTTGTCTTTACCATCTGTTCATTCATTGTCTTCAATTTTGCTAATGCCTCCGATAGTTCTTTCTGCTTTTGAATCGCACTCGAATCTACCCTCTTTTTCTCTTCATGCAACTGTTTGTTTAATTGATTATTTAACTGTTGCTGCGTGGACAATTGTTGTTCTAATTGTTCTGCTTTCTGCTGTGCCTCCGATAGCTGTGTTTGTAACGAAGCGATTGCCTGGTCTTTTTCTTTTAACAAATTACTCACTTCCGATGCCTTGTCCATGGTGGCCGCCGAATAGGCTCCAGCATATTTGGACAACTTTGTTAGGTCATCAGAAGGATCGAACTCCTCCTTCCAGACTACGTTGTATGTCACTGTTTGTTCAGGGAACAGGGAAGGTTGATCAATCCTTCTCCTTTTCTGTTGTCGCTTTACTACGGCCCTGTGCTTTGGGCTGTAAAAGACATCCAATGGAGGTATATCCTCCTCTTGCAAAATGATCTGATCCGAAGGATCTTTGGGAATTATTTCTAAGTCTGTAATAGGGGGTAGACCGCTAGTTCCTTCGCTTGGAACCTCTTTTGATGCTGTATCCTGTGTATTAGTCGCTTTGGATGTATCAGCTTCTCTTGAGCTTTCTATATTGCTTATGATTGAATCGAATTGCTACCATTCCTGGAGCAACCTTGGGTCAATCTGGGTATCGACATTCACATCCTTTCTGCTCTGCTCCTGCTGCGTTTTCTGTTCCTCTTCACATATTCTCTCTTGTTCTTTTCTTTGGAGTTCCTCCTGCTCTTTCCTCTGGAGTTCCTCTTGCTCTCTTCTTTGGACTTCTTTAAAAATTTCTGATGTAGCAGGAGGTTCGTTGGTAAGTCGCTGTTCAGGCTCGCTTGACTGTGTCATCGGGGCAGTGGCTAACAAATCTAGAGGCAGAGTTTGCAACCTCTGCTCTCTAAGTTTGTTAAATTCGACTAACCCGTCGTCGTGATATCTCATTTTAGCTAGCGCTTGAACCTGAAATAATGACTCGATCGAGGAGAATAGGTCATCAAACTCATCTTTTTATGTTCAAATTTAGTGAGTTTTGCTTGTTCTAGTACATTATAGACGACTTTGTTTGGATCAAATCGTCTGTTAGGAAGAGTGGCGAGATTCACTGTATTTATCTTTCCTGCTTCTTTCTTTGCATGCTTGTAGTCATGCAGAGTGTAAATGCCACACCTTAGAGGAAAAGGAGGCCAGACTTGCTTCTTTGAATTCCTCAGAGTTTTTGTAACTCCTGCGGATGTAAGCTGATATGCTATCTCTCGAGCCAATAGTTTGTCGGGTATATACAAGGGGAGGACATGAGGCCTGGCATGACTGCCGAAAACTCTTACATATATAAATTTTTCTTCTCCGAACCAAGTTCCTAAGGCTATCAAGTCAATCTCTGCTTGTGAGGAAATCTTAGGAGCGGGTTTGTCAAAAATTGCATAGTAAACGGGTAACATAAATCCATTGCAAACTTGATATAGGTGGTGTTTATAATGGGCTTTCCACAACTTCTGGTGATAGATATGAATGGGCATGGGGTCCTGTGGAGTCCATCTCCACCCCAACGCAGGAAATTCGGAGTTAAAACAGAGAGTATCTAAGATGTAGGCACTAAAGTAAAATGGAGGAATGAATCTTTCAGTAACGCGGGATTTATTTCTGAACTCAAGAATAACTATTGCTAACTTATCAGATAATAGATTCCCCCAATCCATTATTTCGCTATTGCATGCTGCTTTCATTAAAGGTACCATCTCTATGGAGAATTTTGAGGAATCATGCAACCCCCACATCCTACACATCATCGCTCCAGCATAACAATAAGGAGAACACAAGGAATCGACAAAGTACTTTCCCGAAGACTCATGCTTGTGTTTCGCTGGGTTTTTTCTCCATTCCCGTATAGGTGCTAATTCAATTTCATTTTCATCTCTAAATTTCTCCAAAAATGCTTTGTTATACCTCCTCTCTGGTTCGGACAAATGGTACATTTGTCTCAAATCATTGGGCTGAAATGAACCGAATACTCTCCTGTCGATAGTGCAAAATGTTATGTTTGTAATTGGAATTTCCTCAACTGCCCATCTTACAACATCTGTGTATGGAAGAATTTGCTCTCGAGCCGCTATCCGGTGTAGGTAAGAATCGGCCAAATCCTTTAGGGTTGCCTCAGACTTCCGGTTCGGGTCTGCTGTAGCTTGTACTGATGTTTCCTGAGGCTCTTCGGCCTCAACCAGATTATAGATGCTCTACCAAGTAGTATTACCGAGACCAAGACATGTGGTGTCCGAGATTAATCCTTTTTTACTTGGTCCCGGATCGACAGTGTGTTGTTCTGTTACTGCGGAAGCTGAAGCTGTTCCAGATTTCTTAGACTTATTCCCCATTTGGCCTAAACTCGCTGCTTCGGAGGAGCTCTGCACAGGAGATAAAATGAACGTAATGCGGAGAATAGGTGGCGCAAACCAAGTATGAAAGAGTTATATCAATTAATGAATAATGGAGGATTAACATAAGACTGACGCGGATACAATCTCTGAAGAGATTTTGGCATAATTGCTCCATTAATTCGCCGTTTAAACCTGTCAATCATTTTAAATTCTCATCATTTCGTTTATTGGCCGAATAATTCATTTAAGCGTGGCTTTGATGTTTTGGCGGTTGGGCGCAAGTGAATCACTATCGGGAATAGAAAGGCTTTTAATAATAGTTCAACACAATATACCCAAGCCTTATCAATCCTTTTTGAAAGTCGCGCTTAGCTTTATCGCAATCGGGGATCGGAAAAATGTTTAAATAGTTATATTGGTGTCATTACGGAATCCCTGATCGCCGATAGCGATATCGCTAATTCATATCAGTAGCTTTTTAGAAGAGGGATTTTAGTTGCATGCATGTTACATTCCCCGATCGCCGATAGCGATATCGCATCGGAGCAAAGAGAGGGGCCTTTTGTTACGATTGCTTAACTTCCCGATATTTGATAGTTATTCACACTTGTTGCATCGAGGAAAACCAATGGGTCTTTTGTTATGCATCCTTTGTTATTGCGATATGCGATCTTGCGATCGCTTTATCGCAATAATAAAGAATTATTCATTTTTTTTATTATTATTATAAGACCGATTATATATTGTCTCAAAAGGTTTATAATGTTTTGTTTCTTTTTGGACCTTTTGAGGAATGATAAGTTGATACCAATTTAATCTAAAAGGGACCCATTTCATATTATAGTTTTGGAAGTAAAATTTTATGAAATGGGGGGTTGTTGTGCAGCACAACACAGTCTTAACATCCCAGGAACCCGAAGAGAAAGAGACTGTCGAATGCCATGGGATGTGGGATTTTATTTTACCCACTTCCGATACGGAAAACGAACAAGAAGCTTTCCCTGTGACTACCAGGAGTAAAGGTACTCCTGAACCTGTCCAGACAACTTCAAAGAAAAGGAATGCAGGTTCCACTACTACCAAAGAAAAGATTCCTACAAAGAAAGCTTCAGCGACACCATCCCAAAGTCAACCATCATCTTCAAATCTACCTTCAACATCTAAGACATTGGTAGTATCAGATTCTATGGACTACAATATTATCGAAGATATGAAGAAGACTAAGGCGAATATTACTATGTTTGAACTTAGCAAACTCAAACATCAGCAGAAGTTACTTCTTAAAGAGTTAAATGTCGTTCCTTCTTCACCTCTTCCCAATGTTGTATTGTCCAAAGCTGCTAATGATTCAGGCCAACCACCTTCTGGTAGAGTGGAAGCTACTGACGCAGTCTTAATTGGGGATAGATCAAATTCTCATACTCCTCCCTTCCTCTTAACCTATGAGATCTATAATAGAAACCTACACAACTGTTTGATTGACTCAGGGGCTTCCTCTAATATAATGTCAGCTTCAGTTTGTTCCAAACTGAACATTGAACCCCAAAAGTCAGCAATTCATATTGTACAGTGGGATAGAACTAAGGTCCAGGTTTTAGGGGAAATCAATTCAGTAACTGTCAGGTTATCAGCTGATCCTAGAGTAGTTCAAAGAATTGATATTTTGATCGCTGATATACCTGAATTCTATGGGTTGATTTTAAGTAGAGATTGGTCTGAAAAACTCCACGGTTATATTTCCACCGATTGGTCTCATATGTGGTTACCTTATAAAGGAAAACCGAATCAGATCAAGATTGATCGGGAGAAACACATGACCCATACTGTTCCCGAGTTTGAACAAGAAAACCAACCAATATCATTCAATAACAATATTTTGGCGAATTATTCATCCGAATCATTCTTTGGCAACTTCACTGCCCAACCATCTCCTTTCCCAGTTAATAATTTTACATCTCAGATCGAAAACTTTTCACAAACAGATGGGTCAAGATGTTTTAATATTACTGAGGAAACTGTAAATAAAATTGTTGATAATTCTTTATTTTGGTCACTATATTTTGACGGGTCTAAGTCTAGTGAAGGCTCAGGAGCAGGATGTACTTTAGTTAGCCCTCAGGGAGAAAAAACTATGTTATCATGCAGACTTGAATTTGAATGCACAAACAATACAGCTGAATATGAGGCCTTAGTCCAAGGACTCTATAAAGCGATTCGCCTTAAGGTTCAATATCTGAAAGTGTTTGGTGATTCCGAGATTGTTATTAAACAGGTTAGGAATACAATTCATTGCATTTCTGGTCATCTCAAACACTATCAGTCTTTGGTACAGGAACTCACCTCTCAATTTTTAGCATTCAATATTTCTCCCATCCCTAGGTCCCAGAATGCAGCAGCAAACCTGCTAGCTAATGTTGCTTCCAGACTCCTACCATCCGAAGATTACAACCCAAATAGATTTTCAGTAGAGTTAATTTTTAGACCATCGATTCCCGATAATGTCACCAATTGGAGAGTGTTCAATCATGATGAAAACATTTTAAACTTCTTGACTTCCGACAAGTCCTATGATGGTCAAATCATTGATGAAAGCGACCATGACCTTCAGATGAAGGAAAAGCAAGAGGGAAACTCAATACCAAAACCAGTGGTCAAGCTTGAAGATCTTTATGATATTAAAGACAGGTTTAAACAGGTGACCAATTCAAAAATCCAGAGTTCTACTTTAAGATTTGAATTGATAAACCTAGGTATTGATGAGAACCCTCAAAACATCAATTTGGGACTAGGACTTTCTATAAAAGAAAGAACAACATTCATTAGGTTGTTAACAAAAAACAAGTATGTCTTCGCTTGGAAATATGATGATTTGAAAACATATGATACATCAATTATTCAACATACTATTCCAATGCTTTCTGAACAAAAACCAGTTCAACAGAAGTTAAGAAAGATTCATCCTAACCTAGAGAGTCAAATAAAGGCTGAATTAAATAAACTCTTGAAGGCTAAGATAATTTTTCCTGTGAGACATTCAAACTGGGTTTCCAACATGGTGCCTGTTCGGAAGAAAAATGGTGATATCAGGATTTGCATTGATTTCAGAAATCTTAATAAGGAAAGTCAAAAGGATAACTTCCCTTTACCTACTATGGAGCAAACATTACATTCAGTAGCTGGTTCAGAACTAATGTCCTTTTTAGACGGTTTTTCAGGATATAACCAAATTCTGGTTCATCCTGATGACAAGCTTAAAATGACCTTCAGAACTAAGTGGGGAACTTATGCCTACCAAAAGATGCCTTTTGGACTCATCAATGCAGGAGCTACATTTCAGAGAGCCATGGACATAGCGTTCAAAGGATTGCTTAATAAATCAATAGTTGTCTATTTAGATGATATTATTGTATTTTCCAAGAAAAAGTCTAATCATTTACATGATTTAAAACAAATCTTTGAACGTTGTAGGAAATATGGTATCTCTTTTAATCCAAAGAAGTCCTTTTTTGCCCTTAATCAAGGAAAACTTTTAGGCTTCATCGTTTCAAAAGATGGTATCTATATTGATCCAGACATAATTAAAGAGATTTCTGAAAGTCCTTTTCCCCATAATAAAAAATCCATGCAGTCATTTTTGGGTCAGATTAACTTTGTTAAATGTTTTGTTCCAAATTTTTCCAAGATTATTTTACCATTGCAAATGATGATTAAGAAAAATTCGGTGTTTAAATGGGGATCTGCAGAAAAGGAGGCGTTTGATTCCATCAAACAATCAATAATTAATGCCCCTGCTTTAAGCACTCCCATTTTTTCTAATCATTTCATACTATATACCCTCGCATCCGCTTCGTCATATGCAACAGTGTTGACTCAAATCAATAATCAAAACTTGGAAGCACCAATTTCGTTTTACAGTTCAAATGTTCAAGGTGCTGAACTAAACTATTCGGAAGTTGAAAAACAAGCCTTTGCTGTGTACAAAGCCATAAAACACTATAGGCCCTTCCTCTTAAAATCTCACACAAAAGTTATAGTTCCTTTTTCAGCAGTAAGACAATTACTAGTTCAAAGGGAATTAGGAGAAAATAGAGCAAATTGGGTCACAGCATTACAAGAATATGACTTGGAAATCAAGCTAGCAAAGATTGTCAAAGGCCAAGGTTTTTTGCAGGTTGTTAGCAGGAGCATCTAACGTTCAAGAACCTGAAAATACAGAAGATACTGAAGAAATCAATCAGATAAGTACCACATGTTCTGAATCACAGTCTACAAATCTGATTTTCTATTTAAGAAATGGGTACGCTCCTTCCAATCTCTCCTATAAAAACAAACGTGCCATTAGATTGAAAGCAAAAAACTTTACAATTATTGATGGTGTATTGTTTAATCGAAATTATGATTCAATTTTATTAAGATGCTTAGAAAAACCTGAGGCTCAAAAGGTTTTGCAGGAACTTCATGATGGACCAGCAGGGGGACATTTTGGAGCTGACACCACAGCTCACAAAATCATTCATGCTGGATACTCTTGGCCCACCTTGTTCAGGGATACTCATGAATATGTAAGGAAATGTCTACGCTGTCAAACCTCCAGTGGAAGACAAAGAAAGCCAGCTTTCCCTTTGCAACCAGTCAACATTGAGCAACCATTTGAGCAATGGGGATTGGACATCATTGGAGAAATCACTCCACACTCATCCAAACAGCACAAGTATATCATTACTGCCACTGATTACTTTACTAAGTGGGTTGAAGCGATTCCTTTAAAGACAACAAATTCTGAGGCAATTATGGAATTCATAGATCAATTCATTATTACCAGGTTTGGTGTCCCAAATGCTCTTGTTTTTGATAATGCATCTTATTTATCTGGAAATTCTATGTTTGATTTTGCTATCAAAAGGGGATTTAAATTGAGGTATTCTGCAAATTACTACCCTCAGGGTAATGGTTTGGCAAAATCCACTAATAAAAACCTTATTAGAATTATTAAGCGAACTATTGAACAGAATATAAAAACTGGCATAAATCTTTGATATTTGCACTTTGGGCTGACAGAATAACTCAGAAAACCTCTATAGGCACTTTTCCATTCAATCTAGTGTATGGAAAGGAAGCTGTCATACCAGCTAACTTAGTGCTTCCATCTTTAGCTTTAGTGCAGTTTATCGAAGAAAATCTCTTATCTTCTATTCAACTAAGACATGATCAAATTTTGGAACTAGAAGAAGAAAGGGAAAAAGCCAGAATTATACATGCAAAACATCAGCAAATTATCAAGTAATCTTTTGATACAACTTCAACCAGTTCAAAACAATTACAAGTTGGTGATCTAGTTTTGAAATGGGACAAAGCCCATGAGGATAAAGGAAAACACACAGAGTTCCAAAAAATGTGGTTTGGACCATTTCAAATCAATGAGAAGATAGGCCCTTCTACTTTCATTTTACAAGATCTATCAGGAAAGAGAGACTCTCTTCCTGTTAACGGCCTTATCTTGAAAAAATTCTTCAATTGAGAGGGTAACCCCTTCTCCCTTTGTAAATATTTAATTTCCAGCTAAAATTTTGTACATAGCTTAGATTTTAGGATGTTAGAAGAATAAAGTTAGCCTTCCATTGGTCTTTACTATATTGAAAAGTTTCTCAAAAGAAATGGTTATGATATTTGCTTTTAAAATGGAAACCTTAAACGAAAGGAAGATTTCTAAGAAGTTGGGTATATTTAGATTCTGAAACCCCATTTTATTTCTGTAAACTCTTCTCAAATATTAGAAGTACTGTAAACCATTTTAATGTTTTTAAGCAGCCTGAAAACGGTTATCAATACAAAACAGATACTGATTCAATCTTAGCATCTTCAACTCTTATCCTATCTTCCATCCTCTCTTAAGGAGAAAATTGTTCATCCCATTCATCAAGGATTATAGTTACTCAGAGTGTAATTCTAAAATATACTTGAGGTAAAAGATAAGAGGTCTTATCACAAGCCTGCTTACCATGATCATGGGGAAATAGTTCAACTGACATTACCAATACTGCATACCAAAACAGTGTAATGGCTTATAATTATAAGATAAGGGGTCTCATCACGAGCCAGCTTGTTCAGTTAAATTATCACCAGTGAATGGCATTGTCAAATAGCTGGCTACCAAACCAGGACAATGGCTTTTTATCTTAAAAAATAAAGAAAAAGAAAAATGATACAAAAATATGAAAACATATTTATGGATTCATTCTTTTTAATTATACTCTGAAATGAATGGGATAATGAACGATCAAATGGTTAAAAGGTATCCCTGTCGAAACTATAGACGTTTGCTGGCAGCAGAGGCTCTACCTATGGAAAAGGAGTCATCATAAAGCTAATTTGGAGAAGTTTTTGTTTTATCATTAGCAACCAAGCAAGGTTAGTTTGAAATAGTTATCATTACATTTAGAATTTATGTTTGCCTAATTATATTAGAATCTTTCACTCGGATAAGATTTTTAGATTAAAAAGTTTAAGTATTTTAACTTTTCCCAAAGATAACTGTTTCTCCCAGTGAATCGCCAATTGTTGTGCTGTACAACAACTCCCCATTTCATAAAATTTTTCTTTGAAATCATAATATGAAATGGATCCCTTCTTAAACATAGAGGTGTGAATAAATTGGTATTTACTTGATATTAGAAAAACCCTCATCAAAAGGTCCAATTGAAATATGATTTCCGTTTTTAAAACAATGAGAAAAAGGCCTTTTTAAAACAAATCATAAAGCTTTTATTATTACGATAAAGCGATCGCAAGATCGCATATCGCACTAATAGAAGGAACATAAGTAAAGGCACATTGAATAACTCCGATCCGAAAAGGGAAATTGCTATTGGATATCGGGGAAAGACAAAGCGCATCATCTATAAAGCATCCCCCATTTCTCCGATGCGATAAAGGCATCGCTATCGGCAATCGACATTGGTAAGCGATGCGTTAATTGTGCCACCTTCAAATCCCCCGATGCGATAAGGCGTATCGCCATCGGCGATCGGCGATTTCGCAATGGCATAAATAAAGTGACCCGAGCCCTGCCCCGATTGCGACGCATTAAATCAGGGCGCGTGTTTCTAAACATATTAAAGATTGGCATGCATTGTATCACCTTTGGTGATTGAACGATATTTTGGATTATTATGTAAACCCTCCCTTTCACGACGCCAATCATCAAATGCGATTAACCGCCAAAAATATAAGCCACGCTTGAATCAATAGACGTTATGATGGATTATTTAAAAGCCTCCTTATCATGACTGACAGATGAAGCGGCCAATTAATGAAGGAGTTATGCCGAGATTTTCCACTTAGATTCTATCTGCGGCAATTTTTATCACGATCTTTTATTATTCATACCTCTTTCATATTGGCTCTTACTATTTGTTTCTTTGTATCACGCTGGTTTCCTTCCTTGTGCAGAATTCCGTCGAAGTTTCAAGTTTTAAGCAAATGGGAAAGAAATCCAAGAGGTCCGCTGCAGCAGCAGCCCCTGCAATTACTATCCAACCCACCAGTGACCCAGGACCAAGCAAGAAGGGATTAATTTCAGACACTACATGTCTCGGCGTGGGAAATACCAGCTGGCAAAGCATTTATAATCTGATTGAGGCGGAAGAACCAGAGGAAACAGAAGAAGAAGCTACTGCAGACTCAACCAGCAAATCAGAAGCCTCGCTGAAGGATTTGGCCGACTCGTTTTTACACAGGATAGCAGCTCGGGAGAAAATTCTCCCTTACACTGATGTGGTCAGATGGGTGGTCAAACAAATTCCTGTTTCTAATAGGACCTTTTGCATAGTTGATGGAAGAGTTTTCGGTTCGTTTCAGCCTGACGACTTGAGAAAAATGTACCATTTGCCCGAGCCGGAGAAGAAATACAACAAAGCTTTTCTAAAGAAATTCGCAGATGAGAATGAGATGGAATCAGCCCCGATTAGACAGTGGCGACAGAATCCAGCAAAGCATAAACATGAGTCATCGGGTAAGTACTCCGTGGATTCCTTAGCATCTCCTTACTGTTACACTGGGGCAATGATGTGTAGGATATGGGGGATGCATGATTCTGCAAAATTTGATATCGAAATGGTTCCTTTAATGGAAGCGGCAACTAGTAGTTATATCATGGATTGGGCCAATATATTGTCTGATAAATTAGCCTCTGCAATTCTTGATTTTAGATTCAATTCACGCAAAACTACCCAGACTATTCCTCCCTTCTATTACAGTGCTTATGTTATGGATATGCTTTGTTTTAATTCCGAATACTTGATACTCGGGTGGAGGTGGACGCCACAGGACCCCAAACCAATTCACATCTACCATCATATGTTATGGAAGGCACATTATAAAGACCACTCGTATTAAATCTGTAATGGTTTCATGTTGCCTATATATTATGCTATCTTTGATAAGCTTGCCCCAAGGATTTCCGAGGAGGCCGAAATTGACTTGACTGTTATGGGGAATTGGTTCGGGGAAGATAAATTCACGTATATACGGGTGTTTGGTAGTGCCACAAAACCCCATGTCCTCCCATTATATGTGCCCGATAAATTGTTGGCACGTGAATTAGCCTACCAAATCACAACTGCTGGAACGTCCAAAACTCTTAGGACTTCCAAAAAGCAGCTATGGCCCGTATTCCCTTTAAGATGTGGTGTTTACACCATACTTGATTGGAAACATGCTGAGAAGGAGGCAGGCAAAATTAATATGCTCAACCTTGCGACCATCCCTAGCAGGCAATTCGATCCCCGGAAGGTTGCCTACAATGTGCTTGAACAGGCCAAACTCACCAAGTTTGACCATGAAAAAGATCAATTTGATGATTTATTTTCTTCAGCAGAATCTTTGTCTCAGGTTAAAACATTGGCCAGAATGAAATATAATGATGAAGGACTGGTAGAATTCAATAGGCTCAGAGAACAGAGGTTGCAAACTCTGCCTCTGGACTTGTTGGCCACTACACCAACAACTAAGTCAAGCGAGCCTGGGCAGAAGAGTATTGATGAGTCTCCCGCTACAGAGGAAATTCCCGAAAAAGAAACAGAGCAGGAGAAAGGAAAGGAGCAGGAAACAGAGCAGGAAAAAGGAAAGAAGCATGACAGTGAAGTTATTGATTTAGAGACTCAAATTGATCCCAAACTCCTCCAAGAGTGGCAGCAATTTGACTCTATTATAAACAATCCCGAGACTCCACCAGGATTTGGCATACCCCAAGTGACAGTCAGTCAAGAAACAACCACAACTACGGTTCCGATGGAAGGAACCAGCGGCCTACCCAGTAGTAAAGATGCAGAAATAATCCCCAGAGATCCATCCGATCAAATTGTTTTACAGGTAGAAGACATACCACCACTAGATGTCTTTTACAGTCCTAAACACAGGGTTGTGGTGAAAAGACAGAGGAAAAGGAAATGACTTGATCAATCTTCCCTTTTGCTAGATCAAACAGAGATGGCTAATGTGGTGTGGAAGGAGGAATTGAACCCTTCCGATGACCTTACGAAACTCTCCCAGTATGCCGGAGCATATTCGGCAGCCACCATGGATAAAGCTTCGGAAGTGAGCAGTCTCCTTAAAGAAAAAGATCAAATGATTGATTCATTGCAGTCGCAGGTGTCAGAAGCACAGCGGAAAATAGAACAATTGGAACAACAACTATTAACACAGCGGCAGACAAACAACCAATTAAATGAGCAGTTACACAAAGAGAAACAAAGAATAGATTCAAGTGCAGTGCAGAAACAGAAGGAACTGTCTGAAGCAATGGCCAAATTAAAGGCGATGAACAAACAAATTAGCAAGACTAAGGATGAGCAAATCGCTCAACTGTCACAAGAAGTGGAAAAGTGCAGGAGCTTTCCTCAAATAGCAGAGTTTAGAACAGAAGCTCTACAAATCAATAAGGCAATTATTACACAACTGAAACTGCTATGTCATAAAATTTCTTTGGCTGAACCTCTTTGTGAAATTACTACATCTATAGTTGATAAATCAGTTGAAGCTAGACAGGAATTAGAACATGCCGATGAGACCTTAACCAATTTTCTCGCTTGGCAAGACTCCCTTGAAGGACAGGCTTCAGATCTGCCCAAAATTATTGAAGCACACAAAGACATCCTGTTCCTAGAGTGGCAGACCCAATTAATGAAGGCAGAAAGAGAAACCTCAAGATGTTGGTTATCTACTAGCAATTTAATTGAATTTGTCAATGACACTCTTTATCTGTCCAATATGATTTCACAGTGTAATCCAGGAAAATTAACATCGGCCAACGCCTTGGAACAAACATGCAATCAGGAGTTGGAAAAGAAAGGAAGATTAATCGCTAGCATCCAAAGTTTAACTTGGGATACCTTTTGGTTTTTCTTAATCAAGCCATACAGTTAGAGGGCCGCGCTCAAATGTTTAACTGATGCTATCAGTTGCATGATCCCCGAGATCCAAGATGCCACATATTCAGCTCAACTGAATTCTTGCCTAAGCCGCCCCCTAGAGTTGCAACTGATGTTAGATATCTGCCAACTCAAGCCGAAGGGAGATCATTCAAAGCAATGAATCATGCTGCCGACTGAAGACAAGCTGATTTTGAGGAGATATTCATAGCATAGTTGTACCAATTTATTAGCACTTCTATTTTGTAATTAGTTAACTTAATTAGTATTTATAGGCCCTTTCATGCATTTGGAAAGGGTCCTCAGTTTTTGTATAAACTCAAATCAGGAAGTCACACTATTGTGCTTCTGATCTATTTTTTATAAAGACTGGGCCAGTATTCTGATTTTTGACAAAGAAAGCTTTAATGATTTGTGCACTATTGCCTTTTGTGGAAGTGTTTCTGAGTTGGAAAAAGGAATGTGAATGCGATTAATATTGGGAGTGACTCGAATAAACATATGGTACTATTATCTATGCTCTTCTGTCATTTTGATATGAATCTGCATTCGTTTAAATTTTGCTATCATTGAATATATATATGTGTTTTAACAGCAAGCCTTGTACTTTTCACTATTGAATGTCCGAGGATTGTTATTCTTTCACTCATATCTATGTCTATGATATAAATGAGAAATAGTGTGATAATGTTTGCTTGATTGCTTTGTTCAACTATTTGGGCTTAGTAATTATCATATGAATAAACATCTTTGCTTACCAACAAGAGTCATCTATATGCCTGTTTGTAAATGAAGACCATCCAAAGTTACACTAAAAGCAGCAATTTCCCAGGATAGAATAGTTGTTTATATTTTACTTTTAGATTAGATCATTCATCCATTATCATTAGATATTTGAAAATCAATTATTTATCCATCCCATTTATCAATCATTGGGAAACTGGTCCCATTATATCCATTAGGAGCCACCACACCAAATGGAAAAGGAGTTGCCTTTAAGGTTCGGACCGGGTGGTTATCCCCGATGTTGGTGCAACGATTTTCGAGGCATCAACACAAGGAAAAAAGACTTCATAAGTACATTAAGGAAATCTTCATCTCCTAGGTACCAAAGTATATTTTTTGGTTATTGCTATTCTTGTACAAACTTTGGGCACATGGCAAAAGATTGTAGGGCATATCACAAAGACAAATATAATGGTCCTTGTCAATCTCCTAGAAGCAATTTTGCAAGAAGAAGTCATTATTACTCATTCATAAACAAGATGGAGTGCTTCAATTGCCATAACATTGGACATAAGGCATGCGATTGTAACTTGACTTGGGTCCCTACACAAGCTAGAACCATGATAACCAAGCTAGAAAAGAAAGTTACACAAATATGGAAAAAGAAGCAAATTGGTTCTGAAATTCCCTTGGACACTCTAGCCAACAACACATGTTGTTGATTTGATGAAGACATCAAGGTGTGTTATCCCAAGTGTTTGATGATCAGACTCTGCCAAAAGGGAGACCATTCATATAGTTAGGGGGAGCTTGGGATCATTCTTGCAGAAGCTATATGTGAAAGGGCCTTTGAAATCCTTGATGAGTCACTCATGGACAATCATCCTTTGATAGATTATCTCTCAGGAGCAACTCCATTGAAGAACATGATCCCTTACTCATCCGATGGACTATTATTGAATATTTCTTCCATTTGATCACTAAGAAAGTAATCTTTCTAGAGGTATAGAAGTTTATGGAGATTATTGTTGAAGATTTCTTCCATTTGATCACTAAGCAAGTAATATTTCTTGAGGTATAGAAGTTTATGGAGATAGGGGGAGTTGGTTCATCACATGTAGAAACATCTATCATGGACCTCATTTCCAGAAGGAAGAGCATCATGACAAGGGGAGTAACATACCTATGAACTATTATCGATGAAGAAAATATGATGAAGAGAAGCAACTTAATAGGGGGAGTACTTGGGCACCCCATTTGCCATTGATGTCAAAGGGGAAAAATTTTTGGAAGGAAAAGAATATTGCCATCAATGAAAAAGGGGGAGACTGTTGGTCAAGGTTGTCATTGATGTCAATAAGGCATCGTTCGAGATGGAAAATATTCTTGTGATACATGCCTTAAACCCTTTTATGATGTTTCCTTAACTACATGACAAAACCCTAAGTACATTTATGCCCTAGATTGGTGATGCATGATCTAAATGTCCATAATACTCTAGAAGATGCCTTAGCCCTAACACATTGATGCAAGTACTAATACTTATGATGCCCTTAAGATACATGAATGGAAGCCTATGTGTATGAAGCCATAATCCTAATGAAGAAGCCCTTGCCCTAATGTCCATGAAAAGCCTTAGATCATTGATGATGAAGCCTTAAATGAAGATGCCCATGAATACATATTGAAATGGCACCCTAATCTTGTTGATGCCCATGATACCTTTAAAGAAGCCCTAATCCTAAACAACTTGATTACCTAATTCTATAAAAAAGAAGCCCTAAACATTGGATGCCTAAAACTAAAATCCTAATGGCTGCCATAATTAAAATAATAATGACAATCTCACAAAATTTTATTTTATTTTATTTTTTATTTTTTTTTTAAATTTTTTTGTTTTTGTTTGTTTTTTTTTTTTTTTTTTTTGTGGTAAAATGACCCTATTTAAGGATGGGATTGGCATAGGAGTGTAGATGATTTTTTCCTCTTTCTAACGAGCTATTACACGCCCCCAAATTCCTTACCATTGAAGAGAAATCAATTTTTGAAATCAGCATATGTTAAAAAATTTCAAACTTTCCAAGCCGACTTGAGTAGGTTCATAACCCTTGGCAAAGAGACGTGTCCCTTCAGAATATGGAAAAGCCACTATAATTATAAACCTAAATTCGTCCATTCAATCTCAGATTTTTCAGTGGAGATAAGACAAGAGGTGGCGAAGCAGCCATAGCCTAGAAAAGCAAGGAAGACAAGTTTGTGGAATTATTCTTGGGTTAAATAGTCTCCCACAAGTTTGAGCTAGGAGCAGAGAAGTTACCGTAGTTGTCGTGGTCGAAGCTGTCGTAGTTGTTGTGGTCGAAGCTATCGTAGTTTCCATGGTCGAAGTTGTCGTAGTTGCCGTGGTTACAGTTACCGTAATTGTCGTGGTTGAAGCTACTGTGGTCGAAGCTGCCGTAGTTGTTGTGGTCGAAGTGTTGATTTATTGAGATTGGACAAATAGAGCTTATTGAAGTCTTCTCTTGAAAACAGAATAGGGCATAGTTGGAGAACTTTGTGAAGCAACATATTGAAGATTTATGGAGATCATTGAAGACCATGATGTATTGAAGCCATAATGAGGTAACCTTGGAGATTTTGTTTGGGTGACATGAAGAACAATGGAAATACCTTCTAAGAAGACAAGGTTATCATTGATGACATGACGTGGAGACTAAGGGAAGGCATAGTTGAAGATTGGCAAGGCTTGTTGAAGAAGACATTGGGAGCCGTGAAGTATAACAAATACATCTTGATGAAGTAAAGTAAGGGTTGGAGCCCAAGAGGTTGGAGCCTCGAAAAGACAAGGTTGGTGCCTTGGAGGATAGGGTTGGAGCACTAGAGGATCATAGTCTTCAAGAAACCAGGTCGAAGCCTGAAATAGATATAGGGTTGGAGCCCTTGAGGTTGGTGCCTCAAAATTGACAAGGTTGAATCCTTGGAAGTCCAAGTTGGTGCTTGGAAAATACATGTTGGAGCCTCGGAGATTGAAGATCGGTGTCTTCATTTATGGTTGGAGCCCTATATATATTGTACTTGATTTATTGTAAAGAAGAAATTAATAAAAGAATTTATTCTTATTGTTCATTTTTTGTTCTAAATATAACTGATCTAACTGGTAAAAGTAACAATTGAAAAGAAATATTGATTCAGCCCCCCTCAGTATTTCCAACATCACTGTTCTATGCCTCTGGAATGATGAGTTGATTCTCAACTCGCCTTATCATCCAATATTTTCATTGCTTCATTTTGCATTCTTGATGTTGGCCCATTGAGTTTCTTTTTGGATTATTTGAGAAAGGTCTTTGTAATTTTGGTTTAGTGAAAGATTTTGGTCCTCTGAAATATTGTTTTTGTTGAATCTTTTATGTGTCCTTCAGATCAGTTTGTTCAAGTGTTTTTGATCTCTTAGTCACTTGGTCTTATCGTCTCAGTAATCGTTTATCGCTGGTGAACTTTAGTGTTTTTTTGCTTGATTTTGATCTTGAGGTGATTGATTGCTTTTCCTTCTTAAAACTTTTATTCGAAGTCCTTAAAAAAACATTTGTTTTTGCCTTTTCTTTCTTTTGGTTTTTGGTTTTTTGATCTTTTTATTTATCAACAAGTGTGTGAATCTTTGTTTGAGGTTGGAATTTGCTTCGCTTGTGAGATACTTTTCTTGGATATTTGTTTCTCCTTGTTTGGTTAAATTTGAATTTAGGATATTAAAAAAGCACATTTGTTTGTTTCAGAGCATTCCATAGAATCTTGCATTTATGCATTCTAGTATGCATTAAGGTAGTTTGCATTTTAGGCATTTTTTAGTCTCTTTCGATATATGATGAATGTATGAGCTTGTTTAAAATAAAAAAGAGAGTTTTTTCTTTCATAGATTTTTCGTAAAACCCTAAAGATCACTTTTCATCGAAGAAAAAGAAGTTGCATTTACATGTAGCCTTGAACACTGGCGACACGACATTTACATGTAGTGTTCAAGAATGTCAGTTTCATATCAAACCGACAATTGGAAGTGGGTGAGGAAAGCCATAGCTAAAGATTAAAGTCATCATAGGTAGGTCGAGGCAACTCGATATACCATTTTGCGGCAGCGCCTGTTAAGGTTCTCTGAAAGAGGCAGAGACGGATAGAATCGTCAACATAGGAATTTGAAGAGCACCATAAGTGATATGTCATCACATGGGCTTGCGGGTCCTCTTTAGACTTTCCTTTGAACTTAGGGCAATCGCTAGGAATTTTAGTTGGAACCGGAGGCTAGTAAGGCGAATGAAAGATATGATCATTTGTGAGCCTCGAGACATCAGTCAGTTCCAATGTAGCCAAAAATGGCAATTGCGGACTGAAGAGCATATAAGGCCTTTGGGGAGGCCCAAACTACGGGTTCCAACCTTGCCGGTAAGGATTCGGCCCCCACAGTGGAGGATTTTGACCGTACTAGATTTGATTTTGCCCCCACTGAGGGGTACCTTGACCATATGGTGGATTTTATCTAGGGTAGGTTTGATATTGACCTACCATAGGCCGTTGATAAGCATTATACGTGACGTACAGATTGTAAGGTTGTTGGACCTGTTAATCCTAGACCTGAAGAGATTGGCCCTGCTATTGCAGGGGTTGACCTTGTGCCTGCAAAGGTTGATCTTGCTACAGAGGTTGACCTTGTTGGTGCAAAGACTGACTTGTTGTTGTAAAGGTTGACCTTGCTGCTGCAAAGGTTGGCCTTGCAGATACAAGGGTTGAGTAGGCTACTGAACAAACTAAGTTTGTTGCTACAAAGGCTATTGATACGACTGCAAAGGTTGCCCCTGTTGTTGCAAATGTTGCCCTTACTGCTGTAGCAGTTGCCCTTGTTGCTGCAAGGGTTGTTGGACAATTCCTTGGGATATACCTTGAGGGTAATGGTAATTTCCGAATTGAATCTAACTATATCCACTAGGAATAGTGGATTGACCAGGTTGGACTAAGCTCCTGTTTATGGAGTGTAAGGTGGATTGAACAAGGCTTGCAAACCATAAGGGACATAAGCCTGTTGGAGTGGAATCTGAGCCATATAAGGTTGTTGATACTGGACAGTACCTAAATCGGATGGACCAACAGGGTTAGGAATACAACCAGAATAAGGTTGATTGACTCCAAACATGTGAGTTTGTAATCCACTCACATTGGTTTCACCTTACACGAGGAATATTTGGATTTCCCCCCTAGGCGGTGGCACATTTTGTCCACTTGATGGAGGGGGTGGAAGAACTAACTGAAACATGACCTGAAACAGTCGGTTGTATCAGAATGGACGATTGAAATGATAGTACAAGTTGCGATGTGTTTTGGGAAGTTTTAATGTCTACGGATAAACGCTTAAACCCCTAGACTAGTAGCTAAGTCTATAACAACAGTGCAAAGCATCCTCTACCTTTTCTATAACCAATAGATTAAATAAGACAGTAAAGAAGCCTACCTGAAGCTTTCGCCTACTCCTTATCTCCCTTGACCAATTTTGTCGCTCCTTTCCGTACTTAATCCGCTTGAAAAGTACCTGCACATAGACAAATACAAAAACCGATCAAAGCATATGATAAGATCTATTGATTAAACATAGAATGGAATCAAGTACATAATACACATATGAAAGCATCAATGAACAATACAAACATATGGAAAAAGCTTTGAACACTTTATTAGTAAAAGGAAGAGTTACAACCCAATTTGCTTGATTCAACATCACTCCTCCAATTCAATCCCATCCTCTCCTCGTAACAAGCAAGACATTTTGACATCATTACAATACTTGAAACCAACTCAAGTCTCATACTAACAGCATCTCCCTATAATTCAATGATTTCCAGCCCCTGATCACTTAGATGAGTGGTCTTTTTATAGGTGAATGAAGGAAGTTATGCCATAAATGGTGATAATGAATGCCCTCCCAAACTTAGGATTTAGTTCCATGGAGCAAGGGATAAAAGGATTGATGTTCCTTAACTCCCTCCCTCATCCAATTTCGAGCCCAAAGGAGTGGATAGCCTTAGGAAACTTCTAGAGGCATCCTATGGATAAGAATATTCCAAACCCCAATGCAAATTTCGCTCAAATTCGCCCAGCGCAGGCCAAAGAGGGCTCAAGTGCGCTGCAATGCACCCTGGCAGTGTACTGGACTGCACTGCAGTGCACCCTAATAAAGGCCTTCCTGCGCTGATCTTCTTAGAGGCAGCTTTTGGATGATCTCAGTCATATAATCTCTTGGGAAGGAGACATGATGATGGTTGACTTCATTTAGGGCATGTAACAACTGAATTAGGGTTTGATGGGCACTAATAGTATTGATCTGTAAGTTGGGGTTGATGTGGTCAAATGGATCTGTAACAGTTGCCCCCAAAGCATAAAGTAATAAATATGTATGTTGAGTGAAATGCTTTATCATGTGGAGAGGAGGTTTCGAAGTGGAAGGTGACCTGCATCAATTACAATACATATATCATGATAATTTGATTTTTTCTCATGAACTCGTTGAGGGAAGGCATACCCATGCTCAACTTATAAACTTTCATTACATGTACAAATATAGCTGTCTACAGATATAGACCTATGAATGGATGACCATTAATGTAAGGCCATTGTACATTTGATTTAGTACTGAAAATATCGCAGCCCGGCTGGATGAAACTAGATCCGGGGTCTTCAATCTCATTCAATCTTTCACTCAAGTACAAGTCTAACTATGTGAATAGATGATCTAAAGTCGAATATGGGAAGACATCGTCTGATTACCAGCCAATGATGTAAGCCATTAACAGACATGAGAGGAATCACCGATAATGATAATGACCCTCAAGGTACTACAATACATTTCGCATGGTGTGAATAAATGATTTGATGTCGAACACCATAGAAAGTCTTTTGGTCGAAGGTCAGTTATGTCAACCTATCGCCGGAAGCGAGAAACCTGCCATTAATGTATGGAAGCCTCAAGGTACTGAGGGGGTGTTTCTAAGTCAACTTCTTGGATAATGTGTTGATGTCAACAAGAAGCGACACGTCGCAGGAGGGCCTTGATGTATCCCACATCAACGACACGAAACGAAATAAATGATTTTGGAGATGAAAAATCGATTGACGACAGAAGGTTCAGGAATGGCAGTCATGAAATTGAAGGTTTACAATATTGCAAAGGATGAAGTTTGAACTGAATGACTTCCCTTAAACATGTCGGCAACACTAAGATGAATTGGTAGCATTGACCCAAAATGAAGTTATGGATGGTATGATAAACCAACAATGTGATAACCATCAAGCTGAATGACCCAACCCACATAGTCACAGTGATGAGGTGAAAGTGTCATGTTTAAGAGCAACTTGCTACCATAAAGTGTTTTCCCCTTTTTCCAATTTTCCCCAGTCATTGCTGACAAGTACCTCTTTATTTTTATCAAGCTTGAGGAGGATAACATATGCTTGTTGTATAATTCCACCCTTCAGGTGAATCCATCGCTATTTGATGCTTTAACGAGTCTCACGAAGGTGAAACTCGGTCTTGTCTAGATGGACAAGTTTGTCGCTATTTGATGTTTTGAATGAGTTTAACAACAAAAATAACTTGGTCCTTTTCATGTTTAGAGAGTTTGAAAAGGGACGAAAAGAAAACTCCACAAATTCTTTTTTGTAAATTAATCTCTCAAGTCCGAAAAAGCGTAAATAATACAAGAGAGATATCATTTCCAATCCTTTAACGAGTTGGAAAGGACAAGCGCTTGACAATCTTTTCATGTTTAGAGAGTCTGAAAAGAGCTTAAAGAGGACTCCATTTTGAGGAACGAGTGGTGTCTAGGATAACATCTGGTTTTGGTGATGTTGGAACTTCTCAAAACATGTTGATTGATGTGAAGAGGTTGGCTAACAAGATCACTCATTGCAACTCTCCCTCAAAAAGGGTAAAACAACCAGGTGAAAGTGTATGATCGGCCAAGTAGATAGTGACGATGGAGGGAGAAAAAACCAAGGCTCATCTAACGGAAGAGGCTGATAGAATGGAAATCACGAGGGTTAAAAATGGAAATGGGTTCATTTTTACACAAGCTTGAACCATAGGGAACTATGCTTGGGTTCAGTTTCATGTTTACACAAGCTTAAAACAAAAACTATGCTTGGATTCAATTTCATTTTTACGTAAGCTTAAAACAAAAAACTATGCTTGAGATTGGTTTACATGCCCCCAGCATGATGAAAGGGAGAGTCTCCTATAACCAGATGGAAGTCGTGTTGGAAATAATACTGAGAGGGCAGGGGGGGTGAATCAATATTAGCAAATCAAACTCTTTTTCATTTTTCATACTCTGATTCATATACGCTATTTCAGTTATGGCAACCCGCATGTATACGCAACTGTGTTTAATGCAACTAGCGTATATCCAGTAAACTTATGATTCAATTAGTTGATCTTTAATGAGTACATCAGAACATTATTAACCATGTAGACTGTAAACAGGTGCAGTAAAACAGAACAGATCATCACACATAAGAAGCACACATAAACACCATGATATAAGGTGGAAACCCAATGTGGGTGAAAACCACCTGCTGCAATTTGTCTCTATCTTCTTTTAATAAGAAACTTCTTTTTACAATGGTTCTGTACTGGTGCAATCTTATACCAGTACGCAGGCTTCTACCTGCAGAAGGCTACAACCTTCTCTCGTTCTCTAGACTCTCCTGTAAGGGAGCTACAACCCCCTTAGCTCTTATACTAGCTGATGTACTAGTACGTAGGTGCTAGCCTACAGAAGGCTACAACCTTCTCTTTTCTTCCAGGGACCACGTTTCATAAATTTTCATACTAGATCCATAAATACAAAACAATCACCACTGCAATGCAATCGTTAACTATACCTACATCATCAATCTCTGAATCACCCAATACTGAATCACTGAAACCCTGTCATCAAAACACAGTTACTAGAACACAGACCAGAGCCCAGAACTCTGCAACACCACTAGAACCAACAGCAACTTGAAATATCAAAACTCATAATGTATACGCTACTTGACCGTGTCGAACTAGTGTGTATACACCTTTTCACTAGAGAGAACCTGCGTACAGATCTGAAAATAATTACTTATACCTTCACTGCTATTTCAATTTCAGATATACCCAGAACATAAGATATAAAGGATAAGACATGCGTCAGTATTCAGATCTATTCATAATCATACCATATAATGATAATGCATTTTAGTCTTCATGATCCCGGTCCATCAACCTTTATCAACCGCATAGATGCCTCCTTAGTTCAGATCAAGCAAAGCATCACCAACCCATAACCAGCATACTAGATCTCACACTTCATCAGATATTCATCGCATGCTCTCTTCCCCCTCTTGGCCTAATGATCTTCTCCTTATATAGGTTTAGGCTTCTTTCAATACCATGGTCCAAAACCACTTAGAACCAATACCTTGGACCCAATACTTGGGGTCAACACTTCGGACCAAATACCATGGACCAATACCAAAATACCATGGACCAAATATCACAGACCAAAACTTAGTTTTCTGACATGTACGCGCCTTTCCTTCTGTGAACCTGCGTGTGTACGTGTACGTGCCTTTTGTTCTGCTAACCCGCGTGTATACGCACTTTCATCAAGATTAACCTGCGTATACCTCTCTCTTGACCTGCTGCACTATGATCTGTCATTTGAGTGAGTTGCCATCAAGGACAACACCTGTATCATACCTCTGAGTGAGTTGCCATCAAGGACAACACCTATATCATAATGCCAAAAAGTTGCTGCGGTGAAGCAGGACGGTTATCCAACACTTTTTTGGCTTCGTCTAGATAGGGACAATGTTAATTTTAGGTATGTTCTTTATTTAAATTTCTTTTCCAGATTAGCAATCACATCAGCATAAAATAAACTGCAGATAGAACATAAATATAAATCGCAGAAGACAAGCCAAGACAAGAGAACACAAGATGTGGCACTAGCCAGGGACAAACCCCAATGTGGGGAAACCCTTGATCAATTCTTCTTTTATGTTCTTCAAAGTTCAGCAGAGAAAGAGAGAGAGAGAGAGATAGTACATTTACAATAGAAGTCAACACGTTGACTTTTGATATCGGTAGAGATCAGTTGAAGACATATTGCTTCAACTGATTCTCTAAGGTGACTCCTTCACTCATCATAGTGCTGCATCTCATCCATTTGCTACACCTTACGGTGTTGTACCATTATGCATCATCATGCTGCTCATGATCTCATACATCACTAAGCTACCCATACATCATGTTGCCCATGATCTACATAATGTAGCCCATACATCATGCTGCTCATGATCTTCATCATGTTTCCCATTCATCATGCTACCCTTTATGACTGTAACTTCCAGCCTTGCTAAAAACCCTTCAAGCCTTAAAGGTTGTCTTATGTGCCATGTTTTCACCTACAATACTCAAAGGTTTACATGTTGTCCATCTAGTCTACCTTACGCTATCAACAGGCTTGTTTGAGAGGCTTATCCTTAACGAGATCAGGATTGCATCTTTGAGTTCTTAACGTTCATTACTGCTGAGGGTATACGAGCTAGCAGGAGCTCAGATCAATACACATATATATACTGATCTATTCATATGCCAAAATATGCTTTGGCCCAGAACGTAGGAGAGTTCTAGCTACATATATTGACAGCATATATGGTGCTCTCTGTTAGACTCCGTCTTGTCAAGTCAAATGTGAGATTGATTCTTCTTCAAAACCCTGTTTTGAAGAAGAAATCATTAAATGTGTTTTTTAGAATATGTATCAAATTCTCCAGCTCTGCAAAAGGCAGCAGCTTCCTCAGCTCCTTTCTCTGCAAAAGCACAAACAGAAGAAAACAAAACATCATCAGCAATCAGAGGCAAAGCAAGTTACAAGCTATTTGGAGAGGTCTCACTGGAAATCCCAAACAACTTCTATATTATGAAGACAGCAAAGATTATGGTAAAGCATTCAGAGTATGCTGCACGTATTGACAATTTTAGAAGTGCTGTAAGTTCTTCATCGATGGACATATCCCACAGATATCCCATTTTCAAGAAACGGTCCTCCAATAAGACTAGACTCCCAAGGAATTTACAAAGTAGCAGGTGTGAGGCAATCATGCTCTGCAATAATTGGTGGAACAACCTTTCTTGGAGAAAGTACAAGCATTGGTGATTACAGACTCTGTTATAGGACAGGGCTGCATTATTGGTTGAAATGTTCATATACGAGGTAGTTACATTTGGAATAATGTGACTATCCATGACAATGCAACTCTAAGATATGCTATTGTTTGTGATGGGGCTGTTGTTAAGGAAGGCGCTGTACTAGAACCTGGTGTCATCTTACCTTTCAATGTTGTTATTGGGCAGAACTTTACCGTTCCATCGTATTCCAAAATATCTTTAACGCCTCAGCCTACAGGTTGCATAGATAACCCCTAATTGTATTGTTCTCGAGCATATTGAAGTGATCTTACTTGAGTGCGGAAAGATTTCTTAACATTAAGGGATCACTGTGAAATGTTTGGACATTATGCTAGACATTTGCGACTTCGGAATGTTCTTTGCGTTGAAGAACTTTGTGACATCTTGAGGAATAGTAGACTCCAAGGCATTCTGTTTCAGGGCATTAAAAGTGAAAAACATATTGAGGGGGCGTGCAAGATTTTTAACTGGAATAGGGAAACTCTTGAAGCTGTGGAGTTACTTCATTGCAGAATCTCATCATCTGGTTTGTCTGAAATTTGTGCCTCTCTTATTTGTGAGGGTAGTTCAACGCACAATATTCAGTACTTCTCAGTGATGTCCTCATGGGTTCTTATCAATGATGATTTTGTTCAATTTTTGTCTTCTGGTAGATATCTTCATTCACTGAAACTTTGTGACAATGGCTTTGAACCCAAAACTAGTGGATTGATATTCAATGCTCTTTGTCAGTGTGATTCCTATCTATCTGTTCTTGAACTCTGAGACAATAAGCTTTTTGGCTGGCTTTCTTGGCAATGTGAGATTTCTCCCCATTTCAGTTCATTACCTCCAAATGAACTACATTTCTTGCGATCACTAACTACTCTTAATCTAAGGGGAAACTTTCTAGAAAGCAAGGATGTGGAAATATTAAAAATGTTCCTGCAGTGTATGCCTCAGTTGCAAAATCTGGACTTGAGTGATAATCCTATAGGAGACAGTGGTGTAAGAACTCTCATTCCCTATTTCCAAGAGATTTCTGAAAGGGATAAACAATTGGTAGATGTCGAGATTGCGAATTGCAACATTTCTTTTGCAGGGGCATCTGCACTTTTTGACAGTCTATCAACTTTTAAAAGGCCATTGTATTCACTGGCAATTGCACATAATGGCCTTGGCAGTTCTATAGCAACGTCTCTAGCAAACTTTCTTAAAAAAAGTCATGTTGAAAGGCTTGACATTGGAGGCATTGGACTTGGTCCTACTGGCTACAACCAATTTCAGGAAGCAATTTCCTACAGCCAAGATCTTGTTTATCTGAACATGAGAAAAAATCATGATGGATGAGATAGAAAATACACAGTTTTCGCTTCAATTATTTCACAAGATATGTATGCGCTGATATTGGAGAAGATATTGCGCTATTTTTATTAAAGATTAGTTCTTATTCAAAGGCAGAGTAAAGTCAAACCCAAATTAAACCCAGATTACCAACCTGAGCAGAAAAATAGGAACCGATCTCCTACTAAGGACTTTAGTTAATGATTCAACAGGATCTGCGCTCCAGTGTGTCGGCCATCAGAGGATTTTTAGAGGAACGCTGTTTTATTTTAGAATAGAGGAAACGCTCTTTTCTATTGTTGTAACTGCAGGTGAAACAGCGCCCCTGTTTTGGGGGTCGATCTGTTTTCTCCTAGAATAGTTCATTTAATGTATTAAAAAATCATTTGAAAAAGTTAGTGTGGAGAGAGAGTTCTGAGAGCTGGTGGAGAACAGAGAGCTTCCATTGTACAGTCTTTGACAAAGATTTTAATGAAAATACACAGCTCTGGCTTCTGAGATTCCTGTGGTATGAGATTTAACATTTGTGTTCTCCTATGTTTCATGTAAAGCCTGTTATGTGTTCATTTCATTTCATGATCATTTCCAATTGAACAAATGAAGTGTTAAGGTAGAATTCATAATTTATATGCTCTGCCTTTAAGTTTGTTCATATTTAATGTTTTCCTCTGTTTGACAAGGATTCATCTTCTATGCCCTTGTCAGCTCCTCAGCAGTCTTGCCATTCCATTTAATCTCAACTTGATGTTAGAATTTCTTGCCTACCTTGCCTCAGGAGATAATCTGTGTTTTTAATTATATTTCTCTGTTCAAGCTGTTTCTTTGCCCCATGCAGCCCAGAAAAACCCCATCATTTTATTAAAAACCCCTTTTTTATCAATTTACTAGCCTAAAATCAGTTTCTTTTAAAGTCATCTCAGCCCCTTTTAGAAAACTTTTTGCTGAGATAGACTGGAGAGAGCCCTCTCCTGCCCCGTAGGGCTAGCTACGAGGCTAAGTGGTTTGATGTTACCTTGAGTTTCGCCTTCTTCAGCCTGAGGCCAAATTCGAGCGCTAACACTCTCCATGCGCATGACTCTATTACAGGACTGCTTTCAGATGACATGACAACGTATCTCCGTGCTATGCGTATATCATGACTGTCTTCCCTTATTGTGGTATTACAACGTGTATATTACTGCGTGTGTGTGTGTATATATATATATATATATTGCCATTTGTTGCGTATATGTATCTCCATTGCCTGCGTATACATAGTCATTGCCTGCGTGTATATGGTCTTTCATGTCAGCGCATAGAAGTCTCCCTGATATGCGTATTAGTGTCACTGCATGTTGGCTTGGCAGCTACAGGTCTCCTTTTAACCGCGGCCAGATCTCCTTGACATGACTGCGGCTTCTTCTTCCTCCATTGACTGTGTGAACAGGTCTGTGTTTAGGCTGCTACAGGCAGTATATGAAGGATTCTTGGACAACATATCAATGTCTCCCTTGACCGCGTTTAGGGATGCTCCATTACTGCGGCCAGATCTCCTCTAACTGTGGCTCCATGCCTTGACTACGGTTCCTTTTCATGACATCGTATAACTACATCTAGGGCATCACTTAACTGTTTCCATTGTTGTGCGTATAGTTGCTCCATTGCTAACAGATTAGGGCATCGTACTGTAGCTAGGGCATCATGCTCTTTAGTATCTCTACTTCTCCAAAAACCCAAGACGTGGAGAGGAGATCACCTAAAGAGTGTGTCACTAATGACTCCAAATCCTCTCTTATTTATACTAGAAACGTAGAGGTTGAATAGACACGTCTGTTGGGCTTCTGAGCCTACATAAGGTGCTGGTCGGCTTGATAATAAATCCATAATCAAAATAAATTCATATCTCCATAAATACTTATCGAAATCGGATGATCTTTAGATCAATCCTACACCTCTCGACGAGAGGGATCCAATAAAAATATCAGTTGCCATAAATAAGCTGACCCACATGGAGTTTGGCCCTAGTTTCCAATTTTAACACTCCCTCTCAAGTAGGGAGAACTCCATCGCTGATCCATATGTCCGGCTGTACTATCTCTGCCATCAGTGCCCTGCACTGCTCTGCTGGCTCTGCTCTGCTTTGCTCAACTTTGTTGGCTCTGCTGGCTCCGCTCTGCTTTGCTTAGCTCTGCTGGCTCCGCTCTGCTCTGCTCAGCTTTGTTGGCTCTGCTCTGCTCCACTCAGCTTGATATCTCTGCTCAGCTATGCTCAACGTTGTTGGCTCTGCTTTGCTTTGCTCAGCTCTGCTCAACTTAGCTCTGCTGAACCATGAACAAGAAGAATTGATCGAGAATGAGTCATACCATTCTCCACTGACTCGAAGTCAGTCTTAGAGTGCGTACCACTTGTCCCAGAACAGTCTCAACCGACCCGAAGTCAGCATCATAGTATGTACCACTCTCATTGGTCCCAGACCAGTCCTACATTGACCCGAAGTCAGTCTCAAAGTATGTACCACTGGTCCCAGACCAGTCTCAACTGACCTGAAGTCAGCGTCATAGTATGTACAACTCCTACAACTGGTCCCAGACCAGTATCATTGATCCCAGATCAATGAAGGTCATCCTAGCATAGGGAGTACGGTAGATACAACAATGCGTCCATCGGTACTACTATGGTCCCTATCCTCATTTCCTTGCTCATTGATCAGATGCGAGGTACTTCCCATGAGTCCCAAACTGCATGGGTAGGATGCCTCGACAGGAGAACTTAATCAATCCTGTCCTCACAGGAGAACTAATCATCCTGCTACACAATTGCCATGGAGAACACATCATCCAGGCCTCATAGTAGAGCTAATCATCCTGCTACATAGTCGTCATGGAGAACACATCATCCAGACCTCACAGGAGAACTAATCATCCTGCTACATAGTCGTCATGGAGAACACATCATCCAGACCTCACAGGAGAACTAATCATCCTGCTACATAGTCGTCATGGAGAACACATCATCCAGACCTCACAGGAGAACTAATCATCCTGCTACATAGTCGTCATGGAGAACACATCATCCAGACCTCACAGGAGAACTAATCATCCTGCTACATAGTGGTATCCAAGCAGCTCACTAAAGAGTTTTCGTAACCAGATTGCCTCTCAGGTAGCCATGCTAGCAGCAATAGACTCTGTCTTGGCAGTGCTCAAAGCCACCGACTTTTGCTTCCTACTCATCCAGGATATTGAAGCAAATTCCAAGGAGAACCAGCACTGGGAAGTGCTCTAGTGATCCTTCACACTGCCTGCCCACTCAACATTTGAAATATTCCAGGCAGTGTATCTCAATACATGAGAGATTGTGCCCTGAAGATATCTTGGAAGATTCTAGGCACCAATCTGATGAAGCTCAACCAAATATGAGCTCACCATGCTAACTGCAACACATATGTCCAGACGGAGGTTCACCAAGAACATCAACGCGAATGAGTTTATGAAACTCAGAGGCATTTCCCAAATCTAGTTCGACATCACTACCATATAACTTCTGAAAGTTAAGATCCTTGAGGTAGTCACAGGCTTGCAGTTTATCTTTCCACATTCAGAATCCAACTCCCTCTGTCTTCTACAAATGAGAGGGTCTGCACCTGTTAGACATAGGTGTCGGTATGAGAGGTCTATCATCCACAACCTTCGAGTAATGGTTTGGATCGATTTCACTCCTAGTGAATCTCAGCTTCCAAACAGTTGTTGATCCTCTCATACTATGCCCGGGATGATTTGCTTCAAGCCATAGAGGGCTTTCTACCACCTGCATACATGAGATTCCTGATCATGAATCTTAAACTCCTTAGTTTGTTCCAAACCTGTGGACCTGTGGCATGAGGGGAATGGTCCCCTTATAAGATTTTCCTTCGGTACATCTCAGACATGTACCTTCATGCTCTTCAGGCATCCTTGTCACCATTTGATTCACAGACTTTCGGTGTTGTGTTAGTGGACATAGTTCCCAATGGACTTCCTGCAACTTGATACAACCTTGAACTCAAAAACATCTTTTGAAAAATCTATTTTCAAGCATGTACCTTTCCATCGATGAGTGCCACCCTGAACCTTTGACTTCCATTGCTGAAATGGACACCAGGTTCTTCTTGCGATCAGGTACATAAAAGTGTTTCTGTAAATGAATCGAGTTACCCTCATTCAATTTAGGGATAACATTCCCTACACCCTTCCGGGATAGGTGGTATTGGCTCCAAGTATAATCCCATGATTATCTATCCGATGAAGTGCCTGAGGTTCCTTGCTTTCTTTGAAGAGTCGACCATTTCTCCTTGATGAACTGTATTACCTGTCATTCCCTTGACCTTGGAATGATTTGTTTATCTTCATCAAGAGAAGTGTCTCTGTCATTCAAACACTCCTTCGCATAATGGCGAACTTATTGTAACCAAGGCATTTGTCTTTCCTTCCATCCTTAGATCTGAACTTCCCAATGAAGTTATCTTTAGGTAGGCCATCAGAACCTTCCGCTGCGCCATTCTGATAATATTCTCTGCTTCAAATTCTCCCAGGGTGAATTTGAAGTGGGATGAGGAACCCATTGATCCTTTTATCTTGTCCCAACTGTCTTTGGTGATTGCTCTTTCACTCTTGCTTGGGCATTGTCTTCACCTCAACTCTGAAACCATGTTACTTTTAGGTATGTTCTTTATTTAAATTTCTTTTCCAGATTAGCAATCACATCAGCATAAAGTAAACTGCAGATATAACATAAATATAAATCATAGAAGACAAGCCAAGACAAGAGGACACAAGATGTGGCACTGGCCAAGGACAAACCCCAATGTGGGGAAACCCTTGATCAATTCTTCTTTTATGTTCTTCAAAGTTCAGTAGAGAAAGAGAGAGAGAGAGAGAGATAGTACATTTACAATAGAAGTCAACACTTTGACTTTTGATATCGGCAGAGATTAGTTGAAGACAGATTGCTTCAACTGATTCTCTAAGGTGACTCCTTCGCCCATCATAGTGCTGCATCTCGTCCATTCGCTGCACCTTACGGTGTAGTACCATCATGCATCATCATGCTGCTCATGATCTATATATCACTGAGTTGCCCATACATCATGCTGCCCATGATCTACATCATGTATCCCATACATCATGCTACCCATGATCTTCATCATGTTGCCCATACATCATGCTGCGCTTTATGACTGTAACTTCCACCCTTGCTAACAACCCTTCAAGCCTTAAGGTTGTCTTATGTGCCACGCTGTCACCTACAATACTCAAAGGTTTACATGATGTCCATCTAGTCTACCTTACTCTGTCAACAAGCTTGTTTGAGAGGCTCATCCTTAACGAGATCAGGATTGCATCTTTGAGTTCTTAATGGTCATTACTGCTGAGGGTATACGAGCTAGCAGGAGCTCAGATCAATACACATATATATGCTAATCTATACATATGCCAAAATATGCTTTGGCCCAGAACGTAGGAGAGTTATAGCTGCATATATTGACAGCGCATTTGGTGCTCTCCATGCGTATGACTCTATTACAGGACTGCGTTCAGATGACATGACAACGTATCTCCATGCTATGCGTATATCATGATTGTCTTCCCTTATTGCGGTATTACAGTGTGTATATTATTGTGTGTGTGTGTATATATATATATATATATATATATATATATATATTGCCATTTGTTGCGTATATGTATCTCCATTCCCTGCATATACATAGTCAGTGCCTGCGTGTATATGGTCTTTTATGTCAGCGTATAGAAGTCTCCCTGATATGCGTATTAGTGTTACTGCGTATTGGCTTGGCAGCCACATGTGTCCTTTTAACTGCGGCCAGATCTCCTTGACATGAATGCGGCTTCTTCTTCCTCCATTGACTGCATGAACAGGTCTGTGTTTAGGCTGCTACAGGCAGTGTATGAAGGCTTCTTGGACAGCGTATCAATGTCTCCATTGACTGCATTTAGGGATGCTCCATTACTGCGGCCAGGTCTCCTCTAATTGTGGCTCCATGCCTTGACTGCACTTCCTTTTCATGATAGTGTATCACTGCATCTAGGGCATCACTTCACTGTTTCCATTGTTGTGCGTATAGTTGCTCCATTGCTAACGGATTAGGGCATTGTACTGTAGCTAGGGCATCATGCTCTTTAGTATCTCTCCTTCTCCAAAAACCCAAGACGTGGAGAGGAGATCACCTAAAGAGTGTGTCACTAATGACTCCAAATCCTCTCTTATTTATACTAAAAACGTAGAAGTTGAATAGACACGTCGGTTGGGCTTCTGAGCCTACATAAGATGTTGGTCAGCTTGATAATAAATCCATAATCAAAATAAATTCATATCTCCATAAATACTTATCGGAATCGAATGATCTTTAGATCAATCCTACACCTCTCGACGAGAGGGATCCAATAAAAATATCAGTTGCCATAAATAAGCTGACCCACATGGAGTTTGGCCCTAGTTGCCAATTTTAACAGACAAAGGTGAATGGGGTGATTCCCTTCACATAACCTACAGGGAAACTTAACTTTACCACTAGGTGCATGCCCCCCAAGCTTCATTACATTCACCTAAGTAGAGTGGGATTTTACGAGATCAAGTGAAAGACTCGACTAGGATTTTACGAGATCTAATCAAAGACTCGAATTGGAACTTTGCTCCAGGGGTCCTTGTTTCATTTTTTAATGAGCTTGACACAAGACAAGGAACTTTGCTCATACCCTTAGTTTCATTTTTAATGAGGTTGACACAAGACCAGGAACTGTCCTCGTAGTCCCTTATTTCATTTTTTAACGAGGTCAACACAAGACTAGGAACTGTCCTCATTGACCTGTTTCATTTTTTAATGAGGTTGACACAGTAAAAGAACTATCATCATGGGCCTGTTTCATTTTTTAACGAGGTTGACACAGTAAAAGAACTATCCTCATACTCCTTGGTTTCATTTTTTAACAGGGTTGACACAAGACCAGGAACTGTCCTCGTGTCCTTGATCACAACTCATAAGAGGTCATGAAGGAGAGTTCTGGTTCCAATGCCCCCAGTACATGATGCACAACATGACTAAATTGATTGTTAGTTGATGTAGGTATGGAATGGGTTGCCACATAATTAACCCGTGGCAGGGATGATACCATTAGTACAAAAGGACCATTTAGGGAAGATGGTTGACTAGAAACCATATTTGGACCGGGAAATGAAAGTTGGTCAATAATGGCAATTCTGCCTTCATGCGGGAAACAAATCACTCGAAAGAGTGTTGAAACAATAGCTCCCATGTCATAAACATAGTCACGCCCAAGAAGTAAATTGTAATCTAAAGGGCTTGGGACTACCATCACGTTCATATAAATGGTTTTTCCTCCCAAAGTAATAGGCAACTGAGGGAGGATCCCTAATGGTTGACTGGTTCCTCTGTTAAAAGCCAACAGATTCTGGGTAACAGGCACAAGTGGCGGTGAACCAAGTGCTCGCCAAGCAGTTGAGGAAAGGATACTCACTGATGCACCTTCATCTATAATCGTGCCAGACACAGTCATATTACCAACTTGTACTATGATCTGAAAAGGCACATAAGAAGGAAGACGAAATCCTGTCAGTGGATTCCAATCAAAGGAAGTGACCATACTACTTGGAGGGGATACCGTAAGAACAGAAGAATTAACCCCTTAAGTTACGAGAATTGGAGGATTTTCCTCCTGACTTGATGGAACAAGAGGATTGACCCCAAGCTCATTAGAATCAGAAGAAATAAAAATAACTTGAGTGGTATCATATTCACTCTCTTCGGGAAAGGTACGATTTACTAAAGGTGAAATCAGGTCAACTGTTACCTCAACCTGTTGATTTAGGTCAGATATAGACTCATAGGATTCACTTTCAAAGAGAGTGGTTTCAACCGACGGTTGATTTTGGTCAGTCAATTCATCAACTAGTGAAGGATTTAGGAATAGATTCTTGTAACTAGATGGAAGTTGCTGCAGTGAAGCAGGACGGTTATCCAACACTTTTTTGGCTTCATCCAGATAGGGACAAAGGTGAATGGGGTGATTCCCCTCACATAACCTACAAGGAAACTTAACTTTACCTTTCTTTCCATGAACTTTACTACCAGTAGTTGATGGTGTGTCACCAACATGATCTCCAGGAGTTGATGACACAGGATGATGTGAACGGGAAGACCATTCTTCTAAGATATGAGGAATATCAGGAAAATTTCAAAGAAGATGGTCTCCCGCACAAAGTTTGCATGGATATCGAACTTTGTGAGGCTTGACAGATGGTTTCTCATCAGATGTTGCATTCAAAGCAATGGTTGCTTGGTTGCCCCTCTGCTGAATTTGCTTCTTCTTCTTCTTCTTCTTCCCTTTCTTCTTCTTCTTAGCCACCTGGTTACTAGTACCAATACTTTCACCAGGTGAAAAGGAAGAAGGGGAGGAAGAAACAACCGAGGAAAGGCAAAGGGTCAACTTTAGAATCAACTGGAGGTTGATTTTGTCTAGTTGGAGGTGTACTCGATTGCGGAGAAATCACGACATTTTGAACCAAGGAGGTTGAAAACAACCATACTGGCAAGCCAATGGTAAATCCCATAAGGGACAATGTAGCCATATATGGAGCATCAATATTTCCAAAAGAAGGAAATGGACTAGGATTCCCATCAAAATGAATTCCTTGATCGGTGGATTCCGGATTTGTCGCCATATGTTTCAACCTAAGATAAACTAAGGAGTGAGCATGGAGGATGTTATCCACGGTCAATTAATTTTATTTTAATCAAAGTAACATAATAGAACAAAAGAGGGATAATCTAGGCAAAAGGTTTACGAAGCAACTATGAACTGCAAAATACCTCCTGGCGAACCAAGAAGTACGGGCAGGCAGTCTCCCCGAATGCTTTGTTCGGTGTATCACAGTGTACAAGGCCGTCGACTCGGTTACCTAAGGATGGATAGCAACCTAGAGTTGTCCTCCCATATATACCCTAAAGTACGTGGAGGCCCAATCCGTATAAGCGTTGTCTAATGCAAAACCGCACAGTGAGAGCATTCCCATATACTTTACGTACTGTAACATCTCCCTATATACCCGAAGGTATGTGGACGAGCTATGATATACTCACGTACGTGGAATGAGGTATCGCATTCGGGATGTATTGCAGACAAGTTAGCGACAGCTGCTTTGTTTTACGATGCCGGAACACGTCTCTAGCCTAGACCTCTAAATGTTTTTCGTTAGGTGACAATGCTCCATTAGGTAAATTCAGATAAATTTTAAGTTGATCTTCTTTAGAATTTGCCTTTCAAGGTTCACCACGTGATGTATGTTTGCAATTCATAAAATGCAACTAATATGATAAGCATTCTTTCCATTCAATTTAACAATGAAAATCCTTAACTAGTAGGGATAGAGAAATCAGAGCTTTGATAAAGAGCAAAGAGCACATCTAATGCAATTTCCCTAGCTATTCCATTCAAGCATTCACAAACTTTTTCAATGCAACATGCATGTATTTCTTTTCGATTTCCCTTAATGTGAATGAACAAAAAGGAAAACTAATGCACAATCGATCAATAAACTCTTTTCATAAAAATGACGATTTTGCGACAATTTATTTTCAAGGAAATGAAGACTTTACAACACTTTCGTTTTCAAAGAAATGAGGAATTACGACACTTTCAACGAAAAGACTAATCATATGCACACATCAATCAATCGATATTTCATGAATGAAGACTTTACGACAATTCAATTTTCGAAGGAAAAGACGATTTTACGACACTTTCTTTCGACAAAGATCAATCAACCAAAACACTAACTTTCGACTATAGATTGAAAATGACAAAGTAAATACATAAGAAACATTTATCAATCCTATTCTAAGTAGGGCCAGCTAAGGAGATGAAAACCTATTTTTTGAGACATGACATCCATTTACAATCAGCAAACAAGCAATCAGAAGAATTTTGGTAAAAAATTTAATTCCAAGGGTGGGAATCTGACCCTAGGAAGATTAGCGCATGCCAAAGAAGGAGTAACTACGCTGCAGTGCACTATCTCTAACTGGAGGGTGCATTGCAGTGCACTGTCTCTAAGGCTAGCCTGCGCTGATTCCTATGAGGCCACTCAAGAGTCATCTAACCTAAAATTTTGACCAAAATTCAATGCAAAAGGTTGAATTACAACAAGTAAAGTATGTTAAGGTGTCTAAGGAGGTGGATTAGCTACTAGGATGAATAATCGATCCCCAGCGGAGTCACCGATTTTTTTTGGGAAGTTTTAGTGTCTACGGATAAACACTTAAACCCCTAGACTAGTAGCTAAGTCTAGAACAACAGTGCAAAGCATTCTCTACCTTTTCTATAACCAATAGATTAAATAAAACAGTAAAGAAGCCTACCTGAAGCTTTCGCTTACTCCTTATCTCCCTTGACCAATTCTGTCGCTTCTTTCCGTACTTAATCCGCTTGAAAAGTACCTGCATACAGACAGAAGACAAAAACCGATCAAAGCATATGATAATGATCTATTGATTAAACATAGAATGGAATCAAGTACATAATACACATCTGAAAGCATCAATGAACAATACAAACATATGGAAAAATCTTTGAACACTTTATTAGTAAAAGGAAGAGTTACAACCCAATTTGCTTGATTCAACATCACTCCTCCAATTCAATCCCATCCTCTCCTCATAACAAGCAAGACATTTTGACATCGTTACAATACTTGAAACCAACTCAATTCTCATACTAACAACGTCTCCCTATAATTGAATGATTTCCAGCCCCCTGATCACTTAGATGAGTGGTCTTTTTATAGGTGAATCAAAAAAGTTATGCCATAAATGGTGATAATGAATACCCTCTCAAACTTAGGATTTAGTTCCAAGGAGGAAGGGATAAAGGGATTGATGTTCCTTAACTCCCTCCCTCATCCAATTTTGAGCCCAAAGGAGTGGATAGCCTTAGGAAACTTTTAGAGGCATCCTATGGATAAGAATATTCCAAACCCCAATGCAGATTTCGCTCAAATTCACCCAGCGCAGGCCAAAGAGGGGTTAAGTGCGCTGCAATGCACCCTAGCAGTGTACTGGACAGCACTGCAGTGCACACTGATAAAGGCCTTCCTGCGTCGATCTTCTTAGAGGCATTTTTTGGATGATTTCAATCATGGAATCTCTTGGGAAGGAGGCATTTTGATGGTTGACTTCATTTAGGGCATGTAACAACTGAATTAGGGTTTGATGGGCACTAATAGTATTGATCTGTAAGTTGGGGTTGATGTGCCCAACTAGATCTGTAACAAATGGAATCATAGGTTTAACGGGAACTGATGTGACAACTGTTTGTACAGAAATTTGGGAGGTCGTGTTTGGAATAAACGGACCAGAAGTAGGCATTGCATTAGAAGATCAAATGAGATTTTGATACAAAGAGGAAGTACTAGGAGTTCTTGAAACTAACTGGGCTAGGGTTGTATAACCAGGTGGAAACATGGACTCACTGGTTTTAGGAAGTGTATGAGATGGGACTCTTCCTGTAAAAGGAAAGCCTTCTGGAGGAAATTCATACTCTTGTTCATCATCGACATGAGGAGTATGAGTAGCAGAAACTTTTGAATGACCCGGAGAAGAGGTTGGGATCTCACCTTCTGAATCCATGGGTGGAAACAATTAGTGGCGAGGAATCAGAGATGTGCGAGATCACTCCAAAGGAATACCGGGCTAATCGTAAGGACTGCGGCTGAGGAGATATCACAACAGTATCAAATGATGGATTCGATGGATAAATAACAAGCCTCTGCAGACTCTCAGAGGTTTGTATAGGATTGTCAGGGATCTCAGGATCAGATTCTTAAGGTGACCAGGAATCTGATGGTGGTGGACGAGAAGATAGGGGTTAGATACTTGGAATAATCCCAAGTTCAAAACCTTGATCTTCAAGTGACTGAGGAAGCGCTGGATGAACTCCTTGGGAGGACCCTTCAATATCAAACAACGAAGGGGAACTTTGGGGTGAACTCAATGGTTCAGCCACGATGTCCTTCTCTCAAGAGCAGAAAAGGAAAGGAGATTCATTGAGGGCCGATTAAAAATAAATTTACAATAATTCAATCAAGATTGGGCCAAGAAGCAACTACACGGGTTCGACATGTTATCATAGGTAGTTATTTTTAGAAACAAAAACTTTGCCTTTTCATCTTTAAGAGTCGAGAAAAGGACGAAAAGGTGACTCTAGTCGCTTTCATTGGTTTAGCGAGCTTGAAAGGACAAGTGCTCGATGATCTTTTCAAATTTAAGGAGTCAGAAAAGATCGAAATGACTACTCAGGTAACTCTAGGCAAAAAGGAGTACCAAGTAACCATGAACTGCAATATACACCTTAGAAAATAAATTTACCAAGGACTTGACGTACGTGCAGGCAATCTCCTTGAATGTTGTGTTCGGTGTATCACATTTACAGGGCGGCAGACTCAACTTCCTATGGATAAAGGTTTGCAACCTATGAGGGTCTCCCTTTATATACTCGACGGTACAGGGAGCACAAGTCCGTGCTAGCACTGTCTAATGCAAGAGTATTGCGAACGACAACTGCTAAGTTTTATAGACATCGAAACACGTCTCTAGCCTAGACCACTAAGTATGAACATTAATGTTTCAAATGCTCCTTAGATTCATTGAGGTAAATTTTAAGTTTATCTTTGAATTAAGTTTCAGTTTCAAGGGCTCAATGATGTCACCTGCTCCTAGAATGCAACTAAATGATGAAAATGAAACTTTTCATTCGATGAAGGCTATTCTACCAAAGGAAGAGAAACAACCAATCAATGCATCAAACAATCCAAAAGCATCAATACAAACTTTTCAATGCAATAAAATGAAATCTAATCTTTCATTCTACTAACAAATGCAATGCCATAAAGATGAAAATCTTTTCCTTTTCACTAAAGATGCAATCAATGCAAACTAGTGCAAAAGAGCAAAAGAAAATGCAAACAATTCACTAATCATGAAAATCTCTTTCACTTTCTGATTTGAATGCAAGAAATGTTTCAAAAATACTTCAATGATATACACTTTCACTTTCTGAAACACAAGAATAACAACAAGCACTTCCTTTTGATTCAATAAAAAACAAACAATTTTGTAATCTATTGCTTGCCAACGGAACTAAAGTGACTTTCAAAGCATCTACTTGATTTGACACTAATGAAAATAAATTTATACCAAAGAACCAAAAGTGACTTGCAAAAGATGTCTAGATGCAAAAGAACTCTTTGAACAAAGGTAATTGATCTCTGAAGAGTAGACCAATGAGTGAATGAAGGGTGACCTAGAAACCCTAGAAAGCAAATCAAGCTCCAAACACACTTAAACCAAATCAAGAGGCAATTGCAGTCAGACAAACATGTCAACCAAGACAATGACACTATAATCACACTGACAAACCACTGCTAGAAGGCAAAAAATTGAAATGAAGAAGAGAAAACCCTAATTTTCTTAAACCTCTGGGATCATCGCACCTATCATAGGCAAAACATCGATAATCGCGACTGTAATTAAAACATCCGCGATGTCATCGCGACTATCAGGGAGAAAACTGCGATGGTCAAGAAAGATGAGATAAAACCAAAAATCTTCAAGATCAACAAAAAACCAAGAACCTTCAAGCAATTACCAGTAAGTGAAAAAGTTACAGACTAACAAACAAGCCTAAAAACGAATGGTTGGTCAAACTCAACACAAAAGTAGGATGAAGGATTGAATGGAAAGGATCATAGCTTCCCCAACGGAGTCACCATTTTGTTGTCTAGGTAAATCCTCTCTGCAGACAGAGACGATCCCTCTAGCCCAATGAGTGGGTCTAGCAACCTAAGTGACAATCTACCAGACACTTTCCTAAGTTGCAATTGAAAAGAGAAACGAAGAAGATGGCCTACCTCGTTCTGATGCTATCTCGATCTCCTTTGTTGAAGACCTTGAATCACTTGCGTCACGGGCTCGTTCCTACTGCTCTCAGCGTTTATGCACCTGCACAAGAGATCAAGACACAACAAGGCATGCAAATACAAACAACATATTCAAAGGCAACCTACTTAACTGATCAAGGAATGTTAAGATAGATGATACATGAGCATACACATCAATGGAAAATGAACCAACAATTGTATATTAATAGAAAATAAGGGGAAGCATACAACTAAGTCTTGACGCTGATAGGCTCTCCTTGAACTAAATATTCAATTCCAAGCTAAGCTCTCCAAGCGAAATGAGTAGCATATAGGCACAATCTTAGCATGAGGGTGCAAAAAGACATAGACCAACCATTTGGGAATAGGAGAGGATGAGTATATAGGCTAGGAAAGGGAGTTAAGACCTCTCTACAGATAGGAGTAGGCTCTTATCTCAAGGAGATAGCTCATAGGGATAATACCAAGTGGCCAAGTTGGGAGACTTTCACCTCAACTATGCTAAACAACCTCCATCTCGCTGCTCTGGAAGCTTCTAGATCACGAAACTTCTCATCCTCTTTGGGAAAATTGCTTTTTTGGGATCATCGCGGGTATACAAGTGAACATAGCGATGCCATCATGGGTTAAGTACAATGCTACAGGCGATCATCGTTGTTTTTAGTCTCATAAGGGCAATGATTCTCAAATTTGGGTTTTAGAGCTTTTTCCTTCAGGGGAAGCTCAAGACATTTTCCAATCAATATCCTCGTCGTCCTCTGAGCGGAGGCGGAATGGATGATTTGGTGCTTTTTGAATGGAGGTCGTGATCATTCAATTGGGAAATTACATGAAAAACAATGAGAAATCGTGGCTGGGAGCATAGAAAATGAATTAATTTTGACCATTCAGGAGGATTTATTAACCGTTGATCTGGGACTGTTGATTTGGGCCAATTAAATCGGGCGATTGATCCGGGACGTTGTATATCGCAATCGCAATACAGAGAGGGGCCTTAACCATGTTTCATAGTGTTTTTTCGACGGGCTAGACCTGAAACTTTAATAAATAAAACTTATAAAATATCGCATCTGGGAAGATGGTTCGATGTATCTCTATCACAAAGCAGAGGAGGGGCCTTTACGCTGATTTTTCATGTTTTACAGATGGGATGGACTTGAAAATTTAAAAACCGCAATATATAAATTTTCGTGTCTGGAAGGGATCTTGTACATCGCAATCGGGAATCGAAAGGGGTTTCAGCGGAGGAGGGACTTATGATTTGTGCGATCCTTGATTGTGATATCACAATCGACGGGGGAGGACTTATCGCAATCGGCTGGTAGAAGGGTTATCGCAGTAGGAGAATGGAGGAACTTGGGATATCGGCGAGGAAGAACTTTGTGATATCGTAATCGGCAAGTGAAACTTGTGATATGTGATATCACAATCTCAAAAGGGAAGGGGAGATGGGCAGCTATTGTATTTATTTGTGCGATTGTGCCGATAGCGACATGTTTTGTGGGTCCCAACTCTTAAAAAGGGACTTTGACATGGTTTAAATGGAATGCGTATAGTGTTGAAATATTAAATGGGATAAGGCTAGAGTTTGAGAATGAGTTTTTTCCAAGGGAAAAATGGGTTTTGGGTAGGATTTAAGGATTTTCCCAAGGAAAAAGGCGTTTTAGATGGAATGAGGAGATTTATGAGGGAAGGTTGAGGGAGGTATATGGAGTATGCATGAGGATCTTGAAACAAGCTGAAATGTCCTTGAACATTTTTTCCTTAATTACTACTCCCATGATGGTGATCTAGGTGATGTCATGACTCTTTTCTGACCATTTTGATGACTTGACCTAATAATGACACCTAATGGATTATGAGACTGATGATTTGGACTTTGAACCTTGCAATAGGACTGACCATGAGATGATGACTGAGATGGTGATCAAGACACTTTATTGATGACTCATCACAATGAGTGATGACACGACCAAAATGGCAATTTGACCATGAAATGAAAGGAGTAGTAACATGCATAAACATAATAATCAGTGACCAAATTTTTATTTCAAAACCTACTGAAACTATAAAAAATTGACTTTAGGACACTAACAAAACTTTGAAAGAGTACATTTGATCACTAGTGGCTAGCAGGACTAATAGACATTAATAGGATTGATACCTCCTATCGCAGACAATAATGATTTCCGTTGCATTGGAAAAGTTTGGAGAACTTCCAAGGTAGACATCGTCGACGACACTTGAGCCAAATCTTCGACAATATTGTAATGTTGAGTAGCTCTAGCGTTCGGATTATAGGATGACTTCCGAAGCACACCTTTAGGAGGCGGTCGGATGACAAATTCATTATTAGGTCTCTCGATATGAAGAGGACCAGAACTGGGTGGAGTGGAAGTAGAAGGTGTATCAGTGGCTTCCTTTTCCACCGTCTGCTTTTGAGGAGTTTGATAATCTTTCGACCGGGTGGCAACAGAAATAGGCACTGTACCACTCATGAAAACCTGAGAACCTGAAGAGGCAGAGGATTGGGGTTGTTCTACCAATTGCATCTGTTGTGATGGAAATGGCTCTTTCAGTACAGTCAGGGTCCCTTTCAATAAGCGACTAACTTCCGCACGACGGGGACAATCCTTGGTGTAGTGATCTTCCTCACAAATGAGGCAAGGATATTTAGGCTTACATTTGGAGGCATCATCAGTAGATGGCTTAGGAGGATCCTGTTTCGGGGTATCAGATTTTTCTTTACCTTTACCCTTTTTCTTACCTTTTGAGGTTGTCTACCGCGGTAGATTGAACGGCATTAACCTCAGAGATTTTACCAAGAATCGGGGGGGTTTCGAAGGAGGATTAGAACCAGTATTAAAAACAAATTTATGCTTCGAAGAAGCTTTATTGGAAGTTTGAGATATTGATCCAATAATACCTTCAACAGGTGGTACGTCTAGAGACTTCGAACATGTTGGATCTGAGGATGGCCTCAGAGCATTTGGCAAGATTTCATATAGCGTGCCAGATTAGGAATAAACAAAATGTAAGTACAGGGCACGAGCAATGGCTTGATCCTCAGTAACACAACTTCTCATTGCTATATCTGCAGCAATTTTGTTTACGAATGATTTGGTAAACCATTCAGTTAACAACTCATCAAGGATTTCAAACTTGATGAGGTGATGCCGACGTCTCCATTCATGGATGTGATTGGAGCTGTGGGTCACGGTATCCTATTTAAGAGATGTAAGCAAATGGGTACTATTTTCATAACGAACTGGTAATTGGAAGTGAGGGAGGAAGGCCATGGCCAGAGAATTGAAGTTTGAATAGGTACCTCGAGGTAACTTGATGTACCATTTTTCGGCAACACCTATCAAGGTTCGTTGTATGAGGCGTATACAAACAGAATCGTCAACGTAGTAATTTGAAGAACACTATAAGTGATATGTCATCACATGGGCCTGAGGTTCTTCTTTAGTTTTTCCTTCGAATTTTTGGCAATCGCTAGGAATCTTAGTGGGAACTATAAGGCGAAGGAAGTATTGGATCATTAGTAAGCCTTAAGACATATGGCAGTTCCAACGTCGCTAGAAACGACAATTGCGGGTTGAAAGGCATGTAAGGCCTTTGATAAGGCCCAGTTTGCGGATTCCAACCTTGTTGGTAAGGGTTTTGTTCCCATATTGAAGGATTTTGACCATAAGGGGCTTGATTTTTCCCTCACTGAGAGATACCCTGACCATAAGGTGGATTTTGTCTAGGGTAGGGTTGATATTCACCTACCATAGGTCGTTGATAACCATAAGGTGGATAAACATTTTGTGCGACATATGGATTGTAAGGTTGTTGCAACTACTGACCTTGGTGATAAAACTATTGGCCCTACTGTTGCGGGGGTTGGCCTTGTGGCTGCAAGGTTTGTCCTTGTTGATATAAAGGTTGAGTTCGTTGTTGCGAGGGTTGACCTTGCTGCTACAATGGTTGACCTTACGGATACAAGGGTTGATTTGGTTGTTGGACAAACTGCGTTTGTTGTTGCAACAGCTGTTGAAATTGCTGCAAAGGTTTCCCCTGCTGTTGTAAAGGTTGTTGTACAATTCCTCGAGGAATTCCTTATTGGTACTGATAAGCTGCAATTGGGATTTGACCATATGCACTAGGAATGGGATTTTGACCAGGTTGCATATGAGGACCTACTTGCGGAATATGAGGTGTATTTTGAAGTGCTTGTGAACCATATGGAACATAAGACTGTTGGAGAGGTATATGAGCCGAATTAGGCTCTTTATACTGGATATTACTTGCTCCATCTGGAATAGATGATTCAACAGGATTAGGAATACCATTAACTAGTTGACTCACTCCAACCATGTGAGGTTGTGATCCCCTTACATGGGTTCCACTTAAGACAAGAGGGATATTTGGATTTTTCCCCCCAGGCTACGAATGAGGTGGTGGTACATTTTGTCCACTTAAGGGGGGGAGTTGAGGAACTTACAGATGTATATATTGAAACTATCGGTTGCACCGGAGTGGAAGGTTGAAAAGAGGGTAATGGTTTTGTCGGAATAGTCGATTGAATCGGAACTGCAGTAACAGTAGTTTGCAAAGGGATATGAGAGGTCACGTTAAGAATGAACTGAGTAGAAGTAGGCATAGCATTTGATGACCAAATGGGATTTTGGTATAACGAAGAAGCATTGGGAGTTCCTAAAACTAGTTGAGCCAAGGTTGTATAACCATGTGGAAGCATAGGCCCATTTTTTTAGGAGGTGGTTGAGATGGAGCTCTTCCTACATACGGAAAGCCTTCCAGGGGAAAGTCGTATTCAGAATCATTATCAACACTAGGAGTGTGAGTAGATGAGACTTCTGGGGGACCTTGAGGAGAGGTTGGAAACTCACCTTTTGAAACCATGGGTGGAAATAATTGGCAAGGAGGAATTCGATATGGACGAGGAGATAACTCCAAAGGAACACCAGGATGGTCGTATGGACTATAAGGTCGTTGAGGAGATATCACAAACAAATCAAAAAGCGGATGCGGAGGGTATAAAACAAACCTGTGTGGAATCTCAGGGGTTTCTAGATCAGACTCCTGAGACGACGATGAGTCTCGAGGTGGAGGACGAGAAGCAAGAGGTTGGATACTTGGGATAATTCCAAGTTCAAAGTCTTGAGCTTCAAGTGATTATGAAAGTTCAAGACGAACTCCTTGTGAAGACCCTTCAGTATCAGATGATGAAAGGGAACTGTGAGGTGAACGCAATGGTTCAACCACGATGACTTTCTCTCAAGAGTAGAAGGAGAAGAGATGATTTCGAGGGCTTTTAAAAATTAAAAGTTACAAGGAATTAGTCAATGTGAGGCCAAGAAGCAACTGCATGTGTTCGACATGTTATCATTGGCAGTTATTTTCATAACTCAAAACAACAAATAAATCAAAAGGGGTTATACTAGGCAAGAGGGTTTACCAAGTATCCGTGAACCGTTCTATACACCTTAACCAAAACCAAGGACTTAACATACGGCGGTCGATCTCCCCGAATGTTGTGTTCAGTGTATCACGTTTACAAGGTGGCTGACTTGGTTACCTGTGACTAAAGGATAACAACCTAGTGGGGTCTCCCAATATATACTCGATGATATGGGGGGCACAAGTCTGTGTTAATGTTGTCTAATGCTTAATTGTTCGATGAGAGCATTCCCATATACTTATCACACTGAAGTGCCTCTATATACCCGAATGTACTGAAGAACCTTCGATATACTTCCATATTAGAACGAGATTTCACCCCCAGGATACAATGCAAGAAATTAACGACAACTGTTATGTTTAAATACGTCGGAACACGTCTCTAGCCTAGACCTCTAGATATTTGCATTAGGTTACAAATGCTCCTTAGGTTAATTGAGGTAAATTTTAAGTTTATCTTGAATTAGGTTTCAATTTTATGGCTCAACGATGTCACCTGAATTCCTATAATGCAACTAAATGAGAAAAATGAAATATTTTCATTCGATGAAAGCTAAACTAATGAGGGAAGAGAGACAACCAAACAATGCATCAATCAAGCAAAATGCATCAAAACATAACTCCCTAACTTTTTCAATGCAAAATGTAAAAATGAAAACTACTCTTTCACTTTCACTAACAAATGCAATGCCAAAATGCAATCTTATGAGAAACAAAATCACTTTCTTTCACTAAGATGCACTAATATTTTTGTTCTTTTTCTTTCACTTTGATTCAAAATGCAAACTAATGCATAAGAAAAGGAAAAAATGGAATTCAAAACAACTAAAATGAAAATTTCATTCACTTTTGGTTTTGAATAACAATAGTTTCAAAAACACTTAAATGAAGAGATTCTTTCACTTTTCTTTTCGAAAAAACGAATTCAAAACAAGAATACACTTTTAGTTTCACCAAAGCCAACAATTGTAATCCACGTTTGACAATGGAGCAAAAACAATTTTCAAAGTACAAAAATGATCCAATACTAATGAAAGTAACTTCGCAAATATGAATCGAAAGTAACTTGAAGATGGTGTCTTCACCATAATAAACCTCCTAAATGGAGGCAATCAATATCGCAGCGACAAGCCAAGTGATGAATGAAGGGTGACCTAGACCTAGAAGCCCTAGAAGGCAATCAAGCTTCAATCCCACATCAAAAAAATCCAAGAGACAATTGCAACCATTAAAGGACAACAATCAAGAAAAACACATTGTAATCATACTGGAGAAACACTCACAGTGGTTAAAATCCACTGAAAATAAGAATAAACCATATTTTTTTCTAGCCTCTAGTGTTAGCGCACCTGTTAAAGGAAAAGTAGCGATGAAAAGTAGAGCAACGCGACTATTAATTCAAAATCAGTGCTAACAGTGCTTTTGTAAGACTAGAAAACGTGTTAGGCGAGGAAAATAAGGAAAAACAAAAATCTTCCAAAATCATACCAGACTCAACACTCTCAAGCAAAAACTAGTGATTGTATAAACCTACGTGATGCACACAAGCCAAGAAATTGACGGTTGGTGAAACTCATTAGAGAATCAGATCGAAGGAATGGATAGAAAGGTTATAGCTTCCCCAGCGAAGTTGCCATTTTGTTGTCTAGGTAAATCCTCTCTGAGGATAGAGACGATCCCTCTAGCCCAATGAGTGTGTCTAGCAACAAACGAGACAATCTACAAGACACTTTCCTAAATTACAATCGAAATGAGAGAAGAGGAAGAAGACCTATCTTGTTCTGATGTTATAACGCTCTCCTTTGTTGAAGATCTTGATCGTTTGCTCCTCAAGCTTAGTCTTCATTGCTCACAGTGTTTGAGTACCTGCACAAGAGGCCAAAGACACAACAAAGCATACAAGTGTAACAAGCAAAATCAAATGTAATCCACTTAACAGATCAAAGAGCATTAAGATAAATGAAGCATTGGCAGGAGCATTTATGGAAAGTGAACCAACAGTTGTATATATTAATGAATAAAAGAGGAAGCATACAACATAGGTCTTGATGTTAGTAAGTCCTCCTTGAGTGAATGTCCAAGTCCAAGCTCAAGCTTTTTAAGCACTCATTCTTCAAGCCAAAATGAATAGCATGTAGGCACTATCTCAGCATAAACCTTGCAAATAATCAAAGACCAACCATTTGGGCATGGAAGAGGATGAATATATAGGCAAGGAGAGGGAGTTAGGATCTCACCAAAGATAGGGGAAGGCCCTCATCTCAAGGAGGAAGCTCATAGGGATAAGATCAAAGGGAAATATTGGGAGAATTCAACCACATCCACAACAAACAACCTCCAACTCGTCATTTCGAAATCCTCTAGATCACGAAGCTTCTTGTTGTCTTTGGGAAAACTTGCATTTTAGGGATCAACACAAGTATCCAAGTAAAAATTGCGCTGGCAGCGCAAGGTTGGTATGGTGCAACCCGCCATCAGCATGAGTAGGCAGTGTCACAGTTGCGTTGACCCAAAAATTAGGGTTTTGAGCTCATTTCCTCAGGGAAGGCTCAAGGCATGTTTTCATCAGTTCTTCGGGGAGGGTTTGGACTGCATATCAGGATGGGTACACTACATAATTGTCAAGTTTTAGGTACTTCGGGGTATGACAAAGGGAAGTGCAAGAGGCGTGACAAAATACTGTGTAACAACTTCTTACTATTGCTGCTCAGTTAATAAGAAAACGAACTTCTTGGCGGGAAGTCTATTGAGGAAAAATTCCCTTACTGTGCTTCTCTTCTCTCTTCTGATGTTTTTTTGCCCAGCAAAATGGCCTGCAGAAAAACTGTGTCCCACCAGCTCTTCCTCACACTGAGGTTGTTGCATTGCTCCCTCTGCCATGACAAGATTTTGATCTGGAAGCCCTTCTCTTTGTTGACTCACTTAGTGAGAGATTGCCTCGAAATTCAACCCTCCTGGCTTGGACTGCACAAACCCCTTTGGGGATTCGAACTGTTGCCTTTTGTAGCTATTTCGATCTCCTTTTCTGATCAGCGTTGGGTTCTCTAGCACTGTTCTTCTTGCTTCACCTGCACTGCTCTGATACCATGCGAAAATCCCTTAAACCCGGGAATCCCTACTACATCAACTAATGATATTTCTCCTACTTGTTAGATTTACATGAACAAGTTATTTGTAGTTTCCTACGACAAATATCAAAATACATACTTTGCAGCCTACACCATTTAAATAATATGTCAAAAAAAGAAATTGAACAATAGAGAAAGATACAACACAAATGACACAGTTGTTTTTGGACAAATGTCCCCGGAAAAACCCAATGTGGGAAAACCGGTGCAATAGATCTGAGGGTTTTTATTATTAAGCTGAAGTTATTTATGAATACAATCTTTGGATGCCTTGTTGGCAATCCAGTACAAAGAATATCACTCGGTAGAAGAAATTAGTGATATTACCTCAGTCTACACTACAAGTCTCGGTTGATTTGACAGTGGAACTAAGGAGTTCCCCAACTACTTCTGCACTACCCCTGTGTGGGCCTGCATCAACCTCTAAGGCATTGTGTCACCTCTGCTGGGAATCAATTTGCTTTCTGGAGCCGATTCCAGCCCTCTCGGCTCAGAAACGTCTACTTCCTCAGCAAATTCGGATTTCTGCATGAAGGCTTTGTGCTGCTCTGTGTGGGGCCTGCGTGAGCCCTTCCTGGCTTTGTGTCACCCTGTCTAGTCTCTGCGCTGCCTCCTCTATGTCTCTCTCTGCCTCTTTGTTGAGTATTCTTGGCTCCGAAGGAGATCCTCCACCAAAACTCCTTCTGCCCCTCTCTGCGTGATCACTACAAATCACTACGTTGCCTCTAGCTTCATCAATTTGATCTGACTAATCAACTCTTTATGTGTCCTCCAAAAACCCTCAAACCTCCTTAAATAATCTTCTCGTTGACATTCAACAACCTAAATTAAAAGCTAATCAATGGCTAAGATCATTTCTATTTGATCTTCGTCTTCTTCTAGAAGTTACACCCACAGTTAGATTAAATACCCATTAATTATTTTAAATTCCTAAGTTTAGACTTAGGGACCCATTAAAAATAATTAATTATTTTAATAAAACTATCTCTAGGTGGAATTTCCCAAAACGCTTTCTGGGTTCTTTGGAATACATGTGCTCAAGACTTCATGCAAAATTTGAGACTTAGAGCACATTCGATGCTACCAGAAATCAACAATTTCAACTTCCCTAACAACTTCTTCTACAACTTCAAGTTGCCCAAGTCTTTTCGGAATACTTTTTCTAGTCAATTTTGTTCAAAATTCGGTAGGTATTTTTAAAAATCATAAGTTTAAGTTGTTTAATTTGCAAATATCAAGTGTCTCAGGGGTTTTTTAGGGTGTTGATGTGATAGCCCCATTTAATTTACACTCATGTATGCAAATGTAAATATTTTGAGGGAAAAAATGGGTTGAGTAATGGGACTCAAATTCCAAAGGCTGGGGAGGTTGCTCGTTGGGGATAATTTTAATGTTTTCTTACAATATAAATTGGAGTTGGTACATAATAATTGATAGTTGTGCAAAAAGGGATAATTGTATTTTCTTATCAAGTTGTGCTTTTACAACAGTGGACAAGAAAACATGGACAAAAACCTATAAAATGGAGCATGGGTAGGTTGTTAGCTGGTAAGATGCGTTGTCCACCCATTGCAACAAACTAGCTGACATTTAACAACCTGGGAACATGCAGGCAGGTGGACATTTTGCATTGGTTGACAAGATTATGCTGGCAGAAGTCATTGTCAAGAGGAGGCAAGAGAGAGAGAAATTGGAACTGCTGGAACAACATAGTAAGGAGGATGGGGAGTATAAGTCAAATTGTACAATCTTGTAGATAACATTGTACATAAATCCGATGAATTATTTTTGGCTCTTTACTTTGATGGATCAAAATCTAATGATGGCTTAGGAGCTAGATGCATCTTAGTAAATCCTGATGGAGAAAATACTATGTTTTCATGCAGATTGGAGTTTGATTGTACCAATAACATTGTTGAATATGAAGCATTGGTACAAGGCTTGCAGAAAGCCATTAGTCTTGAAGTCAAATATATTAAAGTTTATGGTGATTCAGAGATTGTCATTAAACAGGTAAGAAACAATATCCATTGTGTTTCTAATCACCTCAAACATTATCAATATTTGATCCAAGATTTAACAACTCATTTTACTACATTCAATATATCTTTAATTTCAAGATTACAAAATGCTAGTGCTAACCTACTAGCCAATGTTTCCTCTAAGCTCATTCCACCTGAATATTTTAGTCTTGATAGATTTTTTATTGAATTAGTTTTTCACCCCTCCATTCCAGACAACATAACTAATTGGTGTGTATTTAACAATGACAATGACATCCTAATTTTTCTGACTTCTAAAGGATCTTACTCTGACCAAATCATTAATGAAGATGAGCACGATAAGCAACTAAATAAATCTTCTGAGGAAAATTCTTTGCCTAAACATGTAGTGAAATTGGAATATTTGTATGATTTGAAAGATAGATTTAAAAAGGTTACCAATTGCAAACTTTAGAGCTCTACTTTGAGATTCGAATTGGTTAACCTAGGTTCTGATCATAAACCCCAAAACATCAATTTAGGCCTTGGACTCACACTAGATGAGAGATCTTCTTTCATTCATCTGTTGAAAAGATACAAGGATGTATTTGCTTGGAGTTATGATGATCTTAAAACCTATGACACGTCCATCATTCAACACACTATTCCTATGCTGCCAGATGTAAATCCTATTCAACCAAAACTTAAGAAGATTCGCCCTAACCTGGAAGCGCAAATTCAGACCGAATTAAATAAGATGCTCAAGGCCAAAATCATCTTCTCGGTCAGACTTTAAGTGGGTCTCGAATCTTGTGCCAATTAGGAAAAAGAATGGAGATATTCATATTTGCATAGATTTTAGAAATTTAAATAAAACATGTGAAAAATATAACTTTCCTTTGCCTCCGATGGAACAAATTTTGCAATCTGTTGCTGGTTCTAAATTGATGTCTTTCTTATATGGTTTTTCGTGTTATAATCAGAGCCTTGTGCATCCCGAAGATAGATTGAAAACAACATTTAGAACCAAGTGGGCAACATATGCTTACCAAAAAATGCCTTTTGGATTGATTAATGTTGGAGCCACATTCCAGAGAGCCATGGATATTCCCTTCAAAGGTTTGATCAATAAAATAGTTTTTGTGAAAAATTATTCACCTTCATAACTTAAAATGAATCTTTGAAAGATGTAGAAAATTTGGAATCTCCTTGAAGCCTAAAAAGTCATTTTTTGCTCTTAGTGAAGGTAAGCTTCTAGGCTTCATTGTATCCAAGGAGGGAATGTGCATAGACCCAGAAATAATTAAGGTGATTTCTGAAATCCCCTTACCACACAACAAAAATTCCATGCAATCCTTTCTTGGTTAGATTAATTTTTTCAAACTATTTATTCTGGACTTTTCACAAATTGTCTTGCCCTTACAGACCAGGGTAAAAAAGAAATCAATTTTCAAATAGGGATAGACCGAAAGAAAAACATTTTAATCAATAAAGCAAGCAATCATAGATTCCCCTTCATTATCAACTCTCGATTTTTCTAAAGAATTTGTTCTATACACTTTTGCTTATAAACAATCCTATGCAGCAGTGTTGACCCAACCCAATGAACAACAAGTTGAAGCTCCTATTTCCTTCTTTAGTTCCAATCTACAAGGAGCTGAGCTAAACTATTCAGAAGTCGAAAAGCAAGCTTTTGCAGTGTTTAAGTTAGTAAAGCATTTTAGGCCTTTTCTCCTAAAATCACATATAAAAGTAATTGTTCCATTCCCTTCGGTCAGACAATTGCTCATTCAAAAAGAACTAGGTGAAAAGAGGGCTAATTGGGTTACTGCTCTACAAGAATATGACCTAGAGATAAATCCAGCTAAAATAGTCAGGGGTCAAGGTTTTTGCAGATTAATAACTAGAGCTTTTGACACTTCAGTTGATGAAGATTCAGGTAACAATGTTCAAATTACAGAGGTATGTCCTGTTGACACTGAATCTCAATATGTTGACTTAATTTTCTACTTAAAAAATGGTTATGCTCTAGTAGAACTCAATTACAAAAGGAAAAGAGCTTTAAGGCTTAAAGCTAATCAATATCAACTTGTCAATAATGTCTTGTTTAGAAGAAATTATGATTTTGTTTTACTAAGATGTCTAGAGAAACCTGAAGCAGAAAAAGTGTTGCAGGAACTACACGATGGACCAGCTAGTGGACATTATAGCGAGGACACTACTGCTCATAAGATCCTTCCAGCCGGTGGACATTGTAGCGGGGACACTACTGCTCATAAGAGCCTTCCAGCTGGTTACTATTGGCCGACTCTATTCAAAGATACCCATGCTTATGTAAGAAAGTGTAAAGTCTGCCAAACAACTCTAGGGAAGGAAAAGAAACTAACCATGTCTTTGTCGTCAGTTAACATCGAGCAACCTTTTGAGCAATGGGGACTTGACATCATAGGGGAGATCGTTCCTCACTCTTCTAAACAGCATAAGTACATCTTGACTGCTACATATAATTTCACCAAATGGGTGGAAGCAATACCTTTAAAGGTGGCCAATTCTGAAAACATTATTGATTTTATTGATCAATTTATAATTATCAAGTCTGGCCTTCCTTATGCCTTATGTTTGACAATGCATCTTATTTCTCCGGAAATGCCATGATTGGATTTTCTCTCATGAGAGGTTTCAACTCAAATATTCTGTAAACTATTATCCTCAAGGAAATGGTTTAGAAGAATCCACCAATAAAAACCTCATAAGGGTCATTAAACGAACTGTTGACCAAAATAAAATGAAAATTGGCATAAAGCTCTAGTTTTTGCTTTATGGGCTGGCAAAATTACTTAGAAGACCTCTTTAGGCACTTCTCCCTTTGATTTAGTGTATGGAAAATAAGTTATCCTACCTCCTAATCTAACTCTTCCTTCACTGGCCCTAGTGCAATCTATAGAAGAAGAACCCTCTTCTGCTTTACAATTAAGGATGTCACAAATTCTTAAGCTAGAGGAAGAAAGAGATAAAGCCAAACAAGTTTATGCCCACCACTAGCAATTGGTCAAGTTCTCGTTTGATGCAGGTTCAGTTAGTAACAAAACGTTTCAAATTGGTGACTCACTTCTGAAATGGGATAAGGCCCACGAAGAAAAAGGTAAACACACTAAATTTCGAAAAATTTGGCTTGGCCCATTTCAGATCATTGAGAAACTAGGCCATCTACTTTTATCCTTAACGATTTACAGGAAAATGTGAAAATTTATGAATCTAACACATCAGAAACCCCTACTGCAATTTCTGGTTTATTATCTCCCACTTGTTCTTTACATTAACAAGTTACTTAATTTCATAAATATCGAAGTAAACACAAATGAAACCTTTACAAATATACAAATCATATAATGAAGTAAACAGAAACAATAACACAAGGGACACCGTTATTTTTGGACAATCATCCCTGAAAAAACCTAATGCGGGAAAATCGATGCAACAGATATGAGGGTTTATTATTAAGAAGATTCTTGAATACAACTAGGGTGCCATAAATGGTGCACCCAATGAAGAATATCCTTGGCAGTAGTACCTCTCTCCGGAGACAAATATTCTAGCAAATCAGCAACTGGATGATCAACCCCACAGTGGCTCTAACTGTTCTTTGTGTTGGACAACGAAAGCTGCTCCAAGCACTATGGAACTGCATCACCTTCTCTTGGCTCAGGATCTACTGATCAACTCCCAGTCTGCCCCACAGAATCTCCCAGTGTTGCCTCTGAAGCCCTCTGTATCCTCTACGTCATCCTCTACGACCCTTTGCGTCCTCTACGCTAGCTCCTTTGGCCTCTGCATCAACCCTTCTTGGGCTTGCGTTGTCTCTCCCAGCGCTTCACTGCCTCTCTGCTATGTATTCTTCATCCTTGGATGGAAATCCCTTGGTAAACTGCCCCTCGCTGCAATTGATCACTAACATGATTTCCTCAGCAAACCTAGCCCCAGAAAATCGAATTCTTGATCTCTCTTGGTGTGTCTCCAACTGACCCTCAAGTCCCCTCTTATAATTTTCCTGTTGACGATTCAAGGGTCGAGATTAAGTCCCTAATCAATAACTAATATTAGAACTAGTTTAATCCTCGTCACTTAGAAATTTCTTACCCATTTTATACTAATACACATTAATATTTTTATTTTCCTAAGTTTAGACTTAGGGACCCATTAAAAATATTAATTATTTTAATATCTCTTCATCTGTGTGGAATTTCTCCAAACGATTTCTGGGTCTTGGAGGTCTCATGTGCCTTAGCCTCTTCACCAAATTTCATGGCTAGAGCACATCCAATGCTACCCAAAATCAACAATCCCTCTTAGTAAGGAATGTGCTCTAGCCATGCTTCACCATAGAAACATCACATTGATCCTCCGCATTGGTCCTCTGTGTTGATGCTTAGCTTGCTGCCCCACATCCACTGCAATGTTACTTCCTGTACTGTTTCCCATGACATTGCCACTGCCACTGCTACATCTATACCGCAGCTCCCTCTCAACATGTTGCATCATGCTGCCCATAACACTGCCACTGTTGCACTGCAACTCAGTTATCGAGAAGTAATTAATTGACTTCACCCAAACACTGACATCCTGGTCAGTTTGGAAGCCTCGTGATGTTGAAGCCACCTTTGCTGCTATCATATGCTCCCTTTGCTACCACTACGATGATGCAACCTCTTTTGTGCCTCTCGCACTGATGCAACCTCCACTGCGCTGCTATAGAATTCTACACTCTAGCACTGCCTTGTCGTTCCATCACACGTTGCTCCACCCGGCACCTATCATCATGCTACTGTCGTTATGGGCTCTCGTAGCCGTATGTGATCCAAGAGTTTGGGCACCTCAAAGATCCTGCTCCTCTTTTGTAGTCCTCTCGACTACAGCTCTATGTCTCCCCACCTCTTCTCTAGAGGTGCATGAGCACTCATGTCACAATCTTCATCAATCTCCACATTCGTCTCCGCCTTTGTTGGAGTTGCCTTTGAGTCGGAAGCTTCTCCCTTGCCTTTCTTCTTGGGGCATTGAGAGGCATAATGTCCCAACTCCCCATAGTTGAATCACTTGACCTTGGAGATATCTTTCTTCTTCATCTTTTGAACCCCTTGTTGTCCTACAGATGTTAGAATTGCATCCTCCTCCTCCTCTTTCTTGATTCAACTCCCTTACCGCTAATCCCTGCCTTAGTCAACCTCCTGATCCCTTCTTGTTGAAGAGATGCCCACATTTCCTCCCAACTGGGGAGAGTCACTCTGCCCAAAATGCTTTAGACCAACGTGTCCCAGTCCTCAGAGACTACATTCAGAACAATCCTGACCATAAACTCTGGATCCGTTGTAGACCCCACGGAAGTAAGCTGGTCACGAATTCCTTGCAACCTGAGAAGGAACAGATCTATCTCCTCTCCTTTCTGCATTTGATACAACCTCAGCGGATTCTCTAGTAACATCTTCCGCTGCAAGGAAGAGCCCTGATATAAGGTGGTCAACGTCTGCCACATCTCCCTTATTGTTTTCTTCTTAGCAATATGTGGTATGACATGATCCTTGACCATGTTTAGAATCATGTATTTCGCTTTCGCCTTGGCCTCCTCATACTTCTCATTTGCATTTGGGTCAATTGGGATAGCTATGGTTTTCAAGGCATAGTCCTTGATGCGATGTTTATCTAGGATTGCCAGGATCCTGGCCTTCCAGATGACAAAATTGGAACCCACGTCCAATCTGTCCTGATCCCTCAACCCATTCACTGCCATCTTTGCTCCTCTTCTCTAGAATCCCTCTGAGTCGTGATTTCCCTCTCGAAAATCCTTTAGCCAACTGTTGAATCACTCCTCTCTAATACTCCTTTGCCGCTGCAACCCGGATCTAGATTTTTTGGCTAGAAATTTGTCGAGGTAGTGCTTCCCTCTACCTTGGTTCAGTCTCCTTAGACATTGTTCTGCACTCACAGAAACAACGACACCACCTCCACAAATCAAAATCTTCTCATCTCCCTTAGTGTCGACAACTTAAGAATCTGAGCCCTTATGGCTTTGCACAATCACAATGAGAGCTGGATCAACTCCTCCTGGCCACTACATCAATCCTTCCTGACTGAGAAAGATGACTTGGCACTGCGTAGGTCTAATCTGTCCCCCCTTTACCTCTATGCTGGCCTGGATAGCTGACGCAACTGCTGCGTGGGATCCTCCCCGCTCCTGCGTAACCTTCCCCTGGCTCAGCATGCTGACACAGGCACTGCGTGAGCCTCTATGTCACCTTCTTTGCACTACGTCCCTCCTCCTTCTGTGTCTCTGGATCTGGAAAACGTTGTCTCTCGGGACAATTGCTACTCTGCTGAATATTCTCATATTTTCTCGGTTTGTGCCTTCAGTCGCCTCTGATCTACAATCGCTTTGATACCATGTGAAAATTTCTAAATCTAACACATCAAAAACCCCTACTGCAATTTCTGGTTTACTATCTCCTACTTGTTCTTTACATTAACAAGTTATTTAATTGCATAAATATCTAAGTAAACACAAATTCAACCTTCATAGATATATAGATCATACACTAAAGTAAACAGAAACAATAACACAATGGACACTGTTATTTTTGGACAATTGTCCTAGGAAAAACCTAATGCGGGAAAACCGTGCAACATGTATGAGGGTTTTATTATTAAGTAGATTCTTGAATACGACTAGGGTGCCAAAACTAGATCACCCAACAGAGAATATCGTTGGCAGTAGTACCTCTCTCTGGAGACAAATATTCCGGAAAATCAGTAACCAGATGAACAACCTCACAGTGACTCTGGCTATTCCTTGTGCTGGACAGAGAATGCTGCTCCAAGCACTGCTCTAGAACTGTGTTACCCTCTCTAGAACTGCGTCACCCTCTCTCGGCTTAGGATTTGCTAATCAACTCCCAATCTACCCCACAAAATCTCCCAATGCTACCTCTGAAGCCCTCTACGTTCTCTGCATCAGCCTCTATGGCCCATTACGTCCTCTGCACTGGCTCCTTTGGCCTCTGCGTTACCCCTTCTTGGGCCTGCGTTGTCTCTCCTGGCATTTCACTGCCTCTCTGCTATGTATTCTTCAACCTTGGATGGACAACCCTTATTGAACTGCCCCTCGTTGCAAGTGATCACTAACTCAATTTCCTCAGCAAACCCAGACCCAGAAAATCGAATTCTTGATCTCTTTTGGTGTGTCTCCAACTAACCCTCAAACCTCCTCTTATACTTTTCCTGTTGACGATTCAATGGTCGAGATTAAGTCCCTAATCAATGGCTAAGATTAGAACTGGCTTGATCATTGTCACTTAGAATTTTCTCACCCATTTTATATTAATACACATTAATATTTTTATTTTCCTAAGTTTAGACTTAGGGACCCATTAAAAATATTAATTAATTTAATATCTCTTCATCCAGGTGGAATTTCTCCAAATGATTTATGGGTATTGGAGATCTCAAGCGCCTTAGACTCTCCACCAAATTTCATGGCTAGAGAACATCCGATGCTACCCAAAATCAACAAAAAAGAGGGATGCTCTTCCCGTAAATGAGCTAGTTTTGAAAAAATATTTTCTTGAAAATGCAGTTTTCTTCTGTAAATATGTAAATAATCATATGTACATACCGATGTCCCTAGTTTAATTGTGTTGACTAATACTCTTTGACTTCATATTGGGGTCTCTCATCATTAACATCTAGTACTATTAATTAAAGGAGAAGTCATTAGAAATAAATTATAATAATGAAATTTAATATTGCTCTTGTTAAAATCTCTAAAATATTTATATCCATTACTTTGTAAATATGTCATGACTTGAAACATTAAAAGATCTTGTTGTCCTTTGATCGATCATGGACAGTTTATTTTAAATAATAAAAACTATACTAAAGTTGTAGCATCTTTTGACTTTGATTGTCATCCACAACCCTTAAGGAGTAATTTTACCTCCCCATCCACTAAGTTTATGTTTTTAGAGTGTAATACAAAAATATTTAAGAACTTGAAAGATAAGAGGTCTCATCATGAGTCGATTTTCCATGATCATGGGCAACTAATGATGTTGACATTATCGTGACTAGTCACCAAGCCAGGATAATGGCTTATGGCTACATAACTACAGGACAAGAGGTCTCATCATGAGCAGGCTTGTTCAATATCATTATTACTAGGGAATGACATTGTCATTATTTGACTACCAAACTAGGGCAATGGCTTTCAAGCAACTAAAACATAAAAGTTTAAAAAAAGAAAGATTAATACCTCTAAAAATATTACTATAAGTGGATGGGATACTGGTCTTATTTAGTTAAATGGTAACCCTGTCAAGGATATGGACGCCTGCTGGCAGTAGTGGCTCTACCAGTGACAAATAAGTCTATCTTAAAGCTTCTATAGTTCTCTATTTTATCTTTATAACTGGTTAAATCACTGACAAAGATAATGAAGATTTTTATCACAATGAGTTTTGAATATTTACAAAAGAATGAGTTATATTTTATTTAGAGTAATTTTAATCAATTTAAATTTCAAATATTTACATCTTTCTAAACATTTTTCCTTAGTTGATTAAATTTCATTTACTTTTACAGAGATAACTGTTTCACCCAGTATGTCGCCAATTTTTGTAGTATTCAACAACCTCTCCACATTTATTTTTATTTTAATAAATAATGGGGACCCCTCTTTTATGTTAATAGAACTCTTTAGTTTTCAATAAAGATAGGACATTTTTTAGTATTGTTATAAAATCTCTTAAGTTGGAAGTTTCCCTCATTGGAAATAAAGTATTGAATGCCCTCCTTCGATATCCACCTATGATATTCCCGTATACATCTAATATCGGTACATTCATATCGAGACCCTGCTCTTAAAAATTTCAATATGTCATTGCCGATATAGAAACCCTGATATCACTTTCCGCCTTTGCTTATAGTCGTTGCTTCTTCAAATGTGGTTTATAGGAAGTTACTAATATTGTAACTTTCTAATGCATCTCCAATGGTTTTCTCTGATACCTTGATGTGTGCAAACCTATGTGAATTCACATTCTGGCATTTAAGATTTGAAAGTGGTGAATTTATGGTTTTTGAGATTATAATCGTCTTCATCCATTGTAGTTTGATTCTATCATAATTCGCCCTTAAAGACAAATATTGTCATGTGGAATTTGTTATTTGCGCTAAGTCTTTTAGGAGAAGAAGTTATCACTCAGACCTATGTTTTTTCATTACAGGCTAGTCCCGACAAGCTTAATTATGAAGAAATGTCTAAAGCAGCCAAAGAAAAGAAGAATTCTACTACTCAGCAGCCATTGACCGCTCCTCCAACTAAAAACGCCAATACGCTAGGATTATATTCTAACACAATCTTTTCTCTAGATGTTGAAAGTGCCTCTTGGGAATATATCTATAAATTGTTTGAGGATGAAGGACCCAAAGTCACACAAAGAACAATTGCAATAGAGGATTTTACACCATTCTCAAATACTACTTACAATGATGTGGCAAATTCATTCTTGCATAGGATTGTGGCCTGGCCCAAAATGATTCCTTATATAGACATGGTTCGATGGGTCGTTGACAACTTAAGCATTGCAGAAAGGAAGTTCATGATACATAAGCATACAGTCATCGAGTCATTCACCAACATCGATTTTAGTGCAATGTACCATTTGCCACAACCTCAGTGCAAATATAACAAACAGTTTGTGGAGAAATTCATGAGCGAAAATGATCATGCGTCAGAGCCTATTAGGGCATGGAGAAGAGATCTAAACAAGCATAAGCGAGAGGAAAAGGGTATGTATGCAGTTGACTCTCTCGTTGGTCCCTATTGCCAAATAGCTACTATGATATGTAAAATCTTTGCTTATTCTAATATACATAATTTTTCTGATCAATGGACACCACTGATTGATGTTGCCTCAGAAGGTTATATCTTAGATTGGGGAAATATATTGTTTGATAACCTAGCTACTCATATCTTGAATTTTAGAAGTAAGTGTAAGGTATCATAAATTATAATTCCTATCTTTTACATGAGTGCTTACGTAATGGATGTGTTGTCTAGGTAAATCCTCTCTGCGGACAGAGACAATCTCTCTAGCCCAATGAGTGGGACTAGCAACCAACGTGACAATCTACGAGACACTTTCCTAAATTACAATTGAAATGAGAGAAGAGGAAGGAGACCTACCTCATTTTGATGCTATAACACACTCCTTTGGTGAAAATTTTAATCGCTTGCTCCTCAGGCTCAGTCCTTTACTATTCACAGCGTTTGAATACTTGCACAAGAGGCCAAAGACACAACAAAGCATGCAAATGCAAGAAGCATAATTGAATGTAATCCACTTAACAGATCAAGGAGAATTAAGATAAATGATGCATTGACACAAGCATTTATGGAAAGTGAACCAGTAGTTGTATATATTAATGAATGAAAGAGGAAGCATACAACCTAGGCCTTGATGTTAGTAAGCCCTCCTTGAGTGAATGTCCAAGTCCAAGCTCAAGCTCTCCAAGCACTCCTTCTCCAAGCCAAAATGAATATCATGTAGGCACTATCTCAGCATAAGGGTGCAAATAATCAGAGACCAACCATTTGGGAATGGGAGAGGATGAATATATAGGCAGGGAGAGGGAGTTAGGATCTCACCAAAGATAGGGGAAGGCCCTCATCTCAAGGAGGAAGTTCATAGGGATAAGATCAAAAGTCAATGTTGGGAGAATTCGACCACATCCACAACAAACAACCTCCAATTCGTCGTTCTTGAAGCCTCAAGATCACGAAGCTTCTTGTACTCTTTGGGAAAACTTGCTGACCCTGAAATTAGAGTTTTGAGCTTACTTCTTCAAGGAAGGCTCAAGGCATGTTTTCATTAGCTTTTCAAGGAGGATCTAGATTGCATATCAAGACGGGTATACTGCATAATTGCCAAGTTTCAGGCACTTTGGGGTATGACACAGGGAAGTGCAAGAGGTGTGACAAAACACTGTGTAACAGATGCCCCCTAAAGCATGAGGTAGAACAAGGAGTGATGGATAAGATGATTTACGAGCTTTCGCAAGGACGAGAAAAAACACTGTCAGTGGACCCGCAAATCAAGGACGCATGTACATATGCATATCTGATATCTTTGTCACATATATCAAAACATGAATCCATGGTATGGACGCAGCCATCCGGATAGAAAGGACCATGTGAAAATATCCATGGTATGGGCACAGCCATCCGAATGAAAATGATCATTTGGAAATCTAAGATCCAAGGTATGGACACAACCACCTGATGTAAAAGGATCATCATCATTATAGATATAAGGTCCCACGCTATGGTCGCATTCATCCGTATAGAGGAAACTTGTATACAATCATGAATAATACATAACTCCACACAGCTTGAGTTATATCAAACAAAAATCAGGGTCTTGCGCTCCATCCCAACCTGATAAAAGTACGAATTCTAACATGTGAATGAATGTGTTGAAGTCGAACATGCTAGAAAACTACTTGATTATCGGTCAATGATGTGAACCGTTAACAAGCATGAGAAAAACCACTACTAATGGCAATGGATTTCAAGGTACGTCAGTACAATCCGTGAATGTGAAAATGAGGCTGAAGTCGAACACTCGTGGAATCATCCGATTGAAGGCCAATGATGAAAACCTGTCGTCAGATGCAAAGAACTTGCCATTAAGGCATGCAAGCTCTAAGGTACTGAAAGGGAGTTTCTAAGTCATCTTCCTGGATAATGAGTTGAAGTCGACAGGAAATGACCCGTCGAAGGAGGGCCATAATGATTCCCTCATCATCGACACGAAACAAGGAATAAAGTGGAATAAATGAGTATGATCCAAGACTATGGCAAAAGGTCAGACAATGTATAGGTAGTAAACTGCAGATAGGACTTCTCTTGAACATATTGACGACATGACTTCGAAGTGTGGCAACATTTGACTCAACATAGGACTAAGGGTCATGATGACGAAGTGGAATAGTCAAATGAGAGGAAAAATGGATCACCCAAACCCGGAAGGACAAGTGACTGAGCGAGGATATTCTAAACTTGAAACAAGAAACAAATGAGTGTCATGTTCGTGAGCGACATGCTGTCTATATAAGATATGTTTCACTTTCTTTTTTCCCCACTATTTCTAGCGAGTACCCCAATTATTTTTAATCACAAGCTTGAAGGGGATAACATATGTTTTCCATATAAGTTCATTCTTCGAATGAATCCATCTTAGTAAGTTTTATGACTCCTAGGAAGGAGAAACTCGGTATCGTCATGGTGACAAGTCTTTCATCGTTTAATGTTTACAAGTTCGACGGAAGAGTAACTCGATGTCTTTTTCATATTTAGAGAGTCTGAAAAAGAGACGAAAAAGAAAATTCCATCATGTCCCTTTTCGTAATTTATCTATCGAACCCGAAAAGGTAGAAAACAATATTCGAGAGAACCTCTTGACCATGTCGACCAAGGTGTACCTTTTTCATAAATAGTCAATCTCTTCCCGACAAATGGGTAAACGTATACTGAGACGATGTCAATTCATTTAATTTAACAAGTTCAAAAAGACAAGTACTTGATGATCTTTTCATATTTGAGAGTCAGAAAAGAGTTTAAAGATGACTCCAGGGGGGTTCATTTTTCGTTTATTTTTAACGAGTCTGAAAAAAGAGATAAAACAAAAGCTCCTTGAATTGGTCAAAAATGATCACCGTTACCACCAAAAGATCCTATAACTGCACAAAGATAACCACACATCACTGATATCAAGAAAAAAATAAAATATTGGCAAAATGTGTTTAAAAACTTATAAATAGACCAAAAGTAAAAACATTTTTACCATTTCACTTGGAGTAAATTTGGAGAGTGCATTTTACCCCATTTTCCTTGATTCTTCAGGCTGTCGGTGTGGGACATCCAGGGCACCATTTCATGAACCGTCCACTGCAGGTAATAGATCTTCCCTTGCTCTTGTTTTTCATACTTATTTCATGCCATTTCGCAGGAATTTTAGCTGGTTAAGGGGAGGATTTTCATTTTTAAAATTGGCGGCGACCAGCGCGAGTCTAATCATTGGATCCGCGTTGATCGCCTCTCAGCCCAAAAGGCTCTCGCATTGCCAGTGCTAATTCTAACAGTCTCGCTGGACGTACAGTGGAAAATAAAATGAAAAATCCTCTCCCTTGATCGGTTTTTTCAAGATTTTGATCTGTGGAAAGGCATCTAAATGATGTTTATGGGTTGTTTGCAGGATATTTCGACAGACATGGCCATCGAATGGAAAGAAAGATGCCACGAGGCAGAAGATCACCAAGTTTCCCAAAGCGTTGAATGTGTCAATGCTTTGAGGGACTACGGGTTACTCAAGTTCTTCCGAACCCCGGGACTTAGAGCTCAAAATGAGCTGCTGGAATATCTCATTGGACTATGGGATGTTGATCATGAGATCTTCATCATTGGAGACCAAGAATTGGAGCTAGAAGTAGCTGACATCTACTTCATCATTGGATTGTCCAGAAGAGGGGAAAGGGTCCAACTCTTTGGAGCTCGTACTGGAGGCGAGAGCACCAACACCTTGATCAGAAGGCATTGCCTAGGTGCAGAGACAACTAGGAGCGGGAAGGTGAAGATAGAAACCCTCAACAACCTTCCCTTGAGGACGATTCTACACACCATGTTCGGTATAGCTGGGGCGCAGTTGTTGTATGTGGCAACAAAATCACAATTCCAATACGTAGTGGATTGTCTTGCTCCAACAATGTTCAACTGGTGCGAAGGACTACTGGTGTGATGTTTACTATATTTGTGTGTGTGTGTGTGTGTTCCATTTCTTTTCTTGATTTTCATTCATTCCTTATTCAATTCAACACAATATCCATTCCCTTGATCTATTATTCTTGTGTACATGGAAATGTCATAGATCTAAGCAAGGTGTGTCAGGGGTGGAACTCAAAACTTTGTACTTGTGGTTATGATTCCTCACCCAAAACACTAGATTGACGTGTTCGCCAAGGGACCCACTTTCTTAATAGTTTGTTCCTATGTAAATAGACATGTCTAGACCTACGCAAGTCATGCAGAGGGTGGAACTTAAGACATTATAATTGTGCGTAAAATTCCTTAACCAAAACACTAGATTTGAGTATTAAATAAGGCACCTATTATGTAAATAGAGATATCACATAGCTAGGTAAGCCATATGAAGGATAGAACTTGTGACCTTGTACATGCAAATAGGAGTCCTTCACCAAAACACAAGATCAAGGTGTTCAAGAAGGTACCCATTTTCATAATCTTTTTTTTGTACAAATAAAGATGAACAAAGTTACCAACTTAACAATAAAATGACCAATTCTTGTTTTCTAAAGGTTGCATTTAGTGTTGATTTTTATGCTCATTTTGAAAAGCGGTGATGCAACATCACCCTCTTTTTCATTTTAGAGTTGAAATTCCAACATTTTTGTAAACATCCCACCTTAAACTCGATGAAGTGTTCACTAGTTAATCCAATCTCTCTTGTACAATTAGAGAAATGGTATAAAAAAATTGTCTTTAGAATTTGAAATGAATACTACCATTGTATTCATCTCAGCAAGATAATTCCGATAATATAAAGTTTCACCCCAATCTGACCCTTAGATCAAGAGTTATGGCTCTTCAAAGTTTTCCACAACTTCATCATCCTTTTGCCACATGGAAACCATGTGGCGGCCTAGTCATCCCTCACCGCCGCTTGGCATGGGCATCCTAGTTGTTGACCTGTTAATGGGTGGGGTTCCTCGATCCCTGTAATAAGTATTTACCACGTAGTTAATAAACATTAATTCATTAACATCCAAGTTGATGGGCCATCGACAACTTCCAAATTCCATGTTTCTCGGGTTTTGTTACCTGGTGCTTTGTCTCTTCGCACTCCAAGTTTGCTTTGGGGTCAGGCTAACTAGTCAATAGTCGCATGTCAGAACATGTATTGATGGAAACCTTTTCATATTTCAAGCTCTGTTACCTGGACACTCCTCCTTTGCACTCTTGTAAAATTTTTGGGGTTAGTCCACCGAGTTGAGGTGTACTACTAGGCCACTCCTTCGTGTGACAATACTTGCGAATAGCCCACTGTTTCCTCTTCATCCCATGGTTCCAACAGCTCCACTCCATGTGTCGCCTTGCAAGGGGCTGGAGAAACTGTATCCCAAGCCCACTCTTGCCACGCCATCTCGGTAGTAAGTTGGCTCGGTCCTTATGCTTTACAACCTCTTGTGAGTTACTTTGGGCAAGTCTCTTCCAAGTTGACTTGTTAACTGGACAATAGACATATTGTTTGTTGGCGAGAACCTTTTCATCTCCAAACTCTGTTACCCAGCCTTCCCTCTTATGTGCACTTGCAAATGCTCCAAGGTTTGATTGTTGGGTTGACCTATTTCATAGGCTCGTCTCGCGCCAATGCAATAACAACCTGGTCCACGTGGAGGCCACCATGTCCCGACCCCATGTCATCCCGCTCCTTTTCAATGTGTGCACCACTTTATCCTTCCTGGAAACGGCCTTTGGGCTTTCGTCTGTGAAAATTTCTGAATCTAAAAAACCAAAAATCCTACTGCAATAAAGTGATTTTCTTTACCTACTTCTATTCTTCATTTTAACAAGTTATTTTTAGAAATACTCAGAAAATATTAATGCAAATACACTGCAGCCTTCACCAATATACAGATCAAGTACTGAAAAATAAATGAGACAATCACACAAAGGACATACGTTTTTTGGACTAAATGTCCCCGAAAATTTCCGATGCAAGAAAATGGTGCAGCAACTCTGAGGGTTTTCTATTATTAAGCAGTAGTTCTAAAAACAAATGATGGTTGCCCTCCCGGAAAACTAGTGACAGAGATATACAATGGCGGAAAACCTAAGTGAGTTTTACCTCACTTCACCTGGTAGATTCCGGCTGATTCAGCAACAAAACTGGCTAGCCCCAGCTACAACTGTGTTGCCCCTTCGCAGTAACTGCTTGGGCCTACATGGAGCTCTCTCAGGCTCTGCGTCAGCTCTTCTGCCCATTATGTTAGCTTTCCAGGCTGTTCTGGCAGTTCCGACTATCTGCGTGGAAGGCAGCTTCATCCTTTGCGCTGGCCCTTTTGGCTCTACGTCAAGACCGTGGGCCTAGACTGGCCCAACGTCAGTCCTCCTTGCTACTGTGCTACCTCCACAAGCTTCTCTCTACCTCTCTATCAGTATTCCCGAACTATCCCTGCCCCTCAGTTGCAAGATCTCCCCAATCGATTTTCCTCCTGAGAACTTCTCACCTCAGAAAATCGATTTCCTCAATCTCTCTGTGTTTTCTCAACTGACCCGAAGCCTTCCTTTATACTTTTCCTATTGAGAAATCAACGGTCGTGATATAATTTCTAATCAACGGCTAAGATTAAATTAGACTTTATCCTCGTCTCTTAGAAGTTTCTCACCCATATTTTCATTAATACCCATTAATATTTTAATTTTCCTAAGTTTAGACTTAGGAACCCAATTAAAAATATTAATTATTTTAATAAAATACAATTCGGTTGGAATTTCACCAAACGATTTCTGGGTCTTGGAGGTCTCATGTGTTCTAGCCCCTCCACATAATTTCAAAGCTAGAGCACATTCGATGCTACCCCCAAAATCAACACTCCCTCTTAGCAAGGAATGTGCTCTAGAAATACTCCCGAGCATAAGTATCACACTGATCCACGACATCAGTCCTCTGCATTATTGATGCTTGGCCTGCTGCCCTTCATCCACTGCACTGCTGCAATCTGTACTGCTACCCATGACATTGCCACTGCCACTGTTGTATCTATATTGCAACTCCCTCCCAATATGCTGCATCATGTTGCCCATAACACAACCACTGCTAATTGTTGTACTGCAACTCAGTTGTTGAGAAGTAAGCATCTGAAAAGCCACCCAAAAGCTAACATGTTGGTCAGTTTAGATGCCCCTTGACGCTGAAGCTACCTCTGCAGCTAATATGTGTTGACCCTCTGATGCTACTGCACTGCTGTTGTATTTTCTCTATGCCTTCCGCACTGCTGCAACATTCCACTACGCTGCTTTAGAATTTGGCACTCTAGCTCTACCATTGTCGCTCCATCATCCCTCGCACCAACTAACTCCCATCATTTTGCTACTGTCATTAAGGGCTCTAGTAGCCATATGTGATCCTAGAGTTTGGGCACCTCAAGGATCCTGCCCTACATGTAGTCTGTCGTGCATGTAGTCCTCCTGAATACAACTCAATATCACCCCACCTCTTCTCTAGAGTTGCATGAGCACTCATGGCGTAATCATCATCGTCCTCTTTGTCAGCTTGTGCTAGAGCAGCCTTTGAGTCATACTTCTCTTATTTTCCCTTCTTACAAGGGCACTACATGGTGAAATGACCCATTTCTCCACATCTGAAGCATCTGACTTTGGATATGCCCTTCTTCTTTCGTTTATGTTGCCCTTGTTGTCCCGCTGATACGAGAGCCACATCCTCCTCTTCCTCCTTCTTGATTCTAATCCCTTTGCTCTTGCTTCCTGCCTTGGTCAACCTTTTGATCTCTTCCTGTCAAAGAGCTTCCCACATCTCCTCCCAACTGGGAAGAGAAGCCCTGCCCAAGATGCTTTGGACAAAGGTTTCCCAATCTTTAGTGACTGCATTCAAGGCAGTCCTGACCATAAATTCAACATCTGGTGTAGCCTCTACGGAAGTTAGCTTGTCATGAACCTGAGAAGGAAGGGATCGATTTCTTCTCAGTTGACTCTTCAGCAACAATCTTCCGCTGAACGGAAGTTCCCTCGTACAATGTAGTTAATGCCTCCCAAATTTCCCTTGCTGTGTCTTTCTCAGCAACATGTGGGATCACATGATCCTTGACTCCATCCAAGATCATGCACTTTGCTTTTGTCTCGGCCTCCTCGTACTTCTTGAGAGGATCAACATCAATCAGAACAACAACTGTCCTTAAGGAATAATCCTCGATGCAAATTTTATCCAAAACTACCAGGATCCTGTCCTTCCAGATGACAAAGTTGGATGCTCCATCCAACCTATTCTGATCCCTTAATCCGTTAACAACCATCTTTGCTCAAATAAATGTCGAACTGGTTCTCTTCTCCCTCTTTCATTGTTGCCCCAACAAACTCAGATCTGGATTTCTTTGGCGCTAGAAATCCTCTAAGGAACAAACTCCCTCTTAATTTTGATTTCCTTCATGGAAATCCTTCTGCCAACCACTGTCGAACCACCCCTGTGATCTCTCTTTTGTTGTTGCTCAGCACTGGATCTAGATTTCTTGGCAAGAAATCTTCTGAGGAATTAATTCCCACTCCTTTGCTTCTGCCCCACTAGGTATTTTTCTGCACCAACATAATCAGCACCCCACCAACAACTCCAGATGAACGCTACACCTCTAGCCACAACAACCAGAAAACGAGACTCAACAATCTCTGCATTGGCCCAGTAATCACTGCGTTGCCTTCTGCAGCAATAACGTCACCCAATCAAGCTAACGCAGGCTCTGCGTGAGCCTCCCTTAGTGATTGCATCACCCCTCCTCTACTCTCTTGGCCCTTCAGTCCTCCTTGATCTGCAATTGCTCTGATACCATTTGAAAATTTCTGAATCTAATAAACCAAAAATCCTACTGCAGTAAAGTGATTTGCATTACCTACTTGTGTTCTTCATTTTAACAAGTTATTTTCATAAATACTCAGAAAATATTAATGCAAATACACTGCAGCCTGCACCAATATATAGATCAAGTACTGAAAAATAAATGAGACAATCACACAAAGAACACACTTATTTTTGGACTAAACGTCTCCGGAAAAAACCAATGCGGGAAAATTGGTGCAACAACTCTGAGGGTTTTCTATTAATAAGCAATAGTTTTGAATACAAATGTTCGTTGCCCTCCCGACAAAATAGTGATAGAAAAATACAATGGCAGAAAACCTGAGTGAGTTTTACCTCACTTTACTCGGCAAATTCCGGCTGATCCGGCAGCAAAACTGGGTAGCCTCGGCTACAACTGCGTTTCCCCTTTGCAGTAACTGTGTGGGCCTACGTGGAGCTCTCTGAGGCTCTGCGTCAACTCTTTTACCCACTGTGTCAGCGTTCTTGGCTATTACGGCAGTTTCGACTATCTGTGTGGAAGGCAGCTTCCTCCTCTACGCTGGCCCTTCTGGCTCTGCATCAAGACTATGTGGGCCCAGACAGACCCAACGTTAGTCCTCCTGAATGCTCTGTTGCCTCCACAAACTTCTCTCCGCCTCTCTGTCAGTATTCCCGAACTATCCTTACCCCTCAGCTACAAGATCTCCCTAATCGATTTTCCTCCTAAGAACCTTCTCACCTCAAGAAATCGATTTCCTCAATCTCTCTGTTTGTTTTCTCCAACTGACCCCAAGCCTTCCTCTATACTTTTCCTTTTGAGAAATCAACGGCTATAATCTAATCTCTAATCAACGGATAAGATTAAATTACACTTGATCCTCATCTCTTAGAAGTTTCTCACCCATATTTTCATTAATACCCATTAATATTTTAATCTTCCTAAATTTAGACTTAAGAACCCTATTAAAAACATTAATTATTTTAATAAAATACAATCCGGGTAGAATATCACCAAACGAATTCTGGGTCTTGGAGATCTCATGTGTTCTAGCCCCTCCACAAAATTTCAGAGCTAGAGCACATATGATGCTACCCCAAAAATCAACATCGTCATCCCAGTGGGACCATACCTCTGAGCTAACCATTTGCACCACCACCCCAACGACACACTTTGGGGTTTTTGTTCCACCACGTCATCCTGAGGCTGAGTCAGTTCGACCTAACCTTTGGCAAAGCACAACAACACCTCCAGGAGATAGACTTCGGGACATAGATTTCTTCCACAATTGCTGTGACACTTTTTGTTTAAGCAGGCTCGTCATAACCAATGCATGATATGACAACCTTTCACAGATATGTTGGTCCCTTCCATGGCCCAATGTGTAAACTCCCCCTTACCCTGACCTTCTCTATGCTACCAATCGTACCATGCTAGCCCGATCCTCATCATCCTAGGCATCCCTTCTACGCAACCCTTATAAACTTTCGGGTTTATACCTCTAGAACACATCATCCCTCCATCAACCTTATTGCGATAAGGCATTACTGAACATTCAATCTACCACTACCACGACGAGGCTCTTGTTAGACCATGCAAATATGTTCTAATCGGTTGAGGCTATAAGGTTAAGTCTATGCCTGAATTCACAGTGATGTCACTCATAGTAGGATTTTGCACATATCCTGTCTATTATCACTCCATAATTTCCCTACTCTATGGAGAGAAACCCAGAGGTAACCACAAAACCACTTGCAAAGCTGAGATCTAGCCCTTCCAGCTTCAGAGAGGGGTCTCTCTATCTAATTTAAATTCTTTCTTAAGGTATTAGGCTAGTTATTGAGTTCTGAGATTGGTTTTTTTAAAGATTTGGTTGAAAATTGCAGGGAAAGACCATTGGGCATGGAGTCATAAGTCTTAGGGTGATCAAATACAAAAATAATAGAGCAGCTGTAATAAGGAAGGATAGGAAAACTTTTGTATCTTTTAAAGTATTTGTGCAGTGATTAGGATGAAAATGCTTTAAGTTCATTTAAATATAGATCATGTTGAGATGAATTCTATACTTAACATCAAATTGAAAACAATAATATTGTTTACAAGCCAAGGTAGAGTACATTTAAGAACTTTCGGCCCTTAATCTTCTTGAAACAATAGAGATTGAAAACATATGGAAAACTAAGAAAATAACAGTTTCACATGAGAAAGTACATCACCAAATAGTTTGAAACGGGAATCCTGGAACAAAACTTCTCTATATTATTGCAAATTGATCACTTCAGCACATCACAACTTACATCAAAATGTGGCTCCTTTCTTCATAGAAGTTCCAATCTATTCTAAGTCTCATTACAACATATTTACAGAAATATTTTACATCTCAGATCAGACTTCAAAAATAAAATATATTTACAAAATAATATATGTTAAAGACACATATATTTCTGATATAAAAGAAGAAATAAAGGAAATTCTGGTAAAAATTTGTTGCGTTTTTAGGATTTGAAGGAATCTGGTGTTGACTGTGGCTATTTTTCTGCAAATGTTGTTCCTCTACTGTCAAAAATTCAAGGCTTCAATTATGCTTTACTCGATCAACTCTAGCAATTGGTCGGTTACACAATATTTTGTCATGCCTCCTACACTTCCCTATGTCATACCCTGAAGTGCTCGAAACTTGGCAATCATGTAGTGTACCCATCCTAATATACAGTTCAGATCCTCCTTGAAACACTTATGGAAACATGCCTTGAGCCTTCCCTGAAGAAGTGAGCTCTAAAACCCTAATTTCAGGATCAGTGCGACCTTGACACTGGAAACTCGTGCTGATCGCTAGTTGAACTATGCTAGCCTCGCGATGCCAGCGCGCTTTTTTTTTGGATACCTACGATGATCCCTAAAAGGAAAATTTTCCCAAAGAGGACAAGAAGCTTCGTGATCTAGAGGCTTCGAGAATGACAAGCTGGAGATTGTTCAGTGTGGATGTGGTCGAATTCTTCGAATGTTTCCCTTTGATCTTATCCCTATGAGCTACCTCCTTGAGATGAGGGCCTTCTCCTATCTTTGGAGAGATCCTAACTCCATTACCCTGCCTATATATTCATCCTATCCCATTCCCAAATGGTTGGTCTTTGACTATTTGCACCATTATGCTGATATAGTGCCTACATGCTATTCATTTGCCTTGGAGAGCTTGAGCTTGGACTTGGACATTCACTCAAGGAGAGCTTATTGACATCAAGGCTTGTTTGTATGCTTCCTCCTTTATTTCATTAATATATACAACTGCCGGTTCACTTTCCATAAATGTTTGTGTTAATGCATCATTTATCTTAATACTCCTTGATCTGTTAGGTGAATTACTTTCGGTTATTCTTGTTGTACTTGTATGTTTTGTTGTCTTTGATCTCTTGTGTAAGTATCTAAACGTTGTGAGTAGTAGAGTTGAGCTTGAAGAGCAAGTGATTCGAGATCTTCAACAAAGGAGCGCATTATAGCATCAGAACAAGGTAGGCCATCTTCCTCTTCTCTCATTTCGATTGTAATTTAGGAAAGTGTCTTGTAGATTGTCACATAGGTTGCTAGTCCCACTCATTGGGCTAGAGGGATTGTCTCTGTCCGCAGAGAGGATTTGCCTAGACAACAAAATGGTGACTCCACTGGGGAAGCTATAACCCTTTCCATCCATTCCTTCAATCAGATTCTCTGATGAGTTTGACCAACTGTCAATATCTTGGCTTGTGTCTACTGTAGCTATTTGCAGTCACTCGTTATTGCTTGAGGATATCTAGCTTTCTCTAATCTTGAAGATTTCTTATTTTTTCCTTAGTTTTCTCACCCAACGTGTTTTCTGCTCCAACAGAAGCGTTTTCAGCGCTGATTTTTTAATTACAGTTGCACTAATCTGCCTTGCATTTCCCTTTTTCCTTTAATAGACGCGTTGATCCCAAAGGATAGAAGAAAATTAGGGTTTCTTCTTGTTTCAGGATTTTTTTGTTACCTTTGTCAGTAATTTTCCAGTGTGACTATGGTGTATTTGTCTTGATTGACATCCTTGTATGATTGCAATTTGTCTTTTGGATTTGCTGAAGTGTTTTTTGAAGTTTGAGTGCTTTCTATGGTTTTCTAGGGTTTCTAGGTCCCCCTCCGCTCATTGCTTGGTTTGCCTCTTTGAGATTGATTGTTTACATTCAGGAGTCTTACTGCAGTTAGGACATTATTCTCAAGTTGCTTTTAGTTTGTGATTGTGAAGATACTTTCATTAGTATTGAGTCATTTTGATGCTTTGAAGATTACTTTTGCTCCATTGTCAAGCATATATTACAGTTGTATGCTTTGGAAGGATTTAAAGTGAATGCTTGTTTAATTTTTTTGTTTTGAAAAGAAAAGTGAACGATTTCCTCATTTAATGTTTTTGAAACAATTTGCATTTGAAATCATAAGTGAATGAAATTTTCATTTTGGTTGTTTTGGATTGCATTTTCTCTTTTTCTCATTGCATTAGTTTGCATTGTTGAATCAAAGTGAAAAGGAAAAGATAAAATTAGTGCATCTTAGTGAAAGAATAGTGATTTTTGTTTCTCTTAAGATTACATCTTGGCATTGCATTTGTTTGTGAAAGTGAAAGATTAGATCTCATTTTTGCATTTTGCATTGGAAAGATAAAGAGTTGTGTTTTAAGTGCATTTGGCTTGATTGGTGCATTATTTGGTTGCCTCTCTTCCTTCATTAGTTTAGCCTTCATCCAATGAAAATATTTCGTTTTTATCATTTAGTTGCACCATAGGTACAAGTGACATTGTTGAGCCATCAAACTGAAACTTAATTGAAGATAAACTTAAAATTTACCTCAATTAACCTAAGGAGCATTTGTAACCTAACACAAATATCTAGAGGTCTAGGCTGGAGACGTGTTTCGGTGTCTTTAAACATAGAAGATGTCGTTAATTGCATGCAATGTATGCCAGGGGTGAAATCTCGTCCCAGTATGGAAGTTTATAAAAGGTTCTCCAGTACTTTTGCGTATATAGGAGGCACTTTAGTATGGAAAGTATATAGGGACGCTCTCATCGAACGGTTCTGCATTAGACAACGCTAACACAGATTTGTGCTCCCTTACCGTCGAGTATATATTGGGAGACCCCACTAGGTTACTATCTTTTAGCCATAGGTAACCGAGTATGCCGCCTTGTAAACGTGATACACTGAACACAACATTCGGGGAGATTGGTCATCGTACATTCAGCCCTTGGTTTCGGCTAAGGTGTATATAGCAATTCACGAATTCTTGGTAAACCCTTTTGCCTAGATTACCCCTTTTTTATTTTTTTGGTTAAAGTTATAAAATCAATTAATTGACCACATAATAACATCCTTCCTATGGAAATACTCCTTAGTAGATCTTAGATTGATACTGATGGAAACATTTCCTGAGTCTACCAGCCAAGGAAACCCCTTTGACGGGAATCCTAGTCCTTTCCCGTCTTTTGGAAATACTGGTGCTCCCTATATGGCGACGTTGTCCCTTCTTGGATTGACCATTGGTCTGTCAATTTGGTTATTTTCGACCTCGGTGGTTCTGAGTGTCCAAACTGCTTTTCAATCGAGCTCTCCTTATGAAAATTTCTGAATCTAACACATCAGAAACCCCTACTGCAATATTTGGTTTACTATCTCCTACTTGTTCTTTGCATTAACAGTTATTTAAATGCATAAATATCGAAGTAAACACAAATGCAACCTTCACAAATATACAGATCAACAACTGAAATAAACTGAGACAACACAAGGGACACCGTTATTTTTGGACAATCATCCCCAGAAAAACCCAATTCGGGAAAATCGGTGCAGCATATAGAGGGTTTGTATTATTAAGCATATTTTGAATACAACTAGGGTGCCAGAAATGGCTCGCCCTTAAGAGAATATCCTTGACAACAATACCTTTATCTGGAAATAGATATTCTGGTTGATTAGAAACTGGATGAACAATCCCACAGTGACTCTGGTTGTTCTGTGTGCTAGACAACGAAAGTTGCTCCACGCACTCCTTTGGAATTGCACCACCCTCTTCAGAACTGTGTCACCCTCTCTAGCTTTATGTCATCCAATTGACTCTTAGTCTGTTCCACAGAATCACCTCCATGCATCTTCTGGGTCAGCCTCTATGGCCTTTGCGTCCTCTGCGTTAGCCTCCTTAGCCTCTGCGTCAGCCCTTGCTGCCTTTGTGTCAACCCTCCTAGGCTTTGCGTTGCCTCTATTGGCACTCTGTTTCCTCTCTAATATGTATCCTTCGGCCTTGGATCAAAATCCTCTTGTTGAACTGCCCCTCGCTGCAATTGGTCTCTAACTCGATTTCCTCAGCAGACCCAGCTCCAAAAAATCGAATTCTTGATCTCTCTTGGTTTGTCTCCAACTGATCCTCAAGCCTCCTCTTATACTTTTCCTATTGACGATTCAAAAACCAAGATTAAGTCCCTAATCAATGGCTAATATTAGATCTGGCTTGATCCTCGTCTCTTAGAACTTTCTCACCCATTTTATATTAATACACATTAATATTTTAATTTTCCTAAGTTTAGACTTAGGAACCCATTAAAAATATTAATTATTTTAATATCTCTTCATCCGAGTGGAATTTCTCCAAACAATTTCTAGGTCTTGGAGATCTCATGTGCCTTACCCTCTCCACCAAATTTCATGGCTAAAACACATCCGATGCTACCAAAATTCAACATTCCTCCACCTAACCAACATCAACCTCATGTTGATCCTAAAGTTGACGCCTCACCTTCTTCACCTATTTCTTCACCCTGTTCTTCCTCTTCACCTGGTGAAAGTTTGGATTCTACTAACCAGGAAGCTAAGAAGAAGAAGAAGAAGAAGAGGACGAAGAAGAAGAAGCAAAATAAGCAGGGGGGCAACCAAGCAGCCATTGCTACGGATGCAATTGTTGTAGAAAAATCTTCCAACTAGCCCCAAAAGGTAAAATTACCTTACATGTTATGTAAGGGTAACCACCTTCTTCGGAATTGTCTTGGTATTCCCAAGGTCTTAGAAGTGTGGTCCATAGGTTTACATCAACCTTTGTCATTAGCCTTTGGAGTTCATGTTGGTGACAGACCTTCAACTAGTAAAGTCCATGGAAAAAAGGGAAAAGTTAAATTTCCCTGTAAGTTGTGTGAAGGTAATCATCCCATTTACCTTTGTCCTCTTCTGGATGAAACTTCCAAAGAGTTGGAAATCCTTATAGTTTCTCAACCTCATCTTCCTACTGGGTATTGAAAGTTTTCCCCCGTTCTTTCACTAGTTGATCAGGTGATTGATCAAAAGTCATCTTGGTCACCCCACTCTCTCTAAAAGTGAGTCTCATGAGTCCATTCTCGACCAACCTTTGGTTGAGAAAACGGTAGACTTCACTCCACCTTCAGTTAACCATACCTTTCCGATAGAGAGTGAACCTCATACTGCTCAGGTTCTTCTAGTTTCTTCAATTTCGAATGAACTGGAGGGAAATATTCTCGTTCTTGAGGTGCATGAGAGTAGTTCTCATGTTCCCATAGCGCAAGAGAGCAACTCTCCCTTTCCTACGACACCCCCTCAGATTAGTTTGGTCACTTCTTTTGATTGGAATAGACTCGTAGGATATCGCCTTTCGTCTTATGTGTCTTTCCATATTACAGTACAGGCTTACCTATGGTCGTACCTAGCACAGTCCTAGATGAGGGTGTGTCTGTTAGCATTCTGTCCTCAACTGCATGGCAGGATTTAGGTTCTCCTCAACTTATCCCCGTCACCCAGAATCTGTTAGCTTTCAACACAGGAACTAGTCAATTGTTAGGGATCCTTCCTAAGTTTCCTATTACTTTGGGAGGAAAGGCTATCTATATAGACGTGATGGTTGTCCAAGGCCCTTTAGATTTTAATCTACTCCTTTGCTGTGACTATGTTTACGTCATGGGAGATCTTGTTTCTTCTCTCTTTCGAGTGATGTGTTTCCCGCATGAAGGAAGCATTGTGATCATTGATCAGCTTATGTTCATTGGTCTTGAATTAACTCCCAATCAACCATCATCCCTAAATGGTTCTTATGTGCAAGCAATATCTCCCCTGCCACGGGTTAATTACGTGGCCACTTGTTCATTGCCCACATCTACTGATGATCTAGTAGGTGATGTAGTACTCCATGTACTAGGGGCATTGGAGCCCGATTTTTCCATTAGATCCCTGGACCTGTATCCCTTCCAAAGTGTTTTTCTCCCATCTGATGAGAATCTCTTGGAAGTCATGGCCTCTTTTGGTCTATGATCAAGGGTATGGAGCAGAGTTCCTTGTCTTGTGTCAAACTCGTTAAAAAATGAAACAAGGACTATGAGGATAGTTCTTTTACTATGTCAACCTCATTAAAAAATGAAATAGGTCCCCATAAGGATAATTCTTTTACTATGTCAACCTCGTTAAAAAATGAAATAGTTGTCATGAGCATGGTTCTTTTCCTATGTCAAGCTCGTTAAAAAATGAAACAAATCCCCTTCCAATTCAAATCTTTGATTAGATCTCATAAAATCTCAATCGAGTATTTCGCTTGATCTCGTATGTGAACCTTCATTCCATCTGCATGTTAGTAACCTGTAGTCTACTTAGGTGAATGAAATGAAGCTTGGGGGTCATGTACCTCGAATTGAGTCATTATGACGGGGGCATGCAAACTCATCTCAAACATAGTTTATCATTGTTTCAAGCTTGTGTAAAAATGAAATCAATTCTCAAGCGTAGTTTGTTTCTGTTTCAAGCTTGTGTAAAAATGAAACCAATTTCAAGCATAATTTCCTGTGTTTCAAGCTTGTGTAAAAATGAAACCATTTTCATCTTATCTCTCATGATTGTCGCTTTTATCAGCCTGTTTTTGCTAGATGAGCCTTGGTTTTTTCATTCCATCATCATCATCTCTTTGGCCAATCATACGCTTTCACTTGGTTGTTTTACCCTTCCCTGAGGAACATCTGCAATGAGTGGTCTTATTAGCCAACCTCTTGACCTTACATGTTTTGAGCAGTTTCATCATGACTGGAACCAGTTGCTATCATTTTATACCACTTGTTCTTCTAGGTGATTCATCTTTAAGCTCTCTTCTGACTCTCGAAAAATGAAAAGGTTGTCGAGTACTTGTCGTTTTGAACTCGTAAAAGTAAATGAAATGGCATCTAATCAGTATAAGTTTAACCCTTTTCAGGACTAGGATTGACTATTTACAAAAAAGGTACACCTTGGTCAACATGGTCAAGAGGTTCTCTCGAATATTGTTTTCTACCTTTTCGAGTTCGAGAGACAAATTACAAAAAGGGACATGATGGAGTTTTCTTTTCCGTCTCTTTTTCAAACTCTCTAAATATGAAAAAGACAACGAGTTATTCTTCCGTCAGACATAAAAAATTAAACGATGAAATATTTGTCACCATGACAAGACCGAGTTTCTCCTTCCTAGGACTCGTAAAACTTACTAGGATGGATTCATTTGAAGATTGAACTTATGCAACAAGCATATGCTATCCCCTTCAAGCTTGTGATAAAAATAATTCAGGTACTCACTAGAAATAGTGGGGAAAAACGAAAATGAAACATTTCTTGTATAGGTAGCATGTCGCTCTTGAACATGACTTTCATCTACGACTCGTGTCGGGTTTGGGATATCCTCGCTTAGTCACTTGTCTTTCCGGGTTTGGGTGATCCATTTTGCTTCTCATCTTATTATTCTATTTCGTCATCATGACCCATGGTCCTATGTTGAGTCAAATGCTGCCACACACTAGAGTCGTGTCGCTGATAGTTCAAGAGAAGTCCTATTTGCAGTTTATTACCTATACATTGTCTGACCTTTTGCTAAAGTCTTGGATCCTACTCATTCATTTCCACTTTATTCCTTGTTTCGTGTCGATGATGGGGGAATCATTATGGCCCTCTTTCGACGGGTCACTTCCTATCGACCTCAGTTCATTATCTAGGAAGGTGACTTAGAGACTCCCTTTCAGTACTTAGAGCTTGCATTGCTCTAATGGTAAGTTCTTCGCATCCGACGATAGGTTTTCATTATTGACCTTCGATCAGATGATTCCACGAGTGTTCGACATCAACTTCATTTTCACATTCATGGATTGTATTATTGTACCTTGAGGACCATTGTCATTATTGGTGGTTTCTCTCGTACCTGTTAATGGTCCACATCATTGGCTGGTAATCAGGTGGTTTTCTAGCATGTTCGACTTCGACACATTCATTCGCATGTTAGAATTCATACTTTGATCAAGTTGGGATGGAGCACAAGACCCTGAGTTTTGTCTGATATGACTTAGGCTACGTGGAGTTATGTATTGTTCATGATTGTACACATGTTTCTTCTATACGAATGGTTGTGACCATACCGTGGGACTTTATATTTATGATGATGATCCTTCTATATTGAATGGTTGCGTCCATGCCTTGGATCTTAGATTTACAGATGATCCTTTTCATTTGGATGGTTGTGCCCATGCCATGGATCCTTTCACATAGTCCTTTATATCCGGATGGTTGTGTCCATATTGTGGATTCATGTTTTGATATCATATATGTATATCTATATGTGTCCTTGATTTGCAAGTCTCCTAACAATTTTTGTTCTCATCCTTGCAAAAGATTGTAAATCATCTCAACCATCACTCCCTATTCTTCCTTCACGCTTTAGGGAGCATCTATTACACATTATTTTGTCACGCCTCCTGCACTTTCCTATGTCATACCTTGAAGTGCCTGAAATTTGGCAATCATGCAGTGTACCCATCCTCATATACAGTTCAGATCCTTCCTGAAACACTGATGGAAACATGCCTGGAGCCTTCCCTAAAGAAGTGAGCTCTAAAACCCTAATTTCAGGATCATCGCGACCTTGACACTGGAAACTCATGTTGAGCGCTAGTTGAACTATACTAGCCTCGCGATGCCTGCGCGCTTTTTGCTTGGATGCCTGTGATGATCCCTAAAATGCAATTTTTCCCAAAGAGGACAAGAAGCTTCGTGATCTAGAGGCTTCCAGAACGACGAGTTGGAGGTTGTTCGGTGTGGATGTTGTGTAGAAAATCTGTGTAGGTTAACCCGATAATGCAATTTAAATCAAAGCAGAATACTATAACCTACTTCTACTATCAATTTGCAGAATCTTAAAGATCGAGCTGAACAATATAACTGTCGCTGACCCAAGGTTGAAAATCCCTCCTGATGTGCTCTTCCGATCTGATGGACTCCCTGCCCAATCTGCTTTAGTGAAGCCCTGTAGCTTCACTCCCTCTGTCCCTCTGTACCATAATCCATACTGAGATGCGCCTCCGAGGTATCTCAATACATGCGTTTCCGCCTTCCAAAACATCTTGGTAGGCTGAACCATTGCTTGACTTAGCTAGTTCACCGCATAGCACAAATTTGGTCGTGTGTTCACTAAGTACATCAGTGAACCCACAAGCTGCCTGTACACAGTAGCCTCTACCACTTCTCTTGAAGTGGCAACCTCTGTCCTCCAGATACCTGCTAGAGGAGTCTGCATGGGCTTGCACTTCTCCATGTGGAATCTCCTGAGTATCTCGTTGGCATATTTGCCCTGAGACACAAACAACTCCCCATCCTTCTTCCACACTTCCATGCCAAGGAAGTAATGCATGAGACCCATGTCTTTCATTTCGAATTCTCTTGCAAGGTCCTCCTTGCAAGACACGATCAATTGATCATCACCAGTCAATATGAGATCATCAACATAAAGTACGATGATCAACAACTTACCTTTCACCACAATGTGGTACAGGTTCGCATCTGCTTCACTTTTTTTGAAGCCCAACCTGGTGAAGTAGTTGTCTATCCTGGTGTACCAAGCACGAGGTGCTTGCTTCAACCCGTACAACGCTCTCTTGAGTCGGCACACATGTGACTCACGATCGAAGGTCTCAAAACCTTCTGGCTACTCTATGTACACCTCTTCCTCAATCTGGCCATTGAGGAATGTAGTATTCACATCCATCTGATGGATCTTCCAACCCATCTGTGATGATAGTGCCAACATAGATCTGATAGATGAGTACCTTGCGACGAGAGCAAAAGTTTCATCATAGTCAATCCCCTCGACCTGTGAAAAGCCACGAGCAACAAATCTTGCCTTATACTTCTCCACACAACCATCAGCAGCTTGCTTTACCTTGTAAATCCAACAAGAACTCACAATTGACTTGTTCTCCGGTCTCAGAACCATGTCCCAAACACTATTACAAACTATGGAGTCATACTCCTCCACCATAGCATCAACCCAAATCGGCTGCTGCACTGCTTCCTCAAAGGAAGATGGCTTGGTCTCAACACATTCCCCAGCAAGGGCCATGTATCCAGTGTATCTCTCAAGTGACCTCCTCTGTCTGCGCTGAGAAGATGGTGCTCCCACATTCTCTCTCGCATCCTCCAACAATCTGTCAGCTTCTCTTGTGCGCTTCCGTCCATCTCTGGAAGACTCTGCGTGAGTGGATGTCTCCACTTCTGGAACCTCTGCATGCGGTTGCTTCGCATCAGTCTGAGGCTCCTCCTTAGGAACCAACAGTTCCTCCATACCCTGTAGTTGGAGCTCCCTCTCAAGGGAAACTCGCATGGTCTTCTACTCATCAAACTTGAGATCTCTGCGAACCATTGTCCTCCGACTAGTAGGCAAGTACACCCGATAGTTGTGAGGTGTATCAGTGTACCCCACAAATATCCCTAACTCTGCTGTCGGCTCAAGCTTCTTCCGTGCATCCTTTGTCACATGGCAATATGTCGATGAGCCA